>JAUCBN010000032.1:2507500-5007500 GCA_035048815.1 Abelmoschus esculentus
CATATTCCAACTTCAAATTTCCATGAATCATGACCGTGGCATGGAGGACATGGCACCGACATCGCAATCGACCAATGGAACCTCCGGGATGCACCACCACCACATGATGATGATGATGCATATGACCTTCTTCTGGGGCAACAACGTCGAAATCCTCTTCTCCCACTGGCCCGGGCGTCGCGGCGCCGGCATGTACGTGTTGGCCTTGATATTCATCTTTGTTCTCGCGTTCATCGTGGAATGGCTCTCGCATTCTCGGTTGATCAAGCCGGGGTCAAGCAATAATGTCTCGAACGGCGTGGTGCAAACGTTGTTGTATGCCACTAGGGCTGGTCTTTCTTATTTGGTAATGCTCGGTGTCATGTCTTTTAACGGCGGAGTGTTCCTAACGGCGGTTGTCGGTCATACGTTGGGATTTTTGTTGTTCGGGAGTAGAGTTTTCAAGAAAAACACCGAATCGTTAAATGATGGTAATACATCTGATTCTAATCTTCTTCCTACGAGTTGTGATTAATGCTTTTACTTGATCTCATATAATCCAAATTCCTAAGTACACATTTGGTTTACATCAAATATATACATGTTATTCCGGGTTTAAATTGTTTCGGATTTTATATTTTTCTATTCGAACCAGTTTAAATTTAGATTTTTTAAGCAATTTTGATCAGTAAAATATTTTGAAATTATGGGTTCTAATATGGATTTATTCAATTTTTAATAATATTTAGTGTGGGATATAAAAAAAGACAGGATCAAGATAAACAATTTTTATTATTATTAAAATATTTATCTTTTTAATTTTATAAATTATATTTAATTTCAAAAATCTTTTTCATATATTTTAATTGTATAAATATTTAAGTAGAATTTTATAAACACTCTACAGCTTTATTACATTTAATTGATTTTTTAATACAAATTATGTTAGCATTGACATACACTGCCACATATTTGATAACACAAAAATTATACGAGATCGAATATAAAATTTAATATTTTATTAAAATTGAAGTGATATTCTTTATTTTACAAAAATCATTTCTCATAGGCCCTTCATCTGCCCCATAAAAATCAATTATTTAGCCATTAATATTTTGGATGCGGCATTTATTATTCCTAGCCTACACTACCTCAACTATTATTTTTAGGTTTATTATATAAACTGATATTTGAATTTGCTATATTTTTTGAATTAGTATATATTAAATAATTATTTTGATATAACAATATAAAAAAAAAGTTATTTTAAATTTATTCAAACATTATAAAAATAGTTTAAAGTCTATTTTAATTTGAGAAAATGTTTAAAATGGTTCTAAAAGATTTTACGTGTTTTTAATTTAATTAAATATTTTTAAAATATATTTTAGATTAAAGAAAATAATATCGATATCTTAGTCTTGGTATTGATATAAAATTTTTAAAATTTTAATGAAGAATTTCAGTACGTATACACTCATACGGTATAGATACACTTAGAGGGTACAAGTACGCCCTAAAATTTTGCAACGATGTTTTATTAGTTTGAATTAGGGATGATGTTATTAAATTTTTATGTTTTTTTTTCTAAAAAAATATTATTTTGAATTGTGTTAAGGTAATTATAAGGTAATATTTTTATACATATCTTAATTCGGGTCACTTAAGATGAACATCAACTCTTTTTAAAAATTTAGTTCGATCAATAATAAGGGTTGAGTGCCTAATAAGAGAAACCGAGTTTAAACTTTGAAGACAATATTGTTAGTAAAGAATCTCGAACATTAAAAAAACGGACATATACTGTACCAACAAAATTAGTTTGATCAAATAATCAAACCAACCATTATAAAACTCATGTTCCTGCCAGCCATTAGCTAGCTCATCATCTGCACAATGGATCAGCAGTAGGTATCTCTAGCAGCAGCTCATACAATCAGACCCAGATCAGACTCTTGTTGAGCTTCAACAGACAACACAGGAATAAGATCACAAGACCCCAGAAATTTTCCAGGCTTCCAAACAGGGTGATAGCTGTTCCACTGACCCCATAATTTATCCATGATTAGAGGCAGTGGCCCCCCTTCATTATTATTGCCCTGTGGATCGCCTGGTTCCTAATTTCTTTTCCAATGCCCCACCGATAAGTCCGGCCCTTTTATAGCCGAACAGTAGCATTGACTGCCGGTAGGATCGAGTGAGCAAAGGGGCACCCAAAAAGTAGTGCATGCCATGATTATTTCCCTATTAATTTTGTTTAGTTTCTATGATGTGTAAAGCCAAAGACCTTTTTGCCTATGTTCACATTATCTTTATATTAAATTACAATTAAAAGTCACACTTTTAAGTTCTAAATACAAATCTTGTTTCTTTTTTATTACAATGATTTTTACAGGACTATAAGCCAAGGCAGCAGCCAGCAACGGCTACCAATCATTCAGACAAATACATTTTATTACACAAATGTCCTATTCTCTCTAGATTCCCTATATCTATTTTACCACCACTATATCTGTCTTTTCGTCAGCTTCCTCTTTATCCTTACCGGAACTTTGTTTTCTTATGTTTATTTTCATTCACAATCCAAAAGTGTTGCTTAATAAGTCCATTCTTGAGGTAGACTCACTTCTTCACGCTGGCTCGTAGCCGGCAACGCCGCTCCGGACCGACCCTTTTGCGATGAATTCATGCCGTTACAAGGATCTGTATGGGATCATGAAACAAGTTCTTATACTAACATGCTAAGTGGTAAATACAGAACAAAAAAGAAGCAAAATTTTCATTTCCTACCTTTAAAATCTGTAGTATTGAACCTTGATGGAACCCCTGTTTTCTCAAAGTGAAGCTTTAGGGCTTGAACTACTCTTGCCGGAATCAGCACCGTGGCACATCCTGTTCGAAACAAAATCCGAGATAAATATTGAACCGGATACGGAATAAAGTTAAAGAAATCGTGTTAAAAGAATCGAATAGGTATAATATAAATGTCAATATATGAATCAAGGGATCAGGGACCAGTATTGGGATTTTTGCTTTTATAATACATAAGTCAAAATGGAGATGAAATAAATGGAGGGAAACTAGGGGGACCATGGCAAGGGAAACCCTTTTTCTAATTTTGTTAATAAAAAATTTTTTATTGACAATGTACCAATATTAATGTAACTAATAGTCTAGTGAACACTTAACTACCCCAACTAACCCGACCAAACTTTGTCTAAATCCTAAAGAGATCCCATAATTAACATAAAAGTAACATAAAGGTACTTGGTCTAATGGCCTTGTTTCTAACCTTGTTTCTTGCGTGGGTTGCAAGGTGTTCCACCGGTTCCACGAGGCAAGAACACACCGGTTCCGCAAGAACCATTTCTCGAGCCGGTTCCGGTAAGGAAAACCAGCCTCATATCGGAACCGGCTCGTTGCTTTCTTTGTTGTTGTTGTTGCTGCAGAGTATACCATGGAGTATTAGGATTAATGGGAAGTTTATAGCCATTGTTAAACCCACCAAGGACTTTCCCTTTGCTTTGTTGATGACTGGTCCTCGGTTGGTGTTCCTTTTGCTTCGTTGCTTTCTCTTGGTTCAGCTTGTAAAACTGTAAAATTCAAGTAAAATTACTGCAGTTAATTTTTTTTTTAAAATCACCATCCATGCTTACTTGGATAGCTCTGATTTGTTCATGGATAAGTTCTTGCTTTGATTGAAACCCATGGCTATACGTTGCCGTTTCAGATTTCTCAACCACAGGTGAACCGGACGACTGAAAATCAAATAATAATAATAATAATAATAATAATAATAATAATAAGAAGAAGAAGAAGAAGAAGAAGAAGAAGCTTTTTTCTTTTAAAAAGAACAACCCTGCATAGAAAAGCCGAATATTTGTTACCTGTTCATGTTTCTCTTCATCTTGAAGCATGTACTGAGCCATCTGGCGAGTGAGCTCATTAATAAAACAATCTTCTTCTTCTTCACTGCTCCCCGTGGTGGTTGAACCCAGGTGATCGGAACCTGTGGGTGAACTCAGCTCTGAGCCGGACTCAGATGAGCCAAACAAGTGATGATCTTGAGAAGAAGGAATGAATAATCCATGGCCGTGTAGGTCAACAGCCATCATAACTGGTATAAAAACCAGAGATTTTGGAGGTCTGAAAATGGAAGAAAGATGTTTCTGGGTGGAGAAGGTACGATTCCTGCCTCAACACACAAAAGAAAACAACAAATAAATCGAGCAGCAGATGGACAGAGGGAGAGATTCCTGTGGGACTTGCTGGTCCTGGATGGTGTTATAAGGAATCCAATTGGGAATACGCCAAAAGGGTTCGTATATATTTGCCTTTCAACTTATAAAGAAAATATTTTTGTTTTATTTTATTTTCATTTTTGACCCTCAGATTTTAATTTTTTTGTCAAATATATTAATCGATAAGAAAAAATAACAAATCTATTAAGTTAGTTTTATTATTTTGTCTTTTATCATTATTTATTTAAATTCTTTAATATTTTAGTTTTTTTTCATCAGTTTAAGTATTTTTATTTTATTTTTTAATTTTAACTATTGATATTTATTCTATTAATTGACTTAATCTGTATTGAATATTACAAAATTTTATATAAGAAGATATTCCAATTCAATACAATTCCATTCTATATACTTTTTTGACACCTTTTTAATTTTTTTTTAAATTAAAATTCTTGTTTCAGAACTAGGATAATTTGTTTAAATAATAAATAATTTGATGTTATTTAAGTAGATTTTAGTTCAAAGATTTGTATATACAAAAAACTCTTTTTAAGAGACCCATCCACCAAAATCAGATATGTGATACGAGTGAATTCAGATTAGTTAAGACAAAGCTTTGAGAATTGGAAGAGAACCGAAAAATTGCACAAGTATTTTTGATTCATGTATTTTTTTAATGATATGGTCGAGTCAAAAATTAAGCAGCTTAGTATTGTTTAAGCATGTTTTGAGTTCGAGATCTTGTGTATACAGAAGAATTCAACCAAAAAACCCACCCACTAAAACTAGATATATAACACGGGTTAATTCGGATTAATCAACACAAAATTCTAAAAAACCGAAAGATATCCGACATGTTTCATGCCAAAAAAAATTTAATATACATATAAAAAAGAATATAAGCTTGAGCGAAGAAAAAGTATTATTACCAAGTCTAGAGAAGACTTTGCATAGTGTTTTTTTAATCAAGGCATGTGTTGTAATAAGTCTAGCAGATTCCTAGAGTTTAGTTTTTTCCAACAACGTTATATTTGCAAACACAGGCACCTTCCCTTTGTCAGGGAGTAGCAGTCTAAGCTAAAGTAGCAAAGTTGAGGATTTGTCCAATCAGAGTAGAGGGTTAGAAAATAAAAATAAAAAAGTTTAGGGCTTTTATGAAAAAATAGATTGAGTTGTTGGATGAAACTAAAATAATACCTTTATTATATTCAGGCTCATTTCCATTTTTGTTTATTTAGATACGGTTTCCTCTAATTTTTCTTATTTATATGATTTCCAAAATTATTATAAAATTATATATTT
Source organism: Abelmoschus esculentus (assembly GCA_035048815.1). Lineage (NCBI taxonomy): Eukaryota > Viridiplantae > Streptophyta > Magnoliopsida > Malvales > Malvaceae > Abelmoschus > Abelmoschus esculentus. Next base: position 2,513,023 of record JAUCBN010000032.1, read on the forward strand.
AAAGTTTTTCAACCATGCATAAAACAATAGAAATTTATTTTATTTTTAATAAATTATTCAAACTTCTCCACCCATAAATCGAAAGATTGTGTATACTTAAACGCAATGAGTACAAGTTGAGTTTTTTTGGTTGATATAGATCTGCCCCATAATAAATTTAAGTTCGACCTAACACCATCTTTAAAAACTCGATTTGATCCGAGATGATTTAAAAAAAATTAATTAAGTCCCTTTAATTATGAAAAACAATCTTAAGGATATAATTGTAAAAATATATAATGAACGGGCATTATTGTAAATATATTTAAAATATAAAAAAATATACTAATAGTTAGGATTGGATTGGTTCGGATATCTTTTCACCCTAAAACTAAACTTAATCTTATTTTTTTTTTAAAATTAATCGGATTACATCAAATTAAAAAATAACAACGATGTTAACTAAACTAAAACCTAACCGAGAAAAAACCAAATGAGTCTGTAAGAAAATTTTGTCATAAGGTTATTTATTTACTTATTGTTTTTAATTTTTTTTCTAAGTTATTGAATTTATTTAATTATTTGTATACTGTTGATCAGTTAGTCAACAAACCTCAGAAGATAACCGGATTAGGTGAACCTGACTGGTTGGCAATAATATAAATTCAACTCAAAAAATTAAATAAAATTTAAGTTGTAAAATAAAATTTTGAATAATTTAAATTTTAATAATTATTGAATTAATTTTTAAGTTTGAGTCGAGTTTTTTAATTTTTGATAATATATATCACATGAAAAAATATATAAAAAAATATGTATTGTATATGGATATAAAAAATTGTTTATATCAAAATTATTATATACTTTAACATTATAAATAATTATAATTAAATTTATATAAAAACTCGAAAAATTTAATTTAGTTTCTCGAATATAAAAAAGATTCAAATAATATTTGAGTTTCGAAATAAAACTTTGCATTTTATTTCCACTTTTTGGATGATCACATTTTAAAAACGATTTCTGCGTTTTTTATACGTTAAGAATATGCATGATATACGTTTGATTAATGAAATATCAAAAATAATTATTATAAAATAAGATCAAATATATTTAATTGATTAATTAAGTTGAGTTCATCTTTATTTTTTTAAGTCATGGGTTTTAAATCTAATAAAAATATTATAGTTTTTTTTTAAAAGTTTGTCTTCCTTTTCTCCTTAAAAAAGATTAGAATTAAATAGGCTTAAGTAAGGGTTTAAGAAGTCCTTAAACTTTTGAAAAAAAATCAATTAAGACTTTAAATTTATTTTGCATTCAATTAAGCCCTTGACCAAAAAAATAAATTAAGCCTTTAAATTTATTTTACATTCAATTAAACCCTTGACCCAAAAAATTAAATCAATTAAGTCCTTTGACCCACTTTGACTATTAAATCTTGACAGTTTTTTCTTCAGATATTATTGACACATGATACAATACAATTCTATTACGTCGCATTTAAAAAAATGTATTTTTTATAAATTTTATTTTGGATTTTTTAGAATGTTTAAAGAATTTTTCAAATAAAATAAAATTTCTGAAAAATATCAAGTGAAAATACTGTGACGCGTTGCACAGTAACAGTGGATCAAAAAAATTATTCAAATTTAATAGTTAAAATTGGTCAAAGACTTAATTGATTTAATTTCTTAATTACTTAATCGATTCAATTTTTTAGTTCAAGGGTTTAATTGAGTAAAAAAAAAAGGTTAAGGGCTTAATTGATTTTTTTAAAAAGTTCGAAGGCTTTTTTACCCTTAAGTCAATTAAATATAAAATTTATTAAAAAAGTTATAACACAATACTGTTAAAAGATAATAAAAATACATTGGAATTTATATCTATGTAAATTAGTATAAGATTCATATGTGATGAGTGTGGCACTTAAATCAAAATAAGTTTAGATCGAGAATGATATATTTTTAACCAAATCTTACCGGTTCGGAGGAGGGAAGTGTGGAGTGGTGGTGGTGGGTGGTTCGAATTTATATCCATGAATTATAATCCGGTATATATAGAGACGAAGTTAAGATTTAGAATTAGGGGTAAAATATAAATATTTAAAAGTAAAATAAATTTATAAATAATTTAAAATTTTTAGAAATTTAAATAGAAAGATAAATGTAAAAAAATTCTTCCTCACGTATACTTAGCTTTATCACTAAGTATACTTTGGAAAACATTTTGATAAGAATCGATAAAAAAATTCCGGCGAAAGAAGGTAAAAGTCACGGTTATTGTTTTTTAGCATGCGTAAATAATAAAAAAAATTATTATTTTTAAATTAAGATTAAATCTATAATTAAAAAACTAAATTTATTATTATATAATATTTCTTAATTGTATATCATTCCTTTATTCAAAGTTAAAGACTCGATGATTATTTTATAATAAAAATTAAAAAATTTAATGACTATTTTATAAATTTTAAAAATTATGTGACTAAAATGAATATTGTATCAAAGATTAGGTACATTTGTGTGTTTTGTTTATTTGAGTACCCATGGATGCATCTTCGGTCCAATTGTGTATAAAATAATTAATATTCTTTTTTCTTTTTATTCTTTACTTCTTGATTAAGAAAAATAAGATGACATAGGACATTGAAGCATATCAGAATTTATTTATATATCTATTTACATTTATTATTTTTCACAATAAAAAATATTATTAAAATAATTAAAAAACGGTTGTTTTTAGAGATTACGAGTTTAAACACCAGCATACTAATAAAATGATTGAATGATAATTATTAAATAATAAAAATTATATTTTAGAATAGATACTATGTAATCACAATTAATGTGTTTAAAAGAAAATATTATATCTAAAATTTATTTATATTTATTTGTTAAATATGAATATAAATTATATTTATTTAATTATTTATATTTATTGATTTATTCTATTAAAATTTATCGAAGTTAGAAAAGAGGATCAAAGAAAAAGAGCAGTAGAGCACGAGCATCTCGTAACTTTCCGTCCCCTGTTACCTCCTAAAACTGCGTGCTTAGCTTAGACTTTATCCCTCTGATCAGATTTTGCTATTCTTTTCTGGGTTTGATTCCTCAAGGAAAGAAAAGGAAAAAAAGATGACAAAAGATAGGCAAATCGGTGTAGCTGTGGATTTCTCCAAGGGAAGCAAATTAGCTCTCAAATGGACAATCGACAATCTGGTGGACAAAGGCGACACCCTTTATCTCATCCATGTCAAGCACCACCAGAGCGATGAGTCACGCAACCTTCTCTGGTCCACCACAGGCTCACGTAATGCCACTGCTCAGTTCAATTCCATGTTCTTTACGTATGTTTCATTTGCATTTGACCTTGTTTGACTTGGGTAATCTTCACTTGTAGCTTTGATTCCGTTGACGGAGCTTAGAGAGAAGGAAGTGATGCAAAATTATGCTGTTGAACTTGATCCCGAGGTTCTGGACTTGGTTGACACGGCTTCCCGGCAGAAGGAGGTTTACCTAGCAGCTTTATTTTGCATTTTGTTTTCCCTTTCATTTCCTTTAGTTTTGATTGTTTATTTGATTTTTTGGTCATAAAACTGATTACAGGCGACTATTGTGGCAAAGATTTACTGGGGTGATGCCAGGGATAAAATATGTGAATGCATTGCAGATTTGAAGCTGGACTGTTTGGTAATGGGGAGCAGAGGCCTTGGCACCATTCAAAGGTAAATAAATCAATCTTTTTCATCTTCCTGGGAAGTGGAATAGGCCATATCATTCGTTTAGGTTGATATTTTGAGGTTCTAGGTTCGAATTTGTTGAGATGCACTCAAAAGAAAACAAGTCCGGTTTGTTTTCGTGGTCCAACATGTCGGGTCGTGGGCTTGTGGCATGAACTGTTTCTTGTTAATGTTATCGGTTTGTTTCGATTTCTGATATTCTGATCTTGGTTGGCATTAGGGTACTGATTGGAAGTGTGAGCAATCATGTGATGGTGAATGCAACTTGCCCTGTAACAATTGTGAAGGATCATGGTGCTCAATGATTTTGATCACAAAGTCTGAGTTTAGGTTCCGGCGAACTACTGTACCTTTCAAAAATAATTGATGGTCTTGATTCTCAAGACGTACTCGGATCCTGAGTGTGTTTTGATTAGATCAGTTCCATTGCTATTTCCATGAATGAACTTTGTATGGACATGTTCATGTTCATGTTTTGCATTATGTAAGAATGCCCCCCCTCAGTTTTAGGGGAGAGCTAACTATGAAGATGCTACCTATCATCTAATAATAGCTTGAATATTAGTGAAACTGACATATGTTTCATATGTTATTTGGGCACACAGTCTGAAATATGTGAAAATCTTGTTAACCTTGTTTGGTTAATAATAAGCTTACATGTTATTCGAATGCTTAAAGCTTTTAGTCAATGAATTTAGCATAGAAACGAGCCATTGCTCGTTCATACGAATCTTCAGGCAAAACCGGGTTGTTTCCGCAGGTCTCATCGAGGTTAGTACTCGAGGATGACTAATGACTCGACGACTGACTTTTCGTTATGCATTAAATTTGTTGCGAATTTTGGGAGTTCTCTTGTAGTAAAAATTTGGAAGATCTAAACTTATGAAACTTCATTTAAAACATTTAGCTTCAACAAATATATGTTTGCAGCACTTTGTTTGCTCATCTGCATCTGCAATGGCGAAAGGTACATATTTTTTTGCACTTCAACAAAAGGTAAGTCTTATTCTTTTCAACAAGCAGAGCATGTAGCATAATGGAAGCATATAGGTTCATTCTAAAGGCTTTATTTGGAAGCAGACTTTAAGGCTTCGAGTCGAGTCTGGATATAAACAAGATGTCTCTCTTTCGGGATCCGACATTCTTCGATAACGTTGATCTTAGCCAGCTTTCCGATCCATTCAAATATGATTGGGAATTTCTCCTCTGTGAACATATTGATTCCCAAAGCCTCTTGCAGGTTTCTAAACCAGAATACCAAGAAATTGGCAACAACAATATCAAGGTATCCCATAGCCTCACCTGCAAAGTAAGGCTTCCCTTTGAGTTCATTCTCTAGCAATTTAAGCTGCTCAGTTAGCTCTTCTATGGCCTGCTCTTGTTCCTTCCCTGTGGTAAAACTAACCTTCCTTGTGGTGATCAAAATCTGCAAACAATGGAACCCATATAAATTCTGACCCGAACAAGAAAAACGACTTAAACCCGAAAAACATGAACTCAAAATGAATCAAAACTAGAATGTCACTAGAAATGGACCGACTCGAAAATCCGAATGACAAACTCGAATGGTTTACATGCATAACTGAACGTGACATAACAAGAGGATTAAGCCAGGTTGACTACACCTTTTCGTCTATGAACTTAGCCCAGAACCGAGCCATGGATCTCTCGTAAGGATCCTGAGGCAAAAGAACCGGGTAGTTTCTCCAGGTTTCATCGATATACTCGAGAATTACTAACGATTCCGGTATCGACTTCCCATTATGAACAAGGACCGGAATCTTTTGGTGAACCGGGTTATATTTTAGAAGCAAAGAACTCTTGTTGGACAAATCTTCTTCAATGTATTCATACGGTATTCCCTTGAGTTTCAAGGCCAATTCAACCCTTCGGCTATAGAGGCTAGCCCACATGCCAAATAACTTCACTTGATCGGCCATGGTTCACCACTTCCATTGCATTATTCGATCTCTTATAGCTGATGAAGTTCCCACTATTGCTGTAACATGAAGAGATCTCTGCATGAATCTTGGCCGTTGAAAAAAGGCACTGGAATCTCAACCCCTTGAATTGCACAATGCAGTCTAAGTGGATGACATTGAGAAACAAATTGAAAGTTATGGTCTAAGTTTTGGATTAGGCCGAGATTTTCAGCCATTTTCTACATTCCCATGATTGGTGGCACAAAATAACGATGGTGGCCTGTGGCTCATTGGCTCCGATTGATTGGATCAAGATCGAGGCTGACCACATCTTTCCATTAGCCGTGTGTATTTTAGATTGAGTTTTGGTTAAACTTATTACTTCATGGAATTTAAGTCTTATCCTTCTTCATGACAGTCCAGATCATTAGCACTATGTTCAGTTCAGGTTCCATAATTTCTGCTGCATGATTGCCCTCCTTTCTGCATTTTCTTTCATTACAATCTTCTGCAGGTGTCATTCTTCCAACGTTTACTTTGCCATTCACAAGACATTGATTTACGTACATTCCCTGCTGTGCCTTGAATCTTCTTTCTTTCCCTTCCTACCCTCCTCCTCGCTTCCTTAAAATCGCCCTCAGAGGTCTCATTCCGGCGGGCTCGACAGGCACACCTTGACTCTACACCGTGCCCTTGCCCAAAGAGACCATGAAGTGCACATTTTCAGCACTTCTCCGACTTCCTCCATTCCCAATCTGGTTTTCCACCTTTCGAACCTGACACCTAGTGGACATCTGGAGCAGGCCGTGTTGTTCAAGTGATTAGAAATAAGCCTTTCTGATGCCATGTATGCTCACTTATTTGAGTGAACATCTATAAAAATAAATGTGCGAGATGTTTCGCTAATATCTGATTCGAATTTAATTTAAATCATTCATAAGCACCTACAGAAAAAATTAAATATTAAATTTTTGAATATGAAAAAATTAAAATAAATCCAAGTGAGAAACAAATTAACTAAATAGCTCATATTGAGTTCATAATTGATCATAGGTGTTAAATATTTTAATTGATCATGTTGGGAATAGCTCACTTGTTTCTCGCATTAATTTCAGTGTTCAGAGATTTCTTTTTAGTTTGTTTATATATTGGAAATATAGAAAAAAAATAGTCCATTAAATTAATGGGATTTTCAATACCAACTTGCTGAGTCTGATCTATTTACTCCTTTGAAAATGGCTGGTTTCCTGGATTCTGCTTTTCTTTTGCCAGTTCAAACCCATGTGCTAGTTCCTTGAATCTGAAACTTAGTCCAATAACTACTGAAACTTGATTCAAATGTGTTGAGAGGCAATATTTTTTGTTGAAAGTTGAAACTTTTCATGGCAAAGGATCTGATTATCAGTACCATGTTCAGGTTCCATAATTTCTACTGCCTAATTGCAGTTCTTTCTGCATTTTCTTTCATTTCAATCTTCTATTGGTGTTATCTTTCCTGTAATTGCTATTCCATGAACTTTATAATGATGCAGAAGCAAAAGGAAGTCATTGATTTACTTACATTCCCTTATGCTTGGAATCTTCTTTCTTTCTCAGCTGATCCTCCTCCTCAGATCCTTAAAATTGCTCTTTTCGTGAAGAAATGGCCTCATAGGTCTCGAGCCGGCGGGCTTGAAAGGCATGCCTTGACTCTACACCTTGCTCTTGCAAGAAGAGGCCATGAATTGCACATTTTCACAGCTTCTCCTCCCAATTCCTCCTTTCCGAGCTATCCGTTTGCCAACTTAGTTTTCCACCTTTCAAAACCGACATCCAGTGGTTATCTGGAACAGGCGGTCGTATGGAACCAATTTCAAGCTCAAAACTTGACTGGAAGGCCGTTCGATGTGGTCCATACCGAGAGTGTCAGCTTGTTGCATACTCGAGCCAAGAACGTGTCAAATCTAGCTGTTACTTGGCATGGAATTGCATATGAAACCATTCATTCTGATATCATCCAAGAGCTTCTCCGGACACCAGAAACACAACAGGCTTCTATGATGACTGAAAGAACTGCGAAAGTCATCGAAGAGGTTAAGTTTTTCCCAAGATATTATCACCATGTTGCTACAAGTGATCATGCTGGAGATGTCCTAAAAAGAATTTACATGATCACTGAAGAACGAGTCCATATCATTCTCAACGGTGTCGATGAGGAAATTTTCAGACCGGAACCCTCTCAAGGAAATGATTTCAAACAGAAGCTTGGCATCTCGAAAAGTAGATCATTGGTGTTGGGAATGGCAGGGAGGCTGGTGAAAGACAAAGGGCACCCTTTGATTTTTGAAGCTTTGAAGCAAATATCCATGGAAAACAAGGAATTCCAACAAAGTGTGACTGTGCTTGTTGCTGGAGATGGTCCATGGGGTGCAAGATACAAAGACCTTGGAGCACATATACTTGTTTTGGGTCCATTGGAACAAGCTCAACTAGCAAAGTTTTATAATGCCATAGACATTTTCGTGAACCCAACCCTTCGAGCTCAAGGCTTGGATCATACTCTATTAGAAGCAATGCTCACCGGGAAACCAGTAATGGCTACACAAGTTGCCAGCATCACAGGGTCGGTAATTGTCGGACCAGAAATGGGTTACACTTTCTCACCTAGTGTAGATTCCTTGAAAACGACTCTCTATAGAGTGTGGAATGATGGCAGAGTGGTGTTGGAGAAGAAAGGCAAGGCGGCTAGGCAAAGAGGGATGCAATTGTTCACTGCCACTAAAATGGCGTCTGCATATGAAAGACTATTTCTCTGCATATCAAAGGAAGAATATTGCAAACACCAAAAGTCCAGTTAATCAGCTTAGTAATGTTAGTAATGTTGGTTGTCCTAAACTATGTTACCGGAACTCAGTTAATGCCATATACAGCACATGATGTTGTTTAACACAGCATGTTCAAATTTTCCAAAATTTTCCATGTATTTGGAGGACTATGTATAAAAAGGCTGTTATATCCGAGATTCCCCGTTGCCTATACAACATCGCCTATATTTGTCATGTTTAGGTGACCCCCGAGAGAATGTTTACAACACAAGATTCATGTAGTGAGATTGTGCCAATTATAGTACTGGAATCATTGATGCTAGAAAATCATTGAGAAAATCGGTTCAGTAGCCTACAAACTCCAATTACCAGCACATTCATCCCGATTTTCATGTCAATTTAATAAAGAAGAAGATTGGGGATTCTGTTGTTACCTCTCGTGACCCTTCAGAATTAGCTACAGATGGAAGCCTGAAAGGCTATCCTGCGTTGGTTCTTGATAAGCGCATGGCTAAACGCAATAACCAAGGTGTAACTCAATTATCGATTCAGTGGACTAATATCAGGTCAGCCGATACATCCCGAGAAGATTACACAGCCTTAAAGTCTCAGTTTTTTGTTTTTGATCCTTGAGGTCAAAGATCTTCTACGGCAGAGGGTATTGCCATGACTGAAGGTATCCGGTATCGGGAAGGAAGGATTGGAAACAGTAAGAAAAAAGGGGGGAAAGAATTAGGGCTTAGCAATGAAAGTTTCTCTCTTCAACTATTACTTTCATTCCTTTCTGAAATCCTTTTTACATTACCATCCAGCCATTACAAACTGATAGTCTTACAGAAAACTAGCAGGATTCGAAAATTCGATCTTTCCGGTCATCGACTCTATACTTAAACTTACAATCTGCTATAACTATTCGATTTGTACAGTTATTTGATGAATTGTATATGTTCCTTCACAGTAATCCCTGATCTTGTTAATTATCTCCCTAGACTCAACTCCTGGCTTAGCAACTACATGGCAGGACAATACAAGTTTCCCCACAGTTATTGCCCATACGTGGAGGTCATGAACGTCTTCGACTCCATTGATACCCTTGATACCACTTTCAAGGATTTCAATATTAATGTCCCTCGGTGTCCTTCCCATCAATATATCAAAAACAACTCTAAGCATCGGTAGAGTAGTACTTAAGGCCAACGTAGAGAAGACAAGGGTGCAGAGAAGATCAATGATCAACCACTTTGGTTTTAACCAAATAAAAGCTCCGGCAATCATCACCCCGGCGGACTGAATTAGGTCAGTCATCACATGCAAGTAAGCTCCTTGGAGATTTATGTTCAAAATCTTCGTCTTTGTACTGATCGGCACTAGACTAGTTTCCTCTTCCTCACTTAAATCACATGGTTTACTGTTGTCATGTTCATGATGATGTTCGTGGTGGTGATGATGGTGGTGGTGGTGGTGATCGTCCCCGAAAACATGATGACTGTGGTCATGACCCAGCCAAAGGACTATAATTAAGTTGATAACAAATCCGAATGCTGCAACTGCAAACATGAGTGCCCCATTTACCTCCTTTTTATTGTGGAGAAGTCTGTCAAGCGATTCATAAATTAAGAATATGGATATGAGCCATATGAGTTGTACGGATATAAGAGCACCCAAGACTTCGAGACGACTGAATCCAAAGGAATGGTATGATGTCGCCTTCCATGCTGAAGCCCAGACAGTGAAAAGAGAGATCAAGAATCCAGCAACATCAGTGAGCAAGTGGGCTGCATCTGTCAGAATAGCAAGTCTATTGGCTTTCATTCCACCGATAATCTCCACTAATATCACCATAAGATAGAAAATTATAAGCCCAGAAAGTTGGGATGCCGACTTCTGTCGTTCCTTTGATTCCAAAGTAATGTTTTCTTGCAAAGAAGCAGAAACAGAGAAGCATTGTGACTCTACAGGAAGTACTGCCGACTTCTGTCGTTCCTTTGATTCCAAAGCAATGTTTTCTTGCAAAGAAGTAGAAACAGAGAAGCAGTTTGACTCTACTGGAATTAAAATGACAGTATTTTCTTCAGAGACCCGTGGCAGCTCGAATTTCATTTGATCCTTAAATCTCAAAATGGGGTCTTTTTCATGATCCATCCTCCTGCACAACAAGAACATTCATCGAGTCAAACAAATAAACAAGTTGAAAAACTAAAACCCTTAACACACAAACTTTAGTTTCATTCAAATTGCTAAATCCATGTGTGATCAAACAACTTGCCACGATCAAGGGCAACATTAGAAGCTCATAGCAGTCACCCAATTCCTTTCGATTTTCGTGATTTTAAATTCCAAAGGTGAATTGAAGCAATTAAATGTAATACCAAAGGTACATATGCACCCAAATTTGACTTCTCTTCTCTTGTATGATAACTGGTAATACCTCTCAACATCACTCTTTTCAATAAAAATCATATACTAAAAAAGTTTTTTGGGTTCTTCTTGCTCCTTGATTTCACATCCATCCAGGTCAATGCATAAACCTCAAGTATGAAATTAGTACAGACAAAAACCCTAGCATCGTAACTAGCCACGAAATCAAATCCACAACGAAGATAAACCTTTACACTAAGGCATTAACCACACATGGAAGAGAGGAAAAGGGGCTTAAGGTTGTGTGGAGACTTGAGAACATGGATTTTAAACAATGGATTCTGATTTCAAAAGTGTAAATTTGTAATCAAACAAACATAAATGCAGAATTCATGATTATTATTAAAATTCACAAACTTTTTAAAGATCCCTATCCAATGATGAATATAATGTATGCATCTCCTTATCACAGCTTATACATATAACAAATGAAATCTAAATTCAATATTCCGAAACTACATAAAATTTCCCCTTTCAAAATACCCATTCCACAAAATCTCAAGAAAAACGCTAAAAACACTGGAAACAGAATTAACAAGTGAAAAAGAATGATAAATTTACCAGAGAAACAGAGCTGAAAGAACCAGTTCGGAGCTGAAACGAGAGTATTCTAAGAATCTTACAACGTCTATAGAAGAAGGAGATCCTAAGGAAATAATGATTCTAAATTTCCCTCGATTTGAACTTAAAAAGACTTTCCCTCGCTTTTCAGTTCCGCAAAAGATGGATAAAACACGCGCCGGAAAAGCGATGAAATGGATTCTGCTGCCCAAACAAAATTCAGTAGTTTTTTAGTTTCTAACTCCGAGGGTAATTCTAAAAATCGACAACCTTAAAATTTTTTTAAAAATAATGATACTATTTTTCTTATAAAAATTATAAAATATTTGATATACACTTTTTGTTATATATTAAAATTTTTATAAATTTTATAAGAAAAATGGCATATATCAAAATTCATATATTTTTTTTAAGAAATTTGATTTTATAAACTAAAATTCTTACATTTTTATAAGAAATTCGGTATATACTGTTTTCTTACAAAAATAATAAAAATTTCAGTATATATATCAAAAAATATATATCAAATTTCTTATAATTTTTATAAAAAAACGATACCGTCATTTTTTTAAGGCCGTAGTTTTTTAGACCACCCTCTAACTCCAAATAATTCTAATTTGGAAGTACTTTAAACATGGGTAAACTGGGTAAAATTACATACTTAGCCTAAAGTCATTTCTCACGTAATGATAGGTGGAGTCAAAAAATTTAGATTATAATATTATAATTTTTTATATTAACTCATATTTTATTAAAAGTAGGTTGAGTCAAAATTGACACCCTTCTTTAAAAGATTTTAATTATTTATTAAACCGATATTAATTTATTTTCAAATGCTGTTAATTTTTTTAAAATTTTTAAATATTTTTTTTCTAAAAGGTATATACATATATAAATTTTAAAACATATAAGCCCTCTCAATAATAATAATGTAACACTCTAAATTTATATCACATAATCACATAAAAAATTAAAATATCATGCTTTTATAATATTTTTTTGAATAGTCTAATAATGATTACAAAATAATATTTGTCTATAAATTTTCGTAATTTTTAATTGCATCTTGCATATATTGCATAAATTAAATCAAGCGTGTTAGATCAAATAATAAAAAATTTTAAACTCGTTAAGCATGGTATCGAATATGAGTCTTTTGATGAAAAATAATATGATTAATGTTATTTAAAAATATAATTAAAAATTATAAAATTTTCACATCAATAACTATAATTAAAAATAAAAATAAATATAACTCTTTTATTATCGTCGTATTATATTATTTTTATTTCTTATTAAATAAAAAATTATATTTTATTAAATAAAATCAAATAATATAAACATTCTTAGCCACCGTGATATTTAACAAATCTCATTTTTATTATCGTCCTCATCTTTTACATTTTAACCAAAGTTTATTAACGAATGAGTGATTAGAATAATTAATAAATTGGAAGTGTTAAGTACCAAAATATATATTATTAAATATTAATGGAAAAATCCAAAATGTAACCAAAGTTGAGTACCATTTGTATAATTTTACCCTAAATAGAAACGAATTGGGACTTCTGAATATTTATAACATCAATGAATTGGTTAATTATAAAGAGTGTATTCATCAACTCCGGCGAAATATAGGCTTCTCCGCCGTATCAGAGCTGCGGCCACCACCACTTTTATTAAAATGTCGTTTTGTTTTAACAATTTTTGTATTCAGCCTAGTAATAGTTTTAGTTGTATTAATTTAATTTAAAAACAGCAAAGGCAGGCTAGGCGACATTCTTCTCCGCTTCTTCCTTCTCGAAGAACACCGAATATGAAACCAAGTTGATGAAATCCAGAAGAGAAAATCAAATAATTCTGTCGATTTTTTTTTTTTGTTTCCGATCGATTTTGATTATTTGCACAATGGACCCTGCCATTTTGGACAGTATCATAGGTCGTTTATTGGAGAATAAGCAGGCAAAGTCAGGGAAGCAGGATCAGCTGATGGAAGATGAGATCCGTAAGCTTTGCATTGTTGCAAGAGAAATATTTCTTCAACAGCCTACTCTTCTTGAGCTTACAGCTCCCGTTAAGATCTGCGGTATGCCTTTATGTATTCATTTTTTTGAATATATATGATTGTATATAGCTGTTCTATTTGTTTCTCGGATTTTCCGTTTTGAAAAACGGTGGAATTTACGTTTTTGGATTTTGGTGTTTCAAGTTTTGCTTTGATAAGAGAAGAAAATTTTGAAGAAATGTTATTTGGATAAGGGAAATTTTGAATGTATTGAAGGATTTTTTTTGGAATGATTATGTATGTTCTTAGGAACTGCGTTGTGAGCATTCTTTATTTCTTCTGTAAGTTGCATTAGAAATTATTGTTTTTGATGTTGTTCATGGTATGATTGGTTTCTTATCCTGAGTTCTAATTGAGGTAAAATGGAAGTATGGGATCGATTGTGGTTTAGAATAGATTGTAAATGTGGTTGAATACATTGTTTCTTGGCTATTAATCAACTCTGCTATGAATATACTATAATCTGAATTAGATGAGAGATCTCGATGATACGAACTTGCAACTGTCTTGATGTATTGCATTCTTTTTTTCGGTTTTCTCTGGATTTTAATGCCATAGGAGGAAGAGAGGGCAGTGGCTAAAGTATAGGTACGAGGATGATTTTATTATGTAGAAATGTTTATCTTAGACTTGGGTGATCTGAGGTTAAGAAAATAAAATAAGTGAAGTTATGTTATCGTTGGTGTTTTTCACTGGAATACTCACTTTATGTTTATCTTAGAGAAGATTGTTGTATGTGAATATTTATCAAGTTGATTAGATCATAAACTGATGAGCAGGTTGCTCTTTGTAGGAAGAAAAAAATTGTTAATTTATGCCCTTCATGCTCATCAGAATTGGGGCTAAAGCAGTTTGAAGAATTCAAATTGCAAAGCAATAGCCAATCAGCTATCAGCATTGCACGAAATCTAGTCAACATGATAGAACTAAGCATGTGAAAATTGATCGACATTTTATTGTCAAGGTCAATGGTGGACAAGTTAAATTGCATTTTATCCCTACAAAGGACCAGCTGACAGATGTTCTTACTAAAGCACCGACAAGAGAGACTTTTGATAAGTTTACATCCAAGCTGAGACTCTAAAATATATACGCTCCAGCTTTAGATTGGAGGCTTTTACAATAGATAAATATCTTTTGTATATTTTATCTCTTAGATGTTTTATCTCTAGCCCAACTGTTATCCTAAAGTCTAGATAAAGATAAAGATTTAGAGATAAGCCTAGCTAAGGTAAACAGAGTAGGAATTACTCTCTGCTCAAATACTTCCTGTTTACAATATATATCTTCCTAATTTTGCCAGTTGGTTTAAACTTTTTAGAAGAAGTTTTTAATAATTTGTATTATTCTGTATTTCCTTGCTCAGGCGACATTCATGGGCAGTACACTGATCTTCTGAAGCTTTTTGAGTGTGGGGGTTTCCCTCCTATGGCTAATTATTTATTCCTGGGGGACTATGTTGATCGTGGCAAGCAGAGTCTAGAAACAATATGCCTTTTGCTGGCCTATAAGATCAAATATCCTGAGAACTTCTTTCTTTTGCGAGGGAATCATGAATGTGCTAATATTAATCGGATTTATGGATTTTATGATGAATGCAAACGAAGGTTTAGTGTGGGAGTTTGGAGGACATTTACCGAGTGTTTTAACTGTCTTCCCGTGGCTGCTGTAATAGATGAGAAAATATTGTGCATGCATGGTGGCCTTTCCCCTGATCTATCAAATTTGGATCAAATTAGGACTTTAATCCGTCCAATGGATGTTCCAGAGTCTGGTTTGCTTTGTGATTTACTCTGGTCAGATCCTGGTAGAGAAATCAAAGGCTGGGGTATGAATGACCGGGGAGTGTCATACACCTTTGGCGCAGATAGAGTCTCCGACTTCTTAATGAAAAACAATATGGACCTCATTTGCCGTGCCCATCAGGTTAGGCACTTTGCTCACTTTTTCCCTTTATTTGTTTGAGTATAAGCTAAACAGCCTACCAAAATGCTTAATTCAGGTTGTTGAAGATGGCTATGAGTTCTTTGCTGACAGACAGCTTGTTACAATATTTTCTGCTCCCAACTATTGTGGTGAATTCGATAATGCTGGTGCAATGATGACTGTCGATGAAACACTAATGTGTTCTTTCCAAATTCTGAAGCCCGCAGAGAAAAAGTCATCCTGGTTCCATTGAAGAACACGACGACTACCGTGTCTGTTCCAAGCATAAAATTGCTGATGTAAGTTTCATTCTATACCACCACGAAGCTGATGATCTATTTTTGAGAGTTTGAAATGTTATTTATGTTGGTTTTTACTGACTGTAGTTTAGGTTATATGTTGAACTCTTATTTTTTTGTTTTGATCATATTTGGTTTCGAGCCATCTTTTCCTAGTTACCAACATGCTGAAAGCTAGTCCTTCAGCATCAATAATTAATTATACATAATATGTTTTCAATTATGTTTAAATAAAGTTAAGGATGTTTAGCTCTAAGTCCTTTAATAATTTGTATATTAATGAGGTGATAGATTGTAGCATACCGACTGTGAATGCGACTCATTCACCGACGGTGCATCGAATATTATCCTTTCAATTTAAAGTTTTTCCAAAAGTTCTCAGATTGTAATTGTGATTTTCTTGTTTTTTACCCTCTAGATTTTGGTCATTCTACTCATTTTTGTGAAGCTAGATTTTACATAACATTTTTTCCCCTTGCAATGATGCTGTGATTCGAGACAACCTTATACGATCTTCGGCTACCGGTGTCGGAGTCGCTTTAAAATTTATAACCATAGAAAAAAAAACATGTAGTTTTTGATCAATTTTGGGTGATATGAAAAGTTGGCCTAGACAGATTTTTTTTTTCATTACTACCTCGACTTGAATCACACCTGAAAATAGATACCATGATGAATCTATAGGCAGAGCTGGAAGTTTTGCATATCTTTGGGTTTATAACACACTTGTAACAACAAATTGGGCCAAATGTTGATATAGTAATTAGGTTCGGTGTTTATACATTATGTTAATTTAATTTTTTATTTTTTTTATTTTTTTTAAATGGGTTAATTTTTTTTCCACAAAAATACTAATTAAAATATTAAAAATTTAACGGTTTTGACATGGTAACCATGATAGCATGACGAGATTCATACCATCATGTCTAATGAAATTCAAATTGACACCTACAGCGAAGATGGAATTAATGACCCGACAACTTGAGTTGTCAAATTAGAACAAAGTAATCTGCAGTTATGACAGTAAACATAACAATCAGCAATGGTTTGCTCTCGATTCATTGATATGCAACAGCAACACAGGAGGATTCGTAGTCGAAGAAAAGATCCCTAAACTTCATACCTAGGGTTACTTTACCTATGGCGAATCACTCCTTGTTAGTGAATTAGATGATGAATGCAGCTAGGAATGAGTGTACTGCATCATTATCTCTAAAATCAGATGGAGTTAGTTAATGACAGTTAGGATATTTGTTAGATTGTTGTTATTATAACTGACTTCAGAACTGATTCACAATCTTGTATATATAAGCTGGTCTTCAGTTGAAGATATTACAGCTCAAATCAATAAAATTGAGAGTACCGTCTCTCTTCTCCTTAGAGTGTTCTCAAGATCCTAACATGGTATCAGTAGCCTTGATCCTCCTCTATTACTTCCTTGATGTGTTCCTCTTCTTCTCTTCTGGATGAGCCGTGGTTGGTGTAATTGCAGTAGTCATGGAGCTTGGATTTCAGGGTGTTTACTGCTCGAATTTATGGTTGTAAGTCTTCTGTTTTCTTCAGATCTGGTGCTTTCCGAGTAGGCTTTCTTCTGTAATTCTTGCGATTGATTTCTGCATCAACATCAGGTCTTAAATTTTCTTTAAAGAATGTGTTAGATCGTTAGAACGTTTGCATCGAGGTGACTCATTGTCTGCAGAGCAAACTAGTGATCGTCTTTGCATTCTTTAGATCTGTTTGTTGTGTTCTTTTGAATTTGTTGAGATTCTTAAGGCATTACACCAACCTGGTTCTATCTCTTTGCTTCTACTACTTGCCAAGTGTTTGGTAAAATGCTTCAATAGCTTTTTGAAGTTGCTCGCCAAGTGAAGTTGCTTGTTTCGCTTTCTGTTTTGCTTGTTTTTCTTCTGTTTTGACATTATGAGTCAAGGAGCAAATGGTGATTCAAATCCTCAACAACCTGTGTATACTCAGTCGACATCTCAACCGGCTTCTCATGTTAGTTTCGGTAGTGATAGTCCACACTCTGTTGGTTTTCAAGCTGTATCCGTTCGACACTTTTCAAAGCATGATATGGTTAAACTTACTGAAGTTAATTACATACTTTGGAAACATCAAGTGTTGTTAATCATTGATGGTTATGGACTTATGCCATATGTGTCTGATCATACAGTGTTTCTCAGTAGAACCATCACTGACGCGAATGGTCAAGTTCAAGAAAATCCAGCGTATGTCACGTATTATCAACAAGATAAACTCCTTGCTTCCTGGTTGTTGTCTACAATTCATCCAGAGGTGTTACCTCATCTCACAGGTCTAAATTCTACTAAGACTATATGGAATGCCATAGGTAGGTTGTTTGGCACAAGATCTAGTGCTAAAATTTCTTCACTTAGACACAAGTTACACTCTCAGAAAAAAGGAAGCCTCACTATAAATGAGTTTCTAGCCAAGGTTAAACTCATTTGTGACACTTTAAATACGTCAGGACACTTTATTTCTGAGTCTGAACAAGTTAGTGTTATTTTAACTGGTTTATCTGCTGAATATGAGTCTGTGATAGCCATTGCCTCTCGTGAATCTCTGTCCTTAGATACATTGACTGATATGCTCTTGGATTGTGAGGCTCGGCAACTCAATTTTGTAATTGACAGTTTAACTGCTCAAGCTAATCTTGTTACACAGCAGCAACAATCTCCTGCTACTTTTGGTAATATTGTTACACAACAACATCAAGCTAACCTTGTTACACAGCAACAACAGTCTCCTACTACTTTTGGTGATATTGTTGCACAGCAGCAACAATCTCCTGCTATTTTTGGTGAGTCCTCAACTATTATAGGTGATGCAGACTCAACTTTAGTGCCATCGCAACATGGTCAAGGGTTTTTTCGAGGTGGAAGAGTAAATAATAACAATTCTAATTTTCGAGGCAGAGGCAGAGGGAGATTTGGCAACAATAACAGGCCTCAGTGTCAGCTTTGTGGTCGTTTTGGTCATGTAGTACAGAAGTGCTATTACAGGTTCGATTTAAGCTTCAGTGGTCAGAATCCTGATTCAAATCAAATGACTCAAGCTTCTGCTTCTTCTGGTTCTTCCACTAGTCAGACAAGGATTTTCTCTCCATCTACTACTGCCCAAGCTTACACACATACGTTCCAGAACAGTCCACAATGTGCTGCAACACAGGGAGTTTTTTCTCCTACATACTTTGATCCTCATGGTTTTCCTTATCATTTTTCTCCTACAACTGTCCATTATTTCTCTCCTATTGCTTCTGGAGTTTCTAGTGCTGTTTTACCAGCAGGTGTTTCGCATATTTTGTGAGAAAGGGGCCATGATGGCCGAAGATGCAACGGGTGATGATGGTTTGTTTGTGATCAGTGGTTAAGGATTTATTATTTGAAGAAGATGAACAAAGATATTTTTCAGAGAGAACAAAGTGTTTTTCTGTATTTTCTTATTATTCTTCCATATCAAATGATTACAGAATAAGTCTTTAAATAGGCTAAAATAGAGTTTTAATATGACTAAAATTATACTTTATCTCTAATTTAAATAATATTTACTCCTAATTTAAATAAGACTTCTAATAAATCTAAACTACTAATTAGGATAAACTCTAATTAGATATTAAATAAAAACTCTTAACACTCCTCGTTACTTTAGACTTCTCTTCAAGCTTTAACACATCTTGGATAACTAACACTCCCCCTCAAGCTGGTGAACAAACGTAGTAAAGCACCAGCTTGGATCTTGGATGTGATGCGCTGCTCTTTTTTTTTCTTCTGTTGTTTCTTCGGAAAAAAAATACTCTATTCTCAGGTTAGGAGTCTTTGATTTAGATGCTCCAGCACGCGATTCTTGATTAAAAAATATGATGTGAATGATGTATGAAATAATCAAAGGAATCTACACTCCCCTCCAGTTGATAGTTACACAGACTAGAATTCCAACTTGAACCTTTGACGTAGAATCCTTTAAAAATATTATTTAGTTTTTAAGGCTAAACTATAACCTTTCACCTATCTTTTTGGATGGATGGCTAAGATAGAACCAAATAGTTTTTAAGGCTAAACTATAACCTTTTCACCTATCTTTTTGGATAGCTGGCTAAGATAGAACCAAATAGTTTTTAAGGCTAAATTATAACCTTTTCTCCTATCTTTTGAAATAGATGGCTTAGATAGAACCAAATAGTTTTTAAAGCTAAACTATAACCTTTTTTTCTATCTTTTGGAACAGATGGCTAAGATAGAACCAAATAGTTTTTTAAGGCTAAACTATAACCTTTTCTCTGATATTTTTTCCTATCTTTTGAAACGGATGGATAAGATATAACCAAATAGTTTTTAAGGCTAAACTATAACATTTTCATCTATCTTTTTAATTAGCTAAGATAGAACCATTAAATAAAGGACCAACAAAATTAACCGAGTAAAAATTTCACCAGAGATATAAGATTTGTATGGAGAAGCAATAAACGAGTGTAGTCTAAACAGCATCAGCGGAAAAGAAAAACGATGTGTATCTGAAAATCCATATTGTCGATTTGTTGTTGATTATAGATGGCAGCAATGGTGACAACATCGAGACCGTTATTGGCTCATGATACCATGTGAGAAAGGGGCCATGATGGCCGAAGATGCAACGGATGATGGTGGTTTGTTTGTGATCAGTGGTTAAGGATTTATTATTTGAAGAAGATGAACAAAGATATTTTTTAGAGAGAACAAAGTGTTTTTCTGTATTTTCTTATTATTCTTCCATATCAAATGATTACAGAATAAGCCTTTAAATAGGCTAAAATAGAGTTTTAATATGACTAAAATTATACTTTATCTCTAATTTAAATAATATTTACTCCTAATTTAAATAAGACTTCTAATAAATCTAAACTACTAATTAGGATAAACTCTAATTAGATATTAAATAAAAACTCTTAACACTCCTCGTTACTTTAGACTTCTCTTCAAGCTTTAACACATCTTGGATAACTAACATATTTCTCCTCCTCAAACTGTTCTGCACTCACCCTCGGGTATACAGTCTCAAAATGACACTCCTCTAGCAGCAAATTTTGTGGCTAGTACTTCTTCACCTTCAGCTGCTTCGGGTGATATGGTTTGGTATCCGGATTCGGGAGCTACTCATCATATTACTAATGATGGTGCTGTCTTGCATTCAGGTATGCCTTACTTTGGTAGTCAACACTTACTTATGGGGGATGGTAGTAGTGTTCGCATTAGCTCTATAGGACATGGGTGTTTGTTTACACAATGTCGACCACTTTATCTTCAAAACTTGTTGCATGTTCCAGCTGTTAAGAAGAATCTTTTGTCTGTCTCACAACTTGCTAGAGAAAATGATGTGTTTTTTGAGTTCCATTTTAATCGATGTTGTGTTAAGGATGCTCAGACTCAAGCTATACTCTTGGAGGGGATTCTCACACCTGAAGGTCTCTACCAGTTTGCTTCTTCCAGTTTATACCAACCTTCTGGGAATTTTCATGCTTATAGTGTTACTAAAAATAATGATGTTTGTGATTTGTGGCATAAACGCCTAGGTCATCCGTCTTTGCATACACTAAAGATAGTTCTACAACAGTGTAATGTTTCTTTTGATTCAAATAAAATTTTTGAAGTTTGTGTTTCTTGCTTACAAGGTAAAGCTCATAAGTTACCATTTTCAGAGTCTCAATCTTCATATGATGCACCTTTTCAGCTTGTTGTATCTGATGTTTGGGGTCCAGCACATATTATGTCAGAAGGGTTTTCTTATTATGTGTCTTTTATTGATATGCACACTAGACACACGTGGCTATATTTACTAAAAAAGAAGTCTGAAGTAGCAAATTGTTTTAGGAAGTTTCATAAGATGGTAGAAGTTCAATTTGGTTGTCAGATTCAAGCTTTACAAACTGATGGTGGAGGTGAGTTTTTAGTATTGAAAGAGTGGTTAGCCTTGAATGGAATTCAGCATAGGATATCATGTCCTAAGACTTCTGAGCAGAATGGTATCGCAGAACGCAAGCATAGACATATAGTTGAAACCGGATTGACTTTGCTTGCACAAGCTTCTATGCCACTAAGGTTTTGGACTCATGCCTTTATTACTGCTGTATCATTAATAAACAGGTTACCTACAAAAGTTCTACAAGGAAAATCTCCACATGAGATGCTATATGGAAAAACACCGGATTATTCTGAGTTTAGGGTATTTGGTTGCTCCTGTTTTCTTTTTCTTAGACCCTTTAATTCTCACAAGTTGGAGTATCGAACCAAGAGGTGCACTTATTTGGGAACTAGCTCTCATCATAAAGGTTATAAATGTCTTGATGCCAATGATAGGATTTTTATCTCAAGGCATGTTACTTTTGATGAAAGTAGCTTTCCTTTTTCTTCCACACAGTCTGTTTCTTCCAATTTTTCAGAGAATATACCTCTGTTTACTACTTCAGTTGTGCCAATTTTACAAAGCTCTATAGGTCACAAAGAGGCTCATTTGGATGAGCGTTCTACGTTGTTTGAAAATGGTGGTTTGGGTCACTCTAGTCCGGTTGCTACGACTGCTGAAAATTCATCAAGTTCAGTAGCTGAAGTTGCTGTAAATTCAGCAGCAAATCTGAATACAGCTGCTGAGAACTCGCCAAGGTTAGCACCAGACTTGGAAGGGGCTGTGTCTGCAGGGCTTGGACCTGTGATGTCAGATGCAAATAATCCCATTGCATCTGCGAATATTGTTCCTACAGGTGGTTCTTTCACTTCTTTACATACAGGACATGTGGATTTGTGCAATTCACAGTCTCATTCTCAAGCTTCTGAGGACTTGGGAGACGCATTGTCTCATTCTCAAGGTACATCACTACCTCTAACTGCTACTTCTCATATGTCTTCTCCTTCACATAGTATCACTATTCCAGAACATGTTCTTATGACTCCTGACAATAGCATAAGTAGTAGTACCAGAGTGTCTTCTACTAATGATGGTCAAGGCTCTTATCTTCATGCGAAATATGGAGAAGCTGTCGAAAATAGACAAGTACCTATAGTTCATGAAGGAAATAAACATGCTATGATAACCAGGAGCAAAAATGGGATTCGAAAACCGAAAGTTTATAATGTAACTTGTGCTGCATCAAATTTGATACAAGAACCTACTAGTATCAGCGAAGCCTTAAGTGATGACAATTGGAGAGCTGCTGCTCAAGCAGAGTATGATGCTTTAATTCAAAATAACACATGGTCTTTGGTTCCTTTACCTTCGAATAGGAGAGCTATTAGCTGTAAGTGGATTTTTAAACTTAAACGCAAAGCTGATGGGTCTGTTGACAGATACAAGGCACGACTTGTGGCGAAAGGTTTTTTACAAGAAGCTGAAATTGATTTTCATGAAGTTTTTAGTCCGGTTGTGAAACCCGTAACGGTAAGAACTATTATATCTCTTGTTGTGTCAAGAGGATGGGACTTGAAACAGGTAGATATTAATAATGCCTTTTTGAATGGTGATTTAACTGAAGAAGTATATATGATGCAGCCACCAGGGTATGAGCAAAGGGAAAAAGGGCAAAATCTAGTGTGTAAACTCAACAAGGCAATCTATGGGTTGAAACAGGCTCCACGCGCATGGTTTGACAAATTAAAAGGATATCTACAATCTGAAGGGTTTACTTTAACAAAGTCTGATGCATCACTATTTGTTCAGAAAAATGAGCATTCTATTGTCTATGTTTTGGTATATGTTGACGATATTATCTTAACAGGGAACGATACTGGACAAGTGCAACAAGTTATTAACAAGTTGCATCAAGCCTTTTCATTAAAAGATCTTGGAAAGTTACACTATTTTTTGGGGATTGAAGTACATTATTTTTCACAATCAGTGTTTCTATGTCAAAAGAAGTACATTATTGAGTTACTCAAGCGTAGTGGTTTGGAGAATGCAAAAGCGTTACCTACTCCTATGGTAACAAATTGTCGGTTGTCTAGTACTGAAGGTTGTCCTATTGAGAATGTTACAGAATATAGAAGTGTGGTAGGTGCTCTACAATACATAGTTATCACCAGACCTGAAATTTCTTTTGCTGTTAATAAGGCATGTCAGTTTATGCAAAATCCTCTTGATACTCATCTACAGCTGCTAAAAAGGATCCTACGGTATCTTAGTGAGACTTTAGATTTTGGTTTAAGATTTGTTTCTTCTCCCATATTGTCTATTGAAGGGTATGTTGATGCTAATTGGGGAGCTGATAGTGATGATCGTCGATCTACCACTGGTTTTTGTATATATTTTGGAAACAATCCGGTGTCTTGGCGAGCTAAGAAACAGTCTGTGGTTTCTCGTTCGACTGCTGAAGCAGAATATAAAAGCGTTGCGTGTGCGACTAGTGAAATTATCTGGCTTGAAGCTCTCTTGCAAGAAATTGGGATTAATACAGAAAAAAAGCCTATTCTTTGGTGTGATAACTCAAGTGCTGTTGCATTATCAGCCAATCCAGTTATGCATTCTAAATTCAAACATGTTGAGCTAGATCTCTACTTTGTTCGAGAACGTGTAGCCGCGGGTCAACTTGACGTCAATGAAGTTCCTGCTTTTGAACAAGTTGCAGATGTCATGACCAAGCTCTATCAGCTCCTGCCTTTTCTCGACATCGAGCCAAACTATCTGTGGTGTCTTTGTCTTCTATGTGTTAAATTGGTTTTGTTTTCTTGTTTTTGTTTCCCATTATTGTTTAGTTCTTGGTTGGTTTGTTTGTATTGTTTTTCTTGCAGGTTATCTTTTCTGGGCCTTTTTGCGGTTGAGATTTGCTAGGGGAATGTTAGTGAATTAGATGATGAATGCAGCTAGGAATGAGTGTACTGCATCATTATCTCTAAAATCAGATGGAGTTAGTTAATGACAGTTAGGATATTTGTTAGATTGTTGTTATTATAACTGACTTCAGAACTGATTCACAATTTTGTATATATAAACTGGTCTTCAGTTGAAGATATTACAGCTCAAATCAATGAAATTGAGAGTACCGTCTCTCTTCTCCTTAGAGTGTTCTCAAGATCCTAACACTCCTAAGGTTTCTTTGGTGTTTTTTTTTTCGGAATTGGAATTTATAACACAATAATACTGCAAAAGACTCTGCCTTACAATAATGTCAACTAAAGCATATGGGGCACAGTTTAAATCCGAAACCTGAGCACCAACAGTTGACAATAGCAACAGAGCTAATACATGATATTCTCAATCACAATAGAAAGAGATGTCGGTTTATATAAGACTCCAAGCAAACCTCATCGCTCGTACTAAAAGAGTTAAAACAGTTCCAGGCATAACTAAGATCCTAGACCCTGATATCAATTTAGAATACAAAATATACTTAAAATATTATGATTAAGACCCATAAATACTACAAGGTAAAACAACCCCTCGATTAGTTTCTTAGTATTCTGCACCAAACCAATGGCAGTCCTCAGGCAGCTAAGTGGATACTAATGGTAACAAATGGAACAAAATAATTGAACAGCTACCTAGATGCTTATGAAAACAATGGAACAAATATGTAATCACATTATCAGGGGAAAATAAAAGTTGATAATTTACCTTTGATGTTACAGCTAGTATGATCCAGAGAATCTCATCAAAGATGAAGCAGATAACAAGAATAATGTAGTATGGGCACTTAGCTTCCATTTGTCAGTCAAAATACTTGATCCACATTTCTAACATTCATACAAACTATTTAATTGCAAAAGATGAGGAGGCTGCAGCTGCCTCTGCTATTAAGGAAATTAGCTGGCGAGCTTGCAGGCAAGCAGCTATATCAAAGGGACGCAACTCAGCACCATCAAAAATAAGGTTCACACCGGGAAGGATTACTTCATTGCTATCAGAGTCATCAGGGTCGACCTTTGTTGTGGTTGTTGAGCTGGAATCATCAACAGGTCTTGTGGCAACTTCATTGGCAGGAGTTAGGGCATATGCTCTGCAAATATCAGTCAACAATATGAATAATTAATACACAACCAAACAATAAAAATAGAATAAAACATTAAGAGGAAGAAAAGAAATGTAGACTGATTTGACAGACCTAAGAATGCTACCATCAAAGCTCAAAACTTCAGTACGACAACGCTGTCGACTGGCAAGCTTTAACCTTTGACGATCACTTGACGCTCCAGAAATGGGAGAAGAAGGATCTAGAAGTGGATTCCACTTCCCACTAGCATAGTTCATGAGTTGCTTTGGCTTCTTCAACTCCTTTAAATGCTCCTTTTGGTAAAGAAGTTTCGCTGCAGGACCTGTTGCCTGATACTCTGCACAAATATCACGCAGCATTTTCCGTATGCTTTGCATTGAATCATGATGCTCAGAAAGTAAATCTGCTTGAAGTAACTCCGACGAGACAATCCGTTCACATATTCTATTGCTTAACTTAGGGTTGAAAAGTGGCATCCCAAATTCAACAGACAATGGAACCCATTCATATTTCTCCTTGTCAGAGCCAAAATAATCCATCTTTCTTTCTTTATAAAGTTTTAGTACACGAATGTAACCGTCCATAACTCCATCGTGTGAGCTAAATTAGTCAATAGATCATTCAAATTCAAACATTCCTCGGCAGATAGCCCTAGCTCATCCCCTACATTAGCAATTGATCCATCAGAATTCTTAAAAGGCAAGGGTATGTCAAGTGTAACAACTTTCCCAGAATCATCAAGGTCATATTTGCTGAAGGGCAGCACCATAACAGCAGAGTATTTGAGAAGTGAATTCAAACAGTGTAAAAGTATGCTTCCCTTAACTAAATTTCCTTCAAACTTGCCACCTAATCCTCCAATTGTTGAATCATCCCAAGACCATATAAGGGCTTTCTCACAACCAGCTAATGGCGCAGGCAACAAACGTAGGCATTGTCCTTTCATCAGAACAACTGATATAGGCCCACTAGCCAATGTTGAATATAGCACCATTTTCATCCATGGTGACATAGATGCGTGAGAGGGAGGACCAAAATGTATAGGACCAGTTGAACCAGGAAGAACAGATGAATGTGGAAGAGGAATCATAGACACAATAATATCATAGTCTCGAAGAAATAACCGATCTAAGATTACCTTTGGCAAAGCAGCCAAGCTTTCACAGCGGAGGATATCCAATCTATATTTCTTTTTCCTCCTTGAAGTTCCTTTTCGCATGTCAGACACTTCCGTCCGTATCATTTTCTCGTCAGTCTGGACAGTCGGATCTGACTTGGAAACCTCACTCGAGGGCTTATCACCTTCTGATAAGGTAGCAGATCTGTTGTCACCAGTGGTTTCAATCACATAATCATCCGCAACAGAGTCTTCCTGTGATGATATTTCTAAATTATTGGTACCATTAATATTGAATTCAGTTTCATTAGTAGCAGAACGATCTGATACATCAATCAATGAAGTGTCAACCATTAGAGAAGACTCATCGTGACCTGAAGCTGACACTCTCGTTCTATCAGTCATTTCTAGAGATCCATTATCAGTGACAACGCCACCTGATAGTAGACATTCCAAGACACAGCGGAGACTAAATGCATGGTTTGCAAATTCCTGCAACTCTCCCTCATATTTTGCTCCCTCTAACGTGCTCAGGTCTTTGCAAAGATCTGCAATGATAGCATGGCCTAATTTCCCTGCTTCATATAGCGTCACGGCATGAGATTTCAATCCTGCAAAAACCCATTCAGAAGAGTAGAAGACATACAAATTATGTCAGAGAAGAGGAAACAGTCAGTACATTCAAAAACTAGAATTTCTTAAAACCATAATGAACACAATATTAGAACTTGTCTAATCGTCATCACATGCAAACTATAATTACTGGAATATGATCAGTCCTTCCTCTAATGCCGCTAGCACGGAATAATAGTGAGTTCTTCTTGGCCTAGCTTGGAGCACCTTCTCTACTCTAGATAGATGTTGTGCCATTTAAAAAAATTACAATAAAAGTTCAAAATGAGGTTATTTGGCTCATTCTTAGTTTGCATTTATGGTTATGATGTCCAATAGAAAAATGCTGTGTGAGACTGGGGGATATAAACTAGATACTCAAAAGTGTAAGGAGAATCTTTCAAAAAAAAGAGAAAAATTGACTAACCCGGTGAAACAGAGCCCATCATAAGATAAGATGTTATATTAGCATCAACAACAAAGGCAACCCTAGAATCACTAGAACGAGGCCCATGGTTTTCTGTCCCCCAAAGATCTCCTTGTTGAGCAGCCTCACCATCAGTGGACATATTTGCTGAGGTTGAACTACGATGAGAGATTTCGTCTTCATCTGTAAGGCTGACACCATGAGGAGGTACGCTTGTGTTTTCTTGAAGCACAGATGATGGATCAATAACTTTTACTGCCCATCCCAAGCGACAAACAAAGGATGCAGCAGCTTGTAGTTGACTAAGATCCGCTTGTAAGGTTGATGCCAGTTCAGCAACAGTAGCATTCTCACTTGAAACAACAAAAACTGCATATAGCAACCTGAATAGTGCAATGACTGGCATTTAAAATCCAAGTTACACTGCTACTGACGGGCATTGAAATGACCCAGTGATCAAAGAATAACTTACTCCTCAATAGGATCCTCATAGGACTGCTCCTTGTTTGAAATGAACCCTTCAAGCCTAGAAACTGAACTACAATAGTATTAATAACTCAATTCACAAACCCAGAAAGGACTCAAAACAAGGTTGCCAAGCGCCTTATCATTCCATCACCAAATTCAGAACACACTTAAGGGACAGAAAGATCCATAAAAAATAAACACTAGAGAACTTGCTAAGTAAATGGCTAGACAGAGCGAATCCTAAAGCAAAAGAGACCAGAAAAAAATTGTATTTGCTCAACATCATATTTTTTTAGGGAAAAAATTCCAAGGACCATGGAAGAATGCTTGGTTGATAAATCTTCACTTCTAGGTCTTTTAATCCCTCGGTCACTATAAACACCCCTGATCATGAAATACTATGTCTTGTCCATCTATCACTTGACTCAGAATGGAAACTACAGAAAAGGGTTTTTCAAGTAATTAGGCTAGGCCAAAAGGATGTCTTTATTCTTCTTCCTTTCTCTGATACAATTCCTTTCATATCTAAAAAATACTTGCCATGGTAAGGGATCAAGGAAGGAGGAACAAACTCCCTAGGACTGCTCTGTACATTGGGGAATTGCATTCAGTACATGTTAATGTAAATTGGTTGTAATTGTTGAAGAACAACTTACTTCAATAGCCACTCACCTACTCCATGCTTTAGAGAATATTAATTCACAGAAAATACTCTTGTATGTTCCTAATGTACATGTGTAAAAGATAAATTTTAAGTAATTAATGGAAGGGATCTATTTTTAGACCTGACAACCGAAAGCACTGGAAAATTTTTATTAGTTCAATAGTGGTAAGGATCAATAAATGTAGAGATCCTAGTTTGGAAGAAAGTCTTAAAGCAAATCACTAACCTTTAAACCTGTCATCTGGATAGACAGGAACATCAAAATAGATCAACCCCCGTCGATAAAGACCTTTTACAATGTCAGGATCAAATAGGATGAATGCATTAGCTTCTTCTTTGCAGATTTTATCTATTGTTGCCATTTCTTCTTCTGAAAGTTTCTATAAAAGAAACAACGAAATGTGAGGATGAAAATAATACCAACTAAATGACTAGTATAACTGTAGAAGCATTTGAACAGGGCACTATAAACTCTAATATGACAAAAGGGCCATCAGAAGCCTTACCTTAAACTCTTCCAGAGTAAAGTTAACAAGACATATTCCCCACCATGGTTCAATTGGAAAGTCCACAGGTTGGGTAGGTAACAAATCTTTTGCAATCGACTTGTTGAGCTTCCACATGATTTTCTGGATAGCTCCAGATAAGTAAACAATAGGTAAGATGATAACAAAGGTACCAAACCGGATATATAAGTATGTCTGGCTTGCATAATGTAGGGAAAATGTTACAGTAAAAGGTTACTACGTAAACAAAAGCAACTTATTTTGTCCATTAGAATGGTTTCTCTTGAAATGGCTGAAATAATGAAAAGTTCATCAAACATATCTACAACCAATGGTACAAGGGGAGATTACGAGAGCTTAGGCAGTTTGCAAAACAAGGTTATTGTGTACTCAATCATCCAGAAAGATAATGCTTAAAATAATGTTATTATTGCCTCAATTGTTTTCAAGTAAAGAATTATGAGCATAATTGTCAAAGTGAGATTTTCAAATCATGTTCTCTAGCATAGTAATGGTTTAAACATCATGGCCATGAAAAAACGTACACCAAAATAAACACTCTTTGCAAATCTGCCTGAAAAAAGAAGATAACAGAATGATTCAGGTTACAACTGCCAAAATACCATGGTTTGAGGATGATTGTTATTCAGTGTAAGAGTGCAAGCATTTGACTTGGGTCACTTATGCAGGCATATTAGAAAGGAGTGAGGACACGCAGAAGCAACCACAATGGTGCTACCGGAACTTATTTACCCTTGCATGAATCTGAAAGCAAAAACTTGGTCCATTACCTTAGACTTGCATTTGTTCATGATATCAATAAATTCATTTCTTCCAATTCCCGTAAGTCTCAAGGCATCAGCAGCACTGAAATTTGGGATACTGTCATAAGGTTGCTCTGTCAACAACAAGAAATGCCTGGAAATGGTCAGTACCTATCTAAATACAAAGAGATAAAAATCATATATCTATGAGATGCAGTATATGAGACTTCTCATCAGAACCATCAGCTATCTTCAGCCAAAACTTTTTCCCATCATCATATATCACTACAAAGGAGGAGAAAACCAAATAAGAGAGAGCAATTACCATTTTTCATAACCTCAAATATTATATCACAGTAATATCGGAAAGGAGAAACCCTCATTACACGGCAAACGTACTCCGCAAGATGGTAAGGGAATAGCTACAATTGAGAGGTTCAAAAAGTGAGCTGCAAAGAACCACTAGAAATGTATCGAGGAAAAACTGAAGGGCAGAGTCATTCAACATCTTTTACAAACAGCAACGGATAGGAATAGATTATATCATGTATTTAAGCAATCAAACTATGAAAATCATTAAACATGACCAGAAATATAGCTAGTATTGCTCAAATGCTCTTAAAGCCAGTTTCTTACAATGATAGTTCTGCTTCTACTTCAAAAGGGTAATTTCAGAGTTGAAAATTATTACTTTATCATTAAGAAATAAGATATAGATCACATGAGGAAAAAAGTTTTTTTTTTCTGAAAACTTGTTAAAGAACAAACCGTACTAAATGAAATAAAATGAAAATTAAAATAAACTTTGTTTAACACGAACCGCTAGATTCCTTCGCAAGTAACGCATCATCTCCTCATAATATTCGCTTTCTTTGCATACTTTGCGTGCAAAAGAAGTGTTCCATTGGAGTCTTTTCTTGATACAATGGTCGATAATCCTAAATGGAGTTACAAAATGAGGGGGGAAGGGGAAGGTCAAGCAACGGAAAACAAATTCCAATAGCTCGTTAATAAATGTGCGTTTAAATCCAATTGACTAATCAGGATAAAATAGGAACACACTTCAGTTTCAACCTGGGACTAAAACTAAAAAAAGGATTTTAGAAGCAATCCAAACCCATTATGTGCATGCTTAAAAAAATGATAGTAAGTGAAAACTGAGAAAGCAACAACATATCAAATAGTCTGTAGAGCTACAATCATGTCAGCATCCCAAACCAATTTAATTCTATTTAAATATACCAGAAATAATCCAAATTACAGATGACGATTACAAAATGGTTCTTAACAAACACGGTAAGACCTAAAGCAACTAACCAAACCATAGATGAACAATGCAATGGTTATAAAAAGAGCAGTGCCTGTTCAAATTCAAACTAAAAACTTACCGATCTTAAATTACTCTCTAAAGCAAAACAATGAAGTTCTTCAAATCTAAAATCTAAATGATACTAACAGTTGAAGGGAAAAAGAAGGTACAACAAAGAGTGAGCATCAGAATCCAAACAAACCTTCGGTGCCATTCTTCTTTCGAATTAAGATTGACCTGAAGCCGTTTAGGCAAATTCTCCCAGGGGCTTTCTTCCTTAATCGCTTTTAGAAACAACTGTTCCTCGACCGTAGATGGGATGTGGTGCATTTTCACAGATCGCTCGATCTCCTCCCTCTCTGTAAGTAAATAAATCACTATAACGGCAAACAATTAGCAAAAGAGAAACGCAGGCTAAATGAGCATTTAGGTGGATCGAACCTGGAAGAGAGAGAATAAGAGGGAGCTTTGGTGGCGGATCGAGCTAGGGTTTTGATCAATCTCACGCGGTGAAGGGAGATCTATCTCCAAAGAATTAACAATTCAGAAATGCGAAATGTTGGAATTTGCTTCAACTTGCGTGGATTTGGAAACGGAATACAGTAAATGTTCAGAACTGGGAAGTTGGAAATTTAAATGGTCAAATAATTAGAATAGAGTCCGCATAAGTTTATCTATTATTAAAAATTATATTTAGATCACTTAATTATAAAAAAAATTATATTTAAATCATTTTATTAATAAATATTATATTTAAGTTGATTTTTGTATTTTAAAATAGATTATTAATTTCTATATTAGATTAGTTAATAATTTTAAATAAAATATTTTATTATTAATAAAGGTATACAAGTGATTTAGAAGAAAAAAACGATCTGATTATTTTTTGCATATGAAGGATTATCCAATCATAAACTTATTTATAATTGAATAACTCAATTATAACTATTAATAATTGAGTGACCCAAATATAATCTTACACATAAATAAATGATTTAAATATAATTTTTAATAATTAAACAACTTAAATGTAATTATACCCATTATTGAATGATCTTATTGTAATTTACCCTAAAATAAAAAAACAAATATTGTTAAAAACTATGGGATTTAGTAACAAGAGTAGAGGGATAAATACCATAAGATAGAAGACGTTTTTTATTTATTATTATTGTATATATTATGCAAAGAATATGAAAATTTGGATTAGGGAGATGAAGTGAAAAATATATTTACATAAATATTATTTATAACATTTTTTAATGTATCAAAAATATGTCTCACTAAAATTTTATTAGAAAAATTATGTAGAAAAAATATAGTAAGAAATGTAATTCATTTTTTTACTAATAACAACAAGTGCCTATAATTTTAGGTATCAAACTGATAAATAAATTTATTTATTTAGATACCAAAGTGTTATTCAAGTATAACTTTGGGGTTAAACGAGGATAAACCCAAAAATCTTATATAGATTAAATATATAATAAGTACTTATACTCTTTGAAAACTTGAAATTTAGTCTCTAATTTTCTAATTGAACAAATTTAACTCAAATTATTAATGCAATTATTTTTTTTTTTTTTTGTTAAATTCAATTTGATTGCAATATCATCTCTTTTGGTTATATGGTTATCAAATTAGTATTTTTTTTAAATGTCCCATTAGTGAATTTAACAAAATAATATTAACGGTTCTGCCAATTTGAGTTGAATTTTTATAAGAGAAAAGTAAATGACTAAACTCTTGGAAAGAAAAGTATGAGGACTAAATTTTAAATGTACAAAGATTACAAGGACTTGGAGCATATTTTAACCACATGTATTGATACCGCCAGCAATTGCATGTGAAACAAAAAAATCTGAGCCTAAACAAAAGTACAAACCCTAAGTTGTGACTTCAAAATACCAACAAAAAAATTGAAGGACCTGATTTTCTAATTCTCGACTGATGTGGGCGTTTCACCCTCCTCAGCCTACGCAACCACCGTCACTTTTCAATCCACCGCGTGCTCCGCCGAAACCCCCTTCTTCGTCTCTAACCTTAAACCCCTCGACAGCTACTTCGACACCTAACAACAATCAACTAATCCAATCCTTGTGCAAAAAAGGCAACCTTAAACAAGCCCTCAAGCTCCTTTCCCATGAACCCAACCCTTCTCAAAGAACCTACGAGCTCCTTATCCTCTCATGCGCCCACCAGAACTCCCTTTCTCTGGCCCATTCCCTTCATTCCCATATTTGCGAAAATGGGTTCGACGAAGACCCTTTCTTGGTTACCAAACTCATTAATATGTATGCTGATTTGGATTCCCTCGATGACGCTCGCAAGCTGTTCGATAAAACGCGTAAGAGAACGATTTTCGTTTGGAATGCTCTTTTTCGAGCGCTTACTTTGGCTGGTTATGGGGAAGAAGTTTTGGGGTTGTATAGGAAAATGAATAGGATTGGAGTCCCATCGGATAGGTTTACTTATACATATGTGCTTAAAGCTTGTGTTGCTTCTGAATGTATGGTTTCGCTTTTAAAGAAAGGGAAGGAGATTCATGCTCATATATTAAGACATGGGTTCGAAACACATGTTCATGTTATGACTACTTTGGTTGATATGTATGCGAGGTTTGGTTGCGTTGCACAGGCTAGTTTTGTTTTCAAGAATATGCATGTTAGGAATGTGGTTTCTTGGAGTGCAATGATTGCGTGTTATGCTAAAAATGAAAAGCCGTTTGAGGCATTGGAGCTTTTTAGGAAAATGATGATGGAGACTCATGATATGGTTCCGAATTCGGTTACTATGGTTAGTGTTCTTCAAGCTTGTGCAGCTCTATCTGCTTTGGAGCAAGGGAAATTGATTCATGCTTATGTCCTTAGGAGAGGGCTTGATTCGGTTTTGCCAGTTATAAGTGCGCTTGTTACAATGTATTCTCGATGCGGTGACCTTGAATTGGGGCAACGGATTTTTGACCGAATGGAGAAAAGGGATGTTGTGTCATGGAACTCATTGATTTCTAGTTACGGTATTCATGGATATGGGAAGAAAGCGATGCAGATTTTTCAAGAGATGATTTGTGAAGGTGTTTCCCCAAGTCCTATAACTTTTGTCAGTGTTTTAGGAGCATGCAGCCACGCAGGCCTTGTTGAAGAGGGAAAAAGGTTGTTCGATTCGATGCGTAAAGAACACGGAATAATTCCTAGTGTTGAGCACTATGCTTGTATGGTTGATCTTCTTGGTCGTGCCAATAGGTTAGAAGAGGCAGCCAGGATTGTATCTGAAATGCGGATCGAACCTGGAGCTAAGGTTTGGGGTTCACTTCTTGGATCGTGTAGGATCCATTGTAATGTAAAGCTAGCGGAAAGAGCTAGCCATAGGCTATTTCAACTTGAACCCCTAAATGCCGGTAATTATGTACTTCTCGCTGATATTTATGCAGAAGCCGAGATGTGGGATGATGTAAAGCGAGTGAGGAAGCTGCTTGAAACTCGCTCACTGCAAAAAGTTGCAGGCAGAAGTTGGATCGAAGTGAAAAGGAAAATGTATTCATTCGTTTCCGTCGATGAGTTCAATCCTCAGATTGAAGAGATCCAATCTTTGTTGAATAAACTGTCTGCAGAAATGAAGGAGAAGGGCTATAAACCACAAACGAAAGTCGTGCTCTATGATCTCGACGAAGGCGAGAAAGAACGGATCCTATTGGGCCACAGCGAAAAACTAGCAGTTGCATTCGGACTCATCAATACAAATAAAGGGGAAATCATCAGGATAACAAAGAATTTGAGACTCTGTGAAGACTGCCATTCATTCACAAAGTTCATTTCCAAGTTTACAAATAAAGAGATTCTGGTTCGAGACGTGAATCGCTTTCACCATTTCCAGAATGGAGTTTGTTCATGCGAGGATTATTGGTAGTTAGATCTTTCCCTTTCATCTATTTTCAAGTTGTGGAAAATAAGACATGAAAGAACAGAGAGATCATTTAGATATGTACACCAGACCAGTACACCTAATTGGTTTGTCATCGTTCTGTTTGTTTTTTAACCCATAAATTAATACTCTGAAATCAGACAAGCTAGAGTTTTACTGTTTAGAATTTTTAAAGGTAGGGGTTTATATTTTATTTTTAAAGAGTAATGTATATTAACAAATTATTCATAAAACAAAGCAAATTTTAAATGTAAGACTGATTAAATTTTAATTAATTTGATTAAAATTGAAAGATTAACCCCTGATTTCAATCCTGTTCTTTTAGTTCTTCCATTTATAAATCATGACCAGGGTCATTTTGTAAAATCGCCTTATGGAAATATGAATATGTAATGTAGATTGGTATCATACAATAACAATACAAGTTTCAATATAAAATTGTCAAAACAAATTCCCTAGACGCTAATGGACCCATCTTGCTTCATTTTGATGAGACTGCTTTCGATGTTGCGGAGAACCGGTTTATAGCTGTGGCATTTTGAATGAAGTTAGCATCGAAGAATCTCGTCGGAGATGCATTCACAAGTCGTTAGGAAGAGAGAAAATATCTTACAGGCGTGCAAGACTGTTATATGCTTGTGTCGCTTGCCGGAGACGTGCTGAAAGCTGCAGTACTTCGGCTGATAGTGAATCTGCTCTGCTCTGTTCTTGCACAAGTTGTCCCTGGAAAAGAGATGTTGCAGAATAGGATGATATATTATTTATTATTATTTGAAGGCCGAAAGTCTTTCCGAAGGAAAAATTGTAAGTCATGAATTTTCGATTCTTAACTTACTAACCTTGAGGGAGAAAATTTCAGTTGTATTGGCCTGTGGATCGGTTTCGGTATCCCCACCATTATGGACACCTAAGGAACCATTTTTAGACAGCAAACTAGCATGTTCTGTTCTCAAGTTATCTAGTACTCTACGAAGCTCTTCATTTTGCTCAAGACAGTCTTTAACCTGCAAATACTCGATGTATATCAATCAAATAACGCATACAGTAACGATACCGATACAAAACTAGAATAATAGGTTCTGTTGTTTATAGAAAAGTTTCTGATAACAGTTTGCATAGATCCTCCAGATTCTATCGACTGATTTTTACCTGATTCTCCCACTGCTTCGCTATTGCCATTGCCTCTTGATAAGAAGATGAGAGATTAGAGTTTTCCTCAAAGAGCCTTTCAATCTCCGTAGATTGGTTATCAATCTGTCGGTGCAAAAAGAGACTTTTCCTTAACATGGAGAATTGTAGTTTACATTTCCAACACACATGGGATATCTAGGACTTGAGGAAGGTTGTACCTCCTCGAGAAGTTTTTGTCTACTATTTTCAAGCCTCTCCACTGCTACAGCCATATCATGTAGCTGTCTCTCGAGTTTTTCTTTGTCTTCCTGTGCAATAGAAAAAAGAGAAACATTAACGAAGCATCAGCCTATTTGAAAATGAATCTATTAGCAACATATTAAATGACGAAAACAACCAAGTTTTATTCAGGAGCTGATCAGAAGTAGACAAACAAGATGAAATAATAAGGTAGGGGATTGAGGCAAAAAAAGTTTCCAACCATGGAAGCAACAAAAAGAGAAGAATTCTCCATTTGGAGGGAAGGGGGGGTACATGACCAGCTTGCATCTGCGTATAAATTATTATAACAAAAGATGCTACAATTTACCATGACAATCAATGCCTAAAACATTTCTTGAAGATGTTAATAGCTTAAACGAATGAACCCACTTACCGCCGACAATTCCTTGTGTGTTGCTTTCTCTGAGACTACTACTGCTTTCTCTGATACCAAGAAGTCAATAGTAATAAGAGACAACAGAATTACTTGCAAAAGTGTGGTGTAGCAGGGTCACTTAGGTTTTATAGGAAATTAACATCCATTAATGATAGATTGAAATATATGCAAAACATGATGAAAGGAATGGAAGGGTATATTTAAAGTTAATGAAGCTAGATGCATAAGCTTGTGTAGATGCATACATGCAATATATTATTAAAAAAACATTGACATTAATTGTTGTCCATGAAAACCTTTTGTGTTGGAGATAGCAGTAAGCCTTTCTTCCAGTTCCTGCTTTTCTGATGTCAGGGCAGAAACCCGAGATTGTTCCTCTGCCAATTGTCGTCGCTCTTGCTGCCTCGACAATGACTCTTGCTGCAATTCAGAAACCACCATGAGAGATCTACAAAGAAATACTTCAAAGGGGGCAATGAAACACAAACTAAGATCATTACAACCTGCAATTCAGACTTTAATCTAGCCAACTCATTTTCTAATGCTTGTACTTGATCTGGTGAACTCCCCATGGCATTTATTCCACTAAATGAATTGTTCATCAATTGTTGTTGCATCAAGTTGAGTTCAGCCCTCAAGGCAGCTGCATCTTCCTCAGCCTAAAGCAAAACAAACAGATAAGATAAAATCCAAGTCGCTTTCATGTATCAAGAGTAGAAACAGCTTACTTACTCTGTATTGCTCATCTTCTGCCTCTTTCAGGCGTTTCTTGAGCATGCGAAGTTGGGCTGAGAAGTCCTCCTATACTAAGACAACGGACTGTGTAAGAAAAGCATAGAAAGCACAAGTTAGAGGATTTATATAACCAAAAATGCATACCCTAGCAACAACAGCAGCATCTTTCTCCATAGCAACATCTTTCAGAGCTTTTCTTAGAGATGGTACAGTGTTTTGTTCCTGCAAATATTATAGTTTGAATAGAAATAAGTAGACTTGACAGAAAACGTCACTTTCCAAAATTTTAACCCAGACCATATTGTAACCCTGAAGTTGAATTAGAGTAAAAAGAACACAAAAAAGAAACTTGTAAACAAAGAATGCCGTCTAAAAGGCTTCTCCACTAATACCCAGTAAAGATGTAATTTGCAAAATATATAACTAGTAACCCATGATATGAAAATATTGAAATGTCTCAACTAACCAGCTCATTAAACCGTGTTTGCAGCGTTTCATGCTCAACTTCTTTAGCTTGAAGCTGAACCAAGAAAATAATAACAATTTCACATAGTTGCAGGCTCCCAATAGCTTAGTTTAGCTCTAACGCCAACATACGACAAAATAAAAGCAATACGATTCTATAGTACCTTCACAGATAATATCTTGTTATTTTCTTCTAATTCAGAATTTTTCTTCTGCAAGTCCGTCAGCTGAGATACTAAACCACTAACATCCGTCTGCAGTATGGATTAAACCGCATGGGAATCGAAACTTTAATTATAATAATATCATGCAAAAAAAAATATGCTTTGAATCTTCCTTTTGCACTCAATAACTCTGATTTTCCAAAAATCTCATTATTTCAATGCAACAAACTAAACCAGAATTTCAACATCTCTATGCATGAGAATCTAAACCTAAGCTTCCATGACATTGAGAATAGTACTAAAATTACACCACATGATGAATAAAAATGAAAACATATAATTAATTTTTCCTTCAATAATTAATCGACCAAACAAACAATCAAGATAAAAGCTGAGGAAAATTTATGTAGTTGTTCTCAACAACTCAACTAAATCGAATTAAAATGACAGAAAATACCTCAGAGAGTCGATTTTCGCTTCCTGAATTCTTCATGACTGGAATATCTGCAGGCATAAAAAAAATTAAAACGACATTTTGAACAATTAGAATATTATCTTTAAAAATTTACAGAAAATGGAATAAAAACGAGAAAGGATAGACCTGAAGAAATCGGAGCTTTGTTGAGATCAGATCCAGATGAAACCTTGCTGATTCTTTCGGCGGCTCTCTTTTGACGAATCTCCTCCAGCTGTTCAAAACCATCCCAAAAGCAATACTCAAATTAAAATTAAATAAATACAATCAAACCTGGGGATTATACAAAAACACGATTAAGAAAACAAAATCTTGGTAGAAATTCTTCTTACCGTCCGTCGACCGAGTGAAGCATGGTGAGCGTTCATCGTTAAAAGGGAAAGAATTACAATAAAGTTTTCTTCTTGGTGCAAATTTCCTTTGAATGCAGAAAATTATTTATCTGAACCAAAATTTTAACGGTTCTCCAAAATATATTATATAAATAAATTAAAAAAATTACTTAGTTTGGGCGCTGATCTTCGCCGGAACCCTAATGTCTCTTCGGCGAAAGTCTCCAAACTATGGTAAAAATAAATGAATTAACACTCAAATTTTAAAACTATCCGATTCAATCCTTAAATTAAAGCTTTAAATAACGTATAACTAGATGGTTTTAGCGGATTTGTAGATCAAATTTTAATTTTTTTAATAAATATTATTGAATTTTTTAAATCTAAAAAATTATAATTATATCATAATAAAAAAATTAAAATAAATAATTTAAAAATTTATAACTAAAAACAAATAAAAATAAATATTTTTATGAAAATAAGAATATTAGTAAAATTAGAAAAAATAAAGCTTTAAATAAATATATTATCCGGTTCGATCCTTAAATTAAAGCTTTAGATAACGTATAACTAGATGAGTCATTAGGGGATTTGTGGATTAAATTTTAAACATTTTTTTAACGAATACTACTGAATTTTTATTGAATTCATACAAAAATTATAATTATATTGTAAACAATAAGTAAAATAATTAGATTAAATAATCTAAAAAGTTATAACCAAAAACAAAGAAAAATAAATATTTATATAGAGATAAACGTACTAATAAAATCCAGAATCTTTCTGAATCTCTTTGTTTTTGTTATAAAAAAGAAAGAGATCTTCAAAGACGGATTATTTTATCATATATTTTTTTTAAAAATAACACTGACGGGTTAAAAGTAAACCGTTTTTGAATATTGTTTAATATTTTAATAATATAAGATAAAATACAGTTTAAAAACAGATTATATTTTCTGTTTTTTATTTACATAATAAATTATAATGTTATTAAAAATAATTTTATAAATACCATATTTTTTGAGAAAAAAATTCAAGAATAATATTATTGTAAAATCTCCCGTAGATAATATTACATTAACCAACGTCCGTTAAAATAAAATAAAATAAAAAACTCCTATTTGTTGATATCTAAGGTTGAAAAGTTGTACTGTCCAGTTGCTAGAATTTCTTACAATGCAAAGTTGTGTTTTTCGAGTGATTCTTACTGAGAATGAATTCATGTGCAGAAAAAACAAGGGGCCCATGAATAGAGCTTAGATTCCTTTTGACAGTCTGTATTCATCTTGTGGTCTTTGCTCCTCTCAATATTCACTCCCTGTCTCTTTCTGTACCCCCTCTCCAAAAGATTTTATTATATTATTGTCAAAACAACATTGTGGAGATCACTTGCTTCTTTTTCACTCCCCACCTCTCATGGCTGCCATTATTGAATCTGGGTGGCTGGTAA
The DNA here is from genome assembly GCA_035048815.1 of Abelmoschus esculentus. Lineage (NCBI taxonomy): Eukaryota > Viridiplantae > Streptophyta > Magnoliopsida > Malvales > Malvaceae > Abelmoschus > Abelmoschus esculentus. Next base: position 2,553,904 of record JAUCBN010000032.1, read on the forward strand.
AGTTCCTCCTTTCCCCCTCTTTCTTGTTGTTTTTTCACTTCTTTATGAACTGCCCATTGCTTGTCATGGATCTGTCTTTGTTGGGTTATTGTGGTTTGGGGATTTATGAAAAAAAGGATTGTTGAATCTGGAGTTCGGGTCGTTTGGATTATTGATATTTTATCTGTAGCTGTTAGTTCTTGTTAGCTGTTTTTGGATGGTGACGTTAGGGCACATTTGGTCCTTTAGATGGTTGATGGTGAATGTTGATGTTTGATTCTTACCAGGCAGGATTTGATTCAATAATGTTCTTTGGTTTTCTTGTCTCTTACAATATAAAATGATGCATTTCCATGCATTGTCTGAAATTTTTCCCTTTATATAAGATTTGAAAATGATTTTGTTGCTACAGAATGGCGGTTGTTTCACTATAATTTCTTGTTATAGACTTATAGGTTGAATACTTCATTAACTAGTTCATCAAGGTCAAGGATGTTACTGCTACAATTTACAAGTACCAGAGAATGAAATCCAGAATCCCAGATTACACTTTATCAATGTTGAATATGTGTTTCTTGCAAGTGTTTCCTTTGATCCTATATCTTATTAGTCTCTGGCAAAAGAGCCTAATGTAGCTTTGATTCGTTTTCTCAACCATTTCTTTTCCACAGTAAAATGTTAATCTGCCTTATTTTGATTATTGATTTCATTTCTGGAATCTGGATGCATTGTTTAATAATTAGTTTGATTAACATCATGATTTTTAAGCTCGGGACAGACGTTTATGCCTTGAGATATGATACATTCTCCATGAATATCTTCGTTGTTTGTGATTCCGTATCTGACCACACATTCCGGTGACCCTGTGAATGGATTTAAACAATACCAACAGTTGGTTTTTAAGCTTGGAATTCTTTCTTTGTTCACCATGCAGTATCTAATCACGCATTTCAGCGACTTCCAATTAGCGAGTCTGGGAAGTTTCTTTCTTCATGAAAGTGTGTTTTTCTTATCTGGACTTCCATTTATATATCTGGAAAGAGCTGGACTGCTAAGCAAGTACAAGATTCAGGTTAGCTCCCATCTTCTTTGCTGGTATTTTTATCAACAATTTCTACTTTGTTGACATTAAGAGGGGGAGAGTGGTGTTAGTGATGAAAAGTACACTTCCTTTGCATTTTATGTATCTAAATTCAGAAGTATGTTTTATTTGTAATTTATGTTTCAATGTAGACAAAAAACAATAGCCTTGCTGCTCAAGAAAAATGTATCACTCGACTGCTTCTATATCATGTTGGTGTCAACCTACCGCTTATGATCGCGTCTTATCCTTTCTTCAGATTAATGGGATTGAAAAGTAGTCTACCATTTCCATCCTGGTATTTTCAGGTTCTTTATATGATAGAGCTTTTTTCCCTCCATTTTTACCACATTCAGGCATAATATCTTTAGTCACTTGTCCTCAAATATATCCTCCTGCATGCAGTTAAATTTTTAGTTTTGGAGCTCTAATTAGCTAGACTCTTTATCTGGTTGGCAGGAAAGTGGTTCTGTCACAGATAATATTCTACTTCATTCTGGAGGATTTTGTGTTTTACTGGGGACACCGCATTTTACATACAAAATGGTTGTACAAGCATGTGCACAGTGTCCATCACGAGTAAGTGTCGATATTAGGTGCTTGTACTAGTTAAAACTATGAACAATTCCGATCTTGCTTGTTCTTGTTGGTTACTTGGTATGCACCCCATACAGGTATGCTACACCATTTGGATTGACATCCGAGTATGCTCACCCTGCTGAGATATTGTTCCTCGGCTTTGCGACAATAATTGGTCCTGCCATCACTGGGCCACATCTGATTACTCTCTGGTTGTGGATGGTTCTTCGAGTCCTGGAGACAGTTGAGGCACATTGTGGTTACCATTTTCCATGGAGCCTCTCAAACTTTCTACCTATATATGGGGGGTGAGTTCCACATTCACTTGTTGCTTTGCTTTGTGAGTTTATGCATATAGTTCTACGTTCATCTTTTATCCTTCAGCTTCCAGTAATTGTTCATATTTTCACATTTCCAGTGCTGATTTTCATGACTATCATCATCGATTGCTTTATACAAAATCCGGCAACTACTCATCTACATTTGTTTACATGGACTGGTGAGTTCTTTTGGCATTTATTTTTTTGAAGCAGTAGCATGTTTTCTGCTGTTCAATTGTAGGTTATTATAGTTTTCACTAAATTCGATCATTGCTGACCATTTGTATTTTCTCTTAGGATATTTGGTACCGATAAGGGTTACAGGAAACTGAAAGCACTAAAACACGACGTAGTTGAAGATGACGACAAGCAAACATAATCGAGATCAGTTACCGAGGGCCTGACCTGTAGGATGGGGGTCACATTGTAAGCTTTGTTCTGCATCTGGCGTGCAATCCACCTTTTTTGTTGTTGTTTAATTGTTGTTTTCATGTTTATGCAGAGCATCATAGGATAAGTTTTCTTACAACATATTCCGACCTTTCTCTGTGTTCCTTTGCATGAATGATGTTGCTGTCCTGTTTTTATCTTTCTAGAGTATCTCTAATTGTCTTGCTATTGCTGGACTACACAAATTCTTACTAAAATGATAAAAAATTTGGGTCATAATATAAGAATTTGTGTAATAAATTCTTACCTAGTTTAGTTACGCAGTTAATAAAAACTTCGGTTCTTCGTAAATTATTACTTGATCCTATATAAATTCTTACCAAAATGATACCAGATCTGATTCATACCAAAAGGTTGCTCAACAAATGAGGGTTCAATCATAACCACTACATATGAACAAGGTTTCCAGTCCCAGGCCTAACATACATGGAGACCACAGGCTCAGATTCAGTTCTAATGACAAGATGCATAAAAAATTAGAGGTCTGGATAGGACAAACCAGATATCTGGCAGTAATTCTAGAGAATAAAGTCCCAATGAACCATTAAACCTAGACCTGTTTAATCTCAAGCGACAGGCATAAGTCAAACTCACATCAAATAAGTGTGAACACAAATAAATCAAGGAAGCACCATGCTTTAGCTCACACTAATGTGAATTAAATGAAAACAGGAAAACAAATCCCCAATTGTTGGACAACAGTTATTACCAGAAATCTAGCAGCAAGATAAGCATAAAGTTATACTCGAGAGGAGCTCAAGAAATCCTCACTTATCCAGTCCAGCTGCCAACAGCCAACAGTAAAAGGAAACTACATTAAACTACAACCAATATAAAGTCGAAAAACTTTAAAATATGAATATTTGCTCAACAAGAAAAAACAAACACGAAGTAACATATTAGTGCCAAAATACAAATGTTTCAGCCAGTGATGCCCTTTTTTGCTTTGAGCGACTCCAGTGCCCTATTCCTTAGCTCAATTTCAAGCTTCTTCTCCTCAGTCTCTGCCTCTTCATCAAAACTTGGATGAGACTTCCTCCTTGCTGCATCCTCATCATCATTATCTTGGCCTTTCATTTTAATCTTCTCTGCACGTCGCTCTTCTCTTCTGCGACGACGCTCCTCACGACGCCTACGCTTCTCCTCCTTTCTTGATCTTTTCTCTTCCTTCCTCCTCCTCTTAGCTTCTTTCCTATCCTCAATTTCAGAATCGGAGCTTGAATCATCATCTGAAGTAACTTCACGCCTCTCAGATCTTCTATGCTTTCTCCTTTCCTTATGCTTAGTTCTGTGCTTATCACTTCCTTCAGAACCTGAGTCCAAACCATTGTTATTATGATCAAGCTTTTCAAGTGACATCGGTGAGGTTTCCGCTTTCAGGTGTTTACCACTATCCTTCATATTATGTTGACGAGAATGGCTCTTCTCATCAGAGCTTTTTCCTGCTCCATGATGTGATGCACTTTGCTTCTCACCTTGAAATGAGTCCTGAGATAATGCTGGTGATCTCTTTTGATCTGGAGTTTCCAGATGAACCCCTTTTCTAGAAGACTTCTCACTGTAAGGAATAAACTAGAACAGTCAGACCTCTAACTTATAGTAATCAAAGAAGAATTAAGTTAGGGTAGCAATAAAGTGGTACCTCTTCATTTCAAGTTCCTTCCTCGATTCTGTAGACCGATTACCTGTCACTCGTTCAGGAGTATGAAACTTCCTAGGAGAAACCCTCTGTTTACTCACAGGCGGGGAATGCCTACAGGAAAGTTGGACAAATTAAATTGAACATTCATCACTTAAAAAGATCCAACAGAAACACTATAACAAGAAATCTGATTAATATGAAATCAAACCTGCTTCTGCTGGCTCCATTTTTACTCTCATTGCCTTTACTGTCCTGCTGACCTTTCGCTTCTCTTGATTTCTGTCCAGGACTGAAGCTATCATCACGAGCAATTCGCTCCCTCTCTATCCTCATAGGACTGTCATGGAGATTTGACCTTCAGAATCAAGATCAACAATGTGGAAAATAAGTTGCATAAGCATGAACGCTCAAAAAATAACAAAAATAACAGATAATGATACAAATAAAACGTCTCCAAACAAAGTTAAATAATTTACCTCCTATCTTCACTGGTAGACTGCTTCCTCAGATGTGATGGGGATCCAGAGACATGAGACAACTTTCCAGACATTCTGCACCATACACTTCAGCCAATAACTCTAAGAAGTTCCAAATTAACAAAATCTGTAGGAACAGGATGTCAACATACCGTTGTCTTTCTCCAGGAGAAAGCAAAGGTGACCTTTGATCCTTCTGAAACCTCCCAACCGGTGAGGATCTACGTTGCACGGGAGAGGCAGAACTTGATTGATAAGGTGAAGGAGACTTACCATGGGAAGGAGTTATTGACCTATGCCTGGATGTTGGTGATCTACGTCGTGCAGGGGAGGATGACCTATGTCTTGATGTTGATGAAGATCTACGACGGCGATGTTGCACAAGGGAGGGTGACCTGTGCTGCAAAGGTGATGGAGATCTACGTCGAACAGGCAACGGAGATCTAGGAGGCGTTCGTGAAGGAGATTTGCGATCCACAGGTGAATGAGATATACGATGCACATCTAATGGAGATCTATGATGACGAACAAGAGATGGAGACCTGCGATGTCGCATTGATACTGGTGATCTACGACGTCGGATAGGAGATGGTGATCTACGACGTCGGATAGGAGATGGTGATCTACGACGTCTGATGGGAGATGGGGACCTGCCACGTCGGATGGGAGATGGGGACCTATGACGTTTGTCGGGTGATGGTGACCTACGACGTCGAAAGGGTGATGGTGATCTACGGCGTCGCATGGGAGATGGGGACCTGCGACGTCGGATGGGAGATGGTGATCTACGACGTCGAACAGGTGATGGTGATATGTATCGATAAGGTGAACGCAATCTACGCCTTACGGGAGAGGGTGATCTGCGAGGTGAATGAGATCGAGACCTTCGCCTAGAATAAGATGATCTTCGTCTTACAGGAGAGCGTGATGACCGAGGTGAATATCTAGATCGAGGAGTTGGTGATCTTCTTGGGGAACGATGTGTTTTATCAAAGGAAATGGAGCTCCGCCGACGTTGAGGTGATTTAGATACTCTCCTAGATTTCCCTTTGCCACTGCATAAAAATTTAGATGCTAAAATCTAAAAAAAATCTTACACCAATGGATACTTATGAAGCAATTAGAAACATAAAAATTACAGGAATAGTCATCCATGTCAAGCATAGAAAACTTAACATAAAAATTCATTGTAGTCCAAAGATAAGAATGTATTTATGCAATTAATTCTATAGATTGAAAGGACGTACTCCGAATAGCTTCTTGAATTAGAAAATGATCTGCTGAATGAACGTGAAAGTGATCTTCTGCATATAAAACCCATGATAATAAACAGGTTTCATGGTTGCAGCCTAAACAATAAATCTAAAAACTAGCGGTGATTAAATTACCGAGGAGAAGAAGAACGACTAGTTGAACGTGGAGATCGGGAAACCCTGCAAGAGATTAATACATTAGAATAGTTCCAAATGTTTAAAATACAAAGTTTTAACAATTTGCATTCATTAACTTCAAATAAGTATATTTCATTTTCAAAAATCACTTCCCCATAATCCCTCAATTTACAGAAGTACAGAGAAAACTGAAAACCAATTCAAACCATAGCTTCAGTCAATTTTATTTTTGGTTTGGTTGTATTCAGTTCGATTTTCAATTCACAAGTTGAAAAAAAGCAAGTGTGCAACTTGAACCGAATTTGACTTTTTATTTAATATAGTTTTAAACTTTTATAAATATAAAAAATGAATATGTTAACTGAAAAATACTGTGTGAAAAAAAAAGATAAAATTATAGAAGCAATGAACCAAACAGATCTGAACTGGTGGAATTCATTTCAGATCTATTCGGTTATCTTGGATATTCGGTTTGGTTTTCAAAAAAGAACAGAATACTGCACGGGTAACCACATTTTTTCCCAAAATCAATTCAAGATGTTATCATCAGAGATCAATTCAAGCCACTTAATGCCCAATCTTCAACTTCACCAACATTAAAGTTGTTTACAACTTAGTAATTCCAAATCAGAAATAGGGAAAACAGACCAATAAATTAGGGGGTATACTACCTAAAATTGCATAGCCCAAAACTCCATAGGTTTTGTGTAAAGAAAAAAGATAAAATACTAAATTATAAACCCCCCACACCCAAAAGAAAGCCCCAAACTAACAACAGACTCAAACTTTTAGCTGATATGATACTACTTGATCTGTAATAAAAGCCAGCGCCCACACATATCACACTTAGAAAGGAGGAAAAAATGCACCAATGACCAAACAAAAGCTAATATAATAGAAGCTAAAGTCCTCACCTCTTCCTTCCGAGACCATTCCGTTGGTCAGCATCTCTCTCTTGCTCATGGCATACACTTGAACCCTTTGGCAGCATATTCTTTGATGAATGATCCAACCCCGCGTCGCCAGCATTTCGTTCATCCCCATCGTCCTACAGTAGTTTGAGGTAAAGGACATGAACCCAAATAATTGCAGAAGCTAGCTGAGTGGCATAAAAACACAAATGGAAGTTAAAACCAAAAACCCACTTCAAAGTTGCAACTCCAGCATGAAAAAATTAGTATTACCATTTTCCTCAATCTCTCTTGTTCGGGTTCTCTACTTTCCTTATCATTATCCTTCTTCTTCTGAATCTCGTTTGCTATCCAATCCGACTCTGCCTGCAGCCACCCATGCTAACATTGTTAAACAAGAGTAAAGACGAGTACTAATACAGATGCAAACTGCAACCCTAACTATATTTTTAACCTGTTTCTTCCTAGCTTCTTCTTCTTTGGCATCCAGGAATTGTTGAGGAACACCACTTGCATTTCTCTGCGCACTAAGCAATAGAGTCCAAAGCTCTTTCATGAACTTTCCAGTATTCTTCTCCATGAATCCAGTGAGGGATATCTGAACTTCCTTGCCATTAACTTCCTACAAAGGATTAAACAACAAGATGAACTATAAATAACATTGCACAGTGACCAAACCCCAAACTAACATAGCCCACAGCTCGGAGAAGACTTAACGAGTGGCCATCCATTTGTGTACCATCTCTACCTAATACAAAGTACGTCTTCTAAGTTTCTGATCCCACTGCTAGCAGTATCACTTTCAAGCCACAACAAACCATAACGTACACAATTATTACTAGAGAAAACAAAAACTATAGGGGACATTCACAATAATACCTTTCCATCAAGAAGACCATAGATGAAGTTGATAAGAACTTCATCTTCGAAACCAAGAAGCTCAGTTACCCGACTCGCAATCCAAGGTCTAATAACGTCCATCTTAACCTTTGTCATATCGACCTGGAAAAAAAAGTTAACAATGTTTCTCTTTTTTTTTTCAAGAAAACTAAACCCTAACATAGAACATTAACACAAATATGGCGAAAAATTGTGGCATAAAATGATGCATCTAAAAGCCAACCAGATGCTCCAATTCGGGAGCGAATTTCTGCGATTTCAGTAGCTTCGCCTGCTTATTCGAGAACCGAGTGTCTTGATCAGCCGAAGTACCCTGAATTTGAAAAATAAATTAGTCGGAAACCGATTCGATTTCGAAGATCTAGAGAATACAGTACGCACGAGGGAAAATTATTAAAAATATTACCCGGAAAAATCCGCCGGACATTTTCTAGGGTTTGAAGAGCGATTCCTTGTTTAAGATGACGAATGCTAGAAATATTTGTTAAGAGTAAATGAGAGAATAGTACTTCAACTTAACGCCATGAAAATGAAATTCTAGGGTTTGGGGATTTAATTGAGTACGAGGGAAAGTATAAAAAAAGAAGGTTAAATATTTCAATTAATCTTCGTACTATTGTAAAGAGTTAATTGCTTTACACACCCTCAAACTATTATTTTAAATTTACTCTCTAAATATTCAAATATTACAATTTGATCCTTATATTATGTGTCCATTTTTAAATTGATCACCAAATTTTTAAATATTTTAATTTTATTTTAAAATACAACTTGCAATCTAAAATGATCTTCAAACCTTTGAAAATTACAATTATCCCTAAATTATAGTTTATGTCATGTCATATTATAAAATAATACCAATAATGCTTACCTCTTGATTAAAATTTTTTATGACAATTTTATTAACATGAGACCTTATTAGTATACACTAATAATTTGATGATAAAATTAAAATATTTAAAAATTTAAAAATCAATTTTAAATAAAAATTATAGTTAAGGGGATAAAATTAAAAATTTAAAAATTAATTTAAAATAAAAGACGTAATTTATAAATAAAATAACTATTTTATGCATGTTGCAATTAATTCGTATTTAAATTACATATTTGATTTAATGTTTAGATATCATTTTATAATATTGTTCAATGATTATTATATAATTTTAAAAAATTAATGTATACATTATAATTTTTGAATATTTGACTATTATTTTATAATATTTATTATAGTTTAATGACCATTCTTAAATTTTACCAAATAAATATACAAAAAATCGCCTTAGCTCATCCCCACCCTATTTTAAGATCACGCCACGTGACTCCACTCTTTATAATCGGATGCAAACCTATTTATATTCCTGAGTTTATTCTCCTCTTTGATCCGGCCTTCTCTTTCCCCAAATTCCGATTCTACAAATTTCCAAACCCTAGGCATCTGATTTCAATAAATCCATCAAAATTTCAACTCCCACTGCATGATGTTCTTGTTTTTATGTTAAAGATTTATCCCGAAGAAACAAAAAGATTAGATTTCGAGAATTACGGAATAGTCCGGGTGGCTGAGGGACTTAGAAGATTCGAGGAAACCAATGGCTTCGACAACGAACACGGTCTACATCCATGTCATCGACGATGTCATTAACAAGGTTCGGGATGAGTTCATCAACAACGGTGGGCCAGGCGAAGCTGTCCTCAACGAACTGCAAGCAGTAAAAATGATCTTTCTTTCTTTAGTTTTAGGATTCGATTTGGATATCTAGAAAGGAATGCTTGTTTTTCTTTTTGTTCATTTTGGGTTTGGATTTTATCTGATTGAAGAACTAGTTTTTTTATTGATTATCGAAATGAAACTGATCTAGTTGAATTGATCATGTGGGATATTGAGTTTTAGATTTGGGAGATGAAGATGATCCAAGCTGGAGTAATATGTGGTCCGATAGAGAGGCCTTCTGTCCAGAAACAGCCCACGCTGGCTGGCCCACCGGTTCATGATCTCAATGTTCCTTACGAGGGGACTGAGGAGTATGAAACACCTACAGCTGATATGCTTTTCCCTCCAGTAATTAGTTCATCTTTTAGTGCTTTTATTCCCTTTTTATTTTGGCTTTTTTTTGTGTGTGTGTATGTGTGATTATGTGACATGTTTTTTTTTATTGCGAAGACTCCATTGCAAACACCTATTCCCACACCATTGCCGGGAAGTGCAGATGGCTCTATGTATAACATACCTACTGGAAATAGTGACTATCCTACTCCTGTGAATGATAGCAGCAATAATAATGATCTAAAAGGTGGAAGGCCAAGCCCATATATGGTAAGCAATGCTCTGTGAGAGCCATCCTCCTATAGGAAATGAAACATTTTGTTATGTTGTTGTAAGTTTCTACTGGCCACATAAAAGAAAGTAGCTTTGTTGGGCTGTGGTGGATTTATTGCTGATATATTCCTTTTGTGTTTCTTTCTGCAGCAATCTCCTTCTTCTTGGCTGAATCAAAGGACCCCACTTAATGTTGATGTTAATGTTGGTTAGTACGGATGTTAAAAGAATTCTGTTACAAGTTTGATCCACTATTGTTTGTTAATAATAATCCTATTTTCATGTAGCTTATGTGGAAGGCCGAGGTGAGGTAGACAGAGGAACATCTCAACCCCTGACACAGGTAAGTTCTGTTATGATTAGCATTTCTACTGCGCTTGTTTCTTATTTTATGGTTTGAGAAGTATTCATTGGTCATGGTAAAGGTGTTTCGAATGCAAGTTATTTAAATTGAATCATTTGGGAAATATTTCTTTCAATAATCTTTGTTCCCATGTCAAAACAAACTGTTATTACTTAGGTTGGTGATTAAATTTAATATTGGAGAAACTTCCAGGACTTCTTTATGATGTCTTCTGGAAAGAGAAAACGTGAGGATTTTCCTACACGATTTCAAAACGGTGGGCATATACCCCAACAAGATGGAGCTGGAGATTTTACATTTGAAATTGCAAAGGCAGAGGTTAGTTGTCCTCTTATTTAGTGTCGGTTTTATCATGTCAATCTTCCTTTGATTTTATTGTTTTACTGCAAGTTCTGTTTAGAGATCTTCTACGTGTGTGGCTCTGGTTGATCTTAAGTCTGTATCTGTTTGTATGTGGATTGGGGATTAGCCGTTCTACCCCGACAGTTATTTTTTTTCCCTTTTTAATTTTCCTGGTAAAAATAAAGAAAGGAAAGAAAATGATTCTTGAATATGCGTTGCAGCAACCTAACAGAGCATATAATAGTAATTCAAGTATTTTGATTTATAACAAACTTGTGGTTTCTTTAAGCACCTTTTGCACGCTAAAACCTAACATCTATTGGCTATTATAGTTTGCCGGGAGTCTTTTGCAAGTGAGAGCTTTCTTGCTTATCAATTTAACATCCATTGTGATAAACTATTGGCAAGTGGAAATTGATCTTCTTGTTATATCTGGTTACGACAAGAGTTGTAAGATTAATGTAATTCATTTGACTCCATTGTTCTCCTCTGTGATGACTTCATGCTCTTTTGGTCTTATACCAGTTATTTGATAGGATTGAGTAGTTTCTTCTATGGTAAATGGACAAGATCAAGGTCTTCCTGGAAGTTCTGTTTCTGGATTGATGTACAAGTTTTAGGTTTGCACTCTTTAAGTGTTTTTTGAATTAAATGGACGTGTTTTTTAGTATATTTGAGGTGACAGAAAAGGTTCCAAGGTTAAAGGTATTGGTAGACAATATATAGTTGGTCTTTTAGATCAGTTTGATAAGATGAGGTTGCTTAACCCCACTTACTAGTAAAATTGCTGGTGCAATTTAGTAAAATACTGTTGGCCTGCTCATTTTGCTAACATTAATGAATCCTTAAGTTATCCTTTTTGGTGTACTGTTACTTATGGAGAGGATTCCCTCTATGAAACTTTTCTGTTTGGATATAATATTTGCAATTTTTTATCTGCTGGGTTCTCCATGGTCCATACTATACCTGTCGGCTTAAGTTCTTTTTATCTATTATTGTTGGATCTGCTTTGTACAAGCTCTTTTTTGTCCCCTCTCAAGTGTTCAATCAATATTTGTAATGAAAATTTTCTTATTCTGATTCAAACTTGAAGGGTACACTTTATAGCAGAATTGTGGTTTAAAATTTTGAGTTTATATTAATAGTGCGATATACACCAAGTTTAATGGTAAAGTTCTCTAGTCTCAGGGAAGTAAGGGCAGTTATATCCCGGGTAATTATGACTCAGCAACCACTGGGGAAAGCAAGATCTTAGCACACTTAACTAGGTCATCATCAAAGATTCCTCAATTGGATGGACCAATTCCTGACCCTTTTGATGAAATGCTTTCTACTCCCAATGTAAGTTTCATATACTTTCTTAGGTCGATACCTAATCTTATTTTCTGTAACCCTTGTGTCATTGGATACATTACTTCCAGGCTGCTGCCTTTTAAGTTTTAATATCCTTTTCTTACCTTGAAGATATACAATTATCAAGGAGTTGTCAATGAAGACTACAATGTAGCGAACACACCGGCTCCAAATGGTAACTTTAATTGATGGATGAACTGAAGATTGCATCTTATTGACTTTGATTAAATCGTTTTCCTCTTTATAATTAAGAAGCTTGTTTTTTTTTCCTTTTTACATGCTTTTCTTGTTTCTTTGCCAGACCTTCAGGCTGCCACTCCTGCTCCGGTGGCCGAAAATAATACAGGAGATGACGATGACGATGACGATGAGCCGTTGAATGAAAATGATGACGATGACGATTTGGATGATGTGGACCATGGAGAAGAGCTGAACACACATCATCTTGTTTTAGCTCAATTTGACAAGGTGATTTTTCTATTTTTGCAGTATGCATGTACCAGTTGCTGTCCATACCGTATTCAGTGATCTTGTTTTATGCAAAGTGCTGGCAGTGTTTTGACTTTCTACGAGACAATTATAAACGACCCTGTATCTTTTGTTTGTAGGTGACTCGTACCAAGAGCCGATGGAAGTGCACTCTGAAGGATGGCATCATGCATATAAACAAGGACATTCTCTTTAACAAGGTATGCTTATCACTGAAAAATGTCGTTTAAAAATGAAGAAATATTGTTTGCCAATAGCTTAATAAATCCATGTTTTTTTTTTCTGAATCCTTTCATCTTCTGCAGGCAACCGGCGAGTTTGACTTTTGATATTTTAAAGAGAAATGTCTATCTTGACCATCACATTGCTGTTGCCTTTAAACGAACAAGTTAAGGCCCCAGGGGTGTTATTGAGTTTTCCCAATTTTTTTCTTCAATCACATTAGAGTGAAAGTTAGACGATGATGCTTTCATTTTAATTTAATTCAATAAGTACCTACCTTAAGACATGGGTTAGATGATGGTTACTAGTATTGTGCATAAAGGGAGAGCTTTTCTGATGCAGTTTGGTTTATGGTACGATGTGTTTGATTGAGACGTTCTGGTTAATCTACAAGCACACCCTTTTTTTATTCCTCCATAATTTCAGAATCAGAAACATGCATCCTTTCTTTGGTTTTCCTCATAACCCCATTATCTTCTTCCATATACATTGGGAAGTTTTTGATTTGAATTTCAAAAATTCTGAATTATTTCAAAGAAAGTGAAGAATCATTTTTTACATTATTTCTGAAGATTTTAATTTGGAAAGATGAAAATGTTTGAAGTTATAAAGTTTATGCCTGATAAATCCCATCCACAAAGTATAAAATGAACAAGGCACATGAAAAAACAAAAATACCAAAAGAACAATTAAAATGTATAAATCCTTAACAAAATCTTCCGTGGCCTTTCTATTTTGTTTTCTTGAAAATGTTTGGCGTAATCTAGTTAAAATCATGACACGCTGAAGGAAGTTCGATTATGGGATGTTCAACCGACACCCGTCACATTGGAAACAGCACAGGAGTGGATAATAAAAGCGGGTAATTTTCCTGCCAACCGACAGATTATTTTCTTGTCTTCTTCCCAATGGCTTCCAGTTCTCGCCCTCTGCTGAACCTTGAACTCTCACACTCAGAACAAACAAGGAGACCTCACTCTTTCTCCTTGTGTTCCTTTATCAATAAGTCACGACTTTCCCCAAAGCCTTCTCCTTCTCAATCCAAAGACCACACCAAGATCAACATTTTCTCAACCCCATCAATGGTTTCTAGGCAGAAACCTGGATCCCATGTAAGATTTCAACAATTAATTTCTTTTCAACTTTGGGTGGTTTCTGAATGTCGGAATGCTTGTTTATTGTTCTTTTAGGTTGCTGCGCGGAGTGATTATTCTTCAGGGGAAGAAGCTGAGTCACTTTTACCCGAGTCAGCTTACCAAGAGACCTTTTCTTGGTCTTCAGTGGTTTTCCCGTACGTTGTTATCTAATTTACGTCTCTTCCCTGTGCTTCGTTGAGTTTTCCATTTCTGGGTACTTCTAATTTTTTCCGTGAAGAATTGCATGTTCTTTATTATTATTATTATTATTGTTATTGTTATTGTTATTGTTATTGTTATTGTTATTGTTATTGTTATTGTTATTGTTATTGTTATTGTTATTGTTATTGTTATTGTTATTGTTATTGTTATTGTTATTGTTATTGTTATTGTTATTGTTATTGTTATTGTTATTGTTATTGTTATTGTTATTGTTATTGTTATTGTTATTGTTATTGTTATTGTTATTGTTATTGTTATTGTTATTGTTATTGTTATTGTTATTGTTATTGTTATTGTTATTGTTATTGTTATTGTTATTGTTATTGTTATTGTTATTGTTATTGTTATTGTTATTGTTATTGTTATTGTTATTGTTATTGTTATTGTTATTGTTATTGTTATTGTTATTGTTATTGTTATTGTTATTGTTATTGTTATTATTATTTGTTAAGTAAAGGATGCATTTTAGAAAACTTGAAGAGAGGAATGATAAAGGACAAATCACGGATATTTTCAGATTTAATAAAGAGTGATTTTGATTCATGCAATCAGATTTTTGTTTCCAGCTCTCGGAGGGTTATTATTTGGCTATGACATTGGTGCCACCTCTGGTGCTACAATCTCCTTGCAGGTGCTTCAACAGAGTACTGTTTTGTTGTTTGTTTGATCGGAAGCCTTAACCGATTAACTTCCCCTTTAATGTTTAGTTTGCATTACCTACATTAGAAAATTATGTTCTTGTATTTAATGTCTTATGTTTGATAATGTCAGTCACCCGATCTTAGTGGTACTACTTGGTTCAACCTGTCAGCTGTTCAGCTGGGTCTAGTGGTACGATTTCTTGATGATACTCGGAAGAATTGATGCATCATTTGTGGACATATGCAGTTTTTTTCTTCTTCCAGTAATATGTGAATTGTGATAATGTATTTCCATCTGAGTGCAGGTCAGTGGTTCTCTTTATGGGGCCCTTCTTGGTTCCCTCCTTGTCTATCCAATTGCGGATTTCCTCGGTACTGAACTTCTTCATCGTACTTGGAGCTTGTACATGTGAATTTATCTTAACATATAGTTTTCATTTGTGCGTGAAGGAAGGAGGAGGGAACTCATCATTGCTGCTCTACTGTATTTGCTTGGTGGTGTGTTCACTGCTTATGCTCCAGACCTTAGTGTTCTCTTAGTAGGACGGCTACTTTATGGCCTGGGTATTGCATCAGTGAGTTTCTCGGAACCGACTGGTAGTACATCTGGTAGATTTATTTTGTTGTGCTTACTTGTAACGTTCTTGCATGTATGGCATTTGGCAGGCTATGCATGGGGCTCCGCTGTACATAGCAGAAACTTGCCCATCTCAGATACGCGGTACATTGATATCACTAAAGGAACTATTCATAGTTCTGGGAATTTTGGTAAGCTGTTAAAGATGCTTGTGTTACCTACGTTATTTCTTTGTAAGTGATCGCAGCTGAAGTGTAGATTTGTCTGTAGTTGGGCTATTTTGTGGGAAGCTTCCAAATTGATGCTGTTGGGGGATGGCGATACATGTACGGGTGTAGTGCCCCATTTGCATTACTTATGGGACTAGGAATGTGGAATCTTCCACCATCACCACGCTGGTTAATTCTTAGAGTGGTTCAAGGTAAAGCATCTTTACAAGAATACAAAGAGAAAGCAATCCTTTCCCTAAGCAAACTACGGGGTCGGGCACCGGGTGATGAAGCATCCGAGAAGCAAATAGAAGATACCATAACCTCGGTGAAGTCTGCCTATATGGAACAGGAATCTGAAGGAAATATCTTGGAGGTACTTCAGGGGCCAAGTTTGAAAGCCTTAATAATTGGGGGAGATTTAGTCCTTTTTCAGCAGGTATCTCTTCCTCCTCGCTGTGCATGATACTGTTTATTCATTTGTTAGTTATTTTTTCTGCTCCTTTTACTGATATAAAGATACAAAGAGGGGACACTAAAAAGTAAAAATGCAAAATTTTATGTTTAAGGGTTTATTTACAATCTGATTACGACAGATAACCGGTCAACCGAGTGTTCTGTATTATGCTGGTCCAATTTTACAGGTAACTGATCCTTTTTCTTCTTTTCAATGGATCATGTTATGTAATGTAAAATATCCGAACTGTATAATGGCATGTATAAAATTGTTTCTCCAGAGTGCTGGATTCTCTGTGGCTGCTGATGCTACCCGCCTATCTGTTGTAGTAGGTTTGTTCAAGGTAATTCTTTTTATTTAAGTTTTGAATCATCCTCTATCAAATTACCCTCTTCCCGATGCTGATATATGTACTGTTCGAAATATTACTTTATGTAGTTACTGATGACTTGTATTGCTGTTGCAAAAGTTGATGACCTTGGTAGAAGACCTTTGCTGATTGGAGGTGTCAGTGGGATTGTATGTACCCTACTCCTCTCATTTCTGGTTCAACTGTTTCGGGATTGGATACGTTAGTGTCCATGGAAGTTCTTATTTGCCTTTATGAACTCGTTGCACTGCAGGCTCTTTCTTTGTTTCTGCTTTGTGCTTATTACAAATTTCTCGGAGAATTCCCGTATGTTGCTGTAGCCGCACTACTTCTCTATGTCGGTTGCTATCAGGCCAGTATTCTTTTCGTTTGCTTGTTGAGAGTGTTAATGGGAGACCTTCTAGGATCAGAGATTTTATTTATGTTTCCTCTAGAAATTGGAAAAAGAAAAGAAAAAAGTTGGGTTCTTAATCGAGCTAATATTGTTTATACACTTACAACAACAGTGTAATCAAGTTTAACCCCAGAAATGGTATTGCAGATATCATTTGGTCCTATCAGTTGGCTGATGGTGTCTGAAATTTTCCCACTGCGCACAAGAGGGAAAGGCATTAGTCTTGCAGTTCTAACCAACTTCGGTTCGAATGCCATAGTTACCTTTGCTTTCTCACCATTGAAGGTAATTGGTTCAACACTCAACAGTCTCCTTCCAAAGTAGGTTTCATGTAGTAGTCCACGAGTCCAGGGTGTTTATGATTTGCAGGAGGTGTTAGGAGCTGAAAACCTGTTCCTTGTTTTCGGCGGGATTGCTTTGTTATCGCTCGTGTTCGTGGTAGTTTATGTCCCGGAGACTAAAGGTCTGAGCTTGGAAGAGATTGAATCCAAGATCTTGAAGTGATTAAGAACCTTGCTTGTAAGACGACTTGTTTAAGACAACTTTAAGTGATTCTGTGTGTCTGTCTCATGTTTAATTTATGAACCACCAACTCTTTGAAATGATAATATAACCAAGTGTTTAGTTTGAAATTCTATTTTCGCACCTGTTTTGTTGTTTATAGCAGTTTCTATGAAGCATGGAAAATGGGGTTGAAATGATTTGAGATTCTTTTGTTTGGATGAATAATTATTTTAGAAAATTTTAGGGAATTTAGAAAATGGAGCGGCCATTATCCGGATAAAAATCATCTGTATTTTTATAGTACATTATAAAATATAGTGTGTTATAAATATTGATGTTTATATATTAAAAAAAACTTTAATATACTTTTATTATTAGGGTTTGATACCTGTTAAAATTAAAAAGTATATTTTATACCTATAAATATAAGATTTAAGAAAAATATTATACACAATCGTACATTAAAAATATACAAGTGTCTCTTTATCTATCATCTTTATTCTTATTTTTCTTTATTTTATTTATAATATATATTTTTACTACCTATAAAATTTTAGTGGGCGTTAAACAATTACTACACGACAGAATTTTCGAACGGATCTCCGATCTTGTAATGTCTCCATTATATACTCGTGATTAGAACAACAATCTGACAGTTTGGCCGAGTGGTCTAAGGCGCCAGATTTAGGCTCTGGTCCGAAAGGGCGTGGGTTCAAATCCCACAGCTGTCATATTTTTTTTTGTGTGTTTTTAGTGATTTTTTTAATAAAATAAGTTATATTTTAGCATAGATTTTTTAACTCAGGAAAAAATATTTATATTAAAATATATAAATTTTAGATTCATTGTTTGTTAAAACGAATGATCAAAATTCAGTTCCTTGGAATATAAATTTTAGGGTACCCCCCCCTAATCTCATTTTTTGGGATAATTAGCCCATGATTAAGATTTCATAATTATATAGTCCACTCCGGCCCGTTATACAAAATCAGCCCAACATTGGACATATTTTTTGTATAATATAATATTCATAATTTTATAAAATTTCAAATCGTATGTACTTTAATAAAATATTTATTTCATGTATTATATATAATATATTTGGTTAACACTATTAATAAATTCCAAATCATGTACAACAATTTGTATCAAAATACAAGTATCAAATATGATATTTTATTTTATAAATGATTTTTTATCGAATATAACCCCGTAAAAAATGAACCACGAACGTTAGACGAGGGAAATGAATGATTGAGATTAACAATATGAAACGAAAAAAAATTATGTAATAAAAAAAAATAATCTTATCTATTTATTTTCTCTTATCTGGGTTCTATACGGTGTAAATGAATAATAATATTATATTTTTTAAATTTATATACGTTCAATCTTACTATTATATTAATTTTTTATTTTTAAAATATGTATTTTATATTTATAGTTTTTATTTCTTCTATATATATTATACAAACTCTTTTTTTATATATAGATGTTTATTTTAATGATTTTTAAATATTATATATATAGAAAAATAGAACTTTTAGGTTATATACTTTGAATGTTTTAAAATCTGTTAATATATTTTTTATATTTTTAGTTGATGATGTCCCTATAACATCAAGATGATATCATAATTGCCATGTGTTGAAATCTCATATGTACTTAAAAATGTTGCAGAAAATACCAAAACAATCCTTGTAATGATAGTTGAGTACCAACATGGAAGAAAAAAAGGTTCAAAAAGTATCTATTAATTGAGACTTGTTAAGTACAAGGGTTAAATGAGCAATTAAGCCTTTTCTAAGTTATTATTACATGATAAGAAAATGTTTTGTAAATCAAACATTTTCAATATAATTTTTTTTAAAAGAAAAATTACCAATACTTTTGGATGCATAGTAAACGTTCTACTTAAAATAGAAATCATAGTATAAATCATCTTATTTCGGTGGTTAAAAAATAATTATTATTTTTGAAAGATACAAATTTGAGTATTAATGTCAGTACAATGATTAAACGATCAATGTTTAATGGTTTAGAGTATACTCTAAAATAAATATTATTATCAGTGACAAATGTACACATAGAATTGGTTGGGCCTAGGTTCACCCTAAACTTTTTAAACTTCACACATTTGCCTTTAATTTTTTAAAATTTTATGAGCTAGTCTTTAAATATTTTAAAAATTTATGAGTTGTGACCGCCTTAAAATTTTAAAATTTCATATGTGCCTACCCTCAAATATTTTCTGGATCCGCTACTGATTACTGTAAACATGGACGGAACTACATGGGGTGGGGCAATCACCCCTACCCCGAAGAATTTTTTTCACTTCTGTCCCCTTATTTAATTTTTTTAAAAAAATGTTTTTTATGAATTTGTCCTCCTACTTTTAAACATTTATGTTTTACCCCTCAACCTTAAAACTTAACTCCGTCCCTGATTGTAAACATTATAACTGATTTAGAAAAATAAAAAACATAGGCCGGATCATAAGAGCAATATTTTTTTTTCTCTCATTATTTTTATGATTTAAATCGACATATTCTCTACGACTCTTCGTCTTAAATCTAAAAACTAAATCATTTGAATCCTTTCTAATCACTTTAGTTCGTCGTTTTTACTTTCTTTATTGGATTTATTCTGATTTTGATATCAACCAACCATCAATCATAAAGTAGCCGACCTAATTAAGACAATAGACTTATTTAAAGATACAACAAAAAGGTTGAGTTGATGATTTATTGACTTATCATAGTTCTGTCATGATGGGTTAGTCTACAATCCAAGATGATTTGTTTGCTACTTTCATGACATTATTATCGAAATAATTAGATGCCGATGTGGGATGATGTAAAATCACTGTCATAAAAAAATAACAAAATGTATGTGTCGTTGTTTGGATTGAAATGTTATTACGAACTACCATAACATGACATCATAATTAAATTATTAAATGTAGTGTTGAAATTAAAATGTAGGAAAATAATTTTTCTAAGCTTCATTATTAGTATCGTACTTCAGTCTGATATGATTCGGTTTTGCCGGTTTAGTGAAGAGAGACATGGATTTACGAGTCGAGTCAAAAAATTATGAGTTAGCGAATTATATTTTAAAATGTTTTTTATTTGAGTCGAATCGAGTTGAGTTTTTGAGTTTCTATAATTATTTATCATGCTGTAGTACGATTTGATTCTAATTTAAACAACTTTCTCTAATCATATAATATATATATATATATATTTCATATGTAGTAATATTTCTTTATATTTTTATATATCAATGTATATATATATCATAAAAAATTGAGAGACTCGTCTCAAACTTAAAAATAAAATCTTTAATTACTAAAAATTTTGAGTTATTCAACTTATTCGATTCTATTTTACAACTCAAACTTTATTTGAAATTTTTTCAAGTCGAGTCTATAAAATTTTAAGTTAAATCAAAACAAATTGAATCGAATCATTAAATTTTTTTAAATCAAATCGAGTTTTACTCACCCCTACATCTATCACTACTTTAAAGAGAAAATTCAAATATTATTAAAAAAAAAAAACCAAAACCTAAAACATACACAATAACATCATACTTTGGTTAAACTTGTATATTAATCTAACGGTCCATATATATAACTCTAAATAAAATATTTTTTTTCTTCTCTCGACCGTTTTAAATTTTAAAAATATTTTTTAATATTTTTTCTAATATATAAACGGTAAGAATAAATAATTGAATATCCACGCATTAAATGTCATGAAAGTACCATTTGTGTAATTAAAAGAGTGCGGAATTTGAATGATGCAAAAGCCAAGAATAGTTGTCAAGTAGGCTTGCCGGGGGACAAGGCTAACGAAAGGTGGGGAAATGTTTTAGGTTAACATTTAGTTTGAAATTGAATGGAAGGGAGCTAAGCTAACTCGGCTCACATGCTCAACAATGGGACGTTTTAACATACATATATAAAGTTGGGTATGACGTCGAAAAATATTTTTAACGTTTGATTAAATAATTATTTTGATTTTATTTTTTTTAAATATTTTATTTTTTAATATTTTATTTCAGGTTAAAATTATCAGTTAATTGATAATAAATAATTAAAATTTTATAAAAATGTGTCTAATTCAACACGTCATTCATGATTCTATCTAATAATGTGAATTTCACATCTTTTCTTTTTTACGAGGTGAATTTTTATATTTTTCCTATATGTCATTAAATGGATAAATTTCACTAGATAAGACTATGAATAACGTGGTGAGTCAAAACCATATAACATTTTTCTCTTAAAATGACTTAACAAAATGACACATTACCAGAAAAATAATTTTATGTTTTATATGATTTTATAAAATTATTTTTAAATGATAATCGTTCTATAAAATTAGCATATAGACAATGACAACGTACAGTGTCATATAAGTTTATCACATCATTTCAAGCAATTTAATATTAGTCGGTTAACATTTTTTTCTATGAAAAACTATTTTAACACAAAATAAAACATTAAAATTTAAAATACTTTAAAATAAAATAATAACCATTTATTATCAATGGGCATGGTTGCTGATTGAACAAATATTTAAAGAAATATAAATTATAAATGGCGTGATAAATAAAATTAATTTAATAATTATGAACCATTTTCAACTGGACAACGTGATATTACAACTTCACATGTAGATGGGTAACTTTGACCCATTAGTGTCAATGGACCTGGCTGCTGGTTGATCAAATGTTTCATTCATCGTGAAAATTCACTTCTCTCGCTTCGTTTTCAAAGGGGATCGTCTCCATCGAATGAGACAAACATAATTTCTCCCACAGTAATTGAATGGTCAGTTAGTGATAATAATGTACAACTTGCAAGAATGGTCACATTGCCTCATCTTGTAATACAATCAGTCTTCAGTGAGATATTTATGAAATATCTGAACTGGGTTTAACTGGTAAAAATAAATTTATTCACTTTTTACTTATAAATGAGGTAAAAGTAAATCTCTTAAAGTAAGATTAAAATTTTAACTCTTAATATTATTAATTAATTAATTAATTAAAAAAATCCTATAAGATCATAATCATACTCACCTGATTAGGGAGATCTGATCTGATAAGATAAGATTAGTGGGTCCCTTGTATTATTACAACAATTATATTTTGCCATGTGTACATATTTTATCACAGTTTATATCATAAATTTTGTTTATCACGACACCTGTAATTTATGCAATCAAATCCGTTTATTTTTAAATAATTATTTACTTACTAATTATATATAAAAAATAATAATTCATCTTAAAAATATAAAATAAATAAATCTGATTGGTTGAGACCATAAATAACGTAATAAAAAAATTATGATATAATTTTTCTTCTATCATCGTAAAGCCAGTATTTTCCAGCCCTCATGGCATTTAAATAAAATTCGTTAATTAATTGAGTGATCAAAATATTTATATCATTTTATTTTATATGAATTATAATATTATCATTTGTATTGTGAATATAATTATCTTTTATTTAATATAAAAATAATTTTTTATTATTAATTTTAATTTTGATTGATTTAGATTTTTTAATTATATCAATTTCTAAAATAATTATGATTTGAGTCATGAGTTATAAGTATAAAAAAATACTTATCAATTTTATTAATTCACCATTCAAAATTCATTTTTAATTCATGATTTGAACTTATAGAGAGATCATACTTAATAAGTTAAACTAAAACATAATATTAAAAAAGCTTAATAGTAAAAATTAAATAACAAACTATATATATTTTTATATAAGGCGTCTAAATTAATTTTCTTGCGGAAGTATGTGTCTTCAAATATTTTTATTCGGTTTAGTTTATATTATTTTATTTTTATTTTTTAATTATTTTTACGGATCATACAAGATCTTAATTATCTCCGATATGAAAAAATTACAAGAGATCTTGTTCAACAAATAGGAGAAATCAAGTGATGTGCAATGAATTAACCATGATATCTTCTTAAGAACTAATCATCATTTAATTACGGTTTTTAACGTATCTTAAAACGTCTTAATCGAATATTAAGAGATCAATATATGTTTGTTTCATTAAAAGCAATGCATGCAAAAATTAGATACGAATCCAAATAAATATTTAGAATATATTGATTACCGATATGGTTTATCCTAGTTAATATCCAGAATTCTTTTATTATTTATAACTTAATCATTAAATTAAGGGTAACGGATGTCGAACACTGTTGAATATTACTAACAATAAACAACGTTGAACATTACTAAATCAATTAATAAAAATTTAACATACAATTATTAATTATATATTAAATCTATCATTCTTTTATAGATTATATGTTAAGTACTTTAAATTTTTAATATTTAATAATTTTTAATATTAATAATATTTAGGAGTGTTGAATGTAGGTTATAAAATTTTCCTTAAATTAAGTTAATGTTGTAGGGTGTCACTTCAACTTTCGACGACAGCAGCATAAGTGCGCACACGTGAAGTACAAAGTGTATGGTACGGACGGGACCACGTAAGAAAGTTAACGCCACGCGCGGAGATGATGGTGGTTGAGAATCCAAGTGCCAGATAGAAACGTGAAAACAAGGCCTTACTGTTTCCAAATTTAAGGCGCCGAAGGAGTAAGGAATCGGAGAGTGGAGACAGGCGTGTGAAGTGCGATGGCGCACTTGCTCTTCGGAATTTGGGCAGCAGCAGATGCACCCACGTGGACCTCTTTCACCGTTGCCACGCGCGGCCTCCTTTACTCTCTCATGTACTCTTCCTTTCTGGATTTTCTTTTTCTTATTTTTTTACTGATTAAAATGTTGGTGTCTGCCTTCCCACGAAAACCAAAAGTCGTGTTTTCAAAGGATTAGTGTGGTCTGTCGGTAAAGTTGTTACGTGCCGCATTATACTGTTTATTTATTTATTTATTTATAAAAAAATAAAGAATTTTAAATTTTAAATTATCTTTAATAAAATATATTTCCATGGTTATCCTAAAAATATTAAATATTTAAATTTTAATGAATAAATTAATTATTTTAAAATTTAATGATAAAAATAATTTTAAAATAAAGTTTAATAATAATCTACCTAATTTAACTAATTCCTAGAGGTGTCAAACGAGTCATTCGATTCGATTTCGGTTTGGATTGTTTCGGGTTTGTTTATATTCGATTTAGATTTGGTTCAAATCGATTTTGATTTTGATTTTCGGTTATATAATAATTTGCTTCGGATATCGGATCGATGATTCGAATCAATATCGGATCGGTTGTTCCGGGTCGGGTCAATATCGGATCGAATATTTTCGGGTCGGGTCCATGTCAAGTCATTCGGATCGGTTTGGATCGAGTCAATCTTTGAATTTTCGGGTTAATTTGATTTGAGTTGGACTTAAGTATAAATGTAATATCATCTATATTATATATAGAATTAATCATATATTCTTGTAAAAATATATCTTTTTTATTTTTTATTGGAATTGTTTTGAAAATTTTTATCTTAGCTTTTATTCGAGTAAAGTCAGTATTGCTAATTTAAGGGATAATTTAAGTGATTAATTAGTATTATCATAATACAAAAAGATAATAAAATATATATTATTTAATTATTTATCATATTGTTAAAAAATAAACAATAGTAAAAATATATTATTCATTCACATTGACTCAATTATCGGGTTAAAATCGGATTAATGTTCGGTTTAGATCGGTTTTGAACAAGAATTTCGGGTTGTTTTCGGTTCGGGTTACTTTCGGTTCGTGTAAAAATCGATTCGAGTCAAATCGGTTACGGGTCAAATCAGTTACGAGTCTATATCGGTTCTTTTAGAATTCGGATCGGTTTCAGTTTCGATTCGAATTTCGGATCACGCTAAATCATCAGTTTCGGTTTCAATTCGGATAAATCAGTTCGATTTTCGATTTTCGAATCAAATTTACTAGATCTACTTATTCCTAATAATAATGTGGTGCATAAGTCAATATTGTCTGTATTCAAAACATTAATGTGTTGAACATGAAAATAATTGAAATATAATCAACCATACAAATATGAAATATCTAGGAATATTAAATTATTTTAAATATGACAAATTATGTGCTTGTATATTTTATGTATAATAATCATGTTTCTAAAATATGATATATTTATATAATTTCTCTATATAAACTGTTTATATTATATATATCTTAACAAATTAACATCCTCCTGCATAGAAAAAACTACATAAAGTATAGATAATTATCGGTTCATATTATATATATATATACATAAATTAAAATTTAAAACATATTTAAATTTATTATTGATTTTTTAAGAATTTATTTTTGAAATATAAAAGCTTTTTATTTTATAAAAATACATTAAGAAAATATAGCAATGTGTTGTTTAAATGGTTATTGATATAAAATTTTGAATCTAAATACAATGAATAATTTAAATAAAAATAATAATATTTATCTTAGAAAAATTTAGATTCGAATAGTTTTATTCGCAAGACATGTCTTACATAAAGTAATCCCAAAGCGAGTGTTTACATAAACTTCAATGTGTTGTTTATTAATTTTTAAATTTTTAATGATTCTAAGCTGATATGATAAGGTATTTTTAAAATTTTAATAATATTATATATATTAAATCTAAATTTATTTATTTTATTAAAATTACACGTTAAATTTTTTCTAAGTAATAAGGGCGAGTATTTGATCAAGTCGAATCGAGTTAAATTTTTTTGAGTTATTCGAGTTGACGAGTCATATTTTACAACTCAAACTTTATTTAAAAAAATTAGTTTGAGTCGAGTTTAAGAAATTCGAGTCGAGTTTTTGAGTTTCTATAAATATTTAATTATAATTATTTATCATGTTATAGTATAATTTGATTCAATTTAAACGACTTTCTCTGATGATACAAGATACGTATATATATATATATATTTCATATATAGTAATATATTTTTTTGTATTTTTATATATCAATGTATACATATCATAACAAATTGAAAGATCGTCTCAAACTTAAAAATAAATCCTTTAATTATTAAAAATTTCGAGTTATTAGAATTTTTATTTTACAATTTAAACTTTATTTGAATTTTTTCGAATCGAATTGAATCTATGAAATTTTAAGTCAAATCAAAATGAATCGTATATTTTTACCTTAAACTTAATCGAATTATTCAATTTTTCGAGACGAGTTTTACTCACCTTATTAAGTAATATGCTAATCTTTAATGTGGTGCTATATATTATATGCTAAAGTACCCTGTATGTCTCTGTTGTGTTTAATTCCAGTTGAAGTTTTTATTCACCAAATGATTGGGTCTTTGATCCCTGTTCCAACGCCAACACACTTCCGAATCAGATGGAAACAAATGTGAATCTTCTTGCAGGCTTTCCAAAAGCAGCAATCAGAGGCAACCACCCCATGCGGGACATTTGGACACTCCCCAACACCGCCAAACATTAAAAAAGGCTTAGGGTATAATACCAAAACATTTTCTATTATAAAGTGAATCATGTTTATCACATTATATATGTAAAAAAATGATAATTTATTTTAAAAAAATTAAAATAAATAATTTTAATTAATTAAAATTATAAATGACGTAATAAACATGATTCACTTAATAATTTTTCAAAGCTCGCGGGAAAAAGTTGGGTAAAAAGAAAAGGGAGTGAGTTTAGTGCCTCCGGTTGTAGATATTCATCTATGTTTTCTATTGGGCCTAAAATAGCAAGTTGGAAGAGAATAGAAATTATACTAGATTTTTTTCATGAGATTAATTAATATTAAATAAAGATTTATTTACTAAAAATAAAATAAATATAATTTATTAATCCATCATGAATGACATAATAAAAAAAATGTATAGTATAATTTTCCGAAGACAGAGTAGAGATTGCACGAATCTTATCTTGGATGATGACACGTGTTATGTCCAAGTCCCACCTGCTTCGGCCACGTCTGCTGCTCTCACCCAACCCTTCGCCTCTCCTTTGGGCTACGGAGTCTTTTACGGGGGATTCAATTTTTCAAAGGCCTTCTCCTCATAGACATTTATTTATTTTTCTTAGTATGAGGTGTTTGATGGAAATTTCCCATCAATATTGTAATAAAAAAATATTTTTTATTATAATGATAATAAAAAATATTTTTATAATATTATACTTTTTAAAGTATCAATAAAATCGATAGTATTTAGTTATGATTTTAAATATTAATTTTTTAAAAATACCTTTAAAGATGGGTAAAGAAAAATTCGATTGTAAGTCATTTTTGATGTTACAATAAAAATATTTTTAAAAAAATATTATTTAAAGTCAAATTTAATTAAATCAGATTTTTTATATTACCTTAAATTAAAAATTAAAATCGTTTATCATATTTTAAAAATAAAATATATAATATTTAAATCAAAACTTCTGATTCTATGACTATCAATTTATTAGAACCTTATTATATTATTAAAAAAGAATTTTAATATAGACAAATGAAGAACCGTAGAGTATTTTAGTAATATATTAGAGGAAAGCTTTTTAATTAAAATAATGTTTGAAGATATTATATCATAAATTATTTTTATCACATCATTATATAAGATCAATTAATTAAATATATTTATTTAATTATTTTTTTTAAATTTATATTTTTTATTAAGTAAAATTTACTTAATAAAAACTGTTTTATATTAACATTTAAATAGATAAAAAACAATTTCCAACAAAATAAACTTAAAATATAAATAATTCCTTATCAAACAAATCTTGTTTATATAAATTAGTATAAATACTAAAAATTAATTAACGACTTAAAAACTGTCGTTGAAAATAAAGGATTTTAGAAAATAAGCTCCTCAAAAAGTAGAAAAACCAAAATATATTTGATTTCTGTTGCGAAAAAAAATTAAGAACAAAATTTTAAAATGAATCTTAATATTTAGATTTGATTTAAATATATTTTATTTTAATTGATTTTTGATTCATTGATTACTCAAATTAACTTTTAAAGTTAGGAATAGAAATTAATAATGCCATTAAAATTAAAGTTAATAATATAAATATTAGTTGCATTAATAAAGTACATCATAATTATAATAAAAAAAACTTTAATTTAAATATTAAAATTAATATTATTAATAAAAATAATCTCATATTGGAACATAAATCATAAAATTTAATAGAGAAAAATAATTAAATTAATACAAAATTACTAGGTGAACTTTGTTCACCATATTATTTGTGGTTTTAATTAATTAAGACTGCATGTTTTAATTTTTTTAAAATGAATCATTATTTTTTATTACATATAATTAATAAATAAATATTATATAATTATTTAAAAATAAATAATTTTAATTATTTAAACTATAAATAACGATGTAGTGAATAAAGTTTACCTCATAATCTCTAGAGTTGGACCATGAAAATACGGTGTAAGGTAGGGCAGATCTGCTTACAGGCAGAGGAAAAAACAAAAGAAAAATGAAAGAGCTTAAAGCGAGGTGTTCCCAGAAATGTGGTGACGTCTGTCATGAAACAAGCCCCCACCCCTTCCCCTTCAACGGTATATAAATCCCACCCCCGCCATTGATCTCATCTTCATCTCATTCATCCGTCTTCTATCACCATGCACCTACTACTGTTGTTATCACTGTATGGCCGCCATCACCTTCCCTTTCTGGTTACACCAATCATGGTGGCTTTGGTGGCGGTGCTGGTGTTGTCTATTCATCAATGGCGGCATCACAAGGACAAGCGTTTGCCACCTGGTTCAATGGGTTGGCCTTATATCGGAGAAACTCTCAAGTTATACACCGAGAATCCCAATTTCTTCTTTGCCAACCGACAGAAAAGGTTTACAGACGAGTAAAGAGAATATGAGCAAGCTAAATGGGGAGTATTTAGAAATTGTGAAAACTGATTTGGTTTTTGTTTTGTTTCTGGTATCTTTAGGTATGGAGATATATTCAAAAGTCACATATTGGGATGTCCCTGTGTGATGATTTCAAGTCCTGAGGCAGCCAAGATCGTGCTGGTGACAAAGTCTCATCTTTTTAAGCCAACTTATCCACCCAGCAAAGAGAAGATGATAGGCCCCGAGGCTATATTCTTCCACCAAGGTGCTTATCATTCCAGGCTGAAAAAATTAGTCCAGGCTTCCTTTTTACCTTCTGTAATTCGAGGCTCGGTTTCGGAGATCGAGCAGATTGTTCTGAAATATCTACCTGCTTGGGAAGATACCACCATTAACACTTTGCAAGAAATGAAGAGAGTATGTCTGTTTTTCCCCTCACAAGTTTTAAACCAGTTTTAGCTTCCTGCAAGAATCTTAAACAAAGTGTGTTTTTGTAGTATGCTTTTGATGTGGCGATGATTTCTGCCTTCGGCCATAAACAAGACTCGGAAATGAATGGAATCAAGCAACTCTATCACTGCCTGGAGAAGGGTTACAATTCCATGCCTTTAGATCTCCCAGGGACTCCTTTCAACAAAGCAATGAAAGCTCGGAAGCTGTTGAATGAGACCCTGAGAAGATTGATAAAAGAAAGAAGGGAAAGTACTGGGGAACAAAGTGGTGGAGGAGGGGGATTGCTGGGAGTTCTGTTGGGGGAGAAGAACCAGAAGGTCGATCAACTCAGTCAGCTCAGTGATTCTCAGATTGCAGATAATGTAATTGGTGTAATCTTTGCTGCTCATGACACCACTGCAAGTGTCTTAACATGGCTCCTCAAATACTTGCATGATAATGGAGAGTTACTCGAAGCTGTGACAGTAAGTAAAACTGTTTTGCCTCACCTTCATGATCATATAGGAAGACAATAAAAAAAATTCAATTCTCAATTTGAATCATATATGTTGCAGAAAGAACAGGAAGATATTCGATGCAGAATAATCGAAGCAAATCGTCGGCTTACATGGGATGATACAAAGCACATGCCATTGACTACCAGGGTACACTAATTCTCTTTTAGTGTTCATATGTGAACAATTACAGTTGTGTGTGTATATATATATATATATATATGCGCGCTATTAATACTTATTTAATCTGCAGGTGATTCAAGAGACATTAAGAACAGCAAGTGTACTCTCATTCACGTTCAGAGAAGCAGTGGAGGATGTTGAGTTTGAAGGGTATTACATCCCAAAAGGGTGGAAGGTTCTTCCTCTCTTTAGAACCATTCATTATTGTGCAGAGTTCTTCCCTCAACCCGAAAAATTCGACCCTTCAAGATTCGAGGTGAGGGTCTATAAGATATTTTAGATTCGGATCCATTCGAATTATACAAGGCATTAGATAAGCAAAATCTTCTGTAGTTTAGATTAGATTCGACCGATATCTAAGCATACTTTTTCTTTTTTGACTTGGGAATCATATGCATATATTGGTATGGTAAATATCAGGTTACCAATGGTTGATCTGATATGCTGCTGTCTTTTTCATTTGTTTCACTGTGAAATATTCCCTCTAAATCGTTCAAAGTATCACACCACGTGACTTGATTTTGTACCAATATGTTGATGCTGGTGATGTTATTGCAGGTACCACCGAGACCCAACACGTTTATGCCGTTTGGCAATGGGGTTCACTCTTGTCCAGGCAGTGAACTGGCTAAGCTTGAGATGCTTGTGCTCCTTCACCATCTCACCACCAGATGCAGGTAATTACAGAACACAAACATCATTAATTTTTGTTTCTATTTCTGAAAACGTAAGATGAACATAAAGCCACGTTGATTGGTGTAATAAGAAGATTTTGTTTTAAAGTTGTTTTGTCGACTCATTCTCGACTAAAAGGTGTAACCAAAAGTGGTCCTCTTGGAAATGGTCCTAATCAGTCCCCAGCTTGGCTTTAGCCCCTTTCCCTCAAAATCTTCAGCTTGGGGTTTGATTCAAAGCCACAGAATCAAAATGAACAAATGAAAAACAGGGGATTTACCTTTTAACCTGCCATTTTCGTTGTTTTTTTTTGTTGATGCAGGTGGCAAGTTGTGGGAGATGAAGATGGAATCCAGTATGGTCCTTTTCCGGTACCCAAAAGGGGCTTACCTGTAAAGGTCAGTCCTAGAAAAATAAAGTCACCATGAAGAACAAATACATCATTTCTGGATTTTGGACTCCTCAAGATTGAAACTTGTTTCCCTAGGGATAAAAACCATGTTAACCCCATTGACCCTTTTGTTTTTGTTTTTTGGGTTTGTTGAATTTGTCTCTGGGAATCTTTGTAATTGCTCAAAAGGTAGGGTTTTTATCCTTGGTTTGTTCAAGGTTTTAAGTAAATCTACTGTATAAAAACAACTACCAAAATGCTAAAAGGAGAATAAACTGTAATTGCAGCAATGCTTTTGAAAACATCATGGATATCATCTGTTCTGCATCTCGATTGTCCTGTTGTTGGTTTTGCATCACATGTAAATCATGTTTAGCTAGCCAGTCCCGCAATGGGTAGGAACCTTAAAGGATAGGCAGAGCCTCAGCAATGTTTTAAATATCTTGTTCAAGTGCATGAAATGTGAAAAACATGAAACTGTAACCATTTTGTGTTTGCCTATGTGTATGGTTTTGGCCAGCACGGCAGAACAGGACAGGTAAGAATTTTCACCTAACTTTACTCACATACTGTGAACAACTCTCTCCGAACCTCTCTACCATTAAAACTATATTGAATCAATATCCAAACCCGGGATTCAATGCAGCTCTGGTGCTTCAAATGCAGCAAGCCAGCAACCAATGTCCAACCGTAACCCAGAATACTGTCGGTGGGTTCACACCCCACTTAGGATTATGTGGACGGGCATAATAATCTCCATACGGTCCATTTCGTGCCGGCTTGTTGGTCTTCCAGCTTCCGGTTACCAATCTGGATTGCCACATCAATGGTTGATCCAAGCGCTCCATACAAAAGAACACATAGGTACGGGACAATGGCGGAGGTCGTGGCTCTCTAGGAGAACATTTGTAGCCTATTTTAAAAAACAAGATTAATTTATAATTTATATTTTTTATTTTATTGTGTACAGATAAAATTATCCGTATACCAAATTGAAAAAAAAAATAATTAGGTATACTAAAGCATGCATCAGATTTAAACACGTTATATGTGTAAAGACCCTTTATCCTCTGAGTTCTGGTGTATCCAAAGCATGCATCAGAAACATTGAAGGTATACTAAATTCTATATATGTTTGCAAAATTAGGTTATCTTTTTAGACATATAACATGTTGTTTATGCAGATTTTATGGTTCAAAAGCTTGGTATAGAAGCAAACAAACTCTCAAGACTAATCGTGTGCTGTACAGAAACTATGGGACATCAATGGCTGTACAGAAACTATGATGATTGGATGTGAATGATATTGTGTTTTTGAATGAAAATTTGCAGGCTATGGGCTACAGTTTTGACAATGATGAATATCACAGCTTTGTTCATGGGAGATTGCCTTGTGAGAACCTGAAACTTGATCATGTTCTGAGGAATATTTTGCTTAGCTTGCCAATTCGAAAAGTTGTAAGTTTTCTTATTATTATTTCGGATTTAAATTGCGGTTGCAAGTATCGTCTGGGAACTTATGATTCATGTTACTTATATTGAAACAGACACTCTCAAATAGGGACAAGGTCCATGTGGCTAAAGTTTCAAGGAAGCTAGGCTTGGAGGACTGTTTTGAAAGGGTTATAAGCTTTGAGACCCTTAATCCCACAAATGGAACCAATGGTTCAGAGTTCAGACACTAAGAAAGCAGAAGGTGGTGTTGCTTATTCTGGGAAGCTTGCAATTCAGACATCAGTTATGGCTTAGCTGATGATGCACATACATAACTCAACAACAATAGCCAAAACAAAAAAACCAGATTTTATACTTTACAATTCCTCTGACAGATTGTGTTTTTAATTTAATCATCTATCAATAAAAAAGATTTGTTTATTCTTTTATCAAGTGTTTGCAATTTGGTCTTTGATAATGTTTTTAATCTTAGTAGTTAAACCGAGTGATCTGGACAAAAGATTGATGTAATTCATCCAGGTGACCCCGGTTCGAGCACCATATGTGTATCTTATTAAAGGGTTAATAATACGTGTCAAAAATCAACAAAGTTAGACAACTACAACCATAAGGATTCAAACATAGAATTGAAGGTATTACAACCCATATCCTAACCACTAGGCCAAGATACTTGTTAATCCATTTTTTATGGAACTCTTATGTAGCTTAACTCTACTGTGTAAACTATGTTCCATTTTCTTCCTTATGTTCTGCAACTCTAATATACCTGCAGAAGAAGGCGCCTGATTCTAAATTTCTAATATACCTGCAGAAAAAACCCAGCAACCAAATTTTATCATAAGAAAGATTTTCAAAAACCCAATTGCAGACAGCTATAACATCCTTGACTTCAGCAAAACCTATGAGAGAAGCTCTTCAAGTTGACCTTCCAAACTCCCCTCGTGTCAAAAGTAACAGCCTGATAACCATTTCCAGTTAACCCAGTAGCCATCCCTTTCAAAAGAGCCTGACGACCACCCAAGACCGAGTATGGATGGACAACTACAAGGGCTATCACTATCACTAAGTCAAATATTGATTAAACGATATTTTTTAACGAAGCAATTTTAAAACGACGATGAAATAAAACTTTGAACTATCGAATTAGTAATGATGAAATCGTGACAAACTGCGTTGTACTCGTTCAAAACATGTCCCCATTAGCGTTCTTTCTTTCTACCTTATTAGAAACCTAACATCCCTTGTCAATGTCATTATCTTTACTTTTCGGCTTCAGTTCTTTCTACATCCTCATTTCCCCCATCTACAGAAAACATACCCCGTAAGGCCAAAAAGACTTCCACTCCTACTCCCCTGGTGAAACATCGCTTTCTACCTTCCTTTCTTCTCCTTTTTACTTGGTTTCTCTTTGAAAGCTTACCGAGTCTTTGTTTGATTACTTTCAACCTGGTAATGTTCGATTCTTTTACTACATGTTTTGTTCTTCATTTTGTTTGTTTGTTTGTTTAATGTTTCAATGTATATTTTCCCTCTGGATATTCTTAAAGACTAGGAACAGAAACTGTATGAATCTGGGTCAAAGTATTCCTTTTGGGGGGTATCTCTATATTTTGTGAATCTTCCTTTTGCATTGACCTGATAGAAGATTTTGATAACTTCTTTGTGAAGGTAAAAATGGAATATGAAGATCAGATCAACCAGACCATGGACCCAAAATATGAATGTCTATTATTTGGTAAATTCCCCACCTTTCTTTTTGAACTCTTTACTTTCATCTTTTTGAGTTTTTGGTGTGAACCATTTCTGAAAATTGCAGATCTAGATGACACACTTTATCCACTGACTTCTGGTATTTCAGATGAAGTTACCAAGAACATTCAAGGTATATATTCTCATTGTTTCATTGAAGGGTCATCCATATTTTGACAAAAAGTTTTAGCTTCTCTTTTCAAAACCATTAGATTTTTTGGTGCACTTTTGTTCTAGAATATATGATTAAGAACCTTGGAATAGAGGAGGCAAAAGTTCCTGGATTATGTGATTCACTGTACAAGTATTATGGCACAACAATGGCTGGTTTAAAGGTAAAAACTATCATAAGAGTCTTTTGCTTTTGGAAATGTTTATATCTTACTAATTCTTTCTTTCTTTTTCTCTCCAGGCTCTTGGTTATAACTTTGATTATGATGATTTTCATGGGTACTGACTTTTTCCTCCATTTTTCATGTGTGTGTATGTATGTATATAGATATTCTATTCATGGTTCTCATTTGTTTACTTCACAGTTTTGTTCATGGGAGACTGCCCTACACAATGCTGAAACCTGACCCTATTTTAAGAAATCTTTTGCTGAGCCTACCAGTCCGGAAATTTGTAAGATTGTTGTTCTTATGAAATTTCCATTTATGATCGCTCTGAGCACTGTTTGTAAACCTTGTTCTGGTTTTGCATACAGATTTTCACCAATGCTGATAAGAACCATGCTGCCAGGGTGCTCAACAGGTTGGGATTGGAGGACTGCTTTAAAGGGATTATATGTTTCGAGACTCTGAATCCCATAAACAAAGACAACTCTTCTGCTGCTGTTGCTGATCTCAAATTGAACACTGCCATTTTCGACATTGATAGTTACTGCAGTGCTGTTCTTGATTCTGAGCTTAAACTTCCAACTACTCCAGTTGTTTGCAAACCATTTGAGAACTCATTCGAGCAAGTTTTCAAGATTGGAAACATCAACCCCCAGAAAACGGTAACTAAAACCATTGAATCAATCGAGTTACAGATGGTTTCAAATTACTTACATTTTTGTTATGGATGTTTTTGCAGTTGTTTTTTGATGACAGCATCCGCAATCTACAAACTGGTAAAAACATGGGACTTCACACTGTGTGGGTAAGCTAAGTATTCGAACATGCTGATATTTTGTATTTGGTTTTGCCTTGTATTCGTTTGAGAATGTTTGTCTCATTAGTTTCCTCCCATGATATGCATACAGGTCGGGACGTCTCACCGGACCAGTGGTGTAGATTATGCACTAGAGAGCATTCACAACATTAGGGAAGCATTGCCTGAGCTCTGGGAAGCAACCGATAATAAGGATGAGAACTTCCGGCAGTCCGGCAAGATTTCCGTTGAGACAATGGTCAGAGCGTAGTTCTTTTATACCACGTTTAGAGCATAGCTCTTTAAGACCATATGTATTCACTAGTCTTTTACAATCACCAGTTCATTTTGTAGCATGTAAGACAGTGGATCTTAGAAATAGAAATTTATTGTCTTATTTTAATAAATAAAAAATCTCCTTTTCGTATCTTTTTATTCTATAATTAACTTCATATTCCCACTGGTTTAAGTAACAATTCAAACCTAATCTAATGTAAACCCTTTTTTCTCTTCATTTTCGAAAGTATCTTTTATTAATTATTTTGCAAACACCAACTCTTACAAGTTTAATTTGCAAAGCAGACAGGGACACACCACAAGATTCATTATTCAAACTACATATGATAAAACATTAATCATTGAACCCCATGTGGTCTGTCTTGGAGCTCAATTGCATGATCCCTGGGCATAGCAATACCCTGCGAGGCATCTGCAAGGCTCACAGCAACCATTCGGGTTCCACCCGCACCAAAAATCTTTAGAGAGGCAGTTTCTGGGACTGTTGTAAGCCTCAAAAATCATGGCCAAAGGGTTTCTGATGTTACTAAGTCGATTGTTTGGTTTGGCTTCGTCATCGTAAGTCAAGATGACCTCGCTACGAGTTGCAAATGCTGCCGGGGGCACTGTGGCTAGAAGAGCCAGCGCCATTGCAACGATAAGAAAAGGAAGCTTTTTGAGGAACTCCATTTCTTGCTGTAAGATTAAACGGATTTCTTTCATGTTATGGTGTGTGAAATGGTGTAAGTTGAGGGTTCCTGTATATAGGAAGGATTTATGGCTCAGACAGGTAGGTAGCTCATGAGATTTGAATTCTTTAGGATTCATGGTTTTCTCATGGTTCGGAACATCATCAAAAGCAGCATTCAAATTTCTTTTATTTAAATCATAAATGTCCTTGTAAGAATACAGAGATTGAAGCTCAGATTATTTATATCTATATATCTTCTTCTTGTTTGAATACAATCATCATATCAGTGAATACTTTTTTCCCGGTGAAGGCTTGAGTTGGCTCTTTCTCTTCGCCTCATTCTTGGCTGTTCTGCTTTGGGGTTGGAGACGTCCAAGAAATCTGTAGTATGTGGTTGCAGCTTGGCATAGGTTGCTTTTCGTAAGTTAGCACTCTTCACCAGCACAAGATCTCCCTCTTCAAGGTGCATGTTTTGCATCAGCTGGAAACAAGAATGCAGTGCAAAGTCAACGAAACACCGTCTCGGAATCACGAAGTTGAAAGAATTAAAGAAAATTTAGAACCATACCCAGTAAGTACATCATGCCCTCATCTGCAACAAACCCTATCACCCCACAGGAACATTAGTCAACTCGAATAACATCAGGAACTCAATGTTCTAGTATGCTGGAAAGCAAGAGGGTTACATTCGTTAACAGAGAAACAAAGAAGGAAGACGAGTACACTCACCGAGACGATGAAGTGCAGAGACAGACATGATAACCGGAAACAACAAGCAAGCATGATATATATAGTCAATTGACATGAAAACAAAACTTAGAAAATGATATTGAGTGATGGTGAAAGATCAACTAACCTTTATCTCCTTTCTCCAGATGTGCCTGCAAATATTTCAATGAATTAGAATCAAAGTGGATTGTAAACTTATGGAACAAGAAACCCTCTAACCTTATCAATGAAAGAGACAGGGTAACATCGATAATGCTGTTCGAATGTCGAATTCCCACGGTCCTGCAATGAAGCAAACCAGAGGGAACAATGCCAAAAGCTCCATATAAACATTATTAGCCTAAGCCAAAACGTCAACACATTCATAGAAACAGCTTTTTCAAAAAGCTTATGGATCCATCAATAGTAATCAAACAAACCAAATAGTTCTTACCAGAAACTAACTACAGAAATCTAATAAAAAGGAAAAAAAAAGTCATTAAATTTAGAAGAAAACTGATATTAAACAGAACACCGGTTCCAAGAACAAGTAGATGTACAATGAAACCAAACTACCTTCGTGTTAGCTTTTCTATGTAGGGCACCTCGTATAGGTTTTTTTATGTAAGTCGTTTTTTAGGTGTTACCTCTTTTATTGTATTTAATAGTAAGATCTTGACTAAATCCAAATAAGACCATCTTTATTTTGTAAAACCCAAATTGGCTCCTTTAGATTATGCCTGACTAGGATAATGACTAGGATAAAGCCAGAGCTGTTCCTGAGATTTTAGTGGCCATAAGTCTTTAATAATAAATATTAAAAAAATATTTTTTTAATAAAAAATATAATAAAATTAAATTAAGTATATCCTTACTAAAAAATGTTAGAAAAAAATAGGCATCTAATAACAAATATTGATAAAAAAAAATTAATCATTAATAATAAATACGAGGAAAATAAATTTTAAGAGTAAACCTCTAATAACAAATATTATAAAAAACCTAACCTCTTATAACAAGTATTGAAAAATTATGGTCCTATTAATAATTATTATACCTCTTATATATAAGTATTAAAAAAATTAAACCCTAATAACAAATATATTGAAAAAAAAGGTTTCTTACAATAAATATCGAAAAAATAAATTTTAAAATTAGATTCTTAATAACAAGTGTTAGAATTTTTTTTTGACTCTAATAGTAAATAAAAAAAATAAATAAATATTAAAAAATATTTTTTAGAGTACCCCTAATAATAAGTTTAGTAATAGATAGACCCCTAGCAACAAACATTGCAAAAAATTAAAATTTAAAAATCATAGAAAAATAAATTTTAAGAGTAAAATTAATACAAATATTAAAAAATAAAAACATAATAATAAATACTAAAAAATAAAATCGTATAATAATAAGTATTAAAATATATATTAAAAATATAATCAATTCATAATAATATATATTAAAAATTAAATTCTAATAATAAATATTAAAAAATTAAAATTAAATATATTTAATAAAAAATTAAAATTTAGGGCCTGAATAGAGGTGGACCTTGGACCGTCGCCCTTATTACCCACCCAAAGCCGGATCTGGATAAAGCACAACTTTTGAATTCAAGTCAGCCCAAGAAAAAACTATTGGATTTCCTAAATTAAAGTATTATTCCATAAGTTAACAATAAATTAGTTTTATTTGATATTTTTTTACCATTTGTATACTTAATTTTGTATACTAATGACATTGAATGTAAGAAATATGGGCAGTTTGAGATAGATTCGTATATCTTTGCTTCAGAATCAGTTTGAGGTAGTGACTAGTGAGTGTAATGAAATTATGAAAACGAATCTGCAATTTATTTCCTAACAGGTTTCCAACATGAAAGGCCAATAATAACTCTCCCCTTCCACCCCTGCAGCATCCAGCGGCCATCGACATCTACAATGAAGTCCCTATGATAATTCGATTGAACCAGATTCTTCACTTTCTTCACCAGCATCTCATCCAATGGAATCTGCTTGAATCCTGCTCTCAGAGTCCTAGCCTGCCATTGCTTATATGTCTCAGGCCTTTCGACCCTCTCGATTCCCTCGCATGCAACAACATTCATTATGTCCCTACCGAGTATCTCCCTCTCGTACATCACCCTTTGTGGATCTTCCCGAGACACATTAGCTTCGAATATATCGAACTGAGCTGAGAAATGAAAGAGTGCTTCCCGGAACCTTGTGACAAAGAAGGGAGCATTATATGTCCCATTTGAAACCCCATGGATGAAAAGGTCGGGGTTGATGCTTCTGATCAGTTTCAGAACAGTGTCCCTCGCACTGGTCCACGACAATGTGTCATCAGGGAGGTTCTTTAACCTACACAAGCAGTTTACAACCACTACTTCGTCTTTCTTGATCTTTAGTTCATCGAGTTGGATGGTTTCCCATTTCTTCGCTATCACGTTGTACTCGAATGGGACATTGAATCTCTCACAATACCTTTTCAAGCGACGCCCTGTCTCTTCAACTCTTTCAGCCGGTCGTAATCCTGATTGAGGGAACTCAACGCCGGTAATTCTAAGCTTGGGAGGTCCACCGGCTCTTGCCGAGAGACGCTGTATGAGGCAAGGCCATTGAAAACCATAACAAATGCCAAAATCAACGATGTGGAGCGTGGTTGCCTTCTCTGCAACTTCCATTATCTTCTTATTTGCATAGAAATTAACCATTTTCTTGAAAGGGCAAGCTAAAACATACACTCCGTAAGCTTTAAGGATATCAGCAGCCGAAGTCCGATTGCTAACCAAAGGCGAATAAGACGGTGCCCCCTTGCCAGCCAAACGAGTCTTAAGTGCATCAGCAAAGTAATGTGCCAATCTTTGGGTTCCATCACCGGTTTCAGAAACGTTCCGACTTATCTGTTTCAACACCTCATGTGCAGTCCTTTGGTCATTAATGGAGACAGCTTGTGCACATTGAGTGAGCAGACTCCACAAATCCACCACTTCACTTTTCATTCCGTTCTTCTTCCTGCGCCTCGTCCCGCCATTGGAAGACCCTTTTAGCTTACCATTTTGCAGCGAACAACTCGGAGACTGAGAGTCCTCGTTTTCACCTTTGCAAAGCAACACTTGATCGAACATCTCCGATTGCTCGGAATCATCAAGAGAAACAGCAGACTGCTTGCTGTTTCTACCTTCTTCCAATTCATCACAATCGTCACGCTGGTAATTCTTCCTTCCCTTCGACACCGGTGAGTTGCTTTCCGGACCGGAAAGCCCCGGATATTGATGGCCAAGAGCTTCATAGAATGATTTCTCTGCGGCTTGGAGAGCTAAACAATCTTGCAACATACACGTCTTTTCTTCCATATCTTCTTCCATTAACATCTCATTTATGTAGTTAAGCATTTCATTGGCAAAAGGGACGTTATCAAGAGGGTGTCCCTCTGGACTCACCGTCGTCCCCGGCGAAGAAGCTGACTCAACAGGTGAGTCCAGACTCGGACTCTGTTTAAACTCACTACAAGATTGTGATTTGGATAGAGTGGGACTTGGATTCCCCCATGATCGAATCTGAATCCGTACATAAAACTAGGAAGATCTTGGAAAAGGGTATCCATAGAAAACAATCTGAAAATCTCCGATTGAAACTGGGTTTCAAAAATCTATGGAGAATTTAAAGGAAAAAAGTGAATATTACAAGAGAAAAAGAAGAAGAGTAGTCAAAGTATAAGGTAAGCAGAGTAGTTGGAGAGTTCAGTGGTTTGAAGAAAATGGTGTAAACTTATAAAGGGCCAGGCTTCTTGAAAGTGTTGAGGTGTCCGACAGAACCTTCTCGGAAATTACAGTTATGGCGGAACAGCCGCCAGCCCGACATTAGAACTCGCCGTTTTTAAGACAGGTTTTGAGTGTCTCCCCCGAGTGGAGGAGGAAACTTCTACTGGCTGGGATTAGGTTATTAATTAAAGTGAAATTCTGACTTTTGTTTCTCTAATACGTTAAATTTAAAAAATAATTAAATTGTATTATAATATTATTTTAAATTACTTTTAAAATTCAAACTCATTTAAAAAAATAAAATAAATAATATTAAAATTTTAGATACGAGTAATAACGTGGTTTAAAAAAATATTAAGATAATAATATTTAAATCTTACCCCTTCAGATGATGAAATGTATGGTATCCGTTAAAATAATAAAATTTATTATATTTTAAGTTTAATCTAATAATTTACACGTACTTCACCGTCTGTCTGAAGGTGATAAGATTTAAATATCTCGTCATCTATATATAATAATATTTAAAAAAAAATACTATTTTAAATTTATTTTTAAGTATTTTAAAAAAAAATATTACCTTAATATTTTTTAGACCTTATTATTACCCTATTTTTTCTCAATTTTTAATCAAAATAATTAAAGTATAAATATTAGATTAAGAATTAATGATAATTAGTTACTTCCTGCGCAAGACATTTTGGACCGAGCTTTGATCCAAGTGGGAACGCCTTTCCATCGTGATTGTGGGGCAGGATTCCCCCGATCCGATAATGACCCAAATCAAACTTTCAAGATTGGTTTTTTATTTTGTTTTGTTTTTTGCAGTTTGAAAAATCAATGAAAAGAACTCTCCTCATATACTCAATTGGATCTGTTTGGTTTACGATATTTTCTCGAGAAAATTATTTTAGCAATCAATCAATTATTCACACAATTTTCTGTTATTAACCTTAATCGGTTTTAACCCAATTAATTGATGGAACAAAAATTTTTAGTTAATGCGGTCAACTAATTTAAATAGATTTAATCAACGGTTAATTTATTTTTAGAATATTCAGTTTAAAATAAATTAATTATTCAAATTAATTAAAATTATTATATATTAAATATCATATATTTATTTTTTGTTATTAAACTTTTAAAAAATATAAAATGATCATTATTTTTCTTAATTTATTATAAAATAATCATTGAACTTTTATCAAATTAGCATAAAAAAGTTTAGGGATTAAAAAATTACTTTAGCATAATTTAGTGACTTATTGTGTAATTTATCTAAATTTTTATAACAAATTTTGATTAATTCGTAAACTGAACGAACTAACTAAAATAATTTCGATTTGATTATAATTAATTCTGTTTGATTAATGATTAATTCGATTATAACTAATTAATTCGATCATCAATCAAATTATTCAAATATACACCTTTTTTAAAATCTTGGGTTGGGATCCTTTAATTCTCTTTACAGTTTAGATTTGAGATTCTCTCTAATGCCTACTTATTTGTTAGGTACCCTACCTTGCTCATTAAGATTTATACGATCGATTAAGACTTATTGATTGGCTTAGTGATTAAGGATGTTCATCTTGTCTCATCTTGTATGGATTCGAATCTCGGTATAAAAAAAATATAATCTCTATTTAATCAAAAAAAATTATCGAATTAAATATTTAAATTTTGATATATTCGATCCATTCGAACTTTCGCAATCGGGACCGATGATAAAAATGGAGGTATAATGGTTGATTTACAGAAATGTAGGCAGAAAAGAAAGCAGCCATAGTTTTGGATGAGCTACCTTGGGTAAGAATAAATTCTTGTTGTTCAAGTTTGCTAAATATGCTAACCTTTTGTTTGATGCTTAAAATTAGGCCTATCCATTTGGATATTAACTTAAACATTAGATCTAAATCTATTTTATTTTAAACTCGATTTAATATATTTTAGTTATAAAAAATAATTTAAATATGTATGATTCGAATTAATATTAACTTAATTTGATTTGAACATTAAAGGCTTAAAAGTAGCATAAGTCTTTGAATTTTTAAAAAATAATTATTTAAATCCTTGATTTTTTAGTTAATTGAACTCTTATATTCTAATTTTTTTTATTAATTCACTTCTTTGATCAACATTGATTATAAAATTTAACAATTTTTTGATCAGTGGTACAATATGTTATATTACAGTATTATTAAGGATGTCAATTAGGCGAAAAGGATGCGAAGGATATTTTTTTCACGCTCATCCCCGTCAAGAATTTTTATCTTCATATCCGCCTCACGACCTATTACGAATATAAAATTTGAATTCATCCATGTCTTACAATCCACAAACTAAAATTATCCTCGTCCTATCACCCACATGAGTCCTGAGATCCATTTAATCTTTTTTACTCGTATTATGACTATTTCGTATAATATATTTATTATTCAAATTCTTACCAAATATGTGATAGTATTCTAGTTGTCACCATCTTTTTAAAATAATAGTATACAAAATTAGTATTATTTTTTAATAATATTTATAACGACATATTATAAGATTTGTTGAGGTAGATGGGATGATGCAAAAGAAGTGAGGATAGGGCGAGTACACAGACTCTAAAATTTATAATAATATAAAAAAATATTCTTAAATGAGTTTAATAATTAAAAAAATCTCTAACATTAGTTTTTT
This sequence comes from Abelmoschus esculentus, assembly GCA_035048815.1. NCBI lineage: Eukaryota > Viridiplantae > Streptophyta > Magnoliopsida > Malvales > Malvaceae > Abelmoschus > Abelmoschus esculentus. The sequence goes on from JAUCBN010000032.1 coordinate 2,597,762, forward strand.
TATTAAATGTTTCTTATTAAATGCTACAAGGGAATCCTTTATTTAGTAAAGTTTATAAAATATATCTTATTTTATGTCGGTATATATTAGGAAAAGTCATCAATAATTTTTAAATTTATTAATTATTTGTTTTTTTAATAATTTTATAATAAATTACATATTCGTGAAATTAATAATTTTATTAAATTGTATCATTAATATTCCTTAATTCAAAATATTATACTAATCTGAACATCATTATAATGATAATGATTTATATGAAAAGAAAATTCAATTCCCGGGTCAATTCAGTGAATCCGATTCACTTTTATTGAATAGATTTGCAATATAGGCCAGATTCATCCCGGCCCACAGGAAGTGGAACTTTCTCTTGACATGCTGGGACCTTTCTTTATCTATACTATTATATAAAAAGCAAACTTGTATTTTAATTGATTAATTAGAAGTATATAATATAAAAATTTATTATAAAGATATTTTTTAAAATTTAATTCAATTTATTTATAATTAAATTAAATTTATTAATTTTTTTAAAAAAAATTATAATTATCTTATTCAAGGAAGGAAGTACGATATGAATAAAAGGGGATGGTGCACCCCTAGGAGAATTTTTTACCTATGATTCCTTATATTTTAAAAAAAAATTAAAATAATTATGAATTTGTACTTTATTTTAAATTATAGCTACGACCCTAATTATGTTATTTTATATCATAACATAATTAATAAGTATTTTCTTAACTTAAATTTTCGTATTTTTTGACTCAGTTGCAATGATTATGATAGTATTTATTCTAGAGTATACTCTCAATTATTAAATATTAATCGTTTAATTATTGTATATACATTATCAATGCTCGAACACGTAACCTTCAGAACAACAACTGTCCTTTTAACTACTGAAGTAAGATGGTTCATGTGTCTCTTTTCGTATTTGATTGAATAAGAATGAAAACAAATTTCTAAAATAAAAAGATAAAAATAAGGACAACAATTAGACCTATTATTAATGGTGGGTCGGGCATAATATGACGAAATATAATATTGTACCATCATGTCATAAAATCAACCTATGTTACTACAGATATAAATTATGAAAATGGTTTTAATAAGATTTTGTTCGGACGTAGACTCTATATGGTTCCAAACTTTACATAAACAATATAATTATGAAATAAAATATTAATTCAATGATTATAGTGTACTAAACTCTATAGTTTAGATGCAACAACACATCAACTACTTTTATCATCTTAACCTATGAAATCAAGTTATAAAATATAAAATTTTATAAGTTTTATGAGCTTCTTTACCTCGTTAAATGATTGATATCTTTTAGATTAAATTTTTTTTAATGATAATTTTTATACAATCAATTGTTAATTTGGATTATCCGTTTTAATCATCTGACGATCTTAAAAATTTGTTAATAACAAATTTTATGGTATAATTTAATATTGTCCTTTAAATTAATATGCTTTAATACCTATTGAAGCATATTGTCACGGGACCGTTACCTCCCCTCTCATGGACACTTGACGTAAAATCGGATAATCAAAAGATCACTTCGATACCACTTATCATGAGACTGTTATCCTCCTCTTAAAAAACATATATATACAATACCATTATATATATATATATATCATTTTTTTATTTTAGATATGAAATTAATGATTTTGCATTTTTTTAGGCGTGACAATATAAACATATTTCCGTTCATAAAAGCATAGCATATGGTAGTTTTGCTTTAAGAAAAGGATATGGAACTAGCCTTCCTCCACCACTGAATTATCCTCTTTTAACTGATAATAACTTTCAAACGATGCTTTCTTTCAAGTAAAAGATGTGCTAATCAACCCCACAGATTCAAAATTATTCATATCAGATCCATTAGCCATGCATTTATTTCATTGTCTTTGCCTAGTGTTCTAATTGTAGCAGAAACCGGGACATGAATTACCAAAAGATAACGAGGACAAAAGGCTAGCAACAACAACCACTGACACTATTTCTAAGTTGTAAGAAGAAAGGCCAGGGTTTATGGGTAAACGATACTACTGTATCATCTTCATCTATGAAGCTATACTAACTAAACTAGGGTACAACGCTAGGTCAAAGGCACCAAAGGGACAATGCACAAAGCCGAAGATCGATGTCTATTCCTGGCAATGAACATTGATGGCACCGTATCACCGAGCTGTCTTCAAGACTGGAGAGATCTCTCCTGTAGTTGCCCTCTGCATGCTGTCCGAGTCTTATGCAGGTATCCATGCAGATGATGCATAGATGATTCGACCCTTCCATCCCTGCAACAGCCACCGGCCATCCACTCCGGTCATAAAATCACTGTGGTAGCGCTGCTTCACCTTAGTTTGCATTCTCTTCGTAAGTTCAGCGTCTAGTGGAAGCTGCATAAACCCAGCTCTTGTGTTACGAACCTGCCACTGCTTATATGACTCGGGTCTCTCTACTCTTTCTGTGCCTTCACAAGCTACAATGTTCATAATTTCCCGCCCATAAAACTTTTGTTCGACCATCGACCTCATATGATCTTCACGAGGGATGTTTGTTTCACTCATGTCAAATAGTGCAGAAAAATGGAAAAGTGCCTCCCGGAATCTTGTGACGAAAAAGGGGGCATTGTAGGATCCATTAACAACACTATGAACAAAAACATCTGGATTTATTTTCCGAATCAAGTTTAGAACACTATCCCTTGGACTGTTCAACACTACTGTCTCATCAAGTAGGTTCTTAAATCGAAACAGACTAGAAACAGCAATGACTTCATCAGAATCAATTTTGAGGTCCTCAATTCGGATGGTTTCCCATTTCTGTGCTATTGAATGGTACTCAAATGGAACACGGTGACGTTCACAATACTTTGCCAAGCGATGCCCTGTCTCCTGGACTGCCTCAGCTGGCCGGAAGCCACGTTGAGGGAACTCTATTCCTGTAATGCGTAATTTTGGGGGACCACCAGGTCTGTTTGCAAGGCGGTAAATTAAAGCAGGCCATTGAAAACCATAAAAGATACCAAAGTCTATAATATGGAGCTTTGTTGCTTTATCGGCTACCTTGGAAATATTGTTGTTAGCAAAAATAATCGCCACCTTCATGAATGGGCAGACTGAAAAGTAAACTTGGTAAGCTTTCAACATATCAGCAGCTGACGTTCTTTTAGCACCCAGAGTAGTATAAATCTGAGTTCCAGTGCCAGCTAAGCGTGCTTCAAGGGCATCTACGAAGAAACGAGCTAATCTCTGAGACCCATCACCAAACGGCGAAGAATGCTGCTTAATCTGCTTTATCAGTTCCTTAGCAGTCGCATTGTCATTGGAAGAAATGGATTGTGCACATAAAATCAGGAGAGTCCTCAAATCCACTACTTCTTTCTTCTTACCGTTATTCTTGCCACGAGCCTTCGCACCACTGGATCCATTTGCTTGCTCATTCGGCTGCAACGTCTTGCTAGGCCTATTCTGCACAGTCTCATCAGCAGTGCAAGGAGACTGCCCTCTTCTCCCAGAACAAATCAATACCTTATCAAACATTTCTGATAGCTCACTCTCATCCCTAAAATTGCTGAGTGTTTGTTGTTCCGCTCCTCTTCTAAATCTTCATCTTCTCGCTCATGGTTCTTTTTTCCGATCAACCGAGGTGGTGAGTACTCCTTCGTATCACTCTCCACTTTGACTACCGTGTTTGGAGCCTTATGCTTCAACTCTGACGTCAATGCATTGCTCTTGAAATCAATAGTCAGTTGATTACCTTTGGGCAGGAACTTGCTAGCTTCCTCAAAACCCCTCTTGAAGTGCAATGCCAATTCACTCTGACTAAAATAATTTAGAACCGAAACCTCACTCAAAGATGATCTTGTTGATCCATTCCCATTATTAGCACTACCATTTTGAGTACGAGTTGAGGACCGTGAACCTGGCAGATTCACGGTAGACTGAAAAACAAAGTTTTCAGGAATGCTTGTTTGTAACAAAGATGGTCTGTTGTAATAATTCTCAGTTTCACCAAAATCACCATTCCATCGAGATTCAATCGAATAGCTAGTACATGAACTAGAACCACTATGAACACTATGATCACTAGAAGTACCAAAAGAACAGTTCTCCGGGCTCTCAATACTTCGATCAACAGAAACAGAAGCTTGATTGCGTGGAGGATAGCTTTCACCGAGAACCTCATAAAGAGATTTCTCTGCAGCTTGCAGAGCCAATGAGTCAGGGTACATGCATGGCTTCTCTTCCATATCCTCTTCCAAAAGCACCTGACTTATGTACTTGAGAACAGTGTCCGAGACGTCGGTGTCGTGGGTGGGAGAAAAAGTTTCTCCCTCTTTGTCCATGCTCAAAATTGAAGAAGGGCTATAATCATCCAAACCTAAAGAAGGAAAAACTGGCACACTGAAATCTAAAGATCTGTCATTTAATCCAACCCCATCAGGAATCCCAAATTTTGGGTATACATTTGAATTAGGCAAAACAAACCCATCATTAATCTTGAACCCACGAACTGAGTGAGGATATCCATCGAAATGTGAACCCATAATCTCCTCTATTATTTCACAGGCTAAACTTACAACCTAATAAAACAGGTTTTTCTCTCTATATGAAGAATTCACAGACCAGTTAAAAAACCCATATAGAGAAACCTGCAAATTTGAAGATTAACAATCAAAAATCAAAACTTTCCCCATAATCTATCATAACTAAAGAAACCCAAATAATCTAGAAACTTGCAGCAAATATTAGAGAGAAAAATTAAGCTAAAAGGTTTAAGAGAAGATAAGAGTAGTTCAACATACCTGAGAAAACAGAAGAGAAAACTAGGATCCAGAGCACGCACAATAAAACAGATAGCTTTATTTATTTAATTTATTCTTTATGAAAGGGGAGAAGTCATAAGAACTGAAGGGGGGAAAAAGGTGTCTTTATCAACATAGGGTATGGAAATCTTGAAAGTTCCCCGGCATAAAAATACAAACTTTTTTTCTGGGAAATAATTAATTAATGTGCTTATGTGAAAATACATGGGACGCAAGTGGCAGTGTCACCGCACCGGCCAGCCAGGAGCTTGACAGTGGTGGGTTCCTTTTGGGGGCAGTGCAGGCGTGTGATTGGCTTGTGAGTTCGTGTTATCCAATGGAGGGTGTGGCGAGTGCCGGACGGATCAATCAAACCACTAGTCCCCTCTCATGCTATGCTAGTCAACAATGTAGGACATAGTTTGACGTGGAAATAGCCCTCTATGTTCCTAGGATCATTCACAACTGGTCGAATAAAGTAATATCCGCGATAAGAAGTATCAGAACATTTATAAAAAAAATAAGTGGGGTAAATAAAAGAATAATTGTAAAAATAAAAATTTACGAAAAAAGTATCACGAAGTTAAGAGAAAAAGAATATCTATTTAAAAAGAGATAATAAAACATTAATTTTATATCAATAAAAAAAATCTTAAGATATATAAACAGCGGTATAATATATCCTATCAAAATTTAAAGATTTGATATTTTTCGAATAATTATTAATTTAAATTATTTAACTTTTTATTAATAAATTACATCTCAATACATATGTTTTGTGTGTGAAAAGCTGCATCGACAATTGATCTTATCTGTGTCAAAGTCATCCATGCCGAGACTTGGAAGCTTAACAGTTAAGCCATGAAGTCTTTTAGTCTGTCACTGTCACTATAACTGACAAATAATTAAGCTAACTCAGGTTCTTTTCACATTTAATAATAAGGAAATATAATTATTGTTGAATATATACTGTATAAATTAATTAACTGAATTTATATCATCAGTTAACTCAGTATTATTATAAAAATGAAAAATCAAATTTCAGATTAAAATATTTTTATATATTCTAAATTATTTTATATATTTGAATATAAATAGGATAATGACAGTTAACATATATCCAAATTTATAGTTACATTTATAAGAAAATTTTTATAATAAATGTCGAGTATCTCTAAATATCATTATTAATTATTATAATTTAATTAATTAAAATCATTTAATATAAATAATTTGATTAATTAATTTATAAAATATAATAACTATATGGGTTAACAGTTATAATCAATTATACATACTCTTAAAAAAAAGCTCAAATTATTTTATTTTTTATTACTTTAATTTTTAATATAAAAATATAATATTATCTATTTAATAGATATATAACAAAAATATATACACTTCGAAGAAAAATAATTTATTAATTATCTTTTTCTTCATCCTCTTCGGATATTCCACTGTCTTTCGATCTGCATCGAAAAGCATTTTAAACAATTTTTTATATGTTCTTCCCCGTCCAAAACCAAACTTTACCATCTGATCAAATTTCTCTTTTATTCGACACTTTCAATTAAATCTTTCGAAAAATTCAATCAAAATTAGCTATGAAAGAAACGAAATCAGTTAAAATGAATGCACAGCAACATCAGCAACACGAAAATGAGCACTTTTCTCCGTTCAAATTCGCAAAGTTATTAGATCCGGAAGCTTCTTGGGACAAAGTAAGTCTTTTAGCTTCTACCCCCATTCATTTAGCTGGCTTTATTTGAAGGTTGTATTATTGATTACAGGGAAATAGTAGCCGTAATTGTACTAGTCTTTTTTCTAGAGACGATGCTCTTTATTGAGCTAATTCAATTCTTGAAGTAGCTTGATTATTGGGGGGTTTCACTGTTAAATGGGGATGTAAATAGGATGATAATGAATGCAACTGAATTGGGTATTTTCCATAAAGGAAAATTGATGATGGGTTTTGGTTGGTTTTTGGAGCAGGATCAATTAGGAGATGTATTGCATTGGATTCGACAAGTTGTAGGTCTTTTTTGTGGATTATTATGGGGGACAATCCCTGTGGTTGGAGGCATTTGGATTCTCATGTAAGTTCTCATATTCATGTTGCATGCATTTGCAATTTTCACTGTGTTTCAGATTCATATTGGATTCTTGATTCTTTTCCAAATCTGATGACTAACTAGCTTTTAGATGCCATATTGTGATCTGTACCGTATGAATATGCTTTTAGCTAGATGTAAATAGGAAGGGGTTTTGGAATTTACACTGCTGTAACTGGATGGAACTGTGATTTCAACATAAGGTGCTCAAGTTTGATAGAATCATAGATTGGCTGACTGATTGTCACCGGTAATTCGTAGCAATCCGTTGTGTGCAAAGAATTGGTGTCCGGCATTTTCTTAGGCTAGGATTATGGCATTATGAATTTATGAAGAAAAAAAAAACTATAGCAAGAGTGTGTGGTAGTACACTAGTACTTAGATAATTGTTGGGTTTCTGGAACCACGCTTTATCTTCAAATGCAGGAGCTATTTTCTACATGAACTTTACCTTTAATCTATACGGTTAAGCTGCATATGTCCATATGCATGTGCATGCCCCTGGTTCTTTGAATTTATTTTGTAGGCTCTATAGATGTTTTCGAGTATACTAACAATTGCTGGTGTTCTTGGAAATGACAAGTTAAATCCGTAAGATTTCTAGTCTGCATTTGTTGAGCATGAAATGTGTATGTCACCATCCCTTTTTTGCATGTCTTAATCCTATGATGTTTTGTTCTCTGCAGTTTTCTAGCCATATCCACTGCAATCATATATGGTTATTATGCTATGATACTAAAGATCGACGAAGAAGATTTTGGTGGTGAAGAAGGGCTTTTTGCTTCAATAACTCTCTTTTTGGTACTGAAACAACTTTTAATCATTTCTTTCATGTTCAAATCCAAACATTACGGAATATTCGAAAATGATACTTTTCCCGTGTTTATCGCTAACAAAAAACCTCTTTTCTCTGTTCAGTTGGCGTGGGTTCTGGTATACAGCTTGGCTCACTTCTGATATGCTTTGTATCATCAACTGGCTGCCCCCGGTGTCTCTCCAACACATTTCAAGGATTTGATTCTGTTAGACAAGGAACCATTCATTATTCCCAGAAAACAGTTAAGAACTTTCTTACTTGAGAAATGTGATTAGGGATTGCTTTCGACTTTTCGATATTGCAAATCAGAAGATAGTTTTTTAATGGTTCATACGTGTTTGATTTCGATATTGCTAATCTACAGAATATTTTTTTTCTTTGCTTCCATTTCCAGCAAACTTTTTGGCTGATATCCTAACAGTGCCAAATTTGAGTGGCTGACTTTTGGCAACTTCATATCATTGAGTTGTCTTAGAGGGGTGGATTTATAAGATTCTATTGTATCCTTCAGAAGAGAGTGAAAATCTAACATTGCAGGGTCTAGCAGCTAAAAGGTTATCAATCATCTCAACTGGCCTGTAAACAAATGTGAATGAGGTTGTGTTCATATTCGTTTATTTAACTTTAACCAAATAAATGAATGAACACGAACACAATTTTTTGTTTCTGTTTGTTTATTAAGAAATGTTGCTTCTTTGTGTTTGTTTATTAAAATAATAATCAAACACAAACGAACATATATAATGAGTTAAATATTTAATATTTAGGGTTAATTCAGTTAATTAACTAATTTTAAACTAAAATTAATTGATAATTGAAATTTAAAGAAAAAAAAAAACTCTTTCTTATTAGTTGAAATCTAAAATTATCTAACAGATTAATTAATTTTGTTTTGACTCGAACGGTTAGTTCGATTTAACCAAACAATGAACACCCTTAGACACATATAAATAAATTTTAATGAACATAACAATCGAACATATACAAACGAACAGAAACGTCTACAGCCTAATCTCTTTAAATTTACACGAACAATTAATTAAATGGTTATTCGTTTACAGCCTAATCTCAACCTTGTGTGAACGAAATTCCTATGTTTAATTTCTGGAAAAATAAGTGAATATATTTATAGTAGTATCCCCTTTACTAGTCCTCGTATTAAATCGGTGTGTAATAAAATAAAAAACTAACCCTAATTATAATGCATCAGCCGGGAGTCGAACCCGGATCTATTGCTTGGACTACTGATGCTTACTTGAGGAGTTTTATAAATTATGATATAAATCCTTTCTTTCAATTAAAATAATTACAAAGTTTCGAGTTTTCACGTAGAATTATTTTCTAATTTGCTTGAGGGACAGTTTTTTTTTTTATTATTATTTAAACAGCATCAACAGACAAATAACGTCTAAATTAAAGTTTGTTGTTTCATAAGTGCAACAACCTGTTTTGAGTTTGAAATCGTTTTAAGTTATTTAGTTTGATTAGTGTTATTATTGTTATAACATCTTAAAAATTATTTAATTAAAGTAATAAATTAAGGTATACAATTATATATTCGAAATAAGTAAAATTAAACTTTATGCAAACAGTAGACCCAATATTAAAATTCTAAAATCATTAAATTCCAAAAAATGTACATTTATGCACATGTTTCTTTATCTTTGTAAAACCTGCATGTATTCCAACTGAATATGGAGTAACATCTATTCTATTCTACTCCACTGCATAAGTTTTTGGGTCCCTCACCCCAAAATTGTTGGAACAAGAAACTGTTATGTAATAATGTCGTTTATACGTGCATGAAATGAAAATGGCATCTAAGCAATAGAAATCAACTGCAAAACTTAAAACCATAAACCTGTCATCCCTAGCAAGCTGTATTCTTCCGAAACAAGCACCGTTAAAATTAGGATAGCATCCACCATTAAAGCCCCATAGAAACGAAGAAGACGTAATTACAAGATTGAAAGAAAATCACCCAGAAGTTAGTCTTTTTTTTTTTCCATTTGGGGATGAATTCCAAGATTGAAATCAAGGTGACCAATCCAAAGAAAGGAGATACGGTGGGGCATCCGGCAGGACCAGGTCATATCTCGTCACCTCCACCAGCGCCACACACATCGTCGTCGTTGGCTGAAGGACGGTATATGGGGCATGGACACTGGCCTAGGCACAGGGAAGGACAACAAAGATGGATGGTTGATTTTAAACCATTTAAAAAGTGGGTGCCTTGGTTGATTCCAGGCTTTGTTTGGGTTAACATAGTCATGTTTATAATGACCATGTATATTAATGATTGTCCTAAGACCTCGAACAATTGCATGGCTAAATTCTTGGGCAGGTTCTCTTTTCAGCCTTTCTACGAGAACCCCCTGCTTGGCCCTTCTGCTTCTACGTAAGTCTCTCTCTTAACGCATCGAACTGTTTCCTATTTCACCTTAGAAAACACATTTTTTATAGTTGATAAATACTAGTTCATGGCAGACTTGATCTGATGTTTTCTTTTTCTCTTCAGATTAGAGAAAATGGGAGCTTTAGAAGTGGATAAAGTTGTCAAAAAGCATCAGGCATGGCGCCTGATTTCTTGTATATGGCTGCATGCTGGTGTTTTCCACTTACTTGCAAACATGTTAAGTCTTTTGTTCATTGGAATCCGACTCGAGCAAGAATTCGGTTTCGGTATGCATCTCATCCCATCTTGAACTTTGTTACCACTTAATGGAATGTACTTGTTACCTACGGCATCATTTTGGGATAGTATTGACCTGCAGGGCATTGCTGCAGTAATGAATTACAAACTTCCTTAGTGTTTTTGAAAATGCTTCGAATTTACCTACATACAAGTTATTGTTCTGGTTTATAGAAATTCAATCCTAATTCTTCTTTGGTATTTTCTGCAGTTCGAATCGGGTTGCTTTATCTAATCGCCGGTCTCAGTGGGAGTTCGATATCCTCTCTGTTCATTCGGAGTGGTATCTCGGTTGGTGCCTCCGGTGCACTATTTGGTTTACTAGGAAGCATGCTCTCAGAACTAATAACAAACTGGACAATATATGCAAATAAGGCACGTAAGATTGCACCAATGTTGCATTCTTAGTAGTCCATTGCATTTGCTAGCAGATGATCTTACAGTTTCAGTTTTCTGCATGCAGCTTGCAGCTCTGTTAACTCTTGTTTTGGTTATCATAATAAATCTAGCAACGGGAGTCCTCCCGCACGTCGATAACTTTGCTCACATCGGAGGATTCATCTCCGGGTTTCTCCTCGGTTTCGTGCTTCTAATCCGTCCCCAGTTTGGATATGTTAGCCAGAAAAACGTTCCTCTCGGATACACTGCACCTCGCAAACGTAAACACAAGACGTACCAATACGTCTTGTGGATCGTCTCTTTGATACTACTGATTGCAATGTAAGGAATCCTTTTTTCTGTTCGAATTCAATAAACTTTGTACATGAACTCGATAACTCGATACTCGATAGTGCATTAGTCCATACTCTGACCAATGCCATACATATGTTTCAAAAATTTTCGCCAGATTCGCTATCGTCTTAGTTTATCTCGTTCGGGGTGTTAACATGAATGATCAATGTTCTTGGTGTCATTATATGAGTTGTATCCCTACGCCGTTGTGGAGCTGCGACCAACGGCAAGTGTACTGTCAGGTCAGTTGCATGGAGACCTGATATCTTTCAAATTTAAACGTACAATCATGTTAATATATGAGTCCATTGAAGTCGTTGATTCTTATTTCAGACGACCAAATTCGAGAAATCGTTGAACATGACATGCATAAGCAATGGGAAGACCCAAATGTATCCATTAACAGAGGAAACCTCTTCCCAGGTTCAACTGCTATGTTCAGAGCTCTGTAGGCTGTAGCTGATGCATGATCATGTGTAGGAGAAGGATTTTCCATTTACTGTTCTTTTCCAAAACAACTTAAATTCCGAACTCAACGAGCGCCGAGCGGCGTATTAAGAGACTCGGATTTAAACGCATGTATGTACAAAGTGTGTGTTTCATCAGAAATTAAAAAATCATGTAAACAGATACTATCGTATAATCAAACCAATATAGTAAAAAAAAATAGTGCAGTTGTTAATTTCTAATGTAATATCAATTGAGTTTCAATATATTAGATGACCGTTTTTTCAATATATATCTGTTAATAAAATCTATCGTTTAAATATCGATATCGTAAATAAAATAAACAGAATTGAAAAAAATTATCTTTTGAGTATTTAATTTAATTAATCGACTAATAAATTTGATAGATAATTTTATTTAAAAAACGTAACTTAACTACTATTTTGCTAAAAAATATAATTTGGGTACTAAAACAATATCATGGGTATAGTTGGGGCATTAAATATGTAATTTTCCCTTACAAAATGGACTAATAATATTGTGTATTTTATATAATTATTATCAGAAAAAATAGTGGGATATTGTACGTGAGTTTTTTGTTATCCAAAATAATGTACTTGAGTTTTTATTTTTTAATCTATAATAAAAACTACAATGATTTAAAATTGATTACTAAAATTAAAAATAAAAACTATTTTTATTCGTTTAAATATATATATTTATTTATACATGAAACTTAAATTATGTGACATCAAATATAATATATTCATTTATATATTTGTTCGTTTATATTCCTTTAAATATATATATTTATGTTCTTTATTTATTATTTTAATAAATGAACGGAAAAAATATTTATTTAATTATTCGTATTTATTTATATATTTAATTAAAATTAAATAAACAGACATAAATATACTTTCATTCGTGTTCTGTTTGAATTTTAATGTCCTCCTACTCAACAAAATGGGTATTAGCTTCTTCAAACACTCACATTTATTATTTAGTTAATTTAAGTCCACTTTTGAGACATTAATTTCAAATATTTACACAAAAGTGCTAGTTTGGATCATCAAAACATAAATAACTAGTTTCTTTTGACAAAAGGGTAAATTATACTATTGGTCACTAATTTATTATTCTTTTCACTTTGGTTATCAAACTATTTATTTTACAAATTTAGCCACTATCATTGATTTTAATGAAGGGTAAACAACATGTTTGGTTATCCAACTATTACTCATTTTCTATTTTTGTCACCGAACTCTTTTTCTAACAACTATGTCACTAATATTTTTTTTTTTTGCTGAGTTAGATTTTTGTTTAAATTTTATTTTATTAATATAAAATTAGAAATTTACATTAACAACTTTTATTAAGATCTATCATAAAATGAGATATCATATTCGAATCAAAGGTCGAATTAAAACTTTAATAGAGCGTACAAATAAACATGTGAACTAGGTCGAAATACGTTAAATTTAAGACCAGAAACAACATAAAAACAACATTCATTTGTCTGATCATTGGTAATACAAAATCTCTTGTTTTCTAAGAATTACTTTATTTTTTTATTTATTATTTAATACAAATTTAGAAATAAATAAATAAATTGGTTTTAAACAAAAGCAAAATTAATGATGATTTGTTTGAATTTCCTAATAATGGGCCCTCAATCCCTCCAACAAAGAGATAGCCCCTCAGCTTTAAGTACCCCCGTCCCTTCACTCTCACCCCAAAACAGAGCTGAGATTTTAGACTTTTAATCATAGTGTGGAAGAAAAACAGGGCAATGGCGAGAATAGTATGCATTTTGATGTTCATCTCTTCAATGTGGATGATGGCTGAAGCTAGAATTCCAGGAGTTTACTCCGGCGGCGCATGGCAAAATGCCCATGCCACCTTCTACGGCGGTGCTGATGCTTCCGGTACCATGGGTATGTAATTATGTATCCCTCTTTAGCATCCCATTTTTGCCTCGTTATTCCCCTTAAAAAGCTTCTACTTTTTTCTTATAATTTTTAATTAATTTGTTGCAGGAGGAGCTTGTGGGTATGGAAACTTGTACAGCCAAGGGTACGGAGTAAACACGGCGGCGTTGAGCACCGCATTGTTCAACAATGGGTTGAGCTGCGGCGCTTGCTTCGAGATCAAGTGTGCGAGTGATCCCAAGTGGTGTCATTCGGGGAGCCCTTCTATTTTAATCACTGCAACCAACTTTTGCCCGCCGAACTATGCTCTTCCCAGCGACAATGGCGGGTGGTGCAACCCTCCTCGACCTCACTTTGACCTCGCCATGCCCGTGTTCCTCAAGATTGCCGAGTACCGTGCCGGCATTGTCCCCGTTTCATACCGCCGGTTTGTACTCTGTTTCTTGTTTTACTCACTGCATTAGATGTGGGTCGTGTTTCTGATGCAAACTCTCGTGACGTCTGTGTCAGAACAGAGTTATTAGGACTAGCTTTGGTCTTTTCCGTTTGACCAAAATACCCTTATTCTTTTTCCTCATTTACTAAAATACTCAAGGTTAAAAGTTATGTGAAACTAGGGTAATAACGTGGTTTAAAAAAATTAAAATAATGGACTTAATCGTAAAACACGAAACCCCAAGGGCAGGAGACATGACAACACAGTCCCCCATGTCCTTAAAGACTAATTTTTCCAACCTTAATTCTTTGCTCTGGTTGACCAGACTCTTTGTTCCACGCCAACAATCACGGTCCTTGTTTCCTGCTATCAAAACCCAAAATGGGTTCACGGTTATTGTTTAATTACGCAGGGTGCCATGCCGGAAGAGGGGAGGGATACGGTTCACGATCAACGGATTCCGTTACTTCAACCTGGTGTTGATCTCCAACGTGGCTGGCGCAGGTGATATCGTGAAGGTGAGCGTGAAAGGAACTCGGACAGGTTGGATGAGCATGAGCCGGAACTGGGGTCAGAACTGGCAGTCAAACGCGGCCCTCGTCGGTCAGTCGTTGTCGTTCAGGGTGACAGGCAGCGACAGGCGGACTTCCACCTCTTGGAACATCGTTCCCGCCCATTGGCAGTTCGGTCAAACCTTCACCGGCAAGAATTTCAGGGTTTAAAAACCAAGAAGAGGACTTGGAACTTGTTTTCCTACGTACTAATACTAAAGGGAGTATTCTGATTATGTTACTTGTAATTGTCCCTGTTTTAAAGCCTTGGAGAAATTAAGTGTAATTTAAGTATTCATTTTATTGCAAGTCTTAATATTTTTTAACGATAATGACATTAATCTCGATCAAATTAAAAATTTATCCTTTTACCCCGTTAAATAACATATGTTAAGGACTCAAACTCATAGACCAAAATGTAACAAATTGATAATATAATTAATTAAAATGTTATTTTTTGAAGTTTAATGATTAAAATAATAAAAAAGTAAATAAAGCGGATCTCGAACGTAATTTACCCTTTAATTTTATCTTAGCTTTAGCCTTTTCGTTATTTTTTTAAAAGGTAATAAAATCTTTCCCATAACTCCAAAATCCTTCGTTTGTTGGTAGGTCCCAACCCCTATGCTTTTACTTAAATTTATTCCACAAACCAACTCACATGGGGTGTGGACCTTCCTATGCACTGTGGGTACACATGTGGGATAGATTTGACAACTAATTTTTTGTTTTTTATATTTTAAAAATAAATTCTTTTTTTTCGTTTTTCGATACTTATTTAGATTAATTCGGATTATGTTACGTTAGAACGATAATTTTGGTAAAAAAGTATTTTAGTGAATTTGAGTCAAGTACATTTAGTTTGATAGAGGAGTTAAAATTTTCTACGTACAGAAAATTTCAAATTTTAAATATATTTAAATAATATTAAATTATTTATCATTTGAATCAACTTTAATCGATAATTTTATTTTTAAAATAATATATAAATTAATATTTTCCATTAATATATAAATTCCTTTGGATTTCTTGTGCCAACAAACATTATTACTATCAAAGCAAGAGAATTTTTTAATTAGTTTTTAAAATATATTTTCAATCATTGAACAGTAATTTTTTAATTATTATATTATAAATATTAATGTTTAAACCCGTGATCTTCAGAAACAATAATAGTTCCTATAAACACTGAGACATACTAAGACGAGATTTAAACACCCTTCCCTCTAATGATATGGTAAGATAGGCACTATATTAAGGCTCAAGATTCTACGTGTCACCCCACCTTATTGTTTTATTAAAATTAAATTGCAGTTGAAGCTAAATTCTGGGCTTAATCTCAAAAACTAACCTTCACTTTGATTTGATAAGACCTGGTGAAATGAAGAACCAATCCATCTGAACCATGAAAATGATGTTGATTTCCTTCACTTTCCCCCTGCTTTACTCCAATCCAAACATAGGGTTGACTTGGTTGTCAACTCGAATGCTTGACTTGACAGAGTCCTAAGTGCTGTCTTCAAGAAATGCGGCTCACAAGTGCTGTTTTGGCTGCAAAGGGATGAGCTTGATCTTTCTGGGGAAAATCCATACACACCATGAATGGTCTCCAAAACCATCATCAAACAGATTGAATATCTCGTATTCGATAAGCATCTATTTTGAGTTCAAATTAGAGGTTTAACCAGTTAAATAAATTAATTTACATATTTAATAAACAGAGAATTATAATAGCAGATTGGTTAGGGATTTCATTTAAGGGTTAAAATATAGGATTGTGGTTAAAATTTAGAGTTAAGTTTAGAAAAATATAATTAACGATTTAAGTTTTAACCCGTAAACCAGCTGCATATACATTGCCCTTGTTATGGGAAACAGCCTGCAATTTTGTAGACAATATTGGTACCTAATGTATTAACTGTACACAGTCACTAGGCATGTATAGGAAAAGTGAACGACCGAGTTCTGGAGACGACCAACTGTGTAGGGCAGCAGCCTTTAGTTCTGGGCATCGATTCCGACGTCAGTCATAAAGCGGAGAAGCAGATGGGCGAGGGTATGCAGTCGCACTCCTTCCTCTGTTGGTATCATCTGCGCTTTGCCTACGTCTCCGAGGCATGTTGTTAGTATTTTTCTGACTACTTCTGGAATCATTAGAATCCAGGAGCTGTTGCAATGATGTTACAACCTCATTCATGCTCGGTCTGAATCTGGAATCGATGGAAAGGCATCGCAAAGCAAGGGTAGCAGCCTTAAAGGCTCCTTCCATTGAATACCGGCCTTCGAGACGATTGTCTAGGACACGTAATAGTTTGCGTTTGTTGGCGAGGTAAGGTTTGGCCCATTCCACCAGTTTTTGTTCTCCAGACGGTCGATTCTTGTCGATTGCTCTTCGGCCAGATAATAGCTCCAGCAGCACAACTCCGAAACTATAGACGTCACTCCTGGAAGACAGGTGACCTATAGTTGGAGAAAAACCGGAATGGTTAGTTGATTACTACAAGGGAATAATAATACATGTTCTGTTAAGTACCTGTGGCAAGATATTCTGGAGCAGCATATCCATAGGTCCCCATGACCCTAGTAGAAACATGGCTCTTATCACCAGTTGGACCATCTTTGGCCAATCCAAAATCCGAAAGCTTCGCATTGTAGTTCTGCAATGACATCGGAACGAAATGGTTCGTAGAGAACAGAAATTGTCAAACAAAATCATTTAAGGGAGGTGGAAAGAATGCTGGTTTAACAAATCACATACTGAATCAAGCAAGATGTTGGAAGTCTTGAAGTCTCGATATATGACTTTCGTTTCCGCACTGTGGAGGAAGGCAAGCCCTTTTGCAGCACCAAGAGCAACCTTCAAGCGGAGACTCCAAGAAAGAGGCTGGAAATAAGAACCTCCTGGTGCACATAATTCAAGAGTTCCAATTAAACAAAATGGCACTTCAAGCAAAGTTCTGAATTCTGATAGATGAAACCGGGATAGACCGAAAGAACTTACTCATGAATAGATGATTCTCCAAGCTACCACGAGGCATGAATTCATACACCAAAAGGCGGTGTTCATCCTCCAGGCAATATCCAATCAATTTCACAAGATGAGGATGATGAAACTGTCCCAGATAATTCACTTCAGCCTATAAGATTGAGAATGAACACAAGTGAATCTACGCACTAAGATCTCGAATACAAAATGGTAATAATATACCAAAACACTTCACAGATCAACATCTTAAGCAAGCAAATTGAAACCTAAAACACATTGACTATCAATACAACTATATCTTAAACACTAAATGTTGTTCATAAATGCAACATGGGACTCACCAGCCATTCCCTGTGACCTTGGAATCCATCCTGTTTAAGCCTTTTGACAGCAACTATAATGCCAGATCCAGGCTTGGTAGCAGTGAAGGAATTTTCATCGATCCAACCCTTGAACACGGACCCGAAACCGCCTTCTCCTATCACGCTATCGGGACGGAAATTCCTCGTGGCCATCTTGAGATCATTAAAAGTGAAACTTTTCAAATTGGGGGACTGTAAAATCTCACCCTCACTCCGAGGTGTCAAAGGTGCCGAAAATGATGAAACTTTGCTGCCACTGCTTTCACTGCTCATGTCTTTCCTCTCACCACTATCACACTTTGAACTCAGCCCTGTTTCAAACATTGTTGATTGAGCAAAACAGTACCATTTTGTGACTAATTAAGCTAGAGCTCTCAATAAACTATACTAGCAAGACAGGGGAAATTGTACTTAAACCCAAAATTCTAAAGTTCTTAATTAAGAAGATGATTCCATGGGAATTAGCAGATATATTAGACACCATGATGCTCAATAAGGAGAACAAAATGATTACTTTAGAAAATTGAAGTACCTGTGTTATTGGGGCACTCAGCTTTAATTCTGGCACTAAAGCAAATCCCCATTGAATCAAGTACCTGAAAACAAGCCACCATCTTCAACCCTTCTTCTGCAGATGGTAAAACCACGTACAAAAATGGCACTTTGACCCAGAATTCAAAAAACGAAAAGGAAATCTATGGTTTATAAACCAAGCATCCCAAAACCATCACTTTTTATTACAAAATCAATTCTTTTTTCTTACTAAAATAAGGAAAAACTTGAAGGAGAATGGACAGAAGATAAAAAAGCACAGCAAAAGAATAGCCAATAAACTAAACAACCCCAAAACAAATATTTTTCTCTGTAAACTAAGCACAAAGCAAGGACCTGAGAGAGAGAGAGAGAGAGAGGGGGGGGGGGAGTTTACCAGATTATAGCAAAAAGCTTGAATTTTTATTGTATAGTACTAGGTAGAAGCAACCGGCAACTAGCAAGCTGATAGCCTGATAGTGATAATGGCTGCAAATTAAATAGAGAAAATCTTTGGAGGAGGAGAGGAATTGCATTAATGGCGGTATGGACCCGATTTTTAAGCTTAGCGTAATATGTTTCTGTCTCTCTTTCTCTCCATCGCAGTAGTTATATAGAGAGAGTCAACTCAGAGATGGTTAGCCCCTTGCTTGCACATCATTACCATCTTTTCTGAGCCGTTGGATTCAGTGTTATAAAACCATAGTGGCATAGCTTCACAGCTGGCTCCTTTGTAAACTATATTAAAAATAGAAACTTTTTTTTTCAATCCTGAAGTAAAAAATGTATTTTTTTAATGGATAATCGTAGTAACTGGAAAGTTCCTACATTTTTCAAGATGTAGTTTTCAGTTTTTAGCTTTGGAAAAACACCCCTAGACCCTATGGAAACCTCTTCTCCTACGCCGATCAATCTCCTCTCACCATTTATTTGCTTTAAAGGATTGGATTTTACTGGTTCACTTTGCTTGGGAATATTCAGAGCTTTCGGACACCATTTGATGTGACAGAAGTTGAAAGATATTGCCTTTGTGCCCATTGGAAATGGTCCCATGTTTGAAAACTAACTGTAAAGACAAAACCTTAATTTCACTTTGGGGTTGTGGTTTTATATTTCAGGTCACCCAATTGTTAGTATATGTGTTTTAGCCACTTAATTGAAATATTATTACAAACATGTCATTAAAATTTTAAATATCAGACATAATGATATAAAATTTTCATCATGTTATTGTTTTTCTCCCCCAAAACACGATGCTTCTGGACTGTTTGAATTCCAAATCTTGTCTTAAAAGTTCGATTCTGTGGCTTTGTTGGTGTTTCTTCCTTAAATAAACATTAATTTTGTTGCATTATTAATGATCTTTCCTTAAATATCAGGTTAGTGGTTACGTTAATATCTGGATTTGAACTTATCAAACTTCAATCATGTGGTCTTGATCATGTTGATTAAGGGAAAGAGGATATTTAAGAATAAATCTTAATAATGGTGGACCTATGATTTTTTCCAAGGATATTTTAGTTAAAACAAAACTTATGTATACACGAATAAAGTCGTAATTTAAGGTTATAAGAGTGAAACATAAATACTTAAAAAAATATTAAATTTATACATTTTTAATATTTTATTAAAAATTTGTATATAAAAAAGATTAGAGATTTGGTACGGAAAATTGTCCCTTCCTATTTTCGTATAATTCTTTCAATATATTTATATATGGGATAAGATAAATTTTTTATTTTATATTAATTTATAATCATTGGATAAATATAATAAATGGACGAGATTGTAGAGTAATATATGTTTAATTTTTTAGTATTTTAATAACACACACATATCGTGCATACATGATGCTCAAATCTGAGTCATCTGAATGAAATACATCATTTTAAAAAAAAAATCTACAATGGACGCCGAACATTGTTAAAACTACTAACGTTGAACATTGTTGAATACCATTAAATTAATTAATAAAAATTAAAAATCTCAAGAAGTCAATGTACAATTAATAAAAGAGTGATATACTAAACATATAATTATTAGTTATAGTTTGAGTTTTTAAGATTTTTAATTTTTATTAATTAATTTAATAATATTTAACGGTGTTCGACACTCATCGTAATTCGTTTCATTTTTATTACTAAAATCATCCTATGAGTTTGAATTTAAAATTAATAATAAATTAATAGTATTAGTTATATAAATTTAGATCTATTCATGGGTGGGACTTTGGTTTTCAGGCTAATTACTATTTCTTTCGTTCCGTTTTGTATTGAGTTTAAAATTTATTTATTTTAATTATAATTATAATTATTTTAAATGTTTAATTAATTAAATTTTATAAGAAAATATATTTTTAAATTATTTGATTGTAAGTTTTAAAATTTATTTTTATAGATAATAAATTTAAAATAATAATAATAAATTAAAATTGAAAAAAAATAAAATTGGACATTTTAAATAAAATGAAGAGGGCAATTTTTTGAATAATGATGCCTGATTTTTATTAAATATCATATTATAAATATAATATATTAAAATAAGAAAATAGTTCACTAAAAAGATATATTTTATTTAATAATGATGTTTGAATATTTATTTAGCGAAAAAAATAAGATAAAAATTAATAAAATAAATTTATTTAATTGATTAATCTCATTAATTATATAAGAGAAATAATATATGATATATTTTTTTAAAAAAGAAACATTAAATATAATATCATTGAATGAAACAATATCATATTTTATAAAAGAGTTTAAAAAAATCAACTTAATTAATTATTAAAAAAATCACATAAAAATAAAATATTTTTTTATTAAAGAGTACAGACTTGGCAAATGGTGTGTCATAATTTGTCCTACGAAACAAACGAGATTGACGCCTTGACGTGCCATTGAAGATGGCGTTCCGTGAGAGATTATTAGGTGTACTCTGTTCATACGTCATTCATGGTACATGTAAAAAAGAGGTGATGTATTTGAAAAAAATTAAAATCAACATTTTTGATTAATTAAAACCATAGATAATGTGATAAACAGAGTTCATCTAATAATTTTTCATGTTCCGTACTTCTCGAAGAACAGATTTTTAAATCAATAAATAGAACATTCTACTTTTAGTTAGATCACCAACTACTAAGAATTAGGAGACAGGGACAGGGTTTACAACAACTTAATTCCTAAAAGTGTTATGCATATGGGTACTTGAGGGGCTAGTTTTAAGAAAATAATCATATTATATTTTTAGTTTATAATGATAATTATAAACCATTATTATAATTTAAATATTTTTTTGTAATAAAATTAGCCGCATCTTAGCTGCATCTGTTAAAAAAAAATATCAATTAAATTTTATAAATTATCAATTCCTGCTGTCCAGCCATTTCCTGGCAGTTTGCTCCATTTACAGAACCTACAGTAATTTGCAATGGGTGCAAAATCAGATTTAATCCGGTTTGCGAGAATCGGAAATTAAGTTTTAAATTGCTTGATAGAGTTGAATAAATGAGAGGGATAAAATTCAGTTTTGAAAGTTGCATAATTTTGAAATGATTTGTTTTACATATGATGATGGAGATGGATCACCCCTCTCACTTTTCTTTCATACCAAGCATGCTCCAATTTTATTTTCTTTCCGTTTTCCTCTCAACCAAACAAAGCCTTAAGCTATAAAGAAAAATACCTCCATATATAATTCTAGTTGATGCAGCACCATCAGCACCGACATTTTCGCTAAGCCATTTCCTCAATTCGCAATGAAACTGGATAACACAATTACACATTTATATGTAAAACTAACTAACAAGCAATGGCCTAGATGCAAACAAAAGCTTTGATAGATTGTCCTAAAACAGTTGTATAATATAACTTGGCATTTATGGGAGAATCGAGCTATTAAAACCGGAGAAGTGCAAAAGTGAAGGATCCTTTAGAATGATATTAGTAAGCATAAAATCGAACTTACTTCCTGCGCCTGAGCTGGGGTTGCGACCTTCGCGGTACACCAATGGCCCAAACAGGTTCACAAGCCAAAACAACATGATCCCAATTTGTCATTTTTTCTGCAAACGAGCAACGGCAGTTTAAAAGAAACGAATCGGTCTAAGGAAATGTGGCTAAAGAAATAACTATAAAGATCACAATCATAAACTTCAACCAGGGTAGCAATTACACCTACGGTACCATTCATTCTTATATTTTAAGAGCAAGTACCTGCTATTGCTTTGGTTTGTGCAGCAACTACAGACATGGTAGAGCCTGATTCTCGCTGTTCGAGAGTCTCTCCAACGCAACTGATCACTTTCAAGCCTTGAGAAAGTGCATAAGCTACCTTATCTCCAACAAAATGCAGAGAAACAACCATTCAGAATGAACATAAAGGCATGAAACAATACTAAGAATCAATGATTACAACTATTTGATTCATCTGAGAATCAAAAAACAAGACTAGAAGTTCCCTAAGTAGATTAGGAAATAAATGGCAGCAAAATACATTACTTACCCCATTAGACTCATTTAAGAGAGCCCTTTGCTCAGAGTAGCCAATAATAACCCATGGAATACCCAGATTAACAAGCATCTCTGGACTCTGCACCGTTTAAAGAGAAAATGAAGTTAATCTAGAGAACCTCATAAGTCATAAACAACTTTAAAGAGATCAAGATTATAGACCTAACTTCTCCGGTGCTTTGCGAACCCAGCAATTCTGAGCAGCAACATGAAAATCGGACCACAACAAGCTTTTGACAAGGGTAAGGAACAGAAATGGAGGGCTCACAACATAAATGAACTCTGTAAAGATTCAAACCAAATTCTAAAACTTTAAATAGTTAATCAAATGGGCAAAAAATGATTAACAAGAAAACCCAGAGTATAAAAAAGCTCACTTTAATATAAAACGGCTGGCGAAGTTGAGTGTGGGTTGTCCGTCGCCCATTGTTTCCTTAATCCTTAATGCGAGGTAGACGGCAGAGAGAACGTTTAACGTAATTACTAAAATGCCATTTTAAATAATTTCCCTTATTTAAAAATCATTACTTTTTATTAAATAGATATTATATTATTATGTCGGAATTTGAAGAACACATGATCTTGTCACCGGCGGCGAGAATGATAGCTCTAGAACATTACCAACAAAAACGCGCCGCCGTGAATCTACTGTCAAATGACACAACATGACTCTGAAGTTACGAAGTTAAATGGCATACATGGTTGCTACTCGTTTTAGGTTTGGGGCTAAGCTCATTAACCGATTTAACCAACGAATCCAAATCCTTGTCTGAGCTTCCACCTTTAACTGCATGCAGGGCTGCTTCCATTAACGTCTTAGCTCTAGCCCTCTGTGCTATGCACCCATCTACGGACTCAACCAACAATCGAGCCAACGTGCTCGAGTCGGGTATATTTTGACTCGATTCACCCACTCGTATTCCCACACCTAATTGATCCACCAATAGCTTCATATTCGTAAACTGGTCCGCACCCATTGGCCATGTCAACATAACCACCCCGGCGCTGATCCCTTCCAATGTCGAATTCCACCCGCAGTGTGTCAAAAACACGCCCACGGCTCGGTGTTGGAGAATCGCCACCTGCGGCGCCCACCCTTTGATCAAAAAACCTTTTCCCGCTACACGTTCCTCAAATCCCTCTGGAATCACGCCGTCATCACTCGAAATCCGCCAGGCCTCGGGTTCCCTGATGCACCAAACGAAATTGACCCCGCTTTCCTCTAGCCCCGCCGCCAGCTCATCCATTTGCTTACGTGTAAGCACCGTGCGACTCCCGAAGCAAACGTACACCACGGAATTCTCTTCGCGTGAGTCCAACCACGTCATCAGCTCATTAAACGCCACCGCACTGGACCCTCCGCGGTTTGTTGTGTCCAATCCGTTGTCTTCCGACGGCATCGTCACAGGTCCAACCGCCCAAACCCGATTGTGACCCAATATTTCTTTCTTTAAGTGGTCAATGTAGATGCTCTCTAACTCGTAGAAAGTGTTGAAAACAATTCCCCAACTCTCAAGATTCTCGAGCCAGTTTCTTCTATAGAATTCCATGTCTGGATCGCCATCTTTGTACGATCTGAAAAAAGCGTTGATTTGATATAAAGAGTAGTTAGGCGAATTAGGGAGCTTCTGAAACGACACCGTCTGGTTTACGTCCTGTGGATCCATCCTCAGTGGTTCTAAACCCAACGAAATGTTCAACGCGTAATTGAAGGAACCCGAGGGCGAGAAGACGACCCGTCGCACGCCCAACTCTGAACCTAGACTCTGAGTCCAACCAAGGAAGAAATCAGAGAAAATAGCAACGGGAGGACAAGTTGAGGACTGAAACCACTGGAGCAGAGCAGGATAGTGAATCTCGCGCAAGCGGCGCATTCTAGATAGGAGGTCGGGTGCTGTTGACGGGTCAGGGTCTGGAAGAAGCAGGTGACGGAGAGAAGAGGAATCATGTCGGGTCCGGAGAGGGTCGAGGAGATGGAGATTTTTGGGTGTGACCAACATGGTCACAGTTAGGCCGTGATTGAGTAAGAGGTGAGTAAGGTCGATGAAAGGGATGATGTGACCTGCCGTCGGAAACGGATAGACCAGAATATGCTGACCGCCGGTAGACATTGTTATACTCTTTTCTTTTATACTTGTTTTTCTGAGAAAACTCTCAGATTTTCAAAGCACAAGGAATGGCCTACTGTTTTCATCGCATCTAACCTGCTTTTATATCTCCGGTAAGCTGAAAGCCATCATTTAGCGATTACGTCATGCCTTACGAATGAGTATCTGCAACTTATTTTTAGGTAACCGGCCGAATTTAGTAACAAAGAGAGCGAAATGATCACGGGTCGAATCAAATCAAATTTTTAACACTTAAATCCGAACTAAACACAAAATTTAAAACCTGATTCTGACCTAACACGATTTTTCTCCAAAATATCTAAGTCATTTTGATCAGAAAATGAATATATTAAATCGTCTTCGATCCGACCTATAAAAAATAAATTTAAAAATTAAATTATAAAAAAATAATTTTAAAGGACTTCATTATTAAAAAATTATAATTTAAAAAGACTAAATTATAAATAAAAAATAATTTAAAAACATAATTATTAAATATATAGAGAGTCTTCTATCATTATAAATATTCCTAAAAACGTTATAAAAATTACGTATTTAATCTCAAATCAAATATTTGATACCCTAAATCAGAAACTAACTCAACTCAACATCATTCTAAAAAAACACAACCCGATTCAACAAAATTTGATTTATTCAAAAAAATTCAACCCGATCGAACCGGATTAAAACCTCAACGACCGTATAAATTATTGCAGACTCTTACATTAAATCACTACACCTACTCGAAAATAAAATTAATAACTGATTAGTGTTTACTTTTGGGTTTATCTCTGAAGGTTTTTTTTGCTTCTTGTGCTCCATAGAAAATCAACAGAAAGGATTTACATTTATAAATCCAGAAAAAGTTTTCACCATCTCATCAACAATCATGGTGAATGAACCATCTACCATAGCAAATAAGAACCCAACAAGTCCTATGATTAACAACAATCATCTGAGGAAGAAGAACCCAAATTATGCAGAAAAGAAATTTTCATGTGATAAAGCAAAGAGCGTTTTAATCTCAACTCACGGTTGTTTAATAGCGTTTTTAATCTTGTGTTGCTGCCTGGGAGTTCAGCTCAGCAAACCTCAGTCCTACACGCATCGAGTGCTTCAAGAACTTCTCAGCGCATCGAGCGACACAGGTCTCCTCTTGCTTCTGCA
Source organism: Abelmoschus esculentus (assembly GCA_035048815.1). Classification (NCBI taxonomy): domain Eukaryota; kingdom Viridiplantae; phylum Streptophyta; class Magnoliopsida; order Malvales; family Malvaceae; genus Abelmoschus; species Abelmoschus esculentus. The sequence goes on from JAUCBN010000032.1 coordinate 2,623,966, forward strand.
GAGTCTTGCGAGTGAAGTTGTCCACGCAGTCAGTGAAGCATCTCTCCACAAGTGAATTATACATTCTCAAACTGTACATCGAGCATAAAACGTAAAGTAATTAGACCGGTAGAGACACCTCCATAGTACTAAAAAGTAATTTAAAAGATTAACAAGCTGCTCGCAAACTTATCAATTCGAATTAGACTTTGCTCGACTCAACATGTTAAGGTCCAGAGTCGAGTTCAAGTTCGAATCAAGCTAATTCGAATAGAACGTTTACCGAGTTTTGAGCGAGTCAAGTCATGAGCTGCTCAACTCGTTAAATACCCTAGTCATAACCATCAAATCCCAAGTAAGCATTATAAACAAACAAATCCATTGAGGCATTACAGGTACCATCAGGAAAAATCAGCATAAACAAGATTGAACACTTCATTTTGTGCATGAAAAAGGTAATACCAAATTACCAATTTAAGGATCTAAAGATTCAAGGCAAGTTAACATAAAAGAAAGATGACAAAACAGATTTCGATAATCCAAGTGAAAAGTCTGTCAAGTGTCAACCACCACACTAAGAACACAAATTCAACAAAATGCTAGCAAAATACAAGCTAAATCATCATTAAGAATGGGTTTATAATTCATATCGCAGAAATGTAGTTCCCAAAACGTCCAGAGGCAACATAAAAAGGCTGCACTGGTTTTAAGGAGATCATCTCTTTAGCTTCTCATCATACACAGAGCAACAAAGCAAAGCCCTGCATTTTCCACAATCTGAGAAGCTAACCATAAACAATCCAGGCCGAACATAACAATTAAAAGAATCCCAAAAATTGTATACCCCAAACAAGCTGAACCCATTTCCTAAAAATTCATGATTCATCAAATTCAAATATAAGGGCTGAAAAAGAGGGTTAAACACCTGTCACGAAGCTGAAGATGGTCGATCATGGCGGACATTCGGTTCTTATCTTCTTCAGGGAGACCCTCGAGCCCAGCTAACATGTTCTTGTCCATACTGGATCTTGCCTCTTCCGATGTAATTTCTTGTTAGGAACAGGATTTGTTTTAGGGTTTACAAGATTTTGCCTCGTTTCAGTTCATTTAAGAGAAAAAAGAACTAGGGATCGTGATATTAAACGGCGTCGCTGTAGGAGACTGAGTTTCACATAATTTTGCACAAATATATATATTTATGTTATAAAAATTTTATAATTTTTAATTTTTATTTTAACCCTAAAAATATAAACCTTTAAATATTAAACTTTATATACTAAACTAAAATTTAATCCTAAAATTAAAAGGTACATATAAACTATTTATTACACGTGCTGTGTATTAATTTTTTTATTTTTTATTTTATATAAATTTCAATGATTTACCTTACAAACCAAAAATAGTTCAAATTTTAAAGAAAATGTAATTTAAGTACAAGTAGTAATATAACTATATAAGGTGTATTTCAAAATTTATTGGACTTTATGAATTTAAAAATTTTATTTATCTTAATATAATAATAAAATATATTTAATTTTTCAAAAAAAAATATTGTTGTGATTATTGAATAGTATTCAAAATATTCGAATACAAATGTTGGGCTTTTCTTTTAAGAAAGTACCATGAATGGAGGGTTTTGTTCTGTAGGAAACCTGATAGCTCAAGAATATCTCTGACATAATTGTCACTGGAATCAACCTGATTGTCTGATTCAAACAATATGATGGGCTTTTCTTTTAAGAAAGTAAATGTCTCTGTTTCACCTACAGGAAGGTTTTGATGATGATTCAGGCCTGAACCTGGTAAATTATTGTTTTAGATAAAACAACTTTGATGCACCAGAACAAGTACTATGTTCATATTGAAACAAGTAGAAAATTTTACCTTCTGAAGTTGGTTGAGTGCTAAAAGCATTCTCTTGTTCTTGGCGAGGGCTGGTTTTCTCCATCAAGTCATACGGTTAGGCAATGTTTTCACCATTTAAATCGATCGATAAATTAGTTGAACTCGAATCACAGTTGCTTACTTCTCTTATTTTCTCCTGCAATTCTGCTTCTATAACAGCTTCTACTAGTTCAAACTTATCTATACCTTCATGGACATTGATTGTTTTTGGTTCATTATGTTCATTTTCCTTGTTTGTATGATAATTTAGGATACTACCAATTGGCACCTCCATAGAAAGAGCATCTCGAGACACTGCATGTAGGAGGGAGCCGAACGAACCAATATCAGATAGAGATGAAAATGAAATGCTCCTGAAATTTTTCGGACCGTGAAGCTCCCTTGATGGAGCTTGATCTTCTTTGCTAATTCTCAAGCTCTTAGAGTGCTGCAAATCAGCCTCTTTGCTTACACTGTGCTCAAGCAACTTCGTATATCGATCTAGTGACTTGTTTATCGACTTTGTTCTTCTCATCCTTTTGAATCCACCGTTGCAGATTTCATCATCAGTACTATCTTCATTTTGACATTTGTTATTGACATGTTTTATGGACACATGCTTGAGGGTCTGCTTAATTCTCTGCTTAAAATCATTGAGTCGACTCATAACTAATCGATGCCACCTTAGAGAACCAGATCCCTGGGACAATCGAGTACCAGCAACTGATTTTGCTCCTTGTTTGAATGACCAAACTTCCTTCTGCTTATGCTCAAGGGTACTAGATCGAAGATACATTGTTGTGCAAGGCGAACCGTATACCGGAAATGACCCGGATCTCCTTAGTTTAGCTGCCTTGGAAGTTTCTTTTATGTGAAAATGCTGTGAAATACCAACTCCCTGATCAGGTAGAACTTCTAGGAATAGTTCTTTGTTTATCTTGAATACCTCCAAATCATCCCGGCCTTGCTTAACTTGACTATATGAAACTTTTTTTCTGAGCTTCTTAGCATGCTGTCCAGAATTCATTCTGTCATGAATTTCAGGCTTTTTACTCCGAGACAACCCGAACTCGAATAGGAGATGTGAGCCCTCTTGTTAATGAGAATAATTGGATTCATCCAACCAAAACCGAAACCGAAATCTGAATGTTCAAAATGATGGGTTGAACTTCTGTGACTGGTTGAGTTTGTTTGTCTGATTTGCTGTGGAACATGTTAGATTAGACAAACTCCATTGCAGGATAAAACATCTACATCTGTTATGTCAACTTACTTGCAACTGATCAGACTCAGCTTCAGCATGTAATAATCCTTGGGTTTGAATGGCATGTTCCATGGAAATAGTTTTCGGAGTTACACAGCCTGCATATGTGTATATGTATATGTATATGTATATATGGGATTTTGAAGCTTTTACTTACATCTGCCATGCATTCCCCTGCTGTACTTCCTGTGTAGGAACATCTTTTTGACATTATACCAATGATGGTAGTCAAACATGTCCCCCATGCAACCTGTATCATCATGATCATACCTCTGGCATCCAACATCATCTCCTTCTTCATGAAATCCCTTTCCCATAATGAAACACAAGACTAAAAAACATATGAACAATTGAAACAGATAAGAGAGAGGCACTTAGCCTAAAACCCAGAAGAAAAATAGTGTAAATAAGGATCACATTAGCTGAACAACCCACAGTAGAGGAAGTTAAACACCCACTTTCCTGCAGATTAACAACTTTTCTTACCTTCAAAAAATGTTTTACTTTTTGTAACAAAACATGCATGCATGATGTGTTTAGCATGAAGATTACATCTAAATGATGTTTTAAAGAGATACAAATGGAAATTACAGTGAAGTTCTTAGGTGCAAGAGTGAGTAGTGAGTCATATGTCATTGAATTCAATTCTTATTATTTTAGATAGAGTTGATGAGATACAAATGGAAATGTAATCCAGGATTGGAGTTTTCTTTCAACTTAGTTGTACTGAAGTTAGAATTGGAGAAGATGAAGGTTGGCCGCTCATATCACACCTCATTGGGGTTAATTAGGGTGCTTTCTGGGTGAGAGCAAGGACAAATATTTATTAAATATTATCAACATCACATCTAATATAATTATTATATAAAAAATATTACATGCACTTACTATAAAAATAAATTTTCTCACAATATCTTAATTTTAAAGTTTATAAATTTTATTTAAAGTTTAAATTTTTGGGATTCAAGTATAGGCTCCATTAGATATATATATATATACAGATTATTTAGAGTTTTTATTTGAGAAATGATAGGTTTAAAATTTATTTTAGAATATAGACTAAAAATTATAATATATGTAAGAGAACACCACCAGTAGATGATGAATTTAGAGAAATTTTTTATTTTTTAAATTTTATAAAATTCGAATGTAGAACGCCATATGTGCTATAAAAATTGATATTTTAAATTTTATATAATTGAGGATCATTTATATTGAAAAATAAAATTTTGGATTGATAATACTGAAATTTTCCACAAATGTAGATGTTTAAAACTTATAATTTATAGTTAAAATTTAAGATTTAGATATTAAATTTAATTTTTAAGGTAATATAATTAAAAATTTAAATTTTAACTTATAAACTTTAAAAAATTTAACAATACTTTAAATTTAAAAATCGATGACTAAAATTATTAAATAGTAAGCCTAAACATTATTATTTAAAATATAAATAATATAAAATATTTTCACTTAAAATAGAATTTAATATATTTTTTATTAAAAAAGTACTACTATTAATATTTGAAATATAAAATACTCTATAAATTAAAGTAACGGTGGAAGGACACGTGACATTAACATAATCCAGAAGCGTCTGTCTGTCTGTCTGAAGTAATTACATTAATCAAGCTCTGATTAGGATTTAAACTCGTACAGTAATCTTCCTTCTAAGTAATTTGCCTTCCTAAGTCGAAACCTCTTCTGTTAATACCAACACGTGTGTTCACTCGCATCCGAATCGCGAGTGAGCATCCAGCTAACAAAAACAAAAAAGTAGCTGGATTTTATTATATAATTGGAAATATCGAGTATTTTACTTTTGATGATAATTATAATAATTCCAGGAGAATAATAATTTTGATACAAAATAATTGTTCCCTTACAGACTGGAATTGTTGCATCAAAATCAAATCAGACGCTCACTCAAAACCTCACTCTCTTCACTCTCCACACATTCCTTTTCCTTTCGTTGCTTCCACTGAAGCTCTGCAAAAGAGGGAGAGAGCTCGAAAGGTATGGCGGTTTCAGTACTTATTTCCCATATTACCCCTATCACATTCTTTTATTTACTACTACTCTCCTCCGTCTCCTCCGCCTCATCACCCAGCGCTGTTACTGAGCTCAACGTAACCTCCATTCTCTCCTCTTTTCAAAACTTGACCTCTTTTACCTCACTCCTGAGCTCAACTTCTGTTGCCTCTGACCTCACGCGCCGCCAAGATCCCATCACTCTGCTTGCCGTCCCAAACCCTTACCTCTCCATTCCTCCTTCATCTGACCTCACTCGCCGCCTCCCACCGTCCTCGGTTGGTGATATCCTCCGATATCATATCCTTCTACAATACTTCTCTTGGACCGACCTCCTCAAGATCCCGCCCTCCGGCGTCCTCGTGACCACGCTCCTCCAAACAACCGGTCGGGTACCTGCTAACTTTGGCTCCGTCAACATCACGCGCAACCCGTTAACCAACGTTATTACTATCCAATCACCCGATCCTTACTCCGATTCAAACGCTACCGTTCTGTCACTGATCAAGACGCTGCCGTACAACATCACGATCCTCGCCGTTAATTCCCTCCTCGTTCCGTACGACTTCAACTTAATGGCTTCCGAAAGCCGGCCTCCCCCCGGCCTCAACATTACCAAAGCTTTGATCGATGGCCACAATTTCAACGTCGCAGCCGCAATGTTAGCCGCTTCTGGCGTCGTTGATGAATTCGAAGCCGATGAAGGTGGTGCTGGGATCACTCTCTTTGTCCCCACCGACGGTGCTTTCGGCGATCTGCCAGGAAACGTGAGATTGCAATCACTTCCGGCGGATAAGAAATCAGTGATTCTAAAATTCCACGTACTCCATTCATATTACCCATTGGGTTCTCTGGAGTCGATCGTGAACCCGGTTCAACCCACACTAGCGACCGAGGATAACGGCGCCGGTAGCTTCACTCTCAACATATCCAGAGTCAACGGATCCGTTGCCATCGATACGGGAATCGTTCAAGCGTCGGTTACCCAAACCGTTTTCGACCAAAACCCCGTTTCCATTTTTGGGGTTTCCAAGGTTTTATTACCCAGAGAGATTTTCGGTAAAGATCCGGCTGGGGTAATTCCTACGCCGGGGAATTCCGTGGTGGGGACAACAGTTCAGTCACCGGAATCATCTCCGTCCCCAGATCATTCAGCTTCGTTGAGTAGCCCAGCTTCATCACCCGAGAAGTTTGATGAGATCAAATCAGACGGTCAGATATTCCGAGCGCAAAGGTGCATAGTTGCTCTCTATTGTATAGTATTGTATCTATTGGTATGATCTTAAATCTTTTCTTCTTCTTCTTACTCCATTTTTTTTTATTTTATTTTCTCTTACACATGAGTTGAATTAGTAATGGCTGCAAAAGAAGCCATTTTTCTGGAATTTTAGAGAGAAAGTTTCTAAATTGTTCATCTGTGCATGTGGTAATAATGATTTATATTAAAACTGCATCATTTTTGGTTCCCTTTCTCTTGTTGTAAAGCCTTTTGATTTTCTGAAATAGTGTATCTTGATTTGTTTTAATTGGATAATTACCCTAATTGTCAACAACATTCGTGCAGATTAAGCTTCATTATATGCATGAATTTGTAATTTGAAGAGTAAAATATCTGGGTGTTGGATTTGAACTGCAATTTCATCAAGTTTTGGTACTTATATGTTTTGTATTGGTATTTTTATTATATTTCACATATATATATTTGATAAATTAGATGTGATATCATTTAAAATATATTATCACATCCATATGACATATCATCATTATTAAATTATTAACAATTCAGTTATCATAATAATTAAAAAATAAACTATTTGTCAAAAAGATATAAATTAAGGACTAAATCTATCCTAAAAAAAATCAAAACCAAAACGACAAAAATTATAAACGTTAAATGTTAAAATTATCTTTATGCCTTTTATATTTATAAAAATACTTCCATATATGATGTATAAACAATTTTATGGTTGTTAAGTTATAAAATTAATTAATTAATTAATTTTTTTAGGTAAGATTTTAATTCTATCGGGTTAAGAATGTTTAATAATTTTTTATTTTAGAATTAATTATTTTTTAATATTTTATTTGAATTTTAATTGTTTTATATTTTATATTAGAATAAAATTATATTATATATATGTATTTGATAGGTTAGATGCCATGTTATTTAAAATATATTATAATATGTATATAACATGTCATCTTATAATATTATTTTTAACTTAATGGACCGTTAAAAAATAACCTATTTGTCAAAAAGATATAAGTTAAGGGCTAAATTTATTCCATTAAAAAATAAGGGACAAAACGACAAATTATGAACGTAAAAAGTTAAAATTATCTTTATGTCAATATAATAAAATATATAATAAGGGACGAGAAATTTTAGCATATACTTGAATTTGTTCCGTTCCGACACTACACTTTCAAAAACCTATCTCGTTCCATCTTATTCCTGAAACTCAAGGTTAAAAATAAGGGGATACCGAGTTAGGTTCGAGTTTATAACGTTTTGTTCAATTTGAATATAGTTATATTGAGTTTTGCTTGAGATTTGATGAACTTGATTCAAAAATAATAGTATAAGATTCAGACTCAATTCAGATTTAAAATGAATGCTATTATTATAAATTTTATAAAAGCTGATGTTTCGTTAAAAAATCTTTCATAACCAATACTGAAACAAAATTTAATGTTTAAAAATTGTCAAAAAAATAAATTAATTCAAATAATAAAGAAATATTCTTAAAGTATAAATATATAATACTTAATTTATTTTAATTTATTTATTTTTAGTGAGTTTCTTTTAATTTATTTTATTGATTTTTTACTAAAAAATTATTTCTAGTATATACATAATTATTTTAAGTCTATTCACGAGTTTCTCGAGTCAAGCTTGAATCAACTCAACTCAACTTAACTTGTTAAGATTTCGAATTGAATTCAAATTTGAATTAAACTCATTCGAATCTTATTTTAGTTAAACTTTAATAAAATCCCGAATAATTCGTATAATTCAATATCGGCCTTATTTAAGAACTCGACTGAGTTAAGTTGGGATACACCGAATCCTGTCGAAATCGGGTCATTTTGTTATTCCTATCTGTTGGGTCCCAGCCCTAGGCATGGGATATTTGAATTAATTACTACATCTTAGAGGACATTGCCATTGCATTAGCTGTAAGGGCGAGCCAAAGAGACAGTGGATGACAGAAGGCAGGCTGGTCCCATCTGTTGTGTACGGTGAAGATGGGGATTGAGTTTTAGAGCAGACATATTAGCCGTTGGATAATGTACTAAGATTAGGACTGTGGTGCTCCAACATGTCTCATGTCCAGACATATATTTTCTAAACAAGGGAACCCCACAAAACTATAAATTCTTTTTTATAAACTTTAATAAAGCCATCTACTTTTGATTTCTCTTTTTATTCAACCAAAATTCCAAAACTATAATGTTGGTGTCGATGACTATAGGGAAAAAATAACATTTTTAATTTAAAAAATAAAAATTTTTATTATGTAAATATAATTACACATATAATAAATAAATAAATAATATTCTATACCGATAGTAGTATTAGTAACATATAAATATTGAATCATAATAAAATAATTTATAATTATCGATTTTTTATTTTACTCAATCATACTAGAGTAATGATATATTAAAAATACTTTATTTTTATGGTTTAAGGGTCTAATAAATCCTTAAAAATTTTTTAAAGTCGATTAAGCTCTCAAACTCAAAAAAAAAAAAAAATCAATTCAGCCCTTAAACTTTTTTAACACCCAATAAACCCTCAAACTCAAGAAAAAACTAATTTGATCATTTTATCAACTTTAATCTTTTTTATTTTTTATTTTTAACACATGTTATAACAAAATAACACTACCTTTTCGTTTCTAGAATTTCTAAAATTATATAAAAATCATGAAAAATATTTTTAAAATATAAAAAAATAATTTCAAATTTTAATTTAAAATGATAAATGATATATATTTTTTAAAAAGATTAAAAAATAAAAAATTAAATATTACTTTACAATTATAAAAAATATTTATATATTTTTAAATAATTTAAAATTTTCAATATTTTTTTAATAAAGTTTTTAGATTTTTTATATTTTTTTAAAATTTCTTAAAAACGATAAATGATATTATCTTGTCGCAATAAATGTTAAAAAAATTAAAAAAAAAAACGTTGAAAATAAAGGTCATAGTTGATCAAAGAACCAAATTTTTTTTTTGAGTTTGAGGATTTAATTAGATGCAAAAAAAGTTTAAGGGTTTAATTGATTTTTAATAACAGTTTAAGGGCTAAATTAATTTTTTTAGTGAGTTTGAGGGCTTTATTTGGTGCAAAAAAATTAAGGGCTTAATTGATTTTTTCCACAAAAGTTTAAGGGCTTATTAAACCCTTAAGCCTTCTTTTATTAAGGAGAATTTTACAAGGAGATTTTTGTGGTCGAGGACGATATCCGAATATTACAAGATTATTTTTTATTTTTGTAATAATTAAATATTAATCGCTCAATCCCTATATTAATATTATTAGCGTTCGAATTTATGATTTTTATGAATAATAATCAATTTTTAATCACTGATCCAAAATAATTCGTACCAAACTTTTATTTAACTATATAAAATTATACTATTCCTGACTTTTTTACTTAAACCGAAATTTTAATTAGTGAAATTTTAAATTTTTTTTATTTTATAAGGTCAAATCTTAACCGATGATTTCAATTAAATTTTTTTACCATCTTCAATTAAAAAACTTGAATAAACTGTTTTTTTATCAAATAAATAAGCTCTCGTAATATCTTTTCTTTTTTTTTTCAAAGATAATAAAATAAAATTATAATATTGGTAACAAAATCTAAATCCCCTTCGTTGTCACTTTGGCTTTAAACCCTATACGGGTTATTTTCACGCCGTCATCAACAGATCAGATCTAAAGCCGCGCGATTGTACCTCTTGTCGTCGGCGACTCGACGCGCCGTCAATCCCCTATCCTCAACGTTGACCAATCCTCTCTCTGTAAGTCTCATCAGTTTGCCTCCTTCACACTCTCACGCTCACCCTTATCTCCCGCTCCACGTTTTTTTTAGATTTTATAGTAACGAGAGAAAACGGGAATAGCGACCCGTTATTACCGCTATTTGCCGCTACCCGTTAAATTGCGGCCGTGATCCACCGCTATTTGTGTGATTCCGCGTCCCACCGTTGTTTTCGCCGATAGCAGTTTGGGCTGGCGGTGTTACCGTTAAATAGCGGTCGAGGGCGTTATTTGAAACACTACCCAGGGCTAATTATAAAGCATTCAGATATTTGTTTTTCATTCTCATGGTTAAATTAATCTGTTCTGCTTCTATTATGCTATGTTTGGTTGGAGTGTTAAGTTTTCCTTGTGTTGCAGTACATGAATTAGCAATAAACTGCCTTCACTGGGTTAGGTTTTAGCAACTCACATGACAGTGTTATAGATATGTGCACTTATTGATAGGTTGAGATTGTTGGCACGTCTGGTCATCTAGTTTATGTAATTTGTGGGAAATTCATACCGGTTTCGTTGTTTGTCTGTAGTCAATTTCCCCCTTAAACCTGATAATCCATCTTCCTCATTATAACAACATTCTATTTTAAACATCCCACTTTCGGCAGCTTCGTCCCTACTCCTTTTCTGTTACCACCCTTTCTAGTTTTCTACTCTAGTACACTTATAATGCAATTGACTATGATTATATTAAATGAAGTTCAAATCTATATATAATTTGTTTTAGAGAGAGCAGAGGCCTGGGAAGATTTGTATTTGTCAAGTAACACTCTGTTGCATTTCTAGAGCAGCCATTAATGCTTTAGGCATGAATTCTTCACTGTCCAAAACCACTCTAGATTTAAGTTGTGATGGACTACTTGATTAGCAAGGTTGATGTTATTGACCCAATTTATGCTAGGAAAGGCCTTTAATTTGGGTTATCCATTTATTTCTTTCCTTAGGTTTCTTGATTATTTTTTTAATTATTTAAGTTGATTTAGTTGCCTTTTAAGAATAGTTTTGGTCCTTATTTAGAGGGTCGTATAACATAATAAGTAAAACTCTAAGCAGAACGAATATCAACAACCCTAAAAGATCTGGGTCCCTCTTTAAAGACTAATCTCCCTTTGATTAGCTGAACCATAAACCCGAAATACAATCGTAAATATAACTGCTTTATATGAATATGCACTTGTTTTTAGTTTATGAAACTTTGTGGATACCATGCTTTCTAGCCATTGTATGTTGTAACTTCGAATTTCTTTTGTTCTGTTCTTGTAGACTACACCATAAGGATGGGCCGCAAAGCTGATGCACTATATATAAATCCCAAGAAATTTGGCTCTCTTACAAAACCATGCATGAAAGAAATGGTATCATTCCTAAATTGTTTGGCTGTTAACAAGGTTAATGAAGAAAAATGCCTTCGGCAGAAGGATCTTTTGAATGCCTGTATGAATGCTCAGGTTTTACTCTTATAACTAATGCCCCAAATTCAATTGCTATCAACAGTTTACATCATTATTGTACCCCAACTATGAAATTCCCGACTGCCTCCGGAATACTTGATTCGTTTTCTCCGAAATATAAATTATGATGAATTACACAAACCTTTTTGTTTACTTTGTTGCAGTCTACCATGAATAGGAAGCCCTGGGGCAGCATCAATTACCACCTGCAGAGGCTTAACAGGGGAAGGAAATAATTTTTGTTTTGCTTGAAGATGAATGTTGAATTTATGCATAATTCTTAGTCACTTCTAATCAGATGGATTGAACACATATTTTATCTTTTAAATTAATGATTTTTATTTCTTTTATGTAACCTGTTCAAAAATTACAACTTACAGAGGTTTATTTAGATAAAGTAGAATAGTTTAGTCAGTTTTAATCAAATTTCAACCACCATTCAAGCATAAGGTTACCAACACATTCTTTTGGTGAACCACAAAGTCACATGTTTTAAAGAGAACCAAAATGGTCTTTGAAGGAAAATAAAATACTGAAATATGATCCTAACAAGTTATTATTGCTCTCAAGATCCCAATAGAAATGAAAAGAAATAGAAAAACTAAAGGACTTGTTCATTCTTAGTCGACCTCTTCAATCTTGGGACCAGCTCCACCTCCGGCAGCCGGAGGCGCATCACCGCTCTTTCCACCAACTGGATCACCACCAGCACCTTGGTACATTTTGGCAATGATGGGGTTACACAAGTTTTCAAGCTCCTTCATCTTATCCTCGAACTCATCAGCTTCGGCCAACTGGTTACTATCTAGCCAATTGATGGTGTTCTCAACCGCATCCTCGATGTTTTTCTTGTCAGCCGGATTCAACTTAGCACCAATCTTCTCGTCCCTCACGGTGTTCCTCATGTTATAAGCATAGTTCTCCAATGCATTCTTAGCCTCAACTTTTCTCTTGTGTTCCTCGTCCTCTGATTTGTATTTCTCAGCTTCTTGGACCATTTTCTCAATCTCTTCCTTGGACAGTCTACCCTTGTCATTGGTGATTGTAATCTTGTTCTTTTGTCCTGTTGTTTTGTCTTCTGCCGAGACATTCAAAATGCCATTGGCATCGATGTCGAAACAAACGGTGATCTGAGGAACACCCCTAGGAGCTGGTGGGATGCCTGAGAGCTTGAATTTACCGAGCAAGTTATTGTCCCTTGTTCTTGTTCTTTCACCTTCGTAAACTTGAATCAGAACACCAGGTTGGTTGTCTGAATAAGTAGAGAAAACTTGTTCCTTTTTGGTTGGAATTGTGGTGTTCCTTGGAATAAGAACGGTCATTACACCACCAGCAGTTTCCAGCCCAAGTGACAGTGGCGTGACATCCAAAAGAAGCAAATCTTGAACCTTTTCATTACCTTCGCCGCTCAAAATGGCGGCTTGTACAGCTGCACCGTAGGCGACGGCCTCATCGGGGTTAATGCTCTTGCAGAGCTCTTTTCCATTGAAGAAGTCTTGCAATAACGATTGAACCTTGGGAATCCTGGTAGATCCACCAACAAGAACAACATCATGTACGGTACTCTTATCCATCTTCGCATCCCTTAAACATTTCTCAACTGGCTCCATACATTTCCTAAACAGGTCCATGTTAAGCTCCTCGAATCGAGCTCGAGTGATCGTCGAGTAAAAATCAATACCTTCATACAACGAATCGATCTCGATGGTGGTTTGAGCAGTGGACGAAAGGGTCCTCTTTGCTCTTTCACATGAAGTTCTCAATCTCCTCAAAGCCCTGGGACTTCCACTTATGTCTTTCTTGTTTTTCCTCTTGAATTCTTGCACGAAATGGTTCACCATCCTATTATCAAAATCTTCCCCTCCGAGGTGTGTATCTCCAGCAGTGGCTTTAACTTCGAAAATACCCTCTTCAATAGTTAAAAGCGAGACGTCGAACTGCCACCGCCGAGGTCGAAGATGAGCACATTCTTCTCCCCTGCACTTCCAGCTTTCTTATCGAGCCCGTAAGCAATGGCAGCAGCAGTCGGTTCATTGATAATTCGCATGACATTGAGGCCAGCGATGACACCAGCATCCTTGGTGGCTTGACGCTGGGAATCATTGAAATACGCAGGGACAGTAACAACGCCGTTCTTAACGGTGGAACCGAGATAAGCCTCGGCTGTTTCTTTCATCTTCATGAGAACCATAGATGAGATTTCTTCTGCTGCAAACATCTTGTCTTCTCCTTTGTACGAGACAGTGATCATAGGCTTGTCGGCTGCACCAGGGGTAACCTTGAAAGGCCACAACTTCATGTCGCTTTGGACCGACGCGTCATTGAACCTCCTCCCAATCAAACGTTTTGCATCTGTATATAATATATACACAGTACACACACATATAAAGCTACACAAAAATGGACACAATACATTGAAAGAATTCAACAATTCTTACCAAAAACAGTGTTAATAGGGTTCATGGCAACCTGGTTCTTAGCAGCGTCGCCTATCAACCGCTCACTGTCAGTGAAAGCAACATAGGAAGGTGTGGTTCTGTTGCCTTGATCATTGGCAATGATCTCAACTCGGTCATGTTGCCAAACGCCCACGCACGAGTACGTAGTGCCGAGATCGATACCGATTGCCGGACCCTCGCCTTTGCCAGCCATGGATAAGACTCTTTCAAGTTGCAACAGACTCCAGAAACAAGAATTTTAGTAGGAAAGTTGTGTGTCAATGGAGATTTGGAGGACGATCCTTTTTAATGTAGTGTAACTGTTTTGAGGTCTTGACCGAATTCGATGGATATGGGGGTTTACCTATTCAAACTGGTTTACTATTTTTTTTATCGAAACCTGATCCAAAAATAAATATATTAAAAATCTGTTTCAAAAATAAATATATTAAATCCGATTTCAATTTGATTTAATTTATAAAAATAATTTTAGAGAACTTAATTGTAAATTTTAGTAACTAAATTATAAATAAAAATTTTGATTTTAAGGATTTAATTTTAAAATATATAAATAAAGGATAGCTTTGAAAATTTTAGGGAATACAGTTAGTTTCGGGTCTGGTTAATAAAATATTTTCTATCCTAAATTTGACTCGACTTCACTCTTAGTAAAATGCCGATACAACATGAACTCAATTTTTCTATTAAAATTTGACCCGAACCTAATCGAGTTGAGTAAAATTCAACGTAAATCCAAGAAGATAAAGTTGGTAATGTGGTCAAGATCTTGAAGGGATAAAAGTAAATAATTAAAACCTAAAGGGTTAAAACGTAATTCTACCACTACTTTAATTTGTATTTTATAGTTTATAAAAGATTAAATTGAAATTTTATATAAATAATAAAATATAAGTTAACCCATAAATGATAAAATTTCTTTTACCTAATCTAATAAATTTGTTGCAATCATAGTAAAATTATATAAATTTGTATTTTATAATATATATATTTTTTAAATCTTATACATAAAATTAAAAATCTAAACTTCTCTCAAAAACCTAATTCTCCTAAAATCTCCCACTGAATTTGTTTTTTTTTTCTTTAGTGCCAGCGGCGGCACCAATCTTAATATTGGTTGTCGTCCGTCAGACTCTATCGTTTTCGTTTTTTTATTAATAAATAATTATGTTCTTGTGGCATGATCTACTCTACCTTTTGGTATGTTTTTTCTGTCGTTTGACACGTTTCTTCTGTCGTTTGACACGTTTCTTCTATCGTTTGGCATGTTTTTCTTTTGTTTTGTTTTTTAAGGTTGGATCTGACGACGTCACGACTGATCAAGATGGCGCTTATTTGTTATCACGATGATCTTCCTTGCTTTGGACCCTCAGATTGAATATGGATACGCGGTTCGCGCTCGTAGATTGTTTATCGCGACGCTCAATTCTAATCTGCGTTTCTTAATGATCTTTCATAGATTAATCCCCTTTTGCGGTTCATTTACTGATGCAATCAGAATTATTCGTATCTATCTTTTCGATCAAATCTTTGGATAAGTTTTAAACTTTTCCATGTATGGTCCTTGTCTGATTTAGAGTGGCTAGTTTTAAGAAAATGTTCATTTTATATATTTAGTTTACAATGCTAATCGTAAGCCATTATTGTAATATTGAGTATTTTCTTGTTAATAAAATTAGCTGCATTTGTTCAAAAAAAATAATTTCTTTTATTTTATTATGTAAGCATATAACAGATGAATGAAATATATTCGAGATTAACACATTCAAAGATCGATTAACACTTAATTTTATTGAATTCAAATTAAACTCGAACTCGACTCGGATTCTTAACGAACCAAATTAAACTCAAATTTATTAAATTTGTTAAAAATTACTTGAGCAATAACTCTATTCAAAATCATTGGTCCACCTTCTAATGCAATTTTATTATTAATTTATATTATTTCTTTCTTTACATTTAAATATTTTTAATGACTCATACATGGTTTGGTAATTAGTATATTTCCTTTGTCTCCTCGCCTAGCCAGCATGTGCCTTTGTTGCCCAATCTCTGGTCACCTTCTAATTCCAATGAAATTTTAATTATTTATTATTAATTTAGTAATAACTTTTAAGAAATTGATAACACCGACATTTTGTTTCCCCATTATAATATTTTTGTCTCAAAACTTATAAATTCAATCAATTTGGTCATAGAATAGTTTTATAATATTATAAATTTAATTAAATTAATCGAATTTTAAAATATAAATGTTAAAATTTATTGAATTATTTTAAATTATGACTAAATCCATAGAATAGTATCATTCCCTTTGGAATCATTATACCGCTAAAATTTAAATATATAGTGTACTTAAAAAGAAACACCATAAAATGATAAATTTCACGGTATTTTAATACAAACGCCGCTATATTTTACTTTAGCAGTGTTGGTCGACCAAACACCACAATAGGTCTCGGAAAATAATAGTATTTTCTCACAAACATCACAATGTACAAGTATAGAGTGTCGTTTATTCAAAAAACGTCGTAATATATAACAAGTATATAATAGCATTGTTTACAAACGTCGTAATATATCATTTATATATATAATAATATTTTTCTCTTAAACTCCGTAATAAAACAAATATATAGTGATGTTTTCTCACAAAACGTCACAAAATATCATTTTGTGACGTTTTGTTATAAACATCGTAAAATTAAACACATTATTTTAGTCTTAGCATTATATAATTTCTATTTTCAGCAATAAAACATGTATGAATATATATATATATATATATTATTTTAAATATTTTAAGATTATTTTAAAAAATTATACGTTCTTAATCAAATAAAATTACTAAAATTTGGTTTTAAAAAAGTGTACTTTTATATATTCTAATTTCAAATTTTAAATGAGTTTTTAAGTATTTTATACTTCAAATTTATTCTTCTTGTGAAAAATAACACAACATAAAAAATATATAATATTTCAAGACTATAAAAATAGATTAAAAAATTATTTTCAAAAATAATAATTTAAATAAAATCAAATTAAAAATATAGTTGAAATAAAAAAAAATAAAAATCAAATCAATTTACACTAACAAAACACATGCCACTAAAGATCAAGACTACATTTTCTGATAGAAAATCTAACATCTAAAGAATCTAATATTAACAAGATTTCTTAAAATTGAAAATTTATTAAAATTAAATACTCTTATAATATAAATTAATACGTTTAACTTTTTTATTTTTAATCTTATTCTATATTAAATCAGTGTGTTTAAATTGTACAATCAACTTTAATCACTAATATTATTTTTTTATATTTTCGTCTCAAAATAATGTTTTTATATAAAATCATTATTAATATTATATATTTTATTTTAATCGCTAAAATTATTTTTTCTTATTACGGTCACTAATTTATTATTTATTTAAAAAGTATATTTTAAAAATGTTTTTAAAAATATTTTTAGATCTTTTGATTTAAATATAAATATTTAATGTTGTTAATTGTTATCAAAAAAAACTTTTAAAAAATAAATTATTTATTTTAGATATATTTTTTAAAAATATAAAAAAAAAAATAATGATACAAACAAAGATAAATGAATATTTTTATTTAAAAATACTTTTAAAAAAGTAAAAAAAGTTAAAGATTTTAATTTTAAAAAATACTTTTTAAACTGAAAAAAATATTTTTTACCTAAAAAATTATATACTCTACATTATTTTTTGCTCTAAAACAAATTTTGACTTCAAAAATACTTTTCAAAAGATTTGCATAAAAAACACCTTAATCAAAACCACTTTAATTCTAATTAACGCGCTGTAATTTCGTTGGTCGAATTTTTTTATTAATTTTAGATATAATTACGGATATTTGATTCAATGGTAATAAAATAATTTAAACTTATATTTTTTTAATATAAATATTACCTATTTCCTATTTAAAACATTTATTAAATTTAATATAACTCTTTAATTTAATTTATTTTAATCATAACTCATAATATCAATATTTTTCCCAATTTATTATCCCCTTCATTTTACACTTCCCGATCTTACGGATAATTCTCACTGACCGAAGTAATCAACGGTTGAGATCTTCCCATTCAGATCTCCGCCCAAGAACAAATATCTGACAACTGCCCGTAACTTTGCCCTGTAACTGACACGGGCAGCTCCCAATTCTCCATTCGGGCAGATACAAACCCCAATAATTAAAAAACAAAAGAAAAGAAAAATTAAATAGTAGTAGTAAATAAATTAATTAATTAATTAATTATTTTCCCCCTTCACTCGCTTTTGAAGAACAACTACTTAAATGTGAACTTCTGCCAAATTTAAGCGAGAGGCCTGGCCACCACCACACCACCTACCGCCACCTGAGGGTCTCGCCGCCGACCGGTGGTGAAAGATAAAAGTAAGTCTGAAGCGTTTTTTCCTCTCTTGAAAGATGGGTCAGGGGCTAAGCTGTGTGGTGAATCAAGAGAATGGATTGTTCAGTGCAGTTAAAGTTGGAGATATTGAAGCCGTGGAAGCTTTGCTAACGAGAGAACCCAATCTTTGATATCATACAACTGTTTATGATCGTTATTCTGCTCTTCACATAGCTGCTGCTAATGGCCAGATCGAGGTGGGTACTGGGCCGTCCCTTTGAAAGCTTCTGAAGATTGCCTTTTCGGATCATGTTTGGCTCTTTTTAGCTTTCTATATCCGTCTTTGGTTTCTATTTATTGATTTGAAAATGTGTGTTCTTTATTCGTTGGTAGATTTTGGATATGCTTTTGGAGAAATCCGTGAACCCAGATGTGGTGAATCGTCACAAGCAGGTAATTTCCATTTTTGAAGCTTTTAAGTTCTTTTTTTGTTATATATTATCTGTATTTAGTTATTTATTTTGCCTTTTCAATGGTTTCAGACTCCACTTATGCTGGCTGCAATGCATGGGAAGATCTCCTGTGTGAAGAAACTCATTGAAGCTGGAGCCAATGTGAGGCAATTTCCTTTTCTCTTTTAAATTCCCAGGCGTTGCAATTTATTCTGTTTGTATGTTGAAAAATATAATTTTGATTTGAATTATCTGATATATGCTTTTTCAGATCTTAATGTTTGATTCCCTCCATGGTAGAACTTGTCTGCACTATGCAGCCTATTATGGTCATTTTGACTGCCTTCAAGCCATCCTCTCTGCTGCTCAATCGAGTCATGTTGCTGTTTCATGGTTGGCTTCATTTCTCATAACCTGTTCTTGATTATTGAAGATTGATCTCGGTTTGTATAATTGATCTTATATGTATTTGGATTGGATATTGATATCAGGGGATATGCACGTTTTGTGAATATAAGAGATGCTAGGGGAGCCACTCCCTTGCACTTAGCAGCCCGTCAAAGACGGTCTGAATGCGTACATATCCTGTTAGACAATGGTGCTCTTGTTTGTGCTTCAACAGGTGGATATGGGTAATATTTCTGTTTTGAAGTTCATTTACAAATCAGACTCTAGCCCTGTGACTTGGACTTTTACAAATGAATATAATGATACGAAATTTGTTGTTGTTTCAGTTTTCCAGGAAGCACCCCTCTTCATTTGGCTGCTAGAGGTGGTTCTCTCGATTGTATCCGTAAGTTGTTGGCATGGGGTGCCGATCGTCTTCAAATAGATGCTTCCGGGTATAGTATTGTTTATATGGATTTCTAAATTATTTTGTTGTTGTAGATTTTTTGTTCTCCATGTTTTTTTTAATCATTTCAAGAGATTCCTGATTTATATTCATTATTTTGTAATCAATCATTTTGTCTTGCATAGTCTGAACTCTGATGTAAAGTGGTGGGAATCTATATTCCTTGGCATTGATGCTTGTTCCTCCCTATTTTTTTCTTACCATATGTGATAATGATATGATACCTGTCTAATTATATCTTATTTCGTCTGTAATATGCTTGTATATGTATTTCTGTTGGCTTAACTTGCTATTGTTATGTTTGTATCCTTACAGGAGAATACCATATGTAGTTGCTCTTAAGTACAAGCACAGAGCATGTGCCGCCCTGCTAAATCCTTCATCAGCTGAACCTCTTGTCTGGCCAGCACCTTTAAAGTTCATTAGCGAGCTCAATGACGAGGCAAAATCGCTATTAGAGCAGGCCTTAATGGAAGCAAACAGGGAAAGGGAAAAGAACATCTTGAAAGGAACAGGTTACTCACTTCCATCTCCATCACCCTCTCACTCTGATTCCGGGCTAGACGACACTATTTCCGAGGTAAAACTCCTTAACCAAAACCATATGTTCGATTTCTATTTTCAGCTAAACTAAGCTTTTGTTAAATTCTTTAACGAATGAAAAGCATTTTTTGTCTTTTCTTGATATCTATACCATCAAACTTGTTTCGAGTTCAAAATTCAAATGCATAGATTTTCCCTCAACTCTTGTTTTCATTTCTGGTCCAAGATGAAATTATTGAGTTTAATGATGTAGCAAGTTACAGCATAGTTGAAACCCATGTTAAGTCCCCATAATATCCAGTTTTGCTTTGACCCTACTATTTAGCAGTTGACTGTTAGGGTTAGGTTCATAAGTTGTGGACCATGTTTTTCACTATTTAAAACAGTTTGCAGTTGTCAGTAATGGAACTGATTATATTCACTTGGGAATTATTTCGGTGTAGGCTAGTGATGCCGAATTATGCTGCATTTGCTTCGAGCAGATCTGCACAATTGAAGTTCAAGACTGTGGCCACCAAATGTGTGCACAATGCACACTAGCCCTTTGCTGCCATAACAAGCCAAACCCCACAACAGCAAGCGTAAACCCCCCGGTATGCCCCTTTTGCCGGAGCACCATTGTCCGACTAGCAGTAGCCAAGATAAAAGATTGCGACGTCTCTGATCACGAGATCGAAGTCAGTTCCCCGAAGCTGAGAAAGCCAAGGAAGTCTAGGAATTTCAGCGAGGGAAGCAGCAGTTTCAAGAACTTATCTGCAGTCAGTTCATTTAACAAGATGGGGAAGATTGCTGCAGAAAACGAATGGATCGATAAGCAGCCTTGAAAACCGGGCACTTTGCTCGATTCAAAGAGTTTCAAGTTGCCAATGTGAGATTATCCCCTTTTTCCCATTGGAAAAAGATAATTGAAGAATGAAGCAATCATGATCCAGATTGGGACCTATAAGGTATGTAGAAAGAAAGGTTGGGTCCATTTGGCAGTTGTAGATTTGTAGGGTGAAATAAGCACAAAGGAATTGCAGGTGTTGGGTTGGTAATATTTGTTTACTTGAAATTTAAACAGTAGCATTGGGTCATTAGATTAATAATATTATTTTGAAAAAAATCATTTTTCTTCTAAAATGGGTAGTAAAGTTTTGAACTTTCTTCCATGGCTGCTCCCATGGGAACTTGTTTAAAGCATGGCATCTTCCCCTTGGACAGAGTCAAATCAAAGACTGTTGGCCCCACCAAAGTCCCATGATCCTACAAATAGGAGAGTGTTCATCGTTTGACTGTATATGGATTGAATTGATTTAGGTAATTAGGTCAGATTTACGATTTTTAGATTATTTTTTATATAGATCTCGGTTATTTGAGTCTGTTATCGATTTAATTATTTTTAAAGATGTTTATATTCGGTTTGATCAAAATGCCATATGTCACGTTACTATTGACTCATATTTTTTTAGGAGGGCTCTGCCTAAGCAGATAATATTGTTGGCCTGCTTAAACCAACATCATCAAATAATCAACTAGTCCGTGATTCAATGCCATTGCTGAAACACGACAGTAGAAAATGCGAAGAAAACAAAACAAGCAAAACCACTAAGGAATCACAAAGGAAAAATACATCATTCCATTGCTAAAACATAAAGAACTTGATCAGAAATGATGAGATCAAAACCTTAGTTTTCACATAGATGATCTAAGGTTTTGGACCTGTTTAGGACTGTGGTTCCTTCTGCATCCGCTAGCAGCTCTTCTTTCCGCCGCAAGAAAGTGACCGAGTGATGACGGTACATCGATCATGTTATCACTCTTAACATCGAGATTATCCCTCGAGCATAACGAAAAGACCCAAACTTTCGATCTCTTGTTGCTGTTGATGATCCGGTTTTGTTTTGTTGCCTCAGCTTTCTTCCCTCTTACAGATCTTTTAGTCAGTTCCAAGATGCTGGAAACACCAATTAAGCTCCCAAATGTAATGCTCTTGTCATGGGAACAAGACCCTGTTAACTGCAATCAAAGCAACAATCTTTACTTTATCTTAACACTGTTACTGCTCAATTATGACATTTGATCAGGAAATTAAGATAATATCAATGTCATGCTGGAGTTTAAAATCTACAGTTTTATTTTCAAAAAAAGGAATCTATGACATTTTTAATCTAATGTGTCTTCCTCCTGAAATCTCTGAACCAGGAGCAGTAATGTTCAGTGTGTGCTGACACTAGCAGGACATGACAGAAAGTCATGCCGGTATCAATTGTTTTGTTGCAATTATTGAGTGTTGCTGCTGTTTTTAACACTTGAAGGCCTCACTGTGAAGGGAAAAAAGCATCCAAAGAGCACACTTCAGAGTTCAGACTCCATTATTATGGTGGGAAAATGCATCAAATCAGGCTCAAGATCATAACCCCAATCCCCAAAAGCAGAGCTGTAAAAAGAGGATTTCACTTCTAAACTTATTACCATCCTAGGTAACAAAAGCCATTGTGTTCTGGTAAAATTTCATGGAGGAGAAAACAACTGAAAGAGACCAAAAGGTAGTACAATCAAGGGTCATGACTCATGCATGTGGATATGGAAGCTGAAAAGTGAAAAGCAACCCAGGAAACAAGAACCAGGACAAGGATCCAATGAAAATGTAGCAATCTAAGCAAAATATTTTAACCAAATCTTGTTCTCCATCGAGTCAGTGACTGACCTCTGTGTCTAAATCTGAAGAGGAAGATGGAGAGGCAGTGAGTATAGTATTGAATGAAACTGAGCCAGAGTGATCATGGTTGCCGCTGCTAGGCCTAGCTACCCTAACTCTCACATCCAGGGGCTGCAACCCCAGTGGCCAACCATCTTCCTACAATCAAATCAATTGTGAAACATGGTTTCAATGCACCCTCCAAACAATCAACATCATAAAGTGAACAAATGAAAGGAAAAAGAAAGAGAAAATTTTATCATAATTCATAACTGTACTATACACAGGCAATATGACAAACAGAAAGTAGGCACGTTATCAGAGGAAATTATAAGAAAAAAACACAGACCCGCAATTACAATACAGAAAAAGAATCCAGGAAACAACCCACGAGAGAATAATCCAAAGGAACAAGAGAGAGGACGAGCATTACCTGTTGAGCCATGTATTATGATGTGTCTGGCCTTGTACTTTTGAAATTGGATATTTGTGTTGATTGAGATCGTGGTGAAAACATCTGGATACTGAAACTAAATAGCCATATAGATTGCTGAGAAGATTAACAGAGAGCAAAATTCCTATATTTTAAGAAATATGATACCTTTACATTTGGTCCAGAGAACACCATTGTTAGCCCAAGCTTTTAAGCTCTTAGGACCCACAAGAACTGCTGCTTTTCACTGTATCTTCAGTGTTATGACTCAAAAGGAAAAACCCAAATCTTCCATGTCTAATTCTCATGATCTGGTGATCTAATTGAAAAACCAGAAATTGTGGTCTTCACCAGATAATTTCAAGGTCCACCTAGGACTTTACAGCAAAAGTTCACATTTTTTTATTGGAAAGAAGATTTGGTATTTGAGTAGGATGATTCAGTTTCTGCATTAAAGTTGTAGAATGGTTAGAATATCCTTTCTTCCTCCTAGGAACAGCTAGAGGTATTCTTTTTAAGATTTTTACATCAATAGATTTCTCAATTCTGATTCAATCATAATATGTTAACGACTAAACCGAAAGTTATCCGAATCAAAAATAACTAGGTTGACATCACTAATACTCGAACCGTAATCTAAAAACAATCGTTTTTTTAACCACTAATACTAAATTATTCGTGCTATTGCTCGTTTGTTTAACCACAAAACAAGAGGTTCAGAGTGCAATTATGGACAAAGAAAGACAGATAAGTTATTGGGCCAAATTAAGTTTGGGTTTAATTTGCAAACGATACACTTTATGGACATGAACCCATATTTGATAGAACTATAAAACAATAGGGGAAATCAATATTTACAGACAAAAATATCAACCCCATTGGCATATCTGCTGAATAGAATCTGCAATAATTGAGACATCTGATATCAAAAGCCATAAAAAATGGGTCATGCAATTAATATGTATATTGGAATCTGGAAGAGTAAGGTGTACTTGGCACAAGAGCCAGATGAGGGGGGCAGCTTGAATTTATGACAGGATCTTCCTCTGATCTCTACTATTTACTGTCACCAGGAAGTGAGGTTGAGGGAGAATATCCCACTTGGGTTTTCTCACCCTCTGGTAAAACCAAGGCAGTGTCTGAATATGAATGTTTGGTTCCCTAGGGAAACTCAATGGCAGATTGGCAGTCACCCCATTTTCTTATCACACAGTACAAAGTCAATGCTTATCCATTTCTTCTGATTGCAGACAAGAAAAGAAAGAACCCAAGGCTCAAATCCATGATGTTCATTCATTACTTATAAGATCTTTCTTTTTTGGAAATTTTTTTGTATGGTTTTAGATCTGGGTTCTGTCATAAAAACACCAGAACAAGAAGATAAATGAAGCTGAAATGCTGAAGTAATATAGCATTCATAATGGGAGAAACAGTAGTGTTTATCTTAGATAATGTAATGAAAAACATAATGAAAATTGTGTCTATATATGTATCATATCATTTGAAGACTGAAGTCACTTCCTTGTCTGACTTTCTTAATCTTGTTCCCTAGATCTGCAAAGAAGAGCCGGCGGGAATAAACACTCGATCTCCTTCGTCAAATCTAGTAGGATTCTCCGGCGAATTGCTTTCCGCTTTGCTGATAAAATTGGGAGAGATTTCGGTTTCCTCGGTGCAGGTGGGCACTTGAGGATGGTTGGAATTCTACGATCCAAAGAAGTTGGAGTCTTGAACCCATCATCGTCTTCATCTTCAGCAACGTCGAATTCTCCTGGACATGGAGGATTTACCTTGCTTTTTTCTCCATCTTTTTGTAGCCCGAACTCTTCCTTTTGTTGCTGTGGACTCTCATCATCAACAACAACAACACCAACATCTTGAAAATCAGGTGCAGTTTGACACTGATCTTCATGGAACTCTAAAGGAGGCCTAACCAAGAAACCGAGCTCCATGTCACTGCTTAGATCTTTAAAGTTTAAACACCTCAGAATTTGAGACACACGTGAAAGAAAATGGCTATAATTTCTAGCACACGAAGAAAACAAGACAAATGTTGAAATTAACGAACCCCAAAGTCTTAAATTAACCTAGAACAAAGGACAAAGGGTACGAGAGAAAGGATCAGCCAATGCAAACTGCAGAAGAAAAGACAAGAACACTGGGGAATGAGAAGCCTAGAAAAACAAGAAAGGAGGGTGATATTGTTAAAAAGGAAACGAAAATGCCAAAGGGTTTTAAATTCATCACAATTCACATCACCATCTTCCTTGATTGTTCGCTGATGTTTTTCTTTGGAATTTAGTTCTGAAACATGCTGCTTTGATAAGAAAAAGATAGGAAGAGAGAGAGAGGCTCTGAGAACCCACTTTGGCGTAGGATCCAATGCAGCGTATTATAAACAAAAACACAAATCTTTCTCGCTGTCACTCACTCTAGAAAAGGTCTCTTTCCACCGCTTAGCCCTCTCTTTATTATTTTGGTCAAATTAGGTTTAGGTCCCTATACTATTCTTAATTTGGTATTTATTATTTTTGTTGACATGAAAGAATAGAACAAAATAGTTAATCATTTTTTAAAATAGTAACCCTTTAATTATTATATCGTAAACACTGATACCTAAATTTATAATCTTTAAAAATATCAATCATTTTGTTAACTAATAAGATAAGATTATTCATGCATTAATACCATCTTAAAAGTATCATTATTATTTTATTATATTCGAGTCAATTTGACAAAAAAATAAATAAAAATTAAATAAAAATTAAAAAATTAATAAAGCTAAATTAATAGATCAAAAATTTTATTTTGTCTTTTTTAACAATCCAATTAATATTATTCATTATTTAAACTGAAAGTATTATCATCAACTTATGTAAAATTATAGTATACGGACCAAACCCAAAACTCGATTATAGTATAGGGATCAAAACCATAATTTGACACTTTATTTTCATGATCGGGAAGTCTCCTTCACTCTCTTTCACCCTTCCGGAACGCAATCGCTTTTCCCTGATGTCTTCAAACTTTGATGCATCAAATCACGTGGTTTACAACTCTCGCTTCATGATTTATCCATCTCGCGAGAATTTTCCATGATTCCTCATCATTGCTTGTTTGTTTTCTAAGAAAAGTATAAAGGAAAAAGACTCACCTGCATGTTTCCGTGCTGTAATTTTTAGAGGGAAAGCGAAGTTCATGGGGTCGGTTGCGATGGGGGCAAGCAAGGAGACAATGTCGGGTGTATGGTTTAGGGTGTGTAGGCCATGACCAGCTTCATAAAATTATAAATAAAAGATAATATTATGGATTTTGAAAGATTATAGAATGTAAACCAATATCTTTTTAGTAGTTGTTTTCAAGGGCAGTTCAAAAAATCATGGGAATTATGTAATTTACTAAAATTTATCTTAATTTATAGTTTTATTTTTCAAGAAGAAAATTCTATTAATACAGAAAATTATTTGATTATTTTCTTGAATAAAAAATTTATACATAAACAACTAAAAATTTAATATTCTTACTTAAGAAGTGTCACATTTTTGTATATTTTGAGCAAAACTATTTACAATATTTCATTATCAATTTTTTTTAGAAAATCACTTTCAATTGTCATCAAAGCCAGTTTATTTAATTTTCTATACAATATAATTATTCGTAAGTATGACTTTAACAACTTTAAGTATGAAAAATTATGTTTTATAAAAATAACAATAATAAAAATTATCAACGAGATTCTATAAGAAATTATCACATTTAAAAAATAATTAAAATATTTTAAAAATCTTCATAAATTCATTATTTTTTTTGTTAGATAAAAGTTCATTAAACAATTTAGATGATGTACTTCCATCAGTAATAAATAGTTCACCCTTCTTAAGAGTATTTTTAAAATTATTTATAAAAATGATTTATTATAATAAAAAAATATTCTTATACAATTAATATTGTTCAATTTTTTTATCGAAAAAAATAATAATTTAATCAATAATATATAAAAACATTCAATTATAAATTAAAAGATATTAATATTTATATTTTATAATTTAATTTTTGCTTTTAATCCCTTTCTTTTTGAAACTTTGTGCAATCGTTTCACTTGCCCATCTCCGAAACTCTCACATGTTGTTATTCCCTCGTTACTGGAGTGTCATGCTAATTGCTATGGTTCCTTGATATCGTATAAATTATATATTATTTGTATATTATACATAAATCAATATTAAAATACTATGATCATAGATACCAATTAAAAGTAATTACAGTAATAATTGATTTGAAAAGAACGAAAGAAAGTGAAGACTATGCAATATGCATCATCTTCTGTACTCGACTATAATAATTCAAAGGAAACCTTTTGTTTGGACAAGATATCTGTGCATTGACAGTGTACAAAGATGCCTGGCCTGCGATGCATGTTCCCACATGAGTCCCTTCCACTACAGGACATTTCTCATGACTTAGGATTCATAAATGCGATGAAGATGCAGGCATGATCCTTCTTTCACACATTCACAGTTTCGGTGAAAGCATTTATATAGGTGCAAATCGTATACCTTTTTCATATATCTTTTTATGTCTTAGGGTATGGTATATTTTTTAGGGTGTAGGGTTTAGGATATAAAAAATAAGGAATAGGGTTTAAAATTTAATGTTTTAGAAAATTTTCAAAGGAAGAATAAAAGGATGCATGATAAAGAGGTAGAGGATTTTTACTCTTGTATATCCGAGTGCAAATCATCTACATCTTTCCTATGCCCACGGACAGAGCCACCTTAGGCTTGGGTGGGACAATCGCCCTCCCAAACCCGAAGATTTTTTTTTCACTTTTGTCACCTTATTTAAATTCTTTTAAAAATGAATTTTTTAGGAATTTGTCCCTCTATTTCTAAATATTTATGTTTTTTTGCCTCCATAAACCTCAAATCCTGGCTCCGTCCCTGCCCATGCCTCCATTTATGTCTCCACTTCAAATTAGAGGGTTTAGAGTGTAGGGTTTAAGGTTTAAGGTTAGGGGTTGAGGTTTAGGAAATTAGGAGTAGGGTATATTTTTAGGCTATAGGGTGTAGGGAATTAGGGGTAGGATGTAGGGTGTAAGTTTTAGGGTATTAGGGATAGGGTGTATTTTTAAGGTATAGGATTTAGGGTTTAAGAAATTATGGGTAGGGTGTATTCTTAGTGTGTAGGGTTTAGGATATTAAAAAGAGTTAGAGTTTAAGATTTAAAATTTTAAAATTTTTAATATGCGATATAATTAAAGACATACTAAAAAGATAGAGAATTTTTACCCATTATATCCACCCAATTCTTTGTCATGTTTTTTAATTGTATGTTGATTGAATAATAGTAAAAAAAGTATTGAATTGGTGTGAAAAATCAATAATTTTAGTGTGAAATTATTGAATTATTAAAATATTTTTAGTGGACAATAAAAAAGTGATAAAATATTGAAATGGTGTGCAAAATCAGTATTTTTGGAGTTTGATATATAAAATAAATTTGATTACACTGATAAATAAACCAAAAAAAATTCATTGAATATCATTGATAACCTATAAATCAAAGTCAAATATCGTAAAAAAAGTATCCACGAACATAAATAATAACGTATTATAAAGTAGAAGTGTATCATAAGACAAAAAAACATATTACAAGATAAATATATATAACAAAAAAATTAATAAAAGCAAAAAAAAATAATTATCGACAACGGCTGACGTTAAAATTAATGTTATTAAGAAAAGAAAGTTGGGTTTCTATAACTTTTTTTCCTATACAAAAATTGTATATCGTCAGGGAGACAGGTAAGGGTTTTGTCCCCTTTTGGTACGATGGTTAATTTCTTTTTCACTACACATTTTGTAATTCCATTTAATATTTTTTTACTGTGACTGAACAAATCTTAAACCCGAAGCGTTGACGGACGGGGACCCACAATAAGATTGCTTGGATTTCAACGCAACACGAAAATATATAAAACGACATTGACATAGTCTTCTTTTTGGATAACAGAGAAATATTCTAAGTCATGATAGTTGACATGTCATCGTGCTAACATATGCTATTTATTTTTATATCAAGTCAATAAATAATAAAAAATTATAAAATAATCATTTTTTTAAATATCATTAAATTTTAACCATGAACTCTAAATTTTAAATCTTAAAGGTATAAAGTATGAGCTCTAGTATAACGTTTGTTCGATAAACGCTACAGTAATACATGTTTTTACGGTGTTTTATGATAAAACACCATCGTATATCATCCATTAACGACATTGTTCTAAAAACATAATAATAGTTGTTTTGTAATATTTTTTTTCTATGAACGTTATAATATGTAAAAAAATAACGACGTTTACTTTATAAATATTATAAATAATGTCGTTATATATTAAATTTAGTATAGTATCAACGCCTGTATATATGATAAGAATCCTTATTATAACAAGATTAATATTCAATGGTTGAGAGTATATAATCTATAACAAATACTACTGTAATCACTATAACTAAATCAAAAAAAAATAACAATAACTGAGGAATAATTAAATCTTGTTTAGATTAAAAAATAAAACATTTCTTCTCATTATTACTACAACATGAAGGAGGTCATGAGTCCATGTCTTTTCAGATAAAGTAAACGTTTAATTTATGATTTATATTTACGATTTTTTTCATCTAATAATACATATTTTAAGATTTAGATACGAATCCTTTTATTAAAAAATTATTATTATTCTCAAACTTTTAACCCCCGTTTTTCTTTTCAAATTTCATATTTTTTAGTTTTTTGTTTTGGTCTTTTTTTATCAATATTCGACGATCAATTTTAGTGTTGGTTGTCGACCACCGGATCTATTTCTTTTTCTTGTTTTATTTTAATAAGGATTTTTTTTTTGTCTTTGTGACACGCTTTTCTCTGTTCTTGTGACATGTTTTTATTTTTGTTTTGGGGTTTGATTCGTCTGTTTTTATGGCATGTTGCAGCATACCCGATCGGTTGTTGTTCGCACAAAGATTCAATCGAAGCTAGTTTTTTGATTTATTATTTTATCGGTGGTCACTTGAAAAGACTTATCCCCACTCGGTTGATGATTGTTTGTCGATAAAATTAGTCATGGGTAGCGGCACTTTTTGCACAACAGTTTGAATTTCCTACAACTCCTTCTTTCACTAAGCGTCTCGTTTGGACAGAGATAAGGAGATTCAGGAAGCTGCTGAATTTTATCGGTATCCTTATTTTCATAGGAATTTTATTTTTTTTTGTTTTTGGGTTATAAGAATTCTTGGATTTTTTAATCTAATTATTTTACTTCTTGACTATAATATAATTATAATTTTCTGGATTTAATAAAAATTCAGTAATATTTATCAAAAAAAAAATTACTATTATATGATTATATCTAACCTTTGTTGGTGAGTCCGTGTCTCTTTAAATACAATGTCTGTGCTTTAAAGGCGGAGAAGATTATATATTGGCAGTTTAGGAGAGATTATAAAGGGAATTATATTCGTTATTTGTAGTTTAAATAATTAAGATTATTTATTTTTAAATATTTATTTAATAATTATTTCTTTATAAATTATATGTATAAAGAGGTGATGATTCACTTTAAAAAATTAAGATGAATAACTCTAATTAATCGGAATCACGGATGACGTGAATAAAGTTCACCTAATAATTTTTTGTTGTTTAGGTTGGACTTTGTACTTTAAAAATCGATACTACATGCAAAAATATATTTATTTTAGCAGAAATTATATTACGGGTAAGTCCTACCACGTATTTATAGATCAACCACTAAAAACCATCTATCTCATTAATTTTTTTATATCATATTTTTCCTCAAGTGATCTTTTACTTGAAAAAACTGTTTTTATGAATATAAATATGAGTGGAGATTTAATCAAAAAAAATATGACATAAAAACCCCATAAAAATTAATAATTTTTAATGATTGATCTTATAAATAACGTGATAAAAACTTACCTATAATATAATTTCTTTCGTTTTAAGTCTACGTATTATTACATCTAAACCTAGCGTGATGGTGTTATGGCAAATATATACTTGTCTGCTAAAACCGTGCTTAATGATTTTGCTCCCCATCTCCGTTCATAATGTCCCAACATTCCTGCTTCGATTCAGTTGCTTCCTTTTCCAGATATTCATTCATTTCAGGTTTCTTTATTGGATTAATATATATTGTTGATATGGTTTTAAGTGAGTATTCGACCGAATCGTAGATTAGTGATATATTATATTAAATTAGAATGAGTCTAATTTTAATCGGTTATTTATATATTTTTGTTAGCTCTAATCGTTTCCTTGTTATAATTTGTTAAAAATATATCCATCAAATAATATAAGGCATAACTCAATATTTTTTATTAAAAAATTATTTAGATATTTTTAATATTAGAATGAGTCATATATTAGTGATAGAAGTTTTTTTTTTCCACTAATTTTATTTTTTTGACAATGATAATAAATTATTATGATTATATCTTTTATTTTTTTAAGTTATAATATTTATATTTTATATTTTTATTTTTTTCGTCTGTTTTATTCGTTCAACGATCATAAATTAATATAAAAGTGGATGGATGCGACCGGTTATACAAGATTAAAGCACGGTTGAAGCGCTCCTAATCACGACCGAAGATGACGGTAAAAAAACAAGCACAAAATTTTGCGTATCCGTTTTAAATTTCAAAAAAAATTAATCATTTTCCACTTCCCATTTCTTTTTTCGAACATCATCTCTCTACGAATTTACCTTTTGTTTTTGCGCAGGTGATTTCCTGTTTGGTTCATACGAAAATAGAAGGGAAAAAAAAAGATTCCCGTTTTGTCATGTCATATATTATTATTGGATGTTGATCGGGTTTTCTTTTTCTTCATTAATCAAAAAGATTGAAGAAGATGAGAATGCATGAATTTTGAACATATTGTTTCTGCAGAATTGTGATTGTTGATTTGATCTAGCTTTGATGTTTCGTTTCAGCTGGTGATATAAAGATGGCGGATGGTGAAGATATTCAACCACTGGTGTGCGATAATGGAACTGGAATGGTTAAGGTATGAAGTATGCTAGGATTCACTGTCTTCGTACTTGTGAATGGTATGATGCATTTTAATCCTTTTTAGGCTGGATTTGCCGGTGATGATGCACCAAGGGCTGTGTTCCCTAGTATCGTGGGTCGTCCGCGTCACACCGGTGTGATGGTTGGAATGGGTCAGAAAGATGCATATGTTGGGGACGAGGCTCAATCCAAGAGAGGTATTCTTACTCTGAAATATCCAATCGAACATGGAATTGTTAACAATTGGGATGATATGGAAAAGATTTGGCACCACACCTTTTACAATGAACTTCGTGTGGCTCCTGAAGAACACCCGGTTCTTCTCACAGAGGCACCTCTCAACCCCAAAGCTAATCGCGAAAAAATGACTCAAATCATGTTTGAGACCTTCAATGCTCCCGCCATGTATGTTGCTATCCAGGCTGTTCTCTCACTCTATGCTAGTGGTCGAACAACGGGTAAGCATACCAAATGTTTGAAACGATGTCAAAGTGAATTTTGCACTCGGTTTGACATGTATAACATACTTTATGTAGGTATTGTTCTGGACTCTGGTGATGGTGTGAGCCATACGGTTCCTATCTATGAAGGGTATGCACTGTCGCACGCCATCCTTCGACTTGACCTTGCAGGACGCGACCTTACTGATGCGCTGATGAAAATCTTGACCGAGCGTGGTTATTCGTTTACCACCACGGCTGAGCGTGAAATTGTGAGGGATGTGAAAGAGAAGCTGGCGTATATCGCACTTGATTTCGAGCAAGAGTTGGAAACTTCCAAAACTAGTTCTTCGGTCGAGAAGAGCTATGAGTTGCCTGATGGGCAGGTGATCACGATTGGTGCTGAGCGTTTCCGTTGCCCCGAAGTCCTTTTCCAGCCTTCGATGATTGGGATGGAAGCTGCCGGCATTCACGAAACGACATACAATTCTATCATGAAGTGCGATGTGGATATCAGGAAGGATTTATATGGAAACATCGTTCTCAGCGGTGGAACAACCATGTTCCCGGGAATCTCTGACAGAATGAGCAAGGAAATCACTGCATTGGCCCCGAGCAGCATGAAAATTAAGGTGGTTGCTCCACCCGAAAGGAAATACAGTGTCTGGATTGGAGGCTCCATCTTAGCATCTCTCAGTACTTTCCAGCAGGTATTATTGTCTTAACCAATCAAAACTCAACTTAATAACCCAAACATAAATTTGACTCAATTTGATCTGATCTTAAATTTGACTCGATCCTAAAATCTTCCAAACCCAACACGACCCGAACTTAAAATAACTAAAACTTAAAATATTTTGAACCTATAATAACCAGAATATGTATGTTATGCAGATGTGGATTGCCAAGGCAGAGTATGATGAATCTGGTCCATCTATTGTGCATAGAAAATGCTTCTAGTTCTTCAAAATTCAAGGCCTCTAAGTAACCAATGTGTGGGGTTTAATGGTTTCATCAAATCCAGGCTACTAAGTTTCTAAACCATTATTATTGTTCCTATTCATTTTCTTTGTCCCTTATTTCATTCTAGTTCTCTTATTTCTTTGATGATTATTTTGTCGGAGCAATGTATGAACTATAATGGTAGATTTCAATTCATATGTTTTTTTTTTAATTTATTGTCGCATCTCTCTTCAATTCCATTCCCGCTTTTCCTTTGGTTTCTTAAAGAACTCGAACTCGAATTTATTCGATTACAATCTTATTTTTTATCAAGTATCGAGATAACGTATTTAACCAGAGAGCCAATTCGTAAATCTCTTAAACTTTAATATTTACTAGAGCTGAACATGCTTTGTTGAAAGTTAAAATTCACATGCATTTTTATGTAGATTAATGGATTAAACATGCAAATATCTCTTGACACATCTAGTTTCAATAACAAGTAATTAAGGTTTTTACTTGAGAACAATAAGATGATCAAAAACAAACGATAGATTCTTAATTGCATATTACTTGAGAATCTGCATTGATTTCCCTCAACATCCTTGAAGAATGCCATCTCTGGAAAGAAGCATCGAAGAAGAAGCTTGATTCTCATTGTTGTTGAAAGGATGATCGTCTTCGATCGAAACTCCGGTCCGGGGTTCATTATTTTCATTCCCCAGAAGTGGATTACACTCCACGGTTCCGGTCCAGGTATGAACTTCCTCCTTCAATGGACCTATGTTTTCTTCTAAACATGCTGTTTCGGTTTCGGGTTTCTCATCTTGTGCTGCAGTCCCATTGCTCCACGACTCCGGTTTATCGACTTTGTTCGGAAGGGAAAGCTGATTATCGTGATCAATGAAATCCGAATTGCTTCTTCCGTATGTCGAATACGATGATTCTTGTAGAATGCTTTGCGTTGAAGAAGATGACCTCTGCGTGAAACTCCCGAAGCCTTTGATCCCTCTGCTTAGCTTCCTAGCTCGGTTCCTTTCTTCTTTCAAAACAGGCCCTTTCTCCAGCAGCTTCAGCACTCTCTCTGATTTCTTTCTAACAGCTAATCCCCAGTTGAATCTGCAGTTGAAATTGAATCATGTTAGAGTACATGTTCAGATCATTCAGGAATCGGACTGTAGTTCGAATCAAGAATCGAAGTTGACAAAAACAAACCCTTTCTCGTCTATATATTGAAAGCTTTGCATCTTTAGAATAGCATCTTGATCAGCCTGGAATTCCTCCGCCGTACTCTCTGGTCCATGTGTCAACAAATGTTCAAGAACAATCAGGGAATTGTAAGAGATTCTCCATGTATTTCTTTCAAATCTGGCCAATCTGGTTCACACAAGCATAACATCAAACAGATCATAAACCCATCAAACTTAAGAAAAAAAAAAAAAAGGGTTTTCAAAAATACACACTTTTTATGCAAAATTTCAACAATTCTCCTGTAATCATCTAATTCAAAAGCTGCCCTTGAAATAGAACCCAGGGTCTGGGTATTTGGTACCCATGTATTCCCATTTGTAGCTTCCTCAGTCAACCTGCAGGATCATATAAAAACAACACCCTTTTTCACTTAAGATTCCCCACATAACCAAGAATCAAAAATAGAAGAAATATACATACAGCTGAGCAGGGGTAACATCAGTTAAAGCTAAACGGGCTGTTTTGATCTTCTCCTTGAGAAAGAAGGAAGCTTGTTTCTTGAATTCATGGAAGAGAGGAGAACCCATGTTGCTGGGATTCTTGCTTACGGTAGACATGATCTAAGGCCAGAGGGCATGGGAAGAAAGGAAATTCTGGGGTAGAAAGGAGGAGAAGATTTCAAACCTGATTTCGTTGATTTGTAATAAATAATAAGATATGGATTTAGAAGAAAAAACGTGGAAGTGTGAAGTTTTTACTAGAGAATAGAGGTAAAGTCAACATCCACATGGTGTTGGACAGCGGGTGCTTGGTTTTGAATTTGAATTGGAGACTTGGCACTTGGGGAAATTGAGAAAGAAACAGATAAAGTTAGTAAGTTATGCAATATATATTTTTGGGTAAACTACATCAATTTATTATTATTATTTTTTATCTATTGACCTAATAATCAAAGATACTCATATTATCCTATTTTGTATGGGTTCGAATCCTGATATAGAAAAAACATATTCTCTATTAATTAAAAAAATCAATCAACTTAATTAAAATTTATATTATTCAGTAAAGACATATCTTTACACCTTAATTTTTTTAATGTTATAAGTTGTAACTATCCTAAAATTTTAAAATTTTATGTGTCCACACTTAAATGTTTTTTTTAAATCCATCACTGAAACCGCTCTTGATTTCTAATTTGAACCGTACGATGTTACCCTTTTGTAACCAAAACCAACCTCCACCGTTGGGGTGCAAGTCGCCATTTATACTTTCCCCTCAAATTAAAAGGTTTAAAGTTTTAAGTTAGGAATTTTAGTTAGAGAATTAGAGATATGATGTATTTTTTTAGAGTATAAGGTTTAAGATTTAGAATATAAAAAATAAAAATTAGGGTTTAAAATTTATTTTTTTAATAAAATTTCAAAAAAGACATAAAATGAGATATGAAAAAGGGGTAAAAAATTTTTACTCCCACTGTTGAAAGTAATTTCGAAAGTAATTTCAAGTCTGAGATTAATATCGGCAGTTCGCTCTCTTAGGAGAAGTGTTAGGTTTGGTTATAACGTACTTATCATATTTAATTAGGACTTGGGAGTTTATTTGATATTTAAGTCATCCTGCCAAACGAAAGATTAGTATTCTAATCATCTCGCAAATCAAGACATCTAAGCTGACGTTCCTTGATGACTAAAGTAGTTGAACATCGCCTGCCACGAGGCTAATGCCATTGCCAACATCAACTCACCTTCCATTTTGTGGCCGGTTTCAAGAAATATAAAAATACAGACTTAATATAATCCTGTACTTAATAAAAAATAAATATAGATCCATTTATGCACTTAATATCTTGGTATTATCATATACAGAATCTTAATTTATAAGATATAATGGGGAGATATATAAAAAATACAGAGTATATAAAATTAAAAGAAAAGAAAAACCATTTCATGGAATTGAAAAACTAGTTTAGCTAGGCAAGTTTAGGCCTCGAATGTTAAAAATCCAAACTCAAGTTTTTATTGAAACATTCTAAAATATCAAACTAACCTTTGAACTTGATTCAGGAGTTACTTGTCTTGAGCTTGCCAAAGACTTTTGAGGGTTTGGACCAATCGCAATTCATCACCATTTTGCCTGCTTCTAAGTGTTGACTGGCTATTATGTACGTGACAGGTGCACGGTCGACTTCACACGCTCTATCCTTCGGCCTTTTGCCTTGATCCGTCTTCCGCTTTAACTCGTTATGCTCAGCAGCTCCAACAAGCCCTAAAGTATCTTGTTGCCTAAAGCTCTGCCAAGAAAGGGCTGCTTTGCGTTTGATCCTATGTGTCCAGAGAATGCTATTTGGTTTCCACTTTCGGACCTCGCTAAGAGAGAACGTGTTTTTTCCTTCTAGCTCATCTCTCATTCGTGGAGCGAAGAAAGCGGGTTTTGCCCCAGCTACTGCTACCCTTGGAAGGGATACAGTCTCCCCCTTGGCCTTTGAAGAGGAGAAGGCAGACAAGAATACATCCTTCACAGAAGTTATTTTACTTCCTGCATCTTCACTATATGAGGCACTCTTCAACCGAGGGGACATTTTGGAAGGAGGGCCGACCACTACAGACCCCGACATCAGCCTAGGAGAGAAGCAAGCTAAATTTCTTTGATCCACCTTCCCAGGAAGGGAAGCGAACGGAAATACACCACGGATGGTGGGGGTGGTAGGTTCAAGGAGATTACGCGGTGGGGCAAACTCCTCTACTGTATTCAATTTTCCTGGGCAGACCCCGACCCCCTCAATCCATCGTACTAGAGCAATCCGAGAAGAACGATTAGGGTCATATTCTATCCTTTCTACAATACCCATACACGAAGTGTTTCGTTTCAGATCAATTCTTCGCTGCAATCGCTTCGCTCCACCCCCTCGGTGAAAAATCGTAATGCGCCCAGAGGAATTCCTACCAGCAGACTTCCCTGCACTAGAAACGAATTGTCTAAGTGCTCTCCTCTCTACCTCTTTGAGTGCAGATGCTTTTGATGAACCACTGTTTTCCCCTTTTGAACCCTTCTTGGCTTTCCCAGCCCCGGAAGCAAATGTTCGATGACCAACACAAACTGCCTCCTTGGCAATAAGGACACTTCTTAGTGATCTGATATGATTTAATGCCATAACTTTAACCTGTAAACATTATGTAGAAATAGTTAAAAGTATGCAATGACATGTGCTGGATATGTGAATGAGTCCAAGACTACATTTACCCGGTTTGCAGCCATGGATGGTAATTGGTATCAACGGAGAAATGAGTAAAGCATTTCAAGGAAACAAGTTTCTCAAAGAAGTTCGTATCTACAATTAGAGGAGCAGTGTTCATTCAACAAATCGAACCTACTAAATGATGAAATTAAGTAAACAAAACTTGAAAGTTCTTCTGGATTAGCCTTTTCCTCAATCTATAAAGTCTAAGAGCTCCCCCTTGGAATTTATCTAGGAATAAACCCTAGCTTTCTATATGAAGACAGGAAATGAACTAAAACAGAGATTAATTCAACCAAACAACACCCATCTATATGATTTCTGGACATAAACTTTGGATTCAACAGTGCATAGAAATAACTTTTCAACTAACTGGAATTCAGAAAAAAAAATAACACGGAATTCAAAAATATATTAGAAAGGAGATACGGAAGAAGGGGACCTACCGGATCGGAAAACTTCAACGGCGAACACGTTAAAGAGATGAATGGACGATCAACCTCGAACTTTAGGAATTAGGGTTTTATTTTCTTAATCTTCCTTCTTTTCTATGTTTATGAAACTAGGTGGGTTGGATCCAAGTTCCAAAGTAGAATGGATAGGCTGGGCCAACTAGTTGAGCCTTTTAGCCCAAAAACAAATGGTTTAAAATAATAGGCTTAAGGCTAAGGGGTAAAAGAAAAAAAAAATTAATTAGATTATTTTTAAGAATATTATAAGTATTTAAATCAACTTTGAGTATAGGTTATTTTAGGTTTAAATTATTTTTAAATTGAATGAATTTTTGGCATAGATTAAATGCATTTAGTTTTTAAATTTTTTAGGGTCAAATTAAACGATTAAAAATACGGGATTCTTTTAAGGATAATATATATTATGATAATTAAATATTAAATATACGATGAATGATGTTTGTTCTAGTTTTTTTCCAAGTTTCTATACCCATAGCTTTTTTTGTTGTCATTTAATTTTTAAAAATCGATTTACGTAGCACACTTAATTTTGATAGGTGAAACTTTTAATAAGAATTTTTTTATATGCATAAAACTTTACATTCGAAATATGTTTAAACAAAATTAAATAATTTATCACTTAAATCAATCTCGTTCATTCATGACTTTAGTGTAATATGAATCAAAATTCAAATTAGTGTAATATGAATCAAAATTCTTTGAATTGGCTCAACCAGCTAAATATTATTAGCTTCATCAACCAAATGGTTGTTACCTTTTTCTTTTTGTCAAATTCATAACTCCAATACCTAGAGCTTAGATTTAATCACTTTTAAAGGTTAAAGTAATGATTTTTATTCTTAAAAGTTACAGGTCCGAATATCAATAATATCAGTAAAGTGATGAACAATTAATGTCCAATAATTGAGAATATACTCTAAAACAGATACTATTATAATTACTATTAACTGATTCAAATATATATATATATATTAAAGGTTAAAATTTTAAAAGAAAAAAAATGGTGAATATAAGTTTTAAAAGAGAATTGGAGATGTTAAAGTTGGGGAGCATACTTTGTGTGGAATCGCGTGTGTTGCTGACTTTTGATTGACAAAGAGACAGACTATATCTTCTATAAGCAACTGTAAAATCTAACCAGACATGGAAAGGAAGAAAGTTTATGCACAACTTCCAAGTTTCAACTGTTTTTGAAACGGAACAAAAATGGTTACCACTTAAACAATTCCTAGAAAGAAAACTAATTCCTTTAAGAATCTAAAGGAAAAAAGACGAGCATGGTTAGCCCTTTCAGACAATGGTGAACTGGGGAAAAAAACAGATTGTCCCCTAACCAGGTCCAAGTTTCCTTTGCTTACTATGCTTAGCAAGATTTTACAGGATTGGTCATGTCTTGTCTAACAGAAGACATGGAACTCATCTAACAGAAGACAAGAATCAAGAATCTATGTTGTTGGAGAAGAACGCAATGGCAGAATCTGAGAAGAACTTGAAGGATACTGTGGCAAACATTGGAGAGGTTCCAAATTCTTATTATCAACAATGAATTTTAAGAAAGACCCTTGAAGAGGACCACCTCCATTTTTATGTACCTTTTTCTCGGCTTCAACCATCAATCTTCTTAAAAGCTTCTCTTCTGCATCTCTTAAGAACTTGAACTTTGGAGGAGGTGAAGATCTAAGCTTGTTTAGGTCGGCATCTGTTGATGATTCAAAGAGAGGGTTGAATCCGTGGTGGTGATACGAATCTAAAGGGTTCAAAGGTGGAGGAGAAGCCATTGGAGTGTCGATAGTCAAAATAAGATCACTCAAGCTCATTGTTCTTGAACCATTTCTGCTTTTATCGCCTCTGGACCGCCCATCTTCTGAGTCGAGATCTTCTTTTGTTTCCTCCTTGATTGTGAAGAGGAATCTCGGTGGACCGGCCAGATTGTGAAACCTCATGAGCTCTGACTCAATACCCTCTTCGCCATAGCCCTTTAGCAGCAGATCTTTTCTTGACCCGAGTTCCAAATCTGGCTCAACAACGCCATTGGCGGCGGTGGTGGTATTGGTGGATGCATGCAAAGAAGCGGATTTCTTCCAGCAGAAGAGCTGAATCAGCTCCTTTGCATGTCTGGTGTCATCATCTTCAACTTCTGAACTACTACTACTGCTGCTACCAGTTAACCTCTTCTTCCACCAAATCAAATAGTAAAGCTCAGCAACAACAGCTAATAAAAGACAACCAAA
The DNA here is from genome assembly GCA_035048815.1 of Abelmoschus esculentus. Taxonomy (NCBI): domain Eukaryota; kingdom Viridiplantae; phylum Streptophyta; class Magnoliopsida; order Malvales; family Malvaceae; genus Abelmoschus; species Abelmoschus esculentus. The sequence goes on from JAUCBN010000032.1 coordinate 2,665,029, forward strand.
AACCAAGCTCAAACCAATCCCTAATCCACTGAAAGATTCCATCTTTTGCTTGAAATTCACATCTCCTGGGTTTATAAAACCTTGGGTTTTGCTTGAAATTGTCAGAAGAAAATAAAAAGGACCTTTAAATCACAAAGCCCTTGGATAAGCTTCAGCTTCACTGCAATTCACAAGCTAAGATTCCTTGTGGTGCAGAATAAAGGATTGAAGGGTGGAAATGTATAAATTTGCCACAAGGAATCTGAGGAAACAGCTTCGTGCAGATAAAAACTTAATTTATAAGGCCAAAATCTGAAGCCAACAAAGGAACACCACAAAAGCTGTGTAGCCTTACTGCCAGTGGAAACAAAAACCTTAAATTCTACGGAAGATAGTGACCACGATACCCTTTTTCAAGAACTGCAAGTCTGCAATGACGGGAAAAAGTATAATTTCATTTTTGCTCTGTATGGAAATTGGCATTGCCTTGTAAAACAACGAATTGGGTCATTATCATCATCAATTATGATTTAGTAACCCAGTGTTGCTTGTACAAAGATTTTAATTGGTGTTAATTTTTAATTATAATTTTGTCGGTGATCATATAAAGTTAAATGCTCACTCAGTTGATTGTTGTTTGTCTATGTAATCAATTTTACCTAGCGAAATATTTTGCAGGATAGTTTGGACTGTTATACGTTTCAGTTGAATAAAGAAAAATAAAAGCTTTTCACTTTTCATTATTTTTTAGTGATAAGAATTTTGAATAAATTAGTCTGATTATTTTCTTTACCGGATATGTTATAATTATGATATCTTCGTTAGTTATAATAAAAATTTCTTGGTTATATTAAGAAAAATATTATACTTTTCAAAACTAACAGGTGGTTATATTAAAAAAGTGGACGACGTTCATCATATGAGATTTGTGTTCAATCATTTTATCCGTAAGGTTTGTATATATTATCAAAGAGTTAAGAATATCTATAAACAAATGCTACCATGTATTAAATAATGAGCTCAAATAGTTTGAGTATAAATATCTTATTTACACCTCTATCATGGAGGATTTTACTATTTATACGTCGGTTTTAAATTTGAGTCGAACCAATTTAAAATAAAGATTATCTTATCCAAATCCGATCAAAATCCCGTACTGATATACAGTTCCATCCTTTGTTTAAAACTTAGACCCAGCTGCAGCAGGAGTATTGAAGTTGAGCACTCTTGGTGCCGAAAATGAAATACTCAGCATGACCCATATGACTCGAAGATTGTAGTTCCTAAGGGACCATTTCCAACAACATTGAAAGCTGATGGATCCATGCGAAAGGTGTGAGGTCTAATCATGTATGTAAGCTCTGGACAAGACGGATTGGCTGAGCATAAAATTTCTCTTTTTTGTGGGAGTATACGGCAAAAGTGCAAGCTTTACAAGGGCCCCTGGATTTGGTGTACAGAGTTATGAGGCATTTAAAAGACTGTCCTGTATTTTGAAAGCATCTTTTAAAGACTAATGGACTATAAAATGACAATTTTTTTTATGTATTCTTTTAATTGAAATTTGGATTAACTTTGTATATAATTTAATTTTTTATGTATATTTTATTAAAATTTATTTTCACTGCCTAGATTTTATAAGTTTGTTCTTAAAATTTTACACAAAACCATTTATTCGTCCATGATAAGAATCGACAGGCTTAGAAGCGTAGCTTGGTGCTATATTTTGAGGAATTTAATCAAAATTTTAAAATTTTTGGAGGTCAGCTCAAAATTTCTAAAAGTTTAGAGGATTTTATGGGATTTTTAAAAAAAATGAGAATCTAATTAAAATTTTTAAGAAATTTAATAAAAATTATAACAATTTGTGAACTTAATTAAAAATATTGACCGAAAGGGTTCAATAAGCCCTTAAACCTTTGCAAAAAAATCAATTAAGCCCTTAAATTTTTTTTACCCAATAAAGCCCAAACTCATTAAAAAAATTAATTTAGCCTTTAAACTGTTGCAAAAAATCAATTAAACCCTTAAACTTTTATTACATTTAATTAAATCCTCAAACTCAAGAAAAAAAATCAATTTGGCCCTCTGATCAACTATGACCGTTAATTTTAACGTTTTTCTTTAAAAAATTGACACTTGCGACAAGATAATGTCACTCATCGTTTTTTAGAAATTTTAAATTTTAAAAAATCTAAAAACTTTATAAAAAACTTAAAAAATTTTAAATTATTTTAAAATATAAAAATATTTTTTATAATTATAAAGTAGTATTTTTTATTTTTATTTTTTATTTTTAATCTTTTTAAAAAATGTTATTTATTATTTTAAATTTAATTTTAAAATTATTTTTTATATTTTAAAAATAGTTTTTTCATGATTTTTATATAGTTTTAAAAAATACATTTAAAATTTTCTAGAAACAAAAAAATAGTATTTTTGTTGTAACATATGTTAAAAAATTAAAAAAAATTAAAATTAACGGTTAAAATTGATAAAAGGATCAAATTGATTTTGTTCTTGAGTTTAAGGGTTAATTAGGTATTAAAAAAGTTTAAGGGTTATTTTTTTTTTTTTGAGTTTGAAGGCTTATTTGAATGTAAATTTTTTTTAAAGAATTAATTAATTTTTTTTTTAAAAGTTTAAGGGTCTACCCTTAAGCCAAAAATATTTAAGATGTAAGGAGAATTTCTATCAAATTTCCCCAAATCTTGGGGGTGACAAGCCCCCTCGGACTAGGCTTATCATCCTCCCTTGGGCGGGCCTAACATGATTCAAAGTGACCCAACACAAGCTTTCATTCGGCTAAACCATTACATAGTTCAACAAGCAATGGAACATTCAAGCTGTGAAACTAAGACGTTTCTTATATAGCAGTAATAGTTTTAGGTGCCGGTTGCTAATGCACCGGGAGACTACAACAAAAAAAAACTTATTAAAAGATGTAAAAAAAGTAACATCTCCAGCTTAATCAACTTCTTCAATCTTGGGCCCTGCACCGCTTCCACCTCCGCTGGGAACTTCCTCATCCATAGCTCCTCCACCCATATCACCACCAACTCCCTGGTACATCTTGGCAATGATAGGGTTGCAAATGCCTTCGAGTTCCTTCATCTTGTCCTCAAACTCATCCGCCTCAGCCAACTGGTTCCCATCGAGCCATTGGATAGCTCCATCGATTGCATCCTCGATCTTCTTCTTATCGGTAGCGGGGAGCTTGGAACTTATCTTCTCGTCCTTGATTGTGTTTCTCATGTTATAAGCATAGTTCTCAAGAGCATTCTTGGCCTCCACTTTCTTCTTGAGTTCTTCATCCTCCGACTTGTATTTCTCAGCTTCCTGTACCATCTTTTCAATCTCTTCCTTAGATAATCTACCTTTGTCGTTGGTGATGGTGATCTTGTTCTTCTGGCCGGTGGTCTTATCTTCAGCGGAGACATTCAAGATTCCGTTGGCGTCAATGTCGAAGCAGACAGTGATCTGAGGAACGCCGCGAGGAGCTGGAGGAATACCGGAGAGCTCGAATTTCCCAAGCAAGTTGTTATCCCTGGTTCTTGTTCGTTCACCTTCGTAAACCTGAATCAAAACCCCGGGTTGGTTATCCGAATAAGTGGAGAAAACTTGTTCCTTCTTGGTTGGAATTGTGGTATTCCTCGGAATCAACACAGTCATCACTCCACCAGCAGTTTCCAGCCCAAGGGAAAGCGGGGTAACATCCAAAAGCAGCAAATCTTGAACCTTTTCATTGCCTTCACCGCTCAAAATCGCAGCTTGCACGGCAGCACCGTAGGCAACGGCCTCATCAGGGTTAATGCTCTTGCAGAGCTCTTTTCCATTAAAGAAGTCCTGCAATAGCTGTTGCACCTTGGGAATCCTAGTAGACCCACCAACAAGAACCACATCATCAACACTGCTTTTATCCATCTTAGCATCCCTCAAACATTTCTCCACCGGCTCCATGCATTTCCTAAACAAATCCATATTCAATTCCTCGAATCGAGCTCGGGTAATCGTGGTGTAAAAATCGATCCCTTCGTACAAAGAATCGATCTCTATAGTAGTTTGAGCAGTCGAAGACAATGTCCTCTTGGCTCTCTCACAAGCTGTTCTCAATCTCCTCAAAGCTCTGGGGCTTCCACTAATATCCTTCTTATTCTTCCTCTTAAACTCTTGCACGAAATGATTCACCATTCTATTATCAAAATCTTCACCTCCCAAATGCGTGTCCCCAGCTGTAGCTTTCACTTCGAAGATCCCTTCTTCGATCGTCAGCAATGAGACATCAAAAGTACCTCCACCAAGGTCAAAAATAAGCACATTCTTCTCCCCGGAGCTTCCAGCCTTCTTGTCCAGCCCGTAAGCAATTGCTGCAGCCGTTGGCTCATTGATTATACGCATAACATTGAGGCCAGCAATGACACCGGCATCCTTCGTGGCTTGACGCTGAGAGTCGTTGAAGTAAGCCGGCACCGTGACGACCGCATTCTTGATGGTGGAACCCAGATACGCCTCAGCAATTTCCCTCATCTTGGTGAGAACCATGGAGGAGATTTCTTCTGCTGCGAATTGCTTCTCTTCACCTTTGTAGGTAACGACGATCATGGGCTTGTCTCCTGGCCCAGCAATGACCTTGAATGGCCACAATTTCATGTCACTTTGGACCGAAGAGTCGCTGAACCTTCTACCAATCAAACGCTTAGCATCTAGAGCATGAAATAGCAACATCAGTAAAACATAAGCATAAATTCCCGCCAATAGCAAAATCAGCAAAATATTTCAACCAAATCTCAAAAAATTGCCAAAGAGAATACCTACATATTTAAACATTAATGATACTTAAGATTCACAAATATCAGATTTCCCTGGAAATCTAACATTGAACAATGAGAGGCCAAAACTGTGGCCCTTCAAAGTCTAAACGAAAAGGCATTGAACTTACCGAAAACAGTGTTGATAGGATTCATGGCGACCTGATTCTTCGCCGCATCTCCGATCAAACGCTCGGTATCAGTAAACGCCACGTAAGACGGCGTCGTTCTGTTCCCCTGGTCATTAGCTATGATCTCCACACGATCATGTTGCCAAACACCAACGCACGAGTACGTCGTGCCAAGATCAATCCCAATCGCCGGTCCTTCGCCTTTGCCAGCCATAATAACTTTCAACAAAGTACAAATTAACTTGAACAAACTTTGAAACTAAGAATTTAAGAGAAAAACTTGAACGGTTTTGTAACTTTCGAGTACTTGATTTTCGATGATATTGCAAACTCAAAAAAGTGGAGGTTTATAAAGAAAGTTTGATATCTAAAATGTTCGGGTCGTGCAGATGATGCGTTTTCAGCCGTTCGATCAAAAATTCCAGAGGCCTAATATTTTCTCCTCGGCTTCCTCTTGTTGAGCTTCCTCTAGTGAGTTCTGGAGATTTCGAAATCGAATTATAAAGCTACACGTGGCGCAGGCGCAACCGTTCAAAAGTAACATATTCAAACCCATCAACGTTTTCTGGTTGATCCTTATATCCAAAGAATAAATAAAATTTAACACATTAAATAAATACTCAATATTATATCTTTAATATTACAAATACAAATTATAGATTTAATTTTACCAATAATAAATAAATTATTTTAAAACTATAAAACACCGTAAACTATTAACTATTAAAATATGTCAATTCACGCTATATTTAAAATAGAATAAAATGCTTTTAACCATATAAATTATTTTTTTAAAAAAAAAAAATTTGTAACATGTGTAATAAATTTTCAAAGTCATTGTCATTGTTGTTTTTAAAAATAATGTCATTTTTTTACCTTTGTTCACTCAAAATTAATAAATTTTAATATATTATTCAAAATCAAAAAATATTTGTTTTAAATGAATCTAAATTTTTATATGGTTATACAAATGTTATAGCCACTTTCTTGTTTATTTTGTAAAAATTTTGATATTTTTTTAAAGTCGTAACTAAAACTGTTTTTAAGACATTTATTGTTAATTTTTTCTGCTAATTCATAAGTAAAATATTTATATCTTTTAAAATATATTAAAATTTACTGTGTGTTAAATAAAATTAGATTGAATTACGTTAATAATGATTTATAGATTTTTGTTAATTATTTTTATAGAATTTACCAAAAATTTAGAACTTAATTATATCGGTCTTATCTAAGTTATAAAAGATTAGATTTTTATTAAAAATAAATAAATTAGTTTTATACCATCCAATTTTATAAAATATCATAGACTTATAAATATTTTTCAAAAATCTCCATGATACGAATATAAATATCTTTATCCCTATTTTTATCTTTATTAAAATTTTGATAATAAAATTTTCTCGTATCTATCTATATAAATAAAAATTTAAATTATTCTTTATAATCCTCGATGATAATCTTTATGATTTTTTATTATTTTTTCTCCTGATTACCATCCTTATTCCCTACCAGTAATAGATTATATTTTTATAGTTTTCTGCTTTTGCTTGAGTTTGCGGCTATTCTCGTATCTTTCTTTTCATCAAAAGATTATATAATAGTTCTCATGACGTCAGTCGTAGTTTTTAATCAATGAAAATTATTTATTTTATTATTAATTATTGATGTTATTAATATAAATTTTAAAAATTATATTTTTTAAATAACATAAAAATTGATTAAAGATTTATTAGTTAAAAAAAATAACGTAAAAAATTATAATAAAATAAATAATTAAAATTAGATAAGATTATAATTGATGTGATAAGTTATATCCCCGATATAATTTTCGTCGGAGTCGACCTGTCCTGTTTTTTAGAATAAAGCATGAAAAAAAGTTATTTTATAATTGTATAGAAAAACAAGACCATCCAACAGGAGATGAATTCCATTTCTTTGCAAATAAACAGACAAGAATCTTCTACACAAAGCCTCGACACGCGCATGACATGTTGCACATGGAAAAAGGGTTCTCATTTTGGTTCATTAGGTCTAGATTGTATGCATAATTAAATTATATTTGTTAATGAATATTAAAGTTTTTTAAAGTAAATATTTAATTTTTTTTATTCTATAATTATTTTAAGAGTTTTTTATGGCCGATGCTAAAAAAATATTATCCGAATAAAATACTATATATAATATGTATACTTTAAAAGTTTAAGTTTAATTTTAAGAAAATTCAAAACTCTATTTTTAAAAAAATAAAATCTTAAAATTTAGAGAAAAAAAAATTAAATCCATAAACTCTTAATTTCATTACTACCATCGACTATCAGTGTGTCATTGTCTCTATCGTTAGACCCTCGTAGACCGATCAATCAATATCAGTTTTGATACTTTTAAGTAAACATTTTAAAATTTTATATAATTAAATAAAGTTTTTTTAAAGCTGTATGAGTTCACTTTTACGAACCAAACTTAAATTAAAGATATCTTTGTAGTTAAGAAAGCAAGCATAAGGTTTTTATTAAAACATAGATAACGCTGTTAGAATGCAAGAAAATCAAAGGTTATATAAATTCATAAAACTTTTACCAGGAAGATTTTATAATGTAATGAAAGTGTATAATTGTAATTAGAATATGCTTGTTTGCTATGTTATATAAAATTAGATATAAAATTTTAAACATAAATGGTATAATACATATATAACGATGCAATTTTCTAAATAAATACATTTAAAAGTAAGGTATTAAAGGGGATTTTTTTTTGATTAATTTAGATCAATTTGTATTGCATATATGATTTTCGTAGATAAATTTTTAATAAAAATATTTGTATATTTATATATATAGTATCGCTTGAAACAAGTATAATAAAACTGTCAAAATCCATATAATCGTCTCTTATTGGATCGAAGTTAAAGATTTTATTCTTTTATGTTTGTTTTACGTTTTATATTTGAAGTAGTGTTTTTTAAATAATATTATCTTTAAAATTTTAAATTATTTTTAGGTGTATAACCTGTTTTATTATTATATTTATAATTTAACGAATAATTTTTTTTTAATCACATATTCTTTTATGTTTGAAACTAAAAATATTAAAAAATAAATTTTAAATTTTAATCTTAATTATAGACTTTAAAAATATATTTTATCTTTAATATTTTGAATCCTAAACACAATCCTTAATTTAACTCTAAATTTTAAATTTATTATTTTAAAATAAAACATCAATAAAAAAAATACGATTTATGCCTAATTTAATGGTTTATTATTATTATATCCATAATTTGGTGGTAAAGCTAGGTTTGGCCTTATCTCTTAAGAACTCGAATGGAAGTCTCACCTTTATCCTCTGGTTTCTGTCCGGCTTTGTTAAAAGAATGAAAGAAAGAAGAAAAACTCAATTTTCAATCTTCCACGAAACTGTTGGCCAAAGAATTCTTTCAGAAGATGAAGGGTATTTCAGTCTTTTTGATACTTTACTTTGTATATATAAGAACCGCTAAATTCCACGTATTCTTCGAGCTTCATGCACTTAGACAATGGCTTCCCCTTTGTATTCTTCTTTTTTCCTTTGTGCTACGATTTTTCTTTTTTGCGCCTTTGCTAAAGCTACCCAGCCAACTGATCTCATGCTAACAATTGTCAACAACTGTCCTTTCACCATTTACCCAGCTATCCAGCCCAACGCCGGACACCCGGTGCTCGAAAAAGGCGGATTCGCACTTCAAACCTTGACCCACCGTTCCTTCCCCGCACCTGCGTCCCACTGGTCCGGTCGTATCTGGGCTAGAACAGGCTGCACATACTCCAACGGCCAATTCTACTGCGCCACCGGAGATTGCGGCCACCGCATAGAGTGCAACGGCTTCGGTGGCGCCACCCCAACAACGCTGGCACAGTTCAGCCTTCACCACGGAGATGAAAAAGACCTTTCTTCCTACGAAGTCAGTCTCGTCGACGGATTTAACCTCCCCATGACAGTGACCCCACACGAAGGCAAAGGCGTTTGCCCCGTCGTCGGTTGCAGGGCAAATCTCCTCGCCACGTGTCCCAACGAGTTACAGCTCAAATCGCCGCCGGGTAACGGCCCGGTTGTGGGTTGCAAGAGCGGGTGCGGAGCCTTTGGTACAGACGAGCTTTGTTGCAGGAACCATTACAATAGTCCACAGACGTGTAAGCCTTCGAGTTATTCCGATTTTTTCAAGCAGGCTTGCCCCGCCACGTTTACGTACGCCCATGACAGCCCGTCGCTCATGCACGACTGTTCTTCCCCACGTGAACTTAAGGTCATCTTTTGTCACTAAGCAATACAAAGATGAAGGAAATTAGCTTTAATTTCTAATCTTATAGTTATTTATGAGTATGTGTGTTCTGTATGTGTTTAAGTTGGCTTGAAGAATCAACGGTATTGAACTGTAATTCTGTAATAATTAGGGTATGCTTAAGGTTTAATTAATGAAATACTTGTTTGTTTAGGTGTGTAAGTGTTTAAACTTTATTGATCATAAAAAGAAGAGAATATATGGTTCATTTTTTCATTAAAAAATAAAGATGAAAAGCACTTTTAGAAAATGGCAAATGGCATATTCCCTCCTTATTCACTAAGTAATAAAATTTGAACAGATAAAAATAAAAAATTAAAATTAGGGATAAAATATAAATATTTAAAAATTAAAAAAAAAATTTAAAAATAAATTAAATTTTAAAAAATTATAGATGACAAATATAAAAAAGAAGTCGAGGTGAAAGTCCTCTGTATCTTCGTCATTGAATTTAAGTATTTATATATTTTTTTAATTTATCATACATGAATGAATGGTTAAATTTTGAGTACGATCGTAATCTTAAAAATTTTAAATTTAAATATATTTGAATTATTATTTTTATTTTTTATTGATAATTTGATATTATATTGTTAAAATTTTATATCTTTAATTTTATAATATATTTTTTAAAATTTTCATACCCTACCATGAAATCCTCTCTAATGTACATCAACTAATTTTCACTGTCACCGGCCAACTTGGTTAGCTGGTCGTCGTTTATTAATTACAATAGTTCTTGCTTACTTTATGATAATCGGGTTTTTAATTATTTTATAATTATAATCGAATTTTAGAGATAATTTTTTAATTAAAAGGAAAATTGGTTCAGTATTTAAATACTTAGCTTATTTGTTTTTCAAAAATATACAATTAAACAAAAAACAATTTTTTGTACAAATCATTTATTTAAACCAATAATTTTAAATATAACTGTAATGGATTAAAGTGTAAGTATCTAATTATACAATAAATCAAAGTTCTGCATAAATCAAATATATGTGCCTTTTCTAAATTTTTATTCTTGTATTATAATAATATTTTGAAAATAAATATTAAAATTTAAATTCAAATGAAACGGATAAACATTTATAATTATTAAGTTAATCAGTAAATTTTAACAAAGTCATACTCTAAGCGGAGAAATTGATAAAGTTATTTTTTATCATTTATTTGAATATTAAAAAATATAAAGTTGTATTTATGTTTTATTTTAAATGAAAAAATCAGTTAACTGATTCAAATAATAATTATCGAAAAGTATTAGTTTGTTTTATTGGTTTATCGCGGGTCATGTGTAGTCAGTCTCTTTCTTTAGTAAAATATTGTTTGTTAATATAATCAGAGTTTTGTAACAAAGCAGTTATTTAGATAATTTTATTTGCTCATCGTTCTCTTATCATTTCGTAAAACGTCTCGTTTGACGGAGACAAAAATTTTTACGAAGATTGCTCGATTTTTTTCGGCATTGGACATCACTCTAAAAAAAATATTTTTTTTTATATCTGAGTTTAATATTATTATTTTATATATGAGTTTTTTATGATTATTATCCTCAATTGTTTTTTCTATATACCTGAATACATTCTAATTCTAATTTCTTTCATTATTTTTATTAATAAAATCAAGTTGTTATTGTAAAAAATGATTATTTAAGTAATCTTACCTTGTAAATTTTTTACTTATTTAAAATTTTAATTATTAATATATATCAAAAATAAATTTGGTCTCAAAATGCTCGTGAATTTATCTAAATTAAAATTAAACAGAGACGTTGTTTTGTACTTAAATAGAATCATAAAAAAATTACCTGTTAACTCCAAAATTAAGAGTAAATATAATGACTAAATTGTTTAGTTTTTAGCTATAGGGACTCATCAGGTAATTTATCCAATCATAAACTCATTATACACAGACTCCCGACCGAACACTTACGTGGCAACTTCTGATTCGTAATAAAAAACTAATTGAACCGTACCTAATCCTAGCTCTCCTGCGCACAATATTTTAGTCCGCTATCGCCGAAATCCCTCAATCTATAAAGTGAAACGAAGTGTCTTCTCTTAACTTTCCTTCCCTTTCCCTTCTTGCAATCGCAGAGTGGTTTCGCAGCTCTCTCTTTCGTTTTATATTTACATGGCAACTCAAGCCAGCCTCCTCCTTCAAAAACAGCTCAAAGGTACTGTTTTCTTCGATCGCAGAGTTCTTGTAATTCTTTTTTGTGGGGGGTTCTGGTAAGATTTTTGAATCGGGTTCTGGTTCATCTTTTCTACAGATCTTTGTAAAAATCCGGTTGATGGGTTCTCAGCTGGATTGGTTGATGAGAACAATATCTTTGAGTGGAGTGTAACGATCATTGGACCTCCGGATACACTTTAGTAAGTTCTTTTTCTTTTCCCTTTTGGTAAAGTTTATTACTTTAATTGAAATTAAGTGTTTCTTATGCTTTCTTTGATGTGGGTTTTGTTTCTTGACATTCGATTTTGAGCTGATGTTATGGGTTTTGTTGTTCTCGAGTAATCTTTGCTTTGTAGCTTATGTTTTTGTTGTGTGTCGCCTTCCCGTTGCTTATTCTCCATTTAGTATTATTGTTCTTTAGCGATCTTGACACTGAATATGATTCTATTGAAGTTAATTTTAGGGTTTGTTTCTCTGAATATGATTCTAATTTTGTGATTTTTATTTTCGATGTCCCTTAACTTAAATTTTCTGTGTTTTCTAGTGAGGGGGGATTTTTCAATGCCATTATGAGTTTTCCACATAATTATCCAAACAGCCCTCCAACAGTGAAATTTACATCAGAGATTTGGCATCCTAATGGTATACCTTTTGTTTACTCAGTTTCTTACTTGCCTTTATATAATGCAAGAACTAATTCCATCTTTATGTGTATTGCAGTTTATCCTGATGGGCGTGTTTGCATATCAATTCTTCATCCTCCTGGTGATGATCCAAATGGATATGAACTTGCAAGCGAGCGCTGGATGCCGGTCCATACAGTATGTTTATGACATGTCATATGTTTTCTTTTGTTCCTGCCTGTTCATGTGCTAATAACATTCTTATTCATAGTGCCATAGATTTCAAATTTTCTCAGAGTTTATATACTCGATTGTAATCAAGTATTTTTTTTATCCGACAAAAGAGGAAGACGTGAAAGAACTATAAATTTTTCTGGAAAGAGGAAGAGATATGCATGTAACTAGAAATCAAAATCCTATATGAATTTGAAGGCCGACACTGAATGATTTACTCTTTCTAGAATGAAGGTTTAAAATGATGTCTTTTGTTGTATAAGCGAGTTAGATGGAGTTTGCCAATGTGATGAGAATATTTTATGATCATAAAATACCTCTCAATCTTGAAGGGTAAATTGTAAGGGCAGTAGATGATTGGTTTTGATTGCAATGGTTTCTCGGGTGATAGAGAGCTAGACGTAAATATTGGATAAATGTGAACAACTCAAGAAAAAATCTTAAGGAATATATTCTTCTTCCAATTGGTGGGGCTAATATCAGTTAAACTTAAGAATTACTGATTGAAATAATCACTCACTATTGTTTTTTGCTCCTTTTTCTGTTTCTCGACTCTATGGTAGTGCGCTAACAGATGTGCGGTTACTATTTGGCAGGTTGAAAGTATTGTTTTGAGTATCATATCAATGCTTTCTAGTCCTAACGACGAATCTCCTGCAAATGTTGAAGCTGCAGTAAGTGATTGTCTCGATTCATATATTTCCTTTTTGTTGCAACTTTGTCCTTTTATGTGCTGTTTCTTATTAGATGTTATGGTGGATGTCTTTCAACTTTCAGTTTGGCTAATTGATTTTTGCATTTACTACCAATGTTTCCTCTGAATGTTCGATTCAAACTAACATGACATGTACCAAGGGGTTAATATGACGAAACTTTTTTAAAAGAGCTTGTTGAAATAAGCTCATATTTGTATCATTAATTAAAATGGAATGAGTATTCTGATTATATGGTGTTCTAAAATGCACCTGTACCATCCATCCTTTGTGTTGTAATGCCATATCTATGGTTGTCAAGCATTATTTCTATCATAGTATTTCATATACGAACTAGTGAATTTAAAACGTGTTTCGCATCGATGTATTATCTTTATTGATGGACTGAAGACTTACAACCCTGATTTCTTTCTGATTTCCCATCTTGTGTATATTCGCAGAAAGAATGGAGAGAGACGAGGGACGAATTCAAGAGGAAAGTTAGCCGCTGCGTCAGACGGTCACAAGAAATGTTATGATCTTGTTGCTGCTGCTTCTCTACAGAATTTGAACCCAGGGAATGCCTTTTTATTTGATTGTGTAGAATGCCATCTACTTCTTTCTTTAGTTAAATTCTCCTTTTCGTTTAGCTTTTGGTTGGAGTCATTGTAATAACTCTCAAAACGCTTTCCCCGTTTTCAAAAGCTTCTTTTGGTTCAAGTTTTTTCCTGGCAAACGCTATTGTTGAGTCCCTCTTTACCATAAAATGTTTATCTTGACATGCGACTCCTCCTTGGGTGGACAATGTGCCTGCTGTTTGATGCTTGCTTTAGTTCATCTTATTTTATGAGAAGAGGCTAAATTAAGTTCAAATTACATCTTATCCTTAACCTTTTAAACTCTAATCATCCCTTGATTCTTTGGGTCTTAATCTTGATTAATTCTGACGGATTTATATCGGTATATTTCGGTTTAGTCCTGATTAATCTTAAGGACTGACGGACTTGTATAGACATATTTAGGTTTAATTTTGGTTAATTCTGATGGACTTATATCGCACAATTAATTTTAATATTAAATTATTTATCACTTTAATTATTTCATATTAAATAATATTAAACTATTACTATTTTGTAATAATGTTTTGTATCGTAATAAATTTCCTAAAATATTATCAAATTACACCTTCAATTGTGTCATTATGCTAAAAAGACTGACAAGAAGGGAGCAAGTCCCGTCTGTCAACATTAGCAATTAGATTTAGACAGAGTACATAATGTGAATTCAAAATTACTAATGAGCCCAACTCCCCATTTGACTAAGATAACATTCTTTACATAAATACCGTACACGTGTCACTTAGCTGAGCTGTCGTTGGCGTGATAATCACGTGACGGGACCTACCCAACGCTACCGTTCACTTCCACTCCGTCTCCTTCGACTTTGATTGCAATAACAAAGACTCCGAAACCAAAATTTTCATGGAGATTTTCAGGTACTGTTTTTGTTTCCATCGGTATATGTATTTTCAAAACTATTTGTTTAATAAATACCTGATTTCAAGTCGTATCGCGTTTGCAGGTTGAATTTTTGTTTTCGCGTTTGACTTTGATCTAATTAATTGGGAATGTGGAAATTTTCATAGGTGCCTCAATTTTGATTTTATTTCCATGGAAGAGAAAAATAAAAATGGTTATAAAGGAAATTTAGTTGTTTCTTCGGGTCCTAAATCGGTTTCCAGGAGTAGTTACAGGCAATTAAGTGCCGTAAGGAATCGTGGAAATGTTAAGGGTGCAGCAGGTGATGCAGCAATGTTTTTGCTCAAAGTTGCTGCACTAGAAACAGTTAGACGGGTCTCAAAGGCTAAGTGTCCCATTTTATGGCGCGGGTTTCAGGCTCTGCAAGTTATTTGCTACCCGCCCTTTAATTGTGTTCAGAAATGGGTTCCTTTTAAGGGTTTGGTTAAAGGGATGCAGGTTTGTTCTTAACATAACAAATTTGTAGAAATTTGTATTTCCAGTAAATTGCTCGGTGGAGTTATTTATGATGAAAGGCTTAAGTTGAACAAATGATTGACTTTGTTCCAGACATTGTCGAGGCCGCTGTTGGTGCTTTCGATTGCGACATCACTTTCTGATCAAGAAGAGTTGGTTGCTGAAGCCTCAGGAGTCGGTACTAATAGTGGTTCTTTGGTGAATCCAGAATTGCATTCAGAAGAATCCTCTTTGCAGCTGGCCGAGGATACAAGGTAAGTACTAGCAGGTGAATTCAAGCATTAAAGTATATGAAGTTTTTCTTTTTAGGACTTCTATTGTTTTACTGGCGTATCAATCCTAAAAGGAAGCTATATTTGCTCCCTCTCAAGCTAAATTTTGAAATGTAGATTCCATTATTGTAAAATGATTCTCTTCATAATCTGATCTCTGGAGCTTTGTTTGACTTTGTAATTAAGTGATGCTGCAAAGTGATAGGTGGGGTTTGATTGAATGTAAAAGTGAAGTATTTATAAGGGTAAATTCTATCTGGTCGACACACATAGATCATGAAAATTCCTAAACATAAAGAATTACTAGTAACTAATAGTATACTGTTGATTGGTTCCGAAGCTCAGATTCGGTCCAAAGCTATCCACTTCAATTCTGATAGAATTTTCTTTTTGAGGCATTCTTTTTTATTTGCATACGTTCAAATAGTACCAAATAAAATGCATCATCTATTAGGTTGAATATGTTTAGACCAGTCTTCCCCTTAAATATTCTAGGTTTGTATGTTTCAATCAATTTGATGTTCAAGTTGATTAGCATGTGACAACTTTACATGCATTTGTATGTTACTCCTATTAGGAATTTGAGTATGTCATCAATAAGGAGCTTCATTTACTAACCTCTTAATTCTGTGTGAACTGCTGAATCAGTAATGAAGCTTCCCAACATCTAGAGTGTGAAAGCTGGTTGGACAAACTCCACAGGGAGCTGGAAAATCAAGGAATTAGTTTACCAGAGAGGTGATTTGATTACATTTGTACATGAATGTATGCATTTTCTTTTCTTTTCTTTTTTGTAGGGGTGGGTGGAATACACCAGGCAACAGATTTCCCCTATAAATGATCTCACTGAAAATTAACAGCCAATCAATTTACAATCATTCACACATTCAAATTCCACAACTCAATAGTGACATGGGTGGCATTCAAGTTTCAACTATGTTTTTGGGATTTATTCGTTTTTTCGGCATATGCATATTCTTTTTTGAATTGCTTGGTTCTTTTCTTGCAGTAGACCATGACATTGTAGTGTTCATGCAGAATCAATGATGAATATCTCCGTAGATTTTATACAGCTGCAAATGGTGACTTTGTAGTTTTTCTATCATCAATTAAAAAGACAATCAAATGGAGGGAGACATATAGACTTCTTTCTCAAGAAGAGCTTGAGACATGGGCGGACATGTTATTCTGGCATGGATATGATCTCATGCACCGACCTTGCCTCATTGTACGGCTTGGGCTAGCTTGCTCCCGCTTGCCATCTCATGAAAGACCCCGTTTTGCTCAGGCAGTGAGTATGTTTTTAGCCCCCTGGAGTACTATTTAGTTTTCCATTTTGCTACCATTTGAAACCTGATCAGACCTATTTGTTTCATATCTTTAATATTTTTGTTTAATATGAGTTGGAGGGAAAAGTTTTATTCAAAGAAATCTTTTTGTCTGAAATAGCCAGCTGGAGTATCCAACACAGACGTCAATGAAAAACCTTGTTATCTTCCTTTACAACATCCTGTTTCCACCAAGATGGATACTTTTCTGTATCATTACAGGGATTTCTTTCCTCTTGGTTTGCCAAGCGACTTTTTCATCAACTCAAAATTAGATATTCTTAAAAGAATGTATTTTTCTATGTAATTCAATTTATTTTCTGTGGGCAAAGCAAACCATTGTCTTTCTCTTGTTACAAGACACTAACAGAGACAAAACCATATCTTTTTAAACATCACAATAGGTTAGTTCTTGAAGTCATTCAATGTTTTCGCGTCAATTATTTCCTTCTAGCATTGTTTCTTTTAGTTGCTTCTGTACATGATGCTATGATAAAGAGAAATGGTTGTTGCTGCAGTATCTCAAGTCGAACATGGAATCATGCATTTAGTCAATCCAGAGAATCCTGAAGTTACAGTTTTAGTGGACTGTGAAGGATTATCTCCTTTCAGATTTCCCATGCAAATAATGAGATCATGTTCTTCCCTCTTGCAAGATCACTACCCCAACTGTCTTGGTTGTTTGTTTGTTATACGGCTTCCTCCGGTTGTTCGTGTCCTTGCTCAGACTTTTATTCAGGTGAACTCTCCTTTGACTGAAAATATGAATGTGTTATATATCATATATCCCATTTCATATCTTTATTCGTTTTATTTCTTTGGCATCAAACATGATAAGGGTCTTTTGGTACCAATTTGTGGCTTTTCTCAGGTTTTAAAACCAATTACTAGAAAGAAGTTAAAAATTGGAGGAGAAATGTACCGCAAAGTTCTCCAGGAGAATCTTCAGACACTCCCATCATATCTTGGTGAAGATTGTAGGTGCACAAAATGTTTAAATATCATCCATGATGTGAAGCGTCCTCGCACAGACCGGTTCAACAAGATACATACAAACGAAGATGTTCGTGACAGTGAGGATCCATCCACACTGGATCTAATTTATGAGGATGATATCGACCAGAGTTGGGGCAGTTTCCAGGTATTTAGAATTGCCATAATAGGCTTGCTCATGTTGTGGGTTCTTATAGCTATCATGGCAGGATTATATGATTCCTGAAGGCTGAAAACCCCATTCTTTTCTTTTTCAAGGCCAAGTAGTTTGATATTATTTGAGAGTGTACACTATGTCCCTATCCCTAGTGTGTTTAAATCCAAAGGATTTCCTTTATGATAAACAGATAAACAACTTGATTAATTATAAACAAAAACAAATATAATTATTAATGATAAAAAGATTAAATGGACAATTTCAAAAAGAATAACTCAAGAAAAAAAAAGTGAATTTCTATTGTAATCATTTGGCCTAAATTCTTCGATAAATATCAATTACAACTAGGAAAAAAACATATGTATCAAAATATCCATTCTTCACAAAATAATGTATTTCTTGGATTGTTTTCTAAAGCTTACACACATGAAAATAATGAAGACACGAGAATTTCACTCCTAATCAGGAGGACCTTAAGATAAATCGAATGATAAAATATCCAAAATTTTAAAAACATCAAAATTAAATGTGTGATACTGATCGGTGTAAATTAGTCAAAATTAAAAAATTTAAAAACGTAAAAAAAATAATACAAATATTATACAAAAATATTTTTTTTGTTTGTTTTCAATCACTTAAAAAAAAACTTTTTGCATTAAAAAAATTCTTCACCGACACATGAAGACAAACCAATAATAAAAAAAGAAATTCACTCTCTCCATGTGAATGTTGTTAGATTTTTCTTCTCTACTATGTAGCTCATTGTCTCCTGGAATTAGCATTGGTTTTCAGAATAGCATCAACTTTTAGAAACAGACGTGTAAATGGTTGCAAGATAAAATTTGTATGATTTATGCCCATGCTTCCAAACTTGTTTTGCATTTACTGTAAAAATAATTATCTTTTTACAATTTTCGTAAGTTTTTTGTATCATAATAATCCAATTGTTGAAATTCTCAAGAATAACAATAAAAAAGGACAAATTCTTATATTTTCACCCCATCATATATATATATATATATGATGGTATGAACACAAAAATGTGTGCCTACTGGGATTCGAGCCCAGGTCTCCACGGCCACAACGTGGAATTCTTACCACTAAACTACAGCCACCTGATGACCAGTTTTCTTCAAAATTAAATTTAGTGAAAGTAACTAACGTGAGAAAAGCCTCCCTTTGTATTCAATATTCCTTCTTCACTCATCTGCAACGCAAGGGATTTTAGTTATGGTCTTTTTTTTGGAATAGTTTTAGGATGCTTATTAATATACACAATTATAATAGATAAAATTTGAAAACATATATATATATATATATATATTTGAGGTGTATGGGGTTCCTCTTATCCACCCACAACCTGAAACATATTGGGGTAATGTTAACCCGATCGGTAAGTCTATTGAGAAAACATGTATGCATTGGCTGGTCTTTTTGACAGATATAGTCAGAATGAAACTTTTGTACTCACGGAATATAAAATGCTTGATCTAGAAGATACATTCTAACAAGGAATTGAACCTAGTAGATGCAATGAACATCAAAATCAGATTGGCAGAATGCATACTGTTATGCAACATTACTCTGACACCAAATGCTTCTTTTTTTAGGTGTCCGGAGTTGCTACGATGAAGGGAAGCGTGTGGCTGAGACCCTAATGTTGGATTACCATAGGCAGCATGGGATAGGTAAATTTTCTTGGTTTGCCTGAATGATTTTCTCCTGTTACTTTTAATAATTCGTAACATTGTTCTTGTATCCTTTGCCATAGATATCTGCATTGCTAGAATCTTCAACACATATGGGCCACGCATGAACACCGATGATGGACGTGTTGTCAGCAATTTCATTGCTCAAGCACTTGGGTAAATAATGTGCTATAATATGGTTGCCATACTACCTGCCTCCTTTTTGTTCTTAAGTAATAAGTTTGTCGTCAACGAGTCCCCAACTTACTTATCAGTTACCAACTTAATCAAAGAACAAGAAGAAGCTGTTCTCTAACTTTTCTTTACCTTCTAGTCATTTAGAAAGAAAAATCCTTCTAGATTTTCCCATGAGTTAGTTTGTCTCTCATATCACTTCTCTTTTGCATTTTGTAGAGGTGAACCACTGACAGTTCAAAAACCAGGGACACAAACTCGCAGTTTTTGTTATGGTATGCTCTACTTAGTATGAATTCTAATGTTTTTATTAGTTTTAGTTCCCTGTGATAGTATCCTCTATTTTGCAAAAATGGCTAGGTTAATGGCCTTATTCGCCTCATGGAGGGGGAGAACACCGGACCAATCAATATCGGAAACCCAGGTTATCCCACAACCTTGATGTTATAGGCAATGTTCGTCTAGGATTTATCTTTAGCTCTCAGGCTTATCATATGGCCATTGCCATGCACTTACTCTATGTTTTTTGTACTCTTGTAGGTGAATTTACCATGCTCGAGCTTGCTGAGACGGTAAAGGAGGTGAGTTTAGTATTTCATTTCAGATGTTTTGAATATTGAACCGTGATAAACATGGAGATTTAAAGGAATGGGGTATGCAAAGTGCTACCTTTTTCGGGTTTTTTAGTGTTTTAAAAGTTTTTGAAACTTTTCCTGTATCTGTATCATGTTGCATTTTTTCAGCTTATTAATCCGAATGTGGAGATCAATATGGTTGAGAACACTCCAGATGATCCACGACAAAGAAAACCCGACATCACAAAAGCGACAGAGTTGCTCGGTTGGGAGCCGAAAGTGAAGCTGCGAGACGGTCTTCCTCTAATGGCGGAGGATTTCCGATTGAGACTTGGAATAAGAAACACTGAATGAATTCTACAGTGGGTGAAATCCAATTTCACTGCTTTTGGTGGGAAAACTGAGAGCTTGTGTTATCTGTGTTCTTCAGTTTATGCTCTCCCTTTGCTGTGTCTTGTTCTGTATGATTCCATAGAAATATAATCACACAGAATGTAAGAATTTGTGAAAGTTTTTTAATTTTGGTATGGCTTTGTAGAGGATGTTGTTGCCAAGCAATGATTAAAAATTGATAATTATTTGTGTGTTTTTATTTTCTTGGCCAACTAGTTATCTGCACCATCAGGCCTATGTTGAGTCAATTTGTTAAAGTTAAAACTTTGATAGTAAATCATTTTAGATCTTTTTATTTTTAAATTAAAAATAAAGTTATTAAATAATCTGAAAAAAATTCGGAAAAGTGTGTTAACATTTTCATTAAAAAAAATCACGATTGAGGTTTTCATAATTTCAAAACTTATTGAAATTAATTAGTGGTGCATATTATTATATATTACTAGTGGTACAAATGACATACGACTGTTTACTTTAAAACTTAGGTGAATATCCAAACTACTCCCATCCTAAATTCCTCAAAAGTCTATTTTTTCAAACTAGCATCGTTACAATAAACTCGTCGTACAAGTACAATACATTTTTTTGACAAATGATATTAAATTTTATTAAATCCATAAAAAAATATAATTATATCATCTTCAAAAAGTAAAAAATTAGATTAAATAATTCAATCATTTTACAACCTAAGAAAGAGAGAGATTAAAATTCTTATGGAATTAAGCATACCAATCCAAATTGTCATGTAAAAAGCATCGCTACCCAAGACTGATTTCATCGGCAAACAACCATCAACCGGGGTGGGGATATAACTTTTCGAAAGACCGCCGACAGAAATATAAATCAGAAACTAACGCCGATTGAATCAAGCCACAAGAGCAGATAAATCAAACCACCGACAAACAACAATCGATCGCTAGGGTATGCTGCAACGTGCCACAAGAGCAGATGAATCAAACCACAAAATGAAAACATGTCACAAAGACAGAAGAAAACGTGTCACAATGACAAAAAAACATGCTATAAAAACAAGGATTCTTATTAAAATTAAAAATAAAAATAATAGATTTATAGATCCGGTGATCGACAACCAATGCTAGGATTGATTGCCGATCACCAGTCAAAGAAAAAGATTAAAGTGAAGAACGATTAAGAACAAAAGAATTTTAGAGAAAGAAGATGAAAACGTGTAAAAAAAAAAATAAGAATAAGAACAAGCACAATACATTTTAATTTTTAAAAATATTGATTTAAAAACTTAATAAGTAATTAATTAACTTAATCTTAAATTAAATTCGTTACGCTTGATTTTAAAAAACATCATTGCTTGATTTTAAAAAACATCATTAAAGAAACATCATTGCTTGATTTTAAAAAACATCATTAACACAACCTTTTGGATAGGGTGAGTTTAGGCTTACCCTAAATTTTGTATATCCCACCTTCAAATATTTTTACCCTAAATTTTGTATATCCCATCTTTAAATATTTTTTTAGATCTATCATTGAATACGGTCTTAAGAAAATACAAATCAAAATTATATTATTTTAATTTTATATAGATTCAAATCTTGATATTTATATAAATATATAAATATATCTCTACTTATTTGTTTGATTGTATATTTTATTTACTTAATTTTTTAATTTTTTACATTCTAAATATATTTAAAACACAAACCTTATCAAGTTATTTTTTTCTCTTAATTCATTCTCTGAAGCAAAAAAATCTTCATTCAAAATTGATTTCATGAGCAAGCCGTATACACTTCTAAGTTCTAACGGCTACTTGTGTACAAGCTACTAGTAATACTAATTACTTAATTAAGTTCATAAACTAATAACTGGCTAACAATTCCACATAATGTCAAGTTTCAATTTTCATGATCATAAAACCAGAATCAAGGGAATCAAACACATAACAATCATTGCAAGGGTGAATTTAACATTTATTCAAAGCCAAATCATTAATTGATGACAAAAACACATAATTCACATAGAGAGTGTACTCATAATTTTATGTTTTCTGTTATTTTTATAGTTCATCTGGCAAAGATAAAAAGGGAAAACGACCGAGCCACATAGGCTTTTCGAATCAGTTGATCACCTGCATAAAAATGAGAACAAGAAGACATCATTCACAACTTAAGATAAAGTTCAAAGTTCAAGGTTCAAACATATGTCATTTCCAAAGAGGGTAGATAGAACATAAAAATGTAATCGACGAAGATTATCGAAGAACTCCTATTATAGCATTTTTAAACATGTGTTGAACCCTATGTGTCGATGCTGTTATAACCCTTGAGACACATCGAATTATAGACCGATTTCTGAAAGTCCCTTTTACCAAGCCATAGATGCAGTAACATAGTAATGTACTTTAATTAAGATTGTTAAAAGTTCAGAACTGTCTATGCCAGAAGTAATTAAGAATATCAAAAAAGACATCTCAAAGAATCTAACCCATGAAATAACAAATTTAACTAATAAAACTTCCTAATTTTCAAAGCATTCCACTGCACTTAGTTCCTGGATAAAAAAACTAATTGACTGCCTTGCTATCACTAGTACATTTCTACAGAATACTGGTAATGGGTGTCCACTCGGATCGAATTTCACTTCATTTTGCTTAGTTTTGATTCTCTTCTTGTACCATCATGCCTAACCCAGGACAGACACAACTCACAAGTCAATTCAAGTGAACTCTTTAAAAGTGCTTTTTTCAACGGAGATTTGCTTCCATTGTATAGACATTAAAGAATGTTCAATCTTAAAGCACCATGAACCATGAAAGACTCCAATTTTTATATGTTCCGTACATCAAAATCTAACATAACCCGAATGCTTCTTCAATTTTGAAACATAATTCTCAGATCTACGTCAATTGAAACAAAAATTGCAAATCTCTATAATCTATGTAATGGAGACACACAAGCCTTTAACCCTTGATTCAACCCAGTTCACAAAAAAGGGGGGAAATAAGAAATCTTAAACCAGAAATTAGGGTTTCCTTACCTCTTGTGCTTCTGAGCAAATGGAGAGTTCTTCTCATCTTCCTCTGCAAGAAGGGAAAATGGTTGATAAAAACACGATCCGTGTTTTTGCATATATACTGACGTATGAAAATACACATATTACAAATCGACAGTAAAAGAATTGTTACCAGTAAGACCAAGGGAGAACTTGGTGATGATGGTTCCGGTAACGGCGAAACCAACAAGGAATGGCCAGGTGCGGTTGAACTCTCTCTTGAAGAACACGGGCCATGGATCGAACCACCTCTTCATCTTGCTTTCGCTTTCTTTCCTTTTGTTCTTCTGATCCTAGCTGTTCCCTTTAATAGCTGTGAACAAGGGCTCAAGGAGAACGGATCGATATTCAGTGAGGAAGACAGATATTGGTTTTATCATGGCCGCCGGATTATCAGATGGGGCCTGTAGAAGGGGTTTAGGGTTCAGAGTCTGACGGGCTTAGTAACACTGGATCAAGACTGCCTCATAATAAGCCCATGAAAGGGTAATGTTTTTCCCCGAAGGATTATGTCTTTAGCTAACCAAATCTCAAACAAACTCGTCATCCATAAGATCAACCACTAAAAAATCAATTATCTTATTATTTTTTATATTATATTTTTTAAATGAATCTTCACCCATATTTACTGTTGACTCATTTTAAAAACAGTTTTTTAAGTGAATATTTACTTGAAAAAAAATTATGACATAAAAAATTAATGAGATGTGATGAGACTTACTCATAATATAATTTCTCGACTAATACATATAAAAAAATATATATCTCGGTACATAAGTTTATATAAAATTTATTATTTATTTTTAATTTTAAGATTCAGAGATCTAAATTCTAGTAGTTTTTGGTGTATAGTATGCAGAGTATAAAATTTAAGGTTTAAGATTTTAAGTTTTATTATGATTGAGAGCATGTGTTTAGATTATTATATTAACGATATTGTTATTTTGTCATAATATCATTATATATTACATTGTTCTTATTTATGATTTGAATAAAAAATGACTGAGTGATTATGTATTTACTTAACCTTGTCAGCGTAATATTTAGATTTGTTAATTTCGTTCACAGGTTTGTAGGTTTGACATGTTGCTTGGAGAAACACCATAAGTAAGGATTTCAGCGTTTTATCTCTATATAGTATAGTATTTAGGTATTTGAGCTATATATCGTAAAAACTTATTATATATTATATTATACCTTGTATTTGAATTTTCAAAATGATAAAATCGAATATTTTATAATGTAAAATTTTAAAGGAGTTTCATTATACATGTTTTCAATATTATTTATGTTTTATTAGATAAAACCCAATGATTTTTGGAATTTATTATAAATTAGACTAAACTCGATGAATTTCAAACATAATTTATAGTTTTTTTAAATTTAAAATTTATCATAAAAAATATAAAATTTAAAGTATTATAAAAAAACATAATATTTTTAGTATAGCTGCATTTTAAGTTTTATATATTTTTAATTTTAAGTTGTATTTTCACTTAAAATTAAGGTGCCGCACTCTAAAGATGCACGTAGGGTTGACTTCACCTCTTTTAATCAAATTGAAGCAACTTGCAGGCTTGCAGCTTGGGGAATTGAGATGTTAGTTGAAGTTTGGAATTTGGGAAATAATAATGGTATTTTTTGCTTAAATATATATTTTTATGTAGGTATTTGAATTAAATATTTTTTAAATTAATATCTAAAATTTTTTCTTTAATGATACTTAAATTTTAATTTTAATTGTGGTTTTATATTTTTATTAATAATTTAATCATAAAAACTTATACATTTTATTAATTTGTTCCCAATCCAAAATAATTTAATATATTTAATTATTAATATCTTAAAATTACATCAAGTTAGTAAAAATATGATATTGTCAAATCAAATAAGTATATAGGATTAAAAAAATAATTAAACAGTAGCATTCTACGATAAAATAACAAATTATTATTAAACTTTTAATATATCAAAAAAATAATATAACATTCGTGAGAGAATAAGAAACGATTTAAAAAGAGAATTAATGTTATTGTTATTTTAACCTTTAAAACCTTGAATTTTAGAGTTTTTGATACAAGCTAAAGGGATGAGATATACAAAATATTGTTATTTTTACCTAATTTTTACGTTTTTAATCGGATAATTAAGTTAAAATAAAAATAATTAGAATCAAAATATAGTCGATTTTAAAGGTAAAAATTCTTAATTTGATATATTTGTTATGTTTTTTCGAAACGTGTTGAAGCAAGTTAAATTTTTTATTAAAAAATCAAAAATTAAATTATTTTTTATATTAAATTAAGTAAAAAATGAAATATATTAAAATTAGTTCGGACCGATGATTTAAATGAAATCGGGGGGTCCAAAACCCTAAATTTCCCTTTTATTTCCTGTAATCCACCCAAAATAAATCAGAACTCTCAAAAAGCTGGAACCCGCCGAATTTAAAATTACTAACACGCTCATAAAAAACACAATCCGCGTCATAGGTGGCGAAATTACTTTCAGCCGTCGATTTGAAATATATCAACGGTTTATATGCAATTTAATAAACATAACACGGATAGATGATAAAAATCAGATCCACGTTCCACAAGCTCTCAGAGTTCGCGCATAAATCGTTGTACTCATGATTACCGTCGATTAACAAGGAATCAACGGTGCAAATTCTGCTCATTATTTTCACGCGGATCGACACTTCTATTCGTCCATAAAAATTTTAATCGTGCGACTCAGATTAATCCCCGCCAAACTTTTCAAACCCCAAAATGCCAATCAATCGCTCTATAAATAACAACAGAGTCCTGAATCTTCCCACACTTTAATTCCATTAAAATCTCCCATTCTCGAATCCAAAATATTTTTTCTAGAATTTTCAAGGCTTCAAAGTTCCCAACACCATGTCAGGAAGAGGAAAAGGAGGCAAGGGGCTTGGAAAGGGAGGAGCCAAGAGACATAGGAAGGTTTTAAGAGATAATATTCAGGGTATTACTAAGCCTGCGATTCGCCGTTTGGCTCGCAGAGGAGGAGTCAAGAGAATCAGCGGCTTGATCTATGAAGAAACCAGAGGTGTATTGAAGATCTTCTTGGAGAATGTAATTCGTGATGCCGTGACCTACACTGAGCACGCAAGAAGGAAGACAGTTACTGCCATGGATGTTGTTTATGCCTTGAAAAGGCAAGGCAGGACTCTCTATGGTTTTGGAGGTTAAGCTTAAAATTCCTAATAATAGATTTAGCTTTTGGAAAATTAAGTCTGTGATTGTAATATTGGATCTCAGTTATAGATCTCTGCTTTTCCGTTGCCGATGATGTAATCTTTAATATTTTCTATAATATCAATGGATTTAGTTCAGCAAATCCTTGCGTTAATCCTATTTCTGCTGTTTACTTTTATGCTCCTTAATTCATGTTAGTTCTAAAATTTGCATACCTTTAAGCAAAATAGATCTAGAATGGTTTTTGATTCTAAACAAATTGCCGAGGAAGTAATTTTAGAATGAATCAATTTTAGGATGTTTTGAAATCCCTAATGTTCATTAGGAATTCTGTTTGAGGTGGATTATAGATGGTCTAAAAGCTCATTTGAGATAAATTCGTTTTGGTCATATTAAGGATGAACATTTTACTTGGCCTGATTTGGTTGAATTCTTTTATAAAAATATTAGGTTGAGTTTAGGTTTAGAGCATAAAATATCATTTTTTTAAAAGAAGAATATTATTTAGCTATAAATAGCATCATCCAAAATCAAACATTCAATACAACCTGAAATTTTATATGAGAAATAAAAAGGACACTTTAAAGTAAGACCCCAACGAGCTAATTCATGAGCCACTCGGTTTGCCAACCAATTGACATAAATAACCTTAAAACCAAAATTCAAATGAAATAATTTGTTGGCATCATGTAGATAGACAACAGCCAATGAACAATCTAAAGTACCGTTATTATTGCATCAGCTTCAAAAATAATCTTTTCTCCAACCATTGTCTTTAGCAAGCCTCATACCAGCAACCAAAGCACAAGCTTCTGCTGATTCTGCATAATGAGCCCCATGTAGTTTCAATGCCAAAACATCAATCATTAAGCCATGAGTATTCCTCGCAACAACCGCGATCGAAGCAATCCCAGTAGACTCCATAAAAGCATCATCAACATTGATTTTAATCGCATCAGTATTAGGTCTAGACCACATTGGAACTCTGCTACAATGAACTGGAGATGAGAAAATCTCTGTGGCCTGCAAAAAATCTGAAGAAAGACTTTGAGCTTGATTCATAACCATTAAAGCTGGGTTAAGACTTCATTATGGATCCAGTGGTTTCTCCTATTCTAAATATTCCACAAAAAAATAACAAGAAAGGTAAACATATCCAGATCAATAGTAGTAATGACAAACTCCAACTATTGTTTACAATCCAAAAAAAGACCCTGAGGAAGGACAATATTAAGACCACATAACAAATAGGAATATTAAAAACATAGGAATATTAAGACCGCAGGTTTCTCCTCACCCCATCTAGATAAAAACATAGGAATTTTGCTATCTAATCCAATTCTCCAAAAGAAATCCTCCTTTAGTTCCTCTTTAGCCGTAAATATGCTTCCCAAAATAAAAGATGGGTTGTCTCCAAGTTTAGCTTTCAAAATATTTTCATCCATAAAATATTTGGCAGATAACACTTTGAAACAAAGAGATTCAGTGTTTACTAACAACCTCCAAATTTGTTTACCTAATAAGACAATATTAAAAAAATTCAGATCCCTAAAGCCTAAACCCCCATCCCTCTTTGGTCTACACAATTTCCTCCATGCTACATGTGTCCAACCTTTCATTTTAGCCTTCTCTGACCATCAAAATCTCCTCATTGTAGAAACTATAGGATCTACTATGCAATCAGGCAAAAGAAAACACATCATTGCATATGAAGGTAAAGCTTGAGCCATAGATTTCAATAAAATCTCTCTACTTTCAAAAGATAAAAAAGTTTTTAGTTCATCCACCCACCCTTTTATTCACTTTCTCCCTTAAAAAACCAAAGGATAAGGTCTTATTCTTCTTCACAATTAAAGGCAGACCTAAATAAGAACCTATATCAAACTCCTCTCTCATATGAAGAATCTGTAAAATATCTTATTTGACTTGATCGAAATTAAATATATAAATTTTTAAGGTATATTTATAACTATGGTCCTCTATTTATATTTTTTATAATTAGATTTTTAAAATTATTTTTTTAGTTATTCTTGGGTTAGAACGGGTCAAATATTTTAAAAAATATTTAGGTCGGATCGGAATCATGTTTAGGATATTTGTATTTGAATGGACTAAAAATCCGAATTGACTCGTACCCATCTCTGGACATGATTTTATATTGGTGTGTGTTCGTTCTGGTTTTGGTGTGCTATATGCATAGTTGAATCTATAATGGCTAGGATCTTGCTTTAGATTTAATGTTAATATTTTTCTTCTCTTTCTTTCGGTGTTCATGGAGAAATTATATCATGGGTCAATCTCATCACATTATCTATGAGACCAATCACTAAAAATTACCAACCTCAACAGTTTTTAAATTTTCAAGTGAATATTCACTTGGAAAAAAATATAACATGAAAAATTTGCGAGATGAGTAGTTTTTAGTGGTTAATTTCATGGACATGTGGTGGGACTCACTCATATAATTTTTCGTGTTCACGATAGCAAGGATAAAAAAATTAAAAGAAATTGTAAACTTTCTTTATTGTCCAAAAGATTGAAAAATATAGGGAATGAAAATAATAAAAATATTAATATAATTATGATTAAAAAAGTAATTATTGCATTAAAAAGCATTTAATGGATTTAATGTTAACTAGTTTTTTAATACGTTATTGTGATTATCATGTAGCATTTGTTTAAAGTTTTTAGTTTGTTTTATTAATAAACTCTCACCATTCATACAATGTATTGAAATTTGAGTTATTTAAATAAATTATATCATTTA
The DNA here is from genome assembly GCA_035048815.1 of Abelmoschus esculentus. Taxonomy (NCBI): domain Eukaryota; kingdom Viridiplantae; phylum Streptophyta; class Magnoliopsida; order Malvales; family Malvaceae; genus Abelmoschus; species Abelmoschus esculentus. The sequence goes on from JAUCBN010000032.1 coordinate 2,694,605, forward strand.
TTATTATTGAGATCACTTTACGAGTTGAGATTTGATATCTTAAAATATTTTATTGAAATAATATTTTATATTTTTTACATTTATTTTTTTTCCAACTAAACACATTATTATTAGTTTTTTAAAAATAAAAATATACTCTAATTTCTAGTCAAAAATTTGTTGAAATTTTGTTAGAAAAATAAGTAAAATAATTGTTTGACTTGTAATCACTTTGCATTAATGGCATACAAAACTTCAAGGTTCATGTTCAATATTTCAATGGAAATAAAGGTCAACATTATACAAGAAATTGTACTAACTGTGAAATGTATTTTGGTTTAGTACTTTTAAAATGAGAAAAAGTTAGAAAAATAAGTAAAATAATTGTCTTTTCTCTGTAAAGTTGAAAACAAAGATGTGTCAGTTAGATTAGTAAAATCATTATTGCGGTAAAATCATTATGTGATAATTCAACATCATTTATTTCAGTATAGTTTAATTTTAACCAATTGTATTTATTCCAACTTGATTTTAATATTCTATTCATTAACTGGATGTAATTATTTAAATTAAACAATAAAAAATAGGTTGAATAATTATATCAATTACTTATATTATAAAATTATTCGCCCTTTTTCTATTAAGGAAATTATTTTAGCGTTTCAAGACCGATTTTAATTGATTTATCATAACAGAAAAATATTTATTTGATTAGATTAATAATTTATTTAATTTAATTAATATGATTTTAATAATTCGATATAGATCTAATTTATTTTATCAAAAAATTAATAAAAAGATTTATTTTGTTTGCTAAACACATACAAAAAATTATTATGTAATTTTTTATCATGTTATTTATGATTTTTTATTAAAATTTAGTTAATATTTTTATAATTAATTTTTTATTTATTTATTTTTTATTTTCATGACATAAAAATAATATTAAAAATTTGATATTTAAATTTTAATAAATAGAATCATAATTTAAGTGATAAATATAATTTACAGATTATTTTTTCCAAGAAAACACAGAGACGGAAACTTGTCACAACACGGCATACACAGGTGGATAGCGTTAAAACGGTAGCGCTCCAGCTGCACGACATCAACGTGCATCGTCAGTCTCCACCGTCCCTTTTCGCTTTCCTCTCAACAGCGGTCGTACTTCGGTTTGGCTTAAACGCTCCGCAATTATTAAAAAAATAATTTAATTATACTATATATTATTTATGAGTAAATTACACTGCAAGTAATTTAATTTTATATTTAAAATAAATAAATTACTTTTATGTTAAATAAATAAATAAATAAATCACATAATAGATAGATAAAATTTAAAACTAAAAATAAAAGATTCCTGAGGAGAGAGAAACAAATAAAAATATTTAATTTTATTTATTTATTATATTCATAATTGTAAATTAATATAAAATTAAATGAATATTTAATTTATATATAATTTAATCTTATCCCAATTACGTGCCTTGCAACCTATACTTAATGTCGGTAAATGGTCAAAACGGCTACTGCCTCTTATTATTAAAGAAAATACCAGAAACGAGAAAACTCTTTCCAGTTTCTTCATTGCTCTTTGATCGGAATCAAAATGGATTTCAATTTCTGTTCTAAATCCCTCTCTTTCTGATGATAGATTTTAGATTTCTTCTTGTACTGTTGAGATCTTAACATAGGAAAAAATGCAGCAACAGGAAGCTTCTTCAAGGCCTCAAAGCTCTGCTTATCTGAACGCGCTCTCCCTAGAAATCAAGAAAAAGCTTCAGCGGGTTCGTTTTCTGTTTTCTCTCTTCCTTCTTTTATTTCTCGGTTAGTTTCTCGATATAATGGAAGGTGAAGCGAGATTTAGTTTAGATTTTTTATTTTTCTTTTCAAATCTGTCTTTTAATTTGTTTTCTTCTTTCTTAAAATCGAGAGAACATATATTAGGTTAACAGCTTTTTTTGTAATGATTTGAGTATTTACTGCGTTTAATAGTTTTTTGATCTATGTATATTCAAATTTATTGCAGGCATTAGCGTCTCCATCTCAGAGACGCAATTTATTACAGGAATTATTCGCGGATATAGCTTTGGAAGTCGATGATCGAGCCAAAGGTTAGCTAAGATTCATTAATTCGTTTAATTATTTTTGGTCTTTCGATATTAAGAATTATGTCCACCAAATTGTTAATTTTCAACTCTTGTTGCCCTTTTAATTGGTTTGCGGATACATCATACTGTTTGTTTTGTATGTGTACTTAAAACAGATATAATTCTAAGTAGAGAAAAAGATGCAATATCTCCTGCAGAATGCTGTGTTAATGGTAGATTATGCTTTTATGATGTCCTTGCGGATTATTATATTCGAGTGCCTGAGAATGGAAAGCCGATCCTTGATTTGATTGTGCAACTATGGAGCCAGTCATTTGCATCTCACATTTTCGCCCTTTTATTCCATAAATGGGTAAGCAAGCTCGTGATCAGTTCATACTTCATAGTTCTTTTTTGAGTTCCGTCATGGAATTTCTCTTTTTGAACTTCTTAGCTTGCTGCAGTAGTAATTCAACTTTTATGAGTTTTTCTCTGGATAGAGTCTGTTATTGGCATCGGGATTCGAGTCTTGTGTCACCTACTCCCTTCCCCCAAATTTTTAATTGTAAAAAAATGATATGGAGTTCAGCTTAGCTTTCAGGAATTACAATGTGATTGCTCAGTCAATGGAACTGAACTCAAATCTCTTACCTTATTTGAGACTATTCTGCTTGTTTAATGGGAATATAAGTTTTTTAGCTGTTGCTGCTGCTTGTGTTTGGTGCTATCAACTTTGTGGATGGTAGGTGGATGGTTAGGTCAGGTATAATTTTGAGTTTTCCTCACTGGATAAAGTAATAAAGCAAAATAGTGTAGTTCTTTCTGTTTTCGCTTAGTAATACATGGTTCCTGCTTACAGTCTCTAATTGCAGTTGGGATTTTGATGTATCCCAAGTATGGAAGTCCATGTATAAAGAGTTATGTGGCTGAAAATTACCGCAAGATCTAGTTATGGCATATTTGTATAGATCATGTCTAGTAGTGCTAGGTAGTAATAGTTTTGCTTTTACTGGTAACTGAGGATTATTGCTCATTTTTGTACTTGCTGTTTTGTTTTCCATTTATTTCTTCAATTAAGATATCTTAACATTCTTGACCAAGAAAATGTTTATATTTATCAGTGAATGTTCTTTTGACGAGGTTCTTTAAATTGAACAATATATTTTTTCTGCAGTTATTCGAAGTTCAACTGGATAATGCAGATGTACAACTACGTTATTCCTATGCATTGGTTCAGGGTGCAACAAATGTTTTCTGGTATGAACTCAAATCGGTAATGCTTGAGTGCCGTTTTTGTTACGTTGCCAAACGTCAATACCTTTAAAGTTTGATGATCATATTACCCTTGTGATGGTCATGCTTGTCGAAAAAGTGGCATCACTTGCACCCTGGTAATGTTACAACTTCAGTTGATTTTGTGCTTTTACGCAGGATGGATATACAATCCAATGCAAGGCGTTTTAAATCTCTCTTTCAGGTAAAACCTAAAAGGAACAGATAGCTCTTTGAAGTGTTTGTTTCTTTTTATTTTGGAGAATCCATATATCAACTCTACTTTTCTTCTATGGATCTAGTACCTCCTTGACGAAGTTGCATTGGAGTCGACACGGTTAAACAAAATTCCAGTACAGGTCTAATGTTTTTCCTTTGTCTCTTGTTTTGATGTATTTGAAAGAAGACAATGTCAAGTTCTGGATATTTGTATTGTTTCTGTTTTCTCATCAAGATTGCACAGCAGCATTTATCTTCTAAAACTAATTCTAGAATTTGTGGTTTTCAGGCCCAGCAAGATCTATACCTTTTACTTTCTAGGTTCATATTATTTTACAACTCAGGTTGGATCCTCTCCCCCCCCCCCTTGGAACCTTGATTTTGAAATATAGTTTACTTGTAGGGATATTCTTTTTATGACATGTTATTCTATGCAGCTGACAAAATGGAAAGCTTCATTAAGCAATGCCCTGCTTTTCCAAATGCTTTTCTGGTTGGTGGACCAGCGGATATACTAGTTATTGAACTAACTGACCAGGTAACTTTGAATTTCCATGCGTTCGTGGTATATATTTAATGATCTTTTTTAACATTACCACCTTAATTGAAAGTCGTTGCAATGATCAACATATTAACATTTTGGAAAACTTACTTTTGCCAGCTTCAAAAATTAAAGGTGGAACCGGTCCTACTGCATTATCTATCGCAGATTAAGGTTCTCCGAGGTATTAATTATTATCATTGACTTTTAAGATTATGGGGTATTTGACTATGCAAATATGACCATGATTTTTTAATTCCTGAAGGCATGGAACTGAGAATGGCCACAAGTACAAGGCTGAAAACCTGTCTGTATAGCTTTACTTCGCCTGGTGGTCCGATGTATCCTACACGGGCTGTCCGTCATGCAGCTTGGGATGCTTTAGATTTCCTTTTTCCTGTAAGTACGCTTTTGAACTGCTCTTTTCTGTGACCAATCTTTCTGAAAGAAAACAAACCAAGCACTGCTCTTCGTCTTCTAACAGAGTTTGTCGGGACTTGAATGAATGACCTTCACGAGACATAAATGAACTATACTAATTAGACGTTATTAACTAAGTTAGCCCTTAATATGCTACTGGACAAGACTAACCAATAAATGATCTTAGCAAATTTCGAAGTTGAGGATTCTTCCACATAAGTACCCAATCACTTGCATCATAGTTGCCCTGATGTATATTTATAAGCTGTTCGTGTTTACATGCATGTAGAATTTTAGAATACTCTTACTCTTATATTGGGAATATAGACTTTAGAATTTTTGTTTGTCGTTTGTCTACTTAGGGAAGTCTAGAAATGGCAAAAGCAATTGGTCTGGGGTGGTTTTTCTGTTGTGTTACCTCCTACTCAATTTTTATTCCCCTCTACCCCGAATTCGATTTATTTAAAAAATCCAACTTCCAAACTAACCTCTGAACTCGTCCGTAAATATTATATAATTTTTATATTGTCATTATTGAACTCGGAAATTTTAATTGAAAACTCAGCTCCTCACCACATTCACCCTTGATTTTCGAGGAGTTAAACCTTCAAATAAGGGTCTATCCTTTTAGGATGTTCTCAAATAAGGAACTAACCTAGTAAAACGGTCAAATGAGTGTCGAGCATTTTCGAATCTGCTCAAATAAGTGTGTAACATTTAAAAATGATGTCTAATGTTTCCAAATTTGCTGAAATAAGAGCCTCACCTAGGCAAGTCACTGATACAAGAGAACTTCTGTTTTGTGCATATCATAATTTATTATTGTTATTTTGCAGGTAGGACGTTACCCTCGCCATGTCATAAGTTTGTTCTTTAGACTGTTATATCCCTGGTATTGGCCTTCTTCATGTTGGAACTTTGTAGTGTCTTGTATAAAGGCTGTTTTCTATTCCTTGTTGGCGTTTATCTATTCTAGGTGGAGGAAACTTAGAGCACCCAAAACAGCTTAAACCATCCCCATCCTTTCCCGAACATTTCAAAAATTGGTTCAATAAGTTATGCTTCCAACTCTATGTTGTATTTCATGTGTTCAAGTGTATGTTTCTGTGTTCCTTTTTTTTTCTGCCCAAGGATTGTATTCGCCTTTGCCATTGCCTTTTAGATAAGAGTCAAGAGATAGAATCCTGATCCTCATGTAAAAAAAGAGTGTTTTCGGCCATGGTTAATTCTTGTGTTACACTTAGTTTACGTTATCCATTAACTTAAAGTATGTTGTCGGTGACACGAACGTTAAAACTTAAGCCCATAAGCCCATTCGTTTTTCTATCTTGTGAAAAACCCTCTTAGATTCTTCTAAGGAACCACCCATTTGACATGCATGTCGATCATTATTCAAAACTCTACCATTCATTATAAATACCCTCAGAATCACGAAAAGTAGAATTTTCATAAAAAATTATGAAGATTATAAATGAAACATCGTGCTGAAAATTCTGTTGTGATAGCAAAGTCTTAGAAGTTTAAAAACTACAAGTGCAGTTTAATCAAATATAAACAAATAAAGAACGAATCGGTTAAACATCACACTATATAAAACTAAAATTGTAACACACCAACTCAATGAATTAAAACTATAACTAAAATGGCTAGAACTCAGGATATCGATTATGAGCAAGAGAAGACCAACAGATCCAAGCAAATCTGTACAACAGGAAACCAGAACTCAACTCACCAACTTCATAGTCCAAAGGAAATCTGTTAATTTCTGATTTTCTAAACTTGAATCAGAGAAGTAGCGACTCTTCGTGTTGAATTAAAGCCATTTGCTCCGAGCAGTAGCATAGCAGTTCACATAATGACAAAAAAGTCATGCAAGTTCCCACCGTTTAAATCTCAGCTCCTCTTTAAGTATATTTCGTGCCATAACTACAGGCTAATGGGTTTTATGTTTTCTAACACCCATTCAAACTCCTCGACTTCCTCAAAAGGAAATGGAGGCATATACGTTAAGGAAACGAGACCCCGTTCATAGAAACTGAGATTTCTATATACCCATTTCAACTTGAAAACAAGCCCCAGAACAAGCTCCTATATGCAAAAACCAACAGCCTTTCTCCACCAAGAAATCAACTGGTTGAACTGAAGTAGAAGGATTCAATAATGATCTACTACAATCAGCCACATCAAAAGACTTCATAGATAGTGGGGGGGAAAGGATAATACCTTGCAATAACATGATAAAGTGAAGACTAAATAGGAAAACCAATTCCATCCAAATAATGAGGACAAAATTAAGAAAAGCTAAAGAGAATGGAAAAGAAATCTACCTTGGTTGCAGTGTCCCTAGTTCCAAAATGCAGGAGCATTCAAATGGCAATGCAAGCTTTGGGCAGCGGCAAGATTACTCCTCCCACAGCATGCAGCCAAAGTTTTCTTTGCATATGGACAACCGAGAGACAAAGTTCTTTCATTCCTGACTTGTGGGATGAGTCGAATTCAATGGAACCAAAACCATAATTGCAGATTACAAAATGATAGCTTTCCTCTAATCCACATTCTTTATACCCAAGTCAAAGGAACAATCAACAGTAAAAGCCCATAGTCCATAAAACTCAAGACACTGATAGTTCTGTCCATGACTAGTTCCTTTAAAGAGTAATTTTAGTAGAGATACACGAAATAGTTGAGCATCAAGCACATAATGTCCATAGTAGAAAAGACTTGAAACCAACCAAGAGAACATGATCATTGGTTCAATTTGTTTGCATTGCTTCAGTATGATACTTCTCTAGATCAGCATCAAGATCTTCCGCAGAAACCTTTTCTCCACGGCCCTTTCCCCTTCCCCGTCCTCTTCCAAAACCACAGCCTCCAGCAACACCACGTAGCCTATTAAATCCTCCACCCCTGCCACGGCCACTGTAAAATAAGCATATAAAGATTAGATAAGTTGCCAGAGTATTTTAGTAACCAAAAACTGCTTACAGCAGAAAATGATGAAGTGGAACAAATGGTCAACACAAATTCACCAACATAAAAGTAGATTTTGTACCAATTTGTCATACAGTAAAAGCTAACGGACACTTGCAAAATATGAATTGAGGTATGAAACATGAAGCGAAAATATGAAATCTCTCTGGCTATCACACTATTGTTAATCAAAAACTAGAATTTTCAAATAAATTGCTACTTAAAGAGTTGATAGAATCTAAACTATTAAATAAAATAAGGGCCATGTAACTTGTAAAAGATCATACCCCCTTGGGGCTCCATCTGAATTTCCAAAGCCAACATTTGCAACTGTAGGTGCAGCAGGGGTAACAATGTTTGTTCCCAGGATCTCAATTTTCATCGGCTTCCCATCGAGCTGAACATTGTTGTATCTCTTGACCGCAGCCATAGCATCAGCTTTCCGTGAGAAAACAACTTCTGCTGTTCCCTGAGAGAAGTGCTGTTCTAAATTACATTGTGATGCAAAGAATTCCATTGGAAGGATCAGTTAATACCAAATGTGTTTAGATACCTTCGATCTACCAGTCCAATCATAATGAATGGCATATCGTTTCAGGTCTCCAACCTCAGAAAATAACTCCTGTAGATGAACACACGAGCATTAGAAAGCCAGGAACAACAACAGAATAATGATCCTAACATTTTTTTTTGAAGTAATGAAAGCATATCTAGATTTTATTCAAATATATGAAAACTGTAAATTAAAAAAATTGTTTTAACCGCAAATCGTAATGAATTGCATATCGTTTCAGGTCTCCGAGTTTGAGAATCACGATAAATGTTTGTAGAAAAATAAACTTCGAATCAATATCGCCGGTAACATAATAACAAACTGAAACAGAAGAGAACTACTCCATTTTCTACTAAATAAGAACATAGCAGAAAATAATTACTATAAAAATACCTTGATGTCGTCGTTAGAAACTCCATAATCTAAATTAGAGATGTAGAGCTTCGTTCCAGTTTCTATGGCGGAGGCCCGACCGGCTTGTCCTTGGAACGTCGCTCCATTATCCGAATACATGTCGTGCTGCCACGTCGTCTCCGGCGCCTGAAAAAAAATTAAACGAACTTAGTTGATAGAAGATTGAATAAAAACGAAAATATGAAACAAAACAAAAAAAGAAGCATAATCAGATCTCAAACCCTAGCTATGTACCATAGTGGTGGCATACGGTGCCGCGCGGCTTGGTCCTCGGTTAGGGAATCGGCGGACTGGTCCAGCTCGAGATCCACGTCCCCGGCCACGGGGATTGTCGGATCCGGACTTACGGTTACGCTTGATGAGATCATCTAGTGACATCTCTAAAGCACTTGACATTTCTTTAATATTTTTTTGTTAGAACAAAGAAAAAAACACTTTAGAGAGATAAATAATAGAAGTACAGAGACAGAGAGGTGGAAGGAGCAGAGAATCAGAGCTAGGGTTCGGCCAAAGAGAAAGAAAGGAGCTATTTGTATCCAAAAATATTCAAGAAAAGAAATACAGCGGAGGCTGAAGTCGGTTACTAATGTATATATATTTTTATTCAGATAAATGGTGGATCTGATATCAATACGGTGCCGTTATGTGATTTGTGAAGCTTTCCTATCGACGCAAATTATTAACTTGTTCTCTTTTTTATTAAATTTTATATAAGATAAATACTTTGAAAATTTTCATTAAAAGATATTGTGGTATAATTATTAGGGTAAATTATATAGATAATTATAATATTATAGGGTTAGTATTAAAATAATTATGATTTTTTAAAAAACGTTAGATATAATGTTAAATTATTAAAATGGTATTAAAATAGTCGCTGATCGTTGAAAATTAACGGATCGATGATGTAATAGTTAAAAATAAAATGAAATAATTACATATTTTTTTATCTGTCATTTATATATATTTTTAATTTAATTTTAATTTTAACCGTCACATCATCGTTTCGTTAATTTTTAACAGTCGGTGACTATTTTGATACTATTTTAATAATTTAACGGTATATTTAACACTTTTTAAAATATTGCGATCATTTTAATATTAACCTTATAACATACTACTTATCTGTGTAATTTATCCTAATTACTATCATGCGAGTGAAACACTTCTTCTAGTATAAACGTTATGTTCTGAATCAACTTATTAATTAAAGACGATTAACATTTAACGGGCGGAGTAAATATGATACTATTTATATTTATTTAAAATTTTTATTTATTATTTATTATCAGGATATAATTTTTAAATTTATTGTTTATGCAAATACATTTTTAATTATCCTCACTCATTTTTTTAATGACTTCGAGTTCATATTAGTCATGGGTTGAGAACGGGAATTGAACTCTATGAGATCTAATCTCCCGTTGTTCCTCAGTAGCTCAGCGGTAGAGCGGTCGGTTGTTAAGTGACTATTCAACACTCAATTCGTACTCATTTATATCTATCTATAAACAATCATTAATATCAAATTATATAAAATTAAAATTATTAATTTAATTTAATATATACATTTCACCGATATAAAATTAATTATAGTTAACTAATTAATAATAACTAACTTAACTAAAACATATTTTTATTGATATAATTTTTTTAATTATGACTAATTAACTAATTATAACTGATTTAACCAAAGGATATTTATATCCATATAAATTTTACCAAACCACTTATATTATAAATTTACATTAGATTAATTTAAATTTAATCATAAATCATAAACTCAAGTTTGATCATAAATTATTTTTTTAAAATCAAACAAAATGAGTTCAAAATTTATATATTCAAAGATTAACGTATTTTAAAAAATATAAAATCTTAGTATATAAAATAACATAACAAAAAGTATAATTAAAAATTTATAAACATATATAATTCAAAATTCACTTGGTGGGTAATTAGCGGATATTATACAGGTAAGATCTCAAATTTATTACTTATCTACTACTCATAACAGATATGATCTTTTACGTTCATATTGTTCATTACCTACTAAATTTATATCCATCCTTACTTTAAACTAAGATGAATACGATACGAAATTCACGAAATTATATTTATATATCATCCTATTATCAATATAGTATTAGGGCATAATTGATTATCATATCAATTTAACATATTAAAAAAATTCGATTTGAGTCGGTCAGTTATATTCATTTTCTATTTTTTAAAATGTTCTCTTTATAATAAAATATGTTTTAAATCTATTTAACAATATGGTATCATGATGTTAGTTGTTTATCATGACAGTCTTATATACCCAATGTCTCCGGTTTGAATCTAGGCAAACCCCAAATAATTGTTTACCATTTTTTTCTTAGCTATCCAATTGAAAATCCCTCAAGGGGTCTCTCGGCAGACGTGGTTAATATTTTGCTTTAGAGGTTATAAACATTGGACAGATAGACAAGTACTCTGCCGGAGGAAAAAAATTATTAGGTGAGCCATGTTCACCACGTCATCCATGGCCCCAAGCAATTAGGATCGTTGATCTTAATTTTTTTACAAGTGAATCATCACCTTTTTTGTACATGTATTTAGTGGGTGGATAATTATTATGTGATTATTTAAAGATCAACGGTCCTGATTGCTTGGACCACGGATGACGTGGTGAACAGGGTTCACCTAATAATCTCTCTACCAGGGACAGAGCTATATTGGGGTGGGGTCCGAAGAATTTTTTTATTTTCTTATTTAAATTCTTTTCTAAAAATATTCTTTTATGAATTTTCCCTCTAATTTTTAAATATTTATGTTTTACCTCCCTTAACTCTAAATTTTGACTCGGTCCCTGTATTCTACGTTGACCAATTGAGTGGTTGTTATGATCTTCTTATTTGTGACTTGCCTGGTATTCTCCTTTAATCTTACTCTTCTCTGAGTTGAATTTCATTGACTTAGAAAATCATGTTTTTAGTATAATTACCATTCCGGTGTCGTTGTGTACTTGTGTTGTAGAATCAGGCCAGTTCTAACACTGAACACCAGTTTAGTCCCTAAACTAATTCATCCATATGTAAGAAATAAACATTGCAGAAAATAGAAAATTCTCAAAAGATTTTCCTAATAATTGCAGGAAACGGGCAATATTCATTTCAAACCAACCAAAAGTTGTTCCTACAAAAAAAATGAAGAAAAATCTTACAAAGAGAATCAGAAAACACCAGTCTCCTAAACATTTCCAACTCATTCATTGTCCCACAACGCCAGGGATCGAACCACACAGACAGAACCAGCAACAACAAGACCTGCGAACACGGTCGGTACGAAAAAATCCACCTTGGATCTCTTCACCATATGAGCAGGCACACAAATTTTCTCCCCTGGGAAGTCTAAAGGTATCCTTACAATCCCTTCGACGTTGCAGGATTTCGAGAAGGACGATGACGGAGATATCGCTGATACAAAGGCCATCTCGGAAGAAAACGATGTCATGCTTACCATCGACGCCAACAGAGCTGTCCATGTTAGAGCATGGAGTAACTGGGGCCACCGGGAGATGATTTTCCGGTGTATCGAGTCGAAAGAAGGGAAGAACATGTCCATTTTTCTGTGTTTTTGAGGGAAGGTTTGATCAAAGGAGAAGTGGATGACTGGGGAGATGATGATTTGGCTTTCTCTCTGCCGTTACAGATTTTTAAGGCCGGAATGAGACTTGAGAGCACGTTTATTAGAACTTCTTATGTGAATTGTGAGCTGATACGACGTCGTTGACAGGGTCTTCGTTCATTTATTTTGCAAATTGAATATGATTAAGATCCTGAATAGGTAAGGAAATTTCAATTTTAACCCGTTCCTCACGTTTGTTTTGTAGAAATCATATTTTTTAAAAATTTTAATCTTATTTTTCTGTTGTATTTTTTTATTGTTCACAATTTTTGGTTGTTTTTGTGATTATATATAAATATAATTTATTTTTACTGATGAATATTTTTTTCATTTTTTTTTACTTTGTTAGTTTTATATCACATTTGCTTTATAATAGTTACTTTATTTGCTTTTATGATTAACTTTTTAAATATTTTATAATAATTATAATTTATCTTTGCGATAATTCTGTCTTTCAATAATTTAACATTCAGGCAATGAGTATCAATAAATATTTTATCAGTGAAAGAGATTGATCTACATATGTTTATAATTGCCTTTTGTTGTTGTATTTATTGGATTTCATTCAAAAAACTATATAAATCCTTCCGAAAATGATAGGTTTTGTATTTTAATATCTTTTACATTTTTAAAATTTTATTTATATTTACTTTTACGTATTGAATTTTTAATACTTACGATACGATACCTTTATAATCTTATCACTTTGAACATAATACAATACATGTCACTTGATTATAAATTGAGTAACAAATATGTCAATTTTTTGTAAAACTAACAAATAAATCGCTTTTTATTTAAAAACAATAAATCAATCTTTTAATTTTATAACAAACTAGTTACTATATCATCAAGATCGAACAAGGATATGATATAATAATAATAATAATAATTATAATCCCTCGAGCACTTATCACACTCTATATTTTTGGTTATCAGTCCAATAATCAATATATCATAGATTCACATATATAATTACTTAATTATTAAATGGTTGGCAGATTAATGGAATAAATATATTTTTGACATTAATGCGTCTGCTTATAGACACAATCGTTTTACTAATAAAAAAATTCAAGCATAAAGATTAAGTTTATTGAATTGTTTTAAATTATGATCAAAATAATATAATGCATAAATTTTGAAGACTAAATTTTTTTATTATATCTAGACCTTATTTTAATGATAAAATTATTTATTTATCACAAAATTTAATTGAATAACATGTTTACTTATAAATCTATAATTAAATGACCGAGTGATTCGGAAAATATGTTTGTACCTAAATATAATTTACCCCTTTTTTTTGTTTATACCTCTACTATAATTTACTCTTTTTTGTTTATTAAATAAAAATGATTTTCCATTTGAAATTAACAATAAAACTATATTGAAGAAGCCTCCTTAGAGTTGATAGGAATGGAACTTTAACCATCCATTATAGCATTAACAACAATAAAGAAAGCCTACTGGTGGATTCCTTTAGAGTTTTGGCTGCCAATCACACTCAGTGCAGCACTTAGTCTGGTGTACAATCATATTCAAAGGAAATGCTTCACTGGTGGGTTAGAACCAGAAAATGGCAGATACAAAGCACACCACGAGGACTAGGAGCAACTCAGATATGTAAACAGTCAGTTGCATAATCATTTGATTAATGGAGTGGTGTAGTTATGTATCAACATATCGACAATAAGGACAACACCGATTAGTGTAAGATTTAATAAAACCCTAACCCTAAAAATTCAAATTCAGAAAGAATACAAAAACCTAGTGAACTTGGTTACAGCCTGGATGCCTTGATGCCTCCATGTTTCTCGGCATCATATGTTTTCAAACGGAAGCCAACTCTACCATGGGATGGGCAACATAATGTGAATTTAACCATTTAGATTCTGTGGTTGATACTTTGAACCTCAAAACCTTTCTATTTGTTGTTAGATAATATTTATATTTTTTATTAAATATTTTTTATCTCGTGGCTAGTGGTGTTGGATAGAGTACCAACAAAAGCACGAATGCTTAAACAAGGACTTTAGTTAAATCTTGTTTGCTCACTATGTGATGAAGCTATTGAAACCAGGGATCATATGTTTTGGGAGTACCACTAAATGTTGCAAATCTAATCTTTGCTGATGAAAGATTTGGGTCAACAAGTTCAACACAGACAAATTCAACATAGTTGTTGGACTGAACTCTAGGAGTGGATGCATCTGGCTGAAAAAGGAAAAATTATGAGGGTTGTCATTATCCGTTTGGCCTAAGGTAGTCTCACTACTATTTATGAATGAAAAGTAATTATCAAGTTTTAAAAATTTTGATAGGTCTTTGACTATAAGATGAGGATTACATGAATAGCTTATATAGAAGTTTTTTTTTTTTTTAGTTTTCTTTGTACAAATGTTTTTTTAGCTTATATAGAAGTTCAATTTATAAAAAAAAAAAATTCAGACGTTTAATGTGAAACTGAATTGCAATGAAAAAATATAGGACCAAAACTGTAATTTGACCAAGATTTATGCAAGTAACAAAACATCCGTTTTTCATAGTTGCAATAAAAAAATACAACTAAAAAAAAGTGTATCACTTATCAGATACCGAATTGCAAGACATCCCGTTTGATAACCTCACGCATGCATAACAAATTCATGAGGATATAAATGGAAATTGCCAAAATTGTTCTAGACAGAGGCTTGAAAGAAAGTAACATTTGTAACAACAAACCAAAATCATACCACCCCACCACCTATTAACATTTCACATCAAACAAAACCAGACAGAATTTTACCATCTCCATTTTCCTGCTTCTTGGAGACTCCGATTTAGTTCGCGCGGCTTCTAATAACATCGAGTCCCATCTCGGTTGGATCAGTTGCCTGCAGCTCCACTTGAATACCGTCCAGCTCTCTCTTGAACCTGTCCTTCGAGCTAGCATAAATCATCTTGCTTCTCACCCTCGATGTGTCTGGAGACCTTGAAATAGACAACATAAACATAAACAACAATGATTGGAATATATACAGCTTGAGAATAATAAAAAAAAAGTACTGGTAGTTTTGAGCATGTAATATATACCATGCAATGAAGAAAATCCTGCTTTTCTGGCAATTCTCAGCAGTCACAAAGTCAAAATCATATACGGCATATCGACATTCATCAGCAGGGAGGCTTGCAGTGAAATCCTCATAGCTTTGAGTTGGCTCACCAAGCTTTTCTACCACAACCTGCTTTTGTTTCTCCTCGATCTTGAATACTATGAAGCGATAAGTTCTTTTAGCCTTCAGCTGTAGAAATTTCAACTTGCAGTCATCGTGTACAGCCATTCCAGAAGCTGCATTAGCCTGTAAAGGAACGGTTCATATAATACATAAGCTTTCATACAACAATGACCCTTTCAAATTATATATGACCAAAGGAACGGTTCATATAATACATAACCATTCCCGAAAAATGAAGAAACAGATCAATGACTCAACAACCAGGTCATCCCCACATCCCCCTCGGGTTTGGACAACGAACCATTCATTTGAAATTACACAAAATACTTAAAAATTTATCAGACTTAAATGTAGTATTCCAATCTTGTGTATTAACTACCTGGGACCATTCTAAGAGATCAACCGAATTACTTTCTTTGATGAAGTTAAGCAACAAAAACAATGAAAATCTAGTTGAGAAGCCATTTCCAATCGGTTCAGCAGTAATCACATACGTTTGTGGAATAAAAAAAGTATGAACTAAACAATATATCAAAAATTCAGAAAACGTCATCTATCAACTACGGACACTGGAAAATTGATCAAATAGAATCCAAATTTGAAACAAAATCAAAACAAATTCATGATCAATAGTTCGTTAATGTTAATCCAAAAACACGTATTTTCAGAGGAATCAAAATGGCAGATCAACAGAGATTAAGTTCAGCAATCTTTTTATCTATAACAAAATCTCAAATTCCATTCAAGTGTAGCAATCCAAAACGCGAATACATCATCAATCAGGAGATCAAACAATAATCGGAGAACGAAACATTTATTGCATTCATAAAATCCATCCGTTAGATAAAGTAGACAAATAAAACGAAATCCAAATCCAGCAATGGATTCCTTTTGAAGATTCAGACTAAATTAATCAGAAGAAACACCGAGCTCTATGTTCAACATTCACGATAAATCAGATCTAAAATAAATTAAGTGTTCTAAGCAAGTCAAACAAGAATAGATCGAAGAAAAAGACTTGAGCTGCAACTGGAAAAGAAAATAACAGCTAAAAATAAAAGAAGAAAGAAGAACTCACCATGGCTTCCCTTGGTAGAACTCACAGAGAAAATCTAGGGTAACAAGTGTATCTCAAAATGAATATGGAAGAGGGAATTATTGGGCTTTCTCAATAGACTGTGAGGGATAAAGTTTTCTTTTTAAAATGCAAAATAGATTTTTTTTTCCTCCTTCTTTAGTTATGTACTCGGTGTGTGTGAGATATTTTAGTGATTTTATCTAAGTTATTGGGTAAATTATTTTTAATCATTAAAATACAAGCTTAATTAAAATTTTATCATTGAAAAAAATGTTTTATCAATTAGATCATTAATGTTATATTTTTATTTTATTTTGATATTGTTTGTTAGAAGTTTAATAGATATGGCGATTTTTTTTTTGATAAATTAAATTTTTATTCATCTAGACAGTTATACATATCCACCATTTTTACAAACTAAACAGAGGTAATTTCACACTATGTGACACCCTCGCCCCGGGTTAGGAGACGGGGCGTCAACCGGACATACAAACTCGAATAATGTAATCAAAATTCAAACAAATGACTTATTGTAACACATTGTGAGTTGGTCAAATTTATACCATTTGCTCATTTACATAATATTGCAAGTCAGTTCCTTAATAATACTTGTTCATGTTACGGTTCGGATCTTATATTACTTACACGAGTTCGAGACCAATTTAAAACTTTTTGGATACTTAAATAATTTCCAATTCGAAACTTAGCTACCCTTCATTAATTAATTATAACTTCAATTAAATCGATCAAACTGTTATATCAAATTGTATTCATTTAACTATCATCAATTAGACCTTATTAGTCGAGTAATTATCCTTATCAAATTTGAACCCATGCAGTAAGGTGGTATCGGTACCCTTAATATTGGTATCGATACAGGGGTATCGAACCAGGTATCGATACCAGTCCTTAGTGTTGACTCGTTGACCAAGGCTGGGTAGCCAGTATCGATACTGGCATCGGTGCAAAAAGTTTCTAGAAGCTCCAGTATCGATACAGGTATCGATACTGGCTTGCTTCATTAACACGTTGACTAAAGGTCAAAGCTTGGTATCGATACAAGCTTCGGAGCAAAAAGTTTCTGCCAAAGGTGGTATCGATACCCAAGCTAGAGGTATCGATACCCCTGCTCGAAATTGACAATTTCAAGCCTTCTAAACACTTAGACATTTCAAAAGGGGCTATCTAAATGACATTAACTCAATCCTAAGTCTTAAGGATCATAAGACATGCTTAGGTGACCTATTTCGATTCGCCAACTTGTCCATTTTAGCCATTTCATTATGCATTTTAACATTTGAATCATCCCTACTTAGGACAAGCATTTAACCTTTTCTTTTCTATGGCTACTCATGCAAACATGATAGGTCCTAGATTCACATGACCTAGACACTAAGACAAGCTAACCATATTCTATATGCATTCTTCCAAGCCAACATATCAATCATAGCCACACACAAAACATACAAGGCTAGCCTACTATGTGCATTGTGCCTTATGGCTTACAAACCCCAAAAGCTTAGACGATCATATGAATATATACACATCATGAGATAGCTACCAAAATGCACATACTAGTCTAGCATGATTACTATGCCACCGTACAATAGGAGTTACAAAAACTATCAAAATACCATACGTTGGCTTGCTTCTCGTGTCCTTGCTCCGATTCAAGCTTGGTCTACTCCTTTAACTCGTAAACCTGTTGTTTGGGAAGGAGGAAACAAGGAACGTAAGTACTAAGAAGTACTTAGTGAGGTAGCCTAAGTCTAACCAATTTAGACATAAATTATAATATGTGACATACTTCAATTAAGCATCAAGCAATTACATATGGCAAATAGCATATCAACAACATGCTAAAATGTATAATGATAAGTCATAACATGTGCTCAATTCAATTCATAATTTAGGCCCTATGGCAAGTACATATCAAAGGCTCAAATCCAAAATCGTATCAAATGCCCTATGGTAAATACATATCAAATGTGCAATGTACAAATCATATCGAAAGCCCTATGGCATATACATATCAATACTCAAGTCCAAATCATGTCAAATGCCTATGGCAAGTTCATGTCAAATGCTTATTAGCAATTACATTAATTTTAATCTTTCGAATTAATTTCAAACGTTGCCTTGGTATAGTTAGACTAGGTAACGAGTCAACAGAAGTACCCTAAGGTACTAACAAAAGTGCCACTAGGACACTAATAAAAGATACCCATGGTATCTACAAATGGTGACTAACCACCAACAAAGGTACCCATAGTACCAATAGAAGTACCGAAGTACTGATCAGAAGTACCGAAGTACTAACAAATGAGCTCAAACTCTAGGCATGTCGTACTACCTATGACCAACTATAACCCAAGGCTCAATCAGAATTTCTTATTCAATTTGTCTTCTATTTTACTTAGTCAAATTCTTATCACGGGTGATGTACATAACATGACATATGAAAAGCATCAAGTCGTGCTACTAACATATCAAACATATACATATTACATGTTACCAAAATCCAAGGCATAAGTCATGCTAACATATCAAAACATATACGTGTGATCATGTTACCAAATCCGAAAGTATAAGTCATGCTACATGTCAAAGCAAATACATATCATGCTATCATGGACATAACTCATGCATGACTAACATACCTGGCATCCTTAGCCGCGTGCCAATACTTACCTTGGCATTTCCGAGCTATGCAAATGCTCTAAACTAGTTATTTATCTAGCACTCAAACATAGAGTCAACAAGTCCTTATCAATTAATCCTCATTCCCATTATGTCCAATATTTATTTAATCCGGTTACATTACATAACAAATCAAATAATCAAATGGTTAGGACCCTAGGTCCTAACCCTAAGGTTTTGCTACACTCACCAATACTCTGAGCTATCACGGGTTGTAGATCGCAACCTCTTTGCCTCTTCTTTTTGTTGCCTCGATCCTCTCTTGATCCTCGTTAATTTCTTCTCCCGGGGTATCTAACAATTAACATATAATAGCTATATATTAATACATATTCAATTGTCCATTTCAATATTCTTAAGCCTAGCAGTTGCAAACATGTACATTTGTTCCTTTCGAACAGTTTTGCTACCCTTTAGCGAAACGGTTATATCTCCTAACTCCGATGTCCGATTTTAGCCCATTTTACCTTGTTGGAAAGCTAAAAGAATTATATACAAGGACCAATTAACCTTACATCTAATTTCCTAATCGATTAGCTCCAAATTTCAATCGAAACAGACCTGGCCGGATTTCCGGGACTGTTCGAGTAGCCTTACGGCAACGCGTATATCTTTTTCTACCGGACTCGGATTTAGGTTCCGTAAATTTTCACTTAAACTAGGTATATCCTAGTATCATACTTTAAATTTTCAGATTCTAACTCCTTATATCTCGTCCTAGAGAATTTCTCAAAGTTGACTACCCAGAATTGATTCATCTAGGCAAATAAGGCTAACTTTTGATCCATTGTTTAATTTCCAAACCCAATCTTAACCTTACAATTTCCAGCACCTCTATGCATAAAATTAACCTCAACTAATCCTTAATTCCACCATAATACCAAATAAATTGACCACATATTGTATTTATAAAAAATCCCTAATTCAAGCTTCTTACTTCAATATTCATGCTTCAATGACTAAACCCAAGCATCATAACCTTTATTTAGGCTTTTATCAACCTAATTAACATGTAACCATCATCAATTAATTAAAACCCTCAAATGCTCAAACCCTAAAATTCGGTTAAGGGAGAAGAAACTTACCAAGCTAGACAAATGTGGTCTTCTTATCTAAATCCCTCTTTCATGCAAACCTTTAATCCCTTCAATGACTCCTTTTTCTCTTAGATTTTTCCCAAGTTTCACTCTCTCCCCTTTCTCTTGTTGTTGCCGTCCAAAATGGGGGGAGGAAGACACAATTTTGGCCTCTTTTTGTTTGCTTATTATTGTGTGTGAAAAGACCACCTTACCCTTAATGACATAACTTGACTCAATTTTAGAATGGGGGTAGTCTAGGGAATATGTATATTTATCATGCAATATCCAAACATTTAATTTAATCCATTTGGTCCCCTTTTTAATTCAACTAACATATGGTTCGGTTTATTTATAGTTTATTCGAATAACTTGACTATCCCGATTTTTGGGATGTTACACACTATATCTAAATTAATAGTTAAATCTTTATCAAAATGAAGATGATAAAGATTAAAATATAAAAGAATATCATATTTAATTTGTTCAAAACTAGAATCGACTAACATAATTGTTTCTCATGTAGAGATGGTAACTTCACATTGTTAAATTTATATAATCATATTAATCTTTATTAGTTATACAGTATATCAATTTAACTTTAAATAAATTAACAATTTAAATTATTTATATTTATATATTCAATTAATTTAATACAACTTCTTGATAATTTTCACTTTTATATGACGGATAAGTCTACCACGTGCGACGAACACTGCTGAACACCACTAACGACGAACATCGCTGAACATTATTAAACTAATTGGTAAAAATTATATATTTTAGGGACTTAAAATACAATTAGTAATTACTTAAAAAATTACTTAAATTATTTTTATATACATTAAAATTTTGATTTTCTAATAAAGATAAACTACATATTTAGTATCTCACCTATTTTTGTTATTTCTATTTTAATACTTAAATTAATTATTTTAGCAAAATAGTACCTAATGTTACATATTATTTTTATTTTGGTACCTTGATTGTTAAAAACAAACAAAAATAGTGACATTGATTGGCCAAATAATAGTTCTAGTCTCTAAAAATTATACAATTTATCAATTTAGTCTAAATATTATCAATTTAAAGATTATTTTTAATTTTTAGACTAAAAATATAAATTTATTATTTCTTTTTAATAAAATAAAAAACTATATACTTTGATTAAATATTTTATATGAAAAATAAATCTTTTCGCCGCTAGTTTTTGACATATCGATAAATCATAAAAGGGATCATGATCATAACAAAATATCGATCTTCACTACGAAAAATGTTCGTTTATACTCTTATATGAACATTAAATTATTAAAAAGATAAACAAAATGTTATAAAGACGTACTAAAATTATCATTAAAATAAACAAATAAAATAGCCGTATAAACACTTTCCCACTTTTACCTTTATTCATCTGTCGGTAAAAACTTAATTAGTTAGAACAAATGTACAAGAATATAATATTGGTACAAAATAATATATTAGTATATGCGCACCTAACTTTAGTTTTTAATATAATCTTTGTACATTATTCAATATTTGTATTTGTACAGATTTTATATTCACAATAACTTGTTTTTTGGCAATATAATCACAATTATTCAATTTTCTTTTTATCATTTAACTAATTATTTATAAAAAAATTTAATAATAAATAATAATTTTTATAAACATATATTAATCTGTAATAGTTTTTAGATTATTAAAAATAAATAAATAATAATATTTTAACAAAAAGATTAATTTTTTAAAAAAAATTGCCTCACATTATGATGTTCAACATGACATTAAATTGATTTCGGTTTTAGACGCTTATAAAAAATAAATGTATTATTTTGTTAAAAAACTAGTTTGAGTATCAAAATAAAAATATAGAAATAGATGAAGTACTAAATATGTAGTTTATCCTTATTAAAAAATAAAAAAATATATATAAAAAATAATTTAATTAAAAATTTTAAATAATTATTAATTACATGTTAAGTCCTTAAAATTTTTAATATTTATTAATTGATTTAATAGTGTTCAGCGATGTTTAGCGTTAGTGATGTTCAGCGGTGTTCGTCGCCCATTGTAAAATTTTCTTTATATGACACTTTGGGTCTATCCCTATATAAAATCATATAAAAAACTTTACTACGATCTTAGAATCATTTGTTACTATTCAAATCATGACCTACTTTCAATTCGCATGTTCTTCGATCTTCCCAAAACACATCAATTATTTTGTGGATATTTTTCACCACATTATCTGTTATTTTATTAATTAAAATTCATTTATTTTTAATGTTATTAATCTACTTATAATCAATCACTCTCTAATCATATGATATAAAATAAAATAATATTTTATTAAAAATAACATTAAAAAAATAAATAAATTTTACTAGATAAAACTACAGATTATATTAAAAAAAATTATAAAATAAATTTTCACATACGGGGGATCTTAAAGCCTTGTAAGAAAATTCATTGCAAATAAAAATTAAAACGATGAGACTCATCCATGGAGCCTTATAAGGGAAATCTAGGAATGATCCAATTTGGTCAAAAAATTTAAACCCAACAAAAAAATTTCTCAACATTTACGAAAACCTCCCTCTCCGCCTTCAAAATCCTATATTTGAAAAGAAGCGGGAAACTAAAAATTTTGTAAATGGCGGACTATTTATTCTAGAGATCAAACTCGCTCCTCATTGGTTCGTTCAAAACCACATGGATCTCCACCCTGGAAAGATCTTCAGCAGTCGAAGTTCTCAATCTAACGGTTCTCATTCCCCTCTCGTTTCACTCCACCTAAACCACGGCTATAAAACAGGCAAACCTCCTGTGATTTAATACACCACGATTTGTTTGAAAGCTCAAAACTACGACTCATTGAAACATAGTCGTCATTTTCCAACACTTGTCTCAAGCAATGGATGCCGGAGGTAAAGTAAAGAAGGGTGCTGGCGGAAGGAAAGGCGGTGGCCCAAAGAAGAAGCCAATTTCAAGATCTGTCAAAGCTGGACTCCAATTCCCCGTCGGAAGAATTGGCCGTTATTTGAAGAAGGGAAGATACTCGCAGCGTGTCGGGACCGGAGCTCCGGTTTACCTTGCCGCCGTTCTCGAGTACTTAGCCGCTGAGGTAACCGAGCTGAATTTAGTAAACGGATTAGTTAATTCCTGTTGTTATTGTTCGTAACTAATAGTTTGGATTTTGAAATTCCGAATCCAGGTTCTGGAATTGGCTGGAAACGCCGCACGTGACAACAAGAAGAACAGGATCATTCCAAGGCACGTACTACTCGCCGTGAGGAACGACGAGGAACTGGGAAAGCTTCTCTCCGGCGTTACAATTGCTCACGGTGGTGTTTTACCCAACATCAATCCAGTTCTTCTCCCAAAGAAGACAGAAAAGGCCGCCACTAAAGAACCCAAATCTCCCTCAAAGGCAACTAAATTACCCAAGAAAGCTTAATTTCCTAAGAAACTGTTGTTATTAGTCCTTTTTCTGATTTATAGATTTATATGATGGTTGGTATCTTAGGATTTTGCTTGTATTGTTGATGGGTAGGGGAAACAAGTTTCGTTTAAAGTTGAAAATGATGAAATCTCGTTATAATGTATTTTATTTCAATGGAAATGAAACTATCTGTTTCGGTTCTTTTTCCTGGTATTTTGTGTAAGAGCAAATCCATCCGGCCTAACTAATTTAATTCAATTTATCAGCGTTTTCCCGCCGGATCTCTTTCACGCTTGACGGTTATAACCGAGTAAGAACCTATCTACTTTCAGACTCCTCCATTTATGTATATCACATGAAACCAATTCCCATTTGTCCTTCAAAGAATCTTAAACCCTCCCTTCGGAAGATCTAAAGTGGTAGGTACTCAGTATCAAGAAACCTCTAAATTCTCATCTTCATAATATATAACTTTGGGTGTTTCTTGGTCTCAGCAGAAACAATCAAAGATCATTTCCTCTAATGGCGATTCCTCCAGAACCAAACCGAATCTCAACCCATTGTTTTATTATTAGTGATCAAACTCGTTTCTTCTTATGTCGTCATTGCAGAACCCCCGTCGTCGAGTACTACAACTGCCGTGGCCTTGTATCAACTCTTTCTCTCTCTTGGTTGTGTTGTTCATGGGAATGGATTTAAGTTAACTTCTTAGGAAATGAATATTCTAAGAAAACTTAAAAAGTTGCTTTCTTTGAATCCAATTTTCAGCTACAACAGGAGGTGGATGGACTTTTCTGCAATTATGCGTAAGAACTCAATCACCCAAACTGCATTTCTTTGCGCTATAAAAAAGATAGATTATAATTTAATCTTTGTGCTTCATTGATATATAGTTTCAATGTGAAGATCCATGATGCGGTTCTTAGGTTTTTCTATAATTTGCCAATCAACAATGTCCGTTGCAATCACTGCCGCAAACACATTGGAGTGAAATTCGTGAGTTCTTTACATTCTCTTCATGCCTCTGTTTTTCTGGGTTTTGGGGGTGGATTGAACACTATCTGAGTTCCTTTTTGCCATTACTGAGTTCAGATTGTGGCTGGTGATAGGGATCCGCCGTTCCTTTCTACATTGCAAGGAAGATTTTTCTTTTATTCGTAAGTTTCCCCACCTTCAAATAGTGAAATCATATTCCGATATTAGAAACTTGGTTTCTGAATGGAAATGGCTGTGGCCGGTGGCAGAGAGCGGCTGCTGTATTGGGATGGATCCCGATGTGAATATATTGATACTGGCTTTGGCGAGCAGATCACAAGGCTGCTAGTTTTTGATGGATTCCGGTTGATTTATTTTGGCGCCCCCTACGAGTCAACCGACGAAGAAGATTTATCCTAGAAGAAATGTTGAGAAAAATCAAGTGGAAGGTCACGGATTCTACCACGGAAATATTTTTTTTTTTCTGGATTTGTTTTTCCTGTTTAGTTTAAGTACGTAGCCAGAACCAACATTTTGTGCAGGGGAACTAATTCAAGGAAGATTTTTGATGCGCTCTAAAACACAGTTTTGAGTTTAGTATGTAATAATTGCTACTGCTTTGTAACATTTGGATTTAGAAATATAACATTTTGGTGCAAAATTAATTTTTGGATTTAGTTTCTAAATAATTTGGCACATTTGTTAAAAAAAAATCAATTTGGGTAAATATAGTAATTTACCGTGATAGAAGAATGTCGAAGAATATGGAAACTTGCACACCTAACTTATTCAAGGATTTATTATGAATCATATTTATCTATTTTTATTAAATAAAAAATAATTATATTTATTTTTTTAAAAAAATAATTATATTTATTTTTTTAATCATCATAATTCTAGTTAAAAATCAAGAAATTTCAATCTAATCAAAAATCTCTTTAGTTAGAAAGAAAGGCTAAATGTGAATTATCTTATGAAATTATTAAAGGTATCATTTTTATCACGTTATCTATATTCCATTTAATGAGAATCACTTTATATGAAAGAGATAAAATTCACTTTAAAAATATAATAAATTTTTTTGTTAAATAAAAAAAATTACATAATGAACAAAGTTTATCGAATAATTTTCATGAGTTAGAGTCCGAAATAGTCAATATTGGTCCTAACTATCCCTAATTAATTCAACATACTATACAATTAGTTCATATACGATAGACTAGTAGTCATTCTTCAAAAATTCTTCCAATCCATTCCAATGGTGAGCCGGTTACAATGCTTCCACCTCGATTCCCAAGGAATAGTCGAGGCCGCTTATTCTTATGCCGCCGAAGCAGAAACCAAGTCGCCCACACGGACAAGTGGACAACTGTGGTGCCCGTATAAGTATACATACATATATCAAGATTCTTCTTTTACTCACGAACCTTCATTTCTTGTTCGTGTTCTTCATGGGATTACAAACAATTAGTTTCTGATGAGTCAAGGTCAGGTACCATTGAGGAGGGAAGGAATTCTCTCTAACAACCCGTAAGAAATCTCCCATCCAAGATCTCAATCACTCAAGCCACATTACATTTTGTAATAAAGTTAAAGAAATCAAATTTAATCTTTGTACTTGATTGATAATTTTTAGGATCAACGAGAGAAACCAAGGAAAAGGGCCTCGAAGTTTAGTCAGACGTCTGCCACTGCCGGTGGTTAGTGTCCGATGCAGTGGATGCTAATGCAACACATTCCTTGGCAGGAAATGCATGTATTTCTCTTAATGTTTTCAGATCGAGCATGGTGCTGGTCAGGGTCGGCCTTATTCATTAATGGAAGGAAGCTATTTATCCCATCTAAGAACTCTTAAGAAATAAAACGAAAATGTTTTTAATTGCATTAATTTCTACATTGGACAAATACGGATCGAGTAGATGCATATTTAAATACAAACCAAATATCCAAACAGAGATGCAGAAAACCTAGAATAAAAAACATGGAAAACCACAGGATCTACTAATAGGGAGAGGAGACTAGCACTAGAAACAGAACTGAAAGTCCTTTTTCAAGATGAAGTAAACTTGGTCACAGCCTTGGTACCTTCAGAAACGGCATGCTTAGCAAGCTCACCCGGAAGCACCAGCCTAACAGCGGTCTGGATTTCCCTAGAGGTGATGGTTGGCTTCTTGTTGTACCTTGCGAGTCTAGAAGCTTCTTGAGCGAGTTTCTCGAAGATATCGTTGATGAAACTGTTCATGATTCCCATAGCTTTACTTGAGATCCCGATGTCCGGATGGACTTGCTTCAAGACCTTGAAGATGTAGATCTTGTACGTCTCGACGCTCTTCTTAACTCTCTTCTTCTTCTTGTCTCCGGCGGCTGCTACGCTC
Organism: Abelmoschus esculentus; assembly: GCA_035048815.1. NCBI lineage: Eukaryota > Viridiplantae > Streptophyta > Magnoliopsida > Malvales > Malvaceae > Abelmoschus > Abelmoschus esculentus. Next base: position 2,721,602 of record JAUCBN010000032.1, read on the forward strand.
TCTTTGGGGAGCTTCTTTCCGGCCTTTGGCTTCTTCTCCGCCGGGGCTTTCTCAGCGACGGCTTTCTTCTCCTCGGCTGGCTTCTTCTCCGCTGGCTTTTTCTCAGCTTTCGGTGCCATTTCTTTTTCTAGGGTTAGCTTCTGTTTGGCTTTGGGGAAAAAGATGAGGGAATCGGATTCGAAGAAAAAATGAGATGGGATTATTCTGGGGGAGAGGTTAGGTGGTCTTTATAGAAAGACAAGTTGGGCGAATTATTGGTTTGTTTAGGTTTCACGAGGATTGATGACGTGGAAGATTTAGACCGTTGGATAGAGTTGAAACGGGGTGACTGAACTGACGGTAGAGATGACTTGTAGATTTCATTTATATGATGCGTTGCTTTGCGACGCGGATTGCTGTGTTGGCGTTATATTCTTTAAACTGGAAAAATATATTTGATAAATAAGAAGAAAAAAAGTATTTTTAATAAGAAAAAAAAATACGAGTTTTAGGTGATATTATTTATGAATAAACTTGATCATTAGTCGAATTGGTACAAATAATAAAAATATAATATATCAAAGTTTACATTAATCTTTCATATATATTATATATACTTAAATATATTATTTTACTAAACTAACAAGAAAAAAAAAGTTTATATCAATATTTCATATATGTATATTATATTTAAATATAATATTTCACTAAACCTGCCACAATTTACACCATAAATTTAAATATAATAAAAATCATTTCTCACTCTAAAACATTCATACTATAATATCATTTAAATAAATATATAATTAATTTTTGAATCAAATATCTTTAGCTTTAGTTTTAAAAATAATTTATAATTAAATCATTTGAAGATTTAAAATAATTATAAATTTTATATGTTAAAGTTTTATGAATACACAATTTACTAAATATAAGTATCGTATTTTGATAATAATTATTTGTTAAAATTTTGTGATGATGGTGTATTTTGAGTTCTCGATCAATCATTCAACCTTCACACTACAATAATTTCAAGTGTTAAACTCACAAAGCTATATATATATATATATTCTATTATATTTTATGTTAATCATAAATATAATATTTAATAATTATTAATATTAGTCTTGAACGATTAACCAAATATTTCAAGAAGGGTGTATAAAATTATCTTGTTTTGTTGTTGAGAGGAGTGCCTTTATTAGGGATGTAAAAACAGTTACTCGGATGGATTTTAGGTCGGGTAAAATCAAGTACATGTCATTTTAGGTTGATTTGATATTTTGACTCGATTCGGATCGGGTGTAGATCCATTTCAGGACAGATTTATTTTTGATCGGATTCAAACGGTTCAGGTTAAAATCAGATAATTGGTATTTGGTAGGTTCATTTCAGGTCGGGTTCATTTTAGTTCGGTTGCATTTCAGGTCGGGTTTATTTCAAGTCGATTTTATTTTAGGTCGAATTAATTTGAGTTTTAAATTTATATTAATTAAAATTATTAAGTTTGAGTTTAGTACAAATAAGTAATTAAGTAAATAACCAATAAATTTTAGGTTGAATGGTTGATCATTATTTTGAATTAATTATTTAATATCTAACGTCTTTAACTAGCATGAATCCTATTAAAAATAAATATTACGCACTAGACTAAATAAAAATATCATCAAATGATTCATATCTTAAAAATTGAGCTAAATTACAAAAAAAAAAAAAAAGAATAAACATTGTACTAGAAAAAATAAAGTTTTAAATTAAAAAGGATAAACAATAATAAAATAAAATATCGTCTTATTAAAAATACTAAACTAGATTAAAAAATAAATAATAGTCAAACTGAAATAAAAATAAAGTTGTAAGGATTAAATTGTAAAAATTATAGATTAATAATAATTAAATTTGATAAAAAAATTTAATTTTATATACTTTAATACTTTATAATTTATACATATACAATATAGTTTAATACATTTCAAAAATGCAAATATAAAATTTATACTATATGAAATATATTCTATATAAAAAATTTATACTATATAGAATGATATTATATATGAAAATATGAGTAACTTATTCATCCTATTTTTTTATATGAAAAATTAAAAATTATTTTTAATTCTCTCTAAAATTATGGGTAACTTATATCCCTTCAAAATTTTTACACTAAAAGTAAATTAACCTCAAACTTAAAAAATGAGTGGTTTATTTCCCTTCAAAATTTTTACACTAATCTCAAACTTAAAAAACGAGTAATTTATTTCCCTCCAAAATTGTCTTTTCACTCTTTTTTTATCAATTATTTTGGTTTAATTTAATTAAGTCATAATTTAGATTAATTTAATAAAAATCTATATTTGATTTTTGAATTCTTACAATTTATGTTTTTATATTTTAATTTAGCTTAATTAATTCTAAGTTCAATAAGTTAATTTAATTTAATTAAATATTAATTTAAAATTATAATTTTTAATAAAATATTAAATTAAAATTAAAATTAAATACATTAAAACTAAATAAAATAATAAAAAATAAATTAATTAAATATGTAATACTAAATTTAAATATTAATCTTTAAATTAATTATCATGTCTATTTTATTTTTTAAATCTAATTATATTTACCAATATTTTAAATTTATCAAATTATAAATATATTTAATTATATATCATGTAAATATTGTAACAAGGAAATTTATGGAGAAAATGATGATTGATTTTCATTTACAAAGGCAATGTATTTATACAATTACATAAGAATTCTGTAGAAGGAATGAGATCTTTTTTTAACAACTTTTCCCTCCTAAATGCAGTAACCTCCTTCTTTAGTTTGTTACGCTACCTGTTAAGGGTTGTTTCTGAGCTAAGTTGGACCATTCTTTAATAAATATTAAGTCTTGTTAATATTAGTTCAGGTCAATAACAGTCGGGTTCAAAACAAGTCGGGTAAAATCAGGTCGATTCAGTCGGGTAATATCGGTTATCTGTCAGGTCAAACTCGGGTTCGGGTTTGTTTCAACCGGATACAGATCGGATTTCGGATCCATAATAACAGGTTGAAATCGGGTTCAGGTCATTCTCGATCGAATACAGTTCGAGTTCGGTTACTACAGTAACAAGTTCAATTTGGGTTCGGGTCAACAACAGTCGGATGTAAATCAGATTCGGATCATTACATCTCCGGGTCAAATCAAATTTTAACTCAAACAAATTTCAGTCGAGTTTTCAGGTCGAGTCAACTTTTTATATCCTCGGTCTTTATTCTCATAGTTGGTTAGATTAGATCTTGTAGTTGACATACACTTGAGGGATGTTTAACCCATGGAAACGAGATTGCTATGTTGTTCTATTTATTGCAAGTTGTTTGATTTTTTCTTCAGTAATAGTTCTGTTGCCTTTTGGCATCTTGTAAAACCTTGATGTATTCACTAACGTGAATTAAATTTCACTATCATTGATTAAATTTTACAGGAGATTATAAAATTTATAATGAATTTTATTCTCTGTATCTTTATGTTTTGAATGTCTATTCTCTTATTATTCAAGTGTGTTCAACCCCTTTTTTTAGCGTGGAATGAACTACTAAAAAAAATCTAAATTAGGGGTGAGTAAAACTCGATTAAAAAAAATTAAATTTTTTGAATCGGATCGAGACAAAAAAACTGACTCTTTTTAAATTGATTTGAAATTTTATAAATTCAAATCGATTCAAAAAATTTTAAATAAGTTCAAATTATAAAATGAAAATCGAATAACTCTAATAATTCAAAATTTTTAGTAATTATAGAGACTAATTACATATTTAACCCATGTAATTTTATTTCCTTACCATTTTTCTTTTTCTTTTTGGTCTTTTAATTTTTTATAATCCGGTGACTTTTTAGATTTATTTTTTATTTAATTTATTAAAAAATTATTTGTATTTTTACGTTATGCTCTTTATTTTTGTTTTTTTAATTTCTATATTTAATTTATCATTATTTTTTTGTTTAATCTTGGTCTTACCTAATAAAAAGAAAGTTTTTAATAGAAACTATAATTTAATAAAAAGAATGTTTTTTTACACATCCAGAAAATAGTACGAAGATATATGTGTATAAATATAAAAAAAAACTGTTTAAATTTCAATCAAACTATATTATAGTATTATAAATAATAAAATTAAAATTTATATATAAAATCGAAAAATCGAATCGATTCGAACTCGACTCAAATTCACTAAAATCAACTCAAAAAAAAATCAAAAAAATTTTAAATTGTAAAATATGATGACTTTAACTTAAATAACTCGACTCAGTCGAAGCGGTAAACCACTGGTCTGAATGAGCCCTGCGCAATGCTTTATCAATACCACGAAGGCGAGCCATGACCTTTTTCTTCCTTTTACCAATGTGGCCAAAGACATCCACGTTCTATTCAGTAGTCGCGGATCTAAAAGAATAGATATTTTAGCCAAGAGACACTGCCTTCGAATCATATTTACCAATAAAATTTCCCAATAGCCTTGACAAAGTCTCCGACATTTAACAGTAAGGTAGGTAGATAAATGGTGATTGTGACCTCCTGTAGCCGAGGGAAAATTAATAAACGGTTATTGAAGGATTGGGGGTCACCCGTCTCAATTCGATCACCATCCCAAACAAGGTAAAGACAAACATTTTATTGTTTTTTAAGCCTCCGATGTCAGCCATAGCTGTTGAAACCATCGTCGATGTTGTGCTTCAATGGCATCACTCTCCAGCTTTTGTTCCGAATTCGAACATACAGACATTTGTGCTTCATATACAGGGAAGAAGATTGAACAATAATGTATAAGATCATATAAGATTAATAGACGTAGCGATATCAACAGTAAAGTAAAGAAAATCGACAAATACAAAGATTCAAGGAACCAAGAAAATCCAGCCGGTTCGACGTCTATTACCATCTCATTTTCTCAAATCAATCTGTCTTACAGATCAAATCAGAGAACAAAAGATGTTGAACGTAATTCTACAACGTCCAATTACATCATGATAGACGAACTGAATAGCGAGGAGAACAATCAATCTATTATCATCAAAATCAAGTTTCAAAATTAAAATAATAAAAAAAAGAGCCAATCAAATAAGTATAAACCAAAAAGAATTGGAGTGTTTAACCAGAAAAGAATTCAGTCCCTTAGATGTTCATAAAAATCTGCGATCATATTCGCAAATCATTACAGGTCTGTTATATCTCATCACTGTTCTTCAGATAAAACAACACTCCAGAAAATCATATAATCAAAACAATATAATTGCCTAATCGTATTCCCTAATCCAAAGAAAAAAATCAGGGAGAAGATAAAAAAAATCAAGCAACACAATAAATTTCGCTTCAAGGGAACGAATCATATGGGAACAGATTGAATCCACACTGACCAGATAGGGAAGCTTCAAGAAACAAACATGGAAAGAACGAAAAAATTTCACTCTGACACGAAAATAAAACCCTAATGAAAAACCAACAACCAACAGATTACATTGAAGAAACCCTAGGATTGAAGGCTAGAGAGATAGATAGGCATTAGAAAGGGGGAGATTTATATAACGAAAGCGATGGAGATATTTGACGGTTGAGATGTGTCTTTACTATGATGGACGGCTTGTGTACCCGCTGAGTTTATCATACCCTAATTTCCGCTGCGATCACCTGGAACATTTTATTTAATGGGCTTGCTGCTGTTTGTTTATTTTAATTTGTACCCGTAGATTTTGCTGTGGATTTTAAAATATACATTAAAAAATAAATTTATTTAAATTTAATTAAAGATGACAATTAAATCTGAAACTTTTATAAGGCATAAATATAGGCGATATAGCCATAAATTTTATTTTTTAGTGGTTCAATCTCACTGTTTATACCGAACCCACGACAAATATCTCATTTTTATTTATTATTTATTTCACATCTGAAACTCGGAAGAAATACGAACATAATTTATTTAAAATATTATTTACAACCTTATTCGATTCCGACCTTAGCACAGTTGGTAGAGCGGAGGACTGTAGTGTGTTAAGCCGTCAGATAATCCTTAGGTCGCTGGTTCGAATCCGGCAGGTCGGATTTTTAATTTTGTACTACTTTTTTTATTGGTTCAGTTGCTAGTGCCCTTTCCTTATTTTATTGGCCAACGGAGGAAGATCGAATGTTGTGGAATTAAAGTTTCTCTCTCAGGTGAATATTCTTGAAGTCAGTTGCTAGTGCCCTTTCCTTATTTTATTGGCCAACGGAGGAAGATCGAATGTTGTGGAATTAAAGTTTCTCTCTCAGGTGAATATTCTTGAAGTCGTCAGATCCAAAAATCCGTTTACGATAATAAGAATGAGATATTTTGAGTTATAAAATATGATATTTAAATTTAAATAATTTAATATTTTTTTAATTCAACTCCATTTAGTAATGTTATTTTTTTTAATTCAACTCGATTCAGTCGAACACTAGCTCCTATGCATAAAATATCACTTAATGCCCACAAGCTCCTAATCTCATTTCAAAGAAAATTGTGTTTCTCTAAAAAAGATGACTCGTCCAAGCCTACTCCTTGGTTAACCAATGCCTCAACTTAATTACCGTTAAATTATGACACCCAATTTTGAATAAAATGTATTAACGTATTAAATTTTTATTTATTAAAATATATTATAATCAGTTATTTTCAAAACCCTCTATTTAAAAAAATGGTCATTGGTTCTACTATAAAAAAATATAAAATCTCAATTTTGGATATTTTAATTGTTTTTACATTTTTATGTCAATCAAAAAATATTATGTTTTGCTACCTTTAAAGGAAACTATTCAAATTTGTAATGCTTTTTTATGAAAGAGAATTAATTCCAAGGGATGTTTGTGTTGATTGAAACATGATTTGTCATCCGAAGAAGGAAGATAATTTAGGAGTAAAGAACATTATTGTTTGAAATAGGGTTTTATAGTAAGGTGTCTTTAGAAGTTTCTCATCTAAGTTAGGTCGTTGTGGGTTGCTTGGGTGTCTACATATCTATTAAAAGGTGTCTCGATTTGAAATACTTCAGCAAAGATGCACCACAGCTGGGCATGAAAGAAACTGTTGAGACTGAAGAATGACTTTGCTTTGGTGGGCAGAACCCTAAAAGAATATAAAGCAAGGAAGTTTAGGAAGTTTTAAGGCACAAGTTGCCAAGGTGGCTTGGCACAAAGTTGTTTGGGGAGCTTCATCTTTGTCTCGTTGTTCCTTTATATTTTGATTGGTAATTTTAGACAGGTTACCAATAAAAAATAGGATAGTGAGATGAAGATACCATGGAGACCTTTAGTGTTTATTTTGTGGTTTGAATGACGAGTCTCGAGATTATCTCTTTATAAAGTGTGTTTTTTTTAAAAAAATTATGGATGATGATTACGCAAACCTACGATACCCATGTACCTTATAATTGATGGAAAGATCTCTTTACTTGGATTCAAAAAAATAACAAAAGTAAGTCTGTTAGTGTTGTTATTATGAGGTTGACTTAGAATAATTTTAACTATTTTTTTATGACAATAGCGGAATAAAAAGTTGTATAGTAAAGATATGAGATCAGAGTCTGATATTTTTATTATTATAAAACTTAATGTGAAGTGGAAAGTCTTAAAGAATAATAGAGTTGATCACCGCGAAGTAATGAGGATTGAGGATCTAAAGCATCATGTCTTCTGCTTCAACGTTCAAAAAACCTATTTGCATTCATGTTGCCTTGTTTCTTCGTTGAGGACACAGTTTTCGACGTCGCCGGCATGCACTCATCATGCATTCCATCAACCTCATTTTTTGCCAACTGCGAGCTCCTGAAGAAAACAAAAACAAAAGAAAAGTTGTCAAATTTAATCAAAAGGATAGAGCAAATCCCAACAACAAGAATTAATGTTTGAGCATAAGCTTAAACTATAAGAAACTTATAAAAAACAAGAACCTTAAAAAACGGTCGTACCGTTTTTCGTACAAAAGTAAAAAGATTTTATATTATAAACATTTTATACTTTTTGATGTTATTATTAGTAGTATTTTTTTTAAATTTTAGCACAAGTAGAGGGATTAAAACTTGAATTAGACCTTAAGACAAGTTTAGATGTCACCTTTCAGCATTGCAAGAAGACATCTTCAAATCCGGAGCCTCTTCTTTCTTGGTCTCAACTAAATTCCCACTGAAAATCTCTTTACGTTCATGGCTATAATTCCCTGCTCCGCGCGGCAACGTCGATTTGTAGTTCCCGATGAATGAGAGCCCTTGATCTCTCTCCGAGATGGAAATACCATCCTTGACCGATATCGAACCGCACGATATCAACTGCATCAAAACAGCCGAGGCTCTCATTCTACCGCTACGGTTCAAGTTGTCTTCTTTATTACCACCACCGTGGTTCAAAATCCGCCGTGCATCGGCTTTCATCTGGGATTCATGTGTCTCCGAACTCGAATCCGATGGCGGAGGCGAAATGTCTTCCCTACTCAACTCAATGGTCTGGTTCAGCTCCGTCTCATGACTTTGAAGCTTTTCGATTTTCGGTTCTTTAACCACCGGCCGTTTTCTCCTCCACCTCTTATCATCGGTCTGAGTCGACGAATCAGCAGCGAGTCTACAGGTCGAGTCGGAACTTGACTCGGCCGTGTAAACTTTGTACTCACGCAGGTCAATAGAAATCTGAGACGGATCCCTCCGCCGTCTGAATGACTGGAAATCATGATCTTTCTCTGACTTTTCAGGCGACGTTACTTCGAGGGATTGAGGGTTAATGGAGTGGTCGAGAATCTCCGTTCCTTTGAGAACGTATTCTTGGCCGTGCGATGGGTAAATAAAATCATTTTCTACTAAGTCGTGCCAAACAAAGCCGTTCCTGTAACTCCTGAATAAGGAAAACTGAAATATTAATATCGGACGGTGAAGGGGAAAGGTAATCCGATCAGACGGTTGTGAACAAAATGAGAGCGTTACCGTTTGGAGGACCAAGAGTATTGACTAGCCATGCCTTTGCCTCGAAGGAGGTTTAGGCGGTTGATTACATCTGATGAAAAAGCAATATATAGTCATTACGAAAAGGAAAACCGAGGTAATTTTCTCGGCATCCAAACAGAAACAAGTGAAATTCAAACCTAAACGTTTCCCGCATCCTTTGTTAAAAGTATGTTTATTTTTCATTACGAGAAAACTGAAAGATAGCTTTTTGTCAGGTGGAAGGCAACGTGATAGAAAAATTTAAATATTTTCTCGGAAACCAAACAGAGAATGGAGTAGGTTTCTAACCTTTGAGATAAAGTCCGGCATTGGAAGAGAGAGGAACTTCTATGAAATGAGGGTGTTGAAGATGACCCTTGGTAGACAAATAGTACACAACAGCAACTTTTCTTTGAATAACGGAGGGTTCAATCCAGACTTTGTTTCTCTCGGGGCTTATTTCACTAGTCTCTTTCCACTTCCTTGAAACAACCCCGAGCTCTGTCGTTCTCCCTCTAGAACTCATCGCCATGGCAGTAGCCAGCAGCACTTCACTTTTCGCTCTATCAGAGACAGAGAAAACACCCCAGAGATTAAAACATTATAAATGGGAGAGAAAAATGTCAAAAAGAGAGAGATTTACCTGATCGAGAAGAAGAGAGGGAATGAAGAGAGAAGCAAATGGCAGGTAGGAGTTATAGTATAGGAAAAACGAGAAGAGAAAGATTTAAAAAATGGTTGAAGCGGCAGACAAACAGCTACGAAACAAAGAAATCATGGCTGGTGTTGTTTCAGTAGTAGCAGTCGGATTGTTGCATTGTAAACTCAATTTTCTTTCCATTTTTTGTTCTGAATCTCTTTATAAACAATACTAAAAAACGCTCAATTGCAAAAGTCAACCGGTGCCGACGTGCCGTTCCTCCACGCATAATGATATTATATTGCCGTGGCTAAATTAAGCATATGAGTTTGTCCTATTCTGTATTATATGACCTGTATGGAATAATGTATCGTCCGACATAAGACATGGTTGCTCTTCTTTTGGTAGGGATGTGGTTGGAGGTGAAGTGTTTGGATGGTTGAGCGGCCGAGTTTATAGTAGAGCAAATCGGAGTGTTTACCTCTTAATCGTATTTTTATTGATGTTATCTTTTTAGATCAGTAGATTTAATGTTTAAGATTTAGTGTTCAAGGTTAAAGGTTTTGGTTATGATTTAGAAATTAGAGGTAAAATATATTTTTAAAGTATAAGGTTTATGTTTTAGTATATAGAAAATTAGGGTTAGGGTTTATAATCTAATTTTTTAGTAGAAGACATGGGATGAGACTAGGGGTGTAAACGAGCCGAGTCGAGTTCGAGCTTGAGTAATTTTAAACCAGCCTAGAATATTTGAGCTCGGCTCGGCTCGTTAAGAACTCGAGCCGAACTCGAGCTCGAGTTTTAACTGAGCTTTAACCGAGTCGAGCTCGAGTAACTCGCGATCTGTCTCGTCTCATTTACAGCCCTAGATGAGACACAATTAGGTGATGTAAAATTTCTACTCGATAAAAACTCGATTAGTTAAATACACCAAACCGAATCAAACCAGTTTTGACTAAAATAATTCAGTTTTATTGGTTTATACTTTCAATTTCAACGGTTCAATACTCGTAATTTTAGTTCTGAATCTTTATATCAAATAAATCAACCACAAAAGCCTTAGCTGAAAACAATCAAATTTCAGTACACAAAATCCAATCTCTCTCCTCTCGTTCCCGTTAATGAGAAAATGGGTATGCTTTCGTCTCACAAGTAATTGGGTTTAGTGTCCTAATACCAAATAAACCCAAAGCTTCATAGAAATACAAACTTGGTCAATGTTGGCCCAATGGACCAAGAAATGCCCAACCCAAGAAGAAGAGCTTAAAGAACATGTTTCTACCATCTTACCAAGCACGCAATGTTGACCTTCAAAGTGATTGAAAAAGATGGGGAGAATTCCCAAAAATATTGTATTTTAATTTTTTTAATATATTGATTTTGAGAAATTATTTTTTAAAATATTATATATTCTATAATAGAATTAAAATTTACTCATAACATTTAACTCTTTGACCTCCATAATTATCTAGAATCCATCTTTGTAAATAAAATATTATTTATATTAAAAAATACCATAATTTTTGCAATTGGCCCAAGAGGCACTATCGAAGCTTGCGTCACGTTCCTGTAGATGATATTTTATATTCTTCTCAAATTTTGATTACAAGACTGGTACAATTTGAACATCAACTTGGTGTTGATTTTGTTTACATAAATCCTGAAGACGTGTTAGGTTGATGGCGAACATTATAGCAAACAAATGGTGTTGGGTCCCTTCAATTTCTTTTGCATCGCTCCACCCTGCCTAAGCTGATGGCTGATGGCTGATGGCTGATGCAACTACCTTATCTCTGCCTTAGTGGTGCAGGTGTGATCCATAGAAAGGAATTAGCTGGATGGAACAACTAGGGTTCATTCGGTTTAAGGGTTCGTTCGATACAATTTTTCCGATAAACTTTTAATTATCGAACAAAAAAGTAATATTAAACGATTAAAGAGAACACTTTAAACGTATGATTTAATCTTAAACGAACATTCTCACTTAAATTATTGTTTCTCATTAATTTTAGAAATGATCATTAAGAAATGATTGCTTCATCATGTTATGATTAGTAACCGTTAATCAACACCTAATCACTTGTTCTATAATGCTTAATCCACCATCCCAAAACTATGTTGCCTTTGTTTTCTGATTTTACAAAACCGGAAAGCTACTCTCCCACAAGCCACAATTATATATATTTAACTTCAGTAAAATAACACAACACGATCTTAAGAAATTGTATAAAAAACCTTATCGTCTAGCATTATCAATATTATCAGTTTATCAGAGTAAATGATCATGGGAATTTTGACCTAAATCCGGAAATGAAATTGAAACGATTCAAATTCAAATGAGTTCGACTGAAAAATTAAAATGACCCTTTAAAATAATTCAAACTCGAAATTATCTAAAAATTAAAATGACCCTAAACCGAAATTGAACCGAAATGAGATAGAGCCGCCCATTTAGTTAATGGGTATGTTAGATGGGGACTGATCATTACTACATCCATGCCTATAACTTGCTTCTTAAGACAAAACAAAGGAAGGCAAACATGTCTGCTGAAAATTCAGACAAATCAAGGATCCTGGAGTTTCTGACAAGTTGGTTTTTATGATTGGACATAAGGTTCCATCGTGCAAAAGAAAAAGGAATTTGATTGAATGAGTGGGGTGGCCATAAATGGGGTGGTTTCCACCTCATAAACAGGGAAGGTGAAGTCCTGCTATCCTCCCTCCACTAATTACAAGGGCCCTTAAAACCCCAGAAGCCACCGCTGCCATTCAATCCCTTCAGAATTTTCTTACATCTTTCTGCAATACTGGCAAGTGGCAACAGTAGTTACATCAAAACCAAAAATATAATGCTGGGTTAAGAGCATTAGTAGAAGTAAAGATGATGCCAACTCCCACTTTAAATATTTTTTTCCTCCGTTGTCATGGTGATTTTACATATCAAGTCCCAACACTTAATCTGTCAATCATAATGAAAATGAAAGTAGACCCTGAATTCTGCATTCATTTAGGGTTTTGGTGCCATTTCAAGGCTCATATCAACCATTTCCAAGGGGTTATCAGCTAGAAAATGAAAGCAAATCGTGCATGTAAACTTCATTAAACTCTGAATCAGATTGCTGAACTCGACACATGGCAAAAACCACCACCATTTTCTGTATCATAAAAGGACTTACCAGCTCTAATCAATTGCAACTTGCCATATCATCTGGTATGATCTTCTACAATGTTCCTGCCGTGCTTTAAGCACCCAAAGATTTATTTGTTCTAATCAGTTGCAGAGATTTGTTTAGTTGTGTAAAATCAGTATCTTCCAGCAGCTTTTGCTCATATTTGATAAAATTAATACAGAGATTTTATTGTAGTAACTGTCCGCTTTGGTTTCATAAAAGTGGAAATCAACAAAACGAGGGATACCCCCTTTAAGTGAAAATCGTTTACTTCTTACCCATGACTTTTTTATGGTTAGGAGTTATAGTTAGAATTTAGGGATTAGAGATATAGTATATTTTTTTGGTGTAAGGTTTAGAATATAAAAAATTAGGGTTAGAGTTTAAAATTTAATTTTTATAAATTTTTAACAGGAGACATGAATGGAGGCACGATAAAGAGGCAAAAGATTTTTACTCACTTTAGGTACCAAGTTGTAGTAATTAATTTGAAGTGTTCTTCGAAGCGAGTAAAATATAGGTTAAATTACACATATAGTCACCATACTATGAGGTTGGTATCGAAATGATCGTCATACTTTAAAACGCGTTAAATACACTAGTCAATTATTAAATGATATCAATATAACCACCGACCGTTGAAAACAAACAAACTGATAATGTGACAGTTAAAAATAAATTAGAATAATTACACATTTACTTTTTTTTATTTATACATTTTTGTAATTTAGTCTTAATTTTATTATAATAATTTTTTTAATTTATTTAATTAAGATTAAATTATAAAAAATGTATGAATAACAAAGAGTAAATATGTAATTATTCTAATTTATTTTTAACTGTCACACCATTAGTCTGTTAGTTTTTAACGGTCGGTGGCTATATTGATATCATTTTAATAGTTGATTGGTGTACTTAATGCGTTTTAAAGTATGATGATCATTTCGATACCAACCTCATAGTATTAGTGATTATCTATGTAACTTACCCTAAGATATACAAACCTATTAAAATTAATCTTAAGTTAAACTCATAAATAAGACTCTGACATAATTTAATAATATAAAATTAATAATTTAAATTTATCCGATTCGAATCTAAATTACTCGAAATCTAAAATTGGTCGAACAAATAATCCAAAATGATTATAAGACTATAAGTGATTACAAACCTAATAATCCTATTCCAAAATACATGAATCAATTCAATTTAAGAGACTAATAATTGTTTTCTTCTGCTTGTATAACCACTCTAAATTTTGAGTCAATGTATGTAAGTATATATGGCCTTTACTGAGGTCAAGGGTCCCAACGTTGAATGGATGGGGGAATTGGATCTAGCCCTGATATATAAATATAGAATATACTTCTTATTTTAAATATACGATGTAAAATACATAATATTTACTATATTTAGGGACAAATATTATTTAATCTAAGAGATCGTAATTGTCTCTCTATGGTTTAATTATATTTTAAATTATTGATAGTTTTAAAATTATTATAATTAATATTTTGTTTATCTCAAAATCATTAGCTATGTTAATGAGGGTACAAATCGTCTATTATTTCTTATGCCTCCGTTTGTGCTTTCGTTTTAAATTAGAGGGTTTAGGGTTTATGGTTTAAGGTTCAAGGTTAGGGGTTGTGGTTAGGGTCTAGGAATTAAGTGTATAGTATATTTTTTAGGTTTAGGGTTTAGGATATATAAAATAAAAGTTAGGGTTTAAAATTTAATTTTTAGAAAATTTTCTAAGAGGCATAAAAGGACATGATAAAGAGGTAGACCTTTATCATGCCTCCATTTATGCCTCATGTTAAAATTTTTAAAAAATTAAATTTTAAACCCTAACTCTTATTTTTATGTCCTACACCCTATACCATACACCCTAAAAAATACATATTATCCTTAATTCCTTAAACCCTAACAAAACCCTTGACTTAGAACCCTAAATCTTCTAATTTGAAACGGAAGCACGAACGAGGGCATGAGAAAGAAGTAGACGATTTACACCCGAAAAAGTTTTACCCTCACGAGTGAATACAAACTTCGTCCTATTTATATTTTAGGCTTAACTAATAAATAAGTTCTTAAACTATACATTTTTTTCTGAAATAGGTGCCTAATGTATTTTTTTGGCTGAAATAAGTGTCTAAACTATACATTTTTTTTCTGAAATAGGTGCCTAATGTATTTTTTTGGCTGAAATAAGTGTCTAAACTATATATTTTTTCTGAAATATGTGCCTAATGTTTATTTTGGACGAAAAAGGTGCCTAAAGTTTCATTTCATTAGTATTTTAAAGTAACATTATTTAAAAAATTGTTTAATTTATAAATAGGTACCCAAACTATAAATTTTTTAGATAAGTACCTAATATTTTTTTTAACTTGATCATTTAATTTTTAATTATAAATAATTCAATTAAAACTTATAAATGTTCGCTCTCCTCGTTACCCCTAAATTAAGTGATCTCGACTCAACAATACTTATTCGGATCAGAATCGAAGATCAGAACTCCCTCAATAATTGATTCAAGATCGATCCGTTGATTAAGAATTGTGTGGTTCTTGAGCTTGATGATGATATAACGATGACTTGTGATGATATTGAGCGTAGAATTATGTGGTGGTGGCAACATCCCGATAGGATTGTGGGATTCTACCTGAGGTATGTCGATGAGAGCCGATTGCAGTATAGCGGTGAGAAATACGCTAGAAAAAAAATAAAGGGTACAATATGATTCTTACGGGGGCTGCTTTCATGGATAGTCAAGTAGCCTTCAAACGGTATTGGAGCGAGCAAGCTAAGCTGGGGGGAGAGTTCGACACATATTCGATGCTTTTGAGATGAGTGTAACGAGGAGAGCGGGTATTTGTAGGTTTTGATCGAATTATTTATAATTAGGAATTGAATAATTAAATTAAAAAAATTATTAGGTACTTATTTAAAAAAAAATATAGTTTGAGTACCTATTTATAAATTAAACAATTTTTTTAACGTGTTACTTTAAAATACTAATGGAGTAAAACTTTAGGCACATTTTTCGACCAAAATAAACATTGGACACATATTTCAGAAAAAATATATAATTTAGACACTTATTTCAGTCAAAAATACATTAGACATCTATTTCAGAAAAATATATAATTTAATCACTTATTTATGAGTTAAACCTATATTTTAGACTCACTTGCGATTCCCCTTCTATTCAGCTCCTTTTCTAGTGTTTTCTTTGCAATTCTTTTTTCCCCAATTTAACTAACAAGATGAAGTGAACACCCATGAAATTTCCCCTAAGTGAACATAATTATGCGACTATGTCTCAGTTCACTGTCAAATTAGGTTCAAAGAATTGTTTTCTTAATCAAACATCCCTTTATTTGCACGTAGCTTGCCAAGCAAATGATATAGCAGTTCACATGGAAGCAACAAGATTTGAAATTTACATCAACATATCACTTTGATTATTTTGGATCCATATAATGGCTGACATCACATGCATAAGGTTTCTATCACAAATGAGCATGCGCGCATTACAACAAGAAACTATTGCAGCAGCATATAATAATGCCAAGAAAAAGATAATCAAGAGAATCTTGACAATGGAGGAGTATAGTTTTTAGTATAAATACGTGAAGCTTGTAGTCCCAGTGTCATCGTGAACCATCAACATTTCCAGGAAGAATCGGAGAACAAGGAGCGAAAGATCGAATATGAAAATGGAGCTAGACGAAATCCGAAAGGGTCCGTGGACGGAGCAAGAGGACATGATTCTGAACAACTTGGTGCACTTACTCGGGGATCGACGATGGGATTTTATTGCCAAAGTTTCAGGTTTGAAGGTGTGGAGGGAGACAACCGATAGGTAGGATCATCTTGAAGATTGGCAGGGTTTGGAAGGAGCCCTGGTTTAACCACATGATTTTGTTGTAGGTTTGAATCGAACAGGAAAGAGTTGCAGGTTACGTTGGGTTAATTACCTTCACCCTGGTCTTAAAAGAGGCAAGATGACACCCCAAGAAGAGTGTCTTGTCCTTGAACTTCATGCCAAATGGGGAAATAGGTTCGAATTTCGATATTATTCAACTATATATATGCACTATCAGTGAATCGGATAATAATAGTATACCAAGGTATAAAATATGTTCTCTTGATTTGATGAACTTGAATTCACTACGTACATAAATAAGATGATGACTTGCAGGTGGTCGAGAATTGCTCGGAAATTACCGGGACGTACCGACAACGAGATTAAGAATTATTGGAGAACTCATACGAGGAAAAAGGCTCAAGAAAAGAAAAAAACTATGTCACAATCATTGTCACCATCATCATCATATTCTTTCCACAGCCATTCGTCTTCGTCGTCAAGTACCGAAAAGGTAAGTTTCTATGACACCGGAGGGCCAAACATGGAAGGTTTGAAAGGGGAAAAAAGTCCAGAATTCGAAGGCGAAAAGGGGTATTCCATGGATGACATATGGAAGGATATCGCTATGTCTGAGGAAAATATGATACAACCTTTGACTGTGACTGCTAACTATAGTGATCAAGACCGCTGCAATATTTTTTGTCCTTCAATGGCTTCTCCTTCATTAGAGAACGACTACTGCTGGGACTCACTGTGGAAGATGGACGAAGAAGAGAGTAAGATGTTCCTCCCTTTCAATCAATCAATTTCTTGCTTTGAATATGGGACATCATATTTAACCGGCTAGTTAAAATTCTTTAATTTATTCACACATATATGTATATGTATATGTAACATTACTGGTCTCCTAGGGAAGCTCTTTTAACATCTGGGTTTTTCATATCTCATCTATCAGTGTAATCTTCTTATGTTATAGTCTATCACTAAAGGTTAAGTTATGGTTTCAATCGAGTTACGGTGATTACGAGTGTAATAAATATTATTGTATAATAATTATAAACAATGAATAGAATCGATTAAATTTTCTCTATATATCTCGATATATTTAAAATTTAAATTTTAAACTAGATTAACGCTCTTTTAAATACTTGAGGATGAAAATTGAGTCTTTAAAATACTTTTACATGATGATCTTTTTGGCTATTGAATTAACCAATTATAAAACCCCATAATTTATATGCTAAAATAAGTTTATAATTTTCTTTTAAATAATCAAATGAATCAAAGATCTATTTTTTAAAAAGCATTTTTAAAAATAATTATGGTTACAACCAGATCCACTCTTTAGATTAACTTACGAAAATATGCATCGAAATCATCTTTTTTGAGTATACAAATCATTAAAATTGTGTCATATTCAATTATACTTTCATAAATTCGAACTTGTATCTTTAAACATAAAAAAATAATTGAACTCTAATGATATATTTCCAGAATTGGCTGTTATCTAGTTGAAGAAAAGTAAAGAACGACAAGATCTTAGTGATACGTGAATCAATAGACGTTGTGTGGCAAAGCAAGTTGCATTATCACCCAAGCTGAACTAAAAGTGGGGAAAGAGTTATCTATCATTAGTCCAATGGATCGTCGAGTACCATCCAATTGTGCTAAATGGGAAAAGAATGGATGGCCAATATGATTTGAACAAGTTGGAAAAGGACATGCATCAAATTTAAACTGGGCTCCTAAGTAAAACTCGACTCGATTCGTAAAAATCGAATAACTTGACTCGACTCAAGGTGAAAATACTTGATTCGTTTTGATTTGATTCGACTCAAAATTTTTTAAATAAAGTTCGAGTTGTAAAATGGAAATTCGAATAACTCGAAATTTTTAATAATTAAAGATTAATTTTTAAGTTTGAGACGAATCTCTCAATTTTTTATGATATATATACATTGATATATAAAAATATAAAAAAATATTGATACATATAAAAAAATATGCATATCTTATATGATTAGAGAAAGTCGTTTAAATTGGAATCAAATCATACTATAACATGATAAATAATTACAATTAAATATTTATAAAAACTCGAAAACTCGATTCAATTCGCCTCGACTCGAACCAAAAAAAAATTAAATAAAATTTGAGTTATAAAATATAACTCATCAACTCGAATAACTCAAAATATTTTACTCGACTCGACTCGAATAAAAAAAATTCAAATAAAATTTAAGTTATAAAATATAACTCATCAACTCAAATAACTCAAAAATTTTTTGCTCGACTCGACTCGATCAAATACTCACCTTTAATCCCAACGTGACTGCGCACTAAACTGAATCTGTATGATTCATGTTTCTAGTTTTTCTTAAAGAATGGGGCGGAAACCGAGCATATTCAAGCGCTCCCTTTCTTTTAGATATTATATTGGCTTAATATCTGAATAAGTCCCTAAATCATATCGATTTTGTCACTTCAATCCTTTATTTTTGTTCCCTAAAGTCTACCATTATAACAGTTCAGTCCTTTCTCGTTTGGAAAAACAAATACTCAATAGGAGTAGGTTGTTTCCCTTGGTCTTCTCCGTCCATCAATCATCCGAACTTGAGGTTGGATCTTCGATGACTCGAGGATCGGAAGATGTTCATCTGAAGACATGAGTTTACTTCTCTTTAGTATTCATCCGAACTTGAAGTCCAGCCTTCAGAACGGTTGTTTCCGGTGACGACCACCTTAGTTTGACACCGCAGCATCAATAGCTCTTTAACTGCAACAAACTGTCGCCATTGACTGAACTCTCCATTGTCTCCAACATGTTTCTTCTACAAGATTGTCCAGCTCAATTAATCAAACAAGAAAAAGAGAGGAGAGAACTGCATATTTCTGTCTAGTGGATTTTTATGACCGGAGCGTCGGTCTTTTAATTCGAACGGCGAAAAAGAGTGAAAGGATAAGGAGAAAGACATCTCTACGAGGATAAGGAAAGCTGAATTACAAGGCTTAGATATAAGCTTTATTTTGTATAAGGAGAAATACAATTGAGTCTAATTTAGGGGAATATTTTTAACACTTTGTGTAAAGTGTTTTAAAGAAAATAATGTGTGAAGAAAACATCTGCCTCCGTAGCATAGTGGTAGTGCGTTCGCTTCGTAAGCGAAAGGTCGCGAGTTCGGTCCTCGCCGGGGGCTTTTATATGTTTATATTCTTCTAAAAATGAGATTTCTTTTAAGTATGGGCTTGGACCTATTCAACATACATGCATTCAGCCCATAACGAATATTCTAACATTTAATTTAATATCACCGAAACAGTTTCTGATTTTGCTTTTATTTTTCTGAAAACCCACACGCGAAGTACAAACCCACCACCCAAAAATAAATAAAAAACAGTTTTTTGCTGTGCCAAAAAAAAAAATAATATTTATTTAATGCATGTTATTTTTTTAATCTTGAAACGGTTTTAAATTTTATTTTTTAACAAGTTAATAGTAATTACAGTAGTATCTGTTTTAGAATATAATCTCTATCATTTGACTTTGATCGTTCAATCACTCTGCTAATATCGCTGGTGCGAGAACCTATGACCTCTAAGAACAACAACCGTTCCTTTAACCACTCAAGTTAGAGGGCTCGTGCGATTTTAAATTTTATTAAAACAAAATAAGTATAACCTTAATAATATAACTAAGGATGATGTATGATTTTATGTTAGAAGAATGAATCTATAAAATTTTAAGAATGATAAAAAAAAAATTTTACTATAAATATATTTAATTATATATAAATTTTTAGGAAGGGTGTCTGTCCCCTCTGGCCCCTATACGTCCATGCCGAAATGAAACCAATCAAAAAAATTAGGGAATATATCCATAAAAAATCAAACATAAAAAATGAAGGCACAATAACAATTGAACTAAATGTAATAAATTAGGGTCTCTGATTTGAGTCCGGATAACACCATTTTCTGTAGGGTTGTTCATTGGTATCCGTTTTTTTCGGGTCATAAAAATTTAATTTATGTTCTAATTTATTTAAATCGGATATTTATTATCAGATACCCATAAAATTTAGGTACCCGATTCATAATTATTATTTTTTTATTTTAAAATTAAAAAGTATATATTAAACATATAAATTTTAAAATTTTATAATACATAACCAAATATAAAAATAAGTGATTTAAAGTTAATTTTAGAATATTTGGATGTATATAAAGTATAAACATCTATATTTATTAAATTTTATTACTAAAATAACGTTAAAAGTATTAATCTCGTTTTTTTTTTCGGTATTAGTAAATTAATAAAAATATATTTAAAAATTTTAAAACTTAAAAATATATAACACAAACATAAAACTAATTTAAAGATTTAAATTTAATTTTATGTATAAATATTAAAGAAATTTAAAATAAAAATATAATTTAAAATTAAAATATATATATAATAAAACTAGTCGGGTCAGATCGGGTACCTGAAAATTAAAAAAATTTGGCCCAAGCCCGGCTCACTAATTCTCGGGTCGGGTATCCGGACCAGCAGGTAATTTTTTGAAAATTACCCGCTATTTTTGTTTCGGATCATCGGGTCGTCAGATCGGATCAATCGGGTTGGATAATTTTAAACACTCTTAATATTTTATAATTTTTAATAATTAAGTGACCTAAATATAATATTATCTATAATTGAATGACTTTTGTTGTAGTTTTCTTTTTCCTTCTTGTAAACTTACTATGGTTGGTAAAATAAGATATTATTAAAAGTAAAACTAACAATTCCAGTTTTCGACAGAGATCATAACTGAAACTGGATAGAATGCTTAAGCTCTATCTCTTTGCTTACAACTCTCTCCAGGCTTTTGGCTGGTAAGTTAACAATCCTTTCTTCTTCTTCTTCTTCTTCTTTTTCCATTCCCTTTCATCAATTTCAACTTACTTAATCCATTACATCATTTGTTCTTGTTGTTTTATTGGCAGGGCAATTTCTTTGTTCAGAATTTTGACCAGTTTCACAGCCACCAACTCAGTCAATGGCGCTTATGATTCTGCTGGAGACTTAATCTGTCAGTTATTTCTTCATTTAATTTTAAAACCCACTTTTGTTTCCTTGTAAAATGATGGAAAATGAACTTCAATTTTCTATTGTGGTGATATGAAGGATTTGTTCATAAAAGTTCTTACTTTTTTTTTCTTGGAGAGTCATTAATTAGTGTGGGTGAAATGGTTTTTTATAGTTTGATTTGAATTTTCTGTGCCTTTTCCTTTGAAGGTTTGTTGCAAACTTGTGCGTTCTTGGAAGTTTTACATGGAGCAGTAGGTAATTTCTTTAGGGTTTCATACACTCCACAGTGTTAGCAGTATGAATTTTTGGTTTCTGAGTTCTGATATGGCTTTGTGGAATGATTAAAGGGATTGTTCCAAGTGGAGTGTTGTTTCCTCTGATCCAATGGAGCGGAAGAACACATTTCTTGTTAGCAATCGTCCGCCAAATTCATGAGGTTCTCAATCTCATTCCACATTATTTTCAATTGTTTGTTGATGCACAGGCTGCCTAGTGCCTAAGCACCACACAATGCGATATAAAGCCGAGAGTAGCCTAGCATTCGCTTATGGTGCTTTTGTTGAGTCAATGAAACAGTGTCCAATTGCTCAAAAAGTAAATTGTATTGATAAATGCTTGCTAGTTGCTTTTCTATTTATTTTTCATCTGATTATAACAGGTGCAGGAGGTACCTGCAGTTTTCATAACATTTTTTGCTTGGAGCCTAACTGAGGTGAGCATATATATTCATCTATCTACTTGAATTTGAATGGAATTTCAAATGTTGAAACGATCATGTGACTTCTTTCTCTCTTTTCCTAAGCGTTGTTGTTGTTGATTTCCACCCTTTTTCCTTTGTTTTCTGTTTTTCTCTAGTGGTACTGGTAGCAATGGTTACCGGTTCTGGTTTTGTTCTTTCATAACATGACAGTATACACGCCTTGTGCATAATCTGTCCCGATTTATTGCTGCATCATTGTACATTCTGCACCTTTTTGTGTTCCCGGTTTTACTTCAAGCTTGTTCTGGAGTTCAATGTAAATTACATATAACATTAACATCCTATCTGCAGGTAATTCGGTATTCGCATTATGCATTGAATATCTTTGGTGGTTGTCCATCTTGGCTCACCTACCTGAGGTCTGATATTCCCCTTCCCAACTAGAATTTCTTACAGACACCTTTATATTATATTTTAAATTGTTTACTTCCTTCAGGTACACTACATTCATTGTGTTGTATCCCATGGGCCTTGCTCCTGGTGAAAGTGAGTTAAAATAGCATTCATACATGCTCTGAATTGGTAGTTATCGTCTTACTTTATAATTGCTTCTCCATCTTATTTCTCTTTTCCATTGCTAACTTCACTGCAGTGTGGCTCATGTACCAAGCACTTCGATTTATAAAGGAGAAGAACCTCTATGGCAATTTCTTCGCTAATCTTCCCTTTAGCTATTATCATTTTGTGACGGTATGCACGGTCTTTTACATCTGCAAGCATGAGATTCCTTGGTTTTCCTTCAGATCCATATTTGTAATAGATAATGCTTATGTTGTTCGGTCTTGAATGATGAGGCTTTTGGCTCTCATGTAACCTGAGATAGAGCACCAGCATATGTTGTGACAGGGTTTCCCGTGATATATCATGACAATATCTGCTCTGTACATGTTTTAATTTTGGATTTTAGTGACACTTGACATGTTTCAATTCGATTCAGGTTGTTCTTCTTATCTATCCGTTCCTTTGGTTGAATCTTTACCTCCATTTGTTTAAGCAACGGCGGTCGAAACTGGGTACACATCACAAGAAGAAAAATTGAAGGTAAAATCCAAAACTTTGATATTTCATGGTAATTAATATATGTGGATGGACTTCAGAAAATAGCAGTTTATTTCCTATGTAAACAGAAACAATTTAATTACTGAGATATGTTAAGGACTTGAGGTTTTCAGTGTTTGCTGCTTCTTGATATGTTTAGGACTTGAAGTTTTCTGTGTTCGCCAGGACAATGAAATATTGATGCTCGTCTATTTCACTTGAATTCGGATGTGTGTCAAATGATTGTAAGATATATTCATTTATCGTCTAATTTTCGGTCTCCATGACTTTTGTCTGAGCCATATATAGATATGAACTCAGAAAAAGTTCATGGAGACCGAAAAGATAATTTTTAAGTTGAACATAATGCTGTTGTGATTATTATTACCGGATTCGATGCGGTTTTGGACCTAAAATTCTTTCAATTAGGTAGAAGTGGACAATATGAAATGATAAACAAACTAGTTTCACGGGAATCAAAAGAGAGATACAAACAACAGGGAATAAAAAGGCACCCACAATTATGAAACCAAAGTGACCCACCAAACTTTCTATATAACCCTTGTTAATGGATCACATAGAACACGATAGAACACTAAAAATCTTAAAATTCTGAAGTTGGAAGCTGCTCGTGTGTGTCCGGGGCGATGAAGAAGACTTCATAGACCATGGCAGCAATGGCAGAGCCGATGAATGGACCAAGCCAGTAGACCCAGTGGTTGTTCCATGTCCAGCTGACCACGGCTGGTCCGAAGGAGACAGCAGGGTTCATGGATGCACCATCAAAGGCACCTCCAGCCAAGATGTTGGCACCCACAATGAAACCAATTGCAATGGGTGCAATGATCCCGATGTCACCCTTCTTCGGGTCGACAGCCGTGGCGTAAACTGTGTAAACTAAACCAAAGGTCATCACAATCTCGAAAACCACTGCGTTCCATGCTCCCACCCCGGAGGACAAGGCAAAGGCAGATGTTTCCTGCATCATAAAAGAAACAAATTCAGAACATATATTAGCTGACCATTGAGTTAAACTTGCTTTAGCTTCTGAGTCTTACCAATCCACCGGTTGAAAACTTGAGAAGCAAGCAAGCGACCACGGATCCAAGCAACTGAGCAATCCAGTACAAAATACTCCGGATCAAGGTAATGTGGCCACCAACAAAGGCACCGAATGTGACGGCAGGGTTTACGTGCCCACCAGAGATGTTAGCACCAACCGAAACCGCCACAAACAGCGCGAAAGCATGGGCCAGTGATGCAGATATGAGACCGGCCGGTGTTGCAGCCCCGTTGTTGGTGAGCTTGTCTGCCGAAGAAACATACAGCAATTAGATTACATCATAGAAAAACAAAGGGAATTGCTACAATGTTTACTAATACGAAACTTTAGGACATGATAAAGGAAAAAGCTAAACGTACTGAAAGCCATTCCCGATCCCGAACCGGCGAAAACAAAAATGAGCATCGAAATAAACTCAGCTAAAGCTGCTTTGAGAGCATCAGCTTGGCCAATCTCAGCTGGAGATCCTACTGCAATTCGAGAAATCGGCATTTTAATGATTCTGCTGTAGAAAAAATAGCTACTCTTTCTTTATCTCTTGTTTCCCTCAGATTCTTCCCTGCTACTTATATATAGGGGTCCAATACTCTACGAACCGGGTATAAACCGGCGAGAAAAATTGAAAAGAAGCTACCCTCTTTTCTGGCGGCCACCTGTCGTTGTCGGGGATTATTAAGGTGAGGAAAAATTATATCATGAGTTCGGTTTATCACGTCAGTCGTCGTGGTCCTATCTAATAATAACTAATATTTCATCATTAATTTTTAACTCATTTTTTTCAACCAATGAATTTTCACTCATAATTTTTTGTCATTTTAAAAATATAATTTTTGAAAATTATATTAATTACATGGCTGATTAGTGAAGGAATGAGTGATTTTCATGACTATGGATCACGGCTAACGTGATAAACCGGACCTATGATATAATCTCTCTAAAGTGAGGTCTTAGAATCGCTCCTGTTTCACCACGTGTACGGTTGTTATGAACTTGGTTGGCTGATCTGAGCGCGGAGGATTTTGATCACCGGCCAAAAGTGGTAGCAATGGGTCCCAGTGGCCTATGATTTGTGGCTGTGCTTTTCGCTTGACCGACCATTTGAATTGTTTATATTGCGGTGACGTGGACAGTGGTGGTTAGCTTTGTCGACATCATTATCATGCACTAATCAAGATTAGTTGTTGAACATTTATATGATCCAAGTGATGTAAAATTAATAGATAATTAAGTTTAATTAGTTCACATAATTATTTTTTAAAATATAGTTTTTTAAAAGATTAAATAAAGTTATTGATTCAGACGCATAACCAAGGACGGAACATAGTTTTTTTTAGGTTCAACCCTGTCAATTATTGTTTTCGTATACTATATAGAACGAAAAATAAAAAATATAATTTATTTTAAAAAATTTATATTTTAATCCCGCCAATCTAAAAAAAAGTTAAAAATATATATTTTGGGTAAAATAAATTCTAATCTCGTCCTGCGCATAACAGCAATGTTTTTCTACTCTTCTCCAATTCAATTATACTTCATTTCTCTGGTTCACGTAATTACGACAGTTAGGATATTGTCAAGCTTAAAATATCTAATAAAAACATTATATTTTTAATCTCTACAATAACGGTGTCAACGATTAATTCATAAAAACTTTAAAAATTTAAAAATTAATTCATAAAAATTTAATATATAAATTTTAAACAGTTTAAAGTGAGCATGCACTTATGTTTAATTACATGTGCATCCACCGTTACCTAGAATAGTCTTCCATCATTTTTAAATTGTGAGTTCACTATTTGTTATAAATATTTTTTTCTTCTGGATAATGATGATGATTTAATAAAAGAATCGAATCTTCACCAAGTAGCAAAGAGGTTGGAGTTAGAATCTGATTAATTTCTTGTTATTATTTTTTAATAAAAGTAGTTAATTTTAAAAAAATATAAATTATCTAAAATTATAATAAATTAAATATGTTAGGAATAATATTTATCTATGTGGATGTCTATCATAATAAGAACTCTATCATTAGAAATATTATATTCATTAATTAGAATTTAATATATTATGTACTTTTTATGCCTATAAATAGATGAGTTTGTGAAGGTATTGTACACAAGTCAATATTGTGAATAATACAAATATCTCTCTTTATATCTTCTTTTTGTTCTTTCATTTTTGTTATAGTTCTTCTTTACTTTATTCATAACAAAATATATATTATTTTTTATAAAATTAAAATTATAAATTAACTATTTTAGATTTTTATGGACAAATTTAACTGTACTGACAAATGAATAAAAAATAAAAGATTAAATTACTGAAAGACTATCGAGAATCACAAGAGTTGAATATCATAAGAAATTATCCTCAACAAAAATTTGCGTATCCAAATTTAATATGAGGATCTAAAACAAGAAAGATCAACAAGATTACAAATAGACGTTATCTTGATAAGTTATGACACCGTCAATCCATCCTTAAAAAATTATAAAAAAATTCAAACAACTAAAAAAATGTGTCCAAAAAATAAAAATAAACGTACTACAAAAAGAAAAAAAAAATATTCTATAAAAATGAAATTATTTTTATTAGAAATTAAAAAAAATCGACGACAACAAATTGTTCCCTCATGAAGTTGTTGGTGCAAACACTTTGATTTCTCTTGAATTTTTCTTTTATCGTTATTATCCGATTAAATGCTTAATATTATTATTAAATTAAAATTAAGATCAAATTGATATAATACATAAATAATATGAATCAAATATATAATTTTATAAATTTTAGCTTGTTGCCTTATCACTTTTCTATTAATTTTTTAACAAAAATGATTAAAATAAATCAATTCAATAAGTTTGATGATTTTATTCACAAATTTTATAATTTAAATTTTTAAATGGAATGAAATTAAAATAATAATAATAATAATAATAATAATAATAAAAAAAAAAAACGTCCAAGTCCAAGCCTTCAATAGGCAATCCCCTTCACAACCCAAACATGTAATAAGAGTCCAAGTAGGCGGCATGTAGTAAGCCCATATTATGATTAACTGGACCATTAATTTATAATATTATGATTAAATCGGTCCATCTAATTACATCATTGTTGATCACTTAAGTTTGTTGGTACGAGTGACATCATTGAATTGGGTAAACTTTTTAAAACCATTAAAAATTCAAGGTATAAATTTTAAGAAGTCCTAAAAATTTATATATTGTTTTAATAATTATAAAATATATAAAAATTATAACAGATTTATTTTAAAATTTATAAATATATATTTTAAAAATAGTATAATTAATTTTCTTTATTCTAATGTAAATATAATTAGTATATGTGTGACATCAAAATACTTTAATGTGAAAGTTTATAATCTTTTCATGTTAATAAATATAAAAGCAAGTAATTTTGTTTTCGGTTAATATCGTTTCTTATTTTATTTATTAATTTATTTAAAAGTTATATTTTGATATATAAATTTTAATATATATATTTATAAATTTTAAAATTTAAATTTACTCTAACACTTTAAATCCTAAATCTTAAACTCTAAATTCTTATCATAAACCTTAAATTTTTATCCTAAACTCTAAATTTTAACATAAAACTATAGACCCTAAAATTAAAAAACTTAAATAAACTAACACAAGCTTACGTACCTATACTAAAAATTTGCATAAATTTATAGGGTAAAAATTATATGCCTCTTTATCATGCCTCCATCTTTGTTTCCTGTTGAAAATTTTTAAAAAATCAATTTTTAACCCTAACTCTTATTTTTTATATCCTAAATTTTAAACCCTACATCTAAAAAATACATCCTAACCCTAATTTTTTAAACCCTAACTACACCCCTAACCCTTATTTTCTATATCATAAATCCTAAACTCTACACCTAAAAAATACATCATATCCCTAATACCCTAAATCTTAACCACAACCCCTAATTTTAAACCCTAAACCCTAAATCATAACCTTCAAATTTAAAATGGAGACACAAATAAAATCATAAAAAATAACCGATTTAAACCCAAATTTATATATCAAAATATTCGCATCTTACCATCAAAAGTATTTGCCATCTCACCCTCAGCCATACTAATTAATATTTTTCTCAAGTTCGCAATTATTATGGTCAAAACTATCTGCAAACATTTCAGGTTTATTAGTTTTCTACTTTCTTCATCCATTTGTATCTGATTAACTCAGAATTTTATTCTCTTAGTAATTCTCAAAAAATTAAAATTCTCCTTAAAAGTACAAATAAATTATCTTATTAAATGAATAATTTCGATCGTATTTTATATATTATATAAAATCTTCGTATTTACAAATTTTTATTATTGATATTTAATTTATCTTTTTAAGAAATAACTGAATCGCGAGTCCAAATTCATCTACTTTGATAATGTGTCCGAATGCCGCCATGCAACCACTTTATAGATGAATCTGCAGTCCGACTTTATTGCCTAGGCCGAGTGTGTCTACCCTTTGTGCTTTAATTAATTTTCCTACATTCCTCATTAATTGTGTTCAAAGTTTAGACTGTCTTGTGTTGTCTTAATGAATGCCGAGTGAAAGATCCGACAGGGAATGTTCTCATTGGAGATCTCCCGGTCAAAAACTTTGTTTTCGGGGGGTCAAATCTGTGTTGAAACTGGAAAGTGTTTGTCCACTTGGTTTAACAGGGATCCATGGCAATGGACAACAGTTCGATGATGTTCTGACATGTGCGGAGAAGACGACTTCCAGTGCATCTAGAACTCGGTGGAGTTTGAAAACGGGAGCAGCAGAAGGATCGGTGGATCCAGAAAAATATTTAAGGTGGATACACATGAAATTTTAAAAATTTAAAAAGGCATAATCATAAATATTAAAAAAATTAAAGATTAATTTTTAAAAATTAAAAACAAATATATAAATTTTAAAAATTTTAAAGTAAACTTGTATGCACCTATACATAACCTGCGTCCGTCACTGGACATAAGCGATCATTCAAGCTCTTTATCTTTAATTTTATAACTTTATAAATTTTACAGATAATTTTTTGAGTTAGCAGTTTTATTTATGATTTTTTAATAAAATAATAAAAATAATGTGTGATAAATTTTAATAATATTTGTATAACTTATTAATAAAATATTAAATTAATTATTTAAAGTAATTAAATATATTTTTATTTTATAGGTCTTATTTTTATTTTTTGCTCAGGATTTTGAAAATATTTCATGTTAAAACTGCATTAGTCAAGTTGAATATAAAATATAGGAAAATTTTACGACGGGCGTTGAACATTGTTAAACATCATTAACGTTGAATATTGTTGAACACTATTAAATTAATTAATAAAAATTAAAAATCTTAAAGACTCAACGTGCAATTAAGAGTGATAGACTCAGCATATAATTAATAATTGTATGTTGAGTCCTTAAAATTTTTAATCTTTATTAATTAATTTAACAGTATTCAGCGGTATTCGACATTCGTTGTAGACTTATCCTAAAACATATTACATTTATAAAACATTATCGTTCACTTTCATATTAATCGCATGGAATTAACTATAGTATTAAAGATAGAAATTTAAACTATGGTTACTATCGAGTTTCGGATTATATTATATTTTTGCAGTCGTAGAATTTTAATAACATATGTTATCACGAATATACCAATCGCGAAAAAGTTTCGGATTTTCTTTCAAAACATTGTGGATTGTTAAGTACTCCAATACATGTCATTATACAGATTAGGATGGAAAGCATTAAAAATATCTATTTTTGACATTTTTCATACATTGTGTATAGATTTCATGTGTTTGATTATGAAAAATCCATATTTTCCATGTCGTATATGAAACTTTCCTTTATTTCTCTTTGTAAAGTGGGCAAAGAGAATTATATGAAGCAATCCTTCTTGTACGGGAAAGAAAAAGGAAGTCATTTTGTTTTCATTATATGAGGTGAAACCAAGATTATAACACAATCATGTCTCATCAAAATCCTCCACTTGACCCATAAACAGTAGCTAAAAAATATGATCGTAGACTATGTTCTAGGAATCCCTGTTATTCGATTTAATCAAATTAATCGATAAAAAATTAATTCAATTATAGAATACATGCTCTGAAAATACGGTATTAATCGATTATTGGACCAAAATCAACTTTGATTTAATTTAATTATTACTGTTTATAAAAATGATTAATGAAGATTGGGACCGATGGAGTGGGAAAATGCGACTATAGAATTCTAGTTGTAGATACTTTTTTTTGGTTAACTGTTACTTGGTAGGATTGTTAGTCCAAGTCAAGTTTGTAGCTAGCAAGGTGAGGCACGAGCGACCTACCAAGTCTGGATTCGAAGCGAAGCATTGACATGTGTCACAACGCACGGTCTACACGCCAAGTGTCGTGAACACATGGGCACTGGTTTCGGCTCCGCACGGCGACTCGGCTTTGTCGCCTTGTTTACAACTAGTGCCCAAATGCTGGCACATGACTCATGCCTAACCGCCATGTGCGGAAGTCCATAAAATGACAACCCCATTGGATACCACACTAGTTACAAAGACACAAATTTTATTTTATTTATTTAATTTTAGGGGTGTTAAATCGATCGGTTTGGTTAATCGGTCGAACTAAGCTTTCAAAATTTAATTAACCGAAATTTTTTATATTAATCAATAACCGAATTAAAATTTTTTAAAAATCTTTAACCGAATCAAAAAAAGTTTGGTTAATCCGATCGACTAACTCGGTTAATCGAACTTTTAAAAAAATAGATATATTACACAAATGGTCACAAACTATGTTAAAATAATTTTTTTAGGCACTGAACTTTCAAAAGTTATAAAAAACCATTAGACTTATCGAATTATTACATTGATTCATCATATGTCATAAATTATTAATAAATATTAAAAATTTTAATGATTATTTTTTTAATTTAATAAATTTAATTATTATTTTATGTTAATTTTATAAAGTTTAATGATTATTTTATAATTTTTAAAAGTTTAATAACAAAAAATAAATATATAAAAATATATAATATATAAAAAGTTTGGTTAATTCGGTTAATTAACTGATTTCGAACCGAATTAACTGATAATCAAAGTTTTAAAAAATTATTAATCGTTAATTGATCTAATTTAAAATTAACCGACTAATTTACTAAAATTTTTTTGGTTTGATCGGTTAATTCGGTTAACCGAAATTTTAAACACCCCTATTTAATTCCATTTCTAATATTATTATTATAAGATAAATTTTTTTAAACGATTCATCTCTTTTGATTCAGATAATCAAAATACGAGAAAAAATAATGAACCGTTTGTATACCATCCATGTTTTAAATGATACATTGAATCAACAATCCATTGTATCTGAATTTGTTTCTAGCTAAAAAGCTCGTGGCACAGTAGGATAAAAGTGAACCAGACAGAATTTTCCAGGGAATTCTTTTTTTGTTCGGACAATGGTTGAATTCCCAAGGTCTACGTTAATAGTTCCAGTGTTGGACAGGTAAAGTCGTTACTTGTTTGGAAACTGAACGGTGCAATAGTAAAACTGGGACTGGGTCTCCTCTTTATTGGACCGTTTATTAGATAACAATTGAATTTGTAACAGCTATGATTAATTAGTGACGTGATTAGCCTTATAATTTATTTAGTAGG
Source organism: Abelmoschus esculentus (assembly GCA_035048815.1). Taxonomy (NCBI): domain Eukaryota; kingdom Viridiplantae; phylum Streptophyta; class Magnoliopsida; order Malvales; family Malvaceae; genus Abelmoschus; species Abelmoschus esculentus. The sequence goes on from JAUCBN010000032.1 coordinate 2,753,842, forward strand.
TCACTATTACCACATTATATATCTTTTTTTTTCAATAACTTGAATTATGAAACTAAAATTTGATTGGTTACTTGTGTCTGGTGAATGTTATCAGTTTATTGTAATTAAGGGAAAAAAAAACATTAGAATAAAATAAAGCCAAATTAGAATACAATGCAATTTATCTTTACTATTCAAATAGGATCGATAATGAATTTAATTGGCTCGCGAGTTATTTGAGTTTAACTTAGTTAAAGTTTGATTTGAGTAAGTTTAATTTGAGTCTGAGTTCAGCTCAAGATCTTAACAAGTCGAGCCAAATCGACCTAAATTCGACTCGAAAAGCTCGTGAAAAAGTTTGTAATAATTATATATCTGTACTAAAAGTATTTTATTTAATAAAAGAAAAACAATAAAAAAATTAAAAGAAATTCACTGAAAATAAATTGGATATTATGTGCTTGTATTTGTGTATGGTAATATTTTTTCTTGATTCTCTTGATTTTTTTTTATTTCTTCGACATAAATTTTGTTTCGGTAGTGGTTGTGAAAGAATTTTTTTAACGAGACAACTTCTTTTATAAAATAATATAGTAAAATTGTTCATTTCGAGCCAAGTCGAGCCCAATGAGTTTCGTGTCTAAACCGAACCCTATAATATTATTTTTGAGCTCAGTTCAAACTTAAATTTTGAGCTCGTTGAACCTTGAACTTGAACCGAATCTAATATAAAAATTTATGAATCGAACCGAGTTTGACTCAGATTGAGTTCGTTGTCATCTTTGTCAAGGACTATAATTTAAAATTCAGACGCATCTGCCAGCCTCTTCAGATAAGCAAAAACTGAAAGCATAATACTATAAATAATTAGAAACAAAAAGGATATAAATTATTATAATTAATATAGGAAAAGCTAACTATTATTTTTAGGATTAGTTCCACGTATTTTTAAAATGTTACCTTAAATTATATTTTTATGTTGCTTTCAACTTTTAAAATGTTTCTTTTATTAAAATAAACTTTTAAATTAATATTTTTAAGTCAAACTATTATTACTTTTAGATAAATAAAAATGCACTACATATAATAAATATTATTAAATATATTAATAAACTATTAATATAAGATAAGAATATTATCAAAATATATTAATAACACTTGGCTCAAAGGTTATGTCCTAAATTTATCTATGACATCACACGTGTTATTATCTAATTAGAGTATAAGATTATTAAATTTAATTTAATTTAAAATTAAATTAAATTAATATAATATTATTACATAAATAATAAAGATTAAACATATAATTATATCAATTTTATTTAATAATAATACTAGTCTCCATTATATTTTGAAAGTGAGTGATTTAATTGATATCACTTAAATATATATAATTATATAAATAAAACTAAAAGTATAATCATATTAATACTAATTATATAATTAAATGGTCATTTAGGTAATTTGACAAAAATATTGATTGAAAAAATATATTTTTTAATATATTAATTTTTCAAAATTATTTATTATTCTATTGATGTTTCTACAGTGATTTTAAAGGCGGATTCAATTGAATCCGTCTATGAACAGTAAATTAAAAATATTAATAAAATAATTAAAGAAAGTGCAACAATGCAACAATGTCGTTGTCTGTCTTGCTACAGTGCCTTTTTTTTGTTAAAATTATTGTCCATAGTCGGATTTTTTTGAATTCGATTTTAAAATCACTGTAGAAACATCAATAGAATAAAAATAATTTAAAGAAATTAATATATTAAAAATATATATATTTTTTAATCAATATTTTTGCCAATTTACGGATCATGTAAGTAGTTTATTATGAATTTTTATTAGTTTTAACTACAGTCTGATTTTTTATTCTATATGAGACAAATGCTTAACAACTCGTACTTATAACGGCACTATCTTATCATGCGAAAAAGCTTACAATCCAAAAGGTTTTACTTGGTGAGAAGGATGAAAATAAAAAAAAAAAATGATAAATTTATTAATTAAATAATTAAAATTAAAAATAAAAGTTAATTATACATCTTTAATATTTTATTAATACTTCTTTTATCCTTCCTCATTTCTATCCTTCATACCAAATAAATCCTAAGCATACACTGAATTTTTCCTACATAAAGACACTGATGTTTTTTTTCTTTTGGATCAGACACTGATGCTGGGGTTCGGGTATGGTGTTTTTATCCCACAAGGAATTAATATAATATACATTATATTATTCGATAACATGTGGAACAGTGCCGAAACCGATTGTCGGTGACAAAGAAAATGGTAGGAAAAAAATAAAAAAATAATCCATATCCATGTGTTATGTTCAGGGAGAAGGATTTTTTTCCCTTCAGGTTTGATATGTTGTTTAAATCCAAGCAAAGGGACTGCAATGGCTGTCTGGATGTCAACACAAGTTAAGGATTTTAAGTGCAAGAATTTTTGTTGAGACGTAAGGATTTGTGCCGGAAAAATAATAATTCTCCGTCTCATAAATAATATCATTTATTAACTTTTTAAAAGTTAAAATTTTTAAACTCTGATTATAATTATATTAAATATTTTAAATAATTAGATTTTATAAAATCTATATTTAAAATTTATTTGATTAAAGTTTTTTAAAACATATATTTTTTATATTTTTATCAATAATAAAGTTTAAATAATTATTAATCAAAGTTCAAAAAGATTGACCCTGATAAAGAAAAAATTATATCATAGGTAAGTTCCACCACGTGACCATGAGACCAACCACTAAAAATCACCCACATCACTAATTTTTACATATCATATTTTTTTCTAAGTGATTCTTCACTTAAAAATTATTTTTAAAAAGAATTAACAGTAAATATGAATAAAGATTTACTTTAAAAAATATGACATGAAAAAATGATGATGTGAGTGATTTTTAGTGATTGGTCTCATGGATGACGTGATGTAACTGACCCATGATATAATTTCTCCTAAAAAAAGTTAATAAAGGATACTATTTTTAGGACATAGGGAGTAACTTTTTATCTTATTTTTTCAAATATATTTTTATCATTTTAAAATAAATTTTCATCTCTTTTTTACATATTATTAAATAGATAAATTTCATTCGAAAGAATCATATATAATATATTAGACTAGAATCGTATAATAATTTCTCGCAATATATACATATATATATATTTCAAGAAAAGTTAAGAAGCACGTTCTAAACTTAAATATCAATTACTATAATTACTAAAGATTTTAAATTATTTAATATTTTATTTTTTAACTAAAATTTTATTAAAAAAATTCAAGTTGATTTCATGAAAATATGATTTAAATCTTCTCTGCATCGAATCCAATAAAAAAATTATTTCTTAAATCAAATTAAATTTTATTCGTCCCTAATTAAAATAGACATGATATTTTTCTATGGTTTTAAATAAAAATAAAGATAGGAATTCACGGTTAGAGAGAGGTCGACATTGAAAAGAAATTAAATCAGAAAAGTGGATAAAAAGTTCAGCATATGACTAGAATATTGAAACACTTACATGATTGGTCCGTTCATAATGCAATCTAGGACAAACCCTGGCTGATAATATAAACAATTGGGAAACATGTTCTCCATCCTCAGTATACAACAACAATCCAAAAACATTTTTTATTATAACATAAATAATAATTTTAAAAATAAAAAAATCAAAATAATATTATTACCATATATAATTTAAGGTAAACTCGATTCATTTTATTTAGGTATAAAGATAGTTTTCACCCTTAACGTTTATAATTTTTATCATTTTAGCCTTTATTTTTTTTGGATAAATTTAACCCTTAACCTATGTCTTTTTAACAAATAACTTATTTTTAACTACCATGATAACTGAACCGTTAAAAATTTAATAATGGTAATATATTGTATATGTGATAATATATTTTAAATGACATAGAATCTAACTTATTAAACATATATATATATATAAAATATAATTTTATTTCAGTATAAAATATAAAATAATTAAAGTTTAAATAAAATATTAAAAATTAATTAAATCCAAAACAAAAATTTAATAAATATTCTCAACCCTAACTAAACTAAAATATCTTTATAAAATCCTAAAAATCCGATTTAGATTAAAATTAAAATACTTAAATTCTAAACTAAAATAATAATAATCCAATTGATTATTATCAAAATCATTTATCTTTGATTCACCGGTAACAAACTCTACAAAACCCTTTCTTTTCAGATTATGTTCATACTTTTTTAGATAAAATTTTGATTTTACTATAGTTAAAGTTGAAAATATTTAGTAGCCTTTTATTTTAGATTTAATTAATTTTTAATAAATAAAAATTAATTTTTAATATTTCATTTGAATTTTAATTGTTTTATATTTTTAGATTAGAATAAAATTATATTCTATATATATGTATATGTTTAATAGGTTAGATTCTATATCATTTAAAATATATTCTCACATATATATGGCAAGTTATCATTATTAAATTTTAACGGTTCAGTTATAATGGTAGTTAAAAAATGAGTTATTTGTTAAAAAGAAATAGGTTAAGGGCTAAATTTATCTTAAAAAAAAATAAAGACCAAAATAATAAAAATTATAAACGTTAATGGTGAAAATTATCTTTATGCCTTTTATTTAAACCTTCTAAATGTTTTTACAATGGAAAATTATTAAAAAAAATTGAGTTGCAGTAAGCCAAACTCATAGTTATTCAATAATTTTGTTATTAAAAAGCTATTGGATCTTTATTAAAACGTAAAAGTATCACAATTATAAAATAATAAAAATAATAATAATAAAATTATTCTATCAAAATTTCTTACCGTTTAAAAATAAATATTTTTTTAAAGATAAATATATCATTAAATTATAAAAAAATTATAAATATCTTTATCTCTATCTAATTAAGACATATAATAAGTAAAAAAATGGTGAGCGACCTAAACTACCAACCAGAGTGTTCTGTTACCCAGGATTGATTACATCGATAAACAATCATCAATCGAGTAAGAATCTAACTTTTTATGACCATCAATAAAATCATAATAAAAAAAACTAACGTCGTTAAAATTTCTATGCAAACAAAAAAAAACGTCATGCTGTACTTAAATTATATCATAAGGGCAGATAAAATGAATCATAAAAAATAAAAAAAAATATATCATAAAAATAGAAAAATACATACTATAAAAATAAAAATTTTATTAAAATATAAAAAAATAAACTCGATAATCCGCGACTAATAATAAAATTAATTATCCACAACAAATAAGCAAGAAAATAAAAGCTGTTTGAGAGTGACCGCATATATGACCAATTAAAAATGGTGAAGAAAAACCTCATGTGAGTTGTATTTACATGAATCAATCCTGGTTGGCATATCTGACCAAGGAGCATGAAAACTTCATCTCAATGTGAAAAATAATGTAGATAACACAAGGAATTAGACTCCTCTTTAAGCATAAAAAGTAAAGTAAATGTAATAAAGGGAAAGGGAAGGAATTTTGATTTATGAAAGAGACAAGAGAGCTGAAAGAATGGGAAGAGTTTAATACAAAAAAAGAATCTACCTTTATTTATTTACTGAAAATTTTCTAATTGGAAAGTTTAGAGCTTTCCCTAACTTTTTTCCTTTGATGGAGACTTGTTGTCTTGTTCCTCTGAGTAAAAAAAGAAAGAAAGAGAGACAAGATGAAGATGATGAAGATGAAGAGCCATCTCTGACTTTTTGTCTGTATTTGCCTTTCTTTGCTCTATAAATCAATCACTAAAGACCTTTCCTTAACTCCCTCCCTTCCTCCTCTCTCATCATTTTCTCATAATTTTTTCCCTTTTCCATACCTTAAAAATGGAAGAATTGGGTTGTTTCTGGAATTATCAAGAGGTGAGTCTGTTTTCCTACTCATTTCTGTTTTGTCTGAATGATACTTCTCTTTTTTCTCGGAGTTCATGGTTTTCAATTTGCATGTTTTAACAGGGTTTTGATGAACTGAAACTGAAGCTTCAATACACTGCAATCGAGCTTGAGTCTGTAAAAATGGAAGCCAATGAGCAAATAAATAAATACAGGGATGAGTTAAAGCTTATGCTCAATCTCCTCAACCTTGCTTACCAAGAAAGAGACGAAGCAAAGAACCAGTTGCAGAAGCTACTCAACAAGTTAATGCCTTACGAAACTCCTCTTATGATTGTACCCAAAACAAATTCCAGCATAACCGAATCAAACAGTTTATCAGACACATACAATAATCATCATTCTCATGGTTCTTCCCCTGTTGATTCCTTGTTCGATGCTGTCACTTCACCAGATTTTCCCACCATTAAAATGGCTGATTCAGGTGGAATGGGGCTTTTGAACCAACCCTTTGGGTGTTTAACGACTGGGTTAGCTCCTTCGATGGTGACGACCAAGGTTGATGCTGAAACAGCTTTGGTTGATGATCTGACAAAGGGGAAAACTTTGCCTGAAAAAGGGAAGCTTTTACAAGCTGTAATGGAAGCTGGACCTCTCCTTTCGACACTGCTTCTTGCCGGTCCTCTTCCTCAATGGAGAAACCCTCCTTCCGACACTTTCAAAATCCCCCCTGTTTCCATTAAAGGCTGTGATTCTAAAACTGAGATTAAAAAACCAGTGGCTATTCCGAATTACGGTGTTCGGAAACGAGTGGACTCGTCATTGTATCATGAAATGACTCGTGCGACTCATCAAATGTGTTCATCGCCCATGTTGAGTTTTGCAAGCTCTGGTTCTGCTTCGGGGCTGATTCGCTCACCGATGGTGAGTTCGGGTGCTGGTTGTAACACTCAAATCACGCTGACAAAGCGGCAAAGGATTTAACCAGTAGTGAAAGAAACTTTGGCTTCATTTTTGTAAAGGTTAAAGAGTTGAGGGTGTAATGATGTAAATTTGATACTTTGGAGGGTTGAATTGAATGATATATATATATATATATCATAGTGTTTTACTTGTTTTTTCTTTTAAAATATATTTCCCCCACATTTTATTGCTTTACAAAACTCAGTTCGATCAACCTGAATGAATCCAACTCAATTCCATTTGAACATAGAGAGTTGGTAAATTAAATCTATACCAACTATATTAAAAATCGATTAAATTTCGAACAAATAGTTTAAATTTATTTGTATTTAGATAATTCGATTTAAAAAGTGTATGACTTGAAATAACTCAACTCGAAATCAACTCTTTCGCCTAGATTGATGTCTAACCAGGGTCATCTTCTTTCTTATAGCCTATAGGCCACCCTAACCAGCATTGAGTATTGCGAATTACAGTAGACAGACATGAGCAAGCATTCATCCAAGAAACCAAAGAAAGACTTGTCTTAAAATTGAATCATGAAAGTTAAAGAGTTATGTTGGAGAAGAAGCAAATGTTTGAGAGGATGGAGTTGTATGCCCTTGTCTCCGGCAGCCGGCAGGAGGCTGAAGTTGGTGATTGTTAGGCACAGTGATGGGGACGCCATTAGTTATACTTAACCCTTTTAGACCTCCATTGCACCATCCTTGCTCCTCCTGGATAGACTTCAACGAGATCATTTCCAATAAGTGATTGCAATTTTCAATGTGAATTCAGATGTGGAAATTCATAAACATCTCAACTATTTTTGAGGGATTCACATGATGCTTAGATATTAATAAAAGCATTTCCAATAAAGGATTGTAATTTATATTTTCTTTAACTTTTTATATTTAATTTTATTTATTTTTATTTTTTCATACATCTTGATGTGATTTTTTTGTTATTGGGTTTTTTTTTTTTTAACTTTCATGATATATCTTTATCTTTATAATAAGTTTTCGTTTTATGGCATATTATATGAATATTTTTGTAGGTATTTGATGTTCAAACAGTGACTCATATGGTGCTTGCTTTTTATTTATGTTTATCGGTGATGACAGATAAGTCAATCTCTATTTGAATTATTTGTCGATATAATTTATAACAGTTATAATTTTTAAATAAGAGCAAAAAGTGATCGCTAATTTTAAAGATTTTATTTATGTTTTGTCAACTTTCTAAAAACAATTTTTAGAATAGACTTTAGAGATTTTTTTACGAAAAATAAAAATATTTTATCTGACCGATACAACACTTATTAATAAATTTATCCGATTGATGCGTAAAAAATTTAAATACGCTTAAAAATCAATTATTCAAATAATGTAGTTCATAGACAAATTTAAATCCCATCAAAATCAACTTATAATTCTTGTAACATGTTTTAGATATACTAAAAAGATAAATGTGATTAAAAATCAATTATTCAAATGCCCATTACTTGGTCAAATAACAAATTTGACTGTCTATCCAATATTAAAGATGATTCTATAATACCATTGCTGTTCATTAATGCCGTTCAAGGGCAACATCACTCTCTGTACACAGTTTTCACTCCTAGGCTCCTAGCACCCTTGGAAGAGTAAACACCCAGAACACAATGAATCGTTTCTCATTCACACATTTGAAACCATCCTCAAGTACCAACAGAGTTCAGCAAATAATATATGATCCAACAGAACAGTCAACACAAGTTCCACAGACCTGGATTTCCAATTGAACAAAAACACAACAGAACCACTCAACGGAGGCAACCATCATATGATAAGGCATAAAATCATCAGCAACACGACGATAACTGAATGTCCCTCGTCGTTGTTGCAAAGAATGAAAATGTTTCTAGGGAGATGGATACTTGTATTTCTAAAGGGATGGGCGATATGACATGAGAGGATAATGAATTTAAAGGTCCGGAAACGAAGCCAAGAATTGAACATATCGCACAACAATAAGTGGCAGTAAAGAAAGATGATAACTTTAAAAGCTAAAATTAAATATTCCTGCTTAGTCTCAACTGTATCAGTCTCACACTTGGCAAAACAAGACAAAAAATAAACACTTAAAAATAAGTAGTAAACTGCTTAGATGATTCCAATTTTGTTTGCCACGTCCAAGGCGTCATAATCAGGAGTCAACCTAACATATGCCTTCTTTGTACCATCAGGCCTGAATCATGAGAAACATGTTTCATCAAAACAATATCCATAGTATTGTGAGCATACAAGAAGAGTAGCAAAAAAGGGTAAATGCATGTGACGACATCAAGAAAACCCAATTGAAGAACGCAATCTTAAGGAATTATATATGGTATATACAACAAAGAATTCAAAACAAAGTTTATTCTTAGTTCTACACAGGTAGCTTTGTAATAACAAATAAGCTTGCCCAATGAATGCCAAGTGATCTACATGTCTACAAACTTATGCAGAAGAAATTATACTTATCTATAAAATATAATCTACCGGAGATATAAACTAGCTCATGGATAGAGAAATAGTTCACAAGCACAAATAAAGTTTTTTTTACCTGATCAAGGTGTTAACTTTCTTGGCCTGAATATCGTACATCTTCTTCACAGCATCTTTGATCTTCTTCTTGTCTGCACGGATGTCAACAATGAACACCAGAGTGTTATTGTCCTCAATCTTCTTCATTGCAGACTCAGTTGTGAGGGGAAACTTAAGAATCTGATAATGATCAAGCTTGTTCCTTGGTGGAGCACTGATGCGTGGATACTTTGGGCTCCTATCTTTCTTCAAGGTCCTTGGCCTGTGAAAAGTAACCTTGGTTCGGATCTTCTTGGCCTTCTTCTTAAAAGTGGCTCCAGTTTTCACTGCTTTCGCAGCCTTCAAGGCCTGTGCCTTTGGATCTGCCTTCTTCTCAACTGCATAATATATACAACAATCCAGATAAGTAATAGGAAGAAGCTATAGAATAGGTTGTATTTTAGAACATAAGCACCGCATCTCCCATATCCTTACAAAAAACAATATCCTACAAATATCACTTAAAAAATAAATTCTAAAAAAATATATCCATTGACATATTCACAGAGTTCATTAGCATACATATGATAAAACAGAATAACTCAATGGTACAATAATTCAACCTAAATAGCACCTAAACAAAAGATTAAATTAAGCTTGAGAGACACCACTAAATACAAATCACTTCCAATGAAAGTAATTAACCAAAAATGGGGGAAAACCCCACTCCAGATTCCAAATTTCCACATCCATGAAACCAAAAATAATGTTGAACACAGATTTTTAGTAAAATATTCTTTCACCTAATGAATCCAACACCAGAATACAGTAAAGAAAAACAAATTATTTATCAAGAGCAGAAATTTTATGAAAATAAATACAATCACCTCTAAAAAGCACAGGATAGAGTAAGATTTTAAGCTCATTTCGAGCTTTTTAAAGCAAGTGAGTAAAAAAGAAACAGATGTTCTCATTACATCAAACAAATAACAAGCAGAGATTTAAGTGAAGAAATAAAACCAGGAACAAGCATTACTAATATCGAAGCAAAATAAAATATAGTGGAAGCAAGGTAATGAAGCTAATGTTCGAATCCAAATACCTTTAGGAGCCATTGGTTACTACTGCCTCAGTCCCTTCTAAAACCTAAATCAGTAAAAGAATTACAAAAAAATAAGGTTGAAATCTTCTTTTAATTAACTCGAAAGAAATGAGAAAGATAAAAGAGAAGATAGGCGAACCTGTGGAAGAAAAGCGAGCGGCACTAGGGTTTGCTGGAGGAGGTAAAGTGGAAACTAGGGTTTATATAAAAAAGCTTCTTAATCACCTAAAACCCAATGGGCTTGATTAACGGGCCGAAAAATCTTAAGCAGTACCATTAACGAGCCAACAAATAAACTAGGGTTTATTTCATATTTTAAGATGTTTTTTTTATTTTTCAAATATAATACTTTTATTATAAAAATAATAAATATAAATATAGGTACGTAAATAAATTTAAACAAGCAAAAAATAATATAAAAATAAATGAATTTACAAATATTAATAAATATAATGAATAAATAAATTTTTTATTCATATTTATTTATTAATTTAAACGAACAAAAATTTTAACGTCCATTCATTTAATAATAATCACAATCCATGAAACAAAAAGGACACATGATCCACATGATAATAATCACACTAACATAAATAATGAACCGAAATTAAATGAATACAGTTATATTTTTTGTGTATTTATTTATTTTTAAAGTTAAATAAATAATTATGAACCTATGTCATTAGTTCTTAACCTCCTAATGCTTTATGGTAATGAAAACCAAATAAATAAATTTATATAAGAATTTATTTGTAAACATAAATGAATATAAAAATTATATTTATAATCATTTATATAAATCTAATAAACGAACATAAATAAATATTATATCAATAAATTATCGAACATATATTCATTTACGCAGAATTGTCATTTTCTAATTCTTACGCAAATCCAAACAGAGTAAAGAAACAAAAACAGTGTAATAAATGCTTTCATCCCGTTTGCAGAAGCTACGAATCTCTTCATCACCCCGTATCTAAACTGTCACATGGTGGACGGACCTCCGGAAATAGACAGGAAAATGACGTAATTAAACAAAAGTAAAGGAAATTAGCGGATGCTGACGTGACAAGCGCTTTTAAACGTCTAAAGTCCCCCACCCCCACCGTAGGATCCATCGAAAAAGCCAAAAGCTTTTTGTTTTTCCACCGGGAGAGACTGGTGAGGCGGCGGAGGCTTAAAACGACACTAATTCCGATCTCCCCAAAGCTTGAAACGACATCTCTCTGTTTTATCAGCCCCCAGTTTCCGCTTCTTCCTCCTCTTTTAGAAACCCCGTTCCTTTCATTCTTCCACGTGTCTCTGCGATACAAAGTTTTTTTTGCTTTGATCCCCTCCGTTCATTTCCAGGTGATTTACTTTGCGCATTCTAAAGCTCTATTCTTTTTGTATTAATAAAAAAGAAGCTAAAACTGTTTTGATCTAGTGCTGAATGAGCCATGGCCGAACCTTTGCCGAAGGCTGATGAGGTGAAGGACAACAAAATATGGAAAGGGATTTTTGCTGTCAGTGGAATCATGATTACTCTTGTTATCTATGGTGTTCTACAGGTTCTTTATTTCTTTACTGTTTTTGTCTGTATGGTAGTAGGATTTATGTTATTGATTTATAGTTGCATCGTTTGTTTGTACCTAAATAAGGTTAAAGAATTGTTTTTTCTTATTATTGTTAAAAATGTTTGTTCTCAATGTGAAAATCTTCATTTTTTTAACATATCATTATCAATGTGAAATGTTTAACATCTTTGTCAAGAGCTTTATAACTATTGATTTCAGTAAAACATGCAAGCCCAGGAGTGTTTTTTGTTTATTAATTACTGTTTTGCAAATGGAGGATCTTTATTCTCTTGACACCCCAATGCTGAAAATTTGAATATAAAAGAAAAGTGGGAATATTAGCTTTGGTGATATATACACCAAATTCCAAAAGATTCTTATGTATTTCCTCAAAAAATGCAAGTTAATTGAATGATTCATGTGTAATGTCTTAAGTGCAGCTTCATTTTTTTTTTTATTTTGATGAGTTGGTCTTTATTAGGATTGAAGATTGGACTATTAATTCCAGCTGCAAGCACTTTGAATTTTTCTAGTTTCAAGAGTATCTAAATAAATAGTTAAATACTAAGAATTGTAGACAATGACAGTTTAGCTGTTAATGTATTATTATCTGTTAGTAGCAGCATGTAGATCTTCCTTCATGTTTAGTGAATGTGGTTATTGTGGACGAAATGGTTTTGTTGTGTTCTTTTCTTCCAATGTGTTGATGGAAGTTCTACTCTCATGCAGGAAAAAATCATGAGAGTCCCTTATGGGGTAAACAAGGAATACTTTATGTACTCATTGTTTCTTGTTTTCTGCAACCGCATCACAACATCTGCAGTCTCTGCTGGTTCATTAGTGGTATGTAACTTTTTCGGCTAAATGGTAGGAGTTGCAGGCGATATGACCTTATGAAATTCACCCATGGGGTGAATCATCTCACAGGAAGAGGCAAGATTGGCTGACATATTTAATATTTTCATACTTCCGAATTTTCATTTTGTTTCTTGTCTTTTTCTAGGCAAGTAAGAAGGCACTGGATCCTGTTGCTCCCGTCTATAAGTACTGCCTCGTATCAGTTACAAACATCCTAACCACAACATGTCAGTATGAGGTAAAGCTCTATCTCTAATTGGAATATAGATACACTCATGTTGCTCTCCATGGAAACTCTAATCTGCACAATATTTGTATTTGAACATAGATTTGCTGAATAAGCACCTTTAGATGCTGTTATGATATAATTTTAATGACACCATTTCTGTATCCAGGCCCTCAAGTATGTAAGTTTCCCAGTTCAGACCCTTGCTAAGTGTGCTAAAATGATTCCTGTTATGGTAAGTTTTGCACAACTGATAATGAAGATATATTTATCATTGTTGTTGCGCAAGTTTTTGGACTAAAAAATTTCATCCAATGTGGGCTAATTATTTATTTCTAGTCCCCTTTATTTTTTTCTTAGCAGTTTTAACTTGTTCTGATCGATTTTCATCTCTTATTTATTTCAATACAGATTTGGGGCACTTTCATCATGCAGAAGACATACAAGGGTTTTGACTATTTGGTTGCTTTTCTGGTGACCCTTGGTTGTTCAATATTTATACTGTTTCCGGTAAAATTCTGGTCTTTGTTAAGAGTACTCACTTGTTCCATGTCTTTGATTGGCACCGATGATTCTGAATGAGTATTCATTTCCATGAACATGATATATTTTAGTTTAATATAAGACCTTGATTGGTGTCTGAAAGAGACTACTTTAGGATATTTATTTAAAATTGTGAGGCATTGAACCACATTATTGCAACTAGACATTGGTTAGCTTACTCTCTTTGATGGTTGCTTCCGTACGTGCTGCACTACTATAGGTGAATGGTTGTTTCTTTTATTGAATTTCATATTAGCTTCTTCTCTACTGTGCCATAACTTTGGTTGTCTGTGAACTAATTCTGCTTTCACCGTAGGCAGGAACTGACTTAAGTCCTTACGGGAAAGGAAGAGAAAATACTGTTTGGGGCATGTCTCTGATGGTTGGCTATCTCGGGTATCAATCTGAAATTTATTCCTCTCACCATAAAAGATACTTACTGATGCCTTTTTTGTAACTGGATCCTCAAAATATAAATAGCTGTGTATCTTGATCGGACTAATCTCAAATTCTCAATTGCTGGTTTCTCAGTGGCATTTATTACATTGTTTGCAATTGTATTAGTGAAATCTGCTTTTTAGTACCAAGGATTTTTTAGACTGAAGCATTTCTTTAATGTCAATTCCATTAGCATTGCTTTTCCGAGTTCTTTTCGGAGAAATAGTTTTCGATGCATTTAGATGCTCATTCTATGTTTCACAGATTTGATGGCTTTACAAGCACATTCCAAGATAAATTATTCGAAGGCTATGATATGGAAATACACAACCAGATCTTCTACACGACATTATGTTCTTGCCTTCTCAGCTTCACAGGTAAAGTTCCTTCTACTTGTACATAGGAATGATCTTCTGCCTATATGTTTGGTTCGTTTGTGTTGCATTTTACTGATTGATCATCCCTTGTGATTAACTTTTCTCGAAATGTTTTAGGTCTGATATTACAGGGACATTTACTTCCAGCTGTAGATTTTGTTTATCGACACAATGATTGTTTTCTTGATATCGTATTACTCTCAACTGTAAGTGATCTTCACAAAAGCTGTTTCTAGTTTTAATAGGCTGGTCATCGCTTGTGCTCTTCTTTACTTGTCCCCGTTTAATCAAGAAATACCGTGGGGCTCTAAAGTTTAGGGATTATCTGTTATAGGTGGCAACAACCAGTCAATTCTTCATTTCTTACACGATCCGTACGTTCGGTGCTCTCACATTTGCTGCCATTATGACCACTAGACAGGTAGAGTCAAGTTCATCCTAGAAAGTTTATTTTTTCATGTCCTCCTAATTCTATATTTCTGATCTGAATGGAGATTCTTTGAACTCTTTTTTGTTGTTCAAGCTGGTTAGCATCATGCTGTCATGCATGTGGTTCGGCCACCCCCTTAGCTGGGAACAGTGGATTGGGGCGGTAAGTTCTTAACCACAAGAAATCTACATTCTAGTTGATTTAGAAAGCTCGATGATATATTCAATGCCTTGATCAGGTCATCGTATTTGGCTCCTTGTATTCGAAAAACTTCTGGAAAAAAGCATCACCAGTGCGCCCTCCTCCCCAACAAACTGAAAATGGAGCTTCAAGTCTCGAGAAAGCGAACCCTTAACGTCCTCCGGTCAACTTTGGCACCAGTAACTACTGCAGCTAATTCTTGTCTGGTACGTGCTTGCCTATGTTAAAGCTGCATCTTGAAGGTTGCAGGAGCAACCAGTCTGTTCAAACGATTTTTACGAAATCTGGTCTGAAACTTCATGGACGATTGAATTAAAATTTTGGGTGGAAATGAAAATAGTAACACGCCATTTTCATAGAACGATCTCAATTCATTTCTTCATTGTTATTGTTTACAAGTGGAATTAAATGTATTAAGTAAACTGTTGAAGCATATGTTTGTAGATTTTTTGCTTAAAGAATTTAATGTCTCGTTTTCGCTGATCCAATCGATTGTTGTTATTTATTGCTTAAAGAATTTAGTGTCTCGTTTTCACCGGTCCAATCGATTGTCGTTATTTATTGTTTAAAAAATTTGTTTTTATATTAGTGATGATAATATTTTATAATAGAGAATAAGAATCCAACAAATAGAATAAAGTAAATTGTGAATGGAATGGTATTGGATGCTTAAACATTCTCATTCATCTTAAAGGAAAAATATTTGATACATGATTTTGTGTAATAAGTTTTTAGCATAAATATAATTTTAACCTTTAAAGTTTATGTTGTTTATCATTTTGGCTCTCATCCTATTTTTAAGATAAATTTAGCCTTTAATCTATATCTTTTTAATAAATATCTCATTTTTTAATTAGCATGATGATTAGATCATTAAAAAATTAACGATAATGATATGTCGTAGAATGATATTTAAGATTTGGAAATACTTAGTAGCCTTTTATTTTAGATTTAATTAATTTTTAACATTTTATTTAAATTTTAATTGTTTTATATTTTATGTTAGAATAAAATTATATTTTACATGTATATATTTGTTATTATCATAAAAAATTTCACGATAATGACATGTCATATATATGTAGAATGAGGCTAGATGTCATATTATTTAAAATATATTATCTTATATATATATATATATGACATATTAATATCGTTAAATTTTTAATGGTTTAGTTATTATGTCAATTAAAAAATAAGATATTTGTCAAAAAGATATAGGTTAAGAGTTAAATTTATCCAAAAAATAAGGGCCAAAATGATAAAATTATAAACGTTAAGGGTTAAAATTATCTTTATGCCTAAATTTTTTAATTTTATGGTTTAAAGATTTATATTGTTGTTTAGGATTTAGATTGTATGGTATAAAATTTAAGATTTATAATTTAAATTTAAGGTTTGAGTTTAAATTTTAAGGACCAAAGCTAAGGATTTAGATTTTATAACCGTAATTTTTTTTACACAATATAATCCACATAAAAATAAAAATAATTTAATACACAAATTAAATTTACATAACCTTTCTATAAAATATTATTTTTTTAATCGTAAATTCGTTTATAATCAAAATCTTATTAAAGAATTTTCAATCAATATTTGTTAAGGATTCATTTAAATTAAAATTCTGAACACTCGTGTTTGTTTAGAATAACAAAAACTAAAAAAATAATTGATTTGTTTTAAAAATATTCGATTTGGTATGTTTGTTAGTCATACCAAGTGAATGATTTGTTTTAAAAGTATAAAATATATAAAACTCTGATTTTTTTATTTATTTAAAAGTTTAATATATATTAAACTCTAGATTTAGACGATCAAAATAAATACAAATATCAACCTCTCATGGCTATAAATAACCTTCAATCATACCTAAAAAATTCACATACTTCCATTGATTATTTCTCTACTTTGGGTGTTATTTGTTCTGTGAATCAAGAATATGGAACTTGATCTTTCTCCTAAGTTGGCTAAGAAAGTATACGGCGGCGATGGTGGAAGCTACTCCGCTTGGTGCCCCAATGAACTTCCCATGCTCCGTGAAGGCAACATTGGAGCTGCCAAGTTGGCGCTTCAAAAGAATGGCTTTGCCCTTCCCCGTTACTCTGATTCTTCCAAGGTTGCTTATGTTCTTCAAGGTATTATCTTTACAGTTTCTTCTTTCCTCCCCTTTCTGGGTTTATGTTGATCACTGTAATAGGATCTTATTGTCTTTTATGATGTTGGGACTTTGCTGCAAATTTCAGTTCTTTTTTCTTCTCTGACATAGCTTACTGATATAGGAGCTGGTGTTGCTGGGATAATTCTTCCTGAATCCGAGGAGAAAGTGATTGCCATCAAGAAGGGTGATGGCATTGCTCTTCCTTTCGGTGTTATCACCTGGTGGTACAACAAGGACGACGCTGAATTGGAGGTTCTCTTTATGGGTGATACCTCTAAAGCCCACACAGCCGGTCAGTTTACCGATTTCTTTTTGACCGGCGCCAATGGCATCTTCACTGGTTTCACAGTCGACTTTGTGAAAAGAGCATGGGACGTGGATGATGACACTGCTAAGGCACTCATTGCCAACCAACAAGGCAAAGGCATTGTCAAGCTTGATGCCAATGTTAAGATGCCTGAACCAAAGCCGGATCACCGAAAAGGAATGGCCTTGAACTGTGAGGAAGCTCCGTTGGATACTGACATCAAGAATGCCGGCAACGTTGTGCTGTTGACTACTAAAAACCTTCCTTTGGTTGGCCAGGTCGGGCTTGGTGCTGATCTGGTTAGATTGGAAGGGAATGCAATGTGTTCCCCAGGTTTTTCGTGTGATTCAGCCTTGCAGGTTACATACATTGTCAAGGGCAGTGGCCGTCTACAAGTGGTTGGCGTTGATGGCAAAAGGGTCCTGGAAACCATTGTTAAGGCAGGTAACCTGCTAATTGTGCCAAGGTTCTTTGTTGTGTCCAAGATTGCCGATCCAGATGGCTTGTCATGGTTCTCGATCATCACCACTCCCAAGTAAGCTCGAACCCTGAGTTCAAATCCCTTTTTTCTCTAACATGTTGTAATTAGTGTTGCCAATTGTGACACATAATGTTTTATTACTTTGAATTTCAGCCCTGTCTTCACTCACTTGGCTGGAAGCATTGGTGCATGGAAGGCAATATCCCCTGAAGTTTTACAAGCTGCTTTCAAGGTTCCGGCTGAGACAGAGAAGCTGTTCAGGTCCAAGAGAACCAATGATGCCATCTTCTTCCCACCACCACAATGAAGAATACAATCTCTTAAGCTTTCTTTTGAGTTTCAGTTTTTTTTAAATAAATGTTATTTAGGGATGTGGAAACAATAGATTTTCATTTATGGGTAGATTTTATATTGAAATTGAGAACAATTCTTTTTTTGAATAATAAGAAGCAATTTTTCTTCATTTTAATCATTTATGTGTTATTACCGATGCATAATTTAGTTTATTTCTTCATTTTAATCATTAATATTAAGCTTTTGTAATAATCTTACAGTAAATTACAACTAAAAAAAATTATATTATCCTTATTATTTGTAATCATAATATTAGGTAAATAAATCGATTACGAGTCATCAAATAAATTTTTTCATTCAGTTTATGTTATTAATTTATTAAAAATATATTTTTCTTTTAAAATTTATTCTAAGTGGCATATAATTCACCAAATGTTATTAAGATATGTTAAATTATTATGTAAGATTTTATTTGTTAGTCGACATATTATAAAATTAGTTGGAAAATATATTCTATAAATTAACCTTTGTTCTGAAATTCTTTTAACAAGTTATATTGATATTAATTTATTTTTTCTAAAAATATAATTTTATTAAAAATTAAAATATTTTTCTTTAAGCACAATCACTTTGCCCAATTGGTTGAAAGAATAATTATTGTTATTAGAGGTCATGGGTTCGAGTACCAATGATACTAGCAAAGTGATTGAACTAGCAATGTCTAATTATTTAGGATTTAGAGATAAAGATTTATATTTTAAGATTAATTTTTAAAGTTTAAAAATAAATTATTTTTAATTAAAATAATATGTAAATATTGAAGGTTAAATTTATTTATTTTTAAATTAGGATAAAGTTATTTAAATGTATAAATATAGATGATTAAATATATATAATATATTATAACTATCATATTTTTTTCTTAAAAGCGGTTAACGAGTTAATGATTAATTTGAGATAAAACTAAAAATTTAATAATAATGTTAAAATAATTAAAAGTTTGATTAACGTATTAAATAATTTTCCAAAGTTTAATTATCATTTATGCACTTTACTAAAAAAGTAATATAATTTTTTTTAAATTATTCTTAAAAGAGATAATCAATATATATTGGTTTATAAATATTTATCGTGGAATCAACTTTATATTATATAAGTAGTTGATGTGTGAAATTATTATTTGTATAAAATAAAGTATATTACATAGTTTTGATTTACTGATAATAAATTCTTCTTTTCTTCGATAAATATTTACCAACAAACTCTAATATTATAGAAATTATAATATTCATATTTTCTTACATTTAATTTTAAATTATTATTATTTATTTTTAAAAAATATTAAATTATTTATGATGTGTAATTGTTATACAATCTGAATTAAAATAATTGATTGTTAACCAATAGAAATAAAAATCTTGAATTAATTAAGGTAATTAATTTATTTTAATTAAAATCTAAGTAATTGATATTAATCAAAATCTTGAGGGGATTGAATTTTCAATTCATATTTGTTAAGTAGTAATTTGTTTGTTAAAATTCTGAAAAATATACGTTTCTCGAGAATAATAACCGAATAATTTGTATGAAATTTAGTGATATTTTTTTAATATATTATATTTATAATATTTTTATAATATTTAATAAATTTTGGATAATATTATTTTAAAAAGTTTTAATA
The DNA here is from genome assembly GCA_035048815.1 of Abelmoschus esculentus. Classification (NCBI taxonomy): domain Eukaryota; kingdom Viridiplantae; phylum Streptophyta; class Magnoliopsida; order Malvales; family Malvaceae; genus Abelmoschus; species Abelmoschus esculentus. The sequence goes on from JAUCBN010000032.1 coordinate 2,773,841, forward strand.
ACAATTGAACTCTAGAATTTGACTATCATGGTAACTATAGATATCTACATCTCAGTGTTCTTCACGGAATCACGGCTATAAATATCCTTCTACCCCTCTTCTGAAGTTCATCACTTCAGTGATTCTTTCTCTACTTCAATTTCTTCTTCTTCTTTGTTTCGAGAATTTGGGTTTATTTCTTTTTGTTAATCAAGAAGATGGAACTTGCTCTTTCTCCTAAGTTGGCTAAGAAAGTGTACGGTAACGATGGTGGAAGCTACTCTGCTTGGTGCCCCAACGAACTCCCGATGCTCCGTGAAGGCAACATTGGTGCTGCCAAGTTGTCCCTTCAAAAGAACGGCTTTGCCCTCCCTCGTTATTCTGATTCCTCCAAGGTTGCTTATGTTCTTCAAGGTATTATCTTTACGGTTTGTTATTCTCTTTCCTTTCTGGGTCTATCTTGTTTACTGTAATATGATCTGAATTTTGCATTGATCAGTTTACTGTTTATCAAAAGATCTTTTATGATGGTGGGACGTTGCTGCAAAATCTCATTTCTTTTTTGTTTGTTTGTGAGATAGACTTGATTGTATTCGATAAAATGCTTGTTTTGGGGTTTTCTTTAATCTTCTTGTGTTCTTTTTCTTTTCTTTTTTTTTTCTGTGTTGCTTTTATTCAAGCATCGGTTCTGCATATGATAGATCTATCGCTGATTCACGGCATATGGTTTTTTTCCCGGATTTGTGTTCTTGTTATAGCTTAGCTTTGATAAGTTTTGATTGTAATATCAATTTGCAATAAGTTAAATTGTAATTTTTTTTATCTGTGTATGATCTCTTGATATAGGTGCTGGTGTTGCTGGGATTATTCTTCCTGAATCCGAGGAGAAAGTGATTGCCATTAAGAAGGGTGATGGCATTGCTCTTCCTTTTGGTGTTATCACCTGGTGGTACAACAAGGACGACACTGAATTGGAGATCCTCTTTATGGGTGATACCTCTAAAGGCCACACAGCCGGTCAGTTTACGGATTTTTTTTTGACCGGTGCCAATGGCATCTTCACTGGTTTCACAGTCGACTTTGTGAAAAGAGCATGGGATGTGGATGATGATACTGCTAAGGCACTCATTAGCAACCAACAAGGCAAAGGCATTGTCAAGCTTGATGCCAATGTTACTATGCCTGAACCAAAGCCGGATCACTGAAAAGGAATGGCTTTGAACTGTGAGGAAGCTCCGTTGGATACTGATATCAAGAATGCTGGCAACGTTGTGTTGTTGACTACTAAAAACCTTCCTTTGGTTGGCCAGGTCGGGCTTGGTGCTGATCTGGTTAGGCTGGAAGGGAATGCAATGTGTTCCCCTGGTTTTTCGTGTGATTCAGCCTTGCAGGTTACATACATTGTCAAGGGCAGTGGCCGTCTCCAAGTTGTTGGTGTTGATGGCAAAAGGGTCCTTGAAACCATTGTGAAAGCAGGTAACCTGTTGATTGTGCCAAGGTTCTTTGTTGTTTCCAAGATTGCTGATCCAGAAGGTTTGTCATGGTTCTCGATCATCACCACACCCAAGTAAGCCACTTGTTCTCAAACATGGAGTTTGAATCAATAATTTGTGAACCATAATTAGTGTTGCCAATTTTGAACCATATTTTTTTATGATTTTTTCAGCCCTGTCTTCACTCACTTGGCTGGAAGCATTGGTGCATGGAAGGCAATATCCCCTGAAGTTCTACAAGCACCCTTCAAGGTTTCAGCCGAGACAGAGAAGCTTTTCAGGTCTAAGAGAACCAATGATGCCATCTTCTTCCCACCACCCCAAAAATGAAGGGACTGTTCTCTTAAGTTGTCTGCTAGTCTTATTTTTTCCCCTCAAATAAATTGTGTTTAGGGAATAGTGAATTGGATGTTTAGGGAATAAATGCTTTTTCTTTCGGTTTATGTTTGTGAAATACTATGAACGAATTAGAAAGTTCTGAAGTTTTCATAATATCACTTACTTTCTTTGCAAAATTTCCTTACAGCATTTGAATAATCATATAAAACTATCAGTTTTAGTTAAACTTATATCCTTCATCATATTGAATGCAGTAGCGATGGTTGAATGACTTTGTTGGTAAAGCTAAAATATAACAAATAATTCCATAAAAAATATAACAAATATTATGATGCATAATATTTCAATAGAAAGGATAAATACAAATAATATCATTTTTTAAAAATGAATAAGAACAAGAAGAAAACAAAAAGAGGAAGAAACATGTCATGAAAAGTGAGCCCCATACTTTGAAAGAACTGGACATGGCCTTGCAACCAAAAGTGAGATTCATCATTTGCTTTAATTTGTGGGGAAGCCATGTACAGAACTTGCCAAACACTTGGAAAATGATGTGCCAACTGAGGCACCCTATTTCATTTTCATGGGTTATTATAGCTCTTTTCCTCATAAATGTTTACTGTTTATTATATCTAGAATCAACCTGAACAAGATAGGATGAAATACAGAAGGAAAAAATGGAAAAAAAAGGGTCTGGTTCGGTCACCAACTGCAGACATTTCTACATTCTTCATCTACAGCGCACCGCAGTTATCATTACAGTACCAGTTCAGGCCAGGAACTCAAGTCTCAACCTCATGCTCGGGGGACCAGCATTATGTTGTTTCATCTGTGTCTATGAATATTCAAATAGGTTTTAACTTTTAATCTAATCCTGAATCACAAATTATGCAAGCTTTCTTCTGCAAAGTTCTCAGAACATTGTAGTTAAGAACACTGTTGGGGGGGAAAATATCATCTTAGAGATTCCATGACAGCTTAAGCTATGGATTTTTAAATTCAGACAAAGGGTATATTTTGTGATGATTCCATCAGAAAGCACAAGAGCACCATACATCATCTTTATCAAATAAAAAACACTAATGTTCTGACAACAGTCCATACGGAAAAGCTTACATTTGATTAGTATTTAAGCATGAATCTAGACAAGGGGAACACACACACAAACTGCTGGTGATGGGAATGGGATGCCATAGTTCATACAATATTTTAAGGAAAAAAAGAAAACCCTAGTGTTTTTTTATCTTTTTTTTTTTTATCAGCAGTGGGGCTTTCACCATTGGAGATGATGGAGCTGCTGCTGCAGATGGCCATAGCTGTGCATTCTTCACCCTGGAAACGCTTGCTAGAACACTTGAGGGAGTTACATCTCCAGTTACTGTCACTTTCTTTGTGGCCAAATCTATACTGAAGGATGTCACTCCTGCATATCACTAACCTTTTTTAAGTTTCATGCTTAATTAAGTAATGGTTGTAGGCCATTTTTGTATCTGTTGAGAACTCACCTTCCATTTTTGAGATTTGTTTTCTTACTTTCCCTTCACATCCTTTGCAATGGATTGAAACCCTCAAAACCACTACCTGCTAGCAAGAATCAGTAGATTTTAAGAGTTCATTTTCCCCTCTTTGGAACCAGGAGACAGGGTTAGAGGTTAGACACTTAAACTTACCTGGTGACGAGACCGGGCCGGTGAACGGTTTGGCTTCACTGGATGTGGCGAAACTGATGGTGAGACGCGGTCGGAGTCCGATAACCATTCGATAAAAGGTGTATCACCTAGAAGATATCTGGAGGAACCGTGAGGACCCCTTAGATCATGGATATTAGTCGAACTTCTTCGACGTACATAGCTTGGCTTAACAGAGTTTTTTCCACACTTTTCATGGTTAGGCAGCCCTGGAATTATAGGCAATTCTGATGAACAAGGTGCATAAGGCTTAGAACGTTGACGGTCGATTGGCCGATGGCCACGACCGACCATGGAACGATGGTCCAGGCTAGAGCAGATAGCTGTTGAAGCTTGAGAAGCACAGAAGAAATCCATTCTTTTCATTGTTTGGAGAAGATACAAACTTTTAAGGACATTGATCTTCTTTTAAAGTAGGTGGATTAGGGACAGAGGGCATGGAAGAGAAGAAAAAAAAGCAGCAGTTATGTCCCACTAGAAAAAGTCATGTTGGATTAACTCAGTTTGACATGATTAGTACCACTACTAGTCTCATGGGGGCTATGGATTTTGAAACTCATAAACATGTATCATTGGGTTATTTGAGAAGAGTTCGATAAAAATATTCGATTAAATTGATTTTAAGTTAAATAATGTTCGATTTACTAAAAACATATGAAATCTTACCACCTCCCAAAGCATGTTACTACATGAAAAACATGAAGATTGTTTGTAATGATAATGGGTAGGATTAATGTTCTAATCTTGATTGGCACCATGTTTAACATTTTCAGCTCTAAATTACTACAAGTAGTTTCACATTTCCAATCACTACAGCATGTTGAACTTAATTAGCATGCACCTTCCAACTTTTTCCCTTTTTAGCCATAAGAAATGCACCTTTGGACGTGTTCGATGAAGAGTTCGGTTCGTGGTTATGTTTTCGATTGGGGCATGTAGAGCAATAAAGCACAGATGCAAAGATTGTCTGTCTGCGATAGTTGATTTCGAAGAACATTGGTGATTTCTGCTGCTTGATGTGATAAAATCTGTTTTGGCTAGTTAACCTCCTTTATGAAATAGCATGAACAGGAAAACCACATAGATAATGGCATGCATTGTTCAAATATTACCTACTTGTTGAAATGGAAAGCTGTTTTCTGAATCTTGTCTCCATTTATATTTAATGCTTTTCGACTTCGGGTTGTAAATGGTCGACGTGTTATTACGCGATAATCATGTGTGCAACACGAGTCTGAATTGCTCGATGGTTAATTCGACGTTTTGTTTTATGCAGCAATCTTTGAAAACAGAGAGGGAGAAGAAGAGGGAGATGTACTTTCCAATGAGGAAGTATGCCATTAAGATGTAAGCTCTAAATTTACATTATGAGGGAAACCCTTTATTTTAATACATTGTACTCTAAATGCCTACTCTATGATGTATTGTTTAGATTTTCACTTTCTTCATATTTCTCAGTCACGGACTCACCATGAATTATTGGATCTTAAAGAAGAGTTTTGGCTAGGCCTTTCACTTTTATGATTCTAAGGTTTTATTTTTGGTTGCGTTTAAAGGGTTAAACCGGTTTTTTCGTAAAAAAAACTCAAAAGTTTGGTTCTCCATCATTTTAGTCTCTCGTTTTAATAGTCTAAAGGTAATTTACAAGATAACATTTGTTTATGCATATTCTTAACCTTTTGATGATATACATATATTTTGCAGATTAAGCGATCGAACCCGAATCTTTTATGATAATCATAATCTTTTTTATTGAAACCATTTGTTGGGTTTTAAACGAAGAATTTTTAATTTTTTATATCCTATTCCACACTATTTCCTCATGTGTTTTGAATTATGCCTTAACTAAACTGATATGTTCCTTTTGTCTAAAGAACCAAATCGGTTTTTATACTCTATGTACATCACAAGGGATGGAGAAATGGTTGACCAAATTTTTTTATTGGAACCCAACACGTGAAGGACGTGCCATTTTGGCAGATGAGATTTTATTATTAATTTAAAACAAAAGATTCTTTTTATCAAATGAGTTCGCAAGTAAACAACTCCACTCATGAAGGAATTTATTATTTGAAATTATTCGATCATCGTTGACAAAATAGTTTGAATGGAGATTTTTTCATTCAACTCTACGAATTCATATCTTAAAAATGAAGGAATGATGTAAAAAAGAAGATGAGGCTCTATTAGAGGAGTCATGTGTTACACTTGAAAAGAGGTAAAAAAAAATATTAATTTTATATCAAAAAATAGAGGTCTTAAAGATATATAAACAATAATATTGTTTATTTTATTAGACATATATTTTAGAAAGAAGATAATCAAAATGAACAATCCTGATAACAATAATTTATATATTTTATTAAAAAAACTTTGAAAATAAGCAGACCATCCCACCGCGTGGACTCTACTTACCCTCCTCCTAATCCTATATATACCCCCTGGCTCCTAACAAACCCCATTTCCCTACTCGTCATATTCATCACTGCTCTGCAATAACAACAGACAAATTCTATTTCTTTCTTCGTCTCAGTGTACTTTCAAACTCCATTGAACTCTCTGCTGCTCTGTAAATGCCCAGAGAAGGAATGATGAGGGATATTCTCTTCAAATCCCCATCTCCTACGAGGATGGCTCCTCCTCCTCCTTCCCCGCTCCACCAGACCTTTTCCGAATCATTAGTGGAGGAAAACATTGAAGTTGCCGAGTTTATCATCACAAAATGGGACACCCGTGTTGCTTCTCTTTTCTCCGATAGGGAGGAAGCCAGACAATATCTGGGTTCCGTTAAGAAACTGCAAAAGGCTATGCAATACTTGGTTTTACACCACTCGAGTTCGGAGAAAATTGTCCGAGCTCAGATACTGATGCAAACAGCCATGAAAAGGCTCGAGAAGGAGTTTTACCAGATTTTGAAGTCCAACCGGGCTTATCTTGACCCGGAATCTGTTTCTGTTTCAGCTCACTCATCTTCGAGACCATCCGCTTCGAGGTCTAGCTTCTCGGATTTCGAAGAAGAGGATTTTGAAAACGAGTCGAGGGATGAGAATGATTCAATACCTGAAGTGGAGAGAGTGTCGTTGGCTGCCATGGCGGATTTGAGGGCCATCGCGGAAGCTATGATTTCAGCTGGGTACGCCAAGGAGTGTATCAAAATTTATAAAATTATTCGGAAATCGATCGTCGATGAAGCTCTTTACCATCTCGGAGTTGAAAAGAGGCTCACTTTTCAGCAGGTTCAAAAGATGGAATGGGAGGTTCTGGTGGTTAAAATCAAGGCTTGGTTAAGCGCTGTTAAAATGGCCGTTAAAACGCTGTTCTATGGAGAGAGAATCCTCTGTGATCAAGTGTTCTCCAATTCCGCTTCCATCAGAGAATCTTGTTTCACGGAAATTTCGAAAGAAGGAGCTTTGGCACTGTTTGGTTTCCCAGAAAATGTAGCCAAGTACAAGAAAACTCCCGAGAAAATGTTCCGTATCTTGGATTTATACGAAGCGGTTTCCGATCTTTGGCCTGAGATTGAATCAATCTTCAGCTTCGAATCAACATCGGTCGTACGATCAACGGCGGTTAACTCCTTGATCAAGCTCGGTGATGCCGTTAGAACTATGTTAACGGACTTCGAAACGGCGATTCAAAAAGATTCAGCCAAAACGACGGTTCCAGGAGGTGGTGTTCACCCCCTCACACGCTATGTAATGAATTACATATCTTTCCTTGCCGATTACAGCGGGATCCTCTCCGATATTTTCGCAGATTGGCCGTTAACGATTCCATCAGCTTTACCGGAATCTTACTTCGGCAGCCCCGACAACGAGGAAACTATTCCATCTCCGATTTCCGTCCGGTTAGCCTGGCTTGTCCTCGTCATGCTATGTAAACTCGACACGAAAGCCGCGATGTATAAAGACGTGGAGCTTTCTTATTTGTTCTTAGCAAATAATCTCCAATACATCATCGGGAAAGTCCGTCAATCAAATCTGAATTTTCTCCTCGGCGACGATTGGGTGATAAAACACGAGCAGAAAGTGAAACAGTACGCTGCGAACTACGAGAGGATCGGATGGAACAAAGTGCTTGCGTCACTGCCGGAGAATCCAACGTCTGAGATTTCAATGGATCAGGTGAATGATCATTTCAGAAGATTTAATTCCGCCTTCGAAGAAGCTTACATGAAACAATGTTCTTGGTTCGTACCCGACGCGAGACTCCGAGATTATATCAAGATCTCGTTGGCGAGACGGGTCGCACCGATCTACAAGGAATTTTACGAGAAATACGGTGGAGTGCAGCCGAAGAAGGAACCGTGGGTTGAATCACTTGTCAGATATACCCCTGATGATTTAGGAAATTACTGGTCAGATTTGTTCTATGGAAGCAGAAGCTCGGGGAGTGTTTCGTCAAGTTCAAACCGAGGTGGCAGGAGTCGATGAACGGATCTTGTTTGGGGCCGGGGAAAAAATCGCCGGCAGCGTAGGAATTTACGCTCGTGGCATTTTGTGGATAATAAGACAAATAAGCGAATATGACACGTGTATAGAAGACAGATTAATCTATTATAGTTATTAAACTAAATATTCATGAATACAATGACCAAATATATTAATTTGATATATTTTAATTATTGTCATTAAAATTTAAATAATGGGCTGGTAAAAGAATGATATAGAAGTTAAAGAGTGATAAAGAGATAATATTTTCATTAATAAAAAAATAAAATTATATATTTAATCTTTATTATTTATATATCTTATTAATTAAAAGAATGATATGAACTCACGAAAACCATACAAAACTGCTCAAACTCATATTTTTTTTATAAAGAGCGATATTATTTCCACATGCTGAACCTGAAAGTTGCTAAATATTCCAAAACTACAGTAATTCCTAATGATTAAGTACATATTTTAGCTTTACTTATGAGGTGGGGAAACAACCTTGCTACTGTTGAGGTTGAGGTAAAGCTGGTCTCTTTTCCACATGCTCGTAATGGACGACAAAGTTATCCTGCAGTTACAGCATATTGTCCGCGACTCGAGTCATGAATAACGATAGAAAATAGAAAGCAACATAATAATGAATTACGAATATTGTAGTTCCGACCTTGCGTATCGTTTCAAATGATTTCGGATTAAAACAGTGATAAGAACCTCTCTCGTATGTGTTTGTCTTCACTAGCGGCTCAACATTGGGAACCCTTATGAACCATGTCCGGTGCTCCTTGTGGTAAAACCAGCCTCTATTATAACTGCCAATTGGAAGTGTTGAAAAAATGAGGGCTGAAAAGAAAACGAGAATGCATAAAGATGGCAATACAATTCAGTCAGTGGAAAGCTTACAGTTCATTTGCAGCGTATAACTGAGCTTCGTCTTTCGGCATGCTGTGTTAGAAACAGAGCAGTTCAGATAACTAAAACAAAATCTTAAATTAAACAATAGGAAGGCAACAAATGTTAAACTGAACAAACCTGTAAAATATATAGAACAATGTATCCACAGTGAACTTCGAAAAATAACCTTGCTGCATGCATAGAAGGAAATCAGAGTTTGAGTTGGAGGAAAATCACTAATTGAGGCAATCGACTTGAGTAACGAAAATACAGAAAGTGAAAAATAGCTCACATGTAAAGCGGGTGGCTGCTTAGCATAATAACTTTGTGGCACAGTGAACTCTGGGTCACCCTTAGCTTGTTCATCAGACCATGGAGAACCAAAAGTCTTGTGAAGATTTTCCGATGAACTCAAATTCAACCCAAGTGTTGTCAGATCAATTCCAAGAGCAAGGGAAGTCAGATCAGGATCAGTCATCTTTATTACACTTAGCAAACCAAGTAACCCAAATGGATCGGGATTAGACTGCATAGCTTGCATTGATTTCAGGCCAGGTTCCCTAAATGACTGATTCACAGCTGACATCTGTGGAAGACGAAACTGCGACAAGTTTTGGTGCTGCTGATATTGTTGGATGATTTGGTCATAACCCAAACCAGAAACTGTATTTGACGAATTTAGAGTTCTTAGCCCAATCCCAGGTGGTCCACTGGTCTGAACGAAAGATAAAAGAAAATGTTAAAAGTCATCCTTTTTTTCAAACTGCCGTCTGTTTTAATAAAGAAAGAAACTAAAGTCCTGAAACAAACATTAAGTAACATGAAAGAAGTAAACGTAACAAAATAAAGGCTGTCAATATGGAATAAAGGAAATAAGCAATTATTCTATCATAATTTTTATTCTTGGAGGGGGTTTATTCAAGGACAAATCTGCCTCTCTGATTAACCATAGGTCAGAGCAAGAATTTCACACCTAGACCTGTGACTAGATCCTACGCCTAGGCTCATAACATCCAGCTGCTAAAACACTCTCAAATATGGATTTTCAAAATAGTACCGAATTTCTTCTCCCAAGTACCACTAGAGAAAGATGCAATCTATAGAGATCCTTGTGCCTGCCTAATGATAACCACTTGGTTACATTTGCAAACAACCATTTACAGCACCAGGTTACCATACCTGTGAATGGTAGTTCGAATGTGAAGATGGGAAAATATCTGAGCCATGTAAATGGAGAAGATCTTGGTTGTTTACAGGTGAAAAGGAGGCAGCACTACTACTGGCTGATGGAGCATGTTGCTGTTGCTGCTGCGGGAGATGTGATTAATAGGATCCACAAGCATTACATAAACTCTTAAAATATATACATCATGAATAAAACAAAGCAAACTTTTCTAGAAAATGAAAAGGAAATAAATAACTGACAGTAAATGCAGCTTTCAATTACTTTAAAAGTCAAATATGGAAATAAATCATAAATTTTAAGTTTTGTAAATGTAACTCACAGAGAAGTGTTGAGATTGCATCATCGACATGGTATTGTCATGAAGTTGTTCTTTCTGGTTCATATCCATTGCATAATCAGCATTACCACCTGTACAATATCGAATAATAAGGTCAAGAACATAATAATGTTTTACTAAAATAACAGCATCATAAGAATGAAGATGTTAAATGAACAGAACAGCGAATAAATTTCAGTAAACAGAAAATACTAGATTGATCAAATTAAATACAGATATAACTTAAAGCTGGACTTAAAAAGTGAAAAAGAAATACATTTACTTCTGTTAACAGAAACTCAGAAACTAACATGCATTAAATCAAAACCAGATCAAAGAATATTTGTGCACCTTTAAATCCTGGTAAAGCAGGGAAATCCTCATTTTGAATGCTGAATTCTTGGTTTTGTTGAACAATGGGGCTAAGACCTTGTTTTCTCAATGAACCTGCAAGTTTAACTTAAGATATTAGGACTTCAGCAGCAGGAAAAAAGACAAATGAAGAATCAGAAAGTATCTTTCTTCTGTTACCCAGTTGTCCTTGAGGCCCTCCAGCAGAACTAGGACAGCTTGTTAGCTGAGGAAAATCATTATTTATGTCAAAAGGATAATTGTCATTTGGGTTCAAGTCATTCAACATTCCCATGGAGCTAAGGTTGTTCACAGCTTGAACATGGCTCTGGGAAAGAGAACCCCCAACAGAAGGATAAGAATTGCCTAACATTGAAATCATCTGTGGAGATCCTGAATACAGAAAATGCCATTCATGTGAACAACTACAGATAAATTAGTAAATCTACAAGATGCATATTCTATCATACAAAAGTAACAATCCATAAATATAAAACATGTATTCAGGATCAACTAAGAATAGGAATCGAACTAAATTCTAATAACGTGAAGTGACCAGAAAAACATAAATAGAGCCTGAGAGGTGGTAAATTAACCAAAAATTCTGGAAATCATACTCATTTGTACCCAAGGGAAACAATAGCTAGCAACACAGGCAAACAGAGTCTTGTTTTCAAGCCAACAACAAAATATAGGGGGGTATTAGTTCAAGGTAGCATACCCTGAGGAAGCACACCACTCATCAACCGATTCTGTCCCTGCATGCTTAAACTTCCAGATCCACTATTGGCATTTAAATTCAGACGAGATGCAAGACCAGGTACAGATAATCCACCACCAGAGCTTATGCTCCTCCCAATGTTGCCCCCACCAACCATGTTTCCTATTGAACTCGTTAACCTTGTACCTGCATTTCCCAAAATTGGGGATACTCCCAATCCTGGGACAGCATTGCGGTTACCAATTGCAGCAGTGGAAGGGAAAATCCCAGGTATAGAACCACCAACTCCATTTGTGTTATTACTAAATCCAGGATTTCCTACAACACTAATACCTCCTCTATTTGTTACTCCTGAATGTCCGTGAGAGCTGCCATGAGATAACTGCAAAATAGCATCCATAAGAAAACGCAGTACATATTACAAGAATGTAAGATTTTATTTCTTCCTGCTAATTTTTATTTTTGTGTTTTTGTCCCAATAACATGCATGAAGGGTGAAAGAAACATAAATGACTTCTATTGAAGCAACCATAGAAAGTCAAATCACAGTATGATTTATAAGCACCTGAGAGAGAGCAACAGGAAGATTATTTGAGGCAAATCTTCCACTAGATAGACTCCCAGTAGGTTGTTGAACCCCAGCGGTTGGAACATTACCTAATCTTGCATTTCTTGATGCGAGTGTACCAGGCATATTGGGAACATTAAAGCTACCATGAATATTATGCAATCCCTGAATATTGCCTGCATAACAAATAATACAATTGCATGAGTTTCAAAGAACATAGTTGTGTGGAAATCAAATCAAATCTACCCACCAGCATGATGGAAAACAGGAGAGGCTGCACCAGACTGACCAGAAAAAGATGTTGCAAAAGAACGCCCGCTACTGTCTGGAAGATTTGATGCTGATCCATTGATAGAAGACTGCAACCAGATACGCAGTAATTTCCAGTTAATAGAAAAAAATGTAATACAGAAATAAAAAATAATAATCTAACAGGAAAAAGAACACTGACAACAGACACGAATCACATGTGATTTTAAGTTGCAAATAAAAAGACGGTAGACTATAAAAAGAAGATTTTTTCCAAACACTCCATCATTAATGATCTACAATTACTAATGTTTCTAACCAATAGACATTTAATGGAGCACCATTGACCTATATAATCAATACATTTGTACTCTAAGTTCCTAAAGCCAGGATGTCAGAACGTATTGATATGGGAAGTACATACACATACGCATAAAAACAGAAGCAACAGAATCCAATATGTTGCATCTACAAACCATGAAAATATAGATCAGGTTATAGTCCGCTAAAACAACTAAATTCACCTACAGAAGCCACATAATTCATTTAGACGAATGAAAAAAGGAAGACCAAAAACAATATTGATATTCTAAAAGATTGCAACTCCAAATAAATTGTTTTCAGTTTAAGTAATGATACATTTAGCAACCCCGACATTTCACAAGTGTGTCAATAGGTCATGCAAAGAATCACTCCTCGTTGAGAAGCAAACCAGATTTGAGAAACTGGTACCGTATATATAGCCTGAAAAGGAAAAACAGTTGTGAGAAGCTAAACTCAAATAGACGAGGTTACATGTGTCCATTCAAAAGATGCTGATCCAAATTCCAAACCCAATTTTACTAGCAAAACAAACCCAAAATACTTCACCCCAAGTATAAAAAACAATAAACTAAAACTATTTTCTGTGACTTTCAATAAATGGCACCAAGAAAATGATGTCCGGCTAAGCTTATTGACATCGCATTTCGCTACATACCGCTATCTTTTTCCATGTTTCACTTCTAAATAATGATTTCATGCCGTATTTTCTCAAATAAAATGACAACCGAAGTATAAAAACTCAAGAAAAATGGTACAACGTAACATGTCTTACTTTTTGTTAAGTTTTAAAAGAGGGGGAAAACCGTATGGAATTAATTCAAAAACTTTGGGACTAGAAACCTTTTCATGGTATTCAAATTAAGGAAATTTTGCATAGTACGAAAAGACTACAATCTCTTAACAACACATACAAATAACATCAGTAAAAGAAAACCAAATTTGCACCAATCATACTAATGCAAAACATTTTAGGCTAAAAGAGGAGAGGAAATTAAAAAAAAAGAAATAATCAGAGTAATTGATCCACTAACTAATCCTCCGTATTTTCTTTGAGAGCAAATGGGGGGAACAACAATTAGATACCGGAGATTTTCAGGGGATCAATCAATCTCATTTCCAAGAACTAAGATTTCAATCATTATAAAAGAAATGAATGTGAAAAAAAATACACTACTATTCAATTCAGTTGAACTAATCGACTGTTTCCACATTTTCCAGGATTTCTCATTAACTAAACAGAAAATTAAAAACACAGAGTCCGCTATCCTATTAAAATCCTAAAAACAATATATTAAAGGGGAAATCATAAGATCGACTTTTAGAAGAAAAAAAACAGTGCGATTGGAGAACGAACTCAGACGCAATTCAAAATCGAAACTCAGGAAAGAGTGATAAAACCTGAAAGGTAGATCAACAAGCGAGATGTATCTTCATTTTTTTTCTGCGAGCGGAGTCAAAGAGCGAGTTCTTGCGTTTTTGCTTGGGACCAGTTTTTTATGCGTTTGCCCTGAACCGAATGAGCCCAAAAGAGATGGCGGAGTAGGGAGAAATAAAACGCTGTCGTTTGATGATGTGTAATTTTTAGAATTTTAGAGTAAAAAATGTGTTTTTAATTAAAAAATCATACTAATAATCTGCTGGATAATTTTATTGATTTAGAGTAAAAATAAATTAACCATAATAAGTGAATCAAATTATTTAAAACTCAAGTAATTATTGATTGATTTAATAAAATAAAATGTTAGATTTTAAAAGATCATAATGTCAAAATTTGGCATTATAATAAAGTGTGTGTTGATTGAGAGTGTATTTTCATAAATTTAATATTAATTAATTAATTATATATCGATAATTATATAAAATAATTATTTTAACGATAATAACTAAAATATATTAATTTAATAAATTTAATAATTTAATGATAATTTAAGTAAGATTGGGTGGAATGAGATGAAAATATTATTGTTGCGTCGTGATTTACAGTGATTGAATTATAAGTTCAAAATTTTTAAATAGTTTCAGATCTACTTAGATTATTGGTTTTAAAAATTATTTTTTTCTTTGGATAGATTAAGATTAAATTTAAAATTTATAAACAAATAGTTAAATAATATACAATAAAAATCTCACCTAAATAGTATTAATATTTAAAATTAAAATCTATGATCATAATAACCATTTAGGCATACTATGTGTATGTACATAATAGGAAGAAGTTATATCAAAATTCAATTACAATTTTAATTAATAGAGTCAGGGACAGATTTTAGTGTTATAGTTTTGAGGACTCAATTAAGTTTTTTTAAAATTTTAAAAATATAATAAAAAATTTCAAAAATTTAGAGGATTCAATGAGATTTTATAATAAAATTTAGTGTAATTAAAATTAAAAAAAATGATAGACTTAATAAAAATTTGAATTTTATGGGGAATTTAATTAAAATATTTAAAAATTAAGATTTAATAAACTTTTTAACAGATTTGAGAGGCCTAATTAAATTCTTTTAAAAAGATTAAGTGTGGAAATTAAATTTCCCCAAGTCTACTGAGCCTCAAGGCTCCTACGTGCCATGGTTATCATTCGACTCTAATAGGTTTGTATTATTCGATTTTATCTGAATTAAATTGTCGAACCAAATTTTTTTCAGTTAATTTAATTGATTAATTTTAGGTCAATTTGATTAACGATTAATTTTTGAGTAATTTGATTAATCGTTAATCGATTAATTAACCGAATTAACCGAAATTATTATATATTAAATAATATATGTTTTATATATTTATTTTTGTTGTTAAATTTTTAAAAAATATAATATAATCATTACATTTTTTATATTATATAAAATTATCATTAAACTTTTATTAAATTAACATAAAATAAAATTTAATGACTAAAAATATTATTTTACCAAAATTTAATGGTTTATTGTCTAATTTATTCAAAATTTTATAATAAATTTTTGACTGAATTAACTGAAATTAACCGAAATAATTTCTATTTGATTAATTTGATTAGAACTAATTTGGTTCGATTAAAGATTAATTTTTTAATTTTTTTATTAATTCGATTATGACTAATTTGGTTCAACCACATATCAAATTAAACGAATATCCACCCACATCCCTACCTCTTAAAGTTATCATTTGATATACTAATTTTTTTTTATTTTTATTAAACAAATATATTAATTCTCATGCCAAATTTTAAATTTATATTAAATAAAATAATATAAATATTTTTAATCATAAATCAAGTCAATTAATAAATTATTGTTCTTTTTGTTTGTTTCTTAATTTTATAACTTATAAAAAACGTTAAATAGACAAATTTCATTCCATTGGTCATTTTTTATTTTGATTAAAACGTTGAAAAAAAAGAGTATTTTGATTAAAACACGACATCAGAAAACCAACCCACCCCAACTAACCTTTCCATTATTTGAAAGTTTAAAACTTTATTTTACCTACCACCATTAAGGACATAATAAAACAACCGTTCTACCTAAAGTTCCAAGCTTTAAATTATATATTTTTGGGACGAAATTAAATGAGTTTTTTTATTATTTTTCTGGTTTTAGAGTTTATTTTTGATTAATTTAGATCGATCCGTACAGTACATTTAACTTTGGTGGGTGAATTTCTCGGCATGAATTTTTTGTGTACACAACGTTTTAAACTTGAAATTTACTTAAGCCGAATCAAATTGTTTACTACTTGAACCAACCCCTATCGATAATAATACTGATATTATTTTTATCCAACGTTGATTTACCAAACTTGAATTGCAATCTAAAAAGTTGTCTTTTTTTTTTTTTTTCATTTGTCCTCCATATTTTCGTTTCTGTTTACACCACTTTTTGACACTTTATTTATTGTTTAATTTATTCAGTTGGCTTTCCCCATTTATTGTTCATTTAAGAACATGTAACAACAATAAAAATATGTATAGGAATCTGTCAATGTCTAAGGTTGTCACCCAGTTCAAACCAGCTTGTGCCTTGTGAGGTTTGTGCAGTCTTTTTCTATATTTAAAACTCTAATTAGAACTGTCAAATTCCCAGAGATGCTTCAAGTATTTTATTTCTCTGAGTCTCTCTCTCTCTTGGAGTTCAAAGGTTCCATCTTTCCTTTCTGGATTTTTAGTTCTCTTGATGTTTCTTCTGCTTCATTTTAGTTGCTTTTGTGATTCGTTTCTCTTAATTGGTTCTTGATTTCTGTTATGCTTTGCTATTGATCTATAGTTGTTTCTATAAGAACCCTAGATTTCACCTCCTGTTTAAGCACAAAAAAGATCCAGCCTTTATTGTTCAGTTAATTTCTGGATTTTGAAAAGATGGGTTGTAAAGTACTTGAATTTCTGTTCTGGGTTTCTTCAATCTTGTGTTTAGCATTATCTGCTAGAGGGTTTACACCTGCAGACAGTTTCCTTATTGATTGTGGATCACCTACTAATACTACAATGGGGGATAGGGTTTTCATGGCTGATAACTTAGCCTCAAGGCTCCTTTCTGCACCTGAGAATATTCTTGGAAACACTTCAAAATCTGTCACCTCATCCAACGATTCGCCACTTTATCAAACGGCGAGGATCTTTACTGGTGTATCTAAGTACACATTCTCAATCAGCCGGCGTGGAAGACACTGGATTCGCCTTTATTTCTATCCATTTGTTCATGCTAACTATAATATGAGTATGGCAAAGTTTGATGTTTCAACCGAAAACCATGTTCTTCTCGGTAGTTTCAGTGTTCAATCTCTTCTGGTCAAGGAATTCTCTGTTAATGTAACCACCAATAACCTTGCCATCACATTCAGCCCTGCAGAGAATTCATTTGCATTTATAAATGCTCTGGAAGTTGTTTCAGTCCCTGACCAGCTCATCCCGGACACCGCTGGTTCTGTGCAATCTTCATTGGGATTCCAAGGCCTAACGCGGCAGGCACTAGAGACGGTTGCTAGGGTGAATATGGGGGGATCTATCGTCTCTTTCCAGAACGATACTCTTTGGCGAACATGGGTGCCTGATCAGCGTTTCCTTGTAGGAGAAAACCTTGCCTTAAGTGTATCAAATATTAGAGCTGTCAAGTATGTTGATGGTGGTTCAACGGAAGACATCGCTCCAAATTCTGTCTATGGTACCTGTAGCAGGATGAATTCTTTGAATGATTCCAGTAGCAACTTCAATGTGACATGGGAATTCGATGTGGATCCTGGATTTCAGTACCTTGTTAGATTTCACTTTTGCGATATTGTCAGTGATGCTCTTAACCAGTTGTATTTCAATGTCTTCATTGACTCCTCGATTGTTGTTCGGGACCTTGATCTGAGTACGTATTTGGTTAATGTTTTGGCTGCTGCTTATTATATGGACTATGTCACAGAGTCAGCTACTAGCAATAAGCTTCGAGTAAGCATTGGCCCTTCTAATTTACATGGTACCAATCCGGATGCCATACTTAATGGGCTGGAAATCATGAAAATGAACAACTCGGATGGCAACCTTTCTGGTTCTGGAATTGTAAACCGTTCTAGTTCAAGTTCAAAGAAGAAAGTTGGTGCTATTGTAGGTATTAGCGTCGGCGTGGCTTCTGGAGTGTTGTTGGCTGGAGTTCTCTTTATGTTGTGTAGAAAACGAAGACAGTTGGCGCGCCAGAGACTGTCGAAGACGTGGGTTCCTTTCTCTATTAATGGAGGAACTTCCCACACCATGGGGAGCAAATACTCGAAGGGGACAACTGTGAGTCTCAATTCTAATATGAGCTACCATGTTCCTTTTCTGGCTGTTCAAGAAGCCACAAAAAACTTCGACGAGAGTTGGGTTATTGGGATCGGAGGATTTGGTAAGGTGTACAAGGGAGAACTCAATGATGGTACAAGAGTTGCTGTTAAAAGGGGAAATCCACAGTCACAACAAGGTCTTAATGAATTCCAGACTGAAATTGAGATGTTATCCCAGTTTCGTCACCGACACCTGGTTTCGTTGATTGGTTATTGTGATGAAAAGAATGAGATGATTTTGATCTATGAATATATGGAGAACGGTACACTCAAGAGTCATCTCTACGGCTCAGATCATCCTAGTTTAAGCTGGAAACAAAGGCTCGAAATATGCATTGGAGCAGCTAGAGGACTCCATTACCTTCACACAGGCTATGCAAAAGCTGTAATTCATCGTGATGTGAAGTCGGCAAACATCTTACTTGATGAGAGTCTCATGGCCAAAGTTGCTGATTTTGGGCTGTCAAAGACAGGTCCTGAACTTGATCAGACTCATGTCAGTACGGCAGTTAAAGGAAGTTTTGGATACTTGGATCCCGAGTATTTCAGAAGGCAACAACTGACAGAGAAATCTGATGTGTATTCATTTGGTGTGGTTTTGTTTGAAGTTCTTTGCGCAAGACCAGTGATCGATCCCACTCTTCCAAGGGAAATGGTAAATCTAGCTGAATGGGCGATGAAATGGCAGAAGAAAGGACAGCTGGAGCAAATAATTGATCCTAAACTCAAAGGAAACATCAGGCCTGATTCTCTCAGGAAGTTTGGAGAAACTGCCGAGAAGTGCTTAGCTGATTTTGGTGTTGACAGGCCCTCCATGGGAGATGTTCTATGGAACCTGGAGTATGCTCTTCAACTGCAGGAGGCCGTCGCTCAAGGCGACCCCGAAGAAAACAGCACAAACATGATTGGGGAACTTTCTCCACAAATCAACAATTTCAGTCAGCTTGATTCCAACAGTTCGCCACAGTTTGAGGTACCAAGTGTGGATGACCTCTCAGGTGTTTCAATGAGTAAAGTGTTCTCACAGCTGGTGAAGTCTGAAGGAAGGTGATTTGAATGAGACTGAAAATCCATTGAATTAAGCTTCTCTTTTACAATGCTTAAATGTTATGTCAGTTCGTTATCCTTTACCATAATGTTCAAAATCATTTGTGTTCTAAAATGTTACTGCATAATGTGTTGTGAGCTCTTTTGTGTACAGTAAGGTTCTGGAGTTTCTTCCGAGCTTTAGGAAGTTAGCAGAAATGTCTCAGTTTTAAAATTTTCTTCCACTTTTTATGTTCCATTGTTTACAATATAATTTGCACTAAGGTGCATTTCAACTTTTGTATTTCTCAGTTTCGAATCTAAATGACTCGAATGTGTGATATTTGACGACTTTTGCATGAAGAAAAGATTGGCATTTTTGTATATTGAACATTTTTCATCCCCTATGAAATTGATTATATTCTACTCAATAATGTCTGAATCTGTAGATTGCAGTGTGATTGTTACTGAGGTTCCTGTTTTTGGTATATGGGACAAACCCAAAAACCAGAGCTGAGTTATGAAATAAGAGCCTTGCTTTTGAGATTTGCATAAATTTCATACTTCTATTGTAAAGAAGGAAATCATAAACATAAAAAAGCACTTGGAACAACATTACTGGACCAGATTGCTGCAGCAGCAACAGGTGATGAGGGAACATGAATGCACATGCATCAAATTTCCCATCATTTTTTATGGATCTAGTCCAATCTTGGGATTATTGTAGGATAGAAATGAGCAAAATCATGATGAAAGCCAGGATTTGACTGTCTGATCTGCAAATGAGTACCAACGCACTTCATTTGTTCCGAGGATCTGAAAAGGTTTCGGAAAGTGTCGGACACAATACTTGAATGAAAACGAAGAGTCGGAGTAATATAGGTTATCTGTATTTAGTTTAGAAACATTCACAGATTGTTTATAACTTACCCCAGAACTAGATTTTGATCACACGACATAAGATAACTCGAATATGATACAAATACACGAGTCGTTAAATTTATCTTATTTTCTTAGGAAACATTGTACTCAAACAGTCTACCTACTCCACCATCATCACCATAAGAAATTTCAATTATGTCATTGTCATCATTGTATTTGCTATATTTCTGTTCTGTTGCAATATTGAGGTGGGAAACTCTACAGCTCTTCACACTAATTTCCAGTTTGCACATAATTCAAGCAACTTCATGGGATAACCAGAAATCCCCAAAACAGTTGGCTAATATAATTACAATCCATGATGTTTTAACTCAAGAAAACTTGCTTTGTAAGTACCAATACTCTCTTCTGGTCCCATTTACACTAAAAATAGTTTTCATGATTGTTTATTGTATGATTAATCCCTCAAACCACTTCTAGGAGCTGCAATAGTCTATGGAAATTTCATGGTCTACAAGGCTTATATAAGTATAGTCTGACCCACAAATTTTCAGCTCAAATATATTAGGGTAGCATTTTGAAACTTGAAATTCAGATTTTTTGGAATTAAATTTCAAAGATTCATTACTGTTTGAAATCCATGGAAGCCTGTATGCCTATGGAAGCACTGAAGGCTGAAACTAATAAAAGTAATGTTCAACCTCATTGACCAGCCACATCTACCTTGGAGGTGCAGAGCAAAAGCATTTGGAACATGGACAGTAGGGTGGGGCAAGAGACGATTTGGCCCTTCTGAGTGCCACAAACTTCTTCTTGGCAACAGTTTCAGACTAGTTTTTACTTCTAGGACTCTTTGTCTTTTCCTTGAGAACTTTTCCAAAACATGTTGCCTTCTCCGGCTCCGTTCGATCGTCACTGCTCCTATGAAACGTGTAGCTCCTCGGGTACATTTCCCTGCATGAAATGCTATCAACAACGGTGGGCTGCGCATTACCGCCTCGGCTACTGCGGTTGGACCTCAGTGACCTGACAAACTCGGCATCTGATACTTGCCATTTGTAGAGGTTCGCATAGGTTGGCCTGATCATGACCTTACTGTTATCAATGCAGGTTGAAATACAGGTTGAGGCCATTAGGTGTATGTAGGAATCAGGGTTTGAAGTGGTTAATATATGTGGATAACTTGCAGGTTTCTGGTTTATAAAAGTTAATTCGAATTCGAACAACATAGTTTATAGGTGTGCTTGAAATTATCGGATAAAAATATCCTCATTGGAGGTCTAATTCACCGATTGGACCCCTTTAAAAATTCGATTATTTATTAATTCAATTTAAAATTAATATCTATCTAAAATAACTAAATTATCCAAACACATTAAATATATATTATACATATAAAATTTTAACTATAAGTACATTAAATTACCCCTGAATTAATTTCTAATCCAAATTAAAAAAAATATATTACCCAAAATCATCCAACAAAAGTAAAAATAAACACCACAGAAATTATCAAATTAATTATATTTTATAATAATAAATTTTGATTGATTAAAAGTCGACTAATTAATTAAAATTTGATTAATTCAATTAATTATTATAAGAATAATTTGGTTAATAATTATTTTTTTATTAATTTAATTTTAAATAATTTGATTTAATTATCGATCGAAGTAACCGTTTGTACACCTTTACGTGCCAATAAATTTATCCCAATGCACTCGAGCTATGGTGGGATGGGATCCAAAGGAACCCTTAACAAGTCACACTTGGCTTGTCTCTACTCTCTACAGTCAAGTTTTACTATCCAAATTTAGTTCTTCAAAAGCAAGGAAATCTAAGCATTTAATTAAATAAATATTACTGTGAGATGAGGTTTTTCAGCAATTGAATCGCTCTTCAGAAACCAGATTATTTATTTAAGTTTGACTGAACAAAAGAAAATGAATGAGTAATAGCTGAGGAGTCTGGTAAGCAACCCAAATTCCTCGTTGCCTTTGATTAATTCAGTGAAAGTAATGGATTTTTTTAGGGTTCTGGTTTCTAACATGTAAAAAGGTGGAAGCTTTTGGCTTAGATTAAGAACTACAGGCATTGTAAGAAAAAGGGTGTTCTTTGTTTTCATTTTTATTGATTTCTTATTATCTCGGTGATCAAAACATGATTACTGGGTTTTTGTTTGATTTAGTTTGTAGTGATCTTTCTGTTTCAATAAATTTCATTGCTTTCGGTTCTAAAATGGAAAAAAAAAATTCATAAAGTTTCAGATTTTATCTTCAGCTTCTCTGATATTTCTTCAATTACATGCAGAAAATTTTCCCTTGGCATTGAGTTTCAATGGGGAGAGGAGGGGAAGACCATGGCACGAGAGAAAATGTCAGTGCTGCCTCGTCCAAGCAAGAATTGTTTCCGGCTTGGGCAAGAGATGTGAAACAATGTGAAAAAAAGTACCAGGTGAACCGAGAATTAGGATTATCGAGTGCCGAGGTTGAGAAAAAGAGGCAGATTTATGGATGGAATGAGTTAGAAAAGCACGAGCAGACGTCGGTATTTAAACTACTTTTGGAGCAATTTAATGACACATTAGTTAGGATACTATTGGCTGCTGCAATTATATCGTTTGTGTTAGCTTGGTATGATGGTGAAGAAGGAGGGGAGAAGGAGATAACAGCTTTTGTGGAGCCACTTGTTATTTTCTTGATCTTGATAGTGAATGCCATTGTTGGAATATGGCAAGAAAGTAGTGCGGAAAAAGCATTGGAGGCTTTGAAGGAAATTCAATCAGAGCTTGCAAATGTAATTCGAGATGGTAAAAAGGTCTCTAATTTGCCTGCAAAGGAATTGGTTCCAGGAGATATTGTGGAGTTGAGAGTTGGTGATAAGGTACCTGCGGATATGCGGGTTTTGAGTTTGATAAGCTCAACTGTGAGAGTTGAACAGGGGTCATTGACCGGGGAGAGCGAAGCTGTGAGCAAGACAGTGAAGGTTGTTCCTGAGAATTCAGATATTCAAGGGAAGAAATGTATGGTGTTTTCTGGAACAACTATGGTCAATGGAAACTGTATTTGCTTGGTCACCGAGATAGGCATGAATACAGAAATTGGGAAGGTGCATTCACAGATTCATGAAGCATCACAAAGTGAGGTAGATACCCCATTAAAGAAGAAGTTGAATGAGTTTGGAGACGTTTTAACTTTGATAATTGGACAGATTTGTATATTGGTTTGGCTTATTAATGTGAAATATTTTCTTTCTTGGGAATATGTCGATGGTCAGCCAACAAACTTTAAGTTCTCATTTGAGAAGTGCACATATTACTTTAAAATTGCGGTGGCATTGGCTGTTGCAGCCATTCCAGAAGGTTTACCGGCAGTTATTACGACATGTTTGGCACTGGGAACCCGAAAGATGGCTCAAAAGAATGCACTTGTCCGCAAGCTGCCTAGTGTTGAGACTCTTGGTTGCACAACCGTTATCTGTTCTGATAAGACAGGAACTTTAACTACCAATCAAATGTCTGTTTCGAAGCTTGTAGCTATAGGTTCAAGGTGTGGCACTCTGCGATCTTTTGACGTGGAAGGGACCACATATGACCCTTCTGATGGGAAAATACAAAGCTGGCCTATTGATGGAATGGATGCCAATCTTGAAATGATAGCTAAGATTTCTTCTGTTTGCAACGATGCGGGTGTTGAGAAATCTGGGAATCATCATGTTGCCATTGGAATGCCTACAGAGGCAGCACTAAAGGTGAGAAGCCCAATTTCTGAAATGGAATCCTTTTAGTTTGTCTATAATGCATCAGTTTGAATAAACCCATGCTAACTTGAAGCTGGAGCCAAAACAGAAACTTAACTTTTAACCTTTTTTCCGTAGCACATTTTGAATATAAAGTATGCTGCTTTATGTAATACAACAGGAATGCCTACAGATTGCCATCAACCATTTTATTGCATCAAAATTATGCTGCTTTATGCAGTATTAAATGCACAGCTTGTTGAAATTTGCAATGTGCCTTTAATTTGCAGAGGGTAAACATACAAGTATATATGAAAAGTTTGTGGCATAGTTTCCCCTCACTGAGTCATTCCTTTTTTGTTCAATTTCATTTCAGGT
This sequence comes from Abelmoschus esculentus, assembly GCA_035048815.1. Classification (NCBI taxonomy): domain Eukaryota; kingdom Viridiplantae; phylum Streptophyta; class Magnoliopsida; order Malvales; family Malvaceae; genus Abelmoschus; species Abelmoschus esculentus. Next base: position 2,798,187 of record JAUCBN010000032.1, read on the forward strand.
TCTCGTCGAGAAAATGGGAGTTCCTGAGAAGTATGGTTCCTCTTCAGGTCATGGGGATATTCAACGTATGTCATCTGGTTTATTTCCTATAATCTGATTGTTTCATTAGGTGATGATATCGTACTAAGCTTTCCCTTTTATTTTATCATGCAAAACAAGGCTGTTGTCAACTGTGGAACAAAATGGAGCAAAGGATTGCAACACTCGAGTTTGACCGTGATCGAAAGTCCATGGGAGTTGTTGTGAACTCCAGCTCAGGACGCAAGTCACTGCTAGTAAAGGTTATTCATCTCACTTTGCTTTGTAACATGGATTGATCACTTTTTGATTTGTTTATGTTGCTCATGTATTCTCTTCCAATATCATTTATTTCTTTCCTTCTTGCTACTGGTAAATTTTATCATGATGCTTTCTCCTGGTTAAGGTTTATTTGTACATCCTTTCCGATTTCCATGTGTCATTCTTAATGAAATGCTTAATGTTGCAGGGTGCTGTAGAGAATTTATTGGAGAGAAGCTCTTTTATCCAACTACTTCATGGTTCTATCGTAGAACTAGATCGATATTCAAGGGATCTCATTTTACAGATTCTTCGTGAAATGTCAACTGATGCATTACGTTGCCTTGGTTTCGCATATAAGGAGGAGCTTCTTGAGTTTGCAACATACAATGGTGATGAAGATCATCCAGCTCATCAGCTTTTGCTTAATCCCTCCAATTATTCTTCAATCGAGAGCAACCTTATTTTTGTTGGTTTAGTTGGGCTCAGGGTAGGTTGCTTCAGTTTTTGTTTGTATTTAATGTTTTTCCTACTTTTTTCTAACCTCTTATCTGACCCACTTGCACAAAAACTATTAAGGATCCTCCTCGGAAAGAGGTTCGTGAAGCAATTGAAGACTGCAAAGCAGCCGGGATTCGTGTTATGGTCATTACAGGAGACAATAAGAACACAGCAGAAGCTATTTGTCGCGAGATCGGTGTATTTGGATCTCGTGAAGATATCAGTTCAAGAAGCATAACTGGAAGGGAGTTTATGGATCATCCTGATCAGAAAATTTTCCTGAGACAGAGTGGAGGTCTATTATTTTCTCGGGCCGAGCCAAGGCACAAACAGGAAATAGTGAGGTTGCTGAAGGAGGATGGTGAAGTGGTTGCAATGACTGGCGATGGAGTTAATGATGCTCCCGCCTTGAAGTTGGCTGATATTGGAGTAGCAATGGGCATCTCTGGCACAGAGGTATCCACCATCCATTTCTGTATAATTTGATGAATGACATTTTTGTTTCCATATGTCACATTCACACTCCATTCTCTTTCTTGCCGTCATTTTCCGGTCTATTCTTTCCAGGTTGCAAAGGAGGCCTCTGACATGGTGTTAGCAGATGATAACTTCAGCACTATAGTTGCAGCAGTTGGTGAGGGAAGATCCATTTACAACAATATGAAGGCTTTTATAAGGTTATTATTGTTGATGATTTAGTATAGCTTCATGGTTTGTACTACTGAAAATATATTTATTCGATCTTTGATTCCAAAATATTCGGTTTACTCGCAATTGCAGGTACATGATCTCCTCCAATATTGGTGAGGTTGCTTCTATATTCTTAACAGCTGCTTTGGGTATTCCAGAAGGCATGATCCCAGTTCAGCTTCTCTGGGTTAATCTTGTTACCGATGGACCTCCAGCAACTGCTCTCGGATTCAATCCTCCAGACAAAGATATAATGAAGAAGCCTCCCAGAAGAAGCAATGACTCATTAATCACTATGTGGATCTTGTTCCGCTACATCGTAACTTGCTTTATTCTCTGCCATTTCATGACCATGAATGACCAAAGATGCGAGCTAACTCGCCTCCTTCGTTGATGCAGGTGATCGGCTCCTATGTCAGCTTAGCCACGGTTGGGGTATTCATCATATGGTACACACACCATAACTTCCTAGGCATTGATCTAAGCGGAGATGGGCATAGTCAAGTTACTTACACCCAACTTGCCAACTGGGATCAATGTTCTTCCTGGGAAAATTTCACAGCTTCACCATTCACAGCAGGTTCCCAAGTATTCACCTTCGACACGAACCCATGCGACTATTTCAAATCCGGGAAGATCAAAGCCTCAACACTTTCACTCTCAGTCTTGGTCGCCATTGAAATGTTCAATTCCCTCAACGCCCTGTCTGAAGACGGAAGCTTATGGACAATGCCTCCATGGGTGAATCCATGGCTACTTTTAGCCATGTCGATTTCATTCGGTCTCCATTTCTTGATTCTGTACGTGCCATTCCTTGCACAGATATTTGGGATTGTTCCTCTCAGCCTCAACGAATGGTTGCTGGTATTGGCAGTTGCTTTCCCGGTCATTCTAATCGACGAGATTCTCAAATTCATCGGAAGAAGTACAAGTGAGTTACGACATTCTCCGGCAACTAAATCTTCAAAGCGTAAAACTGATTAGAACTTTTATAAGCGCTTTCAGCTGTAAGCTGTTCTCATTTCTCTTTGAAGTTGGCCCGATATGACATCAGTTTCTTTTGGTCACATTCTTCTATGTTGAAATTTAGTGTTTAATCTTCCTATTGTAATTAGGCAAATCTAGATCTTTTGTTTTTATAATTGTATTAGTTAGTCTTAATTGTCAATTTTCGTAATATTATTATAAATAATTATCAAATAAACGAACCCAGAAATAAAAGAAAATTTTTTAACACCAAATGGAAAAAATAATTAAATGGTTAAAACAGAAAGAGGATAATAGTTGAGTAACCATTCATCTAATTTTCTTTTATAAAAAGTATACCTAATGAACTTAAAGTTATACAGATATATTTTTATATGTCTCGTTACGAATTTTATACACCTAATTAAGGGTGAGTATTAAGTTATTCGAGCGAGTTATATTTTACAACTCAAACTTTATTTAAATTTTTTTTGTTCGAGTCGAGTTTAAGAAATTCGAGTTAAGTCAAATCAAGTCGAGTTTTTGAGTTCTTATAAATATTTAATTGTAATTATTTATCATATTATGGTACGACTTGATTCCAATTTAAATGGTTCTCTCTAATTGTCGATACCGTTTTTGGTCCGGGCCGAAATTGATTAGGCCTTCAAAGCCTCATCAAAGATTGGAGTCGCTATCAATCATTTTGAATAGGTACGACTGAAAACTATAAAATTGGTTTGTATTTATCACCGGGTTCGGGAGTAGGTCACGTGTGGGGAAGGTTATAGCACCCCACAACGCCAAAATTGGTACCTAAAGGGGTTGTGTTGTAGAAAATATAAAAATAATTTTACATAAATTTTAAAAACTCTAATATATATATAAATTAACTATAAAACTATAGAAAATAATATAAAGACTACAAAAAATAATTCAAACATAAAATTAAATTAAAATAAATCATAAAAATAATTTTACATAAATTTTAAAAACTCTAATTTTTTACTTTATTATTTCAATAAAAATTAAAATTTAACTCATAAATTAATTAAATTAGTTAAACCAACTAATTATTAAATTAAATCTAAATAAATTTATTGGTTTAATAATTAAATAATTTCATAAATATGAATCTAATTAAGATGAATTATAATATAAAAAAACTAATATAAAATAAAACCAAAACTAAAGAGTATGAATTTAAACACCTAAATTTAAGAGGACCTGTGAAGTAATTTTTCTAGAATTCTTTAAAAATTACCGCAGCAGTCACAGTGCCAATTTCAATTTCAATTTGAAATTGGGTTTTCATTCTCTAACATACAAAAATTCACTTTTCGTTTAAAATAAAATTATTTTATTATCAATTTAAATTAATTATATATATATATATTTGAATTAATTCGAACAAAATAAAATCTAAGTAAACAACATATTCCTCTCGAAATCGTAAATTCATCGTTGGATTAAATTGCATCAAGAGATATTAAATCTGATCACTTCTCGAACCCTTCTACTTTTTCAAACTTGAGAACTTTTTCTCTTAAATTTTCTCATCTATAGTTGTTTTGCTTTGCTTGTTGTTGTTTATGTTTGTTGTGTGATTTTCCTAAAGGGTTTGGGGGTATTTATAGCTTAGAAACTAGAGTTTTAGGAGGGGTTAAACTCTAAAATTAGAAGGTTTAAAGTTGGAGAAGAAGAATATTTTTTTATTTTTTTTATTTAAAATTATTTTAAAAGATTATTCTAGATTTTTTTTGTGAATTTTCGAATTTTTTTAATTTATTAAAATTTATTTTTTTAAAAAAAAAATTAAAAGATTATCCATTCTAGATTTATTTGAATTTTTTTTATTTTTAGTTTTTAAATATTTATTTAAGATTATTCTAGATTTATTTGAATTTTTTTTGAATTTTTTTTTTATTTTTTAGATTTTAAATATTTATTTAAGATTATTTAAGATTTGATTTAATTTTGTTGCATACACTAATCATATAAGATATGTATGTATATAATATTTCTTTATATTTTTATATATCAATGTATATATATATATATATATCAAATTTTAAAATAAATCATTCAGTTACTAAAAATTTCGAGTTAATCGAATTTTTATTTTATAACTCGAACATTATTTAAAAATTTTCAAGTCGAATCTAAAATTTTAAGATGAGTCAAAATAAATCAAATATTTTCCGCTCAAATCAAATCAAGTTATTCAATTTTTTGAATTAAGTAAATTTTACTCGTCTCTACACCTAATTAGAGGAAAAGAGTACACACGAGAGAAAACTAATTTAAGGCTTAAGCCCAATTCAGGCCCGTTTAGTTTGAGCTGATTCAACCCGTGAAGAATTGAAATCCTGGACCACTATCCAGAAGGTTCTAGCCAATACCAGAGTATCCTGTTCCACATTTCCACTGCAATGTTATTCTAGAAAGTACCAGAAAATTCTTTCCCTCACTATATATATCCACTATTGTTTGATCTTTATCATCAATAATTGAAAGAAAGCAAAATTTCTTTAGCAATTTTCTCGGCATCCAAACACTCTACTTTGCTCAAACAATGGCTATGATTCCTAACTTTTACGGCAATCGACGCGGCAGTAACGTCTTCGACCCACTTTCGATGGATCTATGGGATCCATTCAAGGAAGATTTCCCAATGGCAACATCATTCCCTCAACTTTCCCGAGAAAATTCCGCTTTTGTTAGCACCCGTGTGGACTGGAAGGAGACACCGAACGCACACGTGTTCAAGGCGGACCTGCCAGGGATGAGGAAGGAGGAGGTGAAGGTGGAGATCGAGGACGATAGGGTTCTTCAGATCAGCGGAGAGAGGCACGTGGAGAAGGAAGACAAGAAAGACACCTGGCATCGTGTGGAGAGGAGCAGCGGGAAGTTCTCTAGGAGGTTCATGTTGCCGGAGAGTGTGAGAGTGGACGATGTGAAGGCTTCGATGGAGAATGGGGTTCTTACTGTTACTGTCCCTAAAGTTGAAAAGAAGAAAGCCGAGATCAAATCTGTTGAAATTTCTGGTTAGACTCGGAAACAAGAATATTTTCGTTTTGATTACTGTCTCTTTCTTTTGTTCAGTTTGAAGTTTACCTCTTGCTTGGTTTCAATAATGTAAAAAGTTTACTTCAATGTGATCATTTCCTATGTTTTGAGAAATTTTCCTGAGAAAATCATATAGTTGCAGAGCATAATGTTACCGCTGTTATAGTTAGAGCTTTGGGTGTTGAAGTAATTCATTAACTGAGAGACGGTTGTTCCTTGATCGTAGGCATAAAACTGGAAATTAACAGAAACAGGTAGTTTCATTTCCATTTAAAATAAAATACATTTGAGATTTCATCATTTTCAACATTCAACGGAACTTGTTTCCCCTAACCATCGACAGTACAAACAAAATCCTAAGATACCAACCATCATATAAATCTATAGATCAGAAAAAGGCCTAATAACAGCAATTCCTTAGGAAACTAAGCTTTCTTGGGAGATTTAGTTGCCTTTGAGGGAGATTTGGGTTCTTTAGTGGCGGCCTTTTCTGTCTTCTTTGGAAGAAGAACAGGATTGATGTTGGGTAAAACACCACCGTGAGCAATTGTAACGCCGGAGAGAAGCTTTCCCAGTTCCTCGTCGTTCCTCACAGCGAGTAGCACGTGCCTTGGAATGATCCTGTTCTTCTTGTTGTCACGTGCGGCATTACCAGCCAATTCCAGAACCTGGATTCGGAATTTCAAGATCCAAACTATAAGTTACGAACAATTACAACAGTACTTAAGTAATTCGTTTACTTAATTCAGCTCTCAGTTACCTCAGCGGCTAAGTACTCGAGAACGGCGGCAAGGTAAACCGGAGCTCCGGTACCAACACGCTGCGAGTACCTACCCTTCTTCAAATATCGGCCAATTCTTCCGACGGGGAATTGGAGTCCAGCTTTGACAGATCTTGAAATTGGCTTCTTCTTTGGTCCGCCGCCTTTCCTTCCGCCAGCACCCTTCTTTACTTTACCTCCGGCATCCATTGCTTGGGATAAGTGTTGGAAAATGACGTCTGTGCTTCGATTAGTCGAAATTTTGAGCTTTGAAACAAATCGTGGTGTATTACATCACTTGAGGTTTGCCTGTTTTATAGCCGTGGTTTAGGTGGAGTGAAACGAGAGGGGAATGAGAACCGTTAGATTGAAAACTTCGACTGCTGAAGATCATTCCAGGATGGAGATCCGAGTGATTTTGAACGAACCAATGAGGAGCGAGTCTAGAGTTTTAGTCTGCCATTTACAAAAAATTTTAGTTTCCCGCTTCTTTTCAAATATAGGATTTTAAAGGCGGAGAGGGTTTTTTGTTTTTTCCCGAATATTTATGTAAAGCCCATTCATCCGTTCACCGAGAGTTGGGTAAAAATTGGCTGAACTTGGAAAATTTAATTTAATTTTAATTCTATTTTTTAAAAAATATTTTTAATAGGATTTAAAATTTATAATCTAAAAATAAAATAAATAATTTAATTAACTGATTAAATATATTTACTTAAAATTTTAAAGACTATAGTTTAACGTATAATAAAATAAAATAATAAAATGATTCATCGATATAAATCGGAACAATGACTTAAAAGTCATTTAGAGAAATAAATCTTTTAATGAACCACTTTTCATTAGCTCTTAGTGGCTCTCAACTCTCTTCTTTCCGAGTTTTTCTATAGATTCAGTAACGGTTAGAAAAGTTGATCTATTCGAGAATTTTAAAATCTATATTTATTTTAAATTTTTTAAAATATTTTATAGTTTATTACGTCTCTAAGCGCTTAAATATCCATTATAATATTTTCTTTGTTTAAACCTCGTTTTAACTTTATTTTAAAGCTATATCATATAAGGTACTGTTAAATGAAATGAAAAAAATCTTATCAACATTTAAGAATAACAAATCATAAATTAAACTGTCAAATCAAAGTGATAAAAGCAATTGTATTGGGGGACTGTAGCCCTCGCCTCAAAAATATCTTTAATTTATATAATAAATTTAAAATTTTAAAAATAATTATATATTATAACGTACTTTAAAAAAATTATACTTTATCTTTTCTTGAATTTTTTATTTTATTTCTGATAATAATCATTCATAATTATCCTACCCATTTTATCATCGTTGAATCCTAACTCTTAAGTATAAATATGGGACGGAGCTGTATTCTAAATTAGGATCAATAGATCTTACTTGATTTGATAAAATACGAGATTTTAAAGGAGTTTCGGGAATGGAAAGGCGGCGGGCTAGAGCCCAATTTTTTTCTGGATTTTTGGATAATTCAAAATTAGAATTTAAATATTTGTATTTAATTTAATTAATTAATTTTAATATTAAAAAAATAAAAAGTATATATGATGATGAATTTTTTATTAAAAATATAAAATAGTGTTAAAATACGACAGTTATCTATCGTTATTTATATAATGACGAATCTCTTGTTATTTATGTTACTAACAGTTTTAACTAACGGTGTTACTATTAAATAACAATAGTTGTAATAGTCACGATTTTTTTAAAATTCCTAAATTTTGTTGTCTTCACTCCCAATAAATAATAACGAAAATAATATGTTTTATTTAATAATAATTTTAATCTAAAAATTTATAAATTTAATTAATTTAATCTAATAATAATTTTAGTCTAAAAAATTTTATATTGAAAATGTAAAATTTTTATTTTTCTCTCTAACCTCTCAAAACTGTTATTTTTTAGAGCGGGGGTTTGGAGGTTAAGAGTTTGAGTTTGGGTTCATCCTCCTTCCCCAAGTTCTCTACCCCCCACCGTAGCTCCGCGCCTCCGCCAGGCAGTCAGCTGCCGCACACCATCCAACCCACTGGAACCCGTGGTAACCCCCACCTTTTACAGCCAGTTGACGGTCGCCTTCCACCATGGTAACCCCCACCTTTTACAACCCGGAACTTATAATTTTAATTATCCATCGTTAATTTATAATTTTGTTTTGTTCCGATTAATTTAAATTGACTCAAGTCATATATTTAAATTTGATAAATGAATTTTTCAACAAAAATTTTATACATACACAATAATTAAAGCTCGAAACTATTTAAGTAATAGTAAACTGTTTACCACTTAAACAATCATACACTTAAATAAGTTTGTATTTAAGCGGCAGAATTTAAAAAAAAAAAACTATCAACATTTGAAACATCATCGATAGAGCAATATTTTAAAGGATGATATTTTGATATACAAAATGTATAAAAATTTATACAAACTTCTTATAAAATTTAAACTTAAATTATAATCTTTAGACCTTAAATCTCATAAACTCTAAATTAGTATAGTCAAATTGATACAATAATAAAGATTGTGTAACACCCTAAAACTTTTACCCTAATTTTAATTTTAAATTTTGAAAATCCTAAATTAAAATTTTAAAATTTTAGAATTTAAGTTAAAAATTTTAAATTAATTAGGTGACGTAATTGAATAAAAACAAAGTTTGTGGCTTAATTTAGAAAATTTGGTTACATTTTGAATAAAGTGTAAAATTGGGTGCTATCTTGTGAACCCTAGAAAGTACAAGAGTGAGCCTTGTAATTTATCCATTAAATTAGGCATTGGGTGAGGGCTCTTCGGTATTCCACGGTCGCCGCTACTTCTTCCCGTGTGAGACTTGGTTATTTTCCCACGTGGGATAATGAAAAATTCAATTGGTTGAGAAATTTTATCATGGGTCTGGCCTACCACGTTAGCCGTAATCATATTCTTAACCTATGTTTTTGACAAATAACTTATTTTTAACTAACATAATGATTAGATCGTTAAAAATTTAGCGATATTGAAATGTCATATATATGTGATAATATATTTTAAATAACATAACATCTAACCTCATTCTACATATATAACATGTCATTATTGTTAATTTTTTATGATAATGACAAATATATACATGTAAGTATAATTTTATTCTAACATAAAATATAAAACAATTAAAATTCAAATAAAATATTTAAAAATTAATTAAATCTAAAATTAAATGATATTAAGTATTTTCGAATCTTAAATATCATTATACATATATGACATATCATTATCGTTAACTTTTTAATTATATAATCATTATACTAGTTAAAAATAAGATATCTATCAAAAAGATATAGGTTAATGATTAAATTTATTTTTAAAAAAATAATGAGGGTTCTGCTTTATGCTATTTTTATTTGAGATATTATATATTTAGGCCTCGAAGGGTTTTGTTTTTAAATTTTCAGTGCATGTTTGAACTTTTGTTTTCGTATTAAATTATTTTGTTGAATTATGGAGCATGAAATTTTTAAATATTTAATGTTTTTATTATTTTAAAAGCGATATTTTACGTTGACCTTCGAAATCAAATAATTTTTCTAAATCGATATTAAGGATTATAAACTAAATGTATAATTATATCATTTTTGTTTAACAATCACGTCAGCTTTTCGTTATATTCAAAGTGTCGGTGAATAAATTGAAACCACACAAATAATTAAATGATAAACTTATTCAAATTTAAATATATATAATAATTATATCAACACTAAACTCATAAATTAAATAATTATTTGTGTAGTTTATCTTTAAAATTGACTTGGTTGTCATTTTTTTAAGGCCGATTAAAACGGTTTACATTTCTTTTGAACCAAATCGAATAATTACGTTCAACTAATGAATATATTTTTTAAATCATTACATGTTGAAGAAAGAAACTCTTAAATATTTATGGATCGAGTCGAGCTAAATTCAGATTTTTCTCGTCCCAACTCAGATTTAATAGGCTGGTCTGTTATTGATGTTAAAATATTAAAAATTGTTTTTTATACAGATAATGGATCGAATTGAATGCGAGTAACATAAAAATATATATTCTAACAAAATATCAAGTAAAAAGTAAAAGAGTAAATAGATAAATTTATTAAAAAAATATTTACTTATAATTGTTTAGAATAAAAAATAAATAAATTATATATATTTTTATAATATGTATAACTGTAAAAACATATTTATTAATTAATAAATATTTTTTATAACTCAATTGTTGATCGGTGTTGTTATCATTTATTTCAAATCTTATCATGAGAAAGATATATAAGCTATATATTTATATATATAAATTTGTGGAAATATATATAAATTTATATATATTAATGTTAGTTTTTTATTAATTTGAGTGAAAAACAATTTTGTACCATTTAAGCATAATTCAAATTCATAAATTTATTTATATAAAAAACTCATGTCGAGAGACTTATTTATTAATATTAGTGTGTAATATAGATTGGTTCGAATTAATTAAAATAAATTCTCGAAAATTAAAAAAAATCTACACCCATTCATTCATTCATTCACCATAATATACTACGAGCCAACGTTTAAAACCTTGTGATTTCTCCTTCATGTACCGAATTATATTAAATAAAACAGATTTGAGCAACTTATGAACAATTAACCTATAGGCTATACCTATATGTATTAAAGGTCTGAGTTCAAACATTTTTAGTGTCAGATTCTTCCCTTCGGAAATTCTAAAAGAAGCCGGCCTTAAAAAAAGCCTTAAAAAAGGTCGTACCGTTTTTCTTACAAAAGTTATAAGAAATTCGGTACACACTTTTTGATATATACCGAAATTTTTATAACTTTTGTAAGAAAAACGGTATATACCAAAATCTTTATACTTTTTGTAAGAAAATCGGTTTATAACTGAAATTCTTACCGTTTTTGTAAGAAATTCGGTATATACCGTTTTTCTTACAAAAATTATAAGAATTTCAGTATATACCGAAAAGTGTGTACCGAATTTCTTACAACTTTTATAAGAAAAACAGTACAACCGTTTTTTAGGCCTTTTTTAAGACCGGCTTTTTCTAGAATCACCCATTCAAACCTCAATTTGTCCTTTTAAATAATATATTAAAATTTTATATTACTAGACAGTCGGACTCGTATGTCAAATCTTTTTACCAGTTCTAATCAGACAGTAATAAAGCCTACTGGTCTGGTTATCTATAGTCTTTTAAGTTAATAATATATTTTTTTTCTTTTCTTTTGTTCTACTAAATAAAATATTTTTATTTACGGTTTAATTCAAGTAGTAAGCATATTGATATTGTTTAAGCATGTTTTGAGTTTTAAGGTCTTGTATATGTAGAAACATTGCAGAAAAAACCAGAAAGAAAACAAAGCCGAATTACATCCAGATCTTATTAAAAAACGAAGACATAAAAAACTAGTGTTACCAGTTACAACCTAGGCATCAGACAGAGGGAAAAGAGGTTTGGTTTCTGTTTTGGGATGTTTAAGGGAGAGTTAATGTAACTTTAGGTGGTGATATTACACTGAGAGCTGTTGTTGCAGTTGCAGCACTCTTCCTTGGGACTGGAAGAGGCACTGACTGGGAAAAGTTCGAGGGTTTTAAGGGGTGGTCTGTTGGTGAAGTAGCACGGCGGTGATGATGATGATAAAGAGGAACCCAAATCAACCATCATCAACCAATCACCACCGTACATCTTCGTCATGGACATGTTATCAATGTCTGGTCTTTCAGGTACACCCAACCTCCACGTGTAGTTCATTAGCTTCTGCTTTGCTGCTTTCACTGCATCTTCATGAACCCCTACCTGCTACCCATGGTAAAAGAGAATAAATGAAAAACAGCCAATATATACATGCATATGGATGACATGTACATGCAGGTACAGTATATCTTACAGACCTTATAAGAAAACCCTACATAAATACTCATTTTATACATACATGCATGTATGCATGCATGCATGTACTCTCCTTTGGTCAAGTTTAACTGTTTGTAAAGGGTTTCATATGCTAGGATAGGTGAAGTCGAAGAAAAGGGTACTCTTGTATGATAGTCTAACTAACTTTGGAAGTGAAATAAATGAAAACGAAAAACAGTGGAACAATAATATTTAACACATTATTTATGCTATTTTATTACCTTAGGAAAAGGACTGTAAGAAAGACTTTGAAAAACAGGAGATGCCAGAGAATCAAAGTAGTGAAGAAGCTGGTGGTTATTAGGTTGATGATAAAGTTTCTGCTGTAACTGAAGTTGCTTGCTAAGTTTCCTTCTCAGCTTCTGCCTCTCCCTCGCCTTATGATTTTGGAACCAATAAAACACATTCTTCCCTTTAATCTTGCCATAGAAAGAGAGATGGGAAGTTATTTGCTGGATTTGAGAAGCATTTGGGGTTTTAACCCCACTCCTGTACATCTCTTCTAATATCATAATTTGCTCTGGTGTTGGACACCACCTAGTAGACCCTGCCGGAGACATGTTTTACAGACAACCTTGGTTAGAAACCACTATACTGTCTTGTTTTGGTTGGAGGTGAAGGGTGTATAAATAGATGGAGAGGTGAAGGGGTAAGTAATTAGGTTATTACAGTGTTACTAAAGATGAGTAAAGTAGGAGAGACAAAATGGAGGGGTTAATGTAGTGTGAAAAAGGTAGCAAGTGCAGGGTTGTCATGCTGATGTTTCTCTGTTTGGGGTGCATTCAAGGGTTGGTTTGCAGTGAGATGAAGAATAAGAGAGGGGTTGGATTTCTGCAAATTATTAGCACAACGTACAGTGGATGAAGTAGGCATAGCCAAAATAATGGCGTTGGTCGGAGAGCAACTGCCTTTTGGCATATACATGATGAGCATGAGTTACTGCAGCCAACATGATTACAGACCAATGATGCTTCTTCACGTCAAAGATATAACTTTAGTCTATATTTTTCTTTAATTATATATTAGAATATATACGGATAGATAGACAATTAATGCGGGTAAAAATCATCAGTCTCTTTTTAGTGATTCCTTCAATGTCTTTTTTATTTTTCTAAAAAATTTATTTTTTAATCACAACTCTTATTTTTATATCCTAAATCTTAAATCGCACATCATAAAAAATACACCATGTACCTAATTCCTTAAATCCTAACCATAACACCTAACCGTAAATCCTCTAATTTGAAACAGAAGCATGGAAGGGAGACATGAGAAAGAGATAGATGATTTTTACCCGATTAATAATACTTATATTGTTTATTTTGTATAAGTTCAAATTTTGATATTTGTCTTGAAAATACAATCTTTATTGATATTTTAAAAGTAAAAAAATTAAACTTTAATTATAATCATATTAAATATTTTAAACCATTAATTTTATGAAATATATATTAAAAAAAAGTTTTTCAAATATATATATATATATATAATTTATATATTTTATGCAAGGGGTTAAGAGTATACCATATGAACGGATATTAATTTAAGGTTATACAAACAATTTATAATTTTATTCGTAAGATATATTTCAATACAAATATTCTTAAAGGTTAAATATATGTATTAACTAAAAAATTAATAATTTATTTATTTAAGATAGATAATCTAATAGTATTTTATCAATTAATATTACGTATTACATCACGATATTATCACATAATATTTTTATATTTTTATTTTATTTAAAATTTTAAAAAAATATTTTAATGAAACTAAAAATAAAGTATATTTTTTAAAAAATTAAAATTTAATTTCTTAATATTAAAATATAAAATATACCGAAAATGGACAAGTTTTTTCCAGCTAAAATATGTCATATGTGACAGCATAGTTAATATACTCGTGATTTATTTGTTTAAGTGGGGGCTGCCCTATTGAGACAGTATCTTACAATCGTGGGGTACACCGTGTTTAAAAATGACGTCATCAGCATCTATACTAGACCTCTACTGTATAATATAAATGTTTCAGAATATTATTGTTGTATAATAAAGCATATAATATACAAGAAATAATATCAAATAAGTAATTATCAAGTGAGGGGTAATCTGGTAGTAAGAAGTAAATTGAAGGACACTTGTTAAAATACTATGACAAAATATTTGGAAAATTGCAAATAAAACAAATAAAAATGAATATATATACAAGTAATATCTTTTTAGTAAATAATATCATCGGACATTGGACTATTTTTATTTTTTTACTTTATTCACGAAATTATTATTATCGACAAAAATATTATTAATGTTATATTTTTTATTGAGGTTACTCGTTGTTAAAAAATCCATGAAAAAATTATAATTTTGTGACGAAAACAATAAATAAGCAAAAGATTGGTGATCAAATAGAAAAGAGTAATATTAGTGATTAAAATTGAAAAATATATAAATAAAGGTCTATGCACGATAGATAAGTCCTAATCAAAGCAGTGATGCATAAAATAGAACGATGGGTCTACTCTCGAATTATCATGGAACCACATGTCCGCATCACCATCATCATCATCATGATTTTGCATGGATATAATACACGTGCATGTCGGTAGTTGGCTTTCTCAGCTTTTAGGACCTTCTTCTCCATTGTCGATGCCCTGTCATCTTTATAACAGTGATAATATCACCTAGTATTATATTAATTAAGACACAGATTTTAATAAATAACAGATAAATATTGCATTTAAAAATGAATTATATTATTTTAACCATTGATTACAGTAAGGTCTTGTCAACTGTGATTGAGTTTACTGCTCTAATTGTAGGCTTCATAAAACTGTTCATGAAATCAAATTTTCATTAGCATTTTCAGGGTTCTGAGCACGAAAATTTATATCATGGTTCAGTCTCACCACGTGTCTATGACACCGATTAATGATAACTAATCATTTCATCAAATTTTTTATATTATATTTTTTTAAGTGAATCTTCACTTTAAAAATTAAAAAATAATGAGGTGAATGATTATCATTGATCGGTCTTATAGATAACGTGCTGGGACTTACCCATAATATAATTTCTCTCTGATCACGTTCAAAACCCATTGATTAGGGGAGTCTAAAAAACTGTTTTTTTTTTTATTAATTTTGGAGTTATTTTGATAAATTTCAAAATTTATTGAAAATAACATAAAATATTTAAAATTTAAAAATTTATATTTTTTATCGCACACTTAATTATAATAAATAAATCTTTTGATAAATATTTTTTTCATATACAATATATTAAATTTAAAATTTATTTAAACGAAATCAAATTATTTATTATTTATATCGATCCTTATGAGAAAGCTCTCTCTTTGAAATTTAGTAACTGTACGTAGACGAGACGTAAGCCGAGGACAATACCATAAATGCATGCAGTTTAAGGCACTGGCTTTTCTTTGCTTTGGCATGATCTTGTCGTTGAATCTCAGCCGTTCAATAATCCATCCTTCAAGCTTCAAAAGGACAAAACAACGTTTGGGTCCATCAACTTGTCATTTTTTACTTAATTCTTCAACAGGTACATACTTTTTAGGAAATTATACGGGTGATCACCTAATTTATTTCACACTTTAAAAATAAGATTTAAGATATTTAAAAATAATTAAAAAATACATTTAAGTATAATGATAGAAAGAAATAGATTTTAAGTCTTATTTTCTCATTTCTATTAGATATAATATAAAGAGAGTGATTTTATTATTTTATTTTTTTTACTCTTGTAAGCTTAATTCTTATAAACACTAATTATGTGAGGTTTCTATTGTTTACGCAAATTATATAAGAAAAAATGTACTAGTTTATCATAAGAAAAAATTAGAGTGGTTTCATCTTAGCCATTAAAAAGATAGCGTTTAAAGTTTTCTCTTGAGTCCGTAAAAAAAATCATAATAGTGGATTGAAAAGAGTAAAATTCTTCTGTCTCTTTATCATGCATTCTTCAATGTCTCATGTTAAAAATTTATAAAAATTTGAATTAAAAACCCTAACCCTTATTTTATATATCATAAACTCTAAACCTTGAACCCTATGCTCAAAAAATATACCATATTCTTAAACCCTAACAACAATCCTTAACCATGAACCCTAAATCCTAAACCCTCTAATTTAAAAAGTAGGCATGGAAAGAGACACGGGAACGAAGCAGACGATTTCCACCCATGAAAAAATCCTTAGTGATGTGCTAAGTAGGAGTGTTTAAAAATACCCGATCCGACTACTCGAATATAAATAATTAAGTATCTATCCAATTTTTTTACCCGGATCCAGTACTCAGACCGTCATTTCTCGAGTTGGGCCCATGTAACAAAATTAGAATTTTTTAGGTACCCGATTCTTATTTTTTATTTTAAATATTATTATTATTTAAACAAAACACCCTTATATTCACCATATTCACCATATCCATCAAACTTTATTTTCAAAAAAGAATTAAGGATCCGTTGTAAAAAAAATTAGGATTTTTCGTAAAATAATAAATTTAGTTTTTCGAATTGACAAAATTCGAATATTACTCATTAGATATGTACTATTTTATTAAAATAAATTAAACTAATTAAAAATGTTAAAATAAATTTAAAAAATTAAAATAATAGACTTTATTCTTAGGCCTTGTGTTTTATTCGAATTATATTATATAATTTGAGTCTTAAAATTTTATATTTAGATTATGTAATTAGGGTTTTAAAATTTTATGTTTGAATGTTATATTTATTAAATTTAAATTTTTAAATTTTTATATAATTTTTAAGATTAAATTTAAAATTTTTTAAAAAAATAAATAAAAATTTAGGTACCTGATTACTCGAATTTTCGGTACCAGATCTGCATGTATATTATTCATGAAAAGGCTTGCGGGTCTATCCAGTCGAGAAAGTTGGTAAGAGAGTAAACTCTCACGTACCATTTTTAAATGATTTTTTTGTACAAACTGCAGATAAGACAGGATTCCACAAGCTTTTAGCTTTGCTGTGCTAAGCCCAACTGTGTGGTCACAGTACATCTCAGTACCATGACCAAATTACAGAAGAGAAGTAAATTTTGAGGAAGAAAACTTGGCCAAATACGTCAACTCAGAGCTGAGCATGCATTAAATTTGTTTATTTTGATTACCGGTACTCAATACGTGGCAATTGAGAATGCTTTCGTCATGCATTAATACCAAGTAGTGTCCTTGTGTAGATATTGATTGGACGCCTCCTTGTGTCTCCTGGTCTGTACATTTTCACCGTGAAAACCACTACGTGTCACTGTAAAATAAGCATCTTCATCACCATGGGAGGCTAGCTGAGGCTGAGCTTGGAAGTCTAAGTTCAAAGGCGGGGGAATTGCCCTGTAATAAGCATCTCCATCACCATGGAGTTGCACTCGTCGTACGTAACGTGAAATAAGCATGCAGTAAATATAACAGTTTTGGATCTCGGACAACGAGGAGGTGATGAAACTGGTTGTTTGGTTGCTTAGTCGGCTTGTTCAACGACAATGGTTTCTGAATCCGAGCGTATTCTGAAAGTGGGTGATGGGCCGACCCGACCATATTCAAGATCGTGAATGAGACCAATGAACTTAATCGAGTCCAAATCATCTGGTTCTTTTCAATGCCCTCATTTATACCCCACTTCAAATTAGAGGTTTAGGGTATAGGGTTTAGGGTTTTAAGTTAAGAGTTTAGGTTAGGGTATAGGGAATTAGAGGTATAGTATATTTTTTAGGGTTAGGGTTTAGGGTTTAAGATATAAAAAATATAGGTTAAGGTTTAAAATTTAATTTTTTAATAAAATACTAAAGGAGGTACAAATAAGGACATAAGAAAGGGGGATAAGATTTTTTTTCAACTTAACAAGTCTTACAACTTACAAGAATGTGTCGAGAATCTCTATATATTTAATTTAAAGCAGCAAAAAGAAAAGGCTATCCCTTTACCTAGGGGGTGATGTGTATTGATCGACGTAAATCATTTATTTTTTTTCATATTTTTATTCGTGCCTTGATTTTAAATTAAAGGGTTTGAAGTGTAAGATTTAGGTTTTAAGGTTAGAGGTTGTGATTAAAATTTAAGGGATTAGGGTAGGGTGTATTTTTAGTGTTTAGGTTTAGAGTTTAGAATATAAAAAATAACAATTATAGTTTAAAAATTAAAAAAATTCAATCGAAGGCACAGTTAGAGACGTTATAAAGAGGTAGAAGATTTTTATCCGTCTTAACCAGTGTATTTTGTTTTCTCTCTTTATCGTTTATTCATTCTTTATATTTTTTTTTGTTTTTTTAATTGAATTTGATAATATCACACTGATCAAGATGTTTATTTGTAATTTTGTTAATCTTTTATGTTCTGGATTATCATATTAAAATTGGATGTAGTTTGTATTTGTAGATATTTTCTCATGAGTCGCAACATTTAGATCTAAATTATGATTATCGGTAATCTTTTAATAGTTTAATTTTTATTTGTAGTTTCAATGTAGTTATATTAATTCTTACCTATCTTTTATTTGAGTCTTTTAATAAAATTTTTAATTTTTTATATATAACTTAAATTATATATTTAATTTAGACTTAACTCAGAAATAAATACTTAAACTATACATTTTTTTAAAAATAATTGTCTAATATTTTTTTCGGCTAAAATAAGTGTCTGAACTATACATTTTTCTGAAATAGGTGTTTATTATTATTTTTTACTGAAGTAGGTATCTAAAATTTCATTTCGTTAATGTTTTAAAATAACACCATTAAAAATTGTTTAACTTATAAATAGGTATTAAAATAATACGTTTTTTCAAATATAAGTGTTATATTTTTTATTAAAATAAGTATATAAATTATATAATTTTTATTTTTATTAATTAATATGATTAAAAAGCATTCAAAACAACCCATTCATTGATTACTAGTGCCACGCATGCTATCTTCATTACATAACAAGGATGAAGGATTTTTCCTTTGACTTAAACTGTCAGAACAAAACATAATTATTCCCAGAGAAAACACCATGGGATACTGTTTTTATTTCGTAAACAGAAGAGAGGAAAAGAGAGCAGGATTCCATGAAAACAGTTAGCAGTATAACGAACTATCCATTAAAGAGGAAAAATAAAGATAGTTCTTTTAGGGTTTTCTGAGCATCCGAAAGTCAGAAGAAAGAACGGAACAGAACCGGTAGCGGGAGAGATTATTGGGCGAATCCTGTTCACCCCAGTTCACGTTATCTATGGTCTAAATAATTAAGATAGTTCATTTTTGAATAGCTATCTAAGAATTTTTTACCTAATAATTTTATGTAGAAAAAAGGTGATGATTCACCTTAAAAAAATTGAGATGAACGATTCTGATTAATTAAGATCATAGATAACGTAATGAATATGATTCACTTAATAATTTTTTCAGTTACGGGGCCACATAGTTGATTAAGTTCGATTTATCTAATATTTTTTATTTACAAAAAATATATTTACTCAAAATAAAACTTTAATAATTAAATTGTATTTAAAATATAAAGACTAAAATGACTTTTAATTAAATATTATAAGATTTTTTTTAACATTATACCATATATTTTTAACGGATTTAATCTATTTTATTCAATAATTTTTTTTAATTTAAAATTATAAAATTTTCAGTTTTGAGATTTAACTATTTTCCGTTAATTTACGTGAATAATTCATGGTGACTTAATTATTAATAATTAACTTATTTTTCTTTACCCCTCAAATAATATTTTTTTATTAATTTAACTCCTAAAATTTAAATGTATGAGAATACAATCACATCCTTAAAAACTTTAATTTTTACATAATTTAGATATTTTATATTTATTATTCAATTTTATACTCTCAAATTTTATAATTTTATCTTTCTGAAAATTTTAATATCTCGCATCTCGACCTAAAATATTGTATATGCACTTATTTAAGATTAACATAAACCATGTAAAATTATTTTTAAACGCCAATAAATGGAAATTGACATCAAAATTAAAAGATGCACATTTTGGAAAAAAAAAATTAAAATTATTATAATAATTATATATATAATGGATTAAGTAAGAACCTTGGTACAATTTGTACGACATTTGGAACGATTTTTTATTGTTATTTTAATTTTAAATTTTAATCCTGATTAATCTAGATTGATTTGCGTCGTACATTTAGTTTTGGTGAGTGGTCTGTCGTAAATTTTTTTATATAAATAACGTCTCGAGTTTAAGATTTATTTAAGCAGAATTAAACTGCTTACCACCGAAACCAACTTCTCTTGATATTGATTTTTTTTTATTATATATAATATTTTGATTTAATATTATTTTTTATCAATATTCCTTTAAATAAATAATGGCTAAAGGCATTGAATTTTTTATAGAGTAATCAAGTTAATGATTATACTAATCACTACCACTCGTTAAATCTTTAGCGAACGTGGAGAAAAGGGTTTTAGCCACGTGGACTTACTGTCTCCCTGCCTTATAGTTTGATTTTTCCTTTCCAGGGATTTAAAAAAATCTCGGGGCATTCCTTTTCCGGCATTTTTTATTTATACTCGGATAAATAGAGATAAGTATGGATCGGACAAAATCGAATTTTCAATATACTTGCACTTGATTTTAATATTTATATTTTTTATCTGTTATTCGATTTGACTTGAATTTAAGGTAAAAAATTTTGATCCGATCTGATAGTCGATATTTAATTTTCTTTGTACAATTCGGTACCTCGTTTTTTTTTAATTTACAGGTGTTTATAGTAAGAACTTTAAAGTCTATAATTATATAACTAAAAATATTAGATATATAATTGCAACAAAGAAAAAAAAGTAGAGTACCTAAATACGATTTTTAATCTACTCAAATTCGATTTCGATTCAACTCGAATATTTTTCTAAAAAATTTAACATGACATGAATCCGATTTTTTATTAAAAAGTCTGATCTGATCGAATCAAATTGTATTAAAACCTGATCATATTAAATAAAATGTCTATCCCTAATTACACATACATATTAAAGTTAAGTATACAAATTTCTATTAATAATTCGTATTCTTTATAGATGTTTTTATAAGGTTAATGCCAAAATATAAGGATAGGGTAAAATATATGTTTTGAAAAATAAATTTATAATCTTTTATTTTTTCAGAAAAATATAAAAAGATCAAAGAGTATTTTTTTTTTCTCATTTGAGAGGTAACAACTCTTCCCGAAAGCTATTAAGTTTTATTCCTGCGTTTTATGATTCATATTTTAAATTTGTAACCGTTTCATTTATTAATATTATCATCAAAATTTAAATTGGCATATTTTTAAAATAATATATTGGTTAAATTTAATTAAAGATGAAAATAGAAAATAATACAAAAGAAATAAAAATATTAAAAAAATAGTAGGACATAATAAATCTAACTTAAAAAGAAAACTAGAAAACGAAACATCGAGAAAAAAAAAACTCATTCAATGATCCGTAAAATAATAATAAAATGAAATACTAAAAAAATAAAAACAAGAAAAGTGAAAAAAAATTAAATAGTCGCAAAACAGATCTGATTACATTAAAAAATTAAATTATTAAATATCATCAATAAATCATAAATTAAAATCAAACATCGATAAATCTTACCCATGAATATAGATCTACCATAACAATAGGCAATAATATATCTTAGAGCAGAACATTCATAAAAAAATAAAATATATATCATAAAAACGGATAAATAAAAAAATAAAAATATAAAAAATTAATATATAAAAATAAAAACTATATCATCATTAAGTAATCAAAAGAATTATTGACCGTCAAAGGAGAAATGCATCACTTGAAAAAAAAATTAAAACTAACTTATATATAAGAATAATTGTTATTCTTAAAAATTACGGATTTAAACACTAATAATATAATATAATAATTACATAATTAATATTTAATAATTAAAAATATATTTTAAAATAAATATTTTTATAACCTTATAATTGATTTAAAAATAATATGGTTAAACCCGAATGATATTTGTTCAGAACTAAAGTTGTCATAAATATAACGGATATGAATAAATACAAGCCCAAGTGTACTTCATTTCTCCACGTGGACATTTTAAAAATCAATAAACGAATAATTTTTTTGTATAAAAAAACTAGATTTTTCACAAAATAAATTAAGTCCAAAAGCTTCAATATAATGAAAAAGAATAAAATTGAATGCACTCAAATTTTCTCAGAAAACAAACAACCGAGACAAAAGAATAAGACGAATCTTGATCTGAAACCCATTTCATAAACCCAATGAACTAACCAGGAAACACCATTTCTTCCAATATCTAAAATGTTCAGAGACGAACTCCAAAATTCCAAAAAGGAAATGGGAGGTGGCGAAGAAGAAAAGTGAATGGAAGGTAGGTTTATCAAATATTTCTTATTAATATTATATTTATATTATTTTATTTTAAATATTAATATATATTTAGTTGGTTAGTTAAATTATTTATTTTTATTTTTTATATTTTTTAAGCTATGCATTTTAAATTTACCAAAAGCAACTGTTACCTTCCTATGTCATTCTTTCTCTTTTGTAGGTAGTATTAACATTTGTAAAAAACATAGATAACCCTTGAGATTTTGCGAGGATCAATGAATTATTAAAATGTTAATAATTCGTTTTTTATTTATTTTAAATTATATTTTTATGTTCTTAGGGTAAACTATTATAATGACATTGTATATTAGTAAAAAAACGTTATTTTTTAATTTGACATTTAGATTTTAGATAATCAATCTTTTTATTTTTAAATTTTAAGTAAAATAGTAATTTAATCCTTGAATTTTAGATAACATATTAATTTAACTCATAGATCTAACAAAAGAAACCCACCGTTGGGCGCTGCTGACCACCGCCACCGGTCACCATCATCAACCATTGGACCAAAATTTTTAGTTCACTCATTTTCCTTCTAAACACATATCTAATATTAGTTTCATATTCGAATTGTATAAATCTAACCATAATAGGCCCCAAATCACTCAGGGTTAAATCGGTATTTTGGCTAAATTTTATAGCTAAATTATTATTTATCTAAACTTCAATGGTGAAACAAAATAGTATCCTCTTTAACTAATAATCGTATCATCAAACTAACGATATTTAATGTCTTAATGACATTATAAAACAATAATATAAATAATTAAAACATTATTTTTTTTCTAAATATAGCCAGCGAAAATATATATTTCTACGAATCTAGCCGCATTTCCGATGGCTATGGCCTCCGTACATATTATATTAGCGACTGATGACGAGTGCTGACAGCAACTGCAAGTCAACGACGACAAGGATTTCGTTTCATTAAGGTTGATCGGAACCAACTTGACTAACCAGTTCTTTTATTTAGAATAAATGTTGAAAATAGGTTCATTTATTGGCTGATCATATAAAAATAGAGAATTAATCATTTGAGTGGTGTCAAATAAATTAAAGAATGAAGTCTTATTATAGTGTTTTTTTTCCATTTTTAAGATTTCGTTTTAATTAATTTAAATCTATTTATGTTATACATCTAATTTTAATGAACGAGTCTTTCAATAAAATTTTTCTGTTGTTGAAGTTAATTATACTTAAACCGTAAAAAAATATTCTTTAACATTAAAATCTAATGAGGTTCTCCGACGATGATCATGTAAAAAAAAATCTGTTGGCATAATAAGGAGTCACTTGATAACAACCCCTTACAATTGATATCGATGATATTAATATTAATTTTTAGATAGTATAAAGGTGTTAATCTTTTTTTATTCGTGTCGATTTTTAAATTTATTTTTAAAAAAATTAATATTGAACCTTTTTCAATTTAGACATGTTCATCCTCAACAGTACCTACATCTGCCACTCTACTTAGTTTAAAGGCTTCAACTCATTCCAAAAAAATATATATTAAATTTAAATCATAAATATATTTAATATAATTAGATTATTTGATAAATAAAAATTTTAAATGTTCCTATAATTACAAGAAATAAAAAAATTCTTCCCTAAATACAATATCAAAATGCACATTATATCATACTAAGAAACGTTGTACACAATTATTTCGATGTTATAATTAATGACTTGTATTAGTTCCAAAATGCTGATTTAAATGTAAATCCAATGTAGTAGTGACATAATTATTGTGATGTTATAATTAATGACTTTGATTAATTCCAAAATGAACTTTATTATATCGTTGGGTTTAATTTTCTTTTTAAATATTTGCGATAGCAGCCACAATTTTTCAGTATAATTGATTCTTAATTTTAAAATGTTTTAATTAACTTCGTATTAAAACATTTTTCAGTATAATACTTTTTTATCTATAATATTTGTTTATTCTATATTTTAAAATTATCTCAATTAAATTGTTTTATTATACCGTGTATATATATTTTTTTAATTTTTTTAAAGATAAAATTATTATTATAATTATTTTAAAATTAAACGCTAAAAGATAGGGCTTTCTGTTATAGAAAAAACAAAGAAAATAACAGACGACATGACATTTTCAAAGGGGCACGGAAGTGGGAGGGAGAAGATTTGTACTGACACCACCCATCCATATCCGTAAACAATGGAAAGTCGGTCATTGAGACTTTGGTTTTCCGAAAAATAAGTTATGACGTAAGCATCAACCTCCCTCAATTTCTATAAGAATCACTTCCTTGTGCTCTACCCATTTTCAAGCTCTCAACAATGGCAGATCAGGCAAAACATAAGGTACATGCTATCTTCGTAGCTTACCCTCTTCAAGGCCACGTAATCCCATCCGTTAACTTAGCCGTCAAGCTAGCATCCAAAGGCTTCACCATCACCTTCGTCAATACACATTTCGTGCACCACCAGACCGCCAAAGCTCACCCAGAGACGGGAACGTCGGATATCTACGCTAGGGTCCGGGAATCGGGTCTAGACATACGGTACACCACCGTGTCTGACGGTCTCCCCCTCGGGTTCGATCGGTCGTTGAACCACGACCAGTTCATGGCTTCGTTGTTGCATGTTTTCTCGGCTCATGTCGACGAGTTGGTTGGTCAGATAGTAGCGTCGGGGGAGAAGGTTCATTGCCTGATTGCTGATACGTTTTTCGTTTGGCCTTCGAAGATTGCGAAGAAGTTCGGGTTGCTTTATGTCTCGTTTTGGACGGAACCGGCTTTGGTGTTTACGTTGTACTATCACTTGGATCTTCTTAAGAAAAATGGTCACTTCGGGCATCAAAGTAAGTTCAAGTTGTAGGTCAAATTATGATTTTTCATGCTTGATAATTTGTTGGTTTAATCAGTTTCGTTTAGTTTTTGATCAGATTGTCGGGAAGACACCATAAATTACATACCCGGAGTCAAAGCTGTCGACCCAAAGGACATGATGTCATACCTTCAAGAAACCGATACCACATCGGTTTGCCATCAAATCATTTTCAACGCATTCCAAGATGCCAAGAATGCAGATTTCGTTCTCTGCAACACGGTTCAAGAACTCGAACCAGATACCATATCAGCTTTACATGCCAAAGTCCCATTTTATGCAATCGGACCCATTTTCCCTCCTGGTTTCACCAAGAGCAATGTAGCTACCAGCCTCTGGTCTGAGTCCGATTGCACACAATGGCTCGACAAAAAGCCCCCAGGCTCGGTTTTGTACGTCTCTTTCGGTAGCTACGCCCATGTTACAAAAACCGAGCTCATCGAGATAGCTCGAGGTCTTGCCCTTAGCAAAGTGAGTTTCCTTTGGGTGCTACGACCTGATATCGTGAGCTCTGATGATGCTGATCCCTTGCCCGTTGGATTTAAAGAAGAGGTTAGTGACCGTGCGATGATCGTAAGTTGGTGCTGTCAAAATGCGGTGCTGGCCCATCCGGCGATCGGTGGGTTCTTAACCCATTGTGGTTGGAATTCTATACTTGAGAGTACATGGTGTGGTGTTCCTTTGTTGTGTTATCCTTTGTTAACTGATCAATTCACTAATCGTAAATTAACGGTGGATGATTGGAAGATGGGGATTAATTTGAGTAATAAAAAACCCATCACCAAGGAGGAAGTCTCGGATAATATCAACCGTCTGATGAGTAGAGAATCAGGAGATCAGTACAGGAACAAGGTGAGAGAGATTAAGAAAACATTGGGAACTGCATTGTCGCCTAATGGATCCTCAGAAACAAATTTGGACCTCTTCATCCAGATGTTCAAGGCTAAGTGTCAAATCAAACCCATTTAAGAATTTTTTTTGATGGATTCGAATGAAAAATTTTAATTAGTTAAGTTATATGAGTGTTGTTTATTTATGAAATTTGAGTGGAAGAGTATATTTATTTATGTTTTTTTAATTTAAATATAATTATTTATAATGTTAAGATTAGGGGTGTTTAAACTTTCCGATTCGATTGATTTATCTTAATGACCCGATAATCTAAAACAAAAAATATTGAATAATTTGTGAAAAAATTACGTGTCCTGATCAGATATTTGACCTAAGAATAATTGGGTTAAACTTAAAGACCGATTTTTTAATTATCAGGAACTCGACTTGAACCGGTTAATTTTAAACTATATTTTTAATTTTAAACTTAGATTGATTTTTAAGTATTATTCGATCGGTTAATTCGGTTAATTAAAATTTTGAACACCCTTAATTTAGGGTTTAAAGTTTAAAGGTTTATGGTTTTAGTGTTTAGTGTTTTATATTTAGGGGTTTAGGGGTTTAGGGTTTATGTTTAATGATTCATGGTTTATGGTTTAATGGTTTAGGCTTTTAGGTTTAGAGTTTAGGGTTTGGATTTTTGGGATTGGTGTTTAAGATTTAGGGTCTATGATTTTAGGATTTAGGGTTAGTTTGAGATTTAGTGTTTAGTGTTTAATGTTTTAGGTTTTGTGTTTAGTGTTTTAGGATTTTATGGGTTTAAGTTTAGGGTTTTGTGGTGGGTTTAAGGTTTGTGGTTTTAGGGTTTTATGATTTTATGGTTTTAGGGTTTAGTGTTTTGGTTTATGGTTCTAGAGTTTAGGGTTTAAAGTTTTGAAGTGTTAGGGTTTAAGCTTAGGAGTCAGGGTTTTAGTGTTTTGGATTTATTGTTTTAGATTTTAGGGTCTTAGGATTTATGGTTTGAGGGTTTAGGGTTTTAAGGTTTAGGGTTTAGATTTTAATGTTTAGGCTTAAGATTTTTTAGTTTTAGGGTTATGATTTTAGGGTTTACTCTTCCTTTTTTTTATTTCGTTGGGATTTTGTTAGCACCCTCTGGATATAAAATATTTGACTAGTATCTGTTTTTGAATTAATTTTAACACACCCTTTTTTGATTCGCCAAGATAAAGGGTACCATGTCTTCTCCGATTATCATATATTTGAATTATTGTATCATCCATGATTATGATTTTTATTTTGGTGTTCTTGAAGCATTAGATGGGCAACTTTTATTGGTGGCAGACTGGCAGTAAAGCTGTTGAGCTGCCGGGCAGCAAATGGGATCTTCAAAGGTATAAATATCTTTTGAATTGATTCAGTGGGGCGGAAGGGTTCGATGTTGCTCACTTTGGTTCAGTATTCATCGACTTCTGTAAGCGACTATTGGGGATACAGTTTGTGACTTGTACGTTTAAGAATTAACCATATGCTTGAGTTCCTTTAAGTGAGAATGGTTGAGCCTTAGTGTGCTGGATTTGAGTTCATCACACCTACAAATCATACTTATCGTCAATGGACATCCCATTTAAAAACCACTTTTCAGTCTCATAATATATGAATGGTATACAACATAGATTAGACAAACTAACAAAGATTAATTGAAGATTTGATTGTACCATTTGCTTTCATCTCAAGTTGTCGATTTCCGACACGGGAAAATTCTATGTAGGGAGACATTTTTTCTAACACAAAAATGCAACAAAACAAACACAAGAATTCTATATCCAACAGACATGAGGAACAATACCAGTAAATTATCCCACTTGGAGTTGCTGCTTTGAGAGATGTCATAAGCACTGTGGATGGCCTGAAACCCCGATATCGTCCTCACCTGCCCCACCGCAAAATTGGTCCCGAGGTACTCGTTCTCCAAAATACCCTATCATCAAAATACCCTATCATAAAATTTCCTGGACAGAGATATGGTTTGTATTTTGTAATAAGGAATACTGCACACAAATGACAAACCTGAACGGAATAAGTGTGGAAAGCAATATATGACAATGGATATTTCCAGACAGGTCTAGGCAACTCGTTGCGAATTCTCAAGTAGCCTGCGGAAAGCATCATTACCACCTGAAAACATCATGCATTTTTTGTCTTAAGACTGGCAAAGGCTTGGTGAAAGATAAAGGTTGGAAATTGGAATGGAAAATACTTCTAAGAATGTAAACGAATGGCGGATAAATGAGGGCTTACATGTATGGTTACAAGTGTTAAGACACTCCAGAAAATATTTTGCCACAAAGAAGTAACAGCCAGCAGCAATCCTTCATTGACAAAGAGGCACATGAAGAAATTCAGCACAAAGTACATCAGCAAGCTGAATCCGTCACGCAATCCTATTAAGAAATAGAAAATGAGACTCGATGATATGGCAATGAGGAACAGGAATGGAATGCTGGAGAGAAGTTGCCCGAACAAAAAGACTAAAGCTCCTGAATGCTGATTTGACTCCTCGCTGGCATATATCTGCAAAATGGACTTTTGAAATTGGGAGCAAGAAAATGAAATGAATTTATCAATCGAATCAATATTCAGAAAAAAACTTTTTTGTTTCAGTTAAGCCGGAAATGAGTGGATTTCAAATTAGATACCTCCTTTTAGCTAAAAGAAAAGGTGCCAAAGACGGGTAGGATCACCTTGATTTCTTTCAGTAGTGAAGGTACTCCAGCGATGCTTAAAAGTGAAGTAAACGACACGAAAATTGCAGTCACCCTTTTCTGTGATAAGAAAAAGGATAAGTTAGGAAAACACCCATGCTACATGTAACATGAGAGAATCAAATATTATTCAGAAATAAAAAGTTAAAATATATAGACAAGAACTTGGGCCATGCATCCAAAAGGCAGGGATAATTAAGATGAACAATAGACTAACTTGTTAGTCAAATTACTTCTATTTGTTTATCATGTGTCATAATAAAATTTGTTGCAAGCATCCCCATGGAATGGATGCATAGGACTATTGCTTCATCAACCGTATTGACTATTGCAGAAAAAAGGATTAAATAGTATTTTATCCCCTAAAATTCTCATTATCACTTTAGCACCTAAAGAATTTTTTGTTCAGCTTAGTCCTTGAACTTTCCAACCGTGATGCATGTTAACCTAGTCCATTTTTCTGTTACAAAAAATCCAACACACTAGGAATGTGTTACATAATATACGTCAAATTTGAAAAACTTAAAGAAAATTCATAAAAAAGCTTTAAAATCTCAATTTGTTAAATTGAAAGAAGTGTATTTTTTTGGGAATTTAAAGCTTCTTTATGAATTTTCAAATTTAATATACATTATGTTACACGTTCCTAGAGTGACACGTGGACTTTTTGTAACGAAAACTGAACTCGATAACATGCATCACAATTAGGAAGTTCAGGGACCAAAGTAAACCAAAAATTCTTTCGGTATCAAAGTGATAATGAGGTACAACTTCAGGGGACAAAATACCATTTAACCCAAGCAAATAAATTTTGGCACTATACCAATGACGTTTTTAAATTGAAGTTACTTGAGAAAAGTCCACGTCCACAAAAGTAAGCTAGTAGAAGTAGATCTTTGCAGCTCAAAAACATAGAAGACTTGAAATAAAAGGAGGATATTAACATATGCCGACTATGAATGACATGGACAAGCCATTTATAAAAGTCAAAACAATAAGAAAATTATTCTACAGAAAATAAACAACACATGGGTTTAATAAATATAGATGTTTGCATCACACTGATATAAATGCCTTATCAAACAAGTTTAGATCAAATTAAGACAGATTCACCTAAACATAAGAGCAGACATATTTTGACTTGTGCACAAAGGGTTGTACTCACCACAACTGAAGACAAGGAATGCCCCAAGCCCGAAAATACTGTTCCAATACACAGTGTAAGGAGCATATAAAGAACAAGTCGAAGCCAGTAGTATTTCCATTCCCTTGACATAATTAATAATGACCTCCAAGTCAAAACTGCAATCCGTGTGGCATTGCTAGCCTTGCCCTTGCTTTTGAGAAGAGGACCTTCCTGTGTATGCAACAAATTGAACAAAAATTAAAAGGGGCGACTTATAGCAACCATGAGGATCCAGGAAATAATAGAAGAGAAATGCTTAACATATGTTGTAAATAGATGTCAGCCAGCAAGACTCCTCCATTCACTTACCTTTGCTCATTCTATCTTTTAAATTGTACACCTAAGGCATGTTAAACTATTGATTGAATTTCGGGCTTAACCGAAATGGTTCACCCATCTCCATTAGGTGAATCCCCACAAGGCTTGGGGTCAACCCTCAGCACTTGCAGAATCCCCTTCCCTAATTTCCTCTAGGCCACGGCCTCCTATGCACCAAAAACAACTATTACTAGTTTTTATGGTAAAACTCTAAGGATTTGGGGCACCATTATGCTAGAGTCTAACACATGCAGAATCCCCTTCCCTAATTTCCTCTAGGCCACGGCCTCCTATGCACCAAAAACAACTATTACTAGTTTTTTATGGTAAAACTCTAAGGATTTGGGGAACCATTATGCTAGAGTCTAACACATGCCCCCACATGATAGCCAATTATACATGATGGAACATATAATTAAAGCTTCCTAGTATCCTATTAGTAAAAGCCACGAAATGATAAATGGTTATGGTTCAAGACAGATAAGAATATGTATTGTACCCTCTCTGTGAGTCTTAGTATCATAGTTTCAACTGCAGCTGCATCAGCTGATGATTTATATGTTGCCTCAAGAGTACGAATCGCAACAGCAGTATCCATGTTCACAGAAGAGAAGTCCCCATTGTCATCCTGTTACAATGTACCAGCTCATACAAATTAAGTTCTCAAATAGCAACAATATTGACTAGAAACCATTATTCAAGAGTGAAACAATTAAAAGAAACAGCAACAGCTTGTTTAATACCAAGTGTTTCTAATCCTCTTAATATACCATCAAGCGATTCAAGCCAAATCATCCAATAGCTTTCAAGATCCGACTCAAAGTGTTATAGATTCTATTCTTATTCATATACTTTTGGGGGGTTTACTTCTTC
This sequence comes from Abelmoschus esculentus, assembly GCA_035048815.1. Classification (NCBI taxonomy): domain Eukaryota; kingdom Viridiplantae; phylum Streptophyta; class Magnoliopsida; order Malvales; family Malvaceae; genus Abelmoschus; species Abelmoschus esculentus. The sequence continues at coordinate 2,829,659 of JAUCBN010000032.1, forward strand.
TCTGCAAGTACCATTGAGGTTTTGAACTATTGTACTTAATGAGAATCATTGAATACCTGCCAATTTTTGCACATTGCAATGATCCTGTCAAAATCTGTATTTATGGCACGCAGAAAGTGATCAGAAGGACTTTGCATAATTGGGCAAGGGAATCCAGCATTTGAGAAGTGCTTCATCAAGAAAAGGAGACAAATTAGAATAATAAGGGAAGATTAGTACTCTTAAGGAATATTAAGAGAAAAACAATTCGGATGCTTAAATGGATTCTATTTTCTTCTCTTCGATCAACATTACAGGAAACAAAGACAAAAGATTAAAAAAATAATTATACTTTACCTGCAAGCAAGCTAATGTTTCCCCGAAAAACAAGGTGTTCCCATTTGAGAGCAGACAAATACGATCAAAGAGGCCAAAAACTTCTGTACTGCTCTGGTAAATGGTGAAAATGAGAGTGCATCCTGTGCTTGCAAGTTTCTTTAGTGTTACCATCATCAAAAGGGCAGAGACACTGAAAAATATATGAAATATTTAAAATTTAGTAACATCACAAATGATCTTAGTTCTATGGAAAGTAGATGACACAGCAATCGTACAGTTAGCATTGTAAAGCATGCAGGAGAAAAGGAACAAATATCAGTAAAACACTTCTAAGAAATAAATTAAGGAAAATAAATGAAAAATTATACCTGTCAAGATGATAAAGAGGTTCGTCTATGAATAAGATACGAGGTCTCATCACAAGTTCCCGCGCAATACTAACACGTCTTCTTTCACCCCTGGCAAGGCCTTTCATATAGCAGTGGCCACCAATCAGTTTATTTGCATAGTCACCTAAGGACATGGTTTGGATGGCTTCCTCTACCACACTCTTTTTCTGACAGAAAAAGCCAGGAAGTTGGAGCAAAGCTGAATAGTATAGATACTCCCGGACTGTGAGAGAACCAATTAGAGTAGTTTCTCTGTCAACAAATCCCTACAAATTGGATGTTTCAAAGTAAAAAGTATTAAACAACCTTGAACTGAATGCTTCCTTGCAATTTCTGTTCAACTAAAATAGAATCAATTTTGAGAGGGAACCAAAATCAAATATCAGTTTTAAAAATGGGAGTTCATAGAAACCCTACTCATGATGCTTGCTAAATTGGAAACGTAAGTGGAACTGGGTATTAAGATTTATCACCTAAAAAGATTCACATAATGAAGCAAGTGAAATGAAAAAAATAGATCTATGTACTGCATAAGATGATTGCTCATCAGAGATTTTCCTATATATCTATGATCCAAAACAGGGATGAGATTTGTGCTGACAATTTCAAATATTTTTTGACATCTGTAGAGTCAGTCCAACATATTACAATTGCAGAAGACCAAATCCAAAATGTCTCATGTAAGAAAATGCAATGTGTGTGTATATATCTATATATCACTCTGTCAAGATAAAACCACAGTAAGCATCAAAAGTAACATCTAGTAACTTCACCCTCCATGAAAATGTAACAGAAACTCACATATGAACCATAAAGCAAGCGTGTTTTCGCCCCATTAATGAATACTTCACCATACATTTTAGCCGAAGGATGTAATCTTCCTATATTCAAGAAAACAATACTTTAGTCCAAAAAATCTGAAATTAAACAGAAAAGCATAAAAGGACTTCTTGTTAGTTAAGTAGCCAATACAAGTGTCATACTAAAAGACCTGCTAAAGCCCTCAGTAGTGTAGACTTCCCGGATTTTGCAGGCCCCATGATTACTGTCATCGTGCCAGGTAATGCGTAACCATTGGAACTCTTCACAACCTTATCAGAATATTTCCTTTTTCCCTTGATAGTAACAGCCAATTCTTTCCACACAACTGACGCACCAGCAGTTTTTCTAACAACAGCTCCACCTTCCGGCATCGGTGGTGATGACAAGGATCCACTATTGAGTTTAGAGAGAGACGGTGAGACTGGCGTATTTGCAGCATTGATAGAGTCACCTCCTTCCTCCACCCTGGCAATATCTGTATCTTCCCACTCAGGTGAATCCTCAAACGAGATAGGTTGTCTGAGAGAACCCGGTTTACGCAGATAGAAAAAATTACTTGAGGGCACCCTACCGGTTGGACTACTGGCAGAAGAGGAAGAAGACCTATAATTGTCCGACTGAGACTGTATTTCTTCCATTTATAACTCCTGATTTCTAAACCTTGGAAATCAACAGCTCTGGCAAAATACTTGGGGAAACTTCCTAGCACCCCCACTTAACAATTAAGGGATGAAACTACTTGAAAACTGCATGCATGATTGTTGTATCATCCACACTTTCATTGCCTTCACAACCCTAATCAAAACATTGTGTCACCTGTTCAATGAAAACAACTATTAACCAACTAATATCAGGTGTCAGAATTTAATTTCACTGGTAAAAAATTGTATTTGAGCTTGAAAACCACAGCCTGTAATCAATACGAGGAGGTAATTAAACAAAAGATTGTTCATCATTTCACCCCATATGACTACTAATTTACATAAAAGTAACATGTTTTCCAGCATACCAAAACAAAATACCAACCGACTTGAGCTCTCCCTAACAATTCAAACTTCTCAATCCTCCATTTCATCACTAAAACAAAATAATGCAACAAAATACTCCAAAAACGAAAACTTTAAGAAAAAAACATGAACAAGCATAGTAACTAAAACAGAAACCACCATTTCTTTGTACAAAGAACAGATTATTGGACCAACCAAGTAACCTGTTCAGCTCAAGATGGTGAATTACATATAACCAACAAACACACAACCTCAAACCTTGAAGTGTCGGTCTTCTCTTAGTATCTCAAGTACCCAATAGCAGACAAAACAAAAGATTAAAATAATAAGAAGCAAGAGATAAAAGGGAGGGGTGGTAAGAGACAAACCTGGATCTGAGTAAGAAGGAACCTCAATGGGAGAGATAGAAAGAGAGAAAAAGGAGATAAATGTGAACAGAGACTCAGAGAGTGTAATGAGTAGTGACAAGTGAGTCACTGAGTTAAATTAAATGAAACAAATAAATGACTCTACAAACTCGGGAAATGTTCCCGGGTTAGTTGACCCGCTTTTGTCGGGTTTCTCTTTTATAGCTTTGCTTCGTCGACCGTCGTTGCTGGATCTCTCTGTCTTTGATTATTATATTTTTAATTTTAACAATTATATTAATTTAATTTAACGGTTTTATCGTTTCGTGTTTAATAGATGATGATTTAATTAGAATCACTTAAATAGTAATATTATATAATTATATACTGTCCGTTTGATCTTTCTCTTTTTGTAAGGGTCGCTTTAAATTTATATTCTTAGAAACATAATGATGTATTTTTGCTAACGGGACATTCCTTCACATGATCTATTTTATTGTGAGATTTAAAAAATAATGTATACAAAAAGTAAGATGTCATTTTAATTTTTATATTTTTAAAAATAATTTAATATTTTATTTTTAGTTAAAATAATTTTTTAGAAAATTATTAATTAATAAATAATATATAATTTAAAATGATAAGATAAACTTATATGGTAGTGCACGTTAAGACGTTAACTTTAAAAAATATCACATTAAAAAAATAATAATAATAAAATTATTTTTTCTATTGATGTGTCATTCTATCAAATAATTTTAAATTGTTTACCTTCAGTAGATTAACAAATTTTATAGACGAATGGGTCATTTTGACCTAAAATAAAATATTAATGGTTAAATTACTTTAAAAAAATAATGACTAAAATAACTATTCAATCAAACTGTTAACCGTCAATTGATTAATAATTTTCATCCGTATATGAATTATTTTAATCTAAAAAAATATTAAAGATTAAATTACATAAAAAGCTCGAAATAAATATTCAATAAAATGTTAGGGACATTTCTTGATATTATATCAAATAAAATATGCGACCATTTCTTGGCATTTCTTAGCAGTATGTAAGAAATTTTTTGATATATAAACCATATAAGTGTCTGTCACTTATATTAAGAAAGTAATAAAGTTTCGTCATATATATTATATTATGTTTGATTTTTTAAAATATTATATCTGATTAATAAGAGTTGTACAATAACGAAACATTTTTTATAAGTGAGTTCGAGTTTAAACATTAAAAATAATATAAAATTAATTCTCGAACATAAATTATAAAATAAATAATACTCTTAAAAAATATTATATCTGATCTTGATGAAATCTACATAATTTTCACGTTGAAAAGTTGTAATCCCACCTCAAGAATTTGCATCCACAAGAGTTTCCACTCTTCTAGTTTATTGTCTTTCATATCAATCCTTTGAGAGATTTGCTTTTCCCTTATTGTTCCCCCACCCCACCCCCCACAAAAATAGATCAAGATTGAAGATAAGGTTGGTTGAACGACGGATTGATCCGGGTGATAAGCAATTCAGTATCGCTTAAGCATGTCTCAAATATACAGAAAATCACTGCACAGAGACTCACCAAAATCATGCGTACAATACAGGTCAGTCCGGATTAATCATGGCAAAATAGTAGGAAACCAAGAGGAAAACGACAATAAAGAAAGTCCGGTTGATTGAGGTGTTAGCATCAGAGTGGTTTTCTTCTCCTGTGATTAAACATAACATAGAGCATATCCATCAAAATGATCTAAACCATTAATTCAATGCCCACAAATACAAGTGTTTTTAAGTTTAATACCATTCTAGCCAGCAAACATGCTCAGGTTAAAAGAGCAACAATAAAGTTTTATATGCATCACAACACAACAGATATTTCAAGTCAAATGTTAAGTTTCAGGTTTCAAAGGACAACCCCCAGCCATCAAGTGAAACTAATAAATGTGTTTTCGCCTAATCACCTATTTAAGTCTATTGCAACTATTCCCATTACTAGGGCTAACCAACCAAACCCAACATGAAGGCCTATTCGATGTTCATATCTTAAGTACTGCTACTCCCCCTTCTCGGAACTGGTTTGTATAGCACAACAGTAACATATTTTGAACGAAAACGGTGAGTAAAACCAAGTGCCACTACAGATCTAGGTGCCTCTCGGTTCTCAATGTAAAGATGATTTAGAATCACATTTTCTGGCAATGGAATACTCCCAGAAGCATTCAGACTTGAGGGGTAGCTAAGCAACGAACGATGTAGGTGTGAAGGGGCAACCGGTGGGTCACGTGCGTCGTCTTCACTCCCAGGGTATGCATTATTATAACTTGAATCAGGTGATCTTGGCACTTCAAACCCAATGACCGTTGCTTCATCCTGAACGGCACATTGCATGCTTAATCTCCCAAATTTTTAATGCTACAAAAAATTCACCAAGATTCGATGACTTACTTGATCGTCACCGTATTGGTTGTTCATGCTGAGCAGTGATACAAAGGGATAACAGAGCTCACATATAAACAAAGCAGTATTACAACACCAAGTGAACCTGAAATAAAAGCAATTATTTCTATGTAAGCATTTCAAAATCTAACAAAACGACACGTGAAATTAACAACCAGAGAAATATACAAACAATTCTGATCTGACTTTACAAAAAAGGAAAAAAAAAACATGGAAAAATAATTCAATAATGCCTCATTCGAACCAGAATGAACAATATTAAAACATTATTGTCTGCATGAAAGTTAAACAGAGATCAAGAATATAAAAGGTGAGGCATCAAGCTCGTCAGCTGGTTTTGAGTTGTTTTCTGGAAGAATTGAACGACATTGACCTCCAACAGGGTTCACTATGCAACGTGCAAATCATCTAAAGTTGCAGCAAAAATGTTAGATACTTATGGATCTGCGAACATCTAACAAATTTGTATTTAAGCCTACAGACTCATATCCAAAAAGAAGTGACAAAGTCTTATAATCTGAAAACCACAACTCTCATTGATGGATTCCTAAACAAGCCTTGTCACATCTATATCCGAAACCCAATTTCTATGAGCATCAGTCAGCTTTGGTATCTATCATTTTCCATGAAGAATAATAGATGGTACAAGCAGCAAAGCTAGCCCGAAAATGCAGACCATAATCTAAACTACAAGGCAACAGAACATTCAACAATGTCCTACTATGTATAGCAAGTCCAAAAGACTGCAAATGCAGCAGTGCAATGCCACAACCTTGTAAAAGAATCTAGCGTATTGAATACAGAGACTACAGGATAAAGTTGCAAACCAGAATGCTGAGTAAAAGTTTAAATAAAACAAGGAATAGTTCAATAAGACCAGCAGAAATGACAAAAAAATTAACAGTCTCAAGAACAAAACAAGTATGGGGAGGAAAGCAGACGAATTGAATCAGAAGGGCCTGCAATATTATCATAAGCAAAAACCATTTAGATTAAGCATTGGCCATCAAGTATCACCAAAGCATCCTAAGTTGTCTGAGAAAAAAATAGATGAGTCATTTCGAGAGTATGAGTAAAACATCTTTTCCTTGCCCATAGATAACATAACAAGGATACCTCTCGCAGAAATAAATCCTCTTATTTACAAATGCATTTTACAGGGTCACTTGTGAACTGTGTTGCCTTCATGATAGAACCTTGTTGGTTCATTGAAGCCCAGTTTTCGTCCAGGAAAAATATACCCTGTTTCTTCTAAACGGGAATGCTCCGCAAAGTGACACAAAAAAGTTATGATCATTTCAAAGTTTATTATTACACAAGCAATAAGTTAGGTCTTATGCAAAAACTTCTTTGGGGGAAGAAAGGTTGTTTCTGAAGGAAGAGCTCTATGATAAATGAAAACATTCAAAATAAATCCTGGTTCTATTTCTTTGCAACCAGATAGATATCTTCTGGCATTAAGTGATGGTCACATTGACATTGAAAGACCTTGAATATAAGCATCAATTTCTAGCAACTCATAAACAAATCATTGCCTACCAAATATGCAACTCTCAAATTCATTATAATATCCACTTTTGTAGACAAGAGTAATGATAAAAATGAAAACATCATCAATTTCTTCAAAGCATACAATGCAAAGCTTCGAACAATCCACATATCTTATTCGAACCCAAGGACTTCAGCTCATAAAAGCATTACAAAAACAGCAGACACAACCCAAAATTCCAAATTAGACTAAACAAAAGAATCCAATTCCTAGCAGAAAATACAAGTTCTGGAAACAACATTAAAGCCAAAGAGATTAATTTGTTAAATAACAATAAAATAGAGACTGACCTCAATCACCAAAACTCCCAGCTTTTCAATTCCACTTCTCTGCTTGAAAAATCCCAAACTACACACTAAAATAGATGAAAACTTTTCAATGTCACCAAGCTTTGGAGCTTTCCTGCAACACTAAAGCAAACCCAGATTAAATCTGACTCAATACATTAAAAACTCAGCAAAAAAATTAAAAAACAACAATTATAAACCCCAAAATTCCAATATGAGCAAATAAAATTCAGCTAAAAATAACGGGATGGGGTTTCAAAACATTAGCAACATGTAAAAAGAAGAGAAAAATACATAGAAAGAGTGTCCCTTACCCTGAGAAAAAGAGAAAAATTTTCCAGAGGAAAAATAAGTAATCTTTGGAGAAGAACCCAAAAATAAGCGAGCAGCTAGTGGCAGGAGAATCGACCACGAGAGTCTGCCCTTAATACTTTTCAATAAAACCGTCAGTCATAGTTAATAACAAAGGAAAAGAAGGAAAAATAATTAATTAACCCTTTTCCTTTTGTAAATTCTCAAAAAGCTCTCATAATTTAAAGGGTAAACTATACAAATAGTTACCAAACTTTTAAAATAATTTAATTTTGGTTATTAAAATTAAAAAAATGCAATAAAGTCACCGACTATTTAATTTTAAAGATCACTTTCGTAAGTCGTTAAAAAATATTGATATAACACGGTAAAAATACATAAACAAAGACTCTTTTCACCGGACCTCCCCAAAGATGGAGCATAAACAAGTCCAAAACATCATAAAACAATCGAAGTTGTTAACCAAATTGATCAAGACTACTCTCTTTTTTATTCATGTCACATCTTAATTGGCGTATCAAAACCCGGACCACTCTCCTTAGTCCTTTCTATTGTTAAACCTAACCCCTAACATTCCACGACAACAAACGCATCTCTCGATATTATTGATTCTTCTCATGCGTCTTAATTATATGTATTAAGTTTTTTATATTAATTTTAATTTAAATAATTTTTATGATAGTATATAATATATTTTTATATTTTCTCATAAATAATACATGTAATGTAAAATTAAGAATCTCAACTCAAATTTAAAATTTATTTTATAACTAAAAGTCGAATATTTTTTTTAATTGAATAGAGTTTTGTGATACCTTGTCAGCAATAACCCAATAAAATTGGAAGTAAAACAAGGTAATAGGCTAATATGATTGGAAATTTAGACAAGTTTTTGAAGTTGAACTTTGAAACGAAACTAGAAAAATTAAATTAAAATTCAGAAAAAAATAATTGCTTATACGAACAACAAAGAGCTGTCTTCTTTTTACGAACAAGCGTTGTAGTAAGATGACACATTAGTTTTATTAAATAAAGCGAAATGTTTAAATTTTAGTGTTACGAATAAAATAAATTAATTTAAGAAGGTTATTGTCGTAATAAATCTTTATAATATTTGATTTAGATTAATCAGTTAATAAATTGAATATCAAAAATTAAAAAAAAATACTATTTCATACGATGATAATTTATGGATTTAGGTGCAGAAATCTATAATTTTAGGATTTATTAGTTTTTTTAGAGTATTCGAAAGAGTTTATGCGGAGATATTTAATATTCATATAACTTTAAATAAGAAATGTTTTTGGATTTAAATAAATATACAAAAATATTTAAAAAGTTTATTAATTTGAAAAATATGTTTGAAAGGTTTTTAAATAATTTTCCGTATACTAATATACTCTTTTACCTTTAAATTTTGACAAATTCCGATAACTAAAATAAATATCGCTCCAAATTAATCGTATTAATAAAGAAGGATTTGTACCGATACTAATACAAAAACCTAAGGATTTAGGGTTTCACTTTAAATTAGAGGGTTTAGGGTTTTGGTTAGGATTTAGGGAATTAGTGGCAAGGTGTATTTTTAGGGTATATGTTTAGAATTTAGGATATAAAAAATAAGGGTTAGGGTTTAAAATTTAATTTTTTAATAAATTTTCAAAGGAGACATAGAGAAGAAGTAGATAATTTTTATTCGATAAAATAAAAGACAAATTAGTGATTTTGTGAAAAATCTTTAATTTGTATAACTAAGGTAACGAATATAGATTTTGGTTAGAAGATCGAAAAACTACAAATCATTGTGTCACATTTTTATTTCTTAGCTTTTTATCCATCAAAGCAAAACTCCAATTTACCTCCTCTTGATTATTTTAGTTGATCATTCGAGCCTTAATAATTTAAAATTTATCTATAGTGATTAAAATTTAGGGTTTAAGATTATAATTGAGGGTTTATAGATTAAAACCTAAATTCATCCGAAACACTATAAAATTAAACAATAACCTCACACCCTAAATTTTAATTAATATCTTTAACTTATAAAACCTTATACCTAAATTCTTAAACCTTACGACTTAAACTAAATATCTAAAAACTCTAAAATTAAAATATTTTAGGCCCGTCCATTCACAAGTATGGCCAGTAACACGTCACATGGCCTCAAAATTTGTGGCCTTATACTTAAAAAAATTATTTTTAAAAAAAAATTAATTTTCTCTTTTATTATCTCAAGAATTTAATTATAATCAATTATTTCTTAAAAAACTCACTAAATTTATAGTTTTAACTAGCGGTGGTTAAAAAACCCGATTATTTGATCCTGGTTCCGGATTCGATAAGACCCAATAGATTTTTATCTGGTATTGGTTCCGGTGGGACCGGAACTGGATCCAAAAGTTAGGTCCTGTCATAACCGGGATCGGGACTGAATCTTGATTTTTTTTGACCCGATACCCGGTGTGTACCCAGTAGAACCGGGACCAATACCAAATATCTGGTATTGATGTTCTTTTGTTTATTTTTCTTATCAAACTTTCTCTTTTTTATGTATGAATATTATGAGTATGACTAGTTTTAAAACTTTAATTTTCAAGTCTATAATATTCTAATTTTATTATTTGATATTATTATTGGTGGTTGAAATTTTTTTCTTCAATTACTCAAATTTTTTAAAAATAAACTAATTAACCGTATACCTGGTATAGGAATCGGTACCCACCAGTAACGGGACCAGTTCTTAAAATTTAGGATTCGGTGTGACCGAGACTGATTCTATTTTTTAAGAACTGGTGGTTACCAGGATCGGGACCAATTCTTTTCAAATTGGCCGGATACCCGATCTTGCCCACCCTAGTTTTAACTCACAAAATATTCTTATTCATGTATATCTAATATTAATCCTTTCAATTATTTTAGATTTAACTATTTATTAGTAAAATTCATCTTAATATAGTATCTTAATTTTATATGTTAAAAATTATTTTATAAAAAATAATTATAATATATTTATGTGATGATTTGAATTTTTGAATTAGTACAATTTTTGTATTAGTGAGTGATGATGATGGACAAGAATAGGGGGTGGAGTGGCCAACAAAATGAGGGGAAAAAAAAAAGCATTACACGCATCAAGTTGTACGGACGTGGGCCATGCCTCAGGTGGAAGCTTGATGTAAGGAATCTAGCAGTTCTATTTTATTTTTTATTTTTATTCAATTAAAAAATATCATAGAACATATTAAGTAGTTTTAATAAAAAATAAATAATATTTATTTTAAAAGATTTAAGTTTAATTATTTTATTTATAAAATATATAATATTAAAAGACCGTAACAGTAACATACGACGAGGAAGTAATAAGATATTATGAGAACATATCATGTTTAAAGAAGTGTTTAGTCATTAATCTTGCATAAAAAAAATTAAAGAAAGATAAGAGGAAGTTGAGGCTTAATTTAGATATTTTTGTTATTTGTCATCAAAAAATTAAAGAGGGATTTTAAAATATAATATCGGTGACAATGCATAAATTATTATACATATATATTAAAAAAGATAATGACCCATAATAAATAATATTAGAGTGATTTTTTGATTGTCTGATTTTATATCAAGAGTCTTAATCGTAGATACGATAAACAATTAAAATTATGATTTGTGACAAATAAATAAGAATGTCACATCCTAAAGAAATAAACCAATAACCATATACAAAAATGAAAATTATAAAATATTAAAACGATGATGTTACCCATCTTATCAAATAAATTTGTATAAAAAAGTATTATTAGTCTTATTCAAAAATAAATAAATTTAGTCAAATGTTTACATTTTTTTTTCAATTTTGTCAAAATTTTAATTATAATAACTTGAAATATTAATAAATGTTATTTTTCAACATAATTTAAATTATTAATAAATATTTTTTAAACATATTTAAATTATAGTATTTATTAATAATTTAAAATTTGGACCAAACTAAACATATTTATAAATATTAAGGGTTACGTTTATTTTCTAATTAGTACTAAAATAATTGATTATATAAATATAAAAAAATTAAATATAAATTATAAAAATTTACTTAACTATCAAATCATATTTTTTAAATTTTTAACAGTAATTATTTAATTTATTTCATTTAAATAGTTAAATAACATTACTGATAAATTTTATAGTTCGATGATCAAAGTAAAATTATTCTTATAATTAGAGATTATACATGTAGGGATATAAACGATTCGAATGAACACAAATAAAGGTATATTCATATTCGTTTGTTTAACTTTAATTAAAAAATGAACGAATATAAATATAAACGAACACGGAACTTTTACTAATAAGATAATCTGTAAAAATAATTGTCTTTAATCTTTAATCAAATGTTAAATTTGAGGGTTAGTGCTCTTAAATCCCAATTTACTAGGTTTGATTCCCCTTGTTCCCACTTTGGTTAATGAGAACGTTTTAATTTTCTAACAATCATTTACAAGCTAATTATCTTAAATAATGTAATTAGTAATAAGTTATAACAAAATTTTATTTTGAATTGAACCCAAAAATAATTTTAATACAAAATAGATTATGTACGTTTTAAAAGACTCAGATTTAATTACAATATCTATAAGGTCATGTGAGAGGTAAAGAATATTTATGAATATATATTATTTTATAATTTCTTTTAAATTATTAAATTTTCTTTTAAAAAATACAACAAAATATGATATGATCGTATTTTTTATATAATTACTCAAAGTATTACGTGTTGGTTAAAAAATTATAGTATATATATATATATGTATTTTTTTAAAAATGTTGCTATTTGAGCGGGAGATATAAACTAGGGCTACAGTGTTGACTGTTGAGGAAGATGGCGATGGGTAACTGCAGCAACATGACTGGTGGAGAGTACTATACAGCTAAGCATCAACCAATAAAAAAAGAAATAAAATATACAACTAAATTAATTTAGAGAACTAATTATAATTTAAATAAATAATAATATTATATTCTCGTACTAAAATTTAAATTTATATAAAATAAATATTTTAATCAGTAAATAAATCAATAAATTCAGGGATGGATCTAGGAGTGTTAGGAAAATCGTACATCCTAAAAATTTTAAATTCTCTTATATTTTATATATTTTATAATTTATTTTTTTATTCTTAACTCTTGTAATTTTGCATTCTATATTTTTAATATAACTTATTGATAATTTGTATCTCTTACATAAAATTCTAGTCCGCCCAGATAAATCTCAATTTCAACCATCTTTATATACATGTAATAAGAATATAAATTAACCTATCTGTCACCATTAATTTACTATTCCCCTCTCTCTCTTTGCCTTTTCTTGCCTTATTCTTCTCTTCAGTTTATATATCTCCAGACCCTTTACTCTCCACTGTTGGATTTAGATCTCACCTTAGCGACATATCGATATATATACACCACTGTTGGATTTAGATCTCACCTTAGCGACATATCGATATATATATGTATATATATGTTTAGTTTCTTCTCTAGGTTATTTCCCATCTTTCTTGCTTGTTTTTAATGTTTTGTTTTTCCAGGAGATTTGGGGCTGTTGGTTCTTTTTGTCCTAGCAGTATATTATGCTGAATGTGTAGGAAAATAAATTCACTTTTCGATTTGTAAAGAGAAACCATAGATTCATATGAACTCTCCAATTTTTTCTGTAAGAAAATTTGTACCATCTAACTTCACCTTTTCTGGTTCATAAAAGGAAGGAAAACGATAGGGTTTTTTGTGTAATTATAAAGCTGGTTCAACTTGTTAGATTTCTGTTGGGTAGATCTCACGTAATCACTTCATGTTTCTACCACTTGGAACAAGCCATATCAGCTGGTCCCGGGTACTCTCTTTGATGCTAAGACTATAAACCTTTTCCTGACAAGAAAATATATATGTAATAAAAGGAAAAGTTCTGGGTATCATGTCTTTCTTCTTGTTTTGATTTTCTCTTTCTTGCAAAGGTTTTCCCATGATTTGTGTCTCTTTGGGTGAACCTCAAATGTTTCTGATCTTCTTTCCTCTATATAATACTCCATATATAGTATATGTGCATGGATATTTGGATTAGCAGATAGCTAGATTGACAGTCGTCGTTTGCAGGTGTAGCATCATCAAGATTCACATGCAAATGCACTGAGGAGATGAAAAGAAAAGAAAAGAAAAACATGTTTTTTCCTTTTGTAATTTTATTACCAAAGTTGTTTAAAAGTGAGAATCCTGATGATGCTGCATCGGCAATAAACGACTACATCAACATGAACAAGATGAGAAAAAGGAAAGACTCTTTCCTCTGTGTTGTCAGGTGAGTTTATATAGTTCTTTAATAAATAAAGGGTATCTGAATATATATATATATATATATATATAAATTGATTTAATGTTGTTTTTTAATCTTTATTAATTAGAATAAATAAAGGGTATGATAATAGCCTATTCTTTTAAAGGAGTTTGACTTGCAGATCCCAGATCTGTGATTATTCTTCTGAGACATATCTGTTGCTGCAATAGAAATGACAAGCTACTTGTTTCATGGATTAGGGTCTTAAAAAGGTGTTTTTGTGTTATAAAAAGGAAATCAGTTCCCTTGTTGGTAATTGGTATACTTGGCAGATTAATGCAGATCCTTGGTTTCTGTTAATGAGGTTTTGCTTGTGGTAATGGGATATAATGAGGCAACAAGGAATGTTGCTGCAGAAGAAAAGGGGAGAGAAATAGTTTAGTGCAAAGCTTTTGGTTCCACTTCTGACCAACATATCTTTGTCTCCGCGAGGTGTATCTAGCCTCGTGACAATATGCATATCAGAATCAAGTTATTATTTACTTGTCGTAATTTCATTTAGTTAAAATTGGGTTGTTCTTTATTATCTTTATAATTAAGTGATATCGATATTTTCTTCAAGTTCCTAATCCTTTCTTACTAAAAAATTTACTAGGGTTCTTCCTTATATTTGACATATTCATTAATTATATGTATGCATGTATTTTGAAGCTAACTAATTAGTGTGTAGAGAACGGGTGATTATATGAATCAATCAGATTATATATCAAGTTTCTAGTTGATTTTCTATATTTGTTACAATATGAAGCCACACATTCGTCTTTAAAATTTTATAAATTTATTACCTAACATAAAATCTCGCGCTCGTCCTGATCTCAGGTATGTTAAATTACTCGAATGTTGTTTCCACAAAATATAGTATATAGTATATAATATCCAACAGCTAAGTCTCTACTAAATTATATTTGGTGTGTCTTTATAAACGTTCTACTGGCCTACATGCTTTGCTTTGTAGGTGAGATGTTCTTGTGGTAAGATTCCCAAATCATGTCATGTTGGACTGTCAAAGACAAAAACATTATATTTGTCTCATGGTAATGGAATTTGATTGCTTCATTTTATTTGCAGATTTAATTCATTAGTGTTGCTATTTCAGTTATATATGCTGTCATGCATATAATTTTTCTTGTAAGATTGACAAGTAAATTGTCTCCATTTGAACTTTATGAAATTATTACCATGATATTAAACTCCTGATTCTATAGATTGATTAAGTAGGGAAATTCTAGGTTGTAATTAGTTGAATCCAACTAGAAACTTAATGTGACTAAAGATACGTTGTTTAAACTTCATGCATCAAAAAAATATTGCAGAAATAGGGTTTAAATAGGAATAGAAATCTTCGATTTTTTTTGGTGTCTTATTTTTGTCTAACACTAAAAATTTAAGTTTAGGTTTTAATATTAAGGTTTAATGTTAGGGTTAAGGATTAGAGTTTAAAGAATCTAGTGTAGGGTGTATTTTTAGAATTTAAAGTTTTTGACTTATAATTTTTGATTATAACTTAAATTTTGATTTTTTTAGTGCCAAAGTATAATAAGATAACGTTTTGGTAATAAGTTTAGTCGGCAACATTGCATTTAAAATATAACTTATTAATAGAGGAATCTTCTTATATAAAATTTTGTGTTCATACTTGATTATCATGACCTTTCTTTTCTTTGTATCTTCAAGTTGGCATTAATTAACCTTTTGAATATCATCATCTTATATGTATGTAACTGTGCAGATTTCTTGTGCACTGAATGCGATCCGAAGGCTTTGGTTGAGATGACCATAAAAGCAAGAAATGGTCCCCTGGCCATGATGATATTATTTGCGTGGCAGACATGCAATGGGAAGGACACGCCATGGATCTCTGACAGGAGATCTTTCAGGTAATTGGGACAAGAAAATAAAATAACAAATGAGAATGAGTTTGAAGCTGCAACGAATGATAAAGGTAAGGGTTATTCAGTTTACGAAAAAAAATCATGTTTCTGGTGGAAACAGGATGAAATACATACACAATATGAGAAACTTTTCAGAATCATCGAATCCATTAAGTAGTAAGGGTTTCTTGTATTAGATTTTATGATATTCTTATCGAATTGATGATAAAAAATATTTTATATATTAAAATTTATTTATCTAAAAATTTAACGAGGGAATAGTTTTTATCCTAAAAGATATAAATGTAATCTGTGTGCATGTCAAAAATTAATAATATCTATAATTAGTTAGTAATTTCTATTACCTTTAAATTATTAAATAATTATTCATCTAATCATTGTAGATTGAGTTATTAGCAATGAGTTTTTATGTCATTACTCCTTACATATTCATCCGATGTTAATTGTTACATGGCATTAAGTTGATTAATCGGATCCCAATTTGCTCAGGCCAACATAAGCTGTGAAACTTGAACCCAGAATTTATCAAAAACCCAAAAATTAACATTAAATCAAATAACATTAAAACTCATTGCCAGAGGATAGGAACTTGGATTAGATTACCCAGTAATTAACTAGCCATAGAAGGTTATAAAGCAAGCATCAAACTAACTAAACTTTGTTACTATCTCACAGGAGCCACATAAAGGATGGGTCGTCGTTGTCACATTTTAACATTCCCGAAAGGTGTCACTCCCTTCTCCGTTAGCAGGGAAGAGTAAGAGCATTGAGGCTCAGGAAACTGCGTCCTTGTACTTCTAAGGAAGGGGCCAAAGTTCTTGTTATTTGTATCCCCTCCGGGGGATGAAAATGCCACGATCTTGTCATAATGGTGATGGTCTGATTCATCATCCGGGAAGTAGCCATTCATCACATCCTGCAATGCCAAATCATCGTACTCTTCATCCGACTTGGTTGAGACTTCGTCAACAGATCCTACCTGTTAAGAATAGCAAAAGGAAGAGACACACAAAACAAACTCATAATTGCATGGCAGGTTGCAGACTTGCAATGCAGTTCACGTTGCAAATTGATCTCTGAAATCAATGTAATAATATTATATATCGCTCATAGTAGAATCTTAACACAAGTTCATACCTCTTCATGGACCTCCTTGTCACCATCATCACTAAGATCCTCATCACTGTCTACCTCAGGTGGATCGTCGATTTCTTCATCACTGCCATACACGGAATTTTCCTCCTTCAACTGTGAGATAGAGAACCGGTAAATGAAGTGAAAAATAAACACAGCATAAATCAAATCCACATGAGTATTAACTCCCATCTTCCTTACTATTTCATCTACTTCGAAATAAACACGTCAAACATAACCAAGCATTGGTAAAGAGTGTATGGAAAAGAACACATTGTAAGAGGTGCTACCTCCTTTGCCGGACCGTCTGACATCCTTGGTGAGCTACAGCATGAAGATTGGTACCTACTACCATTATCGGTACCATCATATCTTGATTCATCCACACTTCCAGCATGACTTGTGCCACCATCACTAGGCCAGGCACTAATTCCAAAGTGACCGAATTGAAGATTTACAGGTTCAGCCCTGCCTATTTTTAGAGGTCCATACAAGGGACTGCCTATCCCACCCTCAGTCCCATGGCCAGAGATGGGTCTTCCATTACTATCAACCAAATCAACTGGCCAAGCTTTTGCAACAGATCCATCAGTGTTAAGAAGGGCCATCAATTGCCTACAAGAATCATTCCTCTGGATCAACTGAAACATTCCCTTGGAGCTCAGTGAATTGGCAGCACACTGGTTCCGGTACTCCTCATCAACCACCACAACTGTGTTTGTTATAGGATCATAAAGTGGCTCCCCAGCTTCACGCCTGCGGAGGCAACTGAAAACCGTGGCATGTATGACAGCCACGCTTCTGTCGACGTTTGTGTTGTTTATTTTGGGGACCAAATGCTTGTCAGCTCGTTTACAAAGATAATCTTGTATCGTCCTGATATTCCTTATATACTTTACATACTTATTTTTTGCAGGATCCAATGTCATGTACTTTGCTCGAACTGCAGACCTTTCCAAGTGTTTATCTTCATTTGTAATGTATATCATGAATGGTATGATTGAAGGGTGTTTCTTCATAAGCCCCATCTGGACATGATAAAAATTGATAAGAATAAAGAAATTTGGGACAAAAACATTTTCCTAAAGGAAACAAACAAAACGTATACTTACAACAAAATTAAGGCTTAAGTGAACACCCTCAACAACCACAGACTCTTTCCTCTCTTCCCATGCAGTGATAAGCCTGTCTAGACTGTCAATTACCATCTCACTTTGTGCCTTAAACCCTTCAACAGCCATCTGTTTGGAACTGATCAATTCAGTATTAGTAGAACCGCTATCTATTGGCTGGGTCCCCTTGCTAGCAGAAGAACCATCAGCTACCTCATCCTTAGGAAGTGACGGAGCAATGCCTGCCAACTTTTTTGCCTGCTTTTTAGCCTTCGCTTCTGCAACTGCCACAGGATCCAAGCACTCCCCAGCATGATAGGTTGAAGCCCAGAGTAGAGGATTTTCCTTCTCATCCGCAAAACTCCTCATCATGTGGCGAATAGAGTCGGTTGAAATCACAGTTGTAATTCCCAACCTACCACCCTGCATAACGTTATTAAAGCACAAATATTAGCTATTATGTAACGGCTAAATTGCGGTTACAATCACTAGTGCCACAACATTAATATGAAAAGCAGAAGATACCAGCAAAGCAGACAAAGTAGATTTGCCACAACCACTAGTACCACACAACAGCACAGTTACAGATTCCTTCCTCTCTCGTATTCTGCAGTGACGATCAAATAAAAGTTACAATGAGACAAGAACGTTCTTGCATCTGATAGGAAGCCACCAAGCAAACGACATTGAACAAGACCATTCTGAAACCGCCACAATAACTAGGCATTAAAGATAAATAAACATGTTACACTCAAAACTTGTGGAATACTTGCGGTGATGAAGTCTCTTATTGGCAAAACCACCAAAAGGAGGAATAGAACCGACAAACAATTGAAATTTTGATGGAGGAACTCGTATGTTGTACGGAAATTTTGTCGTGTTAAATAATAAATAAAGAGAATATCTGAAAGGAATACCAATCTACAAGTTCCTCAGGAATTTTTTTGGGAGGAATATTTGCAGATTCAATATGCAAGCAATTAATCACAGGCTATGTTAATTGCAAAATTTTTGGGTAGGTACAAGATGTCACAGTTGCATGATACCTGCATGCCAAAGCCAAGTCAGCTCTCTGGTTCGGACCCACATACTTATATTCAGACAACGCTTCACAAACAACATCTAAGAAGGTTTCCCTTCTAACAACAACCGATGTGCGTCTTTTGTACAACTCAAATGGTATACTCTTATCTCCATCATTTTTATCTGAAACTAAATAGCTTCCTGCTCTATGAAAGTCAGGATTGGTGGAATGAACACCTTCCTTCTCAGAGTTCCCTTTGAAACCATCAGAATTTAATGTTTCACTTCCCTCATGAAGTAGAGAGTCATAAAACGGTTCATTTCTCATCAATTCAAAAACCCTCTGACTAATCTGGTAAGAAATCCAAACAATGCATTAAGAATAAGGATCCACTTGCCATAAGAATGTGTGTAAACGTGAAAGAACACTGATCATGTCAAAATACAAAATTAAATATGAATTGACATGCAAAACCTCCAAACCTTAAAATTATTAAGGCTAAACTAATAATAACGTCAAAAGTGACTGCACAATCTGGATGATATAGAAGATTATATAAGAATTCTATAAAGGGATCTGATTGAGGAAAAAACTCACAATCTTAATATGCATATGCACATGATTAGGCAATAAATTCAGAAAACGGTGACAGGCCCACGTGGTGTAAAAGGATCTAGAATGCAAAGGTGCCGACAAAATTGATAAACAGGTCAAAACTTATTTCATCTAAATTGATTTCGATCATTTGCAAAGGTCTAAAAGGCAGAAACAAATAGAACCCTAAAAATCTAATGAGATAAATATTCAGTCATAATTATATGACAACGACAGGATACTGATTTCTTTTCTGATAAATAGAGAAGGAAAATATATATAATATACTACTATCAAACTTCCTGAACTTAGAATTAAATCCGGAAAATGTAAATCTGGAAAGGAATTCTATAGAACACGTTATAAACAATCCAGATCCATCCACCGATCCACGGTTTAATCTACTATATCGTATTTACAATTTATCAAACAAACAAAAGTATAAAAGAAATAAACAAATATGATCAATGGGAATCGAAACTTCATCGATCGAAATCGACAATATATAGCAAGTCAAGAATTAAGAGAACGGAAGTAACAGCAGAAAAACCTTGAAAGCATGACGAGCTTTGCAGCCTATGAGTTGGAGAGTACTCTGAAGAACAGGACGCGTGTATTGAAACGACGACGTCTCCTCCTTCTCACCGTCGTCCGCTACAACTATGTACAACACTTTCGTCAGCTCTCCCATCTCTATCTCTATCTCCGTTCATCCAAACAACAAAATCAAAACGTCAACGTTGTTAAAAAAGGCAATGCGGGAAAATCAACAAAGAAGAGTAAAGAAAACCTTATCAGAATATATTTACAGCGAAATCAGCCGAGAAAAAACACGAAAAAATGTGATCGAACGGGAAAGAGAACAAAAAAAGTAGAGATCGTTAGGGTTAGAATGTTTGATTTCTGTTTGTATAAATTCTGGAAATCCTATGAACCGCCATTTCGTAGCAGTGAAGATATACAGCAGAGGTCAAGAGCTTTTCCCTTAGCCATGTTTTGGCCTTGTCATCACACTATACCACGCATCAAGCAACCAAAGCTTCCACGAGTCCTTTCTTTCCTTCCCTCTTTCTCTCTCGCGGGAAGAAAAATTGCGCAGGTATTAAAAGACTGAATTACCCTCTTACTGGGTATTTTAATTACGATACATCTCCTGTTGGTTCAAAGTGGAAGATGGATGAAAAGGGAATTTAGTAAACCGAATGCGCGTGGGGATGGAAGTGTGGGTCCCTTTCTATCAGCACGAGCATCAATGTATGGCAATTGAAGTAATTTTAGGAAGAAGACGAGGGTAAAACAATGAAAAATCCAAATTGTCGTTTTTGATGTGTAATTAAGGAAAAGCGAAAGGAGAACAGAGAAAAGGACTTAACACATAAAATCCATTTTTTACAGTTTTCTTCCGTTTAGTTTACAATTTTAATTACTGAATTAAGAGAGATTGATTAGTCTGTTTTAAACAAAATAAACTATAACTTTATTTGGTTTAAACAAAAAAATAAACAATTGTAATTGGTTTAATTTTACAACAAATTGATTAAAAAATTTAATATATTTTTGAAGTTTATTGATTATGAATTTTAAACAATAAAGAAATTTAAATTAAAGAAAAATTTTATAATCAACGTCGAACATCGTTGAATATTATTAGCGTTAAATATTGTTGAACATTATTAAATTGATCGATAAAGATTAAAAAATTTTAAGGACTCAACATGTAATTAATAATTATTTAAAATAAAATTTTAATTAAATTGTTTTTCATAGGAAAAACTATACGGATGATCACTTAATTATTATCTTTTTTATATTTCGGTCACACAATTAAATTTATCATCAAAATTGATACTAATATTTTATTTCGTTACCGTTTTATTCATCGATCGTTAATTTAATGGAGATTATAACATAACATGGTTTAATAACAATTTTAGTCTCTAAAATTATTATGTTATATCAATTTAATCCTAATAAAAAATAATTTATCAAATATTTAGTCTAAACTTTAAGATCTCTATTATTGTTTCCTCTACAACATATGAAATTCTTTTTTTTTCTTTTCAAGAACCAAACAAAGATCTACAACAATTACCATAAATTCGTCAAGTTTTATATCGATTCTTATCTGATTATAAATATTTATAAAATAATTTTTTTATATTTTTTAAAAAAATAACGTCACCTCAAACTTTTATTTTAATTTATGTATATAAAATAAAAAATATTTAAAAATCAATATTTTTGTTGTTTTAATTTAAAGTTATTATTTAATATATTAGGGCAAAGCAACCCAAATTGTAGATAACGGTTTGATTAGATTTTTATACTTTGCACTTTTTCTTATAAAAACTGAAAATATATATCATGGAGTATTTGTAACGGTTGTAGAAAACTCAAATTGTAGACCTGTGTTCATATTGCAAGGGTTCATATATTTTTTTATTTTTAATGATTATTTTTTAACGTTAAGTGATATTATAAAAATAATTATCTCGATTCTCTAATCTTAAAAAATTACAGTAAATGACTTAATATTTAATTTTTCTTATCTTTTATTTCGTATATGTAGATTGAAACAATGCTTGAATTGACATTGTTTCTTGAAAAAATTAAAAGAAAATAATTTATAAATATTTATAAAAAAAATGTTGATCTAGAACTTGATGAGTTGATCTTATAAAAAAATGATAACTCTCATGGATCTTTGTTTGTTTATTGAGGAAAGTGCAACAAAAGAGAATAATATTACTTGTTTCGCTAGAAGAAAAAAATAAAAATTTCGGGGTTTAATCGAAATATTTAATGAGTTATATTTTTATTAGGATTAAATAAATATAATATAATAAATTTAGGGACTGGAATTGTTATTAAATAATATCATGTTATAGTTTTCGTTAAATATTTAATGATCAGTGACCAAAATAAAAATAAAATAAAATGTTAGCAACGATTTTGATAAAAAAAATAGTTAGATGATCAAAACAGAAAAAAGTAATAGTTGGGTGCCTATTTGTATATTTTTTCCGTCTAAAATAATTTAATTAAAAATTCATTTTAAATAATTTTTAATTTTATGTTGAGTCCTTGAGATTTTTTATTTTTATTAATTAATTTAATGATGTTCAACAATGTTCAGCATTAATAGTATTTAACAGTGTTCGACACACATAGTAGACTCATCCAAAACTAAAACGCATTTATTAAAAAAATAAAGGACAAATTTTTTCATTTACGTCGAACACCGTTAAATATTATTAATATTGAATATAGTTAAATATTATTAATCAATAATAATATTAAAAATTTTAAAATTTAATATATAATTATTAATTAAAATTTTATTTTAAATAATTTTTAATTATGTTATTTTTTAATTTTTATTAATTAATTTAATAATATTTAATATTAATAATATTTAATAATTTAGCGTTTGTTTTAAAATTTTCCTAAAACAAATTACCTAGTGATCTACTGTAATAAAAACATCGTACAAGCTTGTACCAAACAAATTTAATGATCGTGTAAGATATTGGTGGATCCATAAATGTATAGATCCATGTCTCCTATTGGACACGTGTCTTTGCTTTTGTTTGCCACATTTTTTGTTTTGATGGGGTAAAAGCGGATTTAAAAAATACGTATTTAATACATATTTAAAAAATTAAATTTATAATTAATATAAATAATTATTTGCATCATTTCAAGTAAATTTGTATACGATGTTTTATATATAGAGAAAAAAAATTAGAGATCAACTTAATAAAATTAAATGTATATTTTTAACCTTTAAATTGTTTTTGTTAAAATAAATATTTTAATTAAAATATTATAATAAAACCTTCAATACATCATAAATATAACAATGAAAAAAAGCTACGGATACAATATAATATAAATATAATAACCTCGAAAACAAATAATTAAAAGTTGTTGATTGACATTTTCTCATCTCTTAAATTTTAGTTTTTTCTGATTAAATCTCAAGTTTTGAATAATAGAGGGACTATACTAAAAATTAACCATTTTCCTTGGGCATTAGAGTGGACATGTCGGCCCGACCCATTTATCTGTTTTCTCTCTGGAAAGGCTATAATTTTCTTGTTAGGTAATTGCTATCAGTTTTTTCCCCTTTTGATTTTCTCTTGGTTCGCGCTTTCATTTTATCGGTAAGTTTGATTTCATGTTTCATAATTTTTTTTGTTTTGCGTTTGAGGCGATCTTCATTTCTCTACTGGTTGAATTTGCTTATATTCGTCAGAATGTAAGATGTTTGATCATTTGCTTCAATGAAAATTAAACCTTGTTTTTCTTTTAAAAATTTATTATAATGTGTAATTTTATATACTTGGTAAAGCCAATTTTTCCCCCTTTTAATCTCATTTTTCCGAATTTTGAATCTTTGGTCATTCAAAGTAGTGTGTTCTTTTATCTGGTGAAATAGTGAACTTGTTTTTACTTCTGGGTCATTGGGTTTCTGCTTAAGTAATGCCGTCTTTTAAGGAAGATAGTTTTACATTAGGAAGTAGGAACTTAACTGAAAATCTAATGGTATATGTTAATGTAGAAATGAAAGATTAAGTTCAGATGGAAAATCGACGTTTTATTTCTCCTTTTGTGTTGTATATATTGCTTTGTCTTCTTCTATACATTTCGTAGTAGTTAAAAGTTAGAAGATTTAAAACCATTGAGCACATGCAGCTTTATAAGAAAGCTTAATTCATACTTCAGGCAATTGCTTCTTTTGTCTCACATTCTCTGTGCTTCCATCACCCATAACCAATCTGCTTTGTTGCATTCTCTCTGAGCAATTAAAAAGAATGTGGTCGCAACATGCTAGGTATATGGGATCATTTCTAGACATTGTTGTTTGGATTACTCCATTTCTTAGAACAAAGAAGATCTTACCATTATTATTGCAGGTGATTGCCTTCATGGCTGACTTGAAGCACAGAATTCTTATGGTTTCGGATTTTTTCTATCCAAACTTCGGTGGTGTCGAGAATCACATTTATTATCTTTCACAATGCCTGCTAAAACTTGGTCACAAGGTCAGAAAAGTTTTGTAAGCCTGTAGGTTTTGAATCTGTTTGTCAGCACTGTTTTGCTATTTGACATGAGCAAAGGAACTGGAAAAGGGAAATCTTTTCTTTTTTCATTTTTCTAAAAAGGTTTTATATTTCTTCCTCCAGCTCTGCCATTGTTTCACTAAAACTGATATCATTTTGTTTTTCCGCTTTGGTAAGAGGAGAGACATTCTTTCTTTACCATCCAACTCTATTTTACCTTCCTTTCCTGCATATCAAATGTTTTTTTTTTCCTTCAAAATATCAATGAAATAAGTACCAAATTCCAGTCATTTTGTGTCGTTAGATTGTATGATATCTTTACTTGATCATTTCAGGTGGTTGTTTTGACCCATGCTTATGGAAATCGATCTGGGGTGAGATATATGACTGGTGGTTTGAAGGTTTATTATGTACCATGGCGGCCATTCCTTATGCAGAATACATTCCCAACTATCTATGGAACATTTCCAATAATAAGGACCATACTTCTTCGGGAAAAGATATCACTTGTGCACGGTCATCAAGCCTTCTCTACTCTATGCCACGAGACTTTGATGCACTCACGTACCATGGGATACAAGGTTGTATTTACTGATCATTCATTGTATGGTTTTGCTGATGTGGGAAGCATCCACATGAACAAGGTTCTGCAGTTTACTTTAGCAGATGTAACCCGGGCCATTTGTGTTTCTCATACAAGCAAGGAAAATACAGTGCTACGATCGGGCTTGCCGCCAGAAAAGGTTTTTGTAATACCTAATGCTGTGGACACAGCTATGTTCAAGCCTGCTCAAGTGCGCCTTGGTCGTGATGAAATTGTTATTGTTGTGATAAGTAGGCTGGTTTATCGGAAGGGTGCAGATTTACTTGTGGAAGTCATTCCAGAAGTTTGCCGTTTGTATCCCAATGTGAGTTGCTTAGACCTTGTTTATTGCTGAAAAAGGTTTTGATTTATTTGTTTGTTCTGTTACTTTTTAGCTGTCCTGGTATTAGTTAAAAATGAGGAATCCTGTCAGTTGATATGTTGCTTCACCTGCTACCGGCAAGTATATGAGATGGTTAGATTTTTCTGTTACCTAAGTCCTTTGGTTAGATATTCTGCAATGAGGGTTAATGCTGCTACCGGCTAATTCAGACTAAGCTGAAAATGAGCATTGTTATTTTTCTATATGAACTGGTTGGCTATTTATTTTGGTGTATAATTCCTATTTACATGTGAAAGACAAGTTTATGTAGAACAACATATCCTGTCTTTTCACCAGTTGCAATTTGGGATGAATGTAACTAATTGTTATGTTTTATTTGCATAGAAGATTGTGTTATATCCAAATTTTTTTTGTTGAATTTTTGTTAGTCTTACAAAATAATTCAGTATCCCATTATATTGGTTTCTTTTCTATAATTAATGTGAGAGGAGTTGCTTGGAACAGGGTTTATTACAGCTTTCTAATAATTATGATGGTCTGTCGGTTACAGGGCTAAGAATTAGCTTTCTAATAATTATGATGGTTCGTCGGCTACATCTGAAATTCTGCTACACTTACGTTAGGTGATCCATTGATGTGCTTTAACTTTTAGTTAACTTTTGGTTTATATTCTCATTGGTCAAAATCATTTGAATGAAGAGTTGGAATTTAGTTGAAATTACAGCTGCAAAATGTTATAATATTGTCTCCCTTGTTATTTGGAGTTCAATTTTCTACTTTTTGAATACTGTTAAGGTTCGTTTCATTGTTGGCGGAGATGGACCTAAACGAGTACGGTTGGAAGAGATGAGAGAAAAGCACTCTCTTCAAGATCGAGTCGAGATGTTGGGGGCTGTACCTCATGCTTCTGTAAGGTCTGTGCTGATTTCTGGCCACATATTCTTAAACAGGTAAAGTGAATTTGGTTCCTTTAGACCACCATTGTTAGTTTTTTTAATTCTCTATGCAACCAGACAAGCAAAGAAATGAGGGGAAAATAATATACGAAAGAGGACGAGCTAGCATTTGTTGATTATTTTGTAATCAATAGTAGATGCCACTTCTCTGATTTTTGTGTTATTCTTGTTCTTTTGACAGTTCTTTAACTGAAGCTTTCTGCATAGCCATATTGGAGGCTGCAAGTTGTGGACTGTTAACTGTCAGTACACGTGTAGGAGGTGTTCCGGAGGCATGTATTTCACTCTCATTAGCATGGACATACCATCTTAGTTTATACTTTTGCACATAAAAAGGATAGAAATTTATTTAAGATATCATATAATTTTCCATTTACTTGTTTTAGGTTTTACCAGATGACATGATAGTACTTGCTGAGCCAGATCCAAGTGACATGGTACATGCAATTAGGAAGGCAATATCTATCCTTCCTAATATTGATCCGCAGGTTATGCATGATCGTGTAAGTTATTCATATCGACTTTATATCATGATTTGTATTGTGCAAGGTGAATAAATGCATTTTTTTTTTGCTTTTTTGTCACAAGATGAAGAGACTTTATAATTGGAATGATGTGGCTGAAAGGACCGAGATAGTGTACAATCGTGCTTTGAAATGTTCTGATCAGAGTCTCCTAGAGCGACTTTCAAGGTAAGCCATTGAATGTTTTCCTAGTGGATGAGCTCACAAATTATGTTGCTATGATGGTTTCACACTTTCCATGTTCAATGCGGAATAGTAAACTTTTGAACATTTCCGGTATATTTTGGAGGTGATACCCTTATTATATCCATGTTCCTGGATGTTCGATCTCGAGTCTGACACGTTTTTTTTTTTACAATGTTGAATCCGAGTGACATACAAAGTGGTAGCTTGTAACTTGGAAAGGTTTGGTGCAAGTAGTTTATGATTTTCTAATGAGGTGATGGCTTGTTAGGTATCTTTCTTGTGGAGCGTGGGCAGGCAAGCTGTTTTGCATGGTTATGATAATCGACTTTTTGATATGGCGTCTGTTAGAACTATTGCAGGTATATATATATATATATTTCATGCACAAGAGCCCCTAACCTAAATTTAGGGTGTGTGGCTAGAATTCAGGATTTGGGTTTATAGGTTAAAACTTAAATCTCTAACTATATTATCCCGAAACTAAACCCTAACCTCTAAACCCTAAATTCGATATATTTGTGTGACACCATAAAATGATAGATATTCTTTTTATCTACTCTTCTGCACCAGCCTGCTAAGGATATTGAGGAGGTGCCTGATGTGTCTCTACCCTGCCATCAACATGCAGAAAGGATGGAAGAAGTTTTTCACTGAAAATCGTAAGAATATTATTAGTAATAATATAATTATTACCTCAAATATTTAATGTTTTGTTTATTCCATTATTCTTTACGTATTCACAGTCACTGATAAATTCCCATTCCTTTGCATGGATTCACTTGTGAATGTAATGAGTGATTCAGAATTTATGAAATACAATATTTTGTTTTTTTCATGTATTTTACCATTTGTCTATAATTAATTTTTTTTCTTTGTAATTATTTAATTAACTCATTTGACTTTTTTAGTCTTATACTGACATTTTTATTGTATCTGTCTAGAACTATTCTGTTATTTATATTCGAATTATTGAGTGATAACTTCATATTGATTATTACGCGGGTTCATTTTCCTAGGCAAACTAGTAATTGATATCTTTGAATATATTTTTGGATATTGTTATTTTAAATAGACTTAAATAAAAAAAATAAGTCTTAAACTATATTCTTTTTAGTTTTAGGTGCCTAAAGTAAATTTTTTATTAAATATAAGTGTTTAAAGTTTACACTGTTATAATTTATTTTAAGTGCATGATAGTTAACTACTGTTAAAAAATTGTTAATCAATAAATACTCTAAGAAAAAATTATTTTTTTAATTTAAAAAATCTCATTTTTTTAGTTTTTACATAACATTCCAAAGATCCCTAAGTTTTTCCAAACTCAAACACCTAAATGATTGCCGCTTTTGTCATCGATCGTCACCTTTGAACATACCTTTTTGATTGTCAAATTTAATCGGTTATTTTTCTCATCACGATGACGATTTGGGGGTTGGATTTGAAAAAAAAAATAAGAATTTTAAGATTGTTTTATAAAAATTGAAATTTTGTGGGGTTTCCTGAACATATTAATTTTGGTGTAAAAATGTTTTAAACATTTATTTTTAATAAAATAAAATAAATATACCACGTGTCGTGTTTTGATTAGTCAATAAATTTTTCTCTCACATTGTGTTACCAGAATCGATTTTTCGAAAGAAAAGATATATTTAGATTATGAGTTATATTTTGATATACAGGTAGTATAATTTTTTACATAATCATTCGTATTTAAATTATAACATCTAAAAACTAAATCTTTACGTTAACCCCCTAAATTTTAAACTATAAATTCTAATCTTAAATATTAAAATTAATCATAAACCTTAAATATATATCTATTTATTTTTCAAAGTATTTTATATTATATAGTACTAATTATTAAATATTAAAATTCAAAAAAGTAATAAATATTTGTTGACCTATGGTAGTTTAAGTGCAAATTTTCAAATCATAGTACTGAGAGCAATAATTTGGTGAATTATGGAAATAAACAAGTAGAATGAAAGAAGATGCCATAGCCGTCTGAAATCTTAACGTTGACTGTTAGTCTCGCACAACTCTCACTATCTACTGACGGAAGCAAAGTACAGGAAACAGAACTTAACCTCGTGAATTGACGTCCTTTTCCCCTTCCTATAATTCCAAATATTTTGTTTTGGGTAAACTATAACGGAGCTCACTGAATTACAGGTATGAGTACATTTACATCATTTAATTATTAAAAGTTACATTTAAGTCACTTATTTATGGGTAAGGTTACATTTAAGTCATCCAATTATTAAAAGTTATATTTGGGTCAATAAATTATAGGTAAATTTACGATTGAATCACCCTTCATATTTAAAAAACTACATCAATTTGGTTATTTTTCTTCTAAATTACTTGTATACCCCGTTAATATTAAGGTACTTTATTTGAAATTATTAATTAATCTAACATACAAATTGATAAAAAAAATTAAATATAAAATATGACTCAAATTTAATCTTACCTATAATTGATTGATCCAAATATAACCTTTATTAAATGGGTGACCCCAATGTAATTTTACCCATAGTTAAGTGACCTAAACATAAAATTTAATATTTGAGTAACTAAATGTAATTGTACCTATAATTTAATGACCTCTATTGTAATTTACCCTTACGTTTTCCATTTTAAAGCATTTCTCACACCCCATTCTTCTTCCACCCTGCATTTCTTTCTCAGCTCTTTTGATTTATTTTTTTAATGGATAATAATCAGTATTAATTTCCTTCGTATATATATCATTCAGCTTCTCTGGTATGTTGGAATTTCTCATTCTTTTGAATCAATGTGTTTGCTGCTTTTCTTGTATTCTTAGCTCTTGCTAATTTTCTCTCTGTAATGCCATTGTTTAAGGGAAAAGTTTGGGTTTTTAATCTCAGCATTTTGTTGTTAATTCATTGTTTAATTTGATTTTTTTATTGGGGGTGAAATCTTGCTGATCTATTTGACTATTTGACTTATGGGTTGCAAATCTATTAGTTAGAACTGAAACTTACAAAATGTAGGAAAAATTGAAGCTATAGTTAAATCTGGGTATTGCATTTTGTTGCTAAATATCTAAAATTTATTATCATTTTCCATCATATAATTGTTCATTTCAGCAGGAAGCACACTTTTGCGGTTAAGAGATTTATCTACATTTGAGGAAATGGCTACATCTGAGCAAGAGCATGATTTTGTTACGTGGGGTTTGCAACTATTTAATAGTGATCCTTATGCTAATTGTGGATATTGTGGTGTGCTAACTCAAGAAGATGGAGACTTTTATTCTGGAAATAGTTTCAAGGAGGATCATTACGACTCGGGAGAATGTTGCAATGTAGAAAATGATGAGGCTATTGCTCATACTCTTCAACTTCAAGAACTGTCAAAACTTGCAGTCGTGGGATCGCCAAGCCGAGGGGAGGAAGAAGAATTGCAATTACAGTTGCAAGTGTCTAGTTATCCTCAAGATTGTGTCAATCAGTCTGTTGGGAACTTTGGTTCTGGTATAAGCAAATTTCTAAATTTCGAGTTCAATGTTTTGAGTTGCTTATTTGTCTTTTAATGTGTTGCATTACCATGTTTTTGTTTTGTGATTTGTAGGGCAAGGTTTTGGTGAGGAAGACCAGTATGATACTACGACTTCCGGTTCATGTTCTAGCCCTGAAGAGAAGGTGTTATGTGAGGAGGATAGGTCATATCCATTGGAGCTAACAGATGAGTTCGCTCTTGATGGTGAAGTGGGGAAAGTGCTGAATCAGATGGTTCCTGTTCCTGTAAGTGTGAATACGGTTTATATTCTTGATCTGACTTATAAAGTTGTGCTGTAGTTATGCTTTTAGATTTCCATCTGGTTGTGTGTAGCATGTTCCAAGAATCAATGGGGAAATACCCTCGATTGATGAAGCTACTTTAGATCATCAAAGGCTACTAGAAAGGTTTGCTTTTTTTTATTCTTTTGTTTTCCCCTTTGACCTATTTGTTGACTATATGGTTCTGGAAATTCATTTGCTATAACAGATTGGAAGTCTATAATTTAGTGGAGCTTAAAGTTGAAGGAGATGGTAACTGTCAGGTTAGCTTTAAAGCTGCAAGCATGGATATTAACATCTATAGAGCTAGGTGTTAAGTTGAATAGGCTGCAGTTGTAGTTAAGGTGGTTAGTAGTTTGTTGTAACTGTCATGCAAAGCTTTCGAAGCTTCTGGAGATTTATCTCCTTGTATAAATAAGAGTCTTTGCTCTTAACTTTGATCACAGATTTGGAATTACAAAGATAGGATTGTTTCTTATAGTTTCTTTTCATAGTCAACATGGTATCAGTCGCTAGGGTATGACCTTCTTGTTTTCCGTCTTATTCTTCTTTGTTCACTGTTTCTTGGTTCTTTCTTCCTACTCGCCAATGGCGTTACCAGAAGCTCTCGTTGAACAAACTCTGGGTGAAGTTGGATTAGAAGCTCAAGTTTTTTCCAATAAACGGATCAATGTCTGTCTTACAGATTCTAACTATCTTCTTTGGAGGCAGCAAGTGATCCTCACTGTTCGGGGGCTCGGTCTTGAAGGCTTCCTTGATGGCTCCATGGTGGTTCCTTCCAGAACTGTGCGCAATCGAGCTGGTGAGGTGACTCTAAAACCAATTGAGGCAGAATGCTTGGCGAGATGGTGGATAACAACCACGATGCAAGCGAACTATCTTGCTTAAAATACTGAACGTAAGCAGGGTTTAGAGTCACCTCACCAGCTCGATTGCGCACAGTTCTGGAAGGAACCACCATGGAGCCATCAAGGAAGCCTTCAAGACCGAGCCCCCGAACAGTGAGAATCACTTGCTGCCTCCAAAGAAGATAGTTAGAATCTGTAAGACAGACATTGATCCGTTTATTGGAAAAAACTTGAGCTTCTAATCCAACTTCACCCAGAGTTTGTTCAACGAGAGCTTCTGGTAACGCCATTGGCGAGCAGGAAGAAAGAACCAAGAAACAGTGAACAAAGAAGAATAAGACGGAAAACAAGAAGGTCATACCCTAGCGACTGATACCATGTTGACTATGAAAAGAAACTATAAGAAACAATCCTATCTTTGTAATTCCAAATCTGTGATCAAAGTTAAGAGCAAAGACTCTTATTTATACAAGGAGATAAATCTCCAGAAGCTTCGAAAGCTTTGCATGACAGTTACAACAAACTACTAACCACCTTAACTACAGCTGCAGCCTATTCAACTTAACACTAGGATCCATTTTAATGTTTTTCACACATATAACATCGGCATAATTGAAGTTGTCTAGACTGTCATTACACGTATGTAGGTTTCATGCATCCATATAAAAGCATGGGTATCTGTTGATATTTTTTCCCTTCTAAGTTCTAACAATTAATTTCCAGGGTATTGACTCCATTGCTGGTAAAACTTTTGAATGTTGCTATTGACATAAAATCTCATCCCTTCATGCTTTTAGGTCTTGATCTCTTGATTAACTTTTCCCTATGACATTCTTCCCAGTGCTCATGGAAGCTAACTAATTGTTACTGCAGTGCTTAATGTAAATTTATACCCAATGTCTCACTAGTTTCATGATATTTTCAGTTTCGTGCTCTATCTGATCAATTTTATCGAACTCCTGAGCATCATGAGTTTGTGAGACAGCAAGTCGTAAATCAGGTTAGTTTCTGACGTAATAACAAAGTTTGGCCTGGGGGGGATTAGTCTTTTGTTGAAATCATTGTGTGTTGCATGTAAAGTTCAATGTTTTAACTTTTCTTTTCTTGCTATATTTTGTACATTCAGCTAGAGTCTTGTCCAGATATATATGAGGGGTATCTTCCCATGACATATGGTGATTATTTGGAGAAGATGTCCAAGTATTTTTCTGATCCTCCATGATCATTCTTACTTTTTTGTATATATATTTTTCTTGACATTGCTTCTTCATCATATTGATGCTTATAGGAGCGGTGAATGGGGTGATCATGTCACTTTGCAGGCTGCTGCTGATTCGGTATGCTCCACCTATGTTTTGGGGGGGGTGATAGATTCCACACTTTCTCCATTCCTCCCAATCCCTTAAAATTGTTGTTAAATTGTTCTATTTGTCTAACTTGCATCTCAACTTTCCATTGTCAATCATCCATCTAATTTCTCTCCCTATGAACTACAGACATTCAAAAGAAAAGTTGATGCTAATTTCTGTGTGCTGTTTTTTAATTTACAATATAGGTAGAAGAGTGTATTGGTTATTGCAATTTTGTTGAAAGATAATGCATAGCATACTATTTTCTTTTTGCAGTATGGTGTTAAAATATTTGTCATAACATCTTTCAAGGACACTTGCTACATTGAGATTCTTCCAAATGTCCAAAGGTCGAAACGAGGTATAGTTTCTATCACTCTTGCTTCTATGACTTTCATTTATATAATCCTTGAATAAGTTCTTTTCTTGTTTATCATCACAAATTCTTATTCAATAGGTGAATATGATGATGGTTACTTGATATGATCTGATATGATCTCTGTAGATTTTCTATCCTTCCTTATCACCTAGTGGTTTTCCGGAGAAGGAAGATACACTTCAACTCAACTATTATGATGTTCTGTGGATATCTTATCTCAAATTAATCTGTTTGGCCTAATTTCTGCAGTTATTTTTTTGAGCTTTTGGGCAGAGGTGCACTATAACTCAATATACCCTTTTGGAGGTAAATACCGCCCTCGAAAATTATTTCTTATGTGTGCATTCTAGCCAGTGAATGTTAGAAGTACACTGGTTTATTGTATTGAATGCAGCTGAGCCTGCCCTCAAAATTCTAAAGCTGCTTCAATTATAGCTCAAGTTCACCTCTTTTAGTTGCGCGGTTTTGAGTGAACCAGTCGGTTTTTATGTCCCTAGAACATTTTCACTCAGTATTTGATGGAAAGCTTACCTAGTGCATGAACTCAACCATTTTTGATTACTGTTGTCTGTTGTTTTCTCCCGAAACTAAAACCAGCTTTGTTGCCTTTTGTGCTTAAGTTGCAACATCTCAATGAGGATTCTAGTCAAGGCATATGTGCTTTTAAGTTTTAACCATAGGTTCAAGACAGGATGGGGCATTTAAGAAATGAAACTTGTGAATTAGTCATCCTCTCTTCTTTTTTTTTCCTGATAACCGGGAGAGGGCGCAATGTTTGAACCGTGGACAAGTCGATGCCAATGCCGCTTAACCACTAGGACAGTGAGACTACCTGCAGTGAATTAGTCATTTCTTAAATCCGTGTATCGTTGAGCATATCATAATACTCGGCTTATCTTGGTTATCTTTATATTCAGATGTGCCTGCATTTGGGACTAAGAAGAAGAGAAGGTGGCGAATGTTTCGAAACAAGCATTTGGGTTCAGCTGATGAGTATCAATGAAACAATCCACCATTGTTGCTTCTGCAAGAAAGCTAATCTGTCTCACCACTTGTTTCCTAATAATGTAAGGGTTTATTCAAGGTTGATTTTAAGGATAGAAAGCAAAGCAAGGCCGGAGAGATCACCTTTGCTTGCTTCAATGCCCCACTTGAGATTGTAAATTTCTTGGATCTAAATCTATCCCATGTTTTTTCTCTCCAAATAAATATATACTATATAATACAATAAGACATACTTATATTTGTGTAAAACTTAGTATGATTAATGTTTTAACAAAAGGGTTGTTATATTTTATTGGACTCAGAATTTCATTTAAGGGTGCAAATTATCGAGAAGTTATATTAAAAATATATAGTATAAAATTATAAAAGTTGGGGTGCGGAATTAGATTATCGATAAAAATACGAAATATATAAAATATATGAAAATTTAAAATTTGTAGGGAGAGCGGTTCTCCCCTTCTACACCTTTTAGCTCCATCCTTGTATTTCATATTTTATTCAAATTAACTATTAAATATATATTAACACAATATAATATCTTAGATCATATTTTATTCAAATTAACTATTAAATATATATTAACACAATATAATATCTTAGATAGATATGATAGAGATAATATGAGCATCACTAATCACTAAATCATTTAATAAATCGTAAAAATATTGATATACACAAGTATTGATAGCTCAAGTATTTATACTAATTAATATCTCATTTTATTCGTATAAATATATTAATATATATAAAAGTATATTCTAAAATAAATATTACTTGTATTCATTGTAACTAATTAAAAAAATATTTACACCTATAGAACTCAAATATGAACTCTCATAATTATCATAAACTCAACCTTTCGATTAAATTAAGATCTCGTTATTTTTTATTAAGATACCAAGTCCACTTTGATAAGAATTTGTAGACCATATTTAAATTCGTTGTTATTCGATTTATTGATAAATAAACAATTATACTTTTCTAATTTACTTCATAATTATGAGATTTAATCTAAAATATTATTCAAGAAATTATTTTCTCACGCAGGCGTGTTACTAAATTAACTTATAATTAGTCTAAATATCATAATTTTAACAATCTTTCTGAACAAGGACGAAACTATATGGGGATGGGGAGGGACAATTACTCCCCATCTCTGAAGAAACTTTTTATTTATTTCTATCCTCTTATTTATATTTTTTAAAAAAATAATTTTTTTTTATAAATTTATTCTCTTATTTTTAAATATTTATATTTTGCTCCTCTCAACCTAAATACCGATTTGTCCTGGTTTTGATAACTTATTTTTTTTATTGCTTCAACAGAAGCATGTAGTCTTCATTATTCCTACATGATTTGATTAAAAATGAAGTGTCATAATCATTCTTGAATCTGTAATTCATTTTTACTTTCTCCCATCCATGTAGCCAATACCCACTGAATTATTACACATTATGAGATCCTATTTCACTCCACGCTTGACAGACCCACACCTCTCGGATATCATTATTTTGTTTTCCCCTTAACGAATAATTTTACACCCTTTAAACTTATTTATAATTCCGATATATTTTATAATATTAGTATATAATTATATTTTTAAAATAAATATTAAGATTTAAATACTATTATTTTATTTTTCGTCGAAACGTACCAAATTTCAAACTCGTTTCGGTTTGATTATTGATAGTTGAGATCATATTGTTCCCCAATAAGACGAAGATGTTTTTATGATTTTTGTTTATATATGTTTGTTTGATCTATGAAAACGTCTTTATTTTAAAAAGATATATGTCTTATTTAATTAATATTTAAATAAAAAATTTAAAAATTATATAAAAATATTTTATGAGAAACAATATTCTCTTCTAACCACAATATAACTTCGTCCCTGATCCTACTAGATTTTAAAATTAATATAAAATTTTTAAAAACTATAATTATGATAGAAGGATCAAACTGATACAACCAATACTTTTTAGAATCAAATCCTTTGTTTATGGAATAATTATTTTTTCTTTTAGAAAAACCTGTGAGCATTTGCATTTGCATTACACAGTGACACAAAATGCCTTGAGAAGAATAGTATTTGATTCCCAATACTACACTAACATTGCAACAATAAAGCTTCAAGATACAAGCATGGGACGGATTAGAAGTGATTAACGAGTTAAATAATTCATGAATTATTTAAATTTAACTCGATTAAAATTTAAGTTGATTTGATTTAAACTCGAATTTGATTCGAGAATTTAACAAATTGAGTTGAACAAAATTAATCTCGACTCACTAATTTTATGAACAAATAGTTAATTTTAATTTTTTTGTTGTTTAATAGATGGAAGATAATTATATGTCTCGTTAAAAAATCTCCCTAAACCTAAATGGAAAAAAAAGAATAGATATGATAATTTGAATAGAGTAACAAATTGTTCTCCAACATGATCTACTCAAGATAAATAAGCAAAAACAACAAAGGAACCATACCTGCAACATAAACCCATAAAACTTCAATAAAACAAGGAAATCAACCAATACCACTAGTTGTTGTAGATTGGTGAGCCTCACGTTGAACAATTTATTATACCCAAACTGGAGCAACATTCATTAACAAGACACCTGGTGGTTGACCACGCAAGGTAGTAGCACGAACATCAGCCACTTCGTTGGCAGATTAACCAATATGTCGTATTACCACATTCCAATCACATCGACTCATCTTTGAATAACTGAAATTAAAGCATTACGGGATTGAATCATCTCATTGGATTGAATGCACATAACGCCCTCAAGATTATCTGACTTCAAGACAACACATCTATAACCAATTCGCCAAGCATGTCATAGACCATCAATCATAGCCCAAAGTGTTTATAGACCATCCCATTGTATTTGTAGATTGATAGTTTAGAATTTAGATTTTAAAAGTGTTTTATACAATCTTTAGATATTTTTAATTAAATTTGTTAATTTATGTTAATATTAAGTCCCATGTAGTATTACTAAATTTTACTTTTAGTTTAAAATAAGGTAAGTTTTTAAGTGAGTTTAACAAGTAACAGATCGAACTTAGCGAGCTTAATGAAAATAATGAGCAACGAGACGAATCAAGTATAATTTTAACAAGTATAAATCGAATATGATTTTAATAAATTTAACGAGTAACAGATCAAATCGAACAATAAAATTTTTAAATAAGTATGAGTCGAGTATTATTCTATTCGCGATCGACTTGCTCGGTAAATACCCGTAGTACGGATGATCGAAAAGCCGTGATAAACTGGGTAAAAAGGGACCAAATTTAAATTTTAGTTTAATTGTATTATCTGATCCCAATTTAGGGACATATCACATAATTAACCCAGAACACTTTTAAAAATTCTTTTTTACCTTCCTGTGATTTTCACTTTCATTTTCTTGTTATCTTACTGGTACATTCTGCACTGACTTGTCTGAAGCTACATTGGACTTTCAAGACAGCGAGAAATGAAACTTCTTATCAACAAACAGTAAAACTTAAATGTGTTTTGCCGGTGTTTGAAAAAACATAATTACATACATAAATTTGTTGTTGGGTCACATAATAAATTAAAATTTATGAGGTAAATAGTATTTTTTTAATCTAACTACAGTAATATAATAATATTTATTTTAAATATATTCTCATTAATTAAACATTAAGTATTTAATTATTATATTAATATTATTAATGATTGAATTCATGACATCTAAAAATAATAATCGTTCTTTTAATCATTGAAGCAAGATAATTCGTACAAGTAAATAATAGTATGGATATCATTTATCAAATGAAATTGTATCACATAACTAGTGGAGGACGTATTAAGTGGTGTTTGAGTCGGTAAATTAACTCGAGATTTAAAATATAAACCGATTGATCTGATTAAAATTTTATATTATTTTAAATATGATCATTTGAATTTATTAGAAAAGTTATACATAGAATGTAAAAATTTGATTGAAACTAATCGATTAAACATTAATCTAAATTTAAAAATTATTAATATTTTATTGATTTGATATTAATATATATCAAAATTAATGATTTAATATTAATTGATATAAATTAATTAATATGATATAACTAAAATTATTATATATTCAAACCAAAATTAAATATAATCAAACCCAAAATATTCTGAATTAAAGCCGACCCGCACAAGCTTGTCCTCTAAGATTTTGTTCTTTAATACTTTTAAAAAATAGTTTCGGGATAAAAATAATTTTAGAATCGAAAGCAATACAAAACCTGTATATTTTTAGGTAAAAAAATAATTTTTAAATTGATTTTGAAAATCTAAAACGCTAACTTTTAATTTTTCTAAAAATATTTTTAAATAAAATTATTAATTTATTCATGTTTATGTCATTATTTATTTTATATTTAAAAAATATTTAAAATAAATAAAAACTTAAAATTATTTTTAACAATATATTAAAAATTATATTTATATTAAATAATTTACTATTTTCCATAGCTGAAAGGAAATATGTGTATGGGCATCAAACCGATTTGACATCCCATCAATGAAAAAAATAGTACAGGGTTAGGGACCCTAAAATCAACCCATCTCTCGGCTCTATGGCGTCTGCTACAGGTCAAATAGCCTAGGGAAGGGCAATGTCACACATCCAGACCACTACACACAAATTGTTCCTTTTGCATAGTAGCTCCTGGTGAACATTTTTAAATGAAGTTTACTCAACAAGTTTTTTTTTTTTTTTAATTTGATTTATATGTTAAACATGCGTTTAAATTATATTTTTATTTAGATATTTAAATTATTTTTAAAATTAAATAAGTATTTAATATTTTATTATATAATTTATTTAAGGTTTTTTAATTCTTATCAATAAATAATATGTGTTATTGTATAAAAATTTAAAATTATATAAAATATAAATAAAATTAATAAAATAAAAATATATTTTAAAATTTTAAATACTCTTAAAATAGTCTTCAAAATCTATAAACCACTAAATTTAGATATTCTCGTCAATGTTGCCAACGACGAAATGAAGCACCATTTGAGTATTGATCAACTTACATGTCATTTGTCGTGTGTTCTATCATTGTTTGTTATGAATCGTTAAAAAATGTTTGATATTTCTAAGTTTTGCCGGTGTTAATCGATTTTCGACGATGGAATAGAAGGAGAAATAGCCATGAAGTTTCGACGATAGATGTGGTGCACAACGACGTGACAAACAATCATGAAATTAACCTGGATTTAGGTTTAGAAGTTAGGATTTTATAATTTGGGAGTTATTTTGTGAAATCTGGAAATTTTAGTGTTTTTATTAATTAAGTAATTGTATTTATTTATAATATAATTTTAGAATTTTTAAGAGATGATATGTATTTTATAACAATAAAAATTATCGAAAAATCTTAAATAAGTTACGGAATAAAACGTTAGACACCTATTTCATCCAAAAAATAATTTAAATAATTAATTAAAATATAATTTAAATACCTATTTAAAATAAAATATATAATATAAATATCTATTTAACGGTTAAACTTTTAATTTAATAATAAATTTGTTTAATAATTTAAAACATACCTTAATTCATACTCTCATGTAATTATTAATAAAATGTACAAACATTTAATTTAAAAAATAAAAGACCAAGTCCTGATAATAAAATAATATATATTCTAAATTGTCATAGTTTTAGAAGATTTTCATAAATATTATGGTTAAATTATATTATTTATAAAATATTTCATCAGTTATATCATTTATTAAAATATTTCATTTTTAAAAAGTTAAATATCCTTTTCATCATCCTGTTTTTTTATCCACTCTTAATACTTCATTTGTAGTAAAAACATGTTGGTAGTTGAGACTAATTATTTCTCAGAAAATCATTTTAAAACATTATAATTCCATTAATGTTATTTTTCATATTTATTTTTAATAATTATAATATCATAGGTCTGAAGTAAACTAATATCAATTAAAACATTTTTAAAATTATTTGCGAAAACTTTAAATTTTTAGAAAATAATATTAAAAATTCATAAAATAAAATTATTTTATTAAAATAAAATTTAAAATTAAAATTAAATTAAAAAAAATAGATAACAAAATTAGATTAAAATAGATGATTTAATTTTTATATTAAAAAATTCCTACCCGTCATTCACAGCTTGACGCTTTCAAGGACAACCGTTCTCTACAAAGGCTGACCTCCCGATATTAATCTCTCTGATTGGACCGTTTACCCTTCCACAGAAACCACCGGGAGCGGAGGAGCAGCGCCAACATTGATGAACAACTCATTCGTTATATCATCACCGTCCAATTCCAATAAACTAACAAACGGAGAGAGAGGAGAGAGAGAGAAAGGCTGTTTTGCCGTACAAGAAGGGAGGACGCGGTGGCCGGCTTTTTTCAGTTGTTCCGTTTAATACGACTGAGATTTTATTGGAAATCGGAAAAAGTGGAGGGTTTACAATGCAAGGAATTGCGTGGCGGTCGGCTCGGAATGCGGGCGTTACTTCCCATGGAAAACCGCTGACTGCTGACATCATCTTCTTCGCTTGCCCGTACACTTCTCCCAACGCTGTGCTGGTCTATGATTCACATCCAATCAATCTCTTCCATCTCACTCTAATCAAAACTCATTAAAATTAAGACTAAAAATATTATACTTATTAAAAAATTTATACTAATTTATTTACGAATTTTAACTTAATAATTTATTTTTTTTTTAATAATAAAAAATATTATTATTTAATATAATCACCGATATATTATTTTATATCGAATACAATAAATATATTATAAAATAACTTATTCAACATATATTTTTACACATATGATGTCAATTTTTAATTTTATATACTTTAATGAAATAATTTAATATTTTATCTCGTTAAATGTTTTACAATTGATCACATATTTTTATTAAAAAGACGTGTTAAAGCTAAATACACATTGAGCATTTTTTTAAAATAATAATTAAATAACTTTAGGTGATAAACACAGACATTGTTAACTAATTAAATATTAATTATAAATACAAGTATTTAACATTTAAAAAGTAAAATAAAGAAGGAAATATC
Source organism: Abelmoschus esculentus (assembly GCA_035048815.1). Lineage (NCBI taxonomy): Eukaryota > Viridiplantae > Streptophyta > Magnoliopsida > Malvales > Malvaceae > Abelmoschus > Abelmoschus esculentus. The sequence continues at coordinate 2,871,431 of JAUCBN010000032.1, forward strand.
AAATTTATGCGTTTTCCTTCTATAAAGTAGGGTTTTATTGCTTCTTTCACCATTATTTATTATTTATAAAATTTATGATTATTTTAGGAGTTTGAATGTTGTATGTGATTTAGATTTTGTTGAACGTAGGACGCCAATTCTATTAAAAATAAAAAAATAATAAAACTTTATGATTATGGTAAATAAATTAGTTTTAAATATTATAAAAATTAATATTGTTAGATTATAAACTTGATCATTTAAAAAAAAATATAACTTAATATATACATACCATTAAAGTTTGACGATAAAAGATAAGAACCAACAATAAACAATATTAAAAAAATACAAGTATTGATATTTATCTACAAATTAAAAATATTAGATTTTTTGATAATACTTTTAGTTAATTTTTTTAAGTATCGATATTTTTAAAAAAATTAATCATGAACAAGGGTGGAGTATTTTTTTTCAAGAAGTGTCATTTTTTAATGATACTTAAGAGAAGTTAATTATTTATAAAGGAGTGTCAAATTATTTATAAATGGGTGTCGATTATATATATATTCTTACTTTTTTTATATAAATTACATAAAAAAATATAATTTTCCAAAAATTTTTATGTGCCTCCGCCCGTGATCATGAATAAAATATTGATATTTAAAAAAACTTAAAAAATTATGTACCGAAAATATTAAAATTTAAAATTTTATCGTCTTTTAATCTAATCGCATTCTAAATATATCGAATGTTATACTCACCTAAGAAAGGATTAAATAAGATTTTAGTTTTCAAATGTGATATAGATTTTAGAGTAAATCTAGGGTGCGACATGTATAGAATACAACTGAGAGACAATAAATTATAAAATTTATCTATAAACCGAAAATATAATTTATTAAGATTCTTTTTCTTTTTTTTTTCTTTCCTGAGTATCAATATTTGTTTTAAAAGTTTTATTATTTAATTTGTTTGATAAATTTTCAGTTTAAGATAAAAAATTATTTACAAAATAAATATTAATACTTAAAAAATAAAAAAAATAATCAATAATATTTTAAAATGATCTAATATTTTTACTTTATAAATAAATTTTAAATTTTATTATTTTTAACCGCATTTTAAATATACTACACGTTAAACTCGCTTATAAATTTTATAGAAAATAATTTTGTTATGAAAATTAAATTAAAAAAGGATCTGTTACTTACAAGGTTGCATTATTAAAGGTAGAAAACCTTATCCCTTAAACCAATGATTACTTTTGGTAATTAACCTAATTAAGCAAGGCTGGCTGGTTCATGTAAACCCCGCCCCCACGTAGTTTAGCTTTAACTTTTAAGCATGAAAAATTAGGTTCCAAATGGACCCTACCAGGGGACATAAGAATTCAATTCTTGAAGATTCACCACCTTTCATTTCAAAACACTAATTTATCATTCTTTTCCCACAATTATTATCACTTTTTCAAGAAAATGTGTTCTTTTTCTTGCTGGAAAATTCCCACACAGCAAGAAGAAAATTTGCCAGATTTTCCCTTATAGTTTATATGTTTGAGATCTAACAGCTTAACAGATAAACAACAGCAGCCATATCTTGAAATAGGTAACTTAAGTTGTGGACAATACTCCATTGTTATCATGTTAGGCTAGCTGTTGCATCTTGTTCTTGGTTGGTGGATGGTGAGTTTAGTTTCCTGGACACCATGGAAATTTTGTAAACTGCTTCTTTTAAAGCATTTTCTACATATATATATATATATGTATGTATGTATGTATGTATATTATATTTATATTATATTATATTCGTTGAGAAGCGTAAGCAAAAGATTCTCTGATATTGATGTTATCTTATTAGATCTCAAGCTTTAAAAAGTAGGGTGTTTTTTTGGTAGAGCTTGCAACTGAAGGGAACCCCGGGTTTCTTTGGTTTTGAGAAATTAGGGTTTATATTCCGGAGGTTGACGTGAAGCTTATGATTGCCATTTATATGTACTTTTTGCAGTGTAGGCTTTAGCTGATTTCTCTTAAAATAAATTAAAAACACTGTAACTTTCTTTCAACACTGTTGGTTCTCTCTCCTTTCAGTCTGATATCTGTGTTTGGTTTGTTTTTTACTTCTGTTTTATGTTCGTTGTTTTTTGTTTTGTTTTGTATCCCCAGATCGCTGAACTTGGCGAGTTGTTGATTTCTTAAAAGATAGTTTTGCATGAGTTTGGTCATGGATACCAGCAAGTTCAAACCTGAATCTCATGTAGCACAACAAAGTCGGCGAGATAAGTTAAGGGTTCACCATTTGGAAGACTTCCACAACGGTTTGGAACAAGGCTCCTCGGTCCACTCGGGGATAAACCCAGATCTTGTTCGAGTTCGTAATCTGAAGAATGCTAATTTGCTTTACGACCCACCTTTCGTTTCCTCAGGTGCCATTCATGTTCTACCGCCGGAGACTGCTTCAGCTAAAGTCTCTGGTGACCCACAAAGTTGTGGTAATTTAATGGTGAATCAAAACCCTATGTTTATTGGGGGAGTGTTGTCGAATAATGCAAGGGGAAGCAACGTATGTGCAGCTATGGAGTATCCTGGGAGTGAAAGCTGTAGCCAGGATAGCAAAAGGCATTGTGGGGAATTGCAGTTTGTTTCGTCTTCACTTTATGATGTTGTTACTACAGCACCTGTGGGCACTCAGGGACCAGAAATGGCTTCTATAGCACATCAAAATGTTGGAGTATCAGGCCGCGGTTCGTGGTTCGATTGCAGTGGGAATCAAGCAAGTGCTTTGCATTTTGATAACGCTGGTGCTTGGATGAATAGGCCAGTTTTAGAGCATTGTCCACAGTGGGGTGATGCTTCTAGTACTACACAAGGGTTGTCTCTTACTCTTTCGTCGAATCCGTCGTCGAAAATATGTGGTGCGGCTCAACTAACAGATGATCAGTGTGTTTCTCATGCCTTTAAGGAACCTCATCAGGATTCAAAAGCTTTAAAGCCTGGCCATTTGTATTCAATGCAGAAGCCATCATCTATAATCAGTAAAGGTAGTGGAAATCCAACCCATGTTCACCCCCTTGGTCCATTCAGCGGATATGCAACTATTCTCAAGAATTCAAGGTTTCTTAAACCAGCACAAGAACTATTGGATCAATACTGCCATATGACCACAAACTCAAAGCTTGGTAAAGTTTGCGAGACATCCGAGGGGGTCACAGATGGCATTGGTGTTTCAGCCTCCACCGACATTGCCAATGCTGTTGATATGGAGGATGGAGCTATCAAGGGAAATAACTCGGGGGCTTTGGTCTCTGGTCTGTGCAGTTCTAATGAAATTAGTACAGTTGATGTTGGCGTTGGGAGCAGCTCTTGCAGGCCTGACTACCAACAAAAGAAGGCAAAGCTTTTATATCTGCAGGAGGAGGTTGGTTATCGTTTTTTTTCTTCTCATACATTTATTTTTTATCTGCATTTTTATTCATGAACGTTAAGGAAAGAAACTGTCATATATGTTTATTTTGAAGTCATTTTAACATTAATTAAGGCCTTGCATATTCGTTTGTTTATTGATTTAAACGTAATGCCTGTATTTCTGCCACTGAAAAGTTACATCCTGTGTTCTAATAACTCAATTTCAATGGCACTCACTCAGAATACTATCTTTAAGGAACTGCCCCACTGGCAATGTTTATAGTTTCTTGAGTAAAATGTTTAAGGAAACCCTACAAGTACTGCTTTCCTTGGACCTTGTCTAAACATATTTCAAATGTTTCTGGTTCAAACTTGAACTGATGAAAGTGTTTTGTTTTCTTTTAATTGTATAGTAATCATATTCTGCTAAGATTTGATCATAGATAGTGAATTTTCCTCTTTCTTTTTTCGGGTTAAGCAAGTTGCATCTATGGATTGGTTATAAACCTTATCTACTTTGTCATGGTCAGTTTTGCTGTCATTATAGAACAGTAATTAGTCTCTGTATTCCTTCAATCAAAGTTACATTTGAATTAACAGTTCGGACCACACTTTCAAAGCTACTTTATTTAAAAGTTTCAACCCCTATAAGTTGTCCTCTTGCCTTGGCTGAAGGCCCCATGGTAGGTTGAAATAACAGGCTATGCATATCTGTATTACTATTTATTTTCCTAATTTGGCCAACTTCTTTGATCAAAAGTGAATACTGCAGTGAAATCACTGTTCTTACATCCTGTTTTCCTTGTTGTGAACCATTATTGTTTGTGGAACTAATCCTAATAGCCTGAATTTCCAATTGATTGTGTTCTTTCTTTTATTGATTTACTCTTAAGTATGTTAGTCAAGTTTTTACTCTAATAAGAACTTCTCTATGCCATGCCATTGAAAGGTTTGCAGAAGATACAAGCTATATTATCAGCAGATACAAATGGTGGTTTCTTCTTTTGAATCTGTAGCTGGTCTTAGTGCTGCCGCTCCCTACATTTCCTCGGCTCTTAAGACCGTAGAAAGGAAGTTTTGGTGCCTAAAGAACACCATCTCCGACCGTGTCAGGCAGTTGTCTAGAGCCTTGGGGGAGGATTTATTGTCCCCAACTACCGGTGCTAGTAGTAGCAAAGGTGATATGAATATATCTAGGCTGATGTACGGGGTTCAGAAATCTGGTGGGGTTAACATGAGTTTCCTTGAACCCCAACAACAAGGCTGGAGGCCCCAGAGAGGCCTACCGGAACGTGCGGTGGCGATTCTTAGAGCTTGGCTCTTTGAGCATTTTCTTCATCCGTAAGTCAACTTATTTTCCCTTTCATTTTTTGTATGCCCTCTCAAATATGTAATTTGGTGTGACTTTTTGTATCTACTTTTCTTATAGGTACCCCACAGACACGGATAAGCACATGTTGGCCACTCAAACCGGTCTTTCTCGAAACCAGGTGGGCTCACTTCTTCCTGTTTGTGGTCTTAAGTATTTGGTCTAATAGTTCTGTTGTGTGATTGAATTGGAATGCAGCACAGTTAAGTGTTTAATTGGCTTGTTTTCATGATGCCAACAATTTGATTTTTGAATGCAGGTTTCTAACTGGTTCATAAACGCTCGAGTTCGTGTTTGGAAACCGATGGTTGAAGAAATACACATGCTTGAAAGCAAAGGCTTGGCAGAAAGCAATCAGAGCTCTAGCAAAACTGATACAAAATCTACCAGTACCATCCGACCCAACGAAGACCAATCTAACAACAGATCACATGCGAATGCAATGTCCAAGCAATTGGCTTGCTCAGATATGGCTGTTGCGGGCATTACGGTAGGTGCCCATGATGCGGACCCATGGTATCCCGAGAAACGCACAAGTATGAATTTTCATATCCCATCAAGCATGGACAGTTCATTGATGAGTTTTGCACCATACGAGCCAAGCAGGCTTGAGACAAGGAGCCTTGGAGCTGTGTCGCTTACCTTGGGACTCCGGCATGGAGTAGAAAGTGCACAAGTTTTCCAACAACATCAGCAACAATATCAACCACACAATGACCAACTCCGGCAACAATTCGGAGGCGAAATGATTCACGACTTTGTTGGTTGAGCTTATATCCGATCATACACGAATAGAGTGATCAGCTAGCCTAGCTATTCCTTATAATAAATCTTCAAAATGTGGCAAAACTGCTAAAACAGGGTTGCAGGCCACCATGACCCTATTTGTTTGTCGCACTAATACACGGTTGAACAAACGAAATGATGCCGTGCACCGATTGATACTTGGTAGTACCTAGTAAGAAAGCAAGAGCATTGATGTTGTGAAATTGTGATGGTGCTTTAATAAGTTGTTGGTAGAACTCAGTTTTTATTGCAGATGTGGGAAGAGGTTTGGTTTTGTTTTGGCAGGTCCTTGGACATGTTTGTTTTGAGGGTAGGAAGATTGAAACCCTTAGATTCACAGAAATTATAAACTCTCATCTTGAATTTGTTGCAATCTGCTGCTTCTCTCGTACTTTTCAATCCAATGGCTGATAAAATTTAAGAAATTAGAGGTAAAGTGTTTCTTAGGCCTAGAGTTTAGGGTTTAAATTAAAAAGGAAAGATTTTTACCCGTTTTGTTATAACAAAAATCTTGTCCCTTTTAATGTATTTATTTATCTATACTCTCGTATTAAAAAGCTAGATTTAAAATTAAAGTTTAGTATCAGAATATATAAAATTCGGTTAAGATATAATTTTTAAGTTGTAGTGTTTAAAGTTTAAAATTTAAAGTTTAAAATTTATTTTTTTTAGTATTTAAGTATAAAAATATTTAAAAAAGATAAATATATTTTTGTTCGTTTTTCTGAGAGTTGTTGTAGCTGCCTTTCTGCGTTGGTTTTTATTTTGATTTTTACGAATGAACAATTAAAAAAAATGCGTTTTAGTTACTTTTTATATAGAAATATCAATTTGGGTTTTCTTTAATAATCGATATTTAAATGAGAACAAAATGATATAAAAGATGTTGAAAAAGCTCAATAAGTTTAATAGATTTTTATTACATTCGTACTTGTTATAAAGATTGTTATTCCAATTGACTATTGCTCGTTAAACTTAATAAAAATAGAAAGTTCTAAAAATTTAAATCTTATAATTTTATGTGCGCATTACTTAACAAATCACAAAACTTTTTAAAAGCTTTCGACTAACATTTAAACTCCTCGAAAAATAATTATTTTAAAATAACACCAAAAATCACAAAAAAGAATTATAAGATAAATTAAAAATTATTCACGAATTTATCGAATCAAGTTAAATTAAATTTTATTTAATTTAATTTATTAATATCTTGAATCGAACTCAAATTACATATAAATTACTCAATTCAATTAACAACCTTAAACCTGATCAACTATAATACTGCCTCCCCTCCATCTTGTTTCTCTAGCCAATGCCTTATCCTTTTGAAAAAACAATATTGAGGTTATAATATAAATAAAACTCTTAAATCAAGATTATTAAGATCGAGATTAAAATTATAATATTTTAAAAAATTAATGATTAGAGTCATGAATCCAGAAAAATAATTTCCATTAAAACTTTATATTTTACATATACACATTAACCTTGAACCGCTAAAAACATTTAAAATAAATATAATCAATTATCATATAGTATCACATAATTCACTTTAAATATATAAAATTTAAAAGTATATGCTCAGCACATTAAATATGAATCTTTTGACCCTAAAGCATATAAAAGCCATTATTTTCTAAAGTAGATTGGTTTAGGTTCGCCAAATTTTGGTGATTTCCTAATGACTTTTTAGCTTTTGTTTCTTTTTAGTAATCACACTTTGAGGGGGTAATTATTACTTTAATAACGTTTAGAATTTAGATTACTTATTTAAAATTAATTTTACATAAATTTATATATTTATTTTATAAATTTATATTTTAAATTATTATTTTAAACTTTAAATTTTAAACTTTTAATTATTGGCTTCTAATTAAATCAGATTGACATTCTTTGATCCGACAGTCATCAGTTTTAGCCCCCATGACACCAAACACATGGTGGGACCGTGGGAGGACCTTACCGTAAACAACAACGTTGAAGTTCCAACCTTTACATTTTACAGACGTGGCTTTAACATTTCCCAACGTATGCAGTAAAATCTTTGAAGCTAAGCCAAGTTTCTCTTTTTTTCCTCAAAGAATTTCTTTAGTTTCTAGCTGTTTCCTAATCGGCAAAGTTCTAAACTTCATTGGGTTACTTTTAATTTTTACAAAGAACCCATTATTCCTAAAATGGTTGGGGAGTCATGTTCGTGTTGGCAAATGGATAGCTGTCAGAGAGGGCTTGATGGGTTTGTTTTTCTGTATTCATTCTATTTTATGAAAGCTTATTTATCTCGAGTCTTTGTCCCTTTTTCTTAATGTGCTGTTATATGTCTCTTCTCATTGAAAATTTCCCTCCTCTCCTTTTCCCCTCATTTGTTTGTTTCCAATTTAATTACCATTATCTCCGATTGGTATATGATTGCATTTATGGATATAATGAATTATCCATTCTTCTTATAGGAAGCTTCTCTCTGGAGTATATGCTTGTGCTGGGCTGCTGACTTCTCTTGCTGTCTAGTTTATTTATACTCAGGTTTGAACTTAAAAATCCAATCATTTTTTTTTCTCTAGATTTTTAGTTTGGGTGATGTTTTGGTCTAAAAGAAGCTTAATTTCAAGCGCTTGTGTTGTTTACAAACTGTGGAGTGTTGAATTCTGGCTAGTTAGGTGTCCCTTCTACCCCATTAATGCAGTTTTTCTTGAGTGGAGGGAATTAAAGTCTTTGATGCCATTATTTTGAAAAATCAATCGGTGTCATGTAGACCATGTGTATTTAATGTTTGAAATAACTATACTTTAATAACAGCTGCTAATTAGGTAAGCCTTAATGTGTTTTGCCTTTATGGACACTATTATGCATTGCATTGGTGGTTTTTTCATCACTTTTCTTCAGTTTTGCTGTCTCTAGGACTGTAGATAGATACTAATCAACATTTTGAAGTTTGTTATATATGATTTAGGTAGAATAATACTGGCACAGTGGTGCTACTGACTGTATTTGAACATGGTATTACTTGTTCCTTGCTAGCTTGCTTTCTTTACTTGACTGCCTTGGGGGAGGGTCAAAGAATTAGAATTAGCAGCCTTAGATTTGTTGGCCAACCATGAATTTTACAGCAGCCATGCTTTTCTTATATTCTTGCTATTATATCTAGAGTTTGGGTATGAATAATGTAAGGGATTTGTGTTTACTTAGTTTGTGATTCAATTCAATCATCAACCCATTCTCTGTTGCATGAATTTTCCATCTTTTGGTTCTCCCTTTTTTTGCAGATCCGAGGCATTTGAGATCAGGGAAGTTTGCATGAACAGTACCCCTCGGTCTCCTAATGAAGGTTATTATGCTTATAATGTTGGAGTTTCTTTCTTTTCCTTGTTCTATCTGGTTGTGGAATTCATTACTTCATGTTATGTTTCTGAGATGCATCTGGCGAATCTAATTTGATACTTAGATTATATTTTCCAGAAAAAAACTGAGTTTTTTCATCTAACTGAACAAAGCTGGAGTTACCATTTTGTTCACACAGACTAGAATAACTCTAGCAGTTTGCATGTTAAAGGGAATCTGCTCAGGTCATTTTATCAAAGCAATTCTTCTGGTTTTAGCTTTTTGGCTAAGAATTAAAATCTGGATATACCGATCTAGTCATCTCGTTGTTTCCGGTTACAGTGCTTTGCTTTGACTTGCTCGGTCTTATCTACTTTGTTGAAGCAGTCCATGTTCTGGGAATGTACAGAACCACAGATAACTAGATATTATTTCAACAGCTTAGTGTTCAGATTGTAATAAATGAAGCTTGAAGTTGAAGTTGTACTCACTTGTCTCGTTACCTTGATTTGGATTCAGCAAGGTCTTTGCGGTGAGTCTTCTCTTCGAATCTCTCTCCGTTTTCTAAAAGTAAATTTTGGTTACAATACCATGTAATTGAGTTTGCTTTTGCTTGGAGATTTCTTCACAATAAAGTTTACATTTAGCATGCCCAAGTTTTTGTTCGCTATTTGCACAACGTTACATAGCTGAACATCCCTGTGATCATTTAATGACAGACGAGTTTTTCAATACATCTGGCATAAGCAACTGGATATGCACATGCTCTTCCTTGTATCCTGGAAAACAAAGTGATGTTCTTAAATCCAACTGTTCTAGATCCTGTGATTGTAGTCCAGGTATGTGATATTATTTTGGTAGAATATTTCTGAATCTTTAAACTACTTTCGTGTAGCTTTGCTGTAATTTTATTCTATCTAACTACTATGAAATATCAAAAGTATACTAAGTTGCAGAACATTATGGAACCCTTTCCCCCTGTTATTGCATAACTTTTGAGTATTATCGTGTTGACGATGCTTCATGCTTATGTACTGTTCAGCATTTTGTGGAGCTATTGCTATCTTTTTGTATCTAAAACATCAAATTGCTTGGCATCCTACTTGGCAGTTGAACCAAATGGAGACAGGTGGAAATGTATGTGTGCTACTGATGGATTCCCCAAAGTAGCCGTCAACAATCATGATACTACTTGTTTTAGTGCCTGCAATTGCACTGCTGGTATTTTCTCCCAACTCCAACTTTATATTTTTTGAAGAACTATGTAGTTCACCTGCTATATGTATCATGAACTATACAGATTTGTCTAGTACTTTATTTCATAATTAAATACTATCAAACATTAGGAGTTTATACAGTAGCACTTATTTGTACATTTTGACAGGATCTCTTCCCGAGGTGCCAGCGAGAAAGAACTATGCTAACAGAGTTGTTGTGATTGTTCTTTTACTCTGCGTGATTCTCACAACGTTGGCATTTCTTGCTTCGTTAACATGCTATTTCTACCGAAAGGACAAATGCCCAAAGTGCACCATCCAACCAGGAGTATTCTCGTCGGGTAAAGAAACTAGTTGCAACAGTGCTACCAACTTAATAAGTCACAAGGCCTGGTTGGCCTCAGAAACTAAGGGTAACATCAGCTTCGCTACTTTCAATTGTGATTCAATTACAAACTCTCAACCATTCTGATTTATTTTTGAACCTTGCATGCGGCATTCTTCATTCTGAACTTGGTTTAGACATGTGATGCATGACGTCATCTATTTTCAGGATGTTTTCGATGTGCTTCGTTCCTTTGTTGGAACAAAACGGGGACAGTGCTTGGAACAATTTGCCAGTTTGACTACTCTGAACTGGAAAATGCAACCAATAAGTTCTCCAATTCCAATCTAATAGGGCTCGGAGGAAGTAGCTATGTTTACTGGGGCCAGCTCAAGGATGGGAGAATTGTTGCAGTCAAGCGACTTAAAATTCAAGGAGGCAGCACTGATGCAGATTCCATCTTCTCAACAGAGGTATAATCTCAACTTGCCTTTTCTGTCTACTAAAGTTTTTTGGTTAATGAAAGTCTCATTGTTTTCCATCTTTTTAACTGATGTTCTCAAAAAGCAATGAGGTATTTTACAATGTTGTTTTGTGTAGGTCGAGCTGCTGTCGAGGCTACATCACTGTCACGTGGTGCCCTTACTTGGTTACTGTTCAGAATTCAGTGGGAAACATGCTGAGAGACTGCTGATATTTGAATACATGCCTAATGGTAATTTGAGGGATTGTTTGGATGGAACTTTGGGGGAGACCATGTCCTGGGAAACTCGTGTCACGATTGCTATTGGTGCTGCAAGGGGCTTGGAATATCTCCACGAAGCAGCCGCTCCTAGAATTTTGCATAGAGATGTAAAATCTACAAATATTCTGCTGGACAAGAACTGGAGAGCAAAAGTAAGGATGGTTTCCTTTTAGACATCTAACATACATTAATTTCTCACCCGTTGGTGTACATATTGATTCTAGCATACATATTGAAAATGTTCAGATAACTGATCTCGGTATGGCCAAATGTTTAAGAGCTGATGGATTTCCCAGCTGTTCGAGTTCTCCCGCAAGAATGCAGGGAACCTTTGGCTACTTTGCCCCAGAATATGCAATTGTTGGAAAAGCCTCATCTATGTCGGATGTTTTTAGTTTTGGTGTAGTTCTTCTGGAACTGATCACTGGTCGGCAACCCATCCACAAATCGAACAATAGAGAAGAAAGTCTTGTAATCTGGGTATAGTAGCCATTTCATGTTACCATTTCTCTTTTTTTAATGCAACTAAAGCATCTCAATGTTGGTTGATGTGATTCTTAGGAAAGTTGTCTAATACTTTGTTCCGCTCAGGCTACCCCTCGTTTACAGGATAGTAAGCGAGTGATCTCGGAGTTACCAGACTCGCGTTTAAAAGGGAAATTTCCAGAAGAAGAGATGCATGTAATGGCTTACCTAGCAAAGGAATGCCTGCTGTTGGACCCTGATACTCGGCCAACAATGAGCGAGGTTGTGCAAATTCTATCAACTATAGCTCCAGATAAATCGAAAAGAAGAAATATTCCCGTAAACTTTTACCAGGTAACATTCTTAACTCCATTATGAAGTTGATTATCACATAACAATGGTCTGTAGTACACTAGTACCATGCAATGAATCTGCTAGTTAGCTACTGGCCAATAATGTTGCATGGTTCGGCTTCGCTACCTGCACAGATGTCATCCGCCCATAACACGAAAAACGAACCTCTTCTGGAACGACATCAAACCGTAATCGAGGATCTATACGACACAGAGGACAACATCCAAACTACATCAAAGTCAACAGAGAGCTCAGTGCCATCAAGCAGGAATGATACTGGTACACTTCCCACAGAGTACAGTACGGAGAGGCTGGTTCTTTTGAGTTCCAACGCTATGAGTTCTCATGTCCTTGATGACGAAACAGTCGACTTAATAGAGCCTCGGTTCGAATCGTTCCACATGCGTGAGACAAACAATTCAAGTCAAGTTGGTTAACACCATTATGTAGTGCAATCTGTTGGTGGATAGAGGGTTGATTTGCAGAATAGGCAAAAACACAGGTGTTAGAAGTAGGTGACAGTTTTTCATTCCATGCCTTTTGTACAGAAAACCATACAAAACTAAAAATTCATAAAGTTTGATGTTGGGGATTCGTATGCAGCAGATTGGGGCAGGGGACGGGCTATGTCTCTGGCTGTGTCGGATTTGATGCAAAAATTACCTTAGCCAAAGCATGGTATTACTATTACAATTGCTTATCATATTCATATATATGGTCGGTGTCTGCGGAGCATAAGCTGGCAATGTGAAACCTTTGAAATTTTGTAAGATTTGACACGAAACAGAAGAAGAAAACAGCTGTCGCAATTACATACATATATGGTTTGACAATTACAGATACGAATTCAGATATTCTAATTATCAGCATTAAATTTAGATATTAAATATTTAAATTAAACACAATTATTCAACAAATTTATATTCCAGTGAATCATTTAAAAATAATTTTATAAATTTAGATCCAAGTTGTATAAATAATTACATATATTGAATCAAGACATGGTCAAGACTTTCACCAGAACTCTTCAACCTGTAATTTGAATGCTGTTTCTTCACACTCATTCAACTTTTACTATAGGAAGTGGGGGTAAGCTTATCCAAACTTAGAAGAAAATTAATAATAATATAAAAAAGGACTCCAATCAGTGAAAAATACAATATTTTTATTCTTAATAGAATTGAAAATAAATAATTACAGACACTAAAATTCAAATTTATAATTTTCAACAGTATTTTTTAAGAATAATTTCATGAAATAATCAAATGGGGATATATTGCTGTATTTCTCTATGGAAACCAGATTCTTTAGTGGCAACCAGCAAATAACAACGCTATAAATTCCCCTATATGTTGAAGCAGGAATCGGTATAAAATAGCTAATCAGTAATTACCCTTTATCTGTTTAGAATCATATTCCTTTTAGGTTTCTTTTATTGACTTATTCCTCTCTCTGTTCAGAATCTTGTTGACTTTTTTTAAGCCTCTTTTGGCTTCTAATGAAGGGGTATCGAAAGTTTTATACTTTGGGTGTTTGCTTTTGACTTGATAAAAAAATACAGACATAGCTTATGGTTCTTCACTTGTTCGATATATTTCCTGTTTCAAACTCTGAAATTCATCAGGCAAGGCAGCTTTTTTAAGGTGTCTGAAAAGACTCCATTTAAGAAGACTGGGATTGGAGAGATTACTCACATGTTTTGACCAGCTTTTTGGGCCTAAAAGGAGGGGATGATCTTTAGAACTGCTTCATGTGAAGTGGAGTTTATCTTTTCATGTTATTGGTCACATGATTCCTGGTTCAATAAGCCATTGAAGAAGCCCCCTTTTTTCCAGCTCTTGTGGCTTTGAGCTCTTGAGACTTGCCGTGTCAATCTCTGTTGATTTTTTACCTTGTATCTATAAACAGCTCGTTTTATGACCAACCCTTTGTAAAATACTTTGCCTTTCTCTCTTGTCATTTCTTAGATCAATCTGGTGGAAGCAAAGCCATGGGGTTCAGTAATTCAAGATCTGTAAGGTTTGTTGTTGTTGTTCTTCTTATATATATGCATACACACTCTCATTCATTACCAATGAAACAAAACTATCCTTGATTTTTGGTTTCATATGTATTTTTCCAGATTTCAAGATGATCTTGAATTACCAAAACTCCCCACAATCAATGGAGATGGTATGATACAGCTGAAATACAACATTGACAAGACGAAAGCATCGGAGTCTAGCACCAAGATGGTTGACAACAAGTTGCCTACAACTACTACTACTAGGACAGGAAAACTGATAAAAGCTAAAGTTCTGTCCAGAGTTTTCTCCGAAGATTTCGAGAGGGTGAAGAAGAAGATTTTGGATCCTCGAGGACCAATTATTCAGCGATGGAACAAGATTTTCCTGGTGGCATGCTTGGTTTCATTGTTTGTGGATCCTCTCTTCTTTTATTTGCCTGTAGTTCAGAAGGATGTCTGTATTGATATTGGAATACCCCTTGAAGTTTTCCTCACATTGGTTAGATCATTAGCTGATGCCTTCTACATCATTCAAATCTTCATTCGGTTTCGAACCGCTTACGTGGCACCGCCTTCACGTGTATTTGGGAGAGGCGAGCTGGTTATAGATTCTGGGAAGATAGCTTCCAGGTACCTACGGAAGAGTTTCTGGATTGATTTGATTGCTGCCCTCCCCCTTCCTCAGGTAATGTCACATGATGAAACTGATGTAAACATTTGTTTTTTTCATAGCATGTTTCATTTTTTTATGTCTCGGATTGTCTTTCCAGGTTTTGATTTGGATCATCATTCCAAATCTCAAAGGTTCAACAATGATGAACACCAAAAACATGCTCCGGTTCATAATAATTTTTCAGTACCTTCCAAGACTTTTTCTTATTTTTCCATTGTCATCACAAATTGTCAATGCCACCGGTGTTGTGACTGAAACAGCATGGGCTGGTGCTGCATATAACTTGATGCTCTACATTCTGGCAGGCCATGTAAGTCAATTATGATACTTACATACAGTCATACACTCATATATTGCCAAATTTGAGTGTGCTTGTTTCTTGAAAAGGTTTTAGGAGCCTGTTGGTACCTTCTTTCGGTTGAGCGGCAAGAAGCGTGCTGGAGGTCCGCCTGCGAGATTGAGGAGCCGAATTGTCAGGATAAATATTTTGATTGCAATAGGGTTAAGGACCCTGGAAGGTTGACCTGGTTTAAGTCCAGCAATATTACTAACCTATGCAGTCCAAGTTCCAGCTCCTATCCATTTGGTATCTATGGTGATGCACTGATATTCGATGTTACAACCTCACCATTCTTCAACAAGTACTTTTACTGCCTTTGGTGGGGTTTAAGGAACTTGAGGTACATTTTTGCTTTCATATTTGTATTTTTATGCATATTCTGCAATCTCCAATGCACTGTAAATTTCTGCAAATAAAACAGATAACAATGGCAACGATATATTGCTTAAAGTCTAATAGAGTCTACCTTTCTCATGTGTAGTTCTTTGGGGCAAAATCTTAGCACAAGCACTTATGCTGGAGAAATAATTTTCGCCATCATTATTGCAACTCTTGGACTTGTTCTGTTTGCTCTGCTGATTGGGAATATGCAAGTAAGTTAGACGCATTCCTTTGTGTCTCGGCTTCTTATTTCGTCAGTAATATTGATATCGTTTTCTTCACTGGTAGACGTACCTTCAATCGACGACTGTTAGATTGGAAGAATGGAGAATCAAGAGAACTGATACGGAACAATGGATGCGTCATAGGCAACTACCACCTGAGTTAAGGCAATCCGTCAGTAAATATGATCAGTATAAGTGGCTAGCCACGAGGGGAGTCGAAGAAGAAGCTCTACTCAAAGGCCTTCCTCTGGATCTACGACGAGACATCAAACGCCATCTTTGTCTCGACCTTGTTCGACGAGTAAGTCTTTGGAACCAACTTTTCAGATAACGTTTAGTTTACATTTACTTACCAAGGCCGTGCAATGTATCCACAGGTACCACTGTTTGATCAAATGGATGAAAGAATGCTAGATGCAATCTGTGAGAGGCTTAAACCTGCATTGTGCACTGAAGGCACGGTCCTAGTCCGAGAAGGCGATCCCGTCAATGAAATGCTCTTCATAATACGAGGTCACCTAGACTCCTACACTACAAACGGTGGTCGAACTGGATTCTTCAACTCATGCAAGATTGGCCCCGGAGACTTCTGTGGTGAGGAGCTGTTGACATGGGCTTTAGATCCTCGTCCTAGTGTCGTCCTTCCATCATCGACTCGAACAGTCAAAGCAATATCCGAAGCTGAAGCCTTTGCTCTTCGAGCAGAAGATCTCAAATTCGTTGCAGCACAGTTTAGAAGACTCCATAGCAAGCAACTAAGACACAAGTTTCGATTCTACTCGCACCAATGGAGAGCCTGGGCAGCTTGTTTCATCCAAGCAGCATGGCGTCGGTTTAAGAAACGAAAGGAAGCCGCTGAACTTAAACTGAAGGAGAACCTGATGGCTGCTGAACCTGAACCCAAACCCGAACCGACAACACCTGGTTCAGGATTGGCCATGTATGCAACCAAGCTAGCAGCCAGCAATAGGAGGGGGTTTAATATGCATCGTGAATCGGGTTCTGGTGTTGTTAGCCCCTTGCAGAAACCAGCTGAGCCAGATTTTTCAGTAGACGACGATTAAAATTGTAAAGGTAGCAAATCAAGTAGTAGTGTAGGCATAACAAGTTTAAATTCAGTTGCGATGTTATTACATATAAATTGTATACTGGTATTTCTCGTAATAACAATTTCAGATAACAATTTCGGATAACGCCACTATGTTATATCGCATGTCACTATTTGAAACCTAAACATATTGAAATATGAATGTACACAGCGAAATTACATAAAATTAGGGAAGGTGAACCGTTTTCACTTATAAATATTTATGTTTTATCTGTAACCCTAACTTTTGACTCTGTCCACGTATATGTATATTTGATAATAAATGATACTGTATTATAATAAATAGGTCCGGATATGTATAGTTAATTTTGAGTTGAAATTAAATTGTTAACCCTAAACATATCATTGTATCTGCTCCATCTCCCCATGACTTGGTCAAATCCATGGAGGTTCGATTCTTTTTCGTTTCTCGTATTCGTATTTAGAATTCGTGATTGTTCTTTCCAAACATAACTTATATTTTCTTAACAAAAATTATTTTTTTCTCGATCCGAATGAAATTTTTACTTAGTCCGAATGTGTTATTTGTTTGTCAATAGGAGTATGAAGCACAACATGAAGGAGTTGCATCAAAGCTCAGTTGGGAGATGGAAGAGTTAGCCAAATATAAAAGCAGCCGGATGTTCTAAGATGCGATAATGCGACGGAGATCGTGACGATCGATCATATATTTTTTTAATCAGATATAATGTTATAGTAATATCTGTTCTAAAGTATACTTTTAATTATTAGATTTTGATTGTTTAAACATTGTACTGACATTATTGATGTTCGAACTCGTGACCTCTAAGAACAACAACCGTTCCTTTAACTACTAAGGTTAGATGTTAAATTTTTTTTCAGAAATATGATACTATTGTTTTTATTTTTAAATTTATAATATTTATTATAATAAAAAATAAAGTCAATAAAAATATAATTTAATTTTACCGTATATTCTTTTAAATTAAAAAATATTAAACACTGTAAACGTATAACTTGATTTTAATATAAAACATTGTTTAAAGATAGTATGTGTTTTTTCATACTTTAATTTTTTAATTACAAGTTATTCGTTATTAAAAACGGTAAATGTTCCTTCGATCTTCATTTTTACAATAAAAAATATATTAAATAAATTATATATTTATTATATTTTTAATTTTAACAATTATACCACGTAATTATTACTTACTATGTACGAAGTGTTCTATTTTTTTTTCTGTTCCCGCGGTCTTATTTTTCAACAAGGCGATCATATCATCATTCCTACTTTATTTCTTCTCAGACTGTCTCTGTGTTCTAAGAAGAACACAACCTTAGCACCCTTTTTGTTCTCTTTTATCCTTTATTAGCCATGTAAAATTATACCAAAACCTGTTTGGCTGCCGAGAAACTACTTTTTCTTTTCCTAAAAAGAAGAAGAAATTTAAGTGTTGTGGGGGACAAATCGATTAAAGAGTTAATTGTGTTGTCCCTTCACAGCTTCGAGGGGATTTTATTTATGAGCACGAGATCCCGTTATTCGATACAGGTAGCGAATTGTTTCTGTTTTCTTTTTTTTAATTCTCGGAATTATACTTTCTTCTCCTAGCTTCCTGTTCTCCTTCGTCTCTGGTTTTTTTATTAGGTTTTATTGTGATTTGTGATCCCCCCGGTCTCTTTATGGTTCGTTTACATTTTCGCCTTTTGTTTTGTTATTTCTTTAATTTTGTATAATTATTATTACTTTTTTCTTGACTGTGATCGGGATAGGAATTGAATGAATGGATCCTACTGTAAAATGCACAATTTTCTTAATTCTTCTTCTTGGATTAGGTACTCACTGAACAAATTCTTTCCTTTTTCACTGATTTTGATATTTTGAAGTGTTCATTATTTTGTGTTTTCTCCTTTTCTTTTCTATTTATGTTTTAGTGCTGAATGCATTCTCCATTAAGGATTACGAGCATTGCGAAAATGTTGTTAAAAAATGGGCAACCACTTCGCTTAAACATGAACTCACAGAGGATAAACACAAGCTGAAGGATTTACTTTTCTTCCTTCATGTTCCTCGAACAGGAGGACGAACCTATTTTCACTGGTAATTTTCAGTAGTATATATGTTATATGAATGAAATATAAGCATTCAACCATTTTGCTAATTGCATTTAGTTCTGTGTTTTTCTCATGCTGACAGTTTTTTGAAGAAGTTGTATTCAAGTTCTCTAGAATGTCCCCGTTCTTATGACAAGCTACGGTTTGACCCTAGGTACCTTGGGAATTTTGGTTGTATTCGAAGTTGAATGACAAGTTCACTTTGTTATGTGTACTTTTCTCTTTCAAAGTTGTTTAATTGAAGTTTTCTACTTGAATGCAGCAAGGGAAAATGCAGGTTATTGGTTACTCATGATGATTATAGCATAACCTCTAAACTTCCCAGGGACAGGACATCGGTGGTGACAATACTTAGGAATCCAATTGACCGTGTCTTTAGCACTTACGAATTTTCAGTGGAGGTGGCAGCTAGGTTTCTAGTGCATCCCAACTTAAAATCTGCCACACGAATGACTCTTCGTTTGCGATCTAAAAGTAAAGGAGTAAGTACTATGGATATATGGCCTTGGAAGTATCTGGTTCCATGGATGAGAGAAGACCTGTTTGCTCGGGTATGTTTTCTCTAATCCTGTATGAGTTATTATTGTATTGTCATTTCAAACCTTTACCTTCTATTTGTCCAACGCATTTTACACCTTTTTAGGGATTAGAGTTTTGTCTACACTTAAGTTAAGGTCATTGTATATCCCTGGATTGCCAAGCTTGCTCTAAATCTCAATGTCAATGGTACTTTTTCACATTTAACTTAAAGGTGTTTATAGAAAACTTTTCTCGTATGCATTCTGGTGCTGTGGTAATTGTTAGTTTCATTTGTTTTTGATTTACCTTTTAAGCTAGCATTACTTTGACCAACGTGAGAATATCTCTCTCCACCTTTTTTCTCCGTTACTATTATCAAAACCTATCGGACCTGCATTTATTTATTTGATCTGAAGTGAGCAAGAGGGTGACTTTGTCTGTTAGACTCCACTGTGACTTCTGCATGGTTGTTAATGAACCTGTTTGTGTCGATGATATAATTAGTTATTCGATGTTTACCTCTATCCTTGCGAGCAGAGAGATGCTAGAAAGGCAAGGGGCACCAATGATGTTACTAGCAATGATCCATACAACATGGAAGACATTGCAATGCCATTACTCAATTACATCAATGATCCTATAGCTCATGAAATTGTCCATAATGGAGCAACCTTTCAGGTACCAATCCACATTTTGCAGCATTCCTATCCATGCTCTTGTCCAAAACGAGGGTTTACTATATTTATTTTACAGATTGCAGGATTGACAAACAACTCTTGTTTGACTGAATCACATGAGGTGCGCCATTGTGTAGACAAGTACCATAGTCTAGGTGACTATGTGCTTCAAGTTGCGAAGGTAATTAAAATAAGTTTTAATATCTTAAGAACAGTTCATGTAGCTTTTTCTGATTTCCCTCTGTTTTCTTGTATATTGTTGTAATTATGTTAAATACTTGTAAATCTTGCAGAAGAGGTTGGACAATATGTTATATGTTGGTCTAACTGAGGACCATAGGGAATCTGCAACAATGTTTGCCAATGTTGTTGGACAACAAGTGATTTCTCAGCTGGCAAACTCCAAAGCTATTGGTGAGGGAGCCACAGTTAACAGATCGGGTTAGTATGGAATTTTATTAAAATATCCTCCTGAAATTTGTCTAATGCATAAAGCCTTATTAAATGTATTTGGCTGTATTACTTGAAGTGCTGATTTTGCCACATTGCTATTTTGTATCTTGTGCTCACTTAAATCTCTTGTGCTGCAGAACCCAGCAGTTCATTTTCAGATTCAGAGCTGGATCAGGTGCTTATTTTATAGTAAATGGATGCTTGATGATATATCTAGAGTAATAAACTTTGACGGATTTCTTTTCTCTGGCATGACAGAGTTCCAATTCAGACGAGAAGGGGAATGAAACCACATCATCGTCAGATGATAATGATGTAAAGCAAGAGAGTGTAAGCCCTTTTGTATCCAACTTCTTTTATGAACTTAATGTGATATTTTCCTTATTAAACTAATATACCTTTATTTTATTTCTACCATTACAGATGACTGTGGGAAAACTTATGGACATTATGAGGTTTGCATTTCCAGTTTGCGAAAGACCCAAACACGTCGACGTATAACTTCTTTGAAGAGAATCTCACCAGCAAATTTCACAAAGGAGGTACTGTAAAATACTGAACATTTAAATACATGTAATTTATTTCTAGAACATGTTTGGTTTAACTATACACCTATTAGTGGAACACTTTCACCAGGACAAAACCATGCCTTAATAGAGTGTTGTATCTTCTTATGCTTATGTTAGTCCATCCTTTTTGTCAAGGAAAATAGATTCTCAGTTAAGGATGGCAAAATTACCCGGCTCTGACCTAACCCGTCAGGTTTCTGGTCTTGAATTTTGGGGATCAGGGTGGGTTTTTGTAAGTGTTGAGTCGGGGCAACACGGGTTCGGGTATATGTTAGAATTTCCCCTCCCCTCCACTGTATATATTTAAATATATATTTATTTATTATATTTATGAAAATACCACTATATATAAACACATTTATGGTTTTTAAGCTATTATTTTTTGATCGGGTTGGGGTTAGGCTTAAGAGTTGGTACATTAGGACGAGGCGGATAAATTAATATTTTAATCCGAGAGCGGGACAGGGTCGGGTTGAGGGGTTTATAAATTGGGGTGGCCAAAAACTCGTCTCGCCCCGCTCTGTTGCCATTCCTATTGCTAATACCTTGTTTGTCGGTTACATGTTTGGGGTTGTCATTTATAGATCTATTATGTGTACAAGTAGGGAAAATTCAAGGTTTCAAAATTTACTGGAAAAAAATTTGTAATCAGTAGCTGTGGCCTTTTGGTGGTCTTTAGCATCAGTATCCAGTAGTGTTTTGTGGAGAAGTGAGGGGAAGTAAAAGAAAAATATAAAAGAACAATATCATGTGGTCATGTCAATCTAGGAACGAAAGTCCAGCCATAGCTTTGTCAATGTTTGGAATCTTCTGTTTATTGACATCTGGATTTACAGGCACGTATTCGAGTTCCTCAGATGGTCCTCCAGCGGATACAATCACTTAACAAGCTTGATTTAGAGCTCTATGAGTATGCTCAAGGCATCTTTGCAAAGCATAACAAGCAAGCAGCAGATAGTTTGTTTGATACGGTGAGTTCAATACACATCCGAGGCTAACAAATATGATTTTTCCAAGATGCTTTGCGTGCATTTCTACTTTTCCAAGGGAAACATAATAACATACGATTGTAACTTTTTCAATGATACAGTGAAACATGAACTTAACTTTTTTTTAATGATGCATTTCATAGATATGCTTGCTTTATATCTATGGCTTCTTTTAGGTACAAGCAGAAATAGTTTCAATCAAAGTGACATCCTTATCATGCTGTGTAATTTTGCAGGATACACTGGGAAGCATCTTTGTTTATTCGGGTGGCATCAAACTTTGGGATGCCTGTTTGTGGACCATGCCATTTGTATTGCTGTTTATCTTCTTGTTTGTAAATGCAAAGCGAAGAACATCTAAAGTAAAGATATGAATGGTGTTGACTATTGGTTATATGGATCACAGCCAAAGGAAAACAGTTGTATAAAATGGATTAAAGAATAGGGGGATTAGCTTATATTATTCACCATGCCAGAGTGCTTAAATGTGGAACACAACCATTGGCTACTAGATTTTTGGTAGAGATGGGTTTAGTATGATATTATATAAGAGAAAAGTAAGCTTTATGATTTGTCTTTGCATTACATGCTAACAAACTCGTGCAGTTGTGTAGTTCCTTTCAGGTGCTTTTGATTGGTAGGATGTTTCTTAAAAAACAAACTTTGCACCAAATTGGCTGATGATGAGAGGTAAGCTTGTCTCCAAGAGGTCCTCTTTTAGCTTCTTTCTGGTAGTTAAGAATTCTGAGACTTGTGATTTAAAATTTTCAGCTTTGGAAAGGGTGGGGTGGGCCGTGGGGGTATATGTAACTGGAAGGCTGCCCTTATGTGATTGAGACCCACGCACCACTGACCACACCAAACACGCTTTTGGATTTGGCATGTGATTGGTTTCCTAGGATGACAGATAGACCTAGAGTAAGACCAAAACTATACGTCATGGTATTTTTAGTGTCTATTTCTGGTTTGATCTTGTACTATGTTGGAATTAGAGTAGAGTGATTCATATCAATTTTGAACATAATTAAGGGGTTAGAACCATAATTATACCCATTATTAGTGCTAAACCTAGGCTCTCAAGGGTACTCGAAGTTAAAGTTGCATTTGGCTTACTTACTAGAACCTCTACATTCTTGAGTTTACCCATTTTCCCATGATGGAAGTTGATCAAGAAAATATTACATGGATGTATTGTTTTAGAAGAATAAAATTGTGGAATCCGATATTAGCGGCTTGGAATAGGATAGGAAATAGGAATCACCCACCATTGGATATTGGATGTTTTTCCAATATCAACCGTCAATGCTCTTTATACCATAACTGGCTACTGGCTACTGGCTACAAGCTAATGTGAATGTTGTGTCATAAATTAGGCCGATTGAATTGAAAAATCTCCACTTGAAAGCCTATTTTAAAGGCGAAATCATGTAATCTATTTCTTTTACAAAAAGCACATGCTTGTGTTTGTATTTATACAAACAAATCAAAAGTGATTTCTTTTATATATATATTTGGTTCTATATATATACAAATCATGAATTTGATTTATTGAGTTGTTGATCTAGGCTAAATATTATATAAGGATATTTTTTTTTTGAATCAGCTACAATATGTATACTTTCAACCATTAAATATTGACCGCTCAAATATTGTACTGACAACACTGGTGTTCAATCCCGTGACCTATAGGAACAGTGATTGTTCCTTTTACTACTGAGGTTAGATGATTCATGCCCTTATTTAACACTAAAATCACAGCGCGAATTTAGAATTACAAAACAAAGAATTCAACCTCAGAATTCCAAACTTAATGTTAGGTAAACTGCATTTTGTAAGAGAAAACCAGATTCTAAGTATCTAAAAATAAGAGTAAAGAAGACAGGAAATGAAAGAGGGATACAAATTGAAACAAAGAAGGAAAAAATCAAAGTCAAAATCATTTACCAGAAGATACAAAATATGCAATGAAATCCATGGACCACAGCATGTGACTGGGAAGCTCCAGCCAACAAGAACTGGGACCCAAATTAGACAACACAATGATATTTGTTTTTTCTGCAATCCAAATTCGTCGGTGATCTCGCTTTTGTTAGATTAGATCTACGCTTAACCCTTTTTTCTTTCAAATCCATTTCCCCAGATTTTTATTAGTTCCATTTCCTTTTTTGCTTAAAATGTTTCCATAGCCCCTTTTTTTTTAATTAATCAAATTCAACCCATCTATCTTTCCATGGTTGGATTTATATATTTAATAACCCAGTGGGAAAAAGATTTAAAATTGATGACAGATGAGCGGTGATTGAGAGGAAAACACACTACACAACCCACCTATCCATGTGAACCTTGCTCACATTAACTTATTCCCCTCTGTCCCAATAATCCCTAAACCCCCTTTCTCTTCTTATTTTCCATCACCATTTTCGTTCCATCCGAACAATGACTCTGCTTCAGTCTTGAAACCAGGTTCTCTCTCTTTCTCTCTGCATTTTGCTTTTTCTTTTGATCCTTCTTAAAAAAAAGGGTTGGAATTCATTTTGGGTTTTCAAATTCCATTCGCATTTTGGGTTTTGCTTTTCAGTATGGATTTTCAGATAATGAAGAAAAGGGTACCAGTTTCTTAGTACTAGTTCTGTTCTTTGTAATTTATTTGTTATTGTTAACTTTCTTTTTTCCTACATTTTTATTTTCCATGTATCCAAACAAACTCTTGGGGAAAAAAATCGAACTTTTTAGCAGTTATTATTATTTTTTAGATATTTTATTTGTGGTATTTTGCTTGGTTCATTTACATGATAAAATGAAAACTTATCTGATTCTCCAAACTTGGAAAGGGACAAGTTTTTCCATTTATAAAATTCAGCTCAATTGGAAACTTCATGGTTGATAGGATTAATGTAGCCTAATATGTTGCCGTACAGTCTTTAATTCCTTCAAAAGAAAATATTTTTATATGATAAGGAAGTTATTGCTTGAAAATTTTACTGCTTTGTAAAATAATGATGAAAAAAATAGTAATTTTAGCTGCACAAGGTAATTTCCAAAATGGGATTTTATAGTTTTTTTATTTATTTTTTGATAATAGTTAATTTTTTCTCTTGTATTTTTGTGAACAGAAAAAGTAGAAGACTTAATCAGAAAATAAGTTATGAATAATTCATGGTTTGACAAAGGCTTTGACGGGGTCAACGATGATTTCTTTGATGATGTAATCAACTACTTGGATTTCCCATTGGAAGATGTTGAAATTGGAGAAGGTGTTATAGAGGATTTCCATTTGCCTATTGATGACGAGGAACAAAACAATGGTGGTGGTGGCGTCAAAGAGTGGGGTTGTAACTTCCAAAACTTAGAGCCGCCGCCAGCTAATGTTCTGGACGGCATGTCTAATGGCTTTTGTGGCGATTTTTTCGCGGATTGTTCAGCGAAAAGCCATTCCATTTCAGTGAGTTATCCTTTTTTTCTTCTCTCTAGTGATGACTAATGTACGTGTTTATCTATTGTGATCTCTGATATATGTATTTATGAACCGAGTACTACTTCGAAGTGAGTGATTGTCGTGCTTATTATGAGGCGTTTACATGGAATTAACGGCACGGGACTAACCTGTTCCTTGCTTAACGAGAACTGTGCTATGGATTAGTTTTCCAAGGGTGTCTAATAAGTTTCAGCACAAGCATTCAATCGGTCCTTGATCGATATTGTATGGTGCTCCTGACCGAGCATTGGTGATAGAAGGTTGTTTAGTATGTGCAATGTACTGCATGATAAGAATATGGTTCATATTATGATAAATTTTATAAGTGATCTATTCCATTGTTTTAGCTTATAAACTATTTTGAAACTGCTAGTCTCTTCTCTGTTAACATTTTCAATTCCTTTAGGTGGTTAGCTTTTCGTTTCTTTTAATATTTTATTTTTAGAAGAAACTAAGATCAAATTCTTCCTTAACCTTGTATGTTTTAGCTAAATTTGTCTTCTGTTTTGTATCTAGTGTGATGGATCTTCTCAGCTAAACCACCAGTCAAGCACTACCGATGCATCCTCAAGCAGAAGTGCTACCCCGAACAGTGAGTCAGCCGATGTCAAAGGTTCAATCAGGTTCCAAACCTCCAGTCCTGTATCTGTACTTGAAAATAGTAGCACTTGCTCTGCTGCAAAGCTAGCATTTATTAACCCAAAGCCTGGTTTCCTGGTGAAACGCGGTCGAAGCAAGCGCAGAAGGGCATCTTCCTTTAACCTGCGCTTCACATTTCCTTTTACATCCTCCACCTCTTCTACCTCCAGGGGATCTAATTCTTCGGTTAGTTCCGAGTCTGAATCAGAAAGCTATCTTACCAAGGAACCTGCCAAAAGGAGACTGAAGAAGGAAAAGAACCTGACATGGCTTTCGGGCTTCGATGATATGAAGAAATCCCCTTCCAAACAACCTACCGAAGTTAGGAAATGCTTGCACTGTGAAGTTACGAAAACTCCACAATGGAGAGAAGGACCAATGGGGCCAAAAACTCTTTGTAATGCATGCGGTGTTCGCTTCAGGTCCGGACGTCTCCTTCCCGAGTATCGTCCTGCTGCAAGTCCTACATTCGTCCCAGCATTGCACTCCAACTCTCATAAGAAGGTGGTGGAGATGAGGAAAAAAGCCAACTTGCTGACGACCACCACACCTTCCATGTTTGTCGGTCCCACCGGGATCGACTAGTAAGTAGATTAAGCTTCACATAGGGAGCTTCATTGTTATGTGTCTTGTATTTTTGCTTTTTGGTTGTCAGTGTGTACATTGATGGAATAAGTAGGAACTTTAGAATGATGGGATGTTTTGCAGGTGAAACCATGAGGAATATTAGTAGGTAGGAAAAAATCTCAGTGAAAGTAGGGAGTCAATGAAGGGTGGATTTTCAAATTAGGTTTTAATTTTAGTGATGCCTTAGCATGTACCAGATTTCACCCTATTCATTTATTCTTAATTCCAATATCTATCTCATTTTTCTTTCAATAATCTCATTTTTTTTCATTTTAATCGAATATATTCAATAATATTCGACACGACGACGCATAGCATGACATAGACAATGCCACTAATTAAAAATGTATATAGTGCTGTTACATATAGAGGACACCAAATCTAGACTGCTTGGCTCTAAAGCAATGGGGCATCATTGTTTGCGTGGAGAATCATATATGATATACACATATATTTCTTTATATTTTTCATATGTAATATACATATGTCATGAAAATTTTATAAAACTCGATTTGAACTTAAAAATTAATCTATTAATTATTAATGTTTTTTATTATTAAATTTATAAAATTTTGATTTAAATTAAATTGAACCGAGTTTTGTTTTCATTACTAAAAAAATGAAGGATTTGATTGAATTCCACCCCATCATTACAAATAATTTCTACTTGAACTGCAAGTCAAATTCAACTTCCCACCCTCTCTAGGTTCCACATCCCCCCACCACACACAATTATGTATGTAGAAAGAACCATTGGAAGCAACCTGAAATGGGAAGGAAACTATGGTGTGGTTAGTGCCTAGTGGCTACTTCTTCTTTTCCATTTTTACTCAACACAATGCATGTTAACACACTTTAAAAAGAAAAAGACATTTGAGCTTGAAGGTTATATGGGGATCATTTATCCAAATCTCATACTTTTTTACTATAATATATAAGACACGGAACGAGGATAGATATTTAAGCTAAGCTCGATTCGAAAACTCGCGTGTTTTGATCGAGTCGAGCTCGAGTAGCTCACGATCTGTCTCGTCTAATTTACAATCTTAGATACAAGTAATATTTGTTCTAGAATATTCTATCAACTATTGAACATTGATCCTTTAAACATTGTGCTGTAAATATTGATTCTCGAACCCGTGACTTTCAGGAACATTAATCGTTTCTTTAATCACTAAGGTAAGATGGTTTGTGTTTGATGGGAATTTAAATAAATAATATTGAGGATATTAAGGGTTAATTTAAGTATGTTTAAATTTAATAGGGTCTGAAAATTAATTATGATGTTTTGTAATGTTAGTGCATGCTGAGTATTGGGTGCTGGCTGGCCTTCATTTCCATCAATAATTAGAAAAGTTATTTTTTTCATTAATGGGCAAATTGCCCTCTAGGTCCCTTCTTTTCCATTCTTTTATAAAAAGTATTCATTTAGCCTATAAGCCTAAATGTTATTCAACAAGGCTCAAAACTTGGCCCCATGGTTCCCAACATCTTATTGATACACCAAATTAAATCTCGAGTCGATATTCATGCGTCGACTCGAAAATTCAAGTCATTACAAATCGTAAATAATTAAGATTAAATCGCAATAAAATCAATGTAACCATCTTTCTATTCTTTCACGTGTAGTAAAATAAAAATTTAAAGAATCAATTCACCCTCTATTTATAAGATCTCATGCGTGAAGCATTACGAGTTGGTTTTGGATTGAGTCAAGCTGGATAAAATTATTACAGGACTAAGTTATCGATTAGGCTTGTGGGTTGGGTTAGTTTGAGTTTAACACTCAAGTTTGGGTCATTTCAAAATATTTGTGCATTTCAAGTCCATAAAATTCGAGTATAGATATTTTATGTTTGAATCATTTTGAATTTAATATTATTCAGTTTAATTCATTTTTGGGTTTAAATTAAGCAACTTCAAGCTTTGATTTTTATAATTATCTCGTATTTAATTTCGAGCTAGTCGAATCAAATTTTCGAGTTTAGATCAAGATCGAGTGGTGTAATATATATGTATTGCATTAGAAAATGGGTTAACCAAACTTGTAATCCCAGCTAAGTTAGCTCTTAAGAAAGCTAATTTTTTAAGTCCCCCGTAAAGGAAGGCTAAATTATGTTTTACGACGTAAATTTTATTTTAAATCAAATTGAGTTGTGAAATTTTTATAAAAATTTAATTATAATTATTTATAATATTATATTATTGATTTAAACGATTTTCTCTGGTTATATATATATATATATTATATTTTTTCATATGTGTGAATAAAAGATTTATAATGTTATTCAATAAAAATATTTTATCCAAAATTTTATATACAAAATATAATTAGAGGATTAAATTGAATAAAATATAAATTTAAGAAATTAAATTATAAAAGTTATTTTTTGTTAAAAATATGAATTAAAGTACATAAATATTACACAATGATGGCGGAGCATGTAATTTAAATTTGATCAAAAATAAACTTAAAATAAAAAAGTTATACGAAATTGAGGAACTAAATTAAAAAAAATAATTATAAAAAATATATAAAGTAAAATAACTGTATTTTTGTCACACTTGGCCATTGAATCCAAGTTTGAATAAAATTACAAATCGTGCGATGGATAATCATTTATATAAGAATGTCTTTTGCTCTGCTTTTTCCCTCTTTTTCATCATTTATAGCCGTAGAAATATTAGTTAAGTTGACATTCATTTAATTAAATAATTAATGACTAATGAAATTGAAAATTCTAAAAAATCTTTTTTAAAATAAATTATAGTTGATATATGTTATAAAATATATTCTCAATCGTGAACAATAACTCTTAATCGTTAGGTTATAAATATTAATATTTAAACTTATAACTTCCAAAAATATTAATCGTTTCCTTAACTGTTGATGTAAGATCTTTGGTACTAATTTTATAAAAATCAAATGTGCAATCTCTCAACTCAATTAGTTAACAGATTAATAAGATTATTAAATGATAATTTAATTGATCTAAATTAATTAAAATCGTGAAGAACGGAATGTATTTTTGTACTATGTAAAACTTTTAAAAATATATATTTTTGAATCGTTAAATTAAAATAAATGGAAGGACGAAATTTACATCAAAAATGTAAAAATTAACAATTAAAAAATATATATATAAAAATAATCTTAATCATCTATTATTATCATATAATAATTTAAAAATATAAAAATAATTAAATTTTACGTAGTATGAGTGAATGATAACCGTATGTACTTTCGCACCAATAATATAAATAGATGATTGAAATCTTAAGGTGGGAAAATTTTAGGAGAATTTTTATAAATTTATCAAAAGATTTTAGGATTTTTTTTGTAATTTATAAATATAATAATTAATAATAATCATATGTAATAATAAGATATAATTTTTTTAATAAAAAATGTAAATTTAAATTTAAAATTTAAAAGAAAGAATTAAACCAAATGTGACAGTTAAATGACCCGGCTGTCAACCTAGTGTTACCGCTAGTTTCAGTTGGTTGGTTTGGTTGAGTTGACGAGGACCTCAGGACAGAGATTCCTGGGTTGTCTGCCTCATCTCATCTTTTGCCTCATTGGGTCCCACTGTTTGTAATGTTATGTCCCCACGTCATCTGCTCACGGGCTTCGAGAAGCCCAATGTCGTTTTATCACCCAGTGGGAATTTTTAATTTCAAAAATAAATATCCATAGATTCGTCATTGAAACATACTCTTCAATTGAATGGTGACATCGAATTATTACACCAAGAAAAGAGTTTTTCTTTAAAAAAATAATTTAAATACAGGAAAAATAAATGTTATATAATGAGAAATAGAAACCATCCTGTTCACCTTGAGAGGTTTCGTTAGGAGTTGTCCGTTAGGCGAGTGGGACATCTGACTAAGATGCTGTGTTGAAGCATCATCTGAACATAGCTTTAAAAACAATCCGACCACATTAGTGTATGGTCATACACAAATCAATTTAATTGTATGAAGTTGATATAGATGTACAAAATTCATTAAACTAGGTAATTTTTTAGTTTTATATTAGTTTTAGATAGATAGGAAGTTGATGGTCATGATTAAAAGTTAAAGGTAAATTATATATCACTGAATTTTGTTCTTAAATCTAATTTTATCATTAAAATTTTAAAATGTTTAATTTATTCACTGAATTTTAGATATTAAATAGTTTTGTCACTCTACTGTTTATCATCATCATCATCGTTTGATAGTAAATTTCATTAGTTATTTTGTCTCATCTCTTGAGTTCGAATCCAACTTTCATTTTGCTAGAAAGTACACCAAAGTTCACGAATTGAAAAAAAAAATCTCTCACACCGATCTCCCTCTTCTACTGTCAGATGGAGCATATTTTTTAATATACTATTTCTTCCGTGTCGACGAAGCTTTTCATTGTTCGGATCTTAAAGAAGTTTTTTGTTAGTCGGTTAATGACCGTCGTAAAAAAATTAATGAAAGAGTGACCTAAAATATTTAATATTCAAACTTTAGTGAGTAAATTAAACGTTTAGAAACTTTAATAACCAAGACAGGTTTGACAGTAAATTTCAGTGATGTTTTACATAAATTATCCAAAATTAAAAATTAATGAAATTTTTAATGAAAAAAAAAAGGAGAGATGAACAAATTTACACTCATCCAAAGATTCAAAATTAGTATAAATTTTTTTATAAGTAGATTTTTTTCGATTATCATAAACCATAAATATATAATTCGTATATTTATTTAATATCATTTATTTTTATTAAATAATTATACGAATCAATCAAACCAAACTCGAACTTGATCCTCATATTAATGTTGATTCTTCCCCCACTACTAGGACCATACTTTCTTCTTCCTTCCTACTAGGACCATGTCCCATTGTCGGTTTTTGATGTGGTTTACTCACCAAAACCTTTCAACTTGTTGTTTTTCATGGTGGGGTTTCTCATTTGTCTGAAATGCATGGCTTTTCGGGCATTTCCTTCCTTTCTTTTCAGTTCTTTGTCTGGTTTAGGGTAAAGATTCTTCCAACCATTTAGAGGTATTCTTAGATAATAATGACAAAAATAAAATTGTTTGGGCACCTGAAAAGAATTTCACCATTTTTTGTTGTTTTTTTATTTCCAAGGATGGTAACTAAAAGCTTTAGCTTCTAATTGAAGACTTGTAGAATTGGAAATTGTCATCTTAAAGAAATGAGAAAGAAAGATATTTATTTTACATGGAATTCAGAAAATACCATCAAACACTGCATTTACAAGTTTTCTATATATGGAATTTTATTTTTTTTAAGTGCATAAATATAATTATGAATTTTATAGTTTTAGTCATTTATTTTTATTCCATTTGTCATAACTAAGTTGGTGATTCAGTTACATATATTATATGTAATTTAATTTTGAATTCATTAAGTGTTTTTTTTTTTTGGAAATGGAATGTTGTTTTTTTTATATTTTTAAGGTAATTATAAGTTAATATTTATTTTTATATAATTTTAATTCTTTGATAAATTATACCTTCGGTGATGAAATCTTGTAGGTGGAAGAGGGGCAATTGTCTTCTATCCCGAAGAATTTTCTCCACTTTTATACTCTTTTTTTAATTTTAAAAAAATTAATTTATTTATGAACTTGTCCTTTATTTTTAATATTTATGTTTTGCCCCACAATCTTAAATTATGGTTTCGTCCTTATACATCCCTCAGAATGTAATTATTTTTAAAATAATTATATGTAATTTAATTTAACTCTAAACACATCTTACTATTACATTAATACAAACTTTATCTTATATTTTTTTTGGTTGATTTTCAATTTTCAGGGGTTTATTTTAATTAATCTAAATTAATTCGCGCCTTACGCAGATAGTTTTGATGATAAATCTCTAATAATAAAAAATTATATATATAAAATTTCTAACTCAAAATCTATTTAAATGATATCAAATTATTTACTATAATTTCAACCAATCCCATCAAAAAACTTTTATCTTCTACTTTGATGAATCATTATAATATACAATGAGATTATGGAAGAAATATTGATTATTCTTATAATGATAATAATTTATACATAAAAAAATCTTACCATTACGATTGATTATATATTTTATAATATTGAAAGAAACAAGATTTCTCAATAACCCAATTTTTTTAATGAATTCCTTATTAATTATTATATTAAAATTTGAAATTTAATATTATTTAAATTTTACATTGTTTGTTCTCAATATAGTTATTACATTATGTGTCCTTGCTTTGACGACAGAAACTAAAAGGCATAATAAATTTGGATATAAAAATAGAATGATGAAACTATACTAAATTAAAACGAAGAGGTGGAATTTATAGTTTATTCATAACTGAGGGACTAAAACTACAATTACACCTTTATTTTATACTGCTCTGCATCTTTCTGTCGCGATATTTTACTTCCTTTTAATCGTCACATGAGATTTTAACGTCATAATCATAATATAATTGAAAAAATAAAAAATAAATATAAAACCGTATTAATTATTATTAAAAACAAAAACTTCAACTCTTTTGTTTGATGTGGGATCTCTTTGTTTGTTGTGTTCTTGTTCTCTAGACTCTAGAGAGAGAAAGACTTCAGTTTTAACTTTTAAAATCTTAAAAAGGTAGAAGCTATGGTGGTTGTTTCCCTACCTGATTCCTCATCAAGGGATTCATGTTCTTGTTTTTCTGTCTAAATTAAACCAAACCCAGTTCCGAAAACCTGCAAATATTTCAAAGCTTTCATCTTTTATGGTACTGTTTTTGTTTCTGTAAGAGTAAATCAGTGGGGTTGTCTGTGTTTCTTCCCCCCCCCCCCCTGATTTGAAAACTATTTTCTGTCTCATTTGTCAGTTTTTTTCTTCTTCAACTGTTTAATCGTCACGCGAGAAAAGGAGAGAAAAACAGAGGTAAGGGAAAGGAAAGGGAAGCTTTGCATTAAAAGGGGTGTTGTTTTGGAAAGACAGAAAAGTGTTTGATTTTTTGTCTGTTTTTTAACAAAAGGTAAGAAATTTAATGAACTGGGTTTCACTTTTCTATCTTCTTTTTTCATTCTTTCTCAAACTAAGATTTATAGCCGATTCTTGTTTGTTATGTTTTGTTTTCACAGTTTTAAAGCAAAGAAAATGAAGGAATCGGAGAAGAGCTTAGACCCACAGCTATGGCATGCATGTGCTGGATCTATGGTTCAAATCCCACCTTTGAACTCCAAAGTTTTCTACTTTCCTCAAGGCCACGCCGAGCACTCACTCTCAACCGTTGATTTCCCATCGTCTCCTCGAATCCCGGCCCTTGTTCTTTGCCGAGTGGCTTCCCTCAAATTCATGGCTGATACTGAAACAGACGAGGTATACGCCAAGATCCTCCTCGTACCATTGCCGAACACCGAGCTCGATCTTGATGATGGTGCCGTTTTGGGCTTAGGCTCTAACGGGTCCGATGACACGGAAAAGCCTGCTTCTTTCGCTAAGACACTGACCCAGTCAGATGCCAACAATGGCGGTGGTTTCTCGGTCCCGAGATATTGCGCCGAAACTATTTTCCCACCGTTGGATTACAGCGCGGACCCTCCTGTTCAAACCCTGATAGCCAAGGATGTCCATGGCGAGACGTGGAAGTTCAGGCATATTTATAGAGGGACTCCGAGGAGACATCTATTGACCACCGGATGGAGCACTTTTGTGAACCACAAAAAGCTCGTGGCTGGCGACTCGATCGTGTTTTTAAGATCCGAAAACAGCGAACTTTGTGTCGGGATTAGGCGAGCGAAGCGACCCGAGAACGGGAACTGTGCAGGCCCTTACGGAGGGTTTCCGGATTTGACCCGCAATGCGAATTTGGGTTGCGGTGGGAAGGGAAAGCTGAGGGCGGAGGCTGTGGCGGATGCGGTGGCTCTTGCTGGCAGTGGTCAGCCGTTTGAGGTTGTGTATTACCCTAGAGCAAGCACGCCGGAGTTTTGTGTTAAGGCGTGTTTGGTGAAGACGGCAATGAGGGTTCCTTGGTGTAGTGGCATGAGGTTCAAGATGCCTTTCGAGACGGAGGATTCTTCGAGGATTAGTTGGTTCATGGGAACTGTATCTTCAGTTCAAGTTGTAGATCCCATTCGATGGCCGAATTCGCCATGGCGGCTTCTTCAGGTTCTTTGTTTTCGGCACTTACTAAGCAATGTTTATTTGGTTATTTAACCTCTTTGTGCATTTAATCATGATGTCTTTTGGTATAAATTGTGTTCTTCTGGGTTTGATTAGGTGAATTAATGAGCTTTAATCCAAGTAAAACTTAGATTTCGGCCTCGAAAGATATGCCAACAGCAATGCTAAACTGAGTTTCATTCGATATCTCTAAACCCGGCTTTGTTCGTAATTCATCAAGTGATGCAATTGCCTCATTTTGATTCTTCCATCAGTAGCCTGACTCTAATGATCATTGTTGTAGGTATCATGGGATGAACCTGATTTGCTGCAAAGTGTTAAACGTGTGAGCCCCTGGTTGGTTGAATTGGTATTGAATGTGCCTGCCATCCATTTGTCGCCATTCTCGCCTCCGAGAAAGAAGTCGAGGCTTCCCCAACACCTTGACTTTCCCCTCGATGGACAATTTCCAATGTCGGCATTTTCAAGCAGTTTCAATCCCCTCGGGACTGTCAGTCCGTTAGTTTTATCCAATAATGCTCCTGCAGGCATACAGGGAGCCAGGCATGCTCAATTCGGATTATCTTTATCCGATCCCCATCGTAATAGTAAACTGCAGTCTGGACTGTTTCTGTCCAGTTTCCCACGGTTCGATCCACACTCTAGAATTTCTGATGGCATTGTGATGGCAAAGCGTCCTAATAGTAACGATAATGTTTCTTGCCTGTTAACAATTGGGAATTCTAATCCAAAGGAGAAATCTGGTAATACCAAAAAACACCAGTTTTTACTTTTTGGTCAGCCGATACTTACTGAACAGCAGCTCTCTCATAGCTGTTCTAGTGAATCTGTCTCGGAAGTTATTAATGGAAAGAGTTGTTCATTTGACGGAAATGCCAAGAAAATAAAAGATTATTCCGATGGTTTGCGACCTTCTCTCGCAAACCAATTGTTGTCTCCTGAGAAGTCATCTACTGCTGGATTTTTGTGGCACCAGGATTACAGAAGCATGGAAACTGGCCTCGAAATCGGCCATTGCAAGGTTTTCTTGGATTCAGAGGATGTTGGACGAACTCTTGACCTCTCTGTTCTTGGCTCTTACGAAGAGCTATACAGGAGATTGGCTAACATGTTTGGACTAGAAAGATCAGATATTTTGGGCCATGTTCTGTATCGAGATGCAACGGGTGCCCTAAAACAAATCGGAGACGAACCATTCAGGTATCGAATCGAAAATTTCTCCATGCATCTTTTTATCCATTCTTCCGATCTTGTTTCGGGTTTATATTTACACAATCTTCCCTTATATTGTAGTACATTTACGGAAACAGCCAAAAGATTAACAATTAGGATGAATTCAAGCAATGAACCTGTTGGAAGGTCAGTCACAATTTCTTCATTTTCACCCCCCAAATGAGCTTTGAACTAACTCCAACTTGCAAAACAATGTCCTAAACTCATTGGATTATGAACAACCGATTCATACAAACTCGGTAACGTTTTCGGTTTTTCAGGTCTTGGTTTCCCGGGATTCGAAGTGCCGATAATGGGATAGAAGGGCCGAATAAAAGAGGTCCCTTAAGCATATTTGCATGATCCGATCCGGTACCGATGTGGGAAAGTGAGGATTTTATGGATCATGGAAGAAGTTGTAGAAACAATATAAAAACTTGTTTTATATGGATGTCTAGTGTCTTAAGTATTTGTGTTCAGAAAGAACATTTGATGTTGATGTGTTCTAAAACTCTACCTGTAAGGAATTCTGTTATTATGCTTTCATAACAATGTAGCTGAAACTTTATGCTGTAGTAGAGATTTCAAGTGGTAGTGGTGGCTTAGATATTGACTTAAAAAAAATGGTCAAAATTTGGTTTCAGTCCTTTAATTTGAAATAATTTTGTTAATTAATGACATTATAAACAAAATTATGCAAAAGTAAAATGTGAGGACTAAATCTCAAATCACTAGCATTTCAAAAATTGTTATTTGTTAACATCCCCAACTATTTGGACTAATTTATATTATAAACTAAAAGATTGGGATTAGATCTCAATTTTTAATATACTAGAGGGACTAAAACAACAATTTAACCTAACATACAAAGTCAATAAATTTGCATGTGATTAACCCTTTTGATTAAAAAAGCAAACTTTGGGATCTAAATAAAAAAAATTAAAAAAATGGGAATCAGAGATGTTGGGATCAAAAACACAGAAAACATGGACGACTTGGCTGTCCCAACAGTTTGACGGACAAGGTGGTCCGGTCTGGTTTAGGTTTGAAAACTCGCTGAATTTTGTAAACACTAGAACAAATAAATTGGTCATTTAAAACCCCAAAATTAAAAACTCATATTAAAAAAAAAAAAAACTATTAATGTGGAGATTTTAATGTTTGAGGGGACCGAGAAATCCAAAAATATGAAGAGTAAATACTTAAAATATCCAATTATTTATTAATGTCTTTTATATTTAATGGAGTAATTTTACTTAATTCAATGAAAAAGTGTGCATTTATTGTTATTATTAAACTACATTAATGGTCCTTAACTTTTAAGATACTTGTATTTTGGTCATTAACTTTTAAAATTTATAATACAATTACTAAACTTATAATTTAGTTTCGTCGCAAACAATTTCGTTAACTGTTGTTAGAAAAATTGACTTGACATATTATTTTTTCCCTAAAATATTTTGAAGTCTTTCTAAATTGATAATGGTCGATTTTTTTACCTACTTTATCACCGTCTAATATTTTTTTTCAGTTATCGTCATTAAACAAAAGACTCATCGTACGAAAGTTTTTCGTCAACAAAAAAAAAACAATTTGTCAATTTAAAAGGTTTTAAAATCTCTTTGAAAAAAACGATTTAACATGATATATTTATTTTTTTAACGACTGATGACGACAACAACTATTAGTAAACTAAAATTGGAATGACTAAAATATAAATCCCTAAAACTTTTATTGACTAGTAGTGTGATTTATCCTTTATTATTTTATTTAACAAAAAACCAAACTCTATGTCGGGATTGAAGCCAAAATTAAGCATAGAATGGTGAATCCAAGAAAATGTTTTTAATGATGTTTTAAATGTTGTAAGACTGGAGTTTGAGCTTGCATCCACTTTGAATTTGAACAATTAATATAATTTATGAGAATAATTAATATAATTAAGGTATAATTTGCTTTTAGTCCTTACATATTATTAAAATTTGGGATTGTAGCCTTCTACTTTAAATTTATCCTTTTACCCATATTGTTATTTTTATAATATTATTAATACACATAAATTAATAATAGCAATAATTGTTATTATTAAAGTGATGGCATTTTTGGAATACAAGGTTATGTGGTCAGCTTACATGTAAACTTATTATTGGTTGGATGTAATAGAGTAGATTTTCAGGGTGACTGGATAATAATAATAATAATAATTATTATTATTATTATTATTATTTAATAAATATTATCATTTTAATGTAGCAAGTAAGTCTCCTATTAATAATTATCATTGAATTTTATGAGTATTTATACAACGAGTCGATCGTGTTTAATAAAACTTGACTCGATTTAAAAATTGATTGACTCGTGTTCGATTTAATATTCAATAAATTTTGTTTTATCCATACTCTTAAAAAATTCATTACTTGTTAAGTTCGATAAATACATAAATTTTTAAAAAATTGAGTCCCAAAGATTTTAAGTGTAAATTACTTAATAAATCACTGAACTTTTTAAAAAATTACCAAAAATTCATAAAAAAATTACAGAAGAAATTAGCTAGGTGCTCGTTAGGAGTATATTTTTTACATTATGCCTTTAATAAATTATTGTAATTTTAAAATTTATATATTTATTTTTATTAAAATTAAAATTTATTAAATGTATAAATTTTCAATAAAAGTCTGAATATCTTTAAACCCTCAATATAATTTCGTCTCTAAATCGAATATAAAACATTTTATTTCATCTACATCAGTAATGTTGATCAATATAGTCATTATAAAATGTTTAACCATTTCCCACTAGATTACGTGACTATGGATAAAAGTTTAAAATATTTTTACTATATGATCCATACTGATAACAAAAGAAAAATAAAGGTCTTGTGTTCGAATAAAATAAAGTTTTGTCCTGAAGTGTAAACGACAGAGATATGATGACGTGGCGTGCATGGCGCGTTCGTGCGGTGGACCCCAGTGGGGAATTCTTTTTTTAATGTTTTTAAGGTGAAAATCAAAGACTTTGTTTTTGACTTTGTCCATTTCCACAATCTTGACGGTTGAAATTAGTTTGTGATGTACGGTCAAGATTTAAGCTGTTTCTAACGCTGTCGTTACCAGATTCAAAGGACGAGATAATAACACAATCTCATAGCATCTCAGTTTATTTGCACGACAAAAGGAAAATATCGTTATTTTTGATTTATCACGATATTTTTAATGTCTAATCAAGTTTCGACTTTCGAACTAGTATAACATTTGGAGGGGTTATTTGATTTAATTTTCTGTAGATGAAAATGATAACTAAATTAGTATTTTATTTGATTATGATTTTAATGAAGCAATTAAATCATCATTTATGTATGAAATAATAATAATAATAATAATAAAATAATAATAAATTATTTAAGTTAAATTTTTTATTATAATTGATAAAATTGAATTATAGTCTCTCTATATTTTTTATTTTTTAAAATAATTATATATCTTAAAAAATAATGAAGATTTGGATAAACGTAATTCATCGCACAGAATTTTTTAAAAAAAATATGTCTAAAATAAAAATATATTTATAAAAATATAAATATATAATTGTGTGTACATATATATAATAGTTATCTAAAATTTAAAATATAAAAAATATTATTTTTTAGGTAAAAAATAAATTTTAAGAAGTTATATTTTAGATATTTAATATTTATTTTTTTTCAATATTATAATTTAATAATATTTTTATGAAATTATTTTAAAAAATACTTGTATATCTTTGGATATATTACACATGATCCTATTTACATATATATTAAAATAAAACTTAAAAGAAAAACAATATCGATAACTAGTGTTAAGTTATTCTGCAAATTCCACCTAATTATAGATTGATTTAATTATAAAAAATAACGCCTAATTATATCGATAAAATTAACAATTAAATAATAAAATAATGCTATTAAACTTGTGTTCATGTTACCGTGGTCGTAAAATAAAATAAATTTAGAATATATATTCTTGAATCAATTTTAGTGGACCTAGACAACGAAAATAATTTTAACAAATTTATTTTCTTTTAAAAAATTATAATAATATTAATTATAATGATATCACGTTATTGATTATATAAATATTTGTGTAATTAATACAAATTATTAATTATTACTGATATTTGTGTATATAATATAATTGTATTAATTTTTAAAATTATTTTAACTTTAAGACTTTTTTAAATATATATTGAATACTTTGTTTAGTTGTTTTTAATAATTAAATTTAGTAATAATAAATATATAAAATGGTTCATTGTTAATCAAATAATTGTATCAAATAAATTAACTAAGTGTTTAGATGATTTATTAAAATATCAAATAATTGTATCAAAGTCCAAATTAACTGAAATTATTAATTTCAAGACCCTATTTTTAACTTGGATCTCTATTTTGGTAATTTGGTTGTTTTTTAAACTATATTTACATGCGAAGAGATTAAAGTATGTACGGATACTTATCGAGCGAGTCGATCACAAGTCAGGTATTATTTGGTTCGTTGTTCGTTAAGTTTGACTTATTACTCGTTAAACTCACTAAAAAATTTACGTTATTTTTTAACTAAAAGTAAAATTTAATAATACTATATGAGGCTTGATATTAACATAAATTAATAAATTTAACCAAAAATATCAAAAGAGTGTATAAAACACTTTTAAAGTCTAAATTCGAAAGTAATAATCCATAAGTACACCAAACTAGCGTATTAAAATTAGAGTAACAATTCACAAATTAATAATTATTATTTAGATTTATGTTTTGAATGAAATAATTTTATATTAATTACTAAAAAAATATTTTAAAAAATTAACGAGCTGCTCGCGAACTTATCGAGTCGAGTTAGACTTTGCTCAATTCAACTCGTTAAAGTATTGAGTCGGGTTCAAGTTCGAGTCGAGTCAATCTGAATCGAGTATTTATCGAATTTTGACCGAGTCGAGTTCGAGTAACTCACGAGCTGCTCAACTCGTTAAACACCCCTAAAAGTGAATCTTCACTCATATTTACTGTTAATTCATTTTAAAAACAATTTTTTCAAGTGATGAGATGAATGAATTTTAGTGATTGATGACATAAACACGTGGTAAGACTTATCTATAATATAATTTTTCTTTTCTTCTCTTAAAAGCTCTTATTCCCTTCTTCTCTAAGTAAGATTAAGATTTTAAATTTCGTTTAAAGTTATAAAAAATACATATATTGAAAATTTCAAACAATAACATAATTTTAGATTTAAAGTAACAAAAATTCAAATTTATGGACTAAATTTAAAAGAATGCCAACTTCTTAGACTAGTTTGAAAACTAAATTGGAAAATATATGGGAAAGTGTCAAAAATAAATAAAAGCCAAACAATCATCTTCCTTATTCCCAAGGTAGGTTTTGAGTTCCCATTAAACTGTATCCCAAACACACCCGAATTCTGTCCGAACTGGTTCTCCACCCAATCCCATCGCGAGTACCTTCCCAACCTAAACACCGAGTTACCGTTCTGCAACTCAAAGCAACCAAAAAAGGGAAAAGCTCCTATCACAGGGTTAAAGAGACTTCTTTTTAATTCCATTTTAATACTATTTTTTTTTCTTAATTCCATAATTTTCGTCTTCAGAATTCCTACTTTCAGGTAACTGTTTGTTTTCGTTTGTTTTAGGAAACTGTGAAATTTTGATGTTATTTCTTTTTCCTCGATCCATTGCTAGCTAATAAGATTTGATTTGAGTA
Source organism: Abelmoschus esculentus (assembly GCA_035048815.1). Lineage (NCBI taxonomy): Eukaryota > Viridiplantae > Streptophyta > Magnoliopsida > Malvales > Malvaceae > Abelmoschus > Abelmoschus esculentus. Next base: position 2,913,275 of record JAUCBN010000032.1, read on the forward strand.
GTTATTTTAAGGAATTTGGAGAATAGTTTGGTCTCTTTTGTCGTTAAGTTAGGTTAGCTGATTTTTGAATTGATGAAAATTTTGCGATAGCTGTAGCTGATATACTTTTGAGGAAAAATAATAACTATGTTTAGTTATGTTTGGTTGTAGTGAAAATTGGAGGAATATAGAAGGAGAATTTTGGTTATCTGATAAGTTTATGGAGTTGTGAATATGAATTGAAGGGGATTTAGTGGAAGAGATGAATGTGAGCATTGCCTCGGTTCACCCGGTGGAAGAAGATCCACCTACCACAGACGGAGGTGGAGGAGCCGGAGGCGATGGAGGCAACAACAACAATGTGCCAACAGTGAGGATGAAGGATCTTCAGGGAATGCCTGGTACGCTAGGAGGGCTTGTGTTGAGGATATGTCAGTTTGCTTTTGCAGTTGTGGGACTTTGTATTATGGCTACCACTAGTGATTTTCCATCGGTTACCGCCTTTTGGTAATACCTTCTATTATTGTTATTTTTTTTTTGTTCTGCTTAAAAGTTGGTTTGGATTTGCTAGTAATGATGAGGAATTGTGGATCAACATTTGATTCTTTTCATATGATCTTTTTTATTTGCAAGCTCTAATATGAAAATGATGCTATAAATCAAATGTCAGAGCCTTGTTTGTGTACATGTGAATATGATTTTAGAATTTAAGAATTGAATGTATGAAGGTTTCTTGATTGGTTAATACATGCATTGCAATTAGTCTATCTAAGCATTGTGGTTTATCTTTGGTTGCATGATTGCATCTATATTAGTTTGTCAATGTACATCTAGTTGAGGATTGTATGTTCTGTAAAATCATGAATATCTTCATTCATCTATTAACTCAAAAGTGTAATTATCTAGTATATTTAGTGAAGTGAAGGTTAATCTTAGGGTGTTAAATGTTAAAAACCCACTTTTAACAACAAATCAAACTAGAACACTCCAGGGCTCTACATTTTTTTGGAGGGGGGAAGGGGGGAGGGGATAAGAAAGAGAAAAGAAACTGATTTTATGCATCTTTTAGACTTTACATATTTTAGATAAGTGATGTCTTATATCAAACTCTGTAAGAGATGTAAAACAATAGAGTTTGGTTGCTTAGAGAATGGAAAATGCCAATAGCATGATGTTACATCAAACTCTTTGTGCTCCATTATATGGGCATTTGATGATCATAAAAGGGGGATGCAAGAGAGAAATATTCATCCTCGTGGCTTTTTGAGGAGCATGTTATTTTGTTTGGGTCTCTTTTTCCTTGAAAAGAGATATAACGTTTGGAACCTCACCTTTTGATTTTTCTTAATAGATTCTTTACATGAATTCAACATCTTCTATATTCAATCTTTCTTCTGACTTTGGAATTCGCTCATGATTAACATAGTGAAGCGTCTAGTTTTGTTTCTATATTCTGTATTTGATGTTAGCATGATTCTTTCGTAACATGGAATTTTGTATTTTCTACATCAGCTACCTTGTTGCTGCCACTGGTTTGCAGAGTTTGTGGAGCTTATCGCTTGCTATTATTGACATTTATGCCCTTTTAGTGAGGCGCTCCTTGCAGAATTCCCGTGTTGTTACTTTGTTTACTATCGGTGACGCGGTAAGATGTTTACTCCATTGTTACAAGTGAAGCCAAATAGTTGGAATGCATGATATTCTATTTGCTTCTGTTGAACCTCATAAAAATCTTTAGTTTATGTCTTTCTTTCTCAGAAACTTAGCCTAACATATATTACTGTTAATTTGTGACGTCTGCTATGGCTTCAAGCTTTCAACTATTGGCTTTGAGACATTCACAACTGCTTGGTCTACCTTGTGACACTTTTTGCACAAAAACTTCGATCTTCTGTTTAAAAATTGCAGTTAATCATCACTCAGTTTAAATGTTTTTCAACTTTCTTTTTTTGTTGACAAATTTGGTATTTAAAAGCTGAAATTGTATTAATAGTCTTCAATATGATTTTCCAATCAAAATCATTGCTTAACATATTTATACATATGTACTTTTTACCTTGCAGATCACATCCACTCTCACATTCGCTGCAGCTTGTGCTTCTGCAGGCATCACTGTTCTTATCGACAATGATCTTAATGGCTGTGCTCAGAACCATTGCCTCCAGTTTGAAACTTCCACTGCAATGGCCTTCATTTGCTGGTTTACTGCAGCACCTTCATTTCTCTTGAACTTTTGGTCACTCGCATCTCGATGAAAGGAATGCCCAAAGATCGAAGTAGGAAGGAGTAACCAAGACTGCTATAGAAAGTAAATTTGTTATGCCGATGTATCTTCCCCTTGTAGCATTATCGATCGCCTCGGAATCATCTCGGATGTGTTGATTTTTCAAGTTTGTATAGGCGTTATGAACGTCAGTAGCATTGCCGATCGCCTCGGAGTCATCCCGGATGTGTTGTTTTTTCAAGTTTGTATAGGCATTATGAACACCAGTAGCATTGTCGATTGCCTTGTAGCATTGAGCTTCTCGTCGTTGTGTTTTTTTTTATTAATTGCAGTATACGTTGTAAAATTCTGGATTATATAAATTGGTTTTAAATTGGATTATATAAATTTGTCCAAATTCAGACAAAGCCATTGCTTCGGTTTAGTGTCCAAATTCAGACAAACCAATTGATTATGAATCATTAACCCAAGGGGGAAGGAAAAGAAAAATGATATGATTATTAAAGGTTTTGTTAAAATGTGTTTTCAAAAATAATTAAAATAATTAATATAAATTATGAAGATAAGCAATTAATATAAATTATAGAGTATAATTAATCTAACTAAACATCAAAAATCCATTTGCCTCGTTGTCATCTTTAGAAAGGAAAACCCCAGTAGAGGAGAAATTATATCATGGGTCAGTCCCATCACGTCATCCATGGGACCGATCAATGATAATCATCCACCTCATTATTTTTTAATTTTTAAAATGAAGATTCACTTGGGAAAAAAATATGACATGGAAAAATTGAGGAAGTGGGTAGTTATCATTGGTCGGTCCATGGACACGTAGTGGGACTGACCCATGATATAATTTTTCCTAGGAGAAATAAAATTAATTTAAAATATGGACACGTGGTAGTTAAGAATGTTTAATAATTTTTTATTTTATAATAATTAATTTTTAATATTTTATTTGAATTTTAATTGTTTCATATTTTATATTGGAATAAAATTATATTCCATATATATATATATATATTTGATAGGTTGCATTCCATATCATTTAAAATTATATTCCATATATATATCACCGTTAAACTTTTATCAGTCCAGTCATCAAGCTAGTTAAAAAATAAGCTATGTGTCAAAAAGATATAGGTTAAGGGCTAAATTTATCCAAAAAAAGAACAAGGACCAAAACGACAAAAACTATAAACGTTAAGGGTTAAAATTATCTTTATGCCTTTATTTTATTATTATTTATTTTTAAAAAATTAAAAAATATATAATTTTATTAAAAAACAAAGAACTCTTTGATTAGAAAAGCCAAACCAAACCCTAATTTTAAATCTTTTGATCATTAATTCAATAATCACAGATTATTATTGTCAAATTAACAACAATCAAAACCTTATTATCTTGTTTTTAAAATAATAATAATTTTATGATATAATTCGTAAATTATTTTTTTTAAATAGATCAAATGTTATATTCTGATTAAGTGATAAAATTTTATAATAGTTATTCATGGAAAAATTAACTTAAATAATAAAATAAAACGTAAGATATTAATTAAATACGAATTAAAGTTTATACATCAAATTAAAAAATAAATAATTTGAAATTAAATTAAAATAACACAAAGCCAAGTTGTGTTCTTCAATATTACACAACTTGTCTTGTGTTCATTCCCTTTTTCCCCATCTGTTCATATTTTTCCAGTCAGCCATGGGAAAACTGGGCGTTGAAGAACTAAATTATGTAGGAAAATGTTTTACATAAAAGACCAGTTCAAAAACCAGAAGGCCAAGCAATGGACACTGCTCCCATCCGCAGGGACGAAGCCAAATTCATAAAAAAATTAAATTTTAAAAGAATTTAATTAGGAGGACAAAAATAAAAAAAATCTTCAGGAATGAGGACGATTGCCCTCCTCACCCCACAACTCCGCCACTGTTCATCAGCTTCAAGTGCTTTCCAAGCAACATCTTGTTCATAAGAAATATGGCGTCCCGTCGTCGACATGCCGATTCCGGCAGGAAAGTAAGCATCCTGATGTTGCCAGAGATTCTTCAAGATCGAGTCGCCACCAAGTGATTCACATCTCAACAATTTTGCCCCTACATGATAATTAAATTTATATATAAACTCGAAAAATCGAATTAATTTGAACTCGCTAAAACTTACTCGAATCGAAATTTTTTTTAAAAAAGTTCAATTTATAAAATATGTTGACTCAACTAGAATAACTCAAATTTTTTGACTCGACTCGCTCGAACGCTCACCCCTATTTATATTATACTCTAAATAATGTAAAATCAAAAGGTAGGAATTAGATCTCAAATTTTAATATATTAGAGGGACTAAAACAATAATTTAACCAAAACAAAGTCAATGAATTTGCATGTGATTAACCCTTTTGATTCAAAAAGCAAACTTTGGGATCTAAATAAAAAAATAAACTTATTACTACCCTAATTTTGAACTAAAATTATTATAAAAGATAATATATATCCGTACATAAAATTATATATATGTGATATTTTTATTATTATTTAATATATTTAATATTGATTTTTTATTAAATGTTTTAAATTTTAACTTATTATTACTTAAATTTATTATTGATTTTTTTAAAAAAATATATTTTTAAAAATTTTCAATAAAATAATTTAAAAATATTTTTTATAAAATTTAATTAAAAATACATGACATAAGTTAAACGAACAAAATATAACGAAAAAATCATATAAAATTCTAATTAAAAATCTATAAATAAACCTTTATAAAATAAAAATATGTTTTATTTATTTAATTATTTATTTAAAATATATTCAATTTATAAAGATTAAATAAAAATTAAATGTCTTACAATTTAAAGTTTTTTTAGAGTCACTCAATTATAATTCCGTTTCTTTACCCTTTCTAAGGTAATTAATTCTTTCTCAGTTTTCAATAAACTAGCGGGGAGGGAACCTCGGAATTTAAAAAGAATGGTCAAATAAATAGATTACTCCTCCCATTTTTCTAGGTTATTCAATTTAGCATGAAAATTTAAAAAGTTTCATTTTACGTCACTAAACTTTTACGCATTCAAATTTTAAAACTTTCATGTGACCGCATGAAAATGGGGTTTTAAACAGACGCATAGAGTACTCACGCTATAAGTAGGAACTTGTCTCGAATAACAACACACTTTGTTTTAAATTTATTTTTTTCGCATATTGTGTTACGTTTTTTTTGTGATATATTTTTTATCTATTTTATGATAATTTATGATTATGACTTTTTTTATGATTATTTATTGATGTAATCAAAATCATTAAGGAATAATCTTTAGGATTGATCTTCTAGATCTTTCACGCATGCATTAATCTAGTTAAAATAAACATAGAATTTTTCACGACGAATGATGTATTTTTCTATAAATAAATAACTTATTCAAGAGAATATTTATTGATTTTATATTTATCTAAAGATTTTTTAAATCTAAAATTCTGGCCTGTGTCAAAGTTTAACCTTGATTTTGTCTTTGTCTGAATATTTCCTTTTCTTAACTATTATTTAAACTTTTTCCTAAATATTTGATTTGAGTCATTTGGTTCAATTTAATTTAATTATGAAAAATCATTAATTTAGACTAAAGTCTACAATTTGGGGTTCAAAAACTAAGGTAAACTCAAAAAATCTGTACAAATAATTTTAACGTCCTAAATTAAAAAAATAATATACCATTTGGTCCTCAAATTTGTTGTTCTTACAAATGTATTACACACATTTTAACAAATTTGGTACCAATATTTGTGAAAAGTTATACATCTGTTACCCATCTTTGAAAATGCGACAAATCTTTTTATACGATTTAAATTCAAAAATTATCGGGCACACGTTTTAAAAAATCAATTAAACTGATCACGAGATTCAACTGAGATGATAATTTGATCATTGCTTTTGGCAAGCAATAATTCTAAAAGTTGTGGTCATAGTTTATTCTTAATATGTACCAATAGAATACGAAAGATTAATTATTGGACATGCTCTAATAGATACCGGTATTTCCAAATCTCTTCCATCGAGTAGTTAACATTATTACGTTCTCTAAATTTTGAATTCGAAACATAATTAAGCTAAACAACTACATGTTGGTTGATTCGAACACTTAACTCGATTAGATCTCGATTCGTAAACATTTTTTTGTGTAAGCAATTAGTCGTTTGTGATCTAAAATGAATGCCAAATAGGTTGCCTAGCTATATGTTGAAGACAGGATGGATCATCGTCCACCATGGGGTATCCGACAGGGCATTAAACGAAGGCAACGGCAACATAAATTTAAAGGCATCTGTCGGTCTCAAAGATGTTATTCACCTTCGATGGCTGCTTCCTCTATTTTTAGAAAATAAGGATTTGTGTTTTCATCAGGAGCTTTCTAAATTCTCATCCTCGTCTACAGCTTGTCAGCCATGCAAAACTTGTGTAAAACGACATTTAAGATTCTTCACGTACAAATTGAATGCTTTATACGAATGAAAACAAGCTCCAAAAGGGGTTTGGTGGGACTAGAAGATGTTCCTTTCAGACGAATGAAAACAACCAAAGTTTGTTTTGGTTAGAACTTGGTGGTCTAAAATGCGGTGCTGTCATTCTCAAAGAGAACAGTGCTTGAGGGTCATGTGCTCCCCAGGGGACACTTTGGTCATTTGCTACTTTTTTATGAAATAAGAAATTTCAAGGTCCATTGGGAATATGGATCATGCACCCCCATTCATCAGTTTATCATTTGGTAGTGAAAACTGAATTGTAACTTTGGAAACCAGTTAAGATTCAATTGTGACAGACAACCTCAAAGACAGGGTTTAATGTTGTAATGAACTGATACTAACTTGATCTGCATAAACTGTAGCTTCTAAGATATCAAAAACAGAAGGTGGTCAAAAAGAAAAAGGATAAGATAAGAACACTCATATATGAGACTGCAAAAAGTTACAAAACAAACTTGATACCAACACAAAACCACAGTTCTTACTCTCTTGCCTCAAATTTGGAATTGGATTCTAGGGTCCTTCAGATTCTGAGTTCTTCTAAACTCTGTACTGTCTCTGGTTCTAGCAGGTTTTTTGATATTGTGTTGGGCAGGGCAGAAGTAGTAACAATCATGGTATCTTCGTTTCTAACAGGCATGGATTGTTTATCTTCTTTACGTACTGGTGGGGCGGCAAATACAGGCACTGCTTGCCTAATGGTGACAGGTGGAGCGATTCGTACAGGAGCTCGCAGCACTTGGGCGGGGAGTGGAGATGGTGATCGATGAGTAGGAACTGCTGATGCTGGTGGTTGAGGGGATATTGCAGATGGTGCTGGGTGTGGTGGTGCAGAGAAAACAGGCACTGCGGTTCTTATTGTCACTGGTGGAGCGATGCCATGGCAAGGAGCCCTTAATTGTCGGATGGGAACGTATGGAGCTGCACCAGCGGCAGGGAATTTCTGTGGACGAACACCTCGGCTTTCAGGTACAGATATTAGGGATGATGTCAGTATTGTCTTATCATTTGTTGCTGCAGACATCAACCTGTTTCGAGGAACCCCCTTCAGGCAGATTAGTGGAAGGATTTTTGAGGTGGTAGCAGGAGGCTGTGGACTTGTTGGCCTAGGATTCTGACTAGGAAACATCTTTGTAAATAGTATCGGTCCGTTGGAGGAGTTTGCCATGGCCATCTTTTCCTTTATTCGGTAATTCAACAACGCTCGAGCTATTGTTATCTGTTCAATCTCATCGTTGTTTTCCGGCTCAGAAGAACTTGCAGTTTCTTTCACCACTAGACATAAAATTTAGTATTAAATTTCAGCATAAAGATCATTATAATCTCAATGAAAAATTAAACTATATTACAATTCAACACTAATCCATAGGAAAAATGAAACCTCAACTCACATAGTTTTAGAGATGTCCAAGCTGCCATAGCTGCATTCTTTTCTGCTTGTTTCTTGTTCTTAGCAGGTTCCCCAGTGAATTTGATTCCAGCCAACTCCACTGTTCCGGTAAAAATAGGCAGGTGTCCAAGGCCCGACCTAAATGTCATGTACCGTGGCAATGGAGCTCCCACTCTTTGTGAAATCTCCTGTAAGAGGTTTTTATAAACCCCTGTCTCGTCCTAACATAGCAAAGCCAGATCAGTATCAAATCAATCCCGGTGAAGCTCGAGACAATCAAGGCATATTCAAGAAAATTCAGATATAAACACTACAAAATTCACCCAGAACTAGACAATTCGTTACAAAGGTGTTAACATTGACGAACTAGCCGAAGTTGCATATCTACATTTCATTAATAGCATGAACAAGCTTGTCCAAAGATCAGGCACACGATGAACACAGGCATAAGTTCACAAACTACTTCTATAGGAACATCAAAATCAAAGAATCAACAATTGCAACCTAAAAAAAGGCAACAAGAATCGAATAATCCAAAACGAAATCCGAATCCCATTTCGATCAGCTTCATCATATGCTTACATCCTTTTCAGTTTTCACTATCCCAAGCTAAGCGTACAATATGAGAATTCAAATAAAAATGCTCATAGACCTACTTGAATTGAATCTAATTAGTTTGCAAGAGATTCAGACACCAAAAAATCAATTTTGATTTCTCTGTTGTTTGATTCTCAGACATTCAATTGAGAGGGCCTGAAAGGCAACATTTTTTTGACTGAAATACCCGAGATTAAGCCATTAATCACACCCACAAAATCAAAATAATCAAACAACAGCTGTTTCCCAGAAAATGAAAAGAGAAAACGAAAAATAATATTTAATTAAGGCATTAAATGTCATAACATGGATTCTCCACTACCCCATTGTTATTTCCCTAAAAGATTAATTAAATTTTCGCTTTCGCCACCGGCTAAAAAGTCAAGAAAATCATACTGTCTTCAGCTAATTCATTAACTATCGAAGGGCATTCTAGTAATTTCAACTCCCCTCGGGACAACCGGCTGAACTGAACCTCCGGCGATCAAGACGGCAGCGCAGGCTAACACCGATCACCTCCATGGCTTAACTTAGCAAAAAGAAAAAGGGAGATTTCATAAAAAGGTAAGGCGTACATTAGGAGAAGCTTTGAATAAAAACTTACTAGGATTCTAGCGGCGAGGGAGTGAGAAGGTCCACGATTCGAGAGGGATTGGAGTGCGACTTCGGCGGCGGAGTGTTCGGCTTGACGAAGAGTAGAACAGTAGTGAGGACTCTCGAAGGTTTCGCCGTTAAAGTTAACGGTGGCCTTGAACCTCGGCGCGTGGTCTGGACCTTCCCTAATGCACGTATAGGAAGGAAGATTAAAGCAGCTCCTCTGCGCCAGCTCTTGTAGCTGGTTCTTATACATTTCTCCCTTCTCTTTCTCTCCCTCAAATGAAACCCAGAAAATAAAAGGGGAAAAAATCACTCCTTTTTCCTCCTATTTTTTGCTAGAATACTTCATCTGTGTTTTCATTTCTTTTTCATGCTTGGGGGAATGGTTTCGGACCCAGATCGGGTCGGATTGAGATGTGAAATGGGTCAGTGGAGATCAAGGTTTTAGGGTTTCTCAGGGCACTGTAGAAAACGAAAAAGAAGAAAGATGGAAGAAAGAAAAGTTGAATTCTTTCTGGCGAAATGGAAAGGGAAAGGGAAGAGCTTTGTTTTTCTGGGAGTGTGTATTTTAATGGGATTTATTTATTTATTTACTCTAAAATTTTCAAATATAAAATTATGTTCTTCCTGCCGTAAATTTTTAAAATGATTTTATTGTTAGTTAAATAGACCGTAAAATATGATATCAACGATTACAAATAATAATAAATAAATAAATTGTATCGTGATATGAAAATTATTATCTTAAAAACAATTTATCCTGATATTTGAATTGTTGTTTTAGACGATTGTCCTCAAAATTAGTATGATCGCTCTAAATAATATATATTTAAAATTTAAAGTAGATTACGAAGTTAATGGTCGTCCAATCTAAAAAAAATTTAACCTTCATGAATAAAACTCTCAAAATGCTTGAATCCCACGTTTATTAATTAAATATGATTTTTTCAATATTATAAATTAATTTAAAATAAAATATTGTAAAAACCAAGTGACTATGCAGTTGAATGTGTGAAATCCCCATCTGAAGAAGCCAGAGATAGAGTTGAACAAGTACAGAGGCTATTTAAACCTAGGGCGGGTATGGGCGGGCTGTGGGCAGTCCAAAAATAATTAATTAGGGTAGGGACACCATTAATGATAGCATAATCCAACACCGCATTGGGTCAATAAATAGTTATGAATAATTAAGAAAATTGAAATTAAAGTTGGTTTCCCACACAAATAAAGAAAAAAAAGGCTTTTCATTTAATGTTGTATTTATGAGATTTGTAAAATTATGGGAAATTTATTGTATTAGTGTGGGAATTGTGGGGTGAAAAAGTAAATAGGTGGTGGGGACTAATTATGTCATAATCCATTAATTGGCGACTTAAAAGTATTAATGGAGTTTAACGATTAATTAGAGAAGTCTCTTCATGTGTTTATGGGATCAATCATTAATATTTATTCATATCATATTTTTTTATTTATATATTTTTTAAAGTAATTCTTCACTTGAAAAAACTATTTTTTTTATAAATACCACTGAATTTTTATTAAATTCATAGAAAAATTATAATTACATCGCAATCAAGAAGTAAAATAATTGAATTAAACAATCCAAAATTTTTACAACCCCAAAACAAAAATTAATATTTCTATGGAGATAGTCATACCAATAAAATTCAGAAGCTTCTTGAATCTCATTGTCTCTGTCTAAACGAGACGCATAATGAAGAAAGAAGGAGTTGTAGGCGATCCAAACTGTCATGCAAAAAGTATCGCTACCCATGACTGATTTTATCGGCAAACAACCATCAAGCGAGTGGGAATAAATATTTTTAAGTGACCACCGACAAAACAAAAATAAAAAACTAGCATCGATTGAGAACAAAAATCGATCATTAGGGTATGCTGAAACATGTTGCGAAGACAGATGAATCAAATCATAAAACAATAACAAAAACATGTCAGAACGACAGAAGAAAAACGTGTCACAAGTACAGAAAGAGCGTGCTATAGAAGCAGAGATTCTTATTAAAATTAAAAACAAAAACAAAGAAATTAATAGATTCACTTTAAAAAATATATGAAAAAATATGAGTGAATAAATTAACAGTAAATATGAGTGAAGATTCACTTTAAAAAATATGTAACATAAAAAAATAATGATATAAATAATTTTTAGTGATTAATTTTATAGATGACGTGGTCAGACTTATCTATAATATAATTTTTTGTGTTATTGAGTGTTGTTGGTTCAATTTTATGAAATAATTAATATATTGTTTATTAAAGGATAATTTCATTAGGATTTAGTATACATTGAATGAAATTATTACTATATATAATAACATCAAAATTTATTTTTCATTGGGATAAAAATAGAAAATTGTCTATATTCAAAATCTATTTAAAATTATCATAATTTTACCAAATTCTATATTTTTAGGGGAATAAAAAATATAACGTTACTATCATTAAAAATATTAAAATTGATTCAAATAATAATTAATCAGATATTATTTAAGTATATATTATATTTGAAATTTTATATAAAAAAATTTATCTAAAAATTCATTCACTAAAAATGGAATGGAGAAAAATATTAGAGGACCATGAACCGGGTTGGGTGAGCATCTGCTTTATCTAGGATGCACAATTACAAACACGCCCCTCGTGTTCATTTAGACTTTTAGATATGAGTATGACGAGTAGTGGTATGAATTTATGATGGTGTTCTGGTCATTTCCACCATCATGTATAGTATTTTATCATCAAGGACAACAAGGTAAGTGGGGAACAAAGTGTAATAATAACGATAGTAATAATAATCTCCGAGATTTATGAAGTTTGACTTATTGGAAATGACGAAAGTGCCACTAAAATATATTATATTTAACCAACATTTCATATGAATATCAATATGATTTTAGAATTTAGATTTAAATTATAAAAGTTGAAGTTGAGTTAAAATGAAAAAATATATAATTACTATTAAAAAATTGATAGAATATAAGATTTTTTGAATAATTACGATCTAAAAAAAAATCAATCGAGAGCTTTAATTACGCTTACTCTAAAAATTATTGATGAATATAAAATTATTATGAATTGTTTTATCTTGAAATTTATTTAATAATAAATTAAAAATAAGACATTTGAAAAAAAAATCGATTGGAAGGTTAACAACTCAAGAAAGTTTTACAGTGAAACCGATTAAAATGGGGCCGAACTGAAATTATTATAAAATTATAAAAATTTCGGTATATATTTTTTTAAAAATATATATAATAATTTTGATATATACTAAAAGGTTAATATCAAAATACTTGTAAATTTTATAACAAATTTATTTTACCCTCATTTTATTCCGTCTCTCGCTAGAAAAACCTCACAGCTTATTCTTGTGCTATGTCTCATTTTCTACATCTTCTACCCATTCACAAACCCTGTTGCTTGTCTGTATGGCTTCAGCCTGCGCATAAATGAATCTGTAAAAACAGCGTCTTCATAAAGAAAAGTGTCTTCAGGATGTATTTAATACCATCAGATTTCAAGTTTGAACAAGATAAAGGATTTTATAGTTTGAGTACTACAATGTTGAAATTTGTGATTTAACCCACCTATTTTTGTTCGATATGTATTTAGTAGAGGTGGTAAACGAATCATTTGATTTGTTGAGACTATGACCTATTCGATTTGGTGGTAAACAGTTTTTAATGATTGGTCTAATGACCACGTGGTAGGACTGACCCATGATAAAATTTTTCGGTTCTCTAGTCTTCTTTGGAGAATATGTTGGAAGTCTTTGCTGATCTATACGAGCTGATGATCCTGATCTAGGCAATGGATCAAGCGGTAAATGTTCAACACGCATTCCACTGTTTAGGGGTCGGGAAAAAACTCGATTACCTGGTTTCGGTTCCGGATTCGATAAGATCTAATAGATTTTTATCTGATATTGGTTTTAATGAGATTGAGACTAGATCCAAAATTTAGGTCTCAATCATAGCTGAGACTAAATTTTGATTTTTTAGACCCGATGGTTACCTAGTAAGACCAGGACCAATACCAAATATTCAGTATTGTTTTTTGTTTATTTTTCTTATCAAACATTCTCTCTCTATATAAATATTATGAGTATGAGTAGTTTCAAAACTTTAAATTTTCAAGTCTATAATATTCTAGTTTTATTATTTAATATTATTAGTTGATTTTTTTTCAATTACTCAATTTTTTTGAGAATAAACTAATTGATAGGATACCGATATTAAACCGATACCCACAGTATTAAGATCGGTTCTTAAAATTTAAAATCCTGTGTGATCAGAATTTTCAGGAATCGGTGATTACCAATACGGGACAATACTATTCAAATTGACCAGTACCAGTTTTACCCACCCCTGCCACTATCTATCAACCTCACTAAGAACAATGTACTTCAAGAGGACACTTTCTATGCGAATCCTATAAAATTTCAGTCAAATTTCTTGCTTTCTAGTAAGGAAGAAAAGAAATGTTTACATTTCCATGTTGTCAGACTCGAGATATGCAGTGACTTGAAGTAGCAACATATCATCAGGATCAGCAACATCTTGCAGTATGGTAGCAGCAAGCTAGTCTTGTTGCATGAGCAAGGGGAAGCCAAGTGTCTGCATGAATAAATCTGCGAGGGAGGCTCTAAGGGCTACCTGACCGTAAATAAGCTCCAATTGTGCTTTTAAGCAAGCTGTGCTCTACTGATGAGGCTAACAGTAACAGCAAAACGTTTCACTTAAACATGCCTAGTACTAGAAACCAGCCGCGGATCCGGTGTACGGTGAGGTTCACCTGAAATTTAAATTTGACTTGATAAATATTAATTTTATATGTTAGTGACTATTTTGAATTAATTGGTGCCCATCCTGAATTAATTGGTATCATTATTTTTATCCAATTCAAAATTCAAAATCATCCAGTTGGACCAAAATTAAAATCTAAAATTTATTTAATTGGGGTCCAAATCAGCACTATAGATATTGCTGTAGTTGATTAATTTTTTTCGTAATATCGTATATTTAAATTTTTTAGGTGAGATACCTTATTTTTCTATGGAGATAATTAGTATTTTTATCTTTAAAATATGTGTATTAATTTAGTTGTGTCTACCCTGAATTTTTTTTCTGGATCCGCCACTCTAGAAACCAAGCAATCAAGCAAGCTATACTCAGCCAAGTTGAACAGCTAGGGTGTAGAAGTTGGGGTAGTTTATTGACCAAAAACTGGTTTAGAACGTAATACTAAACGTAGTCTAAGAATCACTTTCCCTTTATGATAATATTTTTATTTTCAACAACATTATGGATTTAGTCTTCAGCTCATTATCTTCTTGTTAGCCTTATAAAACATATTTCTTAGTTATATAAATTAGATTCAAATAAAAAATAGTTTGTGTCGTAAAATAAAATTCGTAAATTTAATTTAATTTAATTTAATCGAGCATTCACTTTTAATTATTTATTTATTCTTTTTAGAATTTGATTATTATTTTTTAGTACCCAATTGTTTTGCATTATGATTAAACTAAAATAAAACCTCACCTAAGCCAAAAGACACTTTCAACAATTTACCTATATTTCATCATTAGAGTAAAGATTGTCACATTATTGGTGACAATATCAGTGATAAAAAAACCTACAAAAGGAGAACAGTTTCATATTCTCATGTTGCCATTAAAGAAAAAAAAAAGGTAAACTATAACAAATATCATTTAATTATGAGTAAAGTTATATATACGTCACTCAATTACTAAAAATTAATTTTAGGTCAATCAATTATGATAAGATTATATTTATGTCATCTAATTAATAAAGGTTATATTTTGATAACTCAATTATAAATAAGGTTATATTTGAGTCACCTTTTATATTTAATTTTTTTTATCAATTTATATATTACATTAATTAATGATTTTAAATAAAAAAACTCTAACGTTAACAGTGGTATATAAGTGATTTGAAAAAAAATAATCAAATTGATATATTTTTTAAATATAAAGGGTAACCCAATCGTGAATTTACCCATAATTGAGGAACTAAATATGACCTAACACATAAATGAGTGATTCAAATATAAATTTTAATAAATAAATGGCTTTAATTGAGGAACTAAATATAACCTTACATATAAATAAGTGACTCAAATATAAATTTTAATAAATAAATAACTTAAATATAATTATACTTATAATTAAATTGCATCTATTATAGTTTATCCAAAAGATAAATCACTTGAAAATGATGTCCCAGCGTAACCAAAACCTCACTGCTTATTTACGAGTAAAAATCAACGTACATCCTTTCATCATGTCTCTTTTGAAAATTTTTAAAAAATTATATTTTTAATCATAATTTTTATTTTCTATATCCTAAACCTTAAGTCTTACACCCTAATAAATACATCATACTTATAATTTTCTAAACCTTAACTATAACCCTTAACCTTAAACAAACCCCAAATCTTCTAATTTAAAACAAAAACATAGAATAAGACATAAAAGAGGAAGACGATTTCGACCTTATTTACCGTATAAAACCCGGTGAAACAACCGTCCCTATTTTCGTCCCCACAATGAACATTCACTCTAACAGCTCACAATTTCCCAATCGGCCGAAACAACAAAAGCCGTCGCTAATATTTAACTTTATTTCCTTCACAAAGACCGGCATTACTCGGTTCTTTCTAAGTATCAAAAAAGAAATGTTGGTTTTTAGTGGCTTGGAAATGGCTGGTAGGCCAAACTTAAAAGTTTCACGTGATGACCAAAACTGTCCAAGCAAGTTTTCGTATGGCAGGGTTAGTATTTCCTCATGAATTGTCTGGGTTCTAACGTCCCTTTGCTATTAAAGTAGGAAACGGTCGTTAAGTTGTAATAAATAAGTACTGATAAAAAAATTTCGATTATCAATAAATTTTAGACATGATAATGAAAAGCATAACTAAAAAAAATATTTAAATTTTTTTAAAAATATTTTTTTTATGAATTTATCCTTTTAAAAAAATAAATTTATATAAATTTATTTTTTATTTTTAAATATTTATATTTTATCCCTCAATCCCGAATATTAATTGAATATTAATTTGGCGAATTTAGAGTTATAAAACATAACTAAAAAAACACAACTTTAAGTTTTTTCTGTTACAAATAAAAGAAGAATGAAACGTGAGTTTTGATGGAACCAATTCTGTTACCCCTATTAAGCCATAGGATTTGTCCCCTCTCAATTTGTCTATATATGTTTCCGTCACCTTTACCACTTTGTTGAATTCCATTTTGAATCATTCAAAAACAAATAAGTTGCTTGAATAAACATAACATGGTCAACTAAGTTAGTATCACTTCAAAACAATAATTGTAGAAACAAAAAGCATTAGTGAATCATGTTCATGGTCCAAAAAATCAAAATAGTTTATCTTTAAATAATCATATACCTACTAATTACTATAAGAAAAATATTAGAATGATATTAGAATCAATAAAAGGGTATATTAGACAAGTCAACAAACAATAATTATATATAATAATTATCTTTTTAATCGTAATCAGACAATAATTATCAATAATGAAAGGAACGCCCGTCGGTATTTGTAGCCTCTTAAATTTTTCTCCAACAACCCCACCAAGTATTTAATTTCATTTTCCATTTCTTACCAAAATGCCCTCAAAGCCTCGAACCAAGCAATTTCGATATCTAAGAATAAAATTGAAAGAGTAAACTAATGGTGGTTCTACTTTTAAAGAGTCTGTACTTCTCTGGAACCACATCAAAGGGGATAAAACAGTGACTAAAGTGTAAATGACTGAAAATTTATGGATTTTAATAAAAGTTCAGTGGTTATAAGTTGAATTTACCCAAATGAAAGAGAGAGGAAGAACTGTCTGGAAAATATGAATTTCGAAAAAATTTCTGGAAAAATTCATAAAGTTCTCCAAGTTCGAATTACATGATTGGAAATGATCCTGTCGATCATATATCCCAGGGGCAAAAAGGAGAAAGAAGGAAAATTAATAGGAAAATATATTAAAAGGGAGCATATATTTTTCTAAGAAATAAAAATATGATGTTCTAAAATGACTCACTTATCTGTCATATAGTTTAATCTTGGAACCCGGTTTTCTCAAAAATTGCATTTCTGACCCTCCTCAGATCTCTTCCTTTCAAGGTTCTCCCTATCCCTTCGTGAACCGAGAACGACGCGATCCTCGTCCTCGCCATTTGCTTTGCCAAAAACTCGTGAGGCGGAATCCGAACTCCTTCTGACCAATCATCGCCTTCCACATCATCATCGTCGCTCTCCGATCTCCTCCGATTATCACGGTACTCTTCCTTCAAAATCTTGGACCAGTCCGGTATGTTGACCGGCAGCGACGCCGGCGCACCTCCGACGACAGGATCTCCTCCACCGCGCTTAGTCGAAGACTTCTTCGCTATTCGACTGGTGGGACGGAACTCAGGCGAGACGGAGCGAGTTGAGACACCGTTGTTGTAAAAGTCTGACTCGTCTAACTCGAATGCCGCCGAGTCGTGACTCACCGCTGCTTGCAGTTGCTGAGCGCTCGACAGGAATCGGTAGTTAGGTCTCGAGTAATAGCTTTTGCTGCTCGCCATAAAAACAATTAGAGAAGAAAACCTTTCAATTCCCTCTTCTCTTTCTTTCAACTCTTCGGTATTTTTTTTTCTGGCTCTAAGTTTCCCCTTTGGTTTCCGTATCATTTCCATCTGCTTTTATAAAGGTTGGCTTCCATAATGGATAAGGCTGGATTGCTAAATTTAAAATTAAAAAAATAATATACAGATCGTGAAATTACAGAAACACCCCGTAATTTTCATGAAAATGCCACGTAGGATTCCTTGTTATAATCTAATCTCGCAATTTTGAATTGACAGTTCAGTTAATAATTTCTTATTTTATGAACGTAATAATTAATCATAATTATAAATAATAAAATGTATACTTTTAATTTTAAAATGACATGTTGGAATCTCTTATTATTTTTTAATTTCGTCCAATTATTGATCTTATTAATATTTTATATCAAAATTGCTTTATTTAAATTATGAACTTATAATGATTTATTTTATGAGAGAATTAATGAAAATTTTGAAAAGAAAATATTAATTGTGTCGATGATTTTAAGAAAAACAAATTTAATAAGTTATTTTAGTAAAAAAATAAATAATATTCATCTTAAAAAAATATTTTAATTATTGAATTTAATATATTATAAAAAATATAAATATATATTTCTTTTTAATCAAACTATTAAAAGTTTTATTTTTTGCCTATATAATATTGATAAAAAATAGAGTTGGGAAAGTTTTGATCGGGTGTTTCGACTTCCACGTATTCACAAATATCCTTTCCAACGGACCGTTAAAAGTGGATAAACTCTGCTTGATCCGTTGATGTATTTTGAAATTTATTGTCGCTATTTGTTTTTATCTAAATCATGGGCATGGCTTACCATATCGGTTATTATCTTATCTAATTATAATGATCCACTTCACTATTATTTTTTAAGTTTTTTTCAATCAGTGAATCTTTATTTATTTTTTATGTGTTATTTAAAAAATATAAATTTTAAAAAATATATTAATAAAATTGATGATTAATAATATAATGGATGATTTTCATTGGTTAAAGATTACGACTTATATGACGAGCCGACATATAATATGATCTCTCGTCACGTGAAATGGTAACTTTTTCATGTAACAAAAAAATTATATCATAAATCTTTCCTCTCACGTAATCTATAATCTTAACCACTAAAATCTAGTTATTTAATTTTTTATATTATTTTTAAAAAATAAATCTTTATTTCTATATCATTTAAATAAAAAACAAGTAATTATAAAAAGTAAATTAATAATAGAAAAAATAAATTTTAATCGATAATATCACAAATAATATAATAAAAGAGTCCACGATATTTTTTCTACAACTGAAAAATATGTCTAAGGGGTAAAATCGGAAAACAGATTATCTAACTTTTTTTTTTTTTTTTGTCGTTCACCTCAGAGTGGATCCCAAATAATATAATAACCCGGTTCATCTAATAATTTCTCAGTGTGGGTTCACCTCACCTGGTTCTAGGAAGGAGTACAAAAATAAGAGTGGTCCCCTTTTAGATAACCAAATATTTCGACACGTGTATCTGAGTGGCCCACAGTTTACACGTGCCTTCCAGCCGTTTATCGTAAGGTAACGAGCGTGATCGCACGTGAAGTTGTCCCCACCCAAACTTTCCAATTTAATTTTATTTCTCTCTCTCCGGCGCTTGGATCTATCGCGCTTCGTTTTGCCAGCTGGCAGAATCTTAATCAAATTCACGCAGTCCTTGTGAAATTTCATTTTATTATTTATTTATTTATTACATATTTAACAGAGATAATTATAAAATAAACATTTATAAATAATGATTATAAAACCAGCTTTAAAGTGATTAATGATGTGGTTAGAATATTTTTTAATAATAAAGTAACGTGTATGGTCCATGATATGTCAATTCGATGATTTTAGAGGATTATATTTTCATTCTGGTCGGTCCATTTCAAAAGTATGGCCTAGAAAATGATTTATCAATTAATCAGTTTGAAAAAAGAATATAAAAATATATAATTTCGATACAAAACATAGTTTATATATTTTTATTTTTAATCTTAAGGACATATATACGGAATTATATTTATAATTACTAAGATTTGAATAATTAATATTTTAATTTTATAATTACAGACTCATTAAATCCACGTCATTTATGATTTTAGAGCTAATTAAGTTCTTTTAATTTTATATTTATGCTACTAGCCGATACCCAAAAGCTATGAATGTCGACACTATAGAGTAATCATACCAAAACAATAAAAATAATTTTAAATGACTAAAATAAAAATAATTTAAATTTTTAATTATTAATTTTAAAGTTTTCAAATTAAATAATTTACCTTAATAATAATTGTACCTTGTTTGGATACGAGTCTAGCTAGGAAACAAAACCCTGTTTTCTTCTTCAATAATACGATATTAATAAAACCTATTTTAATGTCTAGGTTATCCCCTCTAATCTATCCATCTCTACACACTGTACATTATTACAGGGGTTTTGAGTTTTTTTTAATAATTAGTTTAATGACATTTTAAATTATTATTGATTTAAAATTTATTTAAATTGAATAACATATATTTTTTTAAAATTTATTTAAATATAATATTTTTATGTTTTTTAGTTAGACAAATTAACTCAAAAAATTAGATTCAAATTTATATTCAAAATTACGCATAATAAAAACTTAAATTAACAATAATTTATGTCCATTCTTAACACATGATCATACCTAAAATTATAATATTATTTTAGAGATTTATTATTTTCGATTATTTTAATTTGAAGTAATAAAGATTGCCAACTTGTATTTTTTTTTTTACAAAAATGGTTATTTTTTTATTCGGTACAGATTATATTATTAAGCTAATTAGTCTCTTTTTTAGTGAGTGGACCATAAGTTAAATTAAAAAAAAAATACAAACCAAAAGTCAAATAAACTAAAGTCGCATATAATAATTAGGATTTTAAAAATATTCGATGGATCTGATTTGATTATTGATTGATTTATATTTTTAAATTGATATACAATTTAATTTTAAAATTTTTGAATTAAATGCGATCAAAATATTTCAATTGTCGGATTATTCAAAAAATTATGAACATTAATCTTGTTATATTTAATAATTGCATAAAGATAATTTTAACGTTTTTTTATCATTTTGCCCTTTAACCCTTAACTTATGTCTTTTTGATAAATAATTTATTTTTTAACTAATGAAATGATTAAACCGTTAAAATTTTAACGATATTGATATATCATATATATATGATAATATATTTTAAATAACATAACATCTAGCCACATTATACATATATATGACATATCATTATCATTAAACTTTTTACGATAATGACAAATATATACATGTAAAATATAATTTTATTCTAACATAAATATAAAACAATTAAAATTTAAATAAAATATTAAAAAATAATTAAATCTAAAATAAAAGGCTGCATTCTCAAATCTTAAATATCATTCTACATATATGTGATATGTCATTATCGTTAGTTTTTAACTATTTAATTATTATGCTAGTTAAAAAATGAGATATTTGTAAAAAAAGATATAGGTTAAGGACTAAATTTATACTAAAAAATAGATGAGGGCCAAAATGATAAAAATCATAAACGTTAAGAGTTAAAAGTATCTTTATGCCTTTAATAATTTTATGCATGTTTATATAAAAAATATTATATAATACATTTTTATTAATTTTAATTTTATTATATTTAATAATTTATTACTTATTATATTTGAAATTATAAAAAAATTATAACTATTACTTTCAAATTCAATAAAAATAATCAAATCAAATTATAATTTGGATACTAAATACCTAATATTTATATATTCATATCGTAGGCAACAAAATTAAACCAAATCTTAAAAAAATCTAAAAAATAATAATAAATATTTAAAATCTAAAAAAATCAAAAAATTCAAAAAAATATAGAATAATCTTAATAAATATTTTAAAAAATCAAAAATATCAAAAAATTTTAAATAAATCTAGAATGGATAATCTTAAAAAAAATTGAAAAAAATAAATTTTATTAAAAATCCAAAAATTAAGAAAATTAATTAGAAAAATCTAGAATAATCTTTAAATGATTTTAAAAATTAAAAATTTAAAAAATATTCTTCTTCTCCAAGTTTAATCCTAACCAGTTCCTATTTTTAGAATTTAAACCCTTCTAAAATCCTAATTTCTAAGCTATAAATACCCCTCAATCCCTTTAGAAACAACACAACAAAATACAAGCAAAGCAAAGCAAAGCAAATATAGAAGGAAAAGTACAAGAGAAAAAGCTCTCAAGTTTGAAGGAGTGGAGGGCTTCGAAAAGCGATCAGATTTGATATCTCCCAAGGATAATCTGATTCAACGACGGGTTTACGATTTTGAGAGAGGTATGCTCTCTACTTAGATTTTATTTTGTTCGAAATAATTCATATATATATATTTTAATTAAATTGAATTAATAATAAAACAATTTTATGTTAAAAACCGGATAAGAAAGAGAAGTGAATTTTGTGTGTGTATCGGAGAATAGAAATCCAATTTCAAATTGAAATTGAAATTGAAATTGGTAATGTTGCTTGCGGTAAGTTGACAGAAAATTAAGGAAAAATTATGTATTAGGCCCTTCTAGATTTAGATTTTTAAATGTATATACTTAAGTTGTGATTTTATTTCGTATTAGTCTTTGTTATATTTTATCTATATTAGTTTCTTATTTATGAATTTATTTAATAATTGGATCAATAAATTTATTTAGATTTGATCTATTGATTAGTTGATTTTATTAAATTAATTAACTTGTGAGTTGAATTTTAATTAGATATTTATTGAAACAATAAAGTAAAAAAAAAAGATTATTATTTTATGCAGTTTAATTTCTTTGATTTATTTTAATTTAATTTTATGTTTTAATTATGTTTGGTATGTCTTATATTATGTTCTTAATTTTTTATATATAGTTAACCTTATATAATTGTGCTTATAGATTTTTGAAGGCCCAACCAACTTCTACCCGGACCAAAAACGGTATCGACACATATATTTCTTTTTAAATCAAGTACAAATTATTATACAATTTATTTAAATATATGCATATTTAAGAAACTCGAATTCGGTCCATTATTCGATATTAAAGTTTCCTAATAATCACACCACACGTAGTAATTTCTAATTGGTTGTTTTAGTTTTGCTTCACAAAAGTAGTACAATATGCAAGCTTTTTTTTTATACCGTCAATGTGTTAAAGTGGATTCCTTTTCTATAACCCACCACTTCCTTTTCTTTTCAATTTTCTACTTCTCTTTTTCATATTCGAAATCATTGTAAGAATTACTTTTTCAAATAATATTATTGGACGTCGTTTTACATGCATCATATTTTCATAAAATAATTACAAGTATATAATTGAATGGGTAACTAAATTCAATGACACTGATTTCTTATGCACGTCAAACATGTAACATCGATCAACACGTATCTCGAAATATCATATTTATACGTATAAAAAATCAGTGGAAGATCCAGAATTATACGTGACCACAACACGTATCTCAATATGAAATATCATATTTATACGTATAAAAAATCAGTGACTGGTCCAGAATTATATGTGAGTGTGGACACAAATCAAAATATTTTTTAGTATAAGTACAAATCATAAAAAATTTAAAATTTTAAGGTGGGCACAATCATGAAATTTTAAAATTTTAAGGACTAATTTATAAAATTTTAAAATCAAACCCAAATATATAAACTTTTAAAATTTTAGGGTAGACACGGGCCCACCCTCAGTTGCATATGCATCCGCCACAATAGAAAATAGATATTATACAAAATTCCACCTACTAGCCTTGGCCCGGTTACCACATTTACGTCATTATTGTTAGGGGTGTTAAAAACTGGATACCAGAAGTTTTGGATACCAGAAATTCTAATTTTTCAAAATTTTGGATACCCAAATTTTTTAATACTCAGTTTCTTTGTATTTAAAGTTTCGGATACTCGATCCTTTAAATAATATATTTTTTGTCAATATTTCAATTCATAATTTTTGAACATCCGTTAATCGAGTACTCAAAAATTCGAATACCCATAAATTCGGATCATGGATACCGGTTATCATATTTTTCCTTTTATTTTCTTTCATCCTATCAAGAAAGGCATCTCTGTTATTGACTCCTGTCCATAAAAGGCAATGGGCGTATAGGTTCCGTATAGGATACGTAGAGAGGCCAAGTCATAATCAGAAAACAAGGCTGATGTGATGCAGGCATGGGACACACAACGTCTAGTTATGTTGCAAAATTCAGACAGACACGTCTCGAAAGGGAAGGAGAGGGAGGGGCAAAACAAAAAGTAAGACAGGCAACAGAGTTATAGTATTCATTACAGTTTAATATTAATTAAAATATTGTATAATATAAAATTTAAAAAAATTAAATCAACCCAAAATATTATTATTGATATCTAAAAATAAATTATAATATTTAATAATCAATTTAAAATATTATTAATAAATATAATCTTTTATGTTAGTAAATAACACTTTAAACTCTATATTTTATAATATTTTAATTAATATTAAGTCATAATTATCCTCATCCTATAAAATTTTATTTCTTCACTTTAATCATATTCAGTATTAATATTTTGGTAGTAGATTGGACTCATAAGGCCGATTTTATTACAATATAAATTCGGCTACGAAAGAGCCCAGTTTTTAAGACGAGTCCAAAAACCAAAACCTATTGGTAAATTACGAAAACACCACTAAGGTTAAATCGGGTATTAAACCGGAAAACCTTAGATTTATTTCTTATTCTCTTTGATGCTAATTTTTAGTATATATTAAATTTTTAAGAATTATTATAAAAATTATAAAAATTTTGATGCTAATTTTGAGTATATATTAAAATTTTAATTTTTTTTAAGAAGTATACAATTTTTATAGATATTTAATATTTTATAAAAGTAAAATTTTTTTGGTATATAATATATAAAAAGTAAATCAAAATTTACGTGCGACTGATCTAGAAAAATCACCTTATTTCCTCTGTCATAGTGCCGCCCAAGTATGATCCAACTCAAGTCGTCGACTTCTTCGTCCGCGACACCGGCGGCGAAGTCGGAGCAGCTAGTTCTCTTGCTCCTTAGATCGGCCCACTTGGTCTCCCTCCCAAGAAGATCGGAAAAGATATCGCCAAAGAAACCGCCAAAGAAACCGCCAAGGACTAGAAGGGTCTCCGCTTTACCGTCAAGCTTACTGTCCAGAACCGGCAGGCGTAAGTCACTGCGGTCCCTTCGGCGGCCGCGCTGGTAATCAATGCCTTGAAGGAACCTGAGAGGGATAGGAAGGAGACAAAAACATTAAGCACAACGGAAACATCGGACTCGATGACGTTACCGAGATTGCTAAGGTACTGAGTCCCAGATCAATGGCTAAGGATTTGAGAGGTACGGTAAAGGAGATTCGGGGCACCTCAGTCCTGTATGTCCCCAACCCAAAATGGAAGTTAAACTTGAAACTGACTAGATGTTTGATTTATGACAATGGCTTTTGGGAACATTTTTAAATCTATGGGGGTCATTTTATGAAAAATTAAAGTTTAATATGAATTTTAAAATTTGGAGATATTAAATTAAAAAATACCTATATTGTTAAACAGTTTTATGGATTAAGCGGTTTGGATTTTGAAATAAGCTAAAGTCTCCGAGTTAGTTAAGAAATCTGGCTGCGAAATTCGCTTAAAGGGAATTAATAGTAATACCCGCGGGTTAGGGGGTAAGCCTATACGCAAGTATGGCCAAGGGAAAACGACGTCGTCCCTCCAGTTGTTGACTTTTTTCCCAGATTGACTTCCTTCTCCATTTCCTTCCCCACTATAAACCCTACTCAGATTCAGATCTCTTCTCAAAATCTCCAAATTCCGCCACCAAAAATGGCGTCGTTTCGCGTCTTTCTAGCAATCTCCCTCGTTTCTCTCCTCCTCTTTGCAATCCTCACTCCCTCATTCTCCAAAAACGATGACGTTGAGGCCGACGAGGATCTCCGTTTCCTCGAAGAAACGGAAGGCAAAAGCGACGCCGGTTCTCATGACTCTCATTTAAACGAGGAATACGATGACGACAAATACGGCAGCGATTTGGAAGACGACGTAGACTTCGGGAACTTCAATGATTTCGAGGACTCCGATGAGAATCCGTACAAGGAACCTGAAGTCGACGACAAGGACGTCGTCGTTTTAAAACAAGGGAATTTCAGTGATTTCATCAAGAATAACAAGTTCGTGATGGTTGAGTTCTACGCGCCTTGGTGTGGGCATTGCCAGTCGTTGGCTCCGGAGTACGCTGCGGCGGCGACGGAGTTGAAAGATGAGGAAGTAGTGTTGGCCAAGGTGGATGCCACGGAGGAGAATGAGCTTGCTCAAGAATACGATGTGCAGGGTTTCCCTACTGTTTATTTCTTTGTTGATGGAGAGCATAAGCCTTACCCTGGCGCTAGAAACAAGTAAGTTTTGAACACAAAATAAAAGATCTACGTTAACAGATAAATTTTCAATTGTCTACTGTAATTTGATTTTGGTTAAATTATGGGAAAATGTACAAATTAGAATTTGTTTGTTTTGGTTTAATTCAAGATTTTTTTTTTTTTTAATTTTAAATGGTGGAGACTAATGATTTAATCATTGATAATTAAGGGAGGCCATAGTGTCTTGGATTAAGAAGAAGACAGGACCTGGCATATACAACGTTACTACCATCGAGGAAGCTGAACGCATCCTGACTTCTGAATCTAAAGTTGCCTTGGGTTATTTGAACACTTTGGTGGTATGCTTTACCTCTCTATATGTTATATTTATGTAGTGAATTATTGTTTTATAAGATTTCTGTGACTTGGTGTAATGGTGTCTTGATGAGCTATCAACATCTTCCTATGTGTAATTTAAATTTGGTCTGTTATAATGACAATAGGGTCCTGAGAGTGAGGAGCTTGCTGCAGCTTCTCGTCTTCAAGATGATGTCAGCTTCTATCAAACTGTGAATCCTGATGTTGCAAAGCTTTTCCACTTACACCCTCAAGTTAAACGCCCAGCTTTGGTCTTGGTTAAAAACGAGGCTGAAAAAATAAGCTACTTTGGTTAGTTTCTAAACTGATGCATTATTGATTGGAATCTTGATCTGACTTCTTAGGGGAAGGTTACATCCAATTGTTTCATCTAGCAGATGGTCAGTTTCTCAAGACTGCAATATCCGAGTTTGTATTTTCCAACAAGCTTCCTTTGGTTACAATATTTACTAGGGAAAGTGCCCCTGCAATTTTTGAAAGCGATATTAAAAAACAGGTATGAATGTTAATAGCATTTCCTCCTATTTGTGAACTCTTTCAAACTATTCCTATCATTAATATATGTTTTCTTTAGCATTTCTACTATCATCTTATTGACACTTCAAAATCATTTTTCTTGAAGGTGTTGCTGTTTGCCTCATCAAACAGTTCTGAGAAGTATATCCCATCATTCCAAGAAGCAGCCAAATTTTTCAAGGGAAAGGTAACAGTAAATCATCTAGCACAAATTCAAGTACTCTTTATTATTGTATATGCTGATTTAATAAACTATTGAAGTGTGTGATTTCTGAGAACTTCATTTCTCTATAGCTCTGTAGGTGATGGCTTTGGTAACATCTTACTAATGCTTGCCATGCATGCCTTTTTTCAGCTTATCTTTGTTTATGTGCAACTGGATAATGAAGATTATGGAAGACCTGTTGCAGAATACTTTGGTGTCACTGGAGATGGTCCCAAAGTATGTGTTCCTTATCTTTTTTGACCCCCCCTAAATATTTTTGTATGGAAGATGTTTGTGGAAGGGGTGAAAATTGTTGTACTCTATTTGCAACAAATTTGATGTTCACTATGGTGTTATTTTGTTATCATTCAGATCCTTGCATTCACTGGAAATGAAGATAGTAGGAAATTCTTCTTTGATGGAGATGTGACAGTGGACAAAATTAAGGTTCCCTCTCTCTCTCTCATTATATTTAGCTGTACCGGACTCTCCTTAACGTGATTGGGATACAGTATTTACTCTTCCAATCAACTTGTATGAAGTACTAGTTCAACTTAATTTTATGGTTCTACCTTTCTGTAGTCTTTTGGGGAAGATTTTTTAGAAGAGAAACTTAAACCTTTCTACAAGTCAGACCCAATCCCTGAAACTGTAAGTATCTTCCCATTATGCCATTGTGGATTTTAATCTAGCTTATATTTCTATTTGTAGATATCATTTTATTTAACCTTAACCTCTATTTGATGCAGAATGATGGGGATGTGAAAATAGTTGTCGGCAACAACTTTGACGAAATTGTTTTAGATGAGTCGAAGGATGTACTTCTTGAGGTATTGCTAGAACCCAATTTGGAAAAAAAAAAAGCTTATTTATATCCTTCTTTCATCATGCTTATTTGTTGAATGTTCTGAATACCAGATCTATGCACCTTGGTGTGGCCACTGCCAATCTCTCGAGCCCACATACAACAAACTTGCTAAACATCTTCGTGGTATTGACTCTCTGGTTATTGCTAAAATGGATGGTACAACAAACGAACATCCTAGGGCGAAGGTAAAATCAACATAAATATGCACTTCCACTTTCTTGTTAAGCTTGTAAAATCCTCAATTCACTTCCTATTTTGTACATGAGCTTGAATGGAACTTCATTTATTTTGTCAGTCTGATGGGTTCCCAACGATTCTCTTCTTCCCGGCAGGAAACAAGAGTTTCGATCCTGTAAGTAGTATATATATTATTAAATATTCTTTTTTTTTCTTCGTAAGTGAAATTGGATGAAAATATGTCTGTTCTACCTGGAAATTGACAGATTACAGTGGACACCGATAGAACCGTAGTTGCGTTCTATAAGTTCCTTAAGAAGCATGCTTCCATCCCTTTCAAGCTTCAAAAACCAGTTGCATCACCCAAAGTTGATCCCGAAGCATCAGCATCAGAAACCAAGTCTGATGAACCCAAGGAGAGCGGTACTAGCAGCACCCATGGTGGTGATTTGAAGGATGAGTTGTAAGTTGTAAGATGATGAGGGAACTGTTTTTTTAATGACATCTTAAGTTATTTGTGTTTTATGTGGTTAAGCTTAAGCATCAATCGATAGATCAACGAAATAGTGAGTGGAAAAAGAGTGATCCTACAGTTGTGATGGTTCAAGCCTCCGGCACTCTTTTTTCCGAGGATTATAATCTGCGGTTTTAGACGTTGATGAATAAAGCTCTAATTTCTATTCCTTTACTGTTTTATAACTCTACATTTGGATTTGAATTTGACGGTTGGGTCAGATTCATTTGGATGTATAATTTATCCAACTGATTTGTTATTAATATATATATTCCAACAATTTGAACCAACGAAGAATGATTTCAATCTAAATAATCCAAACATCAAAACCAAACCTAGATTTGAAATGTATTGTCAAGCTCAAACTTGAAGTATATATGATGAACTTGAACTGAAGACTATCTTAATTCCAATTCAAAATATAATAATAATCTAATATCGACTAAATCTAAAATAAATTGAACGGAAATAATGCATTTATTTTTCTCAATATTATAAATAACCCAACCAAAAGCTAAGTCCTCGTACAATTTATATGCATAAGTTCACTTGAGTTTAGTTTTTTTAAAGGTTTAAATATATAATTTTTATATTTTGAGAGATTTAATCATAATTTTTAAAACATTTAAACTTTAATATGATTTTTTTTTAAAAAAATAGAATTTTAAAAATATAAAAATACTATTTAAATTTATCAAAATTTTGGGGTGATGAGATCCATGAGATCCAGTGTTTCCGCCCCTGACTGGGTTGGAATTTGGTCCGTTTGAAGCTGAACATGTGAAGTCCTCTGCCCTCACCTCATGATCCACGAGATACGGAGTCCCCCAAGGATCGTGTTACTGGACACTGGAAATTCAGCATCATGCATTGGCTTCGGTGGATGAAATGGATATAATATTTAGGTAAACGGGTCCAAATACAAACAATCTAAAGAAAATTTTTTTTATTGCATACTTGATTTTTTTATCTCGCCCAAAAAATTATTACTCTTTATTAATATAATTATATATATTTAATTATTTTACTTTTACGTATATATTTTTTCATATAAGTATACCTGAAAACGAATCTACTAAAATTACACTACCAAAGAAAGTGAAATATACTATAACATAAACAAGATGGTTATGCTTTTTTAAATCCTGTCTTATATCCTAATCCATCCCTTTCGTCTCCTTTAATCGCTCATTAAAGTCCCTTTACTTCATCATTAAGTGACTTAAATCCCTCAACAAACCCTCGATGTAGGCTGTAATTCATCACTTTCATTTTCCTTCCTTCCAACGGAAACTCCAAGTTTCACATGAATGTTTCAGTTTCAAACTTAAATTCCCGTTCCCCGTTTTCTACATTTTCCTCCTTAAATTCATGCAAAAAACAAAAGCAGACTTCGCATTGAAAGTTTTACGGTATCTTCAATTTTCCCTCATTTGCACCTGCAGAGTTTAATTTTTTGCTTCAATATTCAGATTGGTGAAATGACGAAGGTCGGGCTTTTTCGTACCGTTGTTTTGTTATTTGTTCTTGAACTCACCTTCGCTGCCTATTCACCGGCGCCCGCGCCGTCTCTCGGTGCAGACTCATCGCCACAACTCGCTCCTACTCCGATGTCTGGATCACCTTACTCCGCACCATCAATCTCACCTGTGATGGCTGCTTCGCCGCCTGCGCCAATTGCACCATCAATCTCACCTGTGATGGCTGCTTCGTCGCCTGCGCCAATGGCTCCATCTCCATCAGATCTGGCGCTAGGAAACTCACCTGCGAGTTCTCCTGCTCCTTCGCCGTACGATGCAAGCGACCTCGTGCATGGAAACATCAACGCAGAAGGAAGCGAAGAGAAGTCCGGTGGTGAAGGAGGAATGAGCAGCGGCAAAAAGGCGGGAGTCGTGATTTCTGTGGTGGCTGCAGCGTGTTTGGTTGGCTTCGGTGGATTAGTTTACAAGAAGAGACAAGAAAACATCAGGAGAGCTCAGTACGGATACGCTGCCAGAAGGGAAATTCTGTGAAGAAGAAGAAGAAGAAGTACAGATTTACAAACAGAGATCACAAAGAGGTTTATAATCGAATTAATCTATTACTTCCATTTGATTATCATTTGTTATTCCTATTATTTTTATTCTTTATAATTAAATTTCAACTATTTTTGCATAACAAAAAAAATCATCGTACTCTGCATTACATTTATTATTAGTCATCAAGATCTATTTATTTAATTATTATTATCGATCTAATTTATCTAATCTAAGTCGCTTGAATTGGATTAGATTATACTCTAAATTCATTGTTCTTTCATTTTTAAAGCTAAGCCCTTATAGATCTTTAGCAATTCATCCAAGAACATCAATCAACAAATTCAAACTAAATCTTGGTGTCTATATGATCTCGTAATATCAATTCATCCCCCAACCACTAACAGAGTCTGCACGTTGCCGGGTTACGGTATTACGATCCATCCGAGGTGAACGATGCTGTTGATGCTCTGGCCGAGCCTGCTGTCGTCTTCTTCTGCATCGTAGGATCTCGACAACGAAGGAACTCCCACTCATTGCGACACCGAATCCAGAAAACGTCGCAAGGATAATCGATAGAATCGCTTGTATTTTCACCTGTACACCACGAAACATTAATGAAGAAATAGAGCCAACAATGTGAGCATCTGCAGTTTGATTCCTAACGTCTGAAACATGAACAAAGGTAGACAGTAGACACTTACCGTTGAATAAAATATATGGGCAAAGACAAGCACCAGAACAAATTGAATGGATGCGTAAAGCCACACAAATCTTCGTGACACTGAAAACAAAAAATTCAAGCAGGTTTTAAGTCAGAAAATCTTATCAACCTTTGAATTTCCTACAGAAGTAGTTGTAATTTTCATGATATAACGGAGTTTCCCGGCCAAGTCTTACTACGGACTCCGGTTTCGTATCGACTGCAAGTGTCATTTATGTGTCCAAGCATGCATTTCTAACTTAATGGATACCAAGATGAAAGATATATGTGTCTGTGTGTGTTTATCGGACATCGACGATGGTAATTATATAGCTGAAGTAATTGTCAGAGCCTACCCATTGTTGAAGAAACCATGGATGAAAGAAGGCCTAGCACACAGGAGAATGGAAGAGATACAGCAATTGCACCAATGCCCATTTCTTCAACCTGCAGGTAAATGAGTAATATATCGAGCCATCGACGACATAAAGTAGTAAAACCAGGGTATTATATGATTGAGGAACTGCTTATCCTACCAGAAGCTGCTCAAGAAAACAAAAATATGCAAGCATGCTGATGAAAACAAGAACAGGGGCCTCATGCCAAAACCTGCAAACATCGAACCGAGATTGTTAGTTTCTCCATTTTTTTATTTATATATGTTGTGGTGAATGGTGATGGAGCAGGAGATTGTTGAAATGAATTAGATAGAAGGACACATTAAACTCGTAAGAGACCCTTGTTTCAGGTTCAACAATGAAGTGCATAACTTCGAATGAGTGATCGAATACTAGTCGAGGCAAGTATCCTAGAAGTCATATGTACAATGAGGAGGAAATCCGGTGAGTTGGTAACAAATTGATTGTTACCTGAATCCGGGAACATCAGGCTGAAGTCCTCCGGTAGCTGCAGCATTTCGAGCCCGGGTACTTTGGATTCGTAAAAGAGTGACAGGTAGGTTCTGGACCTCTTGCCTACACACATCACAGATCTTGTTCCCTTTGATGGTGAACCATTTCACAGCACAGTCTTTGTGTGCCAAAGCAAGTTCGCCTTTGCAGCTGCACTCCATCTTAAGCGTTTCACCGCCTTCACATAGCTCGACCATACAAATTCGACAAATGGCCTCGTCTTCAGGTATGTCCTCACCCTCGCTGTCTTCTGTATAATGAGACATTGTTAAGACATCAGGTGGTACGATAGTTACTAGTAAAAAATGTAAATTGGTAACAGAATGATGGCCTCGGGCAGCTTGCATACACATACAGACATGCATAGATAAAGAAAACGAAGTACCAGCATCAGGTCCCGGAGAAGAATTCGAACTTATTTCTCCTTCCTTTACTCGTGGAGTCAAGGGAACTACTCGAAAAAATGAGTCCATTCTCCTTAACTTTCCTTCTTTGCTGTTGACAGGAACTGAAAGCGAGCGAGACATCTTTCTCTGAAAATGAACTAACAACTTCAATTACCAAACATTCCAAATCCATGCACAATACAATAAAGAATTAAGATGAACACAATAAAGTAGTCACAATCATGACAGAACATAACAATAACTTACACTAGAATTTACAGAGCCACTTAAGCTTCCAATGCTTCCGGACTCTGAGTTCGAATGTGTAATACGAGTTACGGGCAATGACGATGTCCTTTTCATCCGAGGACTTCTAAATATCTTTGAAAGTGACAATGTCCTTGCAATGGAGGGCTTCTCCCTTCGTAAAGAGGGAGAAGAATCCTGAGCAAACATTGCAGCCTTTTCAACATCCCAATCCGGATTTCTATTCTTGAAGCTTAGTTTTGGTAAGAGACTCTTCAAGGACGATTTGCCTCTCGATGTGGAAGGACCCGAGGATCCCGCAATTCTCGAATCGGATGGACTAGGTGTCAAGAGAAAATTCACTTTCCTGGGAGTCAAACAAGGTGTTGGTGGCATCTTTATGGTGACAGATTCTTGGAAGGGGTCTTCCAAAGTTCTTGAGGGTATCTCTAGAACCAGATTGCTTCGCTTTCGACTATGAGCACGAGTTGTTTCCTCTGCTATACCTAATGGATCTCCAACCTGAAAAACAGGCAACATGGTTAATCATTATGCAAGAAAATATAGTAACATACAAAGAACACAACACTTGATAGACAGCTAACCATATTTCTTCAAAATTATTACAAGAAAGAAGCTTTAACCATTTATATAAATATATGTATATATACATTTATGCATAAGAAGTGCAGATTTTTAATGCAAGGGTGGTTGAAAATTACTCTGCAATTGGCACATAGACCAGCTCTGAAGTATGGGCCAGGGGAATAATTTACCAACATAACAAAGATGTTTATATAAGACCAAAGCATACAAAATCAAAACTCAAAGGTTGTCTGAAGGGATGCAAATTGCAAGGAACTAGACCAACCCCTTGTTTTTTGCAACAGTAAAATGAATCCAAACATGAGAAACAATCAAATCAAAGTTTAAGGTGGCCATGAAAATACTCTCGAAGGTCTAAATTCAGACACAGTACTGCTCAACCAAACATAAAATTACATGACTCAAAGCTGAAACAAAATAAACAGGAAAATACCTGCTGAACATTATGTTCCTCCTCCATAGCTGTCTCTTGAGACCCCCAATTCTTTAAACAACAGAATCAAAGAAAACAGGCAAGCACCAAAGAAGAATATATACACACACATATATATGTAGATGTCTTTGAGGTCTAAAGAGATACCAAAAAGAAGAAAAAATGGAGTAAAGAAGTGTAGATAAAAGGAGTAGAGTTGTAGGGTCTTTTGATAAGTGTGGGAAATGAAGAGGCTTTCAAGTAATGAAAGAGTGTTTTCTCATTTAAGGCAAAAACTAGTGGGGGAATATGGATTATGGATATGGCCAACTTACTCACAATCTCTCTCCCCCCACAAACTACAGTACACAGCATCAACTGATGTCATAAATTAACACTTGTTTTTATCTGTGTTTTTCATAATATTCTCTGACAAAGCTATTGTAAGGAAACAAACTTCGCCAAGGGTGAAACTTGATGATACTTTAATCATGCTACTTTGTTCTTAATGGAAACAAAATCATTACTCATAGTTGCAGACGTTATATGCACGATATAGAACCATAAATAAAGGGTAAAGCTTAAAGAGCCAATCTTTATCCATGGAAGTGTGTCCAATATTATATGGGGTTGACTTCACAAACTAGACAACATTTGGGTAGAACAATAGATAATACAACATGATCATGGATGGAAATAAATTTTTATGTAAGAAAACGAAATTTTTATAAAAAAATATATTATTATTTGAATTCTTATAGGTTTTATTCTCTTCAACCCATTGTAGAAAAAGAAGATAGAAAAGTTGGTCCTGTGTAAGATTCTGGGAATAAAGCCCGTGGTAGGTTTCAGATTCATGACTGAAAGTGACTGAAAAATTGAAGTCGGCCATGCCTTGCTGCCTTTTGTTTTCACACAAAAACCACAGCATCTGTTTTTAGACTTTTTGAAAGGAGGTTGTGTTGTGTTGAAATTTTTGTCCTAAGAGAACAATAACCAGTCAAGTTGGGCGTCTGTTTGATGTATTTTTTTTTGTCTTGGTGGATGTGATCCTTGATTTGTCTATTTTCAGTCCACTACTGTACTGTTTTCAACTTTCATGCTCATCCCTATCTTCAAGACAGTAATTAAATTAAACTAAACTAAATGGTATAGGAGTTTGGAACTTTTCTGCAGAGCATTAGTGAGACACTGAAATCAAGTGAGGTGGCAAGAAAGACTCTAAAGAGATAAAGCAGATGAGTTTTAAATTATGGTTGTGATTTTATTATATTTATTATGATACAATAAAAGATTACTAATATCAAGTCAATTATTTTTAGATTGGATTAATATTAAGTTAATAAAAGATGGATCGGTTTTAGTCAAATTTTTAAACTAAGTCTTTTACACCATATTTATAACTCTATATAACTTATATATTTGACTTTTTGGCGAGTGATACAACAATTCTCGTTTCATTTTCTTTCTTTTAATATATATATATATATATTATTTCGAATTACATTTGTTTCAAATGAAATTAGTTTGGTTGAAAAACAGTTCTAGTTTATTTTTCGTTCAATTATAATTCGGGTTAATTTTAGTTGGGTCCAATTTATTCCGAGTTTCAAATTATTGTATTTGGGTCGATTTCGAATCTCGATACAAGTCTTAGATCAAATTTGTCAAAGTCTGATACAAACATAGAGTGTCATATCACAACTTGAACACTGAATCCAAATCAAGGACTAAATTAAGAAAATTATTAAATTTTGAGATTAATGTAAATATAAAAAGTTGAATGACCAAATTTGAAAAAAATCAAGTTCAATGGCTAAATATTACCTTATCCCTTCCAAAAATGATGGAAGCATATATTTTGGATGAAAAAAATGAACGTAGACAGTTCAGATAATATCAAAAATCCAGGGGAAGAAATGGACAATAGAGGGACCCCCAACAAGAATTTTATATTTTAATGTCTGTTAAGTCCTGTAATTATTACAGATTTGATATCTAAATCCACTAAGACAAGTTTTACACTAAAATTTATTAAGTATTTATTTGTCAAGAAAGGAGACTTGGCCTGTGGACCTCAGACAATCTCAACAAAGATGTAAGATGGGTTAGGCAGGAGACATGCAGGAACACTTGTATAGTACATACACTATTATTTGATTTATTGATTTATTAAATAAATTCTTTATTTCTTTAAAATTTTATTTGTTAAATATTTAATCATAGTTTCTTCCCTACGCAGAACATCAGTTTAAAGCTGAAGTTTCTTCCCTACTCAAAAAAAAAATTCCCACTCAAATTTTGGTACAGACCGGAGGAGAAAACCAATGAGAACATGGAAAGGATGGGGATTGGGGGATACCATGTTTTGACACTAAAACAATCAAATCCTGTCTCCTGGTAAAAATGAAGAAGTTATTACATATTCGAATAAAATTACACCTAATTCGAATCTCAACATCTATAACTTGATCTTTTATTTCTCAGGTCGAGACTTACTTTGCACCAAAAAGAGTACAACAGAACAAAGGGTATGTTGAAGTGTCAAACCAGATGTATAAAACAGAGGCACCTTTTGTAACAAGCAGACGTGAAAGTTACTTTGGTTTCTTTACAGATTGAAGCTTGGGAAAAGTATATGTTACCTTTTGAGTGGCTTATAGAGTACAACAGTTATGTATTTGGATTCGAACCTGTGAGTCAAGCCCAGGGCAACAACGGACTGCGATGCCCATCCTTTCTCGATAAAAAGGTGGTTAAGTACAACATGTTGAGGCTTCGAGGATGATGCTATGTCTTGGTTATTGGGACCGAGGACTGTTAGATGTAGTTGGGATGGAACTACAGCAGGCTCCTTTGCAAAATCTCCCTCCATTGGAAATGCCTGACCATAACTGGAATTTGGAGATCCTGGAGCCTCAAACTCAATTACACTATCCAGATTTTCTGGCACATAGTCCTGCAAGAAATAGTGAGAAGTAATTATGTAAATGAAGAAGTAAAAATAGTCGCAAGTAGCATTGAGATCTTAATTATGGCCAAGGAGAAAAATGGTAAATTCGTAAAACCAATTAGTGTGAAGTTTTAAATGTGAGAGGACCTATGTGACATATATCTTTTGTGATCATCATTTTGAGCTTGGTGTAATATACTTGAACAGCAATATATTAAATTTGTAAAATCCCAGTTTTGAATGTCAGCCATTCATGCTACACCGGCTCACGAAATCATCAATACGAGGTAAAAAAACGAAAAGTTAAAAGATTCAGAAGTGAAGCAGGGTGACATTTAAGAAGATACATACATGAACATCAAGAAGATTACAAATGTGACCCATTTCATCAGCTGAAAAGGGCAGATCAGGTGCATATCTCCATTCACTGTCAACAATAAACTTGTAATGGTATATGCCAGAGGGAAGGATCAAAATAATTGAATGGTCTTTACCAGATCTACGCAGTGTCTTCCTGGAATAGGACAATAATAGACTATTATATACCATCCATGCTTGGATTTCAGACAGAAAGAGGAACAACAGGATTTTGTATGCATGAAAATGTGAGTGTCTGCAATACTAAGGAACTGAAGACCTACCTTGATTTCCAATTGTCCCAAGAACCTTCAATGGCCACATTATTACCACCATAATTCCATGTGATAATGACAGGGATTCCTTTCTCAGATGGACTATCAGCAACACCAGGAGAATCATGCGGCCAAATTTGGCTGGAAAAGGAATGGTCATCCATACTTTGTAAGGGAGCTATAGGAACCTGAAATTTTGATATCCAAAACCAAAAAGATTGGGGATTCGAACAGTAGAGAGATACTGATCCATACTTTCAAATTTTGAACAATTTTGGGGTATTGGCCTTTGTTTATCAAACACTGTTCACACTCCCCCTCCCTCTCTTCAGTTAGTTATTCTAATTTGCAATGAAAGCTCAGATCCCCCCTCCGATCATATGCAATATGAAGCAAAATCTAAATTCCGATTGTTTGAGTAACTTAGATTACTAAAAAGACAATAAATTCAAGGTCCTGAAAAGATAACTGAAATGCTCACCTGAGGAGCAAACAAAAGAGGGGAACAGGACCGACGCGGGCTCTGCGGCGGAGTATTCTCCATTGAATCAGATGACGGCACGCGAACTGCTGCTGCTGCAGTGACGGCTCCAAGAATGATCTGCTCGCCGCCGTTGAAGCTTCCGGATAGATCCCCATTGGCTCCGTGTTCTCTCCCGTTTGCATTTCCCATATTTTCAGTGCCTTTTCTTCTTCTTTTAGAGAGATCCACAGAGAAAAACAGAACACGGATGAAAAACAAGTAGTTTTAGTAATTGAAATGAATACAGCAGTGTGATTTAAAGGACACTGGTTTTGGGTTAATTTACCAAGACTGACACTGAAAACGAAACCAACTGCTAGTGCTGGCAAACGGTTCCAATATATTATTATTTAAAAAGTAATAAATATATTATTTAATATTAAAATAATTTTAATATAATCGCTCATCGTTAAAAATTAATAAGACGATTATAAATAAAATTTAAAACTAAATAAAATATTATATATTTAATTTTTATTATTCACATTTTTATTCAATTTAATTTTAATAAAATATTTTAATTATTCAATTTAATGATAAAGTCTAAATGACATATATACAATAAAATTTAAATTTTAAAATAAACTTCAAAAATTTTAATTTTCTAAATAAAAGCATTAAATAAAATATTTTACTATTAATAAAGGTATATAAATAATTTAAAAAATAATTATATTAATATATCTTTATTATAAAAATAATTTAAATATAATTTTATTATAATTAAATAATTCAAATACAAATTTTAATAATTAAATAATATAAATATAACCTTACTCACAAATAATTATAATTTACTTGGAAATTTTTATTTCTTAGAATTTGGGCCATTTCCATATATAGAAGGTCTTATTACACAACAAATGGATCCGGCCCGAAATTAAAAGCTTTTTTGTCTAGGGTTTTTGATGTGACCCATCCTGCAAAATCCACCTTTCCAAACCACTCGATTTTCCTGCTTCCACTCCAATTCTATTTCGTCCCCGAAACTCTTACTTCAGCGGCTTAGGTGTGTAAACAGTAAAAAACCCACCCTGGCAATAGTCCTTTCTTTCTTGATCCTATAAAACAAGCAAAAGCAAAGCAGACATACATGCCTTTGCTGGCTTTTTAAGTTTTTAACCTTCACTGCTCACTTTTGCAAACTTCCTTGGTCTCTACCTGCAACTGTCATTCTTTCTCAAACTTCCAAAAAAACCCACTTTTAATCCGAATACTTTCGCTGTTAAAAGCACACCCAGAACCTTGATCTTAAATAAAACACTTTCATTTAGTGAATAAAAGGGTAACTTTTTTTGTTATTACGAATCGAATTGATTTTACTGACTTTGGGTTCTTTTTTTTCCTTGTTGTTGTTTTGATTTGTTGGAGGTTTTGGTGTCTGGTTGCTCTGGTGGTGGTGGTATAGATTGTTATGATAATGGCTGATAATAAGGCAGGGGATGGTCATACCGAGGTCAAGTCACCGTGGAAGACTCCCGTAATTGATGGGGAGAAAGTGGGTGATGCTCCTGTTATGGGTACTCAATCTTGGCCTGACCTTAGTGGGACACAAGAAACACCTGAAAATCCTGAGGCTGCTGCTGATGAGTGTGCTCCAGCTGCTCCACGCCCATCAGTAGACCAGGTTTGTCAATGTCATTGCTCTTTTGGTTATGGGTTTTTCTTTAATTGGTGATTCATGATTGGTCACTTTTATGAGTGTAGAATTTGGATACATTTGATAATCTATAGGTATAGTTTGAGTTTGTTTTGGTAAAAATTTAGCGAGGCATGTGGAATTAGTAGCTGTAGATGTGGTTCAGCTAAAAACACTATTTGAAATGGACTATTTGAGATTGAGAGACCAGGTTTCAGCCTCTTTATTAATTTGATTTGAATATCAGTTTACCTCCAAACCCTTTTGAGAGTAAAATTTGGGTAAATTTGATAATCTTGTGTAATTTGAGTTTGTTTTGGTAAAGTGGTGTACACATGTTGAGAGAACCAATGTTCTATTGCCTATCCAGTTTCTTAGAATTCTTTGATAATTTTATGCCAATTAAATGTTTACCAACCTATATTGACTAATGAGTAATGATCATTCCTTTCATGACATTGACACTCATCGTCTTAGACATATTAAAGGGATGGTTTTTGGATTTGTTTTCTCATATTGGGAAGAAATGAAATAGAATTTCAGATGGGTGTTTTCAATGAACCTTTAAGGAATATAACCTCTCTGTGAACTGTGAAGAAATCCCCTCATCATTTAGCCATTTCCTACTCTCGGTCAGTCTGGTTCTCTGTGTGCTTCCTCTTTGCATTAGCTCTTATCTTCATGTATGATACTTTTGCAGCTCCTTGTATTAAGTGAGGCATGGTTTATTATGTTATTGCCAGTACACTTTTTTTAGTATTAAGAAGAAATGTTGTAAGCTTGTCTGTGTGTATCTTAATTTATTCTTCTTCTTTATTTTTATTTTTTGTCTTTTAGAGAGCAGCTGGGCAGCCGAAATCAAATATATCTGGAAACACCAATTCTTCTTATAAACATTCATCAGCACGTCATCAGAAGTCGGACTCTAAACGCAACCCTAATGGTGGACCTCATTTCCCAGTACCTTTACCTTATTATCAACAGCCGGTGCCAGCTGTTTTCCATCCTATGGTACCTCCACCACACATTGCAGTTCCGGGACCTGGGTATGCTTACCACCCTGCCCCTGGACCATTTCCTGGTATTGAGCCTCAGTTGGTAAAATCTGGACCAGATACAACAATGCAAGCCTTTTGTCCCCCAGTTCAAGGTCTTGATGCCAGCAGAAATGCGCAACCTCCTCCCCGAGAAGATGCCAATGCTCATCCTTCCAACTTCCATAATAGAAGACCCAACATGCAAGAACCTGGTGGTCATTTTAATCCTGGGTGGAGCCATCAACGAGCGTTTATTCCTAGAGAACCCTTTCCCCTGCAGCTGGGTGGTGGACCAAGATCTTTTGCTAGACCTCCATTCTTTGGTCCAGCTCCAGGGTTCATGATTGGTCCCAGTTACCCCGGTAATAGCACAATCCCCATGCCTTCATTTAAAACTCTACAACGTGTTTTATTACTTCATATTTGTTAAGCTTTGTTACTATTTATATCTGCCAGCAAGGTAAGGCCTTCATTTCAGTCTCCCAGGTGATGCTGCCTTTTGTTCTTGTTTGCTCTTGCTTTATATTGTGCCTTTAATAGTGTAAAGCCTTATTAATTTCAACTTCCAGGAGCTGTATGCTATGTGCCTATTGCTCCTCCAGGCTCTATAAGGGGACCCCATCCTCCACGCTTTATTCCATACCCTATAAATCCAGAGACTAATGGGCTCCCTCCAGAGATGGTAACTTTGAGAGCTAATATAATGAAACAAATTGAGTATTATTTCAGGTGAGAAATGCTTCTTTATCTCTTATTTATGCATTTAATATTGTTTTCTGTCTGAATGGTTCATTTTTGTGCTTGTTGTTGTACACCAGTCTAGAATTGTTACCAAATTCTTCCACAACAGCATCTATCAATGTTGGTATTTGCACTTATAAGTCTAATTGTGTAAACATGCTATTTATGGGGCCATTTGAAGGACTAAAGTTTTTGTAAAATACTGGTGGTGTGGTATTTGCTTTAGAAAATTTTCAATCTATGACCTCATATCAATGATCCTTTCATGCCATTGGAGTTTTTAGCATAGAAATCATATTCTTAGACATTTGGCTTTAGTTCCATGTACTGTGTAATTGGCCCAAATGGAGAGGCCAAAAATATGAACTTTGACCGTTTTCATTAATGACTGCCATAAGTTTAAGTGTTTTTTCAGTGCTATATAATGTCCATTTGTTTGTATTACTTGTTTACTCCTTTTATTTTATTATTTGTTCCCTTTTATCAGTGATGAAAATCTACTACATGACAATTACCTAATTTCCTTGATGGATGATGAAGGTTGGGTTCCAATCTCCACAATTGCAGACTTCAAAAGGGTATGTGCTTTTATGGCATAGATCATATGCCACTGATGTTTTGTGTTGGAATTTTCTGTCTTATTCATGGTTGTTACATTATTAACGGACTGAAATTGATTTTCTATTAGTTTTTTCTTTTCTTTTCTCCTAACCTAAGAAATGTTAGTTTAATGCTTTTTTTGTGGTTTTCACTTTCTGAGTCGCAGGTTAAGAGAATGAGTACAGACATACAATTTATCCTTGACGTGCTTCAGAGTTCTAGTACCGTAGAAGTGCAGGTTAGACTTTTTTTTTCCTTTTGGGTTCACTGTTTTGAAATTTTGATTATTTTACTATTGCATGCTGGTTGGGATTGGGTCATATGTTTTAATTTTGAGCTCTGAATTAATATGCTTTTATCTTCTCCTCATGGTTAGCTTTAATTTACCTTAAGGTTTAAAGTGTGGGTGTGGGTTTGGGCTATGATTATGAACTGATGGTGGTGGTAGTGCCAATATTCATACTTTAAGATTTGAAGTGTGTGTTATCCCTTGTGTTTCAAGTAAATTTGAGGGGGCAGACTTGTGTTGACAATTTTTGATTGTTGGTGGGTACATTGGCAAGTGGTTCTGCTTTTTGATGCTATTCTTCACCTCAATGGCCTTGTCTCTACTTGGTAATTGATATTACAGGGCGACAAGATACGAAGACGTGATGAATGGTCCAAGTGGATCCGGGCTAGCCCAACAACAACTGTGTCATCAGAACCTCAGGCTACTCAGTACCAACCAAAAGAGAACACTGATTCATTTGGAAATGGTAATGTGAATGAGGATAATTCAAGGGAAACTTGTGAAAAAAATGTTACATATCCTTTGGATAGTGAGCGTTTTGATCATGCATCACCCGAGGGAAATCCTACTACAGTAATGTATAAAAGTAACAGAAAACATGCAGCTGTGCAAGTGCAATTAGATGGTGAGAAACGAGCAATTTCTTGTGGAAATGGTAACTTGAACAGGAAATTAACTGTTGATTCCCACATTAAATTCTCAGATAATGATCAGTCACAAGGAATTGGTCCCATAAGGTTTAATGACCACAGAACTAAGAGTGGGGAATTATCGTCTGATGTGCCAATAGAGAATGTTTCTGACCTGTCAAATGATTTCGCTCAAACATTTATGCTGGATGAAGAAATAGAGCTTGAGCAAAAAACAACAAAGGCTCTTTCAGCATTTAACAGGTATTACTTTTGTATTTAATTGACACATCTATTTTATTATTGAGCTAGGGAAATTTTTATTTTTGTATTAAGGCATATTTCATGCTTCTATATGCTACTAATGATCCCTTGAATATCTCAATGACATTTTTGTTTAGAATGGATGAAGAAGAGGATGAGATGGTCAATGATCAGGATGTTCAGAGACTAGTGATTGTTACTCAGGTATTGTGGTACAGCTTCGTACGAGTTCTTATTCAACCTTAGTATTAATTAAATGTAATATTTTACTCATATTAAACGGTAGAATGGTTCTGTTTCCATCGTGATGGAACTTATCCTCTCTGATGTGCAGAATACAGTGCCAACTAAAGTATTGAAAGCTGGGGCAAAGGATTCAAAGTCCATATCCAGTGAGCTTGCTGCTGTGATAAATGATGGCCTTTACTTCTATGAACAGGTCGAGGCACTAGCTTTTCTAATTTATGTCAAATTTTGTATTGTGCATATTAATAAATTTCTCCTTTGTTGTTTGGTTGCAAGCAGGAGCTGAAAACTAAACGATCTAGTCGTAGAAAGAATAATTTTACACATGAGAATAAAGACGGAAATCCAAGGTCTCCAAGGGGTGCATTGGGAGTACCAAATTTGAAGACGGGTGAAACTG
This sequence comes from Abelmoschus esculentus, assembly GCA_035048815.1. Lineage (NCBI taxonomy): Eukaryota > Viridiplantae > Streptophyta > Magnoliopsida > Malvales > Malvaceae > Abelmoschus > Abelmoschus esculentus. The sequence continues at coordinate 2,957,606 of JAUCBN010000032.1, forward strand.
CTGCTGGGAGCAGTACTCTTGAAGAATCTGGAGGATCAATTTCGCGAAGGAAGCAAATTAAAGGCTTCTCCAAGCAACGATCATTCCATAAGCAGAGATTTTTCTCCGGCAATATAAAGAATCATGGAACTAGCCGTAGTTCTATTGCAATAATATCAGAAAGTCCACCAAGTAATTCAGTTGGATATTTCTTTGGTTCTACTCCTCCAGATACTCACAGGTTAGTTCTAAATGACCATTTTGTCATTTTAAATTTCACAATTCACAACTACCTTATGTTCTTTTCTCTGGGTTTCAATAGTAACTTTTATTGCTTTTGAGTTTTATAATACATGCTAGTTACTACTGTTTTCCTGAGCTAATGGACGTCCTTAAGTTTCAACTTTTTAATTCCAGCCCTAGGCAACCTTCGAAGCTGAGTTGTTCACCACATGGGACCCTTTCCAGCAGTCCACCTGTTGGTTCCTTGCCTAAGTCATTCCCACCTTTTCAGCATCCAAGTCATCAGCTATTAGAAGAAAATGGTTTTAAACAACAGAAGTAAGTAATGATATAGGCACATATAACATCATACTTTGAGATTTTTGTTGCAAGAAAAAAATACTGTGGTTTATGCTTGAGCTCCTCTGGGTGCACTTGTGCTTCCTCAGAGGGTGATACTGGGATGGAGCAAAAGAGCACTTCTGAAAATTTGGCTAATTCAGTTGTTTTAACATTCAGGTACCTAAAGTTTCACAAGCGCTGCCTGAGTGACAGGAAGAAGTTAGGAATCGGTTGCAGTGAGGTCAACTTCAAATCTGAACCTCCGTTGCTATTAAATAACTTCTCTACCTTAAATGAAAGAACAACTGTTGCCATCTTCCATCGTTTAATTGATCAACATGTCTAAGTAACTCGAAATATTTACTTGCATTCCTCATGTTGAAATCTCAGTTACAAAGAAAATTGAATCACTGTACCTGAATGAGGAATGGAGCCCTGAATAAGTTACTGTTATTGTTGTTTTTATCATCGTAGATACATATATGCGTAGTAATAAACTGAAAGGTATTTGTAATGCTTCATATCATTTTGCATTTGTTTGTTTCTAATTTCTCTAATGCTCACCATTATATCAGCTACCAATATACGCAAGCTGAGCATTTGCAAGCATTTCTCCATATTAGAAATATAACTTTTCCAATGGTTTTGCATGCAGGAAATGAATTCACTATACAGGTTTGGGTCATATTTCCTTAGGGATATGTTTGTCCCTTCTATGTATACCGAGTTCCAGAAACTTGCTCTTGAAGATGCAGCTGCTAATTACGATTATGGGATAGAGTGTCTTTTCAGATTTTATAGGTAATACTGATAGGCTATTAGAAAAATCGAAGTAAACTATGTCCAGTTTTTTTGGCTGTTTGAAGCCGCACCTCTGAAGTATTGATTCATTTTTAGTTGTTTTCTTTACTTTGCTGTTTTCTTTTCGATGTGAATACTATTAAGTTTTCCTTTTTATCAGTTATGGTTTGGAGAAGAAATATCGAGACGATCTTTATATGGATTTTGAGCAACTTACCCTTGATTTCTATCATAAGGGTAATCTTTATGGCCTCGAAAAATACTGGTAATTTCCTTTTTCCCTGAACACTTAACTGGCGGCTTCGGAAATAAGCCGCACATGCGTATCTTTCTTACCCTTTACTTATTTTCTTTATAGAATTAACTTAGAAATGTGGAGATAAACGAATATTGGTTATTTTGATGAAAGAATACTAGAATTCCTGCTTACAAATCTAAGTCTGCTTTTTGAACTATCGTTATGGCAGGGCATTCCATCACTTCAGAGACCAGAAAGATGCTATAAAGAAACATCCTGAACTGGATAGGTTGCTGAGGGAAGAATACCGGCGATTGGAGGATTTCCGTGCCAAAGAGAAGCATACTAGCACGAGCACGAGAGAGGACCCCCATTAACTAGGACTGATGTCCTTGCTCTCTAGCATCATCGAACCCCAAGTTTGACGAACACCTGATCCAAGAGTAAGAAGCATTCATGTTCTATCAAATATCATCTGGTTTTTGAATGCCGACGAAAGATGGATATCGTCTATTGTACATTGAAGGGGGTTGTACACTTGTTTTTGCGGCTTCCGATTCCCGAGGCTATCCATTTTTGTGATATATTCATGTAGGCATTCTGTCTCAAGGGTATATCTTTTTGGTGAGTGATATGCAGAGAGATGCTAATTGCTATGGCATGCCTGTGTTTTTCTTTGATCATTAACCCCCTTGACATTGTGTTGTACATAAGGGAAACTGAGCAACTTTCAAGTTTTATGCCAAAAAAACACAATAAATTGTAGAAACTTTGTGAAAAATGAACAATAAAGTAGTTCTTACGATTATTTAGAATATCATCCGTTTTTTCAGTAAAACTACTCGTTATTTAAAATATCATCCGTTTTTTCAGTAAAACTACTCGTCGGGTTTGATAGACTTTTCATACTAAAATTAAATATGGTTAGTGTGAAGTGGTGGAGTTGGCCAACAGCAAATAATGTTGATGTTGGATGCCCATTAAATTATGATAAAAGACATACATATTCAAACCTAAGTTAGTTCATGGATTGATTGGATGATACATGTGAGTAACGTTTTTTTAATACTTACAAAAGTGTTACTGCGTATTTCTTTTTTAAGGTTTAAAGTTAGATAATATTTTTTTTTATACTTACAAAACGAGTAATTTTATATAAAAGTGTTACTGCGTATTTTGTTTGTGCTTAATGATTCTTGATTTTACTAGAAATCATATAAGAACTTGTTCTAAGCGGATTTAATATTTTTTTAATTAAAAAATATTATGAATATTGAGTATATAATTTTAGGTGACATTTACTTCATTAAATACATTATAAATCTTACGCACACTTTGTAAAAACATAAATATATATCATATATGATTACATAAAACTGTTTAAATTAAAATTAATTAATATAAATTTATAAATATTTATAATAAAAATTTATACAAAATAACTCAAATTTTATAAATATATTTTGATTAAAAAATTCAAATAAATAAATAACAAAAGATTAATTCAATTAAGTTAAATTTATACCCGAATTGGTTAAATGCTCAACCTATTTATGAGTTATGACCCACCAGGCCACCATTCATGATGTTTCATGATCTGAAAATAAATTATGGACCAACTGTTTCATGGCCTGTCTTTGTTGGCTGCACATTTTAAAAGAATATTGGATTAGAATATTAAGGAAAATTTTTAATTTTGACCGAATTTTTAAAATGTTATTAAATAAAAAATATTTTTAATAAATTAAAATTATTAATAAATATTTTTTAACAAATTAAAATTATTAATAAATAATTCAAGTAATTTGGTTAGTTTAAGCAAGTTTCAAGTTCGAGATATTATGCGACGCAGATCAATCTGGATTAGTCAAGATTAAAGACCAAACTCAAAGACCAGAAAACCAATAAAAAAAAATCCCAGTCAACCCAAAGACCAAACTCAAAATGTTTTCCTTTCTTTTTTGTCCTAAATTCACATGAAATGAAAATTGCATTTTCTTTTTCTGAAACATAAGAACCAGCAAAAGCAAAAGAGGTCCATGTTTCTCGATGCCATTTCCAAAGCCGATTCTACTTTACAAATTTGATCAAAAAAGTAATACAATCTTTAAGAAATAAAAAAGAACAAGAAGCTAACTTTACTCTCCTTTTTTTTTACATAGCATAAAGACCTAATCCCTACACAGCAGCTGCGACGAACATCATCCATGGCGGCACCGATCTGGGTATGGGCTTTTTGTTTAGCCATAGCTTTGATTCCTTCAGTTTTGGGAAACACTGAAGGAGATGCTCTTTATACCTTGAGAAGAAGCCTAAAGGATCCAGACAACGTGCTCCAGAGTTGGGATCCCACCCTTGTTAACCCTTGTACTTGGTTCCACATCACTTGCAATCAAGATAATCACGTCACTAGAGTGTATGTTAATTCCCTCTTTCTCTCTCTTTTTTTTGGGAAGATCTGTTTTTTTTTTTTTGGGGGGGGGGTTCATTTTTTTGTGAATTTTTAGATAGTTTTTTTTGTTACTTTATAGAGCTTAGTTTTCATTCTGTGATAATAGTACAAGACGTTGATTAGCTTGGGGTTTTGTGCTTCTTTATAGAGGGAAGAAATGGTGGTTGCAATTTTACTGCGAATCTGTTTAATTACCTGAGATTGTAATTCTTCTTTTGTGGGGTGATACTTGCTTGGTTTGAGAACTGGTTTGGGTTCATTTTCATTTTCTTTTTATGGTTTGTTTTGCATAGTTATGGGCTTTTATGACAATGTTTTGGTGGGAAACAAAAAAGTGGATGAATTCACTGTAAAACTGTTGGATAATATATGAGCTTTGAGTTTTGCTTATAAAATACAAACAGTTACCGAAGGAGGGGAAATATGGCGGTAAAAAGCTGGATTATCATGTTCTCTCCCTAATGTTTTAGGTTCCAAATAGTGTTTTTATGCTTATGTCTTTGCAGGGTTCAATTCTCAGATACAGGAATTATCATGTTTAGGCTGTTACAAGTTTGTTTGAATTGAAAAAAGTTGCAGAGTTGACTCTGTGAATAAGAAATATTTATGTTTTTATCTCCATTTGGAGCATATTTGAGTCTGTACTCTGTTCCATTGTTGAAGTTCCAGGTTTCTCTAGATGTGCTTAATGCTTATGGTCTGCATCTTCCCTTTGGAAGAACATGTATAACAATTTTGACATAAAAATGGTACATTTGTGTGCTTGATGGCTTTGAGTGTACGGTTTTAGTTGTACTTTCCAAATTGTAAAATGCTATTATGATGATTTTCCGATGTTAATCTCTTATGGTTTATTTTTCTTTCCCTTTTTACAGAGATTTAGGTAATTCAAACCTATCCGGACACTTGGTACCAGAGCTTGGTAGGCTTCAGCATTTGCAATATCTGTATGTTCGATTTTTCTTTCTCACTCGCCCGTAATACCTACATTCTGGTGTTCTATAGACTTTGTATTAATGTTGTTGTTACTACTGTTGATGTTCAACAGTTATTTATTTCAGACTCTTTTCTTTAATGCAGGGAGCTTTACAAAAATAACATCCAAGGAACCATCCCTATTGAACTTGGGAACTTGAAGAGCCTTATCAGTTTGGACCTATACAACAACAACATCTCCGGCACCATCCCTCCCTCACTTGGAAAACTGAAGTCTCTAGTATTCTTGTGAGTGTTCAAGTCCATTGTTGGTAGATAATGGTTTTATCTATTTGTGTTCTTAGTTTCTTTGGTGCCATCATGATTACTCCATTGCTAGTTATCACATGCCACATACTGGAATACTAGTCAATTTCCACTTCTTATTTTCTACATATTAGTTAATGTGTCATTGTAAGTTGTAACATCTAATCAATGGTCTTTAAACCTGGGGTTCAGCCCAAATGGTTCACCATCTTCTCTTAGGAGTTGGATTCCTGCAAGACTATAGTTCGATTCTTGGCACTTAATTCTGCTTCCCTAGTTTCCCTAAACCTTGGCCTCCTTTGTAAAGAAAAAACAATTGCTGACCTCTCTCTCATTATTGTTTCCTTTTACAGGCGACTTAATGACAACAGATTAACTGGACCTATCCCCAGGGAACTTGTTGGGGTTTCAAGCCTCAAAGTTGTGTGAGTCTTGCAAATTTTTGAATAGTTTATTTTATAGAATACTGTTCTCTGGTACTGTTTTGCAAAGCATTAAACTTGTGGTTCTCAAAACATTTACTTTTTTTAGTGATGTCTCAAACAATGATTTGTGTGGAACAATTCCTACCAGTGGACCATTTGAGCACATTCCTCTGAACAAGTAAGTTCACTCGTCCTTTTATTTGCATTAGAATTTTCGATCTAGTTGCAGATCATGATGGTTCACATTGTAGTTAGAGGTACCAGCATGTTTTGCTGCAATTATATACCTTTATGGCACCTCTGCTTTCTTCTAGTCTTGATAGATTCTACACCATTTCCTTTGGGTAAACTATACCTTGTTATTGTCATTTCTTCTCGCTGGTGCTCCTATTTCTATTTCCATCCCTTACACGAAGTTTTGTTCTCGGGTTCTTTGCTTTGACTTATTTTTGTCACTGATCTTAATGTTCCAAATCATATAGTTTCGAGAAAAACCCTCGACTCGAAGGTCCAGAGTTATTGGGGCTTGCTACTTATGACACAAACTGCTCGTGAAGAACAAAGTGATGCTACAAAGCTTGGAATCAGTTGTGTACTCGCAAGATTTGAAGTGTCTTATCACACTGTATACTGTGGTTTGTGAAATGCAATCCTTCATATAAGTATCTGTAAATCAGAATTTATCTGCATTTGTAACTGAGACTATCATGCTCTTCCTAAGATGTTCCAGACAAACTAGTATTTGATGTAATAGTAGCTACAAGTTTACTCCTGGCGTGCATTCTTAAAATAGGTTCCCACTTCTTTGCCATACTTTTTCATGACAGTTTAGAATCTCTCTTAGGTCTATGCATGTCGATACCGCTTGTCGGTGTCATACGTCTCATTCGACACATACCTGAAGTCTATTGTACTCGTATGTTCCTTCTCATGCATCCTGGGTGTTTGGTTGGGCTTGCATTCTGATGCTACATGTTGATATTGCTTCGTCGACGTTGTATATTCCCTTCTGTTCCTCTCTACTAGCAGATGCAAGGCTTGTATGTTTGGTCCGTTGGCATCTTAAAATAAATTTGCAGACTAGATGAAAGCTTCACATTCACCTTACCAATTGATGGACCAGGCCAGGGTCCTGGAGTAGATTGGGTCGAGACCTGGCAATTGTTGATCCTTCCAATTTGGGCTTTCGGCTTAAGTGTGCAACGTGTGAGGATATCAGAAGACGAAGGAAAGTGATTCAAGAGTTTCATTGAAAAAATAAAATAAAATATTTAAAGAAAGACATATATTTTTTTTAAGGGTAAACTACTGCACTAATCACTTTTGTTTATCTCCAATATACTTTTAGTCACCGATTTTAAAAAACGATCAGTAAGGTCACTATCGTTTTCGGGTATAAAGTTTTGATCATTTCAACGTTAATTGTCGTTAAATATTAACGAAATGATGATTTGGTACAATAAGAAATGATAAATTACTTAAATAGTCTTTAAACTATTATTATATTTTAATTTTATCTTTAATTTAATTCTAAAATTTAAAATTTTATATTTTTATCGTATTCCAAAAAAAAATAACTCTAACCCTCGTACCAAATCCAAAATCTTCAACAGACGTCTTATAAACCACTTTGGCTGATTAACAGGCTGAGATTTCAACCGATACTAAAGTAAGTTTTGGAGTATGGTCATGGGACACTACTAGGTGAAGAGTTTCGTGTAGGTGCAGGGTTGACTGAGCCTTATGCAATCAGCTGTGTTCTGTAGAATATTTTGAAGAAAGTGGTGTCATTTTCCGCTTGCTCCTTCAGCACTTCACCCTCGAGACACCCCCTACGGAAGAACCCTCCTGCACTATGCGATCCTTTGTGGCAGTTCAAGAGTTGTCAATGTGCTTTTGAGTTGTGGTGCAAACACAGAATGTCCAGTTAAAGCCTTGAAAACTGAGTTTCGGTCAATACACTTGAGTGCTCGTCTTGGCTTGTTAGAAACCCTTCAATCGCTTATTGATTCGGGCTGTGATATAAACTCCAAGACAGATTATGGTGACACAACTTTGATGATTTGTGCAAAATACAAGCATGAAGAATGCCTCAGAGTGTTAACTGGGACTGGTACGGATTTTGGCTTAGTTAACGTCTCTGGTCAGTCCGCTAGTTGATTACCGGTTCAAACCGGTGGTTCCTTGGTTTTCAACAAGCAGTGCTGGACATAATCAAGGTTTGAAGGATCCTAAAGTTGAGCCATGTATTGGTTTTCTCTCCTTTGATGTTTATTGTCGAAACTGGTGATGTTGAGGCTCTAAAAGCTCTAATTGAAAGCAGAGAAATTGATCTTGATAATCAAAATGAGATTGGTTTCTCAATAATCATGATTGTCGCCTTAAAAGGTCATGTTGAAGCATTCAAGCTGCTAGAGCATGCTAGAGCCGATGTTAAGTTGTTAAATAAATCTGGTAAGACAATAATTATATTGTCTGCACTGAACCAAAACCGTCATTTGTTTGAGATGGTGATGCTTGAATTGGCACTTGAAAAGGTTAAAATGAAGAAAGCTTGGTTCCTGATAAGTTTGTTCTTTCCAGTGGCGGTGACTATCTTTATATTTCATGTTGAATAGGTTTTTTGAAAAAAGTTGGTAAAAATATAAATTTTTAAAATTTAAAGATTCAAATTAAAGATAAAGCAAAAGTATAATAATAGTTTAAGAACTATTAAAGTAATTTATCATTTTTTATTGTATCAGATAATATTTTTATCAATATTTAACGACATTTATGACTAAAACTTTACACCCCAAAACGATAGTGACCTTACTGATCGCTTTTCAAAATCGGTAACTAAAAATGTACTGAGTATAAACAAAAGTGACTAGCGCAATAATTTACTCATTTTTAAAATATATCATGCGTTTGTGTTTAATTATGTTTAATTGTATGATAATATTTTTAAAAAATCGTCAATGAAAAAAACTCTTATTTAAATAATAAAAAAACATTAAATAGCTGCTTAATCCAAAAAGTAATTCAGTTCTTTCTAAAAAATTATATACTTTAATTACTTTGTTAACGATTAAGCCTTTTATTTCTCCTAAATATCAACCAAGGGAAGGCGTTGCCGATGAAGACTGAATAAGGTATTTTCATGTCTTTGTTAATGACTTGCTGGCTTTGGAGGAAGGTGGGTGGGCCATGGCTTCATAGATTATCATTTAAATCTTGGTTCATAAGACTGGGTAGCCTGCCGAACAAGGAAGCTCCAAATGTAAATCCCCTCGTTAAGATATGTATTTTTTTTTTCAACATTTGTGTAAGAAACCGGTGAGTGTCCACAAGGTGGGTGGCGAGGAAGGGGGCACTGCCAACTGTTTAGCATTCAAATCCCACGCGGAAAACCCCCCGAACAGCAGATAAAATGCAAGCAGACAAGACAACACGATCTGCAACTTTGTGGATTTTGAGTTCAAGTCATTCCTGTATTAATCTGATTCTTCAACTACGTTTTGTAAAGAAGAAATAGTGGTGTTGTTTCTCTTTGATTCTTCAACAACAATCCTCTTCTTTTTTGCGGGTACCGAGTCGACAGCACGATGGTCGAACGAGTCCACCCGCGCGATTCACCACCCTCCTCCGGCCAACACCCGATTCCAAAACCGACACCTCCTTCGATGGAGAAGCCTATTCCACAGCCTGGAACTTACGTTATCAAAATCCCCAAGGACCAAGTATACCGCGTCCCTCCGCCCGAGAATGCTCGCCGTTTTGCTCATCTCTCGAAACGTAAGTCCAGCCGCAGCACCTGTTGCCGCTGTTGTTGCTGCTGCTTGACCACAATCCTCTCCCTCCTCCTCGCTGCCGCCATTACTGCCGCAGTGATCTACTTCGTTTTCAAGCCAGAAGCTCCGAACTACTCCGTGGATAACGTGGCCATCAAGGGATTCAACCTCACATCATCATCTCCGCTCTCACCAGAATTCGACGTCACCGTCCGAGCACACAACCCAAACGACAAAATCGGCATTTACTACGAGAAAGGCAGCTCCGTCAAAATCTACTACGAAGACATTAACCTCTGTAACGGCGCCTTGCCAGCATTTTACCAGCCTACCAATAACGTAACATTGTTCAAAACTGCATTAAAAGGCTCCGGTATCGAACTAACCACAGTCGCACTTATGTCCCTTTCCAATGATCAGAAGAAAGGAACGGTGCCATTTACTTTGAAGCTGAGAACGCCGGTTAAGATTAAAGTCGGATCCATCAAGACATGGGAAATCACCGTTAAAGTGACGTGTAAGATAACGGTAGACAAGTTGGCGTCGTCGTCCAAGATTGTATCAAAGGATTGTGATTATGGAGTAAATCTTTGGTAATATTAAGCAGTACAGTTTGGGTGTTTGGTTGCTGGAATTATTTTTGGGGGGGAAATTCTTTCTCTCTATATTGTATCATAGTTAGGGTATACATGATCACAATAAAAAAATTCTAATTACTGTGAAAATTAGCCTGGTTATGAGATAAGCTACCATATTAATTATGAACACCAGTTCAGTTTTTACCAAAATATAAAGTAATCATCTTTAAGTTCCATCGTCTACATAAAACCATTTCACCTTAGATGTGCAGAGCTCCTGGTTACCCTTTTCGTATCACCGACAGTATTTGCATCGCCGTTTTGGCTTAATCTTTGCCTCTTTCTCTTGGATCGTAGAGATGATGATTGACTCGGGGCGAGACTGGAAGATGGCTGGCTTTGCATGGGCTCAGTTTCTTCATCCTCGGGTTCTGCCTTGGGTGGCTGGTACTCCCACTGAGTGTCACAACTTGGACAAACTATGGCACCCTGCAATTCATCAAGCCAAACTTGTGAACGACATGAAAGTATCGATGATAGGAAATGAGGATGAAAAAGCCATAAAGAACTCATACTTTCTGAGAAAGTATCTTTTTTAGGCAGTACTGATGGATTCGAACTGTACAACCTTCGTTCGGGCAAAATTTGGCCTGCCAAAGATAAATGAAGTATTAGATTTAGTATGTATATAAAAGGCATCATCACTACACCTTCAAAGCTTCAATATATCGAAGTTCTACAGAATAATTCACATCATTTCATGTTTACCAGAACATTTGAAGGGGAAAAAGAATGCAACTGTAGAGGTAACCAAACTAGGAAACTGAAAAGTAACTGAGATATTAATCTGGCCAAAAAGAATAAAGGCAGCATCTACAAGAAAGAGAAGGCAAACACTGAGAAGAACCTTCAATCCAGCTTCATTGCACACTTCACATGAAGGAACTCCAGCATTATTGAACCAACCGCGCAGATCGAGAACAGACCTAACACCAACTCCAATATTATCATCTTCAGTGTAACAAAGCCACTTGTCTTTCACGAGTTGATCAAGAGTTTTTTCCTTCTGAGACATTGTGAAGTTCCTAAACGCAGCAGGGATGCCATGTGAACCATCCTGTGAATGCGACCCTGAACCATTTAGAACCTAGAAAGCAAGCAAGAGGGTTTTTCATGTTTCGATGTGGAAAAATTATTAACATAAACCACCATTATACCTTAGCAAACGGTTCACAGGTCAAGCACAGTTTCAGACAACAAAAGAGTAGCAAATTGAGAGATATCATACTTGTTTGAATCAATAATCAATTAAACATCCAGCATACGCACTATGCAAAATGTCAACATCTCAAAACATAGACAGGGTAGAAGCCAATGGATCCAAACACCTACGTTTTCAGTTTATACTCGTACTCGAGAAAGAAGGTACAAATCTATTTTGTCCCCCCAAGAAAACTTATAATATGTCCCTCTTTTATTCCAGCACCCCCAACACAAACTCCTGGCTTTCCATCTACATATAATCAAACAGTAAAACTCCGATCAAGCATCAATAGATATAAATAAAATCAAACAGTAAACAAGTTGTGATTGATTATCAATAGATATTAATCCACTCAATAGTATACACACTTGTGACTTGTGAGATGTTTATTCAAGCCTAAATGAATCTGTGTTACGATAAAATGTAAAGCCATAAAAGCTGAACAGATACGTTAGATAAAAAAAAAATGGTAAAACCTGGTTCTCCAATTTAATGTTGAGAACATCCATGTTGCAGATGCAGCCCTCGGCTGTAACATCTTGTGCTATGGCTTCAACCTAGATTGACAACCAAAACCAAATATTTTCAAGACAATGTATAATAACATAGATCAAACTCATGAATATGCATAAAAGAAGTAATACTTTTCAAAGCACAAAGAAAATTTCCATGTTCAATATCAATTGAGGGGGGTGGGGGAAACTTGACTTACAATAGCCTTAAAGAAAGCCACTTGTGCGACAGAATATTTGGTTCCAAGCTTTGATTGTTCGTCGGAAACATTATTAACAACTCCATAATAAACTCGACCATCATATGGATCACAACAAGCCCTTAAATCCATTTGAACATACGAAAGTTCCCTGTTTATCTTGAGGAGAAAATCATTGAATTTTCGTTGATGGGTACCTAAAAGTGGACAATTTTTTACTTCGAAAAATGTATCGGGAAGTTTTTTTTTTTTTAAAAAAAAAAGGAAGAAGAAAGAGAACCTGGGTTTAGGTCGGTGATGGCAGTGAAAATTGAGTGGAACTCCTTCTCCGTTAGAGGGCCGCGTTCTAGAAGCGATTGAATGAGCGTGTGGTGCTTCCAGCTTAGCACCGCCATGATCAGATTGGTTTCCCAAGGAAAGAAACTGAGCGCTTGGATGGGAAATTGAGAGATTAGCCGGGAAAATCACGGGAGTTAGGGTTTATATGGCGGGAATACGAAGGTTTTCAATTTGGATATTTATATTTCTCCCGATTGGAGATATTATTTATAAAATTAATTAATTAAATATGTTTATTTAATTAATTTTTTTTATTTTAATTTTATAAAATAATTCTTTATTAATCTTTATTATATATTAAATTTAAAATTAATTTTTATCGAGTAAAGTTTTACTAAATAAAAATATAAAATAAAAAATTAAATAAATAAATAAATTTGATTGATCTTATAAATAACGTATAGAAAACAACTCATGATATAATTTATCCTCTCCGAGAGAGGTAGACTTTGACACGTTAAATAAATTCATTTTCAATGATAAAACAAACTCGACACATTTGATCTTTATTTTGAGTATTTTTTTCAAAAATATGAATATATTAATTTTAAAATTTACAATTAATATTTTAATTTAGTATGAACTAATCTAGCGTAAATAATTAATTATTGAACGCACTGAACTCAAGTGAATAGCTTGAGTGGTCAATGTGACCATTAAATTTGTTGGTATCAAAATAAGCTGGGATTTATGTGGCTTTTAAGTAATAAAGTGGCAAGATTTTAATATTATATTTTTAAAAAATAATTATCTACTTATCGAATAAATATAATTCTGATAATTATATTTAAAAGAAAATATTTATTTATCTTAGAGTATCATGATTTGTAGTCATATAGAAGAGGAATTAATGGTATTCCAATTTTCACATTAACATTTAATATCACTAATAACCCATCAATTTAAATTCCAAACCTGTCAGTATCATTTAGCATTATCAATATAACTTCTCTGATTCCTAAACGTATACAGATCTCTAAAGCTACATTATTTAAGAATCTATTTGAATATTGGAAACACTAGAACTCATCAAGTTTATGTCCAGAGAAGATTAAGAATAATGATCTTAAAAAGAATTCATCAAACAAGTCGATAGCATTACCATTCCGTATCAAACATCCGATTCGACCATAAAATGGGTTCTCAATTTCAGAATAAGTTCACAAACACCAAAAAGATATAAACTATATCGGAACAATCATCCTCGGTAGCTTAATGATCTCATGGCATGCTTTTAATAATATCAGAATCACCTGAAAAAAGGGGGAAATACACAAAATATTACAACAATCAAAAGTACATATCTAGAGTGCATGTAAACTCAATATGTTCTCAACTCCTTTATACATACCTGGGTCAACAATGCTGAGGCAGCACACTCTGAAATATTTTCCACAGGCAGTGCCCAAGTCTACATTGTCTGTAAAAACAGAACCACAACATTTTTAAGATAATGATACTTGAACAAAGTTAATCCATTGCTAAAGTGAACCAATATATCACAAATTACACATGAAAAACTAGAGTCACTAGAGTGAAACAATGCATCACAAATTATACATGAAAAACTAGGGTCGAGGCACTAGAGTGAACCAATATATCACATATCACAAATTACACATGAAAAAACTAGAGTCAAGGCACTAGAGTGAACCGATATAATATATCACAAAATTACACCATAGGCCCTAATTAAACCACCACATTTTTAAGATAATGATACTTGAACAAAGTTAATCCATTTACTTAAGTAAACCAATATATCACAAATTACACATGGAAAACTAGAGTCACTAGAGTGAAACAATGTATCACAAATTATACATGAAAAACTAGAGTCACTAGAGTGAAACAATGTATCACAAATTATACATGAAAAACTAGAGTGAGGCACTAGAGTGAACCAATATATCATATATCACAAATTACACATGAAAAAACTAGAGTCAAGGCACTAGAGTGAACTGATATAATATATCACAAATTACACCATAGGCCCTAATTATCGATACATTAGAGGGCTTTGAGACGCATATTAGATCGAAAATAGAAAATGCAATTATGAGGGTGGTTTCGCAATATCTTCAGCTACAAGACATACTATTGAACTAAAGAATCAAAGCAGGTAGTAAGGAAGGGATGAACTAATTTATCAAATATAATCCATGCATCAAACATAATACTGAATGATTCAATGTGATGCGAAACAATAATCCAATATGCAAAGTAATGATACAGGTAAAGGTACATACTTCCATTGTAGTGGTGAACTCCAACCTTGCACAACATGGCATAATATTCAATCTCTGACTTCCTAAGAGGAGGGCAGTTGTTGGCAATGATTATCAACTTACCTACAAATAAAAAACAATCAGTAAAGGAAAAATCCACTATCACACAAATAAAATAAAATAACTACTGCCCTTGTTCAAGTTAAACCCTATTTTAGCCAAAAGGAAGTTCATTCAACATCAATCCACCATCCAAAGCAATGAAAAAACATCATTTTTATCAGATCGAAGTACTAAAAGTGCCAGGAATACTCAAATCAACAATCAGGTAGTTCAGCAATGTTACGACAAATAATCAGACCTAAGACGAAATAACAATACCTTTGGAGTTTCTGAGAGATTTAAGAACAGTTTTGTAACCCAAAGTGTATTTCCCACTCTTCATGACGAGAGCCAATCTGTTGTTAATGCTCTCATGGGTCTTCTTCTGCATTTCATGAAATACCCAGCAAAAAATATGCTCGTTAATTAGCACATTTTGCAGAAAATTAAGAATATGTATAAACGTCAAACAAAAATTAAAAAGGGGAGATGTAATTTTACGGTCTTCTTAGCGGCAACCATTGTCGTCGGTGGCGGAGGAGAGACAAAAACAGCTACAAAACGGTTCACCAAAAACAAAGAAACCCTAAAACCTAACGAATATATTGATTCCAAGTTTAGGGTTCTTACGAACTTCCTTATTGGGTTTGCATTTTGCGGCCCATTAGTAATACAAAATCAGGCCGACACGTGTAGGACTAAAGAATATAGTTTAATAATTAAATAATCGAATTAACCCAAAAATTTGAAGAAAAAAATCATCCAACCCCTTAATTTTTTTAAATTATAATTTGGTCCCTTCAAGTTTTCTTTAAGGTAGTCATTAAATTTTAATTTCTTTGATTTTTTAATGAATTCATTTATTTTAGAAATATATTTTTAATTTTTTTAACAAAATTAATTCTAGACTTTTAAATTTTTTTAAAATTTGAAAAAGTGAAAATTAAAAATGACTATTAATTTAAATATAAAAGATTAAATTTTTAACATAAATATAATATAGGGACTAATGATATATTTGGCCTGTTATTGAGAAAGAAAGGAACTTGGAAAAATACTCTTCTTTCAGCCCCCCACTGTCTGTTTTCACCGATTCAGTATAAATTTCCCAGAAAATTTTGTTTCGTAAAAGAAAACCCAAAACCCAGAAGATCAACCAGAACAATGAAGATTATCCCTCTAATTCTGATGGGTTGTGGAGGTGTGGGACGCCAACTCCTCCAACACATTATTTCCTGCAGATCCCTTCACTCCAACCTCGTACTTGTTCCTTTTCCTTCTTTTTTTTCATTGTTTCAATTTTTTCCTTTCTGGGTCTCTTATTTTTACATAAAAGTTAGCATCTTTTCATTTCAAGTTCTATTTTTGGATAAATTGTTAATCATTTTATTGTTGATGACTATATTGAAATTTGTTGTCATCTCTTATGTTACATGGCAGGGAGTTCATTTACGAGTTGTGGGAGTGTCTGATAGTAAATCACTAGTTATTGCATCAGATGTCAAACAAAAAGAGTTGGATGATAACATTTTAGCTGAAGTTTGTCGGGTCAAATCAGATGGTTCTCCTTTGTCAAAACTTACTAGCTTAGGTAAATTCTTTTATATCCTTTTTTTGTTTATCAGACAAATGTTGCTTCTTTATTGTATTGTAATGATATTACTTATGCTTCTTTATTGTATTGTGATGATATTACTTATGCTTCTTTTTTGAATATGAAATGTAGGCGAGTCTCAAATGTTTTCCAATCCGGAATCAAGAGCAAAAGTGGTAGACATTGCATCAATTCTTGGAAAATCAACAGGTTTGTTTGGTATTCTTTCTATGTTGACATTTTTGCCCCCTGAATGTAATCATGTTACTAGCTTATAGTTTAATAATCTTAGTTCATCACAGCCTTTTTTGTGTGTGTGTTTTTGTAATTTTGCCACGGTTTTAGCCCTTGTAGATTGCTTGGTCTGTTCTGAGATGACATTTTTTCCGCAGAATGCCATCATATATTAGCTTTTTTCAATGTGGATATCTTAATCCATTGCCACTAAAATGTTCATGTTTTTGTAATTTTTGCCACAGGTTTAGCCCTTGTAGATTGCACAGCCAGTTCAGAAACTATTGGAGTGCTAAAGGAAGGGGTAGACTTGGGTTGCTGCATTGTTATGGCGAACAAAAAGCCTCTTACATCCACATTGGTAATAAGTTCTTCCATACATCTTCATTACTGAATTCCATTGATGTGAATATTTTCAGTATGAAATTAGAACCATCAATAAATTAACGCATTTTGTAGTAAACAGTTGCCAAGGAGGCACTTTATGCTGTTGTTAACATTTTCTCTATTTGTTTGTATGATTTTGATAATGATACCTTGTTGTTTTTCCAAATTATTATGATGTTTCTTTCCCTTGTTCTGCAGGAGGATTATGACAAACTGGTTTCACATCCTCGACGCATACGTCATGAATCAACTGTAAGCCAAGTTTGAGTAATCTCCTTACAGTACCTTTTGCTTCATGTACTTGGCAGATGTAGCTTGACATAACTGCACTGCAATGTCTCAAGCTTTTTCTCCTAATTTAGTTTTTATTATTTGTCAGGTTGGTGCTGGTCTTCCGGTCATATCATCAATAAATCGTATAATTTCATCCGGAGACCCCATCCATCGTATTGTTGGAAGTTTGAGTGGTATAAATTTGTTAATGCTTTGAGATGAATCCATTGTAATAGTTTCATTGCTTGACCCTTGGTTTTCTGTAGGGTTTGCTTATCATATATGCGAATTTTGTTTTGCCAGGTACATTGGGTTATGTAATGAGTGAGGTTGAAGATGGCAAGCCGTTGAGCCAAGTCGTTAAATCCGCTAAAAGCTTGGGATACACTGAACCAGGTAACTTATAAAATTAAATTCACCGTCTTTTCTCTATGCATGATTGATTTCCAGTCTTCTATTTTTCCCATGTTATTTTCACAAAGAATTTGAATCCTACAAGATCTCTCATAGTTAATGTAAATGTAAGGTTATTGCTCAATCTTGTCATTGCAGATCCAAGAGATGATCTTAGTGGTATGGATGTTGCAAGGAAGGTTCGAATCATGTTCTTGCTTAGTACTTTGTCATAAATAAATTGCATGCATTTATCAATATAAACCATTTGGCAAGATACATATACCATTCTGGCATACAGATGTGCATTGTCATATTTTTGGACCTCTTATGTATAGGGTTTAGGGTTTAAATTTGTGGCCGAAGATGCAATGGATGATGGTGATTTGTGTATGATCTGTGGTTAGGGATTTGATGTTTGAAAAAGAATGAAATAGAATATTTTTCAGAGAACAAGTGTAGTTTTCTAGGTATTTTTCTATTCTTATTAAATTCATAGAAGAGTACATATTTATATAAAGACTGACTTAGTATTCTAGGTAACTAAAGATACAATCCTTAGTATTCTAAAAACTTTACATAAGTAAAAGATACATAATATATTCCCTAAGAAACTTTCTATAAGTAAAAGATACATAATATCTTCCCATACTTAACCTAGAATAATATCTTCCCATAATTATACGTACTAACCAACAAAATTCAAGGTTTAAAATTATATTGGTTTTAGTATCTTTTTTCTTCTAATTTTGTTTATGGTTTACTAGGGTAGGTTTTTTCTTTTTTTTTTTCTTTCTTTTATCATACCATATTTCACACTCGCATACTCTAAATATTTGTAACTTTTGCATTGTAATTTCAAGAATAATTTGGTTGTTTATTGTCTGATGACAATAGAAATGCGCCAAATAAATATGTATGCCTATGCTATATATATATATATATATATATCCATTGATGTCCTTTCAATAAGAAATCTACTATGACCTGCTTTGTCCTAACTTATAAATTTTGCTAATGGTTGGTATCTTTGATGCATAAATCGATACTTTATAGCTGGATTAGTAACTATCCGTCCTCACATTTTATTTAGAATTAATGAAATGTACCTTTCATACTCGCATAGATTTTCCATGGTGAATTTGATTTTTTCCTACTTTATAAATTTAATTATTGCATCAAGTTCATGTGATTTAGTTTTATTTTCTGTGAATCAGGCTTTGATTCTTGCCCGACTTCTTGGGAGGCGCATTGACTTGGGTAGCATAAGGGTTAGTACCGAAACTCTCTGTTACCTCCTATTCTAGTGATTGCTTTAAGGGTCATAGTCACTATATCCTTTTTTTTCTCTTGGCTGATAACTTTAATCCGTAGAAGTTTAAAATTTTATGCGGGGTGATATTTTTCAAATCTTATAAAAATGATAGTTTTTCCTTTGAGTGGTATGGCATATTGTAAAAAATGAATGGCAAGGACTACAACTTTAAAAATTGGCTATTTCATAAAAAAGGTCTCGAGTTTAAGTGGCGTTTCCCTGTATCTGTTATGTCTTCCTTTTCGTGTGGTTGTATATTCAAGTTGGCTCTACATCATTTGCCAAATGGTTTTAAATTGGATGCTAAACATGGTCAATTGTAACCGAATCTTGCTCGACGGATTGAGCTCGGTGAGGATGAAGGCAAATACTTTGGGAGGGGGGAATTTAAAAATACATTGGTTTATTTTAAGCTTCATTCAAATAATCTTAAATTTGTTTTATGGTTTGATATATTTTTGTAGATTGAGAGTTTGTATCCCGAAGAAATGGGACCTAATAAGATGTCTGTTGAAGAATTTTTGAATGGTGGGCTTGTAAAGCTTGATAACAATATCGAAGAGAGAGTTAAAAAAGCTTCACTCAACGGGAATGTCCTCCGTTATGTCTGCGTGATAGAAGGCTCAAGGTATTCTAATATTCATGTTATTCCTTTTAAAACACAGATAGAAATGTTGAAATGCATATACTGGTGCAAACCCAAAATTCTTTCCCGGGTGCGAATTGAAATGTTAAAGTGTTTTTATTTATGGTGTTCAAAATGTTTGCGAAATCTAACCAGTCTACTAGTATCCTTAAATCGGACTTGATTACTGTGATCATCTGCCTTGGAACTTGCTTATGATCTAATGGCCCCTCGACTTTATTTCTGCTTTTAGGTGTGATGTTGGAATTCAAGAACTTCCTAAAAATTCTGCTTTGGGAAGATTGAGAGGAAGTGACAATGTGGTAAGCTTCCCCTTTCTCTTATATCCTTTCTTGCTCTCACTTTGAAATTCTACTCTGGTGAATACTTTTCGAAATATCGACACCCTGTTTTGCTCCTATTTCCAATTTTTTAGATATGAAGTTGAAATACATTTCACTCAATGCAATTGCAGCTAGAAATATATAGTCGATGTTATAGCGAACAACCATTAGTCATTCAAGGCGCTGGAGCTGGTAATGATATTACTGCAGCTGGTGTGCTTGCTGATATCCTTGACATTCAGGATCTATTTACCTGAAAGAATTCAGGTTCGTCAACTCGAGGGGACTTCACGACTCGAGTTGCCAAGCATTTCACCTACAATAGTGAGGCTAAAAGGCGCAGAGTTTTCAAATATCAAATAATTTCGTTCGGGAGCAAACATACTGAATGTTTATTGGGATGTTCCATGGTAAACTATATGCAAACCTCTCCTTGCTCTGCTATTAATCGATTCGAGTTACATCTTCAGTTTGGTTGAAGAACCTGCATACATAATAAACTTAGTTTCAGCTTGATTTACTTGAAATCCTGAAGCATTTAAACGAAAACAATCTTTAATAATTAAGTTAATTAGCTCAGAAGCTCTAGTTATTTACTATCTGATGCTTTAGTTTCTTTCATTAAGCAGAAATAATCAAGTTTAACTTTTACAGTCAGTAGTTAATACTAATTCATTTGCTTCAGCTAATTCCTTGGTCTAAATTATAAGGATTATTAGGACATCACATGGGGAACTTCCGTCTGGTATGGAGATTAAGGACAAAAAAGGTGCAATATTTATTTACCAAGTTCCAAGGGGAATCCCTCCCTGCTCCACACATGAATGTCCATGTGATGTGATGCAATAGATCTAATATAAAGATCATCTCACTCCATCACTCGTGGTCCTGTAACTCATCTAATCTTCATTTCTGATTTAAATAAATATAAATTATTATAAAATGATAATAATGTCATTCCTGGTCTTTTAATTTGTAAATTAAATTATAATTTCAACACAAAATTAAAATTAAAAAAAAGTGATCAAATCCAATACTCTAGACTAAAATTTTACAAAATAATGTCAATCTTCATTGATATTTGTTACAACAAGATCTTTTGCCAGAGAAGCAAAACCAAATACAACACAAAAAGATGCATGCGATACATGCAAAAGAAATCAAACAAATGATATATAAACACATCAGAAACAGGAGAAAAAACATAAGATTATAAAGTCTTAAGGCTTCAAAAAGCTTGCAAGGCACTGACCTCGTGAAAGCTAACACCAATGGTGGTCGAAACTCGAAAGTCGATTCAAAGCACATAATCTATCCGCTATCACGGGTTAATTACGCCGAGCATTACTTGGAAAGGCGTATTTTGAAGATAGAACTATATTTTTGTATTAAGCATAATCTGGATTTAGAGCCAAGGCCTCCTGGTAAATCATGTCCTTCATCTGCTCTTCTCCCAACAGTTGCTGCTCAAATTCGAAAGAAAACGGCTCAGGGCATACCGGTTCATCAGCTATGTCGTGCAATCGTTCAAGATAAGGATGAGCCAATGCTTCTTCAACTGTCCATAAACAAATTTTAACATTCAGGAAAGCATAATATAATAATTGTGTAATTCATCTCAACTAAAAGACCAGAGCACTGCATGGTTTCAATTTCGTATTGATTATCAAACAGAGTTCATTTTCTTCTCTCTATGTAGTCCTAGTTAAAGGTTAAGTTCATGAATCCATAATGTAGCACTCACCAGTAATTCTTCTGGTGGGATCAAATGTCAACATTTTGTCAATGAGATCAATGGCCAATGGGTGAACATGTGGGAAAAGTTTTGCTAGTGATTGTCGCGGATGTGCAGGTAGCTGCCTGATATATCTCCTTGCATCCTCATTCCGGAGAAACCCGAGATCAGATTCAGTTGGTGTGCCGAGCAGCTATAACGCAACGGCATTGGTAAATCTTTATCCAAACAAAGAACTAAATAACAGACTTACAACATTATTATTAAATCCTCCAACTTAAATCCCCTACCACATTAAATTACCAACATTGTAAGACTAGATAAGTTACTGAGGTATCTTAAGCTACAAGTATGTGATGAAATATTAAATTACCTCAGTCAATAAACGCATTTGATGTACATGATCTTTGCCAGGAAACAGAGGCTTACTATTCATGAGCTCCATGAAAATGCAACCAACTGACCACACATCTATGGCAGCTGTGTAGTCTGAAGAGTTTAGCAATATCTCCGGCGCCCTATACCATCTCGTGACAACATATTCAGTCATGAACTCATTCTCAGCAGTAGGTCGAGTGAGACCGAAGTCGCAAATCTTAAGATCACAGTTAGCATTCAACAAAAGGTTGCTGGGTTTCAAATCTCTATGAATGACATTTGCAGAATGTATGTACTTCAGTCCTCGAAGAATCTGATATAAGAAATACTGCATGCAACACAATAAAATGAAATAAAATCAACATACACATACATCAATACACGATCTTCGTTTATTATATCTTCCGAGACAACTAAAACATAGATGAGATTCTTCAACTTCTCTCCAGAGAACTTGAGAAAAGGGATATAGAAAAGTTGTGTACCTGGCAATGCTCCTCCGATAAACCCTGATTAGAGCGAATGATTTGGTGAAGATCGGTATCCATGAGCTCTGTGGCAATGTAAACATCACTAAATTCTCTCCGTAAAGGTGGAGGAATCACATCTCTGATTCCAATAACCTGTTTATTAAGCATAAAATCTTCACTTAAGAATCAATTTAACTTTAAATAAAATAGAAATTAAAATTGATGAGGAAAATGAGTTGATTGACTTTTGGTCAACATTTTTAAATCTTTGAATCAAGGTTTCCATTTCCTTGACCAGTTTGCTCTTTGACTCTATGCTATCATCTCCTAATAATCATGCAACAAGAACTTCAAAATTTCAGAAAAAGAAAGGATATTACATTTTCGTGATTCAAATGTCGAAGGAGTTTAATCTCACGAAGCGTACGCTTAGCGTCCATGTGATTATCAAAAGCGTTGGCGATTTTCTTCACCGCAACCATCTCTTTCGTCTCCGAATTTAACATCGAGCTTCAAATTTCCAAAAAAAAAAAATCAAACATCAAACCAGAAAACAAAATGATCAAAGAGAAGGAAAATTATATTTCAGTAAAATAGCCTACCAAACGATGCCGTAGGCTCCACGACCGATCGCCATGATCGGAGGCCGATACTTAGACGTCACCTCGAACAAATTTCCTAAAATATTATACTGAATAAATTGACCTCCGTGTGTATGAATCGCCGGAAAACCACCAAATTGACCAACGGCGTCAGCCATTTTGCTACTTTTTTTCCTGCTTTGTTTTGACTCTTTCTTTTTTATTTATTTCTCTTTGGGGAAATACAAAGAAGTCCAAAGCTTTATTATATACAGGGAATTGGGAAATATATTTTGTTAAATCAGCGAGTTTGAGAGTCAAAAAGAGCTTAGCAGCTTCAACTGATTTAGGAGGAAAGAGGAAGGAAAACGCGCGAGGAAACGAGCGACGCGTTTATGGGTGGCTGCGAGTATAGCCGCCTCTTATCTACCTCAGCATTTTTACTAAATAAATGCTTATTTGATAAAAAAATACTTAAATTTAATTTATCGTAGATATTAATAAATATCTACTTAATAAAAATATAAAATAAAAAAAATTAAATAAATATTTTTGATTGATTAGTCTTATGGATAATGTGATAAAAATGATCCGTAATGTAATTTTTTTTGATTTATGTCTTAAAAAAAATAACGGCTTAATTTACGTACATAGTATATATTTTTATTTTAGTCTTTTCCGCAAAACTTTTAACAGAATAATGAATTTCAATATTGTACGAAATAAATTATTTTAAATTATAATTTAATTAATCGAATATATAATTTTAAGAATTAAAATTATCATTATCTTAAATTATGTCATTAGCTTTATTAAAATTAATAGAAACTGTCGATGACTAAAATAAAAATATAATATTAATAATGGATATATAAAAATTAACGATCGAAATAAAAAGAAATTGATAATAAAGGATTATTCTTAATTTTATTATTTCATCTAAATAAATCATTTTTTATTAATAAGATCATTTTCTTGAATAACACGTTTGTTTTAAGATAATCAAAGTTAGGTCCTACTTTATAAATTGATTTGTTTAGTGATTTGAATATGTCAAAGCTTCTTTCTTTAAAGTTAGTGAAAGAGAACAAAACATATATTATTATATTAATATAAATATTAATAGGATCTAATATTTTTAATTATAAGTAAATATTTGTGTTTGTTCAAACTTTGTCGTTTTTAAGAGACCTAATCCACCATAAATTTAATTCTATTTTTTATAATAATTCTTTTTCAATTTGACCCGGCGGATTAGATATTTTAGCATCTCGATTCCGGTTCGAGAATTGAAAGCCACTGCCAATTTTGACTCCTTCCGGCTTTTTAAAAAATATTAAATTGATATAAAATATTATGTTATTTTTTTTGTTAAAATAAATTTTTTATATAAAATTAAACGGTGAATAACTGCTTAAAAATTATACTAAAATGATTAAATATTAGATAAATTGTAAATAACATAATAAATCGAACTTATCTATTTTTTTTGGGTGTTAATGATATTATCATTTATGATCTGTTTTAATTTTTGAGTAAAAAATCATCTTAATCTAACTCGAATGGAGTTTTTTTTTCATTCATCATGGAATACATAATAGCCTCAATGCATGCTAGAACCATCTTACTAGGGCCGTAAACGAACCGAACGTTCGGTGAACCGTTCGGCGGGAAGTTTGTTTATGTTCGTTTATTTATTAAACGAACATGAAAAAGATTTTTTGTTCGTTTAGTTAAACGAACGAACATGAACAAAGGGCTCATTCGTTTATTTATGTTCGTGAACGTTCGATAATCTGTTCGTTCATTTATATTCGTTTAATTTATTGACATATATCTAAGGGTGAGCATTAGATCAAGTAAGTTGAGTCAAACAAAATTTGAGCTACTCAAGTTGAGAAGTATTACTCGTTAAAAACTTTCTTGTTATAGGCTAAAGGTGTTTATTGTTTTGTTAAACCGAGTTAATGAATTGAACCAAAATAAAACTAGTTAATCAGTTAAATTTTAGGTTTCATCTAATAATTAAGATTTTTTTAATTTTAATTATCGACTAATTTGATTTAAAATCAGTTGATTAATTGAATTAATAGAATTAATCTAAAATATTAAATATTTAGCATATTATATGTTATTTATGTTCTTTCGTTTATGTTCATTTATTTATATTCGTTTACGTTCATTTAAGTTCATTTGTTTAAGTTCGTTTACGTTCGTTTATCATTTAAACGAACGAACATAAACGAACATGAACAAGCTACAGCCCTTAACGAACGAACACGAATAAAAAATTTATATTCATTTATGTTCGTGTTCGTTCATTTATTCGGTTAAACGAACGAACATAAGCACACCCTCGTTCTTGTTCGTTCGGTTCGTTAAATTATCATTATCTTAAATTATGTTTTTCATGTTTTGCATCTATTTTTTTTCCTGCAGAAATGAGGGCATTTGTAATATTATCGATGTCTATTGTTGCAGGTATCTGCGGCCATTATGTTTGATGTAGAGATTACTTCTTGTTTGGAATATTTGGAAGCTGACCGTGGTCCGAGGATGAAGAGGAAAAGGTTGTATCTCATCTCAGCCAACTCGAGCTTCATGGCTCGATTCCGGAAGTTCTTCAGAGAGTATCATCTGAATTCTGAACCATCCACTTCCGCAAGATCGGATGGCTTCCTCATGAACCTTCTCGGTGGTGTTCTCGAAAGATACCCTTTATCATCTCTGTCACAAATGTCTTAGCTCTCTACTTCTCTGCTTATCTGAAGCTATATATAGGAACTGACGGTAGTCAGGGAGACCGAGGAGTTTTAATGGCTGAAATATAGCTCGAGAAGCCGACAATTTGCAAATGAATTGTTGATACTCTAATCGAGAAGTGAATGGCAAATAACTTTGTGAAACTGTGGGCAGATCAGAGTGAACTTGCAGAGCTTCATTCAAAGATCCCCACCATGTACCAGCATGAAATCAGAAGAATCACCTCTCAACTCTGTATTGCAATAGGTAGGGGAAACATCTTGGTTCCAAAAGACGGCCGGTTCTCGCTGCTGTCGACATGGCTGAACGCACTGTATAGATCAGTAGACAAGAAACTAGTCGAAGATGGGTACCTAAAACATGTTAAACGTGTAGTGTATACTGTATACACATAAACTGATGGTGTTTTTTTATAATTTGTCAGCATAAACTTGGTGACTTAATTGTTAAGTTTGATATTTCGATGGTCAAAATAAGTGTTCTTAATAAGTTGGATGATCACCGGAGTAGTTTACACTAAAATTTAATAAATCCCGCGAACTCGAAAACCCTAAAGCATAAAATAGATTGATAATTGAACCAAAAGGATTTGAGTTCTCCGAAAATCCCGAACCCTAATGAAGACGGTAACAGGCAAAATCCTCTCTTCAACTCCGATTTCCGTTTCCAAGGCAGCCAAAATCATTTCCAACTTCGTTGCTACAGACAACGGCGCATCGCAAGCGATCAGCGCATACCTTCGACGTGCCTCCTCCTCATTTGGCGAGCTCAAACAATTGCATAGAGAGCTCGTAAAGCCTTCGAGATCGAATCGTAAGCACAAGAAGTCCAAGTCCGATACCACAGTGGACGGTGTTCGGGAGTCGAGCCTAGAACCGAGTGTATTCAACTCGACCCGTGAAAATGTGGAGCTGAGTCAAGAGGTGAGTCGCGGGTTCCTAGATGGTGAGAGAAAAAAACATAAGAAGAAAGAGAAGGGCGAGGAAAATAATTTTCGGGTCGGTGGGGGCAAAATTGGAATTGAAGGCGGTGAGAGCAAGAGGAAGGAGGGGAAGAGTGAGGGTAAGTTTGGGGAAGATGAGAAAAGTGGAAAAAAGATTGAAAATTTAGAGGAAAACGGGGTGATCACTGAGAAGGGTGAAATGATAGATGGAGAAGAAAGGGAAGGGGGGAAGAAGAGGAAGAGTAGAGATATTGATGAGGGAATTGAAAATAATGTTTCTTCAGAACCACGAAAGAAGAAGAGGATTAAAAATGAAGTTGTTAAGTGATTGATTTGAGGCATTTGAGCAAATTTTATGGTTTTTTTATGGCAGATTGAAGGAGGAGTTTTATTTTAGAGGCAATGTCTAGCTGCCTAGCTCTGCAGTTAAAACAAGTAATCATTTTCGGTACTATTTACATTGTAGTGTTTGAAGGAAGTATGTTGTTTCTAATTTGTAATGATTGGAATCTATCCGTGGCTAATTTTGGCATATCTGGTCCTAGTTTTATTACTTGATTCTTAAGAAAGTAGGAACTAGTATTATTGCACGCATTTAGAAGGTATATAAATCTAATACGATCTTAGTTGACCTTGAATATGCCATTGATAAAGTTGCTTTGTTAGGAAGAAATGTTTCAATGCTTGCAACTTGCTATTACTGAGTAGCTTGTTTTGTTGTTTTGGCATCTCTGAACCTCATTGCTGCTCCTTGAATGTTAATGGAGTTCTGGATGTCAATAGTTCTTGCAGGGTTAAAACCATAAGACTGCTTGACATAGGGTCTTCGTTTGATTGTTATATTGTTGAATGATTGAAATTCTCTTTTAGCTTATACTTTTATCAGGGTTGATTGATATTCTAGACTCTCCTTTGCTCTTATCTGTTAAGGCGTAACCAACATCGGCAGCCTTTCATATTTCATTCCAAGGTCTAGTTGGCTATCCTGAAACTCAGAGGCATATATTGAGATAATAAATTATTAGGAGAAGTGTTAGTCAATGCCATGAGGTGTAGATTCATATTGTTTCTTAGTGCATTTCATTTTCTTGAATCGTGGAGAAATCGAGGCAGCTTAAGACTTGCCTTTTATTGAAATTGTATACTTGTTTTTGTTGAGTTTGACAAAAACAAAATTGTTGCTGCCATGGGTGTAGTGTCATTAACACATGGTTAGATTTGCTTTAAGTTATCTGCAACCTTGGAGCTTAAACCTATGCCCGTTGTCGGATACCCCTTCCTCTGGATTGATGACTTGCAGAAACTGCATTTGCTAAATTGATATAGAAGCAACTAGCGAAAAGCTTATAACAATCATGCTTTGCTAGTGGTTTGCAGTATATCTTAACTGAAAAGTAAGCAAGAATAGAAGTTCAAGCTCTGTTTTGTTCTGTTTACAATGTCAAAGTGCATGACAAATAATAGTTGTCTGAGTGGCAAGAGCATATTGTTTTTTTCTTGAAAGACAAGAGTATATTGATCTGTTTAAAATGGTGATATATTATATATCAATATGAATGCAATTCAAGCCCAATTAATTGTTTTAAAAATGATAAGCCCAATTTTGTTTGAAAGTAGAGGTTACAATGTTCCAAATACCATTTGCAAAAAGGAGTTTGGAAAGCCCAGAAATACATGCAAACTGTCCCATTGGATCCATTCAGATGTCTTAATTGAAGTGATCATAATTTTGGCAACCAAATGGAACCCATATTCAGAGGGGTGTAAATCATCTCTTTCTTTCTTATGCATTTATTTGTACTTTCACTTTAAATTAGAGGTTTAGGATTTAAGGTTAGGGATTGTAGGTAGGGTTTAGGGAATTAAGGGTAGGGTATATTTTTTAGAGTGTAGGGTTTAGGGTTTAAGATATAGAAAATTAAGGTTAGGATTGAAAATTCAATTAAAAAATTAAAGGAGGCATAAAAGGATGTATGATTGAGAGGTGGATGATTTTTACTCTATTCATAGGGTGCAAATTATCTATTTTATGTCTTTATTTGTGTTTTCGTTTTAAATGAGAGGGTTTAAGGTTTAAAGTTAAGGGTTGTGGCTAAAAAATTAAGAGTGTGGTGTTTTTTTAGTTTAGGGTTTAAGATATAAAAAATAAGGGTTAGAGTTTAAAATTTAATTTTTAAACATTTTAAAATTTTCAAAGAAGAGACAGAGGCATGCAGAGGATTTTTAGTTTTTTCCCCATATTCAGACCCCCTCAATTTGACATGAATCAATTAAATAATTGTTGGATAGATGTCGGCTTATATGAAGACCAAAACATGTTCAAAACCCCAGCCTCTGTGCACCTCCAGGTGAACCATACATCTCAAATTATGCGGCCATCCTTTTCACCCCGTTCCTTTCAATGAGTTTCAACAGGGTCAAAAGGGTTGAAGTTTTTAGGTTTAGGGTTCTTATTTGGATCATAACCAGAAGAAAAAAACTTTGCCAAAACAAAGGAACACAGTGCAGGGTGTTTCTTCTTCTTCTTCTTCTTCTTCTTCTTCTTCTTCTTCTTCTTCTGCATGGTTCGCTGGAAGCCTTGTCATTGCAAAAAGAACCATTATTGACAAAAGTTGCAGACATGGTTTCATTAGTTCCCCGGCAGGTTTAGTTCTTTTGGTCCCAAGGCCAACAGTAAACAAAAACTGGTTTATCATCTTGTTGGGGGGTTACATTTGCAGGGAAAACTGTGTTTTAGGTCATGTAAAACTGGCTCAAGAACAAAGATGAGGGCATTTGAATACCTTAGTCTGGTCCTAACCTAAGAGCTCATCGTTGATAGCTGCAGTGATTAATTAAACATAGATCATGTGTTGTCGGTCTTCGCCTTCAATGTATGATGTATCTATGAAGAACCAATCCCAACAGTTGAGCTGCATGGAATTAAATACATGACATGGTACATGTAATCCATGGTGACGACATCACATTATAACAATTTCAATACAATTATCAGACTGTATGTAAATGTATGGTCCTGGAAAAGTTCATTTATTTTATGGTGGAGGGCCTGCCTAGTAATTGCCTCAGGGATAGATATCGGAATAGAACCACTCTCCTGCAATTCAATGCATCTAAAAACCAGTGCGAAGCCGATCATGCCGGAGCTCAACGAGTGCGAAACTCGACAATGCCAGACCATATAAAGTCAGAATATGAACATATCTATATGTATATATTGTTAGGGTTCATCACTTTTATCAGAACCAGGGTTGCTAGTGACCTCCCTTTGCTGCACTTTGACAAAATTGTATTTCAGATTCGATTCGAATATGAGATGAACCCTATTTAATAATGTCTATGTGGTGATATAAACTATGGTGTGAGTGGACCAACCTAAATTCCTGTTAATGTCATCTTGAATTTATGATCCTCGTCATCCTGACGCATGACTTCCAAGTTCCAAGTTTTGGTGCGTGGAGATTCCAAGTCCAAGGCCGGTTGAGGATGATAAATGACGATAGAAATGCTCCCCAAAAGTTCTGTTGGGAGACTCACCCGGCCATTTCTTCTGTTCCTTTTCTCACGTCCTTGTTTTAACTTCTCAGACAAAACTGACGACTCCCTAATGGAAAACCCTGAAATTTCAAGACGAGTAGGTATTCATCAAACACGGTGGGGCAGCACAGACATTGATGGGTTGAGTTACAGTAAATCAAAATCCGGATCGATTCGAATCTAAATTCAATCCAACTTGATTTTAAAAAATAAATAAATTGTTTATCTCTATTTATATCTTATCATTAAAAAAAATAGATTTAGGGTTTAAAATTACGATTTAAGATAAGAGTTTAGAGTATCAAAGTGGAATGCATTTTTTAAAGTGCAAATTTAGAATTTAAAGCTAAGACTTAAAATTTTAGAGGCTAATTACTAATATTAAAAAAATAGTCTCTCGTAACAAGTATCATATTAATTTAGCACTGTTATATTTTTATAAAAAAATTCTTTTTTTCTGAAAAAATATAAAAAATCTTAATTTTTAAAATTTAAAAACCTGATTTTTTTAAAATAAATAACTAAAATTTTGAAAATTATATATAAAAAGATTTTTAATTACTATTTTTTTTTATTTTTTTAACATTACAAATTTTAAAATTATTTAAAAATGTATAAATACAATAACATTTTAGAAACTCCAAAAGATTTTAAGAAATTAATTATTTTCACAAAATTCTACACGCAGAAAGCATATTCAAAAGACACATTTTTCACTTAGCAGTAACAATATTCGGTTTAGTTTAGAAATTAGTACTTAAACAAAATTTCAGTGTTTGCTTACTCCTGGATCAGCCACCAAGAATTGTGCAACTAGGTTTAGTTGATAAATCTGTCTTTTTCTTACGACTCCTAATCAACCTATATTTCCTGAGCTACTGAACAGACCCATAAATTCAACATTCTAAATGCCGATTCTGAAAAAGAGGAAGAGGGAAGAAGGGTTTATTAATTTTTTATTAATACTTATTGTTATTTTATTTTGAAAAAGATTTGAAGATGGAAATGAAAGGCTGTACAAAATATAAAGACCAAAAGTATTTTGATTGTTCAAGAGTACCCAAAAACACAGATGAAAACTCAAAATACAGCCTAGGAAGAGGAGTCAATAGAATAGGATCCCAACAACTCAACACCACAAAGCTTATATAACACTTTTAAAGCTTCTATAACAGATAACACTACTCAAGGGGAAACAAAGCTTAATCCCACGAAAACGGATGGTTTCCAACAACAACAAAGCCCTCCCGTTACCCCCTGGCTACATAATATAGATACGAAAGCTTAATTCAATCACAGGAACTTACATGTAAAGGGATGGCTGTGTTTCAGTCGGATAAACCGGCTTTATTCTTCAGATGCTGCTTGAAGTCCATAATGTCACCTTCCCAACGTGTTACGGCTTGATTTTCACACACCCAAATCTCCTCGGCCACCTGGTTTATCAGACGGAAATCATGGCTCACAAGCACCATCCCACCATCCCACTCGTTCAAGGCTTCCGCGAGTGAATCAATCGTTTCGATATCCAAATGGTTAGTGGGCTCATCCAGAAGCAGTAAGTGGGGTTGTCGAAAAGCTAACCATGCAAAGATGACACGACTCCTCTGTCCATCGGATAGGTTCTTCATGGGCATCACTTGTGCTTTCCCTGACAATCCAAACTTCCCAATTGCACCTCTCATTTTTTCCTCCTCATTTCCAGGGTACTCTCTTATCATATATTGGAGCGCAGACATATCCATGTCAAGTTTCTCCGCCAAGTGCTGATGGAATTGGGCAATCCGGAGATGATTATGCCTTCGGACCATACCATCAGTAGGAGTCAGTTCACCAGTCATCAGTTTCAGCAGTGTACTCTTCCCTGCACCATTAGGTCCGACTAGTGCTATCCTCGAGTCCAAGTCTACTCCAAAGTCCAAGTTCTTGTAGATGAGACTATCAGGTGTATATCCAAAAGCAACTTCCACAAACTGTAGTACTGGTGGAGGAAGTTTTCCAACATCAACAAATCGGAAGATCAGAACCTTATCCCTGACTACCTTCTCCGTGAGTCCACCTCGCTCCATCTTTGCCAATGTCTTTTCTTTACTCTGTGCTTGCCGGGCTAGTTTTGCTGACCCATGACCAAAGCGAGCAATGTACTCCTTCATTGAAGCAATCTGTTCCTGCTCCCACTTGTACTGTTTCATCTGGTTCTCTTCCAACTCAGCACGTGTTTGAACATACTGATCATAATTCCCAGTGTAAATCTTAAGTGTTTTGCTCTGCATATGGATGATATTTGTACAGACTCCATTCAGGAAATCCTGGGAATGTGATATGACAACAAGGATACGATCAAATTTTTTCAAATTTTCTTCCAACCAGACACAAGCTTCTAAATCTGTTTCAGGCAACGCAATTGTAAACATCAGAGTCAAGAAGTATAGAGAAAAAGTTCTTATGTCAAATTGAAACACATAACTACACAAAAACACAAATGAAGACCTACATAAATGATTCACGGGATAAGAAGAAGAATGATGGGGGTTCATGAATAAAAAACATGAATTAACCACATAAATAAAAGACTTAACATGAATGAAAAAACACAAAATACATACCTAAATGATTGGTGGGCTCATCAAGCAAAAGAATGGTCGGATTAATAAATAGGGCCCGTGCTAATGCAATCCTCATTCTCCATCCACCAGAGAAATCTCGTGTTTTCTTTGCCTGCATCTTCTTGTCGAAACCAAGACCAAATAAGATTTCAGCAGCACGTTTCTCAGCAGTTGATGCATCCAAGGCATCCAATCGTTCATAAATGCGTTCAAGTTGCTCTCCACCACCATCATCCTAAAACAAGAACTAAATTGTTAAAATGCATGTTTTTGACAAAATCAATCATGATTACAGCACATGGTTATCTGAACAAACCTGTGCAGCCAAGATTTCTGCTTCTTTCTCCAATTTCAATCTCTCTTCATCACAACTCATGACAGCTTCCAAAGAAGACATGTCCGAAGCTTCAATCTCCCTTGTTAAATGATAGATATCCATGTGCTCTGGAATAGGAAGTTCACGCAATCCTATTGCAGTCAGCAGCGTGGATTTCCCACATCCGTTCAATCCAAGCAAACCATAGCGCCTGCAAAAATAATATAGAAGATTCAACTATGTGCCAGCCAGTGAGATCCAGCTAAGGAAAAAAGGTTTCACAGCTGCAGCCACAGCGGTCTCATGAACAAGAAATAGAAAGTGATCTCATGAGATACAAATCCCAAACAAGATTACACTAAGGTCATCATACCTTCCATAGTTAAGCTCCAATGTTGAATCAACAATAAGATCATGTCCATGGAAAGTAACTGATAAGGACTCTATCTGCAACAAGAAAATCAGATCACCATTAATATAAACTACGACGCAGCTATTCATCTTCGACACATAAAATGAAATTCATCAAATATCGGCATGTTCAATTAATTTGTTTATATTCATAAATGGAAAATCCCAATCTAATTACTCATATCAACACAATAAGCTAAAAAAGGAAAGCTTCACATATTTTTCTAGCCCTCAAACAATTTAGCATAAAAGGAATCAAATAACAACATTTATTCCAATAATCAAACAAAAAATCAGAAATGAAATCACTTTTAATCACAAAAAGAAAAAAACTTTCAACGTACTCGTATATCTCTCGACAAAGGATGCGAACAGAGAACACCGGTACAAGTCCGATCAGATATCTGGAGCGCATTAACTTTATCAGAAACATTATCAACGCCGTTCTCCGAGGTCGCGGTTGCCGCTGCCGCCTTAGAAGATGCAGCGGCTGCAGCCGCCTTCCCTCCTCTCTTCGCAGCCGCAGCAGCCTTCTTCTGAGCTGCCTTCTTCTTGCTGGCGTCTGAAACCATCTTCAATCTAACCACCACAACAGATCAAGAACCATATAATTAATTTTTTTTTTTAAAAAAGAATAAGTTAACTCTGGAGAAGCAAAAAAAGCAATATCTCACGTCACTTGAGGTAAGATCGGAGAAAGTGAAAATAGATCTAGTGTTTGAACTTACGTAATTTTGGTGCTACAGTAAGTTGCTGGAGAGAAACAATCGGAAGGTAAAACTCCGAAAAATAGGGTTTCAAAGATGAAGAAGCTTTCGGAAGAGGAGAACTATAAGTAAGGAAGAGGGAAGGAACAGTGGACACGTGTACGGTGATATCGCCACCAGTTTCGTTTGAACGGACCTGAATTTGCCTCTCATAGCTTCCACAAACGTTGTCGTTTTAAGGTTAACAATTCCAGCACGGTTTTATGTCTCATTCTTAGATCTTGTTCCTAATTTAGCCCCCCTACTATCTGAAATTGATATTTAATCCTTTTATTTTAATCCGACGTAATCTATATAATATTATTAGATTTATATTGAAAATTATGAAATTACTATTAAATTTAAAAAATTGAATCAATAATTTAAATATATTATTTTATATTATATTATATTACTATTAATTTTGGTATAAATAAGCTGAATAAATTAAGTTAATTAAAGGATTAAATCTCAAGTTTCTGAATAATAGAGGGACTACACTAAAAATTAACTTTTTATTGGGCTTTGGAGTGAGCATGTCGGCCCGACCCATTTATCTGTTCTCTCTTTCTGTGTTCTCATTTGTCTCTGAAAAGGCTCTAATTTCCTGCTCGGTAATTCCTGTATCAGTTTTTGCTCCCCTTGGATTCTTCTCTTGGTTAGCGCTTTCATTTTTTCGGTAAGTTCAATTTCATTTTTCATATTATTTTAGTTTGTTTGGGGTTTGAAATTAAATATACTTTGATGCGATCTTCATTTTCTACTGGTTGAATTTGCTCATATTCGTCGGAACATAAAGTGTTTGATCATTTGCTTCAATGAAAATTGAACCTTGTTTTTCTTTTAAAAACTTCTGGATCATTGGGTTTCTGAATATGTTAATGAAGAAATGAAAGGTTAAATGGAAAATCGATGTTTTAATTTTCTCTTTTTGTGTTGTTTATATTGCTTTGTCTTCTGCTATACATTTCGTAGTAATTTTGAGTTAGAAGATTTAAAACCATTAGGACTTAGAGTTTTATAAGAATGGTTAATTCATATTTCTGGCAATTTTTTTTGTTTGTTTGTCTCATATTTTCTCTTCTGTATGCAAACAAATTACTCGGAACCATCGTTGTATTTTAATCTTCGTGATATGCTTGTTAATTGCTAGAACTTTTAATGGGCATAAAAAAATTGCTAAAGTTATTGACATTTCTTTGAGCTTTGGTAAGTTAAACGAGTTTCATCTTCAAAGTTGTTGTTTCTTTCTTGGATGTTGTTGGCTTTGTCGAATATTCCATGACATGGCATAATGTTATTAAAGAAATGTTTATTCTGCTTAGAGAGCTTATTGAAATGCTTACATATATTTCGTGCTCTCTCTTTACCTTGTTATATAAACTGCATGGTGAAGATGAACTATTGGAGATAAAGTGCCAAAGTTCTCATGTTGTATGACATGTCAGTTACTTGCATTGAACATACATTCACAATGTATCCTTGAGAAATCAAATGTTTCTCCTCTGGAATGTCTCAGTTCAAACACCGTTTTCTTTATTATGAAAAACATTCATTATAGAAGAACAACGAAGAGTGTCAGGGGGGTGAGGGGAACATAAAATAAAAAATTGTGTAAGGCATCTAGTAGTTTCTGGTGTCTGAGGAAAGAATGAAGATTTGGAGGCAAACCACCGAGGGAACCCGGATGAGATATATCAGGTGATGCAAGCTAGTTGTTCCTAGCCAAGAGAAAAATAATTCAGGTCCAATCATGTAAATACTTCCCGAGTTGTTCACAAGATGTACTTTCTCATGAATCATGATTCCTAGCCTGTAAGATAGTTCCTAAAGTATCCTTTAAATTTGGCTATAGTTTTTCAAGTATGTTTAAAACGCAGAATGCATCATCGTTGATTGAAAGTTGAATCTCAATTGCAGTTACTTTGCAATACTGATTTTGTTAAAATAGGAAAAGACCACACAAATCTTTTAATCATTTCCAGTTGAAATCCTGTGGACACAGAATTCTAGATCCTTCATAAAAACAACAATACCGATGTTAGACTTGGTTAGCATGTCATAAACGGCAAGTAGAAAAGGAAAGTGATGTTATCCGATGTTTTGAGGTAGTGATAACAAATTGACTAGGAAATAAGTTTATTAATAATTTGTCAGTAGTTTGTGGAATGGCTATTAAAATGTGAATATGATTTTGCCACCGTAATAGCACGGATATCAGTATTATGGTAGTCTCGTGTGCTATTCTTCTGTTTGGCCCGCAATAGAGAAAAATGAAGTGCTATGTGATTGTTACCTTCTGGTATAATGTATAAACTGCCAACTTGATATTGTTTCATTATGTTATACAGAATGCTAAGGAGCTCAAAAGGATGACAGTACTGAAGAGGTATGTGCTGAGGCTTTTCTTCTCACTTAAGTACATCACAGCAAATGTCGTAGACAGAAATAATGGACGGATAGTTGCAACGGCATCAACCGTTGAACATTCCATCAAGAACTCCTTGGAGTGTGGCCGGTCTTGCAATGCCAAGGCAGCAACCATTGTTGGTGAGGTGTTGGCTATGCGACTCAAGGTGGAGGGTCTTGAGCAAGGACAAGGAAGAGGGATTCACGTTGATGTAAACAAGGAGGTTGAAAAGAAAGGCTTTAAGAACCGAACCAAGGTCTGGGCTGTTGTCAATGCACTTAAGAACCATGGAGTTAAAGTCGTTCTCGAAGATAATGATGAGAATCCATCCCAACCAAGTTTCTGATATAACTGATACCTCTCTTCCCTTTAGTTTGACACAGTAGAAGGAAAAGAAACAAATGCCAGATAGTTTATGGATGTAGCTTGTATGAGATTGTTGTTTCATAAGCAATTCCCAAGCCTGGAAGTTACACAATGGAATTGCATATAAACATGTTGCAAACCATGTTTGGGGCCCTGGTCATCGACCGTTGGCATAAAATATCGAATTTCTGGCGGATGGAGCGGATATCGGTCTATCTCAGCATTGAGAAGACTATTTGTTGCACACAATGTTGTTGTCACCGGGCGGCTGCAAAGTTGAAACATTCAAAAATGATATTATCATTTTAGAAGTGATGTAAACTGGAATCAAAGCAAATTGGAAGCTCAACTACGCCATGCATTTGTGGACCAGAGAAAAAGAGAGAGACCAACATATGGTTGGTTTTCAGCACGTCACCTTCCAAATATCTCAAACCTAGTTGGATTTCTTGATTAATTGTTCATGCCAAAAATCTATTAATGGTCCATTTCAATTCTGAATTTAGTTGTTTTTTTAGTCCAAACTTGTTATTTTTATATAATTTATAATTAAAATATAACCAAGACAGTAATTGTTAATTTTATATAATTTATATATAAAAATATAAAAGTAATTATGAGAAACGAAAAAAAAATGACGACGTACTGTGGCCTGTATATTTTTTTAGAAAATAAATATAATCTTTTTACTCGATGTTTATTGGTCCCGTCTGCAGGCGATGTACTATGGCAAATGTCAACTTTATTCAACCGTTATCGTCACTTTCGTACATGTTTGTTGGTTCAAGTTTGTTGGTTCAGATTTTCAAAGGGGGACTGAACTTGGAGTATAAGGCTATAAATAAATAGAATGTTTGATGGAATTGTTCGTGAACCGATTGTATAATATTTGCTTGCGTTTATTTATTAAATTAAATAAGTAAATATAAATATTTTTTTATTTGTTTAATAATTAATGAACACTAATAAAATCGTGTATGATTCATTTATATTTATGAACAAGTTTATTTATAAACTTATTATAGACTTATTCGTAAGATAAAAAATCTGTGGATGTATCAAAATATTATTTTCTTTTTGTTATTAAGGATGTTATATAAGTTTATGTTGAAATATAAGTTTTATCTATTTATTTATGACTAATTTAATTAGCATTTATTTAATATTTATAAATATTAAAATACTTTTAAAATATATAAATAAACATAAATATACTATTAAAAGTTTAAATAAACATAAATATTTACATAAATAAATAAACAGGATGCAGCGGCCACCGTAAACAATTTGAATTGTATGGTCACCACAATAATTGCCTGCACTTTACGCTATTATTAAAACTGTCCTTCATTAGACAGTGTAATCTTTTTAAATTTATTAAGTTCAGCACCGAAACAATAGAGGGGACTCAAATAATATAAAATAAAATAATTATAGATAATTTCTTCTTTAACCTTTAAAATATACAATTTAGTGTTGCTCCTTCCAAATTTAAAGTTTTTTAAATTATTCTTTAATAAATAAAGTTAAATTCTAGTAAATTATATTTTTTAAATAGTTTGAAGAATAAAAATATATAAGATTATAAATTTTAAATTTAGAATAATTTATTTACTTTAATAAAAAATTTCATTTTTACGTTTAATCTCAATAAACTAATTTCACCTATATAAAAATAAATTTAAAACATGTTTATACCATAAATTCATTATAAATTGTTATAGTAAATTTAAGCATTAGATTTTCTAAATAGGTATTTTTGACGTGCATGGCCATTTACCATGGGATCCTTTTGCAAGTGAACGACAGAGGGAGAGAGAATATTTCTGGAGATCTCCTCCACCTCCCAATTCCTTCACCTTTTACCTTTTAGCACAAAACTACAATCTCAAGCCCACGAGGGCGCTTGCCCCCAGGCAAGTGAACGGGTATACGTGCCAGTTCTTCACTAGCTAAAACTCACAATCCCACGTGATACAGAGGGTTGCATCACGTGGCATGGGACGGACCCCCATCCCCACCTGGTTCATGTTAGTACAGGACACACACAAAATATCTAACTGGATTAACTGCACTAAACAGACAAAACCATGGCTCAAAGTAAACAAACACATTAAATAATGATGGCTTGGCTTGTGCTTGTCAAATCTTTATCCCTTCGTAATTATCTCCCTTAATAGTTTCCCATGGCTTAACCATCAAATTTGCCTACACCCATTGTTGCTTTGATTCCTTTCTCTGCTCTTATAAATACATACACTTTTTCATACGGTTCTGCAAGGCTTGCTAAGATGTAGCCTTTATCTGCATTTGCACCTGCACCTTCTTCTTCTTCTTGTTCCTTGCCATACGGTTCAGCTTCAGAAACAACTATAAGAGAGTACTTGGACCGTGCAAAGAAGGTGCAGCTGCAGCTGCAGGTGAATGCCACATCTGCCATGGTAGCCTAGCACCACAGGACCACAGCTTCTCTCATGTATTATGGTTAAAGTTAAACCTGCAGTGTTAGATTCTGAAAGAAGGGACAGAACCAAAAGAGATTCCAGTTTCAGTTTTTTTCTGGATCCTTGCAGCAGCCATGGATCATATACTAATGAAGCTTGAAGAGGTTCATACTTCCATTCCTTACAATTTACAAACCTTTGTTCTTCTTTTTTATGCCTGCCTGCCCGGTGTCATCTTGTTACAAAAATATTATATGCTCACAATTACAAACCTTTCTTTCTCTATACACCATTGGAAGGGTAATAACGAGATAGTTCAATGCATGGAGCTTGAAATATTAGTATCAGGGACAAACCTAGAGGTATCGGGGATAGCCGCACCCCTTAAAAATATCAAGTTTATTTATATTCTATTGATAATCTAATTCTGCATCCCTGATTAGTACGATTCCTCTTTAAATTGGTGGGGCAATTTAGCTCGGCATGAAGAAGACAGCAACATGTACATACAAAGAGTATATATATATATATATATATATATATGATTTTGTTTTTTCTTTTGTGTGAGAACTTGTAGATCTCTTTTACTTGTACTGCAGGTCAAGAACCCTAAATATCTCTGCAGTTATGCTTTTAAAAAAAGTATACAGTACAAGTATATTATATCAACTCAGATTTACACAGTTCTGCAAACTCTTCCCTGGTAAGCTCCTTCACTGATATTCAATTGTTCTTAATCAGCTTGACTGCATTCCAAAACTTGTCATTTTTAGTTTTTACAGTAGAATAGCTGATAATCTGCTACATGAGAGGTGTGGATATCTGAATGAGTTTTATTGTTTTTTTTTTTCTTTTTCTTACATTCACATCTTCTAATTACTACAGTAGTTGTTTCTGGTCTGCTCATTGGTTTTTAAACATGTTGTGTTTTGTATGTCCTAAACCTTAAACCTTATGCCTTAAAAAATACACCCTATCTCTAATTTCTTAAACTTTAATCACAACCTCTAACCTTAAACCCTAAACCTCTGATTTAAAGCGGGGTACGAATGAAAGCATGAGAAAGAGACAAGCGATATCCATCCACGAAAGATGAGCAGCTACACGGTTGTGACCATGGTTTATTGAACCAGCAATTCTAGGTGGCAGCACTTGCCTTTAAATGATGGATTTCAATTCCATAGTTATTTTCTTCCAATATTCCTGAAGGAAGAATATGAAAGGAAAGTTGTGTTCGCAAACAAGTACACCTTGAACAAAAATCTTATGTCATTTTTGGTGCATTATATATACAAATATTTTAATATTAAAAAAAATAAATTTAATATTCTAACCCTAGATATTAAATTTTAAATTTAAATTAAACTTTAAACTTTAACTTTAAACCTCGAACTTCGTGCCTTATTTTTTGTATTGGAAAATTAACAGGGCATCAAAAATAATGTTTTGATTTGGATAGAACTTTTTTATTTAGTATTTATTGTTTCATTATGCATTTATTTTATAATTATCGGAACGATAAAATAAAATAACAAACAATCATATATATAAACAAAAAAAAATAAAATACACTAAAAATTACGTGAAAATCTAAACTAAGAAAAATTACGGGTAGACAAGGAGAGATTTTATTATACTAAAAGAGATTAAAATTTATAATTTTAGCCTTAGTTCCGATCGGTCTCTTTTTTCTTTATTATTGATATTTGTCAGCGAAATAATCAACAATTTAATTGTCTGTTTTTATGAAGTGATGATAGATTTTTTAGTATATACTCTCAACTATTGAGGCTAGATGGTTCGTGCTTAGATTTGAGGTTTAGAGAAACAATAGATTGAGTTTTTTTAATAAATTAAAGATTGAGCTATAAAATAAAACGTTAGATATTAAAGTCCTATAAAAGAATATTAGACATCAAATTAGAAATATATATATACAGGTAATTTTTTTATTTTTTATTTAGTTACAGTGATTACAATAGTATCTGTTCTAGAGTATATACTCTCAACCATTGGACATTTATCGTTCAATCACTGTGCTGACAGTACTGATGTTTAAACCCGTGATCTCTTGGAACAACAACTGTTCCTTCAACCGATAAGGCTAGATGGTTCGTATTATTTTTTATTGTTAAGCCTTTATAAATGGCATGACATGTTACGATCATGGCGTTACCATATAGTTTACTTTTGACTATGCTGTAATCTGCACCAAGTTATCACCAACCTTGCCGAACCATTCTTGTGCCTAGATGATGAACTGACATCAAATACGGGTTATTAATTAAGAAGCTTACTGATTTACAGATCAAAGAGGTTGAGTGATTAGCATATACTATCAGTCAAGTCAATATATCGGGAGGAACAAGAGAGGTTAACCACCAAAGTTTATTTAGATTAGATATACTAACGAACAATTTATTAAAAGTTATAAAATAAATGAATTAGTTTGTTAAAAGATATTATATATTTTTATGATAAAGTATGAATATTTATTTCAGTTGCTTATTATAAGGTATTATATCTCACATTTTCTTTGGCAGAATAACTATATTGATCATATAAAAAAATAATGGTTTCTTAAATTATGGGTTTTAGACCCATTAGTAACACTTTCTATTTTTTTAAAAAAAATTCCCTTTTGGTAAGATTAAGATTGAAATTAAACTTTATTAAAAAAAATTATATTGATCAAGCTAAGAAATTATTTTTTTTTCAATTCAATTCCGTAGATTGTTGATTGTCTTATTTATAGAATTGATTATATATTTGTTGAATGTTTATTTTCAAGAATGAGTGTAATATATTTGTTGAAGTTTAAATTTTGGAATTATTTTTTTAATTTGTTAATTTATGTTTTATGTCAAACTTTATTATTATTACTAGATTTTACATGTATTTTAAAAAAGGTAAATTACACAGATAGTCATCATATTATAGAGTTGGTGTCAAAATGACCGTCGCGTCAAATACATCGGTCAACTATTAAAATGATATCAATATAGTCACCGATCGTTAAAAACTAACAGACTATTGACGCGACAATTAAAAATAAATTAGAATAATTACACATTTACTCCATGTTATTCATACATTTTTTAAATTACACATTTAATTAGGTGATAACACGTATCATCATCTTATTAGAATATATTATTTATATATTTAATTTATCAAATTTATTTTCTTCCTCCAACGAAGTGGTGACATCATCACTTAACTAAAGGAAGAAAAAAACACAAATCTGAGAAGGATGCTTTCCAGGGGTATCGAAAATAAGTTTAACCACTAGACCAAATACATTCAATCAATATAAAACATTAACATTTAATATATATTTATTGTTTCTTATATTTATTATTTTACATTTACATATATGATTTTATATTTATTTATTTTTAAATTAATTAAAAATAATAATTAAATTATTATAAAATAAATTAAAAAATTGAAAATAATAAAATTATATTTATACACCTAAACCCTAACCCTAAATTCATTTGAAATTTAAATTATAATAAAAATTAATTTAACAAACTTTAAACCCTAAATCATAAACCCTATTATAAAGGTTTATAGTCCTCTAACAAAACACTATCGTCTAATATTCTTGTCAATTAAACCAATATAATATTACATTATAAGAATTTTATTCCCATAAGTAATCATACATTCCGAGAATACAAATCTCCCTAATTATAATCCATCTACTTTATTCACATTTAAAATTTAGTTCAAATAGTTAACAGTATAATTTATTTCGATTAATAACTCTTCTTTGTGTGAAAAGAAAATTGGGAAGTAAAAAAAATAGAAAAATGCAGTCAAACAGGGTAATTTTTTTATTAGAAAACCCAGATTATACATCCAAAAAACATAAAAGGAGCAATACATGATACTGGTCAAGATGAACAATACAAGTTTCGAAACTGTGCATATAACACAATTTGTTGTCCAAGATAAAACACAGTTTTAATCATCAACCTTTATTATCGAGCGTAACGTAGAAGAACTTACAGGAACTTCCGGTATGGCCTACCGTTATCTTCATCCTGCATATGCTGTTCGAAAAATTACCAAATCATTACAAATGCATAAAGGAAATAAAAACAAAATGCTCGAAAAAAACGCGACAAAAATCAAACAAGATCATGTAACACAAAATTGGGAAACAGCAACTGAAATGGTTAAATCAAATCTGCTGAAGTAAAAGGAATTTCTAAGGGTCTTGGTTTTACCTACCAATGCCTTCTATGTAAGAAATCTCCTAACATAATAGATCAACATTACCATTGAACTCTACATTCTTGTATTCTCCTACCATCAAAACACAATATTTTGTATGCCATAAACCGCCTTGGGATTTTTTTATCATTTTTAGCTATGCATTGCTTGCTTGCTAAACTTTTAACCTGTTCTATGGCTGACCAGTGAATACCAAAGAATAGTTCACCCCAATTTCAAATTGTAACACTTTCATGAATCTAGGGCTGGTTAGACCTCTGTTACAAGAGCTTGAGAATGAGATAACATGTCAGACACAGGTAAGGCACAGTTATGACAACATTTGGCATTAGTTTTAAGATCCAAGTGGCATACATATATGAATAGTTAATTGTACAAGACAGAGGTACATATGTTAGGATAAAAAGAGAAGTCCATGTAAATATAAATACACAAATGTCGAATAGTGATCATAAACGCTATGATAAAATTTACAAATTATTGTCTAGCACAAGCTTGAAGAAATATACTGCCAATAACAAAAGAACTTTCTTTTACACTACAGTGCATTACCAATTTTGTTACCAACGCAATACATCTTGGCATACCAAATTTTACTGCAGTAATGGCTAAAATCAAGCCAACCCAAGGATT
This sequence comes from Abelmoschus esculentus, assembly GCA_035048815.1. Taxonomy (NCBI): domain Eukaryota; kingdom Viridiplantae; phylum Streptophyta; class Magnoliopsida; order Malvales; family Malvaceae; genus Abelmoschus; species Abelmoschus esculentus. Next base: position 3,002,055 of record JAUCBN010000032.1, read on the forward strand.
TACTCCACAAAAGGTTTCAGTAAAAAAAAAAAAAAAATTTCAAAGCCCTTATTTAAAATAAGAAACCCTAAGGAAATCATTCAGAATCCAATAAACAGTAACCGATCAAGCAGTCAGTCTTGACAAGAATCATATAGCCCCTAATCAAAGCAATACATCTCAGCATACAAAGTTCAGTGCAGTAAATGAAATCAATCCAAACCAAGGATCTACCACACAAAATATTTCAGTCAGACAGATATTCAATTTTTTAAATCCTTTTTTCAAACTAGGAATCCCTAAGGCAAACAATCTCAACAAGAATGGTGCAGACCCAATTCGATTGATCAACCAATAAAAAACGAAATCCCCAAATTCAACCACTTTAAAAATGCAATGGAAAAAATTACGATTGCAAGAAATGAATCAAAGGATAAATCAATAAATCAAAGGGTATTGTGTAAAATTAAAAGAGATGGAAAAATAGAAGAATACAAATTCTCGAACAATGCCCTTGTAGACAAGTACAGGGAGAGCGATGCCGAAGATGCCGACGAGAGCGAAGTTTCGGCGAGTCCAGCGGAAGTTGTGCTCCAGATTCTCTCTTGCAGAGCTCCAATCTTCGATGAATTTGTTTTTGTTTGCCTCCATTCCTCCACCCATCTTTTTCTCCTTTGCTTCTCTCTGTTCTTCCCGATCTAGTATAATACTTCTCTTCTCTCTGCCCTTGTTTTTAACTAAAAAAATAACTAAAATTTTATAGTCAATCCTTATGAGTTTTTCCAATATGACCGGTTAAAATAGGAAAACCGAAATTGTCATAAAAATTTTAAAACTTTATTATTAATTTTTAGTATACGTAAAAAAAATTATATAATTTATAAAAGATTTACCATAAATTGAAATTTTTATATTTTTAAAAAATTTATTTTTTTTAATAACAAAATTTTTATATTTTATAAAAACTTGATATTAAAGGATGGATACAGGCTCACTGTGAATTTTTTAAACTTCATACATTAGACTTTAATTTTCTTAATTTTTATCAGTTAGTCTTTAAATTATTTTAATATTTATAAGCTGTGTCTACCCTGAAATTTTGAGATTTCATATGTATTCACCCTAAAAAATATTTCTGGATCAACCGTTGTTTGTAAAATATCAATTTTGTCTCATTTTAATTGATTTCACTCTAAAATATCTTCGATCTTTATACTTTAAATGATGTTTAAGATTTAATTTGGTACTTTAAAAATTAATTTATTATTTTAAAAATTTAAGGTTACAAGTTAAAATTAATATAGATTAAAATTACACCGACATAATGGTCTATGGGGTTGGATTTTTTTTTCAAATTCATCAACTCTTCTATTTTTTTCTCTTTTCAATCAAATAATTATTTATATACCAAATCACTAGAAAATTGACAATATTACGAGCAAGGACTCTGAACAATTGAATAATTGAAACCAAAGTCACAGGCCCAAGCCCAAAAGAACACAATTAAATGGTCTATTGTTACCTTTTCTTGTTTGAGATTTTATTTATATTTTGAGACTGGGCCGAACTGATGCATAAACTCAAAGCCTGTTGGTACTTATCCATGTTCCAAGTTGCAAGTTCAAAGCCTGTTGGTACTTTAAAATCAAATCTAAAAGAGTATATTCATTAATTGGTTGAATAAAAAAAATTATATTATCTTTTAATATTTAAAATATAAAATATCTTTTCGAATAAAAAATAGTATAATTTGTCATAGAACCAGTATTAAACTTTAGCAGGACTAAAAAAATTGGATTTGAAATTATATAAGAGTTTATTAAGTATTTAAATTAGAAATTCATGAGACAATGTCTGTTTTATCTAATTTTTAATTCATACGATCTAAATTATTATTGAAAAAAAAATTAAAAATACTTTCTCGTTCTTTTATAGTTTGATCTATAATGATTATATATTTAATATATTTTTGTATTTTTAAATTTAAATATTTATTTTTATAGGGATCAAATTGTTATTTAACCAAAATTTTATTTTTACAGGACCAAATTGTTATTTAAACCAAATTTTAGAGTAAGGGTATGCCCCTTTTAGTTCTCGAGGGAATTTTATCTGTGGATCTAAGTAATAAATAACTTAGCATTAGTTAAGTAAGTATCAAGATCGAGAATTTATATATATAAATTATTAAAAAAAATCATAAAATTAAGTGTACAATACATGTTGGTCTAAATTAAAATAAAATAAAAACATAAACAAACAATCTACGGTCATTGAAAAATCAAAGTTTGTTTTGTATATTATAGATATTAGATTTAATGGAAAACCAACCATCAATGATTTAATTCCTTAATTCATAATTATCATGTTGTGTGGTTTGAATACAATTTTAAAATTAAAAAACAAACCAACTATTATATATTTCCAAAATAGATAAATCATGTACCTAAACTTGTTGATCTTGTCTTTTAGGTATGTTCTGTTTCGTCATTATTGATTAAATCATTCCTGTAAAGGGCATCTATAAGAACTTAATAGCCCTTATCCCAGAGTGGGGTAGGGCACATGAGCCCTTCAATTTTCTTTCAAAGTTGATGGACAAAGCTTATCAAATTGTCTACTACAAAATATGTTTATAAAAATGATCACGGCATAATTAATATATTATTATTTTAACATGAAATTATAATGCATTTTAAATTTTAATTATTAATTAAATGAATTTTAATTAAAAAGTTATTTTGTTAAAAGAAAAGTTTGATGTAATTTTTTTTATTTTTCTCTTAATTTTTTTTTCCAATCAAATGCTCTATTTTTCACCGAATTTGAGAGGTGTGGGAGTTTGATTTATTGAATTAATTGATTTTTTATATTTTTTAAACATCTTATTGAAGAATAAATCATATATTAAAGGTAAGGTTTGTTCTTATTCTCAAATAAATAATTTTTTATTAATATTTTTAAGTATTTGATCTTTATTATAATTTTTAATTTGATTTGATGATTTAGTTATAAAAATCGATTAAATTTTGATTTAATCGATAAGATTTAAGAATTTCTTTAGCATATTAATCTAAACAAGATATTATCAAATTATAGAGGCTTAACTCATTTTTTTAACCGAATCTAACTTGGATCGTTCATCATTTTGTTTCCTTGCTTCGTCGGTGACGAAAGATAACATGCATGGAATCACATAGACAGTTTTGTCAACTTCTTGATGCCATTATAGTCTAAGAAAATAGGCACTCTCATGCATTACGTGTCAGAAATATGTCTTTGGAAATTATCAAAAAAATTAAGGCATAAAGATAATTTTAACCCTTAACGTTTACAGTTTTTATCGTTTTGACCCTTATTTTTTTGGGATAAATTTAGCTCTTAACCTATATCTTTTTGACAAATAGCTTATTTTTTAACTAGATTGATGACTGGACCGTTATAAATTTAACGATGATACATATATATGGAATATAATTTTAATTGACATGGCATGTAACCTATCAAATGCATATATATAGAATATAATTTTATTCCAATATAAAATATAAAATAATTAAAATTCAAATAAAATATTAAAAATTAATTAATTATAAAATATAAGATTATTAAACACTCTTAACCCTAACTACGATAAAATCAAAATTTTATTCGAATTGTGTTTATATTTTTTTAAGATGAGATTTTGATTCTAGCGTAGTTAGGGTTAAGAATGTTTAATAGTTTTTTATTTTATAATTAATTAATTTTTAATATTTTATTTGAATTTAAATTATTTTATATTTTATATTGGAATAAAATTATATTCCATATATATATATATTTGATAGGTTACATTCCATATCATTTAAAATTATATTTCATATATATATCATCGTTAAATTTTTAACGCTCCAGTCATCAAGCTAGTTAAAAAATAAGATATTTGTCAAAAAGATATAGGTTAAGGACTAAATTTATCCCCAAAAAAATAAGGGTCAAAACGACAAAACCTGTAAACGTTAAGGGTTAAAATTATCTTTATGCCAAAAATTAAATACTATTAATTAAATGAAATATTTTAAAATTTAAATATAGAGCGACGTTTTTGCTTTGTTTTTTATTATTCAAATGAAAATCATTTGTACCCTAATCATGTTTTTATTATTATTTTTTTACTTTAAATTAATGAATTTAAGATTTAAGATTTAATCTTAAAATTGATTTTGAGACTGATTTTTTAGGTTTTAAGGTAGAAAATGTTCTATCAATCCAACTCAAAGTAATAGATATAATTACTATAATGTCCTTCTCTCTATATATATTTTAATTATTTTATTATTTGTCTAATAAAAATAGAATAATTATCATAGTCCTCCCTTTTTATTTGTATTTTTTCAATTGTCTCTTTATTTCGGTTTTGAATGAAAGTATTAATTTTTGAGTCGGGTGTGGATCAACCAAAAACTTGACCCATGATTATCCCTAGTTCGGGTTTTATTTCTTGAGGGTGAAGACACTTCAAGTTTAAGGTGAAGATACATGACTCGACCCGATCTGAAATAATAGTTTACTTTATTCTAAATACTTAAATATAATTGTTATAATACTCATCTTTATATATATATTTTTTAATTATTTCTTTATTTTATCTAATAAAAATAAAATAATTATTATAATACTCTCTATATTTATATTTTTTTAATTAAAAAATATTTACTTATATAAATTTAATTAAATTAAAATTTTTATTTTAAAATTCTAGTTCAGATCAAAATTTTCCTAATAATAAAACATTTCTCCCTCTGATTGTATCTTATGTTGAAGCTTACAAGCAACCATTGCGTTTTACTTTCAGAATCCATCATTTCCGGTTACACCAATTTCAATCAGTATTCTACAATTGGCTTTGCTCAGTACACTTTGAAGCTATAGCCTATAGGATCTGGTTACTCTCATTTTTTAGTAAAAATAATCCCAAAAATTTTATTTTATTTTTATATTAATATTTATCATTAAAAAATTAATAATATAATAATTAAAAAAATAACATAACAATCTATCACGTATACTATATTAAGAGACCTATCAGAGAAGATTAAAATAGGATATCATTCTATAAGCACTCAACCATTAATCAAGGTTTCGTGAGTATCGTGTGACCAGGGAGCTTGGCAAGTCGGCCTTGAAAGTAAAGTTTCAGGATCACCATGTGGACTCACATGATTTGGTTTGGAAAGAAATGGTTAACAGATCGAAAAACACGAATTATGAACGTGATTTAAGAAGTGTAGGGTTGTAAAAATATCATTATTATCGACAACTGGTTGGTGTTCGGGTTGTTAACTGAGTGAAGTAACTTGCGGGTAATTCGAGTTTGATTTAGTAAAAAAATAGTTTAACGTTTAATTTAAACTGATTTAATCTTGTCTCGAGATCTTAACAAGTTGAATAAGGTCTAACTTTACTCTATAAATTTACGAACAAATCGATAATTTTTTTTTAAAAAAAATGATAACTTAGTGTACTATGAATTGTTATTTTTGGAGTTTAAATTTTAGAAATTTTTATACGTTACTTTGATATTTTTTTTATTAATATTATTAATTTATGTGTATATTAAAAGAAATACTTAACAAGTAACAAATCGAATCAAGTAAAAATAAGATAAAAATTATCGATCTTTTTATTATAAAAAAGTTAAAAATTCAGAGAGCTTAACATGCAGCAAGTCGAGTTAAGTAACAAATTCTTTTAACGAGCATAAGTCAAATAATTTTTTATTCAAGTCATGATCAGCTCACTCATACCTTAGTTTGTTTAGAAAAATGAGACACTACATCATTTAAGCAATGTCAAAAGTTCAAATCATGAAATTGTGAATGAAACAGGCGAAAATCATCTGTCACTTTCCTATGTCTCATTTTATGTCTCCGTTTTAAATCAGAGGATTTAGGGTTTATGGTTCAAAGTTAGGGGTTAAGGGTTATGGTTAGAGTTTAAGAAATTAGGAGTATGATGTATTTTTTAGGGTGTATGTTTTTTGTTGAAATTTTATTTTTTTAGAAAATTTTCAAAGGAGGCAGAAAATTTTTTACTCGAATGAAACATTAAATTGGATCATAATAAATTTATACAGAAATCGATCCAAATTTTTCGATTAATAAATAAGGTGCCGATATTTAAAATAAAACATTAGCATTATTTTATTGTTGATTTTAATATTTGAACCCAAATAGAAATGTCTCTGCATCTCTCAAAGTCCCCGTATTAGGTATACGAGAGATTTGGTCCTTCCAGTGGACCATAGAAGTTCCTACCAGCATCAATATACAAGTAATTTAGTTGTAGGAGTTGGAGTAGGAGGAGGGACTTACCAGAAATTGTTGTGTTGGGTTATGAGATCAAATCTTTACATTTTTTTATTAAATCTTTTGGTTTTATCTGCCTGACCCTACCTTATCTGTCCCCTTTTGATGTATTAATTAATATTTTATTGGATTAAAAAATGCAAAAATTGTGGACATAATATATATTTTATAAAAAATACAGTACAAGCAACGTAATTATACATTATTTAATTTAATTATTATAATGGTAAGGGAATCAATTTTAATAGTGTTGTAATGTTTATAATTTGTGGATATAATAAATAAATGAACTAAAGAATGGTATTAAAATGATTCAAACCAGGATTAAAATTAAGTTAAAATTAAAAAACCTTGTTTTCATTTTTTTTATTTTTCAAAACATTTTCAATGAAAATAATAAAAATATTTTTTATGTTTTTAAAATTATACTTTTTTTAAATTATTTTTTTAATTTTATCATCAAACACGTTTTTTTTTTATCATTTTCCATTTAAAAAAATGAAAATAAAAACGAATTATACTATTTAGAAACAAATGAATCCCAAAATTTTCATACATTTGATCGTTGGCGCAAGTGTTTTGCCTCTTCTCAGTGCCTCAATTTATATCTTCGTTTTAAATTAAAGGTTTAGAGTTTAAGATTTAGGGTTCAAGGTTAGGGATTATAATTAGGATTTAGGGAATTAGGAGTAAATTATATTTTTTAGGGTATAAAGTTTAAGATATAAAAAATAAGAATTAAAATTTAAAATTTAATTTTTAAATTTTTTTAACAGAAGACATGATAGGCGGAAAATTTCTACCCTATTGTGTTGAAAAATCTCATCATATCTATATTTATTGTAAAATTGATAATTAAGTTAATATCATATATTAATTAGTAGTTAATTCTATTAGACAAATATTTTGGTGGATATTTTAATAAATAAATAAATATTATTTATACAGTACGATAAGATAATAAAAAATATATTACCTATACAGTGTATTATTGAAGAATTAAGAATAATGAACAAATATTATCGTATAAAATACCGAACAATTTAAAAAATAATCCACTATACCTTCCCCCATCAACCAACTTATCAACTTACCAGTGTAGTGGGGTCTTCAATCTCCCTATTTATATCAATGGTATGGTCACACTCTTTCTCACACAAATCTATTGCTTCAAAAACCTTCAGTTTTTGGTCCCAATCTGCATTGAAACCACATTGTCCCTTCTTGTTTCACTACTACCACTATGTCTTCTCTCTTCTGTCTTCCCTCTATGGCCACAATTTTCTCTTGTTTTCTTGCTGTATTTCTCATTGTTTCCTCAAGCAATGCTCAGGGACCTCCTTCCCCTGGATTCTCCCCGAGCTCGAGGGTGACCACCGTCGCCTTTGATCGAGCGTTTCGAAATCTTTGGGGTCCTCAGCACCAGAAACTAGACCAGAGTTCATTAACAATTTGGCTCGATAAAAGCACAGGTGCTTAGTTTTTGTTCTTTTTCATGTTTTTTGGGTTCAATTATGTGCTTAATTTTTATGTTCATGGTGAAAACAGGGAGTGGTTTCAAGTCACTTCGGTCGTACCAGTCTGGTTACTTTGGTGCTGCAATGAAGCTCCAACCTGGTTATACTGCCGGAGTGATTACTTCCTTCTATGTAAGAACAATGTTAGATATTAAATATACACCAGATCATTGACGCATCTTGTGTAAGAACATGTTTTTGATGTTGTGCAATTCGACAGCTTTCGAACAATGAAGAACACCCGGGAAACCATGACGAAATCGATATCGAGTTTCTCGGGACGACACCGGATAAACCCTATATTCTGCAGACTAATGTGTACATTAGGGGAAGTGGTGATCGGAACATAATTGGAAGGGAAATGAAGTTTCATCTATGGTTTGACCCTACGAAAGATTACCATAACTATGCCATACTGTGGAACCCTAGTGAAATCATGCAAGTATCATCAAGTACCATAATTTTATGTTCATTTCCTCTCCATTTCCTCATTTTTTTTACAATTTGGTCACCAGATTTTTCGTAGACGATGTGCCGATCAGGAGGTACCCGAGGAAGAGTGATGCCACGTTTCCCAACAGACCAATGTGGGTGTACGGATCGATATGGGATGCATCATCTTGGGCTACCGAGAATGGAAGATACAAGGCTGATTATAACTTCCAACCATTCGTTGGTAGGTATACAAATTTCAGAGTAGGTGGTTGCACCGCCAACGGCCCCGCATCTTGCCGTCCGCCTTCCTCGTCTCCGTCCGGCTCTAGAAGCCTTAGCCGGCAACAAGTGTCGGCCATGAATTGGGTCCAGAGGAACTACTTGGTGTATGACTATTGCCATGACCCTAAAAGGGATCGCACACAGATTCCCGAGTGCTAATTAAAACCGGGATTAAAAAAAAGTACTTTACAGAATACAATAAGTGTAAATGTAGAGGGTTACTTGAGATGGGGAGTGGTTGAGCGTCCAAAGCCCTCTAAGATTTGCATGTTGATTTGTTATTGTTTCGTTGTTGAGTGTTTGCATTGTTTACGTGGAATAAATGATTAGAGAAATTGTATTGTATTTCGATATCCGAATCATAAACCCTAAAATCTAAAAATACACAAGACCTCGATCGAATATCAATATCTTTTGTGCACTGAAACCTCGATTGTATATCTCGTTTCTGCTTGCAAACCATGTGATATTTGGATTGAATTTTGGACCACAAAATGATTGTATCTATCTTGGACGTTTTGGTTCCTAGGTAGGCAGGCAGGCAAGTGGGCGTGGCCACTATGTTTATAAATGCGGTATATTATCTCTCGTCTTATCTATCTGACATGTTATCTTTAGTTATGTTTTATTTTTATTTATGCTCAAATTCGTGACCTCTAGAATCAACAACCGTTTCTTTAACGATTTGCGTTAGAAGACTCGTGCAATTATATGCTTAATTTATTTTTTAAAAATAATAAAAATATAAATATAAAAGTTTCATTAAATTTTGGAAAATATCAAATATATATATATATAATGAATACTTTTTTATAAATTTTGGATTTCTAGAGATTTTTTTATGATTCTATTTGAATTTTTTAAAAACATTTCAATGTTTTTTTTATATTACAATGGCTGAATTATTATTGGTCCAAGGTCAATCAATATTTTTAAAGGAAATGGTCAAGGTGCTAATGTGATAATGAAATGAAAGTACAGGGATAAATTGTCAAAAATAACAATAAAGTGTCAAAGTGAGAATTTTACTATAATATAAGGGTCTAAATTGGAATTTTTCAAATTATAATTGTTGGTGGGTGCATAGGTTAATAAAAAAGAAGATGGTTACGGTACGGAGAAAGGTTCGGAAATTTAAATTTAGGATCGGAAGCCACTTAGCTGCCTTTTTGTGCTTTGGGGGGATTAGATTTGGGAAGCCGTTAGAGAGTTGCTTCCTCTTTATTTTCCCTCTTAATTTCTTTCCCGACTTTATTTTCTGGGAATCCAATTCTTCCCTTTGTACACCCAAAAAGAAACCAGTCAACTTCATTTCTGTGGAACAAAGCCTCTTCTTTCAACATATAATTTTCCCACTTCCATCAAAATTTCCCCCATTTTCTTTCATTTTCATTAAGCTTTTTCAACCTTCCAGTTTTAGAATCTTTGAGACAGTTTTGGCAGAATGGGAGGTGAAAAAATGGCTAAAAGATCAAGTTTCGGAAGCATGGTGAGGAAGAAATTGTCTGATATCACCAATTCACAGTCACAACACGAAAAGCCTCAACAAACTTCTCTCGTTGCTGAAGAATACATTAACCAGTTAATTATGGTATTTTCTAATCTGGGTCTTGTTTGTTTTTAAGGGAAACTCATTTAATAATTATGTACTAATTTCTTTGTTATATTGTTGTTTACATTTAAACCAGGAACAGATAACACTGAGAAAACTTATTGAGGAGAGAAAGTATCCTTTTTTTCTTTCTTTTATTCTCTTATTTTGAATCTTTGATTGATATTTGTCCCCTTAATTTTGATTGATCAGTAAGATTATTGAATTGAGTGGAACTGAGCTGCAGAATCTGAGAACCTGTTTACAAAAATTACAGCTACAAAATTGGAACCTTGCCCAATCAAACACTCAGATGTTAGCGGTCTGTTTGCTTGCCTGGAAAATTTTCTATCTAATTTCTGAAGTATTAGTTGCTACTATTTTTAAATTGTTCACCTTTGGTGGGTTTTTCAGGAGCTTAATTTAGGGAAAGATAAAGTAAGTTTGTTTCAAACATTTTGATCCTCTAGAAAAGGGAATTTGGTGTTTTGGCTTTGGTTCCTGGAGAATTAAACCAATTTTAATTTGGGGTTAACATTTCAGGTGAAGGCTCTGCAGCATGAGCTTGTATGCAAGGATGCTTTACTTAAAGCAAAAAAACTGGATAAAAAGGTCAACACTATAATCTTACTTTTCATCATTTCTAGCATTGTAGTTATAAACATTAAGGTTAAATTTGTGGTTTTGAGCCTCTTTTATGCTTAATTTTGGAATTTATTCTCTAGTTTTATAACATTATTACTGGTTCGAGCCTCAATAATGCAACACAATTATTGAACGATTTGAGAGTACAATCTAGAACGGATACTACTCTAACCATTGTAACTGAATCTACGACTTAAGTCTAGTATAGGAACTTATCGTATAATTTAATTTAACAGATTTAATGACTATTGTTCGAGTTAAGAGTACAATGATTAAATGTAGAGTACAAAGAGTAATAAATCTACAACTCTTGCATAGCACAAAACTAGGAGTCAAGTTTTACCTTTCACCTTCAATATGTCTATAATAGATTAGGAACATTTCATATTGTTTGTCAGTGAATTCTTGCAGCTGAACCCTTTTCTTTACCCACCTTCTGGTTTTCTTGTATTATGAGAGCAGGGAAAAGTGGACAGCAGCTGCCAGAATAACTCAAATGAGGGGCAGCAAGGAGCTGAAGAATGCATAGCTAAAGCTAACGATGACGACAAGCATCGTGCTCGGAACAGAAGCCAAAATGTTAGAAGTCAATGTAATCTTTTACATGTTCTGTACTAACTGGCTTTGATTTTTCCTTTTGTGTTCCTCTAAATCTGATAAATTGACATGAGATTTGTGAGCCAATTGTGCAGCTATGGGCCCTTCAACTACAAGCCAAAGAGGTGGAGGAGACAAAGAGAGGATTGAAAACAAAAGGTCACCTAACACACTTATTTAGCCATGGACATACACATATCATAAAAAAAATCTTGTCTTATGAGGGTTCTAAAGCACTGCAACTCTTGGTTTTGCAGGCAATGTTTGAGAAGGCAATCTGCTAGATTGAAATCGCAAGACCGAGAGCCTCAAGAAAACCTATTCGAGCTCGATGACATCGGCTTTGCAGACACTCCAATGCATGAAGATGGTCCAACTCCAACCATTACATCTGAAAGATGTCCCATTGGAAGACCATTGCGCAGAGCAGCTGAAAAGGTACAATCCTACAAAGAAACTCCACTGAATGTTAAAATGAGAAGAACAGATTGACTTCACCATTTCCTCATCTTGTAAACATATGTATTATTTCTGTTTATGGAACTTGTTTTGAATTATGTTGTAATGTTAAAGGGGTTTGCTGTAAGAATATTTTGGCCAAATGTCTGATCAGAAAGGAATGTAGTGTCTGAATTAAACAAAATTTGATCCCATTCCCATCAATATTTAAATCAATGTTGGATTCCTAATGTTGCCAGCTTATTCACAAACAACTGGATTTTGTCCTATTTTAACTACTGAAATAATAAAAAAAAAACGCTAAAATATTCTATCAAATTAATTTGATTTGCTAAATATTCTGTAGGTAACATGTTAAATCCTTAGTTTTTCCATCATATCTCTGAAATCAATCACCTGGTTTTCTTTTCTGCTTGTGTCACTTGCTAACAACATATAATATTAGCCAAATAAGTACAACTTTTAAATCATTTGTAATTTTAATTTTGTCAACAAAGCTCATTGATTTGATAATAATGTTTTAGGAAGAAATTATATTACGTCGTATTTCGTTATATTATATTACGTCGTATTTCGTCATATTTTAATTTTGTCAACAAAGCTCATTGATTTGTAATTATTTATTTTATGTCTTGATTTTAGGTTTCTACTTTTTATACAGACAACATTTTTTGATTAGGTTTGTTTTAAGAAGAAAGGATCTTGGATTAGTATAACGGGAAGGCTTCTCACTTTCCTACAAGGAGGAATTTCCTGTTCAACATTGTGTCCATTAGTTTTCCTTGGCAACTCTGGGTGGGAATTGGGAAGGTTTGGTTACCAACTCCCATGTTTTCACCAATAAGCACACAAAATATCAACCATTGACTACAATATATATATATATATGATTGAGAGACACGGACACAATGAAAGAGAAATGTCGGATGTAAAATGTCTAATTTTTAGGGTTACAATCTCCGTCTCTTACAAAAAATTATTAAATGAATATTGTTTACCATGTTATTTGTAGTCCAACTAACTAGATTCGTTTATCTCTTTTTTTTAGATGAATTATCATTTCTTTCCTACATGTAATTAGATAGTGAGTAGTTACTAAATAGTTATTTTGAGATGAACAGATCAAATTGAATCACGGATAACATAATGAATAAGATTCATCTAATAACTTCTAAGTCTTTTTTCTTGAAAGACTCTTTTACACAGTCAAAAATGAATTCTTGGGGTTAAAAAACGAGTGCGTAAATAAAAGTTCATAAATAATAATTAAATTATTTTAAAATAATTATTTTGATAATTTGGCTTTTAAAAGTTGTAAAATGGACGATAAATCTTTGATTTTGTTATATCTCATTATCAATTGATTCATATTTCAGTTACTCGATTCATTATTTTCCTGTGGAAGGAAGAACAGAGTCTCTCCCTTGGGTGTCAGAGTGGTTAAAAAGCACAGATAATTAAACAAATCTAAACTTAGGTTGTTGGATTCTTACAATATCATTCTTTTGTATTAAAGGTAATATGAATTCCAAGTCGAATTTTCTTAGGGTACTAAAAAGATGAAAAGCGACATGGAAATGGGCATAGAGTCAGTAAAAGAACAAACAAAGGCAGACAACTGGTTTTCTTTTCTACTTCCACTACTGATTCTTAAAGCATGTTGGCGTTGAATCTTCAGGCATGCATGGTTCATGCTTGGGTTAAGACAAGAACCCTGATGTGGAACATTGAAGCATATACATCATGCATGTATGGCATGATGTGACATGACATGACATGGTGTGGACTGAATACAGAAGTGAATAGATCGAGCGAGGAGCAACCAAAATGAATGGCATTGGAAGAGAGAACAGAATTGGCCAATTTGGCAGCGTTTTGGCCTTTTGTACTCTTGTCCAACAACAAAAAGAAAAAAGAGAACCAGTGAAAGAGACGCTCTCAAAATATGACTTCCCTTGTATTAATTCTGAATTTAATCGGAAGTCGAAATATTTTAATTTAGGTAAAGATGTGGTTAATTATTGACGTGATTTAATTGATATCATTTAAATAATCGAGTGATTTGATTGATATAATTAAGAGGTTTGTGGTCAAAATATGATCGAACATGTAATTGGAAGGTCATAGATATAGTTAACCCTAAAAAACAACCGATAATCGAGCTGAAATTATTATATTTGTAATTACCAAAAGTTATTTTATATATAAGAGTTTTAACTTTTAGGTTTAAAATATAAAAGCAGTCAGATTAATAATTTTTTAAAACAAATTTAATAGACTAAAGCATATCATTAATAATGGTAGAATGATTATGTCAATTTAAAATACTTAAATTAGGCGCATATTTTTAATAATAAGAGGATCACATTCTGAAACTAAAATACATGGATTAAACTCTAAAGTTGAGTATAGTACAAGGACTAAACTAAATTTGACAAGAAAAGTAGTTGCTATTGCTATCCTGTTTACCGTCCTTTGTTATTTATAAGCTCGGAAGAAAGGACTCATAAACCCCACCTCTGGTTGATCCTCTGTTTCTCTCTCTAAGTCCAACCCTTTAATAGGGAAATTCTGTTGTTAAAGTTCACTTCTTTTGAGGGTATCAAACTCTGATACCATGGATGCTCATAGAGGTTCCCCTCTTAGCTGGTCATATCTTTGTGAAGGAAGGGTAATATAATGGTCATTTCTTGTTTTAATCTGTTTTCGGTGTTACCCTTTCTTTCCTTTCGGCTTGATTGTCCATAATTTGGGATTAATTGTTAATTGGGTGTTCTAATTTTTGCAGACTGCGGAAGAGCTTAAGCATTCTCTTCTGCATACTACTATGAAGCTGGAACAAACGAGATTGCTAGTTCAGGAGGAACTTAGAAAGAGAGATGACCAATTAGTTGAACTCAAAGGGTTGTTGAGCAAGGCCATGAAAGACAGAGATGAAGCTCGCCACAAATGCCAAACACTTGTCCTAGAGAAACTACTGCTTAACCACCAGCAGCAAGTTGTTGGTGGTGGTGGTGCTCCTGTCTCTGGAGTTTCAAGCATCGAAGACGAACCCAGGAGAGGGATCGAGTCCAACAATGGTTTCTCATCATCTGATTGTGAGGAAAGCATTGTTTCATCTCCTGTTGTCGACCCAATTCAACAAGTGCAGCTGCCAACACAAGCGGCCATGGAGCTGGTGCCTGAAAAGTCATGGCCTGAAAAGGGACAGCTTTTACAGGCAGTGATGAAAGCAGGCCCGCTATTACAAACCCTTCTTTTAGCTGGACCATTACCTGAATGGAGACACCCACCTCCACCACTTGAGTCCTTTGAGATCCCACCGGTGACCGTTCCTTCGCCACCACCGCAACTCCTCCACCAGGACTCCTTGCTCAGCATCAACACCCTAAATACATGTATTAAAGTTGACAGAAAAAGGAGTGTTTTTGATTGCTCTGATTCTCCTAGAGAGACCAAGTACCTAAGAGTCCTCCTATAACTGCTGTATAAAGTAATTACCATGTTTAAACATATTGTCAGGATGTAGCATTTTAGTACAATGGTTTGCTGTAGAGAAGCAACCATCCAATTTCCTAATTACCCTTTGGAGAGCTTTTATCATCTTTGTCATTTTGCCGGAGATTTCGGGTGAAGATATTTGTCCTTTTTTTCTTCACATTTTTTGTATTTGCTCCCTGATGTGAAAGGGAGCCTTGATTTTTCTCCAAGACTGCTGTGGAGTATTATTATACTAGGGTTTGTGCTTTGAAGGATTGGGTATGGAGTTGTTGGAATGGGCAACAACCAGCCAAGAAGGGGTTGCTTTGGTTGTCGGGTGAGTGGATCCCAACCAAGGGGTTGCTAGTTGCTACCTATGGATATGAGTATTTTTCCCTCCCCTGTCACTGCTTAATGCTAATATTACTATTACCCAGTTTTCATATTAACAAACCTGAGTCTGCACAAGGAATCCATATGATAATATCCATTAACAAACAACTTGAATATCCACACTACAGCCATCCCTAAGCAGTAAGCAGACTCCCATTACATCAGATTCGGCAAGGCCTGAAACGTCAAGCCCAATGAGCGGTCTGGATAATGACACGTTTTCATTTTCTTGATATGGTAAAAAAAAATCAAACACAACCCAAACTGGTTCAAGTATAAACATGGTTAAAGAATTATGGGCTAACTTGCTGTTCCATGATCAAGCGCAACAGGAAATATAGCAGTAAAATGAAACAGGAGGGGCCATGATTTTCTCAAATTTCAAGCCACTTTCTAACAGGGAATTGTCCGTTCCACACGGCATGTTTTACTTGACTGAAGACTCAGTCCTGCCTCCAATGACTAAGTCTTAGCTTCTAGGTTCTCTCCACTTGGAGAGTCTAGTTCTAGACCTCTACCCTGTTAGTTTCAGGTCAAACTTCGATGATTCCCATCAAAAATGGCAATCATTCCAGGAAGGACCGAAAATGGCAGACATTATCTTTATCAGAAGAACAAGGCTTTAATACAATGAACGTGATAAATCAAAAGCAATACTCATCTATGATTTTTCAATATAGGCAGCAAATTGCATTAAAATATTGACGGCCGCTTATCTTTAAGAAAACTGGTAAAGAAACTAGACTATCCAGCAATAGGAACCTTCTTGAATGCAACCTAGGAGAGGAGTATCCGTATTTACATTGCAAGGTTTAGAAACCGGAGACACCAATCCCCCTCACACACGAAATATTTTTTTCACCTACCGGGAGAGGAATTGAGATGCATCAGAATGCCTCAATCATCTTCATTGTTAGTTTGATTGTGTTGCTGAGCATTATACATCTCAGCGACCTGCAAATATTCAAGAGGAGATAAAGGAAAAAGAGAATAAGTGAAGCATACACAAACACATATTGTTGCTTTGACATAAATCACATGAACAAATTAACAGACAACTTTTTTGTTTTTCACCTGCTCGGGTGATGTAGCTTGCTCTGGTGTCTTATCTTCTCGAACACGAACTAAACGAGGAAACCGAAGAGATATACCCTTTTACCAAGAATAACAAGGAATTAGATAAGTTCATTTTCTAAGAACAGAGAAAACTTTGATAAAAACAACAGATGCAAGTCACCCTCCCCTAGAACTCAGTAATCAAACATTACATACAGGACATTGAGAAATAAATTAAAATAAATAAAACTAAAAGGCTTCAACATGTGACAACTTTTATCACACGTTAGCAGGATCCACAATCCCAATAGCAGCCGAATAAACAGGGCTAATAGTCAAGTCTGCCACTTTCACCTCCCAAACCTGCAAGAGGTTCAAGAAACATTTTTAAGAAAAATACTGTAATGAAGAGCAATAGCCTAAAGCTTATATAATCAGATTTATTGATGCAAAAGGGAGTTTAGCAGACATAGGTTGTTATAACAATAGATAATAGGAACAAAACAACATAATACAATTCTTAATTCATTTAGGATCTAAAATATGTTAGAACTTTCGTAGAGCACAACGAGAACCGTACGAATTGATTCAACAGAAACCATTTAAAGTTCCACAAATTCAGTTTATAATTATTTCAAATGGCAGGAAGAAATGGATCCTTGAAGAAAAAAATCTTGACAAAATCCCTACAAGTCAGGACATAGGCAGACAGAATGAATGCATAACAAGTAATACAAGCATGCACCATGCAAAAGAATACTGTAATTGAGAAAGTTTTGTCACTCTGATATAGAAAACTGAGAATTCATTGTCACTGTTTATGACATATGACAAGCAAAGGAATGGTGCTTTGCGGCTTTGCTCTATCAGATTAGAGAGTAAAGGCACACTTCCCACCAACCCTGTTATGGAATAGGCTTGAGTCTGATCCTAACTACAGCTGCGGCAAGCAGCAACCTCTCAACCAAGATTAAACCATTCCATACCTAATTTGATGCTTCATGCAAGCATACCCCACTAAAATAACAGTTTTGTCCATTACAGGACCGTAATCATCAAGGAACATGTAATTAACAAATTTACAAACCACAAAGATACTGAAAGAAGTGTGATTTTACCTCTGAAGTCTCAAACCATACATCTGGCTTTAACTCGCAACGATAGTATGGCTGTAATCAATAAGAAAATCAGAATTTGTAGACTTATCAATAAAAAATTAATTGCCAATCGTTGCATATGAACACAATCTTTGGTCGCCGGACATAAGCCACCTCATTTTTCACAATGCAATATTGTCAAAAATATCAAACAATGTGTTAGTTGAATCGTATTGAAAATAATAACCATTTAATTTGGTGAGCAAAGGAGAGTTCAAAGGAGATGATCAATGACGAAATCGAAGTGGATTAGGGGTTTGAATTTTTTTTAAGATTTGAGGATTGCTTTGTAAAATTAAAAAAATGCTTTCCTTAAAAAAATTAAATTGGATTTTTATTAAATAAATAAATAAAACTTTTGGATTAAAAATGTTATTAAATCAAGTTATGTCACTGTTTTTGTTAATTTTTAATGATCAATGACCAAAACATGAAAAATATGTAACGAGATGTACACTTTTGATGAAAAAAATAGTTTAAGGACCAAAACATAAAACTAATGCTAGTTGGGTGACTATTAGTATAATTTTCCCTAAAATATAACATAGCAATTAACAAAAGATCCATTAATTGACTAAAATAGTCAAGTATGCTCAGTGCTCACATTTAATTTTCTTTTTCTTTTCTGAACATGGCAGCTTAATTGAGAGAGAAAAGTTCATTGTCAAATTTCTCCAAAATTGGAGTCTTTGAAACCATTGGATCGAAATGTAAATATATTTTTTTTATAATAATTGAGTATTTGAGCATAATAACTGGACTTAACAACAACATTTGAATTCAAATACATGCAAGCTTTTACTCCTGCCTGTATTCACAATGCATTTGCAAAGACTCATGTTACTCAGAGACAAAGACTTCTCAATCCGTTTGATCTAACACTGTCCGAATCGTTGCAGAGAATCATTTCTGTCCAAATCTAACACTGTTCAAACCGTGTGATCATCTCACCATCTCAGACATTCCCGTCGAGCATGAAGCAGCAGCAATGGGGCCTCCACGTGTCTGTCTCGTGTTGTACGACTCACAGTTTGGGCATTTATGAGCCACAATATGGAACTGTACATTTGAAGTGGCTCCACAATCGTTGCAGAGAATCCATACCATCTTATTTTGGTATGTTGCAGGCATTGGGGTTGAGGCAATCTACATTAAAATGTATGGTGACAAGGTCAGGAACCAGGGAATGAGTTACATAGATGAGCACATGCTATCATTTGGAGAAAAGGAACAAGAATGCCACAAGCTCTATAAAGTACCTCCTTGTCAAGCTTTCTCCACAATTTTGACATATCGCATATAGACTTCGAGCAGACAGGACAAGAGTACCTGCGGTATCGGGAAATTGTTTTTAGAACTTGCTTAGGAAGGAAACCAGGATGACATAAAATTAGGAAATATAATCACTGATTAAATCAATAGTGTAGCATTGTCATTGCTTACCTATAATGTTGCTCCATTTCTCTTAAACATGCCAAATGCATCGTGTGTCCGCAAGGTAAAACTGTTACATCTTTCATTGTGTCGAAAAGATACTGCAAAATACGGAAGATGCCATCTCACTTAGAAACACCCTTTCCTCCCCGCATTTGCTTAATATGATAAAAATGACAATTATGCATTTTTTTTTTACCTCAAAGCAAACAGGGCAATTGTGGTGCATTGCTCTCTCAACACAACGATGTACTTCCCTCATTAATTTTGAATAGCAACATCCTGTGGCAGCAATTCCAAATGAATGCTAAGTGGAGAAAGAAGAAAAGAAAGAGATAGCATTTCATTTGCTTTTGAGCAAAAACAACATCTACAAAAACATACCACATTTGCTGCAATGAAAGAAGTTCTCCTCACCGCCAGTTCTGCAAAACATTCACAACAGATATTATGAGATATGGCAAGAAATCATCGAAATATATAAACGGATCTGATCAAGATTATGGTTTTGGAAGTGATTATAGGTTTGAAAGTAAACTTGAAAACTTACCTGCATATGCCACATTCATCACAGTGGTATTGGCTTTTGGAAACCTGGACAATGCAACAGTTTATCATATAAGCAATCATTTACAGATATTATGTGTTAGCCAATAATGGGGAAAAAGGACATACATCATCGTCGAAGAATTTGCATTTAGCACAAAAGTACTTTCCCATACAGACTCCACAATTGATGCAATACTGCTGGACCTGAAAGGATAAAAGAAAAAGATTATAACAACTGCAATTCGGTTTCGGATTTTAATAAAAAAAAAGTGCATTCCTTCAATCTTAATATTTCGTGGTGGATCACTCACATCTTGCTCTGTGTCACATAGGGAGCAAATGACCTGAAATTGACAAACAAAAGGAAATATCAAAATGAAACTTCCATTTTAGTTATTAATTATCAAAATGAAAACAAATAACTTCCCTTTTAGTTATTACTTGATTGGTGTCCACATTTATCTCATTAATTAATTTCCTACAGTTTATAAGTGTAACAAGACATTTCCATGGAACAACATATATATGCCACTTGGAATCCAAATTATCCCAGTAAATAGCAGAAAACAGACATTCTACCAAAAACAAAAGAAAAATAAGACAAACCTTAACAACTTCATGGCGTGGAATGTCATGTCGAAGGAGAGGATTAGATTCCATGGAATTCTATTTATATATTTCCCCAGAAAACAAAAACCAAGATCAGAAAAAAGCCAATAATAAAGTCACTTTTAAAAATAAAAGGAAAGTAACATATCATCCAACCATACCTTAGCTTCATTGTGGCAATGTCTGCAATAAAAAATCTCATCGCAGCAAGGTGCTCTAATCTTACATCTTCTTCTATAATGCGAGCACCTAATCGTATGCACAAATAAAAGCAAAGAGCTTGATGAACAAGGTAATACCAGAAGATTAATTGAAAAGAAAAGGCAAAGAAAATGAAAGATTACCCATAATTCCCCAATCCAATCTCCATCAAACAATCATTTTGGTTTGCAAATTCAACAGATTCCAATTCGGTAGTGCATAGCTTTGTCTCACATACACCTTCCATTTCTCTTTCACCCTGAATCCCACAAGAAATTAACAAGAGTTGAACAAATTAATAAGAGGGAGAAGAGAGAAAAAAAAAGGACCCAAAATCCAATGTTTCCTTTGGATAAAAAATTTGGGGGAAATCATTGCAATTTATATGGATGAATTCAAAACGAGCTGACTCGGATACAGGCAAGAGCATGGCATGTGAGGCAATTAATCAAACAGGTAATGGGGATATTTGTGTATCGAGTAATTAATAACTATAATTAGAAAACCATCTTCTATATCTGCGAATTTCTCTTGATAACATACCCGGTAATTACGCGCTTTAAATCCCTGATCTTAAATTAGGATGATCCTAACTCAGATAAGCTTTTGATTTGAATCAGTAAGTTGACCGTGCTGACTCGGCTGAGTGAGATGGCTCCGGTACTCCGAGTTAAGAGGAAGCCTTTTTTTTTTCCGTGGTTTTATAGATCGTACAAAGGGAGGAGCAGTGGCAGGCGGGAAAACAACGGCGAAAAAGGGATAGTGAAATTACATTTAAGTGTATAACTTCTGGGTTTTACACGCAAAATTAGATGATCAGTTGAGGGTACTTTCGGAATCAAATGTTTCGGGATGGAAATAACGTTTCCCATCTCAAGCGCCAATAATCATTTGGTTCACGGACGCGCTACTGGTTATTACCTCAAGTAGGCCGTAAATGAGACGAGACAGATCGTGAGTTACTCGAGCTCGACTCGGTCAAAACTCGGTCAATATTCGATTCGAGTGAATTCGACTCTAGTTCGAACTCGGCTCGAGTTTTTAACGCCGAGCCGAGCTATATGATACTCGACTCGAAAAGCTCACGAGCTACTCGAAAACATAAATATACTATTTTTTAACATCTTGTGTATCAAAGTTTTTTCTTCATTAGACTTTAAATGAGACGTGAGAGATAAGAGTTACTCGAGTCTAACACGGTCACAGATCGATCAATACTTGACTCGATTAGGCTCGAAAAAAACTCGAACTCGACTCGAGTTCTTAACGAGTCGTGCCGAGCTCAGATATTTCAGGCTCATTTAAAATTACCCAAGCTCGAACTCGACTCGAAATCTTAACGAGCCGAGCCGAGCTTAGCACTACTCGAGCTCGACTCGGTTCGTTTACACCCCTACACTCGAGTAGTAATTTTTATTTCGTAATTAGTTTTATAAATTAATTGTTATAAGTAAAAAAAAGCTTATTCGAGAAAAAATATATTTAAATTATTTTATTTAAAAATATTTATTTTGTAAAAGTAAAAAATACATAAATTATTTTATAATTATTTTAAGAAATAAAAAAATTATGTTGATTTATTTTTAAATATTAATTATTTATTAAAAATGGAGAATTTTTTTTGTGGCGAGTAGACCTATAAACCTTTTTTACGACTTATTATGTAATAGGGAAAATATAATTCACACGTTAAAATGAGGTTAAAAAACAAGGAACGAGAGTGAAAATCACGGTCCTCTGAAACGCGTGAGGAGTGTTCCCATCGTAATTTTGATAAAACAGTTGGCTGTGTATTGAAGTGGATAACGTTTGTTAGTTGAGAAAGTGGATTAGATTAGGATGTGAGTAGTTGTTGCTGATTAGGCATGGGACCCACAGCTATAAATATCTTTTCCTCCCCTTTGTACACCGAAATATATTTAATTATTCTATTAAGTTTTTCATTTCAATTATTTTTTTTAAAAAAATTAAATTTTATCATTCAATTATTTTTTACCATAATTATTAAAGTTTGATTTTTTTAATTTACTCACAGATTTTGGATCTCTCTTTTATTTCCTTTTTATAATGTAACTTTCGATTTTTATTGACGATGATATTAATTTTAAATTATTTATTAATAATTTATCTTTTTAGATTTTAAATATATATTTTATGTTGTATAATTATTTTGTTTAATTAACTTTAACTTTTTAGTAAAAAAAATAATGGATGATTTTTTATGTTTTGTGACATTTTTTAAAAATATTTTGTATTTGAATTTGATATCACATCTCCAAAATAATATTTATTTATTGAATTTGCTAATTATAATTTAAAGACTATCAGCAAATTTTACAGGCCCAAATAACAGTAGCAAGCCCATTAAAGACTCATCTCAACGGTCAAATAATTCCTTCGCCTCCGCTATATAAATCTCCCCCCTTTCCATTCCTTATCAGTCTTTCTCGCCTTCAATCATAGGGTTTTTTCATTGTCATCTGCGGGTGGTTTTTTCTACTAGGGTGTTGTTTTTATTCAGAGGCAGAGCTTTTCTTTCTTTCCATGTCTAATTCTTGAAGTTCACTATCTGGTTAGTATGGATTCAATCCCTTCCCTTGAAGCGAAACTTATTGTTTTTCTTGATTTTTTTTTTTTAATTTTCTCCCTGATTTCTTGGTTTTTGGTTATTTTCAACTACGGTTTCATTGGGTTTCTTGATTTTTGATTTTCTTGATCTTTGTTTTCGGTAATACTCTGTTATTTTTAAACCTTTGTTTCAGAAGTGACGAGTTCTTTTCTGGTTAGAAACTCTAATTCTTTTTTATACTTATTTTGATTGGCCTTTTTGATTATTTGATTTTAAAAATTTGATTTTGACGATAATAGATCTGGTAAAAAAGGAGTTGTTCTCCTCGCTATCCTGTTCTTCTATCATGAAGTAACCGGACGTTGGAGAATTACATTCAATATTTTTGTTTTTAATTCAGTCTGTGGTTGAATAGATTTACTTTATTCGAAGAAAAGATTGATTGGTTTGAGAAAATGTGGGACTAATATATGTAGTACTGTCTGGATTTTCTTGGTCTCTTTGATTCTTCTATCTAAGAAGGGCATTGATTGTAGTTTTGCTATGGCATTTTCTTGATGTGCTGAACATGTTTTATTCTTTAGAGTGTTGGTTCGCTAAAAAAATTATTACTGTAATAATCTTTTTTTGATTGATACTCTGCTTTTGTTTGAAAGCATTCCCTCTGTGCATAAATAATCATTTCTCAATAGTGTCATTTTCCCCCTCAAATGGTGGACATGGCATTTCTAGCAATGTTGTCTTGAGAATTTCATTTTTAAAGATAATCTTAATTTTGTAAACCAAACACACTTAGAGGATTTGGTTTTATCGAGTCTTCTGTATGTGTTGCGTATCATATGGTTTTGTTCTTTTCCTCCTTTCATCCGCTTGATTTTAATCAATCTCTAATTCTTGAAGCTTTTCTATCTAGTTAATGTAGATTCAATCTGTTCCCTTGAAGCAAAATTCATTGTGTTACTGTTTTTGTAATTTTCACCCTCATTTTATTAAATTTTTTTTCTAAGCTTCACTATCTGGTTAATGTGGATTCAATCCGTTCGCATATGTTGTCTTTGCATGTTCCTTTTGTCACTCGTCAAGTCTCGGCAACAGATGATAGATGCGAGATTTCTTGGGTATGTCACTGGATTTTTGTGTAAAAAATAAGTTACTGCATTTTTTATCATATATTTATGGATCAATATGCAATTCCTATCAAATATTCTTCTTTACTATTCGCAAACTCAACAAATTTTGATGTTAGGTTTCTGGTTTTTTCTCTTTGTATCTGACTAGATCTCTCTATTTGTTGGCTTTTTTAAATTCAATGTTCATGTTGCTGCGTGTGGTTGTTTGTGTCTTCTATTCCATCTATTTTTGGAAAATAGATTATTGTTTGTAAACGATTCTGCAAGGATCATTCTTGACAAGTTCTTTCTGTCACTCATGAAGCTAATACATTAATGGATTGTCTTGCTAAGAATAGAGTATTGATTGTGATTTGCTGCTGTTGTGGTACGTTGTGTGACCTATGTTGTGGTTTTATTAATTTTTTTTTGTTAATTCTTATAATTTTCATTTTCGATTCCTTTTCCATTTTTGGATGTGATTGTTATGTTGTTTGTGACTTGTGGGAATATTATCAGTCTTTACAGTAAAATTCTTATTTGGCTCCATCTTTGCTGATTCTAATAGAGTATTGATTGTGATTTGCTGCTTGTTGTGGTACGCTGAGTGACTTATGTTGTGGTTTTATTAATTTTTTTGTTAATTCTTATAATTTTCATTTTCAATTCCTTTTTCATTTTTGGATGTGATTGTTATGTTGTTTGTGACTTGTGAGAATTATCGGTGTGCTTAGACTTTATGGTAAAATTCTTATTTGGCTCCATCTTTTCATTTTCGATTCCTCTTTCATTTTTGGATGTGATTGTTATGTTGTTTGTGACTTGTGGGAATTATCGGTGTGCTTAGATTATGGTAAAATTCTTATTTGGCTCCATCTTTGCTGATTCTAATTGAGTTTCCTCTTAACCATTAACCGTGGAATCTGATTGCTGCCTTGTAAAATGATTGGATTAATATGGTGTCTTCTATTCCATCTAGTTTTGGAAAATAGATTTTTGTTTCCAAACAATTCTGCAGTAATCATTCTTGGCATGTTCTTTTTTGGTCACTCATGAAGCTAATACATTAATGAAATGTCTTGCTAAGAAGAAGAAACTATTTATTTGATTTGCTGCTGCTGTGGTAAATGACGTATGTTGTGGTTTTATTATTTATTTATTAATTCTGGTAATTTTCAATTTTGATGCTTTTGTCATTTTTGTATGTGATGGTTATGTTGTGTGTCTACTGGCCTTCGTGGGGGTTCTGTTGTGGCTTTTTTTTTGAAGTGTTGTGCCGGTTTAATTCCTTGTAGAGCGTTGATTTGCGAAAAAGATTTTTACTGTTCTCGCTATCTTGTTCCTCTATCTTGAGATAATTGGACGTCGGAGAATTACTTTCAACATTTTTTGTTTTTAAATCTGTCTGTTGAAAAAGAGATTTTTGTTTGCAAACAATTAAGCAAGTATCATTCTTTGCAAGATCTTTTTGTCACTTGTGAAGCTAATGCTTTTGTGGATTGTCTCTCTAAGAATGATATCGACAGTGAGTTGCTGTTGCAGCGTTATGCTATGGTTTTATTATTTATTTATTATATTTTTAGAATTTTCATTTTCGATGCCTTCAGTTTTGGATATGATGATCATGTTGTGTGTCTACTGGCCTTCGTGAGGGTTTTGCTGTGGCATTTTCTTGAAGTGTTGTGCCGGTTTTATTCCTTTTAGGGTGTTTGGTTTGAAAAAAAGTTGTTATCGTAATAATCTGTGGATTGATATTCTTTTGTTTGTTTTGAAAGCATTCCCCTCATAGATTATCTTATATTTTGTGAATCAAATGCACTCTTAAGGGAGTCCTTGGGTATGACTTTGTATTCTTTTTTTAAAAAGGAAGTCACTATATATTTGATTGTATGCATTTATGGATTGATAGGCAATTCCAATCAAATAATCTTCGTTACTATGTTCACTATCAATCCCATAGTACGTCATCCTAGCTTCTTTAAGAGGTTTCTTACATCTCGAACTCTTGATAGGGTTGTTATTTTTCCTTGTCGATCTTTCAAATCTTTGCTCATATCATTTTCTTCTTGTTGGAGAATTACCTTATTGTGAAATGTTCTTTCACCAATTTTATAGTAGAATATTTTCTAGCAGAATTTTACTCTATGTATGCTCATATGAGCCATCCACACAGGCGAACAAACTAGACCAATTTTACTCTATGTATGCTCATATGAGCCATCCGAATACTGCCTTGCAGCTGTAAGCGTTATTTTTTTTTTTACTTTCTTATCTTAATAGTATGAAAACAATGGATATTAGTAACAATGGATCTAAAGAAGAGCAAAGGCTAGACTATATTAGTAACAAGTAAATCCTTTGTATGTAAAAAATCTCGATATACTTTTTTGGATAAAGGCGAATCGCAAGGCCTAAGACAACCCCAAAAGCACTTGATCGCGATCAACTTTGTACGCCTACTTGGGTATTGAGCATTTACCTGTAAAAATGGAATTCCTTGGAATGTATAGCTGCAAAGATGATGAGGTAAGTTTACGACCTCACTTTGTTGTTGGTCCTATTATAATGCCATGACAATATTATGGTTTAGTGTCTTTGTTTCCATTTTAATGACATAAATTTAGAATATCTTTCATTACCTTATAGGTGAATTCTTTATGATTTTATTGATAACCTTTGTTATTCATTTAAATTTTCATGCCAGACCTTTATTTTAGTTAAATATGTCGTTAGTTAATTGACTTAAAATATAAAAAGAATGTATCTTAATTTTGATATTTTGGTTTATTTAATTTAGGATTATTATTAGAATAATCTATAATTATTAATTAGATCACTAATTTTATTTCACATAATGTTGGCCTTTTAGGTAAGGATTTTGGTGGGTTTAGAATTTTAATTTAATCTTTTTATGTTGTGCATTATATTCGTTATTCATGTGATTTTTAATATTTTAATTTGATACGTGTTAATTAATTGATTTAAAATATAGAAAGGAGACATTCATTTTGATATTTTTGTAGTAACAGTCTTGTGATGTTCAATTTTCCCAATTCGTCATGCTTTTCAAATAGTGGATAAGAAGCATTTTTGGGTGTTTATAATATGTAGAAATCCTTCACCTCTTTATTATGTCTCTATCCATGTTTCTTGTTAAAAATTCTAAAATATTAAATTTTAAACTCTAACCTTTACTTTTTAAATCTTAAATCTTATACCTTAAAAAATACATCATATCTCTAATTACCTAAACCCTAACGACAACCTTTAATCCTGCACCCTAAAAATACATCTTATCCCTAATTCCTTAAACTCTAACCACGACCTTTAAATCTTTTAATTTAAAGCAGAGACACAAATAGAAGCATAAAAAGAGGTAGAAAAAATATATCTTATCCTTAATTCCTTAAATTCTAACTACTACCTTTAACCTTACACCCTAAACTTTATACCTTAAACCTTCTAATTTAAAGCGAAAACACGAATTGAGGCATAAAAAAGAGGTAGATGATTTACACCCGTTTATAGTAAAAACAAAAGGATAATGTGACACCCGATCCGGATGTCATAGTGGGCCCTCGGCCCAGAACCCATATTTTAAAATTTCCTTTAAAAGTCTAATAATAAAAATCACGTAAGGCTCAAATCAATTTCATAGTCCATTTAAATTAAAACAAACCCAAAATAATTCAAAGTAACTCGGAGCTCCAAAATATATTACAGACCATTTAAAAACATTCGATTCAATAAAAAAAATAACAGAGTTACAATACATATAGGGTTCAACATAGTACTAAGCCCACTACATCTAATAATTGTACTCTAACAACACGGTTGATGCTGAAAGTTCAAACCTTGATGATGCTCCATGAAACCCGTTTCACCTAACTTACGCATGAAAACAGATTTCAAACGCTGAGCTACACAAGCTCAGTGGATACGCCAAACTCGGCCAACATCATGCATATCAAAGCAGTAAAACATGGCATATAAATCACATGCATGGTATGATGGTCTAGCATGCTTGCCTATCACATGACATAAATGAGATGTATATTATCACACACAACATATACAAATCAATCAAAACACACAAGGTAGTGAAGCCCGCGTCCACACATCATCGGGATCCTACACTACGAGTAGGGCCCGCGTCCACACAACATCGGGATCCCATACTCAAGGATGAGGCATGCGTTCACACAGCATCGGGATCCTACATCCGGGATTGAGGCCCGCGTCCACATAGCATCGGGATCCTCCAAATCCCATACTCGGAATGTCACATCGAGTATCTTTGAATGAGGTCCGCGTCCACACAACATCGGGATCCTACATTCGGGATGGTCGTCAAATCATCACCCGGAATGTTACATCGGATGGCCTTCGATGTGTTGCAACACTTATGGATATCCGGATTTTCAACACTCAAGGACTCAAACCACACAAACGATCCACTTAAGATCTATCACAACAACAAGACATATTAAACCTTTACCTACTTAAGTCTTTCGGGGTTATGATTATCAATCTTAGTTCGATAATTTGTTTCGTAGCTTTTAGATTAAAGTAATTATTTACTAAAAATCACCGAGCCCCAAAACTCTACCCACCTTGATCAAAATATACAGGGGTATCGATACCCACCCAAAGAGGGTATCGAAACATACAGGTATCGATACCAGTATCGATACTTCTTGACCAAAGTCAAAGTTAACAAAAAATGAAGAACTCGTTTCGATACAGGTATCGATACAAAGAATTTCTAGAATCCTCGGTATCGAAATAAGGTTCGATACCCCTGAACAACAAGCCAAAAAGCTCTAATGGGTATCGATACCGGTAGTCCAAGTATCGATACCCCTGCACTAAGGACGAGTCTGTACTTAGAAATTCTAGAGTTTCACCCCCAAACCTCACCTAAACGACTCCAAAGTTTTCTTACTCATTTCTAAGTGTGTTTAAGATGTTTTAACATCAATTTTCAACCATTAAACATATAAACTCGGATTTCACCATTAAAACACCCAAAACATAAAAGTAAGCATTCATGCACAAAACTTACATGTATGTTAATTACCATGAAATGCATGATGATAGAAGAGTTGGGAGTACCAACCTTGACAGGCAACAGCAACAAACTCGAGCTCCTCTTCCACAAAAGCTTTTACCTTCCCAAGCTTGAAGATGGGTCCTCCACTTGTTTCTCTACAAGGGAGAAGTTAAGCCAACTCTTAGACACGTCCAAAGGTATCTATAACCCTTAAAAGCATCAAGAAAACACAAAGAAAACTCTTAAAACTTCAATCCTGGATTAAATCTTAAACCCCCACCAAAACCTTACCTCCACCAAAACAATCTATTCTTACCTTGTTTAAAAGATCTCTAGCAACCCTACAACTTCCTCTCTTGCACCATAACGGGATTACAACACTAAACCCAAAAGATCTATTAGACGGGAAAGGATGGAGAACAAGAGAAGAAGCGAATGACTTCACCCTCTGATTTTCTGCAGAGAAAATCAATACTCATCCCTCAAAAACTCAACTTTCATCCAAAAAGGCAATTACAAGAATGCTCCAACTTAAGGCCCAACAAGCCCAAAACCCTCAAAAACCCAGGCCCAAGACCGAGGCCCAACGTATCGGGTTAACCCGATCCTCGGATCCGACTCCGGGTCGTTACAGATAAACAATGAACACAAAAATTTAGAGTGATTTAAATTTTTTATCAAAATTTTCATCTATTATCTTAGTTTTATTATTATTTTTTTATGATTTTATTGGTAACTTTTGTTATTCATTTAAATTCCTCTGTCATGCTTTAGTGAACCTGAAGTTTTAATTAAGTTTTTTTTTTATGTTATACATTTTGTTTGTTATGACCATTAATATTTTTGTTAAATATTGATTATGCATTTAAAATTTAAATCTTAAACCTTAAACCTCAAATCTTAAACTTTAATTCTAAATCTTAACCAAACTTTAACCTTAAATCTTAACCTTGAGCTCTAAATCTTAGCTTTAAATCTTAACTTTAAACCCTAAATCTCGTAATGTTGGTCTTTTAGCCTTTTAGGTAAGGATTTTGTTGAGTCTAGAGTTCTAATTCAATCTTTTTATGTCATTCATTTTATTTGTTATCCATAATTTTTAATATTTTAATTTGATAATTAATTGATTGAAAATATAAAAAGAGGTATCTTTTTAAATATAAAAAATTAAATTTTAAACCTAATTTTTATTTTTTAAAGTTCATCAATAAAACCCTCTACCTTGGTTGATTATATGCTTTTTAAAATAATCGATAAGATGCAATTTAGGTGTTTGTGGTGTAAAAAAAAGATAAATAATGAATACAAGAATACTAAATATTTTGATTTTATTGATGAACTTTGTTATTTAAATTTCTTTGTCATGCTTTATTGAACTAGCTTTAATTAAGTTTTTCTATATGACACATTTTATTTGTTATTTGTATGGCCTTTATAATGTTTTAGTTAAATAAGTTATTAATTGTCTTAAAAATAAAAAGAATGTATCTATTAATTTTGATATTTTGATTTAATGAATTTAGGATTAATTGTTATGATTTGGGTTTGAGCTTAAGATTCGGATGTCGAATTAACCTGAGGCATTGGGTCTCGTGTTTGGGTCTTGAAGGCTTTGTTGGCTTAAAATTTGTACTTTGAGCTTGAGTTTGGATGATGGCTTGGATAGTTTGCTAATTGGCTCAATAGGAGAGAATGAAGGAAAGTAAGGGAGTTAAGTTTTGCATTTTAAAAAAAATGATTTCTCATATAACTTTTTGTTGGCTTCCTCTTGTTTTTCAAGCCATTCTCTCTCTTAAACACTATAATCAAAGGTTGGTTTTTGAAACTTTGCTTGTAGAATCTTATTTGATTGATAGAATAAGATTTTTTTATCATAAAATGATATATATCAAAGTATGGAGGTTGAGGTTTTAAGGACAAAATATACGAACGAGAATGAATTTTGAGAAACGTTATGATGGTTAGAATTCATTTTTAGAATTCGTTTTTAGCTTATTTAAATCACCTAAATATTATAGTTATCTCTTAGTAATCTTTCTTTGTGAAAGAAATTGGTGAGCCTTTAAGTTTGGGTAAATAGTAAGTTTGAAAGGTTAGGAGAGTGGTTTTGCAAGTTTTAAAGGTTAGGTGTTAACAACTTGCTTTGGAGGTTAGTATATTTTTCAACCTTATTGTTTCATTTGGATCATTCTTATGGCATGCTTGTTGGTGTATGATAAATTATGATAAGAGTTGAAGCTTGGTTATGCATCAGTGGTGATTTATCATATGGATGTTATTTTGGGTTAAAATTAATCAAAAATTTATCTAAATATTTCTAATAACATGTAGGAGCGTTTCGAGATTGATAGAATATTTGAGGTTGAAATATGAGATTTTTAAGCTTCAGATCGTGTTTTTTGGGATTGAGTATCGATACGCCCGTCTGTTAAGATGGATAACTCATCTTAGAGGTATCGATACAGTCATGGGGAGTATCGGTATGAGTGCACTAATTTGAATAATAGTGATCATTTTTTTGTACGGTACGCTAAAGGGTGTAGTGATACGGACTTGGGACCGATATTTAATATATTGATGTAGTATATCGGTACGTCTTGATGGGTCAAATGCATCGAATATAATTTTGTTGTCGATACGTGGGTAGAAAGGTTGGTATGCAGAGAGAGGCATCGATACGTAAGGGGTTTGTATTGGTACAGGCAAAATATTCTATTCAAGTTTTTAAGGTTTGAGTTTTGGGTTCAATAAATTATGGTAATGATTATTAAGAGTGAGTTAAGCTATAAAATGAATACCAATACTTAAAATTGAGGTTTTAATTGCTGATATGATGATATTGCCATGTAGTGATTGGCTTGTGGTGATGATTTACAATATAATGGTTTAGGGATCTTTTGATGGATTATTGTGCGATTTGAATCTTTATAAATAAAGTATTCAAATATTTTTTATTTGATTGAAACAATAAATATTTAAATTAAATTATTTGAATATTTGATATTTTAAAGTGATTTATGTTTGAATTGTCTTTCAACTATTCAATTTTTTCTTATGTTTATTATTTTAAATGATATGATATTAAAATGGTGTAATACCATATTACTAAAAATGGGTTGGTGCAATAGTAAGGCATTGGCTTTTTCACAAATAGTCATATGTTGAATAACATTTCTAATTTTTCATTTATTCGGGGGTGTGACATGCGTTAGAACCTAATTGAAAAAAAAATAAAATTAAGATTAAATTATTTAATAATTAACTAATAATGGATTAAAAATATAATTTTTAATTTTTTATTAACTATCACGTCATTATTTTATCATTCCTCTGTTTAGTTGATAAGTTCAATAGTTCGATGATTAAAATAGATATACTTAATTAGTTGGGTGATCATTAGAGTAGTTTATCCTTATTTTTAAGGTATTCGGTTTGTAAAAAAGTTATTACCCCGATGTATATATATGTGATATTTATAGGAGGTTTTTTACATCTTAAACTCTTTAATTTTAATTTAATTTATTTTATTTTCTAGAACAGTTTTTAGTGAAATAAACGAACCCTTATGTACTTAAGCCCTAAAAGGTTTGATATGAGTTATACTTTATTAATGACGTGGTGTTAAAAATTTGAGTTTAACTACTTAAAAGTTATTTAAATATTGTAATAATTTTATATAAATATCTCAAACATATTTTTAAGTTAATTAGATTTAAAATTATTTAAAATCTTAAATTTTAAAATCAAAATCCTTATCATTAAATTTTAAACCATAAATATAATTCTTTTATTTCCCGGTAAACGTGTTACCATATCCTTTACCGATGTTGAAAGTCTTTTCTTACTGTTCTGAAGATCTAAACTCAAATATATTTCTTAACAAACCGATCTATAACATAAATGTAGATTCTTCCAAGAGATGTATCTTCAGCCGTCAAACAATGAAAAAAAAACATCTGTAATTTTTGGTGCTATGCAAAAAGTTCAGACATAACTCAATATTTCCATTATCTTTGAACTTGAGACATTAAATAAATGATATGTGTATTATTTACGAACCGAGTTCGAGTTTGAAATTCCAAATTCAGTGAGTTTCGAGTCAAATCGAACCCAGCCTGGTTCGACTCGAGCTCAGTTTACCTCGTTATCGCTCCTATTTACTTAAATCTCATAAAAATATTGTTCGATTATATATTTCTCTACACATTTTTTCTTCGTTCTTTCTAACTCCGATTATCGTATTTATCTCTCTATTTATTTTAATGTAAGTGAACTACCACAAACCATCACCGACCCTATTTCCATTATCATCTTTTCCTCTTTATCCGATGCTTGATATTTACTAAATCAACGAATAGTACACTATAAAATTGAAAAAATTTAGAAAAAATATTGTTGTTTCTATTTGAATAATGGAATGAGAAGTCGGTCCATTTCAAACACTTGTGATACGAAACTCTATTGAATCGGTCCAAGGAAAGAAGATTCGTTTCTACTATAAAGCCAAATCTGCACTTGATTGCGTCGGCATAAGTGGACAAAACAACGCCAACAAACAGAATCAATGCGAAAGCGGTTAGGCAACGCCAAACTTCAAGGAAACAGGATTTGGACCCTCACCTACCAAATTTATTTATTAATCGAATAATTAAAAATATTTATATTATTTTATTTTATATAAATTAAATTTTAATATCTTAAAATTAGTTAATTTATAAATAAAAAAAATATACTATCAAGAAAAAAACTTTGATTCATATTAATTAAAGTAAGAAAAACATTTGGTTTTAATTGACTAAATTTTTGAGTAAATATAAGGATAGAACTACACCCATGTAGTGGAGAAATTATATTATGGGTTAGTTCTACCACGTTATTCATGAGACCAACCAATAGAAACTGTCTACTTAATTATTTTTTAATTTTTCAAGTGAAGATTCACTTGGAAAAAAATTATGATATGAAAAAATTGATAAAGTACGCAGTTTTTATTGGTTGGTCCCATGGACAGGTGGCGGGACTGACCCATGATATAATTTTTTCATGTAGTGAGGGACAATTTCTCTATTCTGAATTTTTTTTTGTTTTCTTATTTAAATTCTTTTAAAAATTATTTTTTATGAATTTATCCTCTAACTTCTAAAAATTTATGTTTGGTCCCTTCAACTTTAAATCCTGACTCCATCCCTAAATAAATATACATTTTGTATTTAAATTTGACTCTAATGTTTAATTTGGTATCTCAATTTTTTTCCTTAAATTTTTGTATCAAATTAAAATCTGTACAATTTGTTTGAGTCTTCCCTTGTTATAAGCTGAGTGATGAGTCAAGCTCAAAGTGTGAAACACAGAACACACACTCCTTCAACACTGTATTATTCTCTATTGCGTGTTGACCTGTTATTATTTTCACATGCTCTTCCATTTTTATTATTTTATTAAATTACTGTTTTGCCATTACTTGTATAATTTAGATCTTGATTAATTATTATTTTACTATTACTTCAAAAGAAATTAAAATTATCAATGAAGTTCTTGAAGAGTTGAATTTGTAAAATCAAACCACACTATGCTCTAAATATCTATTGGGTTCGAATTTCTTTAATCGAGAACTGTTAAGAGAGTCAAATTTGTTTTTCGAATAAATTGGTTAACTCCGAAAAGAAATAAACAATAATACACAATGATTTTAGAGATTTAATTTTTTAATCAAAATTTACGTTTATTATCTTAGCACACTACTAAAAGGTTTTTCAATTATTAAGTGCGAAAGGACCTATTAGTTATTTAAGTAGCTTATAGGATTATGGTTTTTTTAATCAACTATAATAGTTATAATAGTACTTGTTTTAAAATTAGGGATGGTTATTGAGCGAGTCGATCACGAGTTGGGCATTGCTCGAATCGTGTTCGTTAAAATATTTTGTTGCTCGACTCGTCTCGTTACTCGTTAAGCTCATTAAAAAACTTACCTTGTTTTTAACTAAAACTAAAATTTAATAATACCATATGAGGTTTAATATTAACTTAAATTAATAAATTTAACCAAAAATATCAAAAAAAAGTGTATAAAATATTTTTAAAGTCTAAATTTAAAAGTAATATTCCATAAATACACCAAACTAGCATACTATTAAAATTGAAGTAACAATTCGCACATTAGTAATTATTATTTAAATTTATTTTTTGAATGAAATTATTTTAAATTAATTATTAAAAAGTATTTTAAAAAGTTAACAAGCTACTCGCGAACTTATCGAGTCGAATTATACTTTACTCTATTCAACTCGTTAAGGTATCAAATCAAACTCGAATATAAATTAAATTAATCCGAATTAAATTCGAACAACTCACCTCCACTCGGTAAGCTTTCCTATTCAAAATATATTATCAATCATGAAACGTTAATGATATGTACCAATACTCGAACTTTTGACTTTAGATGAAAAGATTGACTTTTCCACAAAATAGAAACGGAGTGTCCCAAACTCGCAATTTCTCTCCGCCATTAACACGCTAAGCAAAAAGCTTCCGTTGAATTCTACTTCCCTATATAGAGAATAACCCAAAAGAAACGAAGACAAAATTCGAACGTTGGAAAAGAAATTACTACAGAAAAAAACAAAAACATGTCGTGTTCCGTTGCCGTAGCTAACTCTCCGGTGTTTTCTCCATCGTCATCTCTCTTCTGTAACAAAACGTCGATCCTATCTCCGTCGACAGAAGCTCGGAATTTAGCGTTGACTCACCTCAAATCTTCATCTTCTCCAGCTTCTCCGTCTGCTTCTTCCCCTTCACCGCCTTTCAGGATCCGGCTTCAAAAGCCACCGACTTTGTCTTTGTTGTCATCTTCTTCTGCTGTTGATTCATCAGAGACATCGCCTTCATCGGGTTCCGATTCGATTGCTTCTCTGGGACCGGGATCGGTGTCGACGATCTTGAAGAGGAAGAGACCGGCGAGGCTGGATATACCGGTTGCGACGCCGGGTATGTGTTTGGGGATTCCGGCGACTCCGTGTGAAGTCGGGAGAGAGTTGGAGAGCGAGGGAGATGGGTATTCGGTTTATTGTAAAAGAGGGAGGAGAGAAACAATGGAAGATAGGTTCTCAGCTTCTGTCGAACTCAAAGGAGATTCCAAACAGGTATTTTTTACAGTTCATAGCATTTTTTCCTAAGAATTGTAGGACAAGGAAATGTTGAAGTGATGAATTTGAACTGAAATGGATGATTTGACATCAAAATCTGAATTTGATTTAGAATGGGTTTGTTAAGCTTGTGGGATTCATGGTTTTAATTACAATTGCAGGCATTTTTTGGTGTTTTTGATGGCCATGGAGGCGCTAAAGCTTCAGAATTTGCAGCCCAGAAATTGGAGAAGAACATTTTAGATGAAGTTTTTCGAATTAAAGACAAAATCGAAACCACTGTAAAGGAAGCTGTTAAAGAAGGTTATTTAAAAACTGATGCAGAGTTTTTGAAGGAAGATGCTGCTGGTGGAACATGCTGTGTGACAGCTTTGATTCGGAATCGAAACCTTGTTGTTTCTAATGCCGGTGATTGCCGTGCTGTTTTGAGCCGAGGTGGTGCAGCCGAAGCTCTCACCTCGGATCACTGACCTTTTAGGGAGGATGAACGGAACAGAATTCGGAATTTGGTAAGCAATATAACAATAAATCGAATTCGAGTACCACTGCCATCAAAACTTGATAGAACCGTGACTGATAATGCATGGTGTGACTTTGTACTTTCAGGGTGGCTATGTTGATTTATGCCGTGGTGTTTGGAGAGTTCATGGTTCTCTGGCTGTTTACAGAGGGATTGGAGATCATCACCTTAAACCGTGGGTGATTGCCGAGCCGGAGACAAAGGTCGTTCATATCGAACCTGAATGCGAGTTCTTAATATTAGCCTCCGATGGCTTATGGGACAAGGTATGAACTATGAAGCCTTTACTCTCTGCTAAGGTACTTACAATCTTTACAGAGTTTGATTTTTCATATGAATCTAACTTATATTCTGTCTTCCTTCTGCTTTTCTAGGTTAGTAATCAAGAAGCAGTCGACATCGCTCGCCCTTCATGTATCAGCATCAGTAAGCCAAATCCATTGTTTGCCTGTAAGAAACTCGTCGACCTTTCTGTTTCCCGGGGATCGTCCGATGATATTAGTGTGATGCTGATTCAGTTAGGACACTATATTTGATAGTCTTCATACAGTTCTTTGGATTGACAGTAGGGTTTAGTCTTTTATTGACCATTCTTTGTGGGAATTTTTGATAATTCTCAGTCTCATTGTTTGTATATTTAAACATTCATTGACACTTTGTAAACCAGAGTATTCTTTGTAGAAATAACTAGCAAATAATTTAAATCAATGATGTTATCTTCTGAAAACTGATTTTTCATGAATTTTTTTAATCATCTTAGGCTTGTATAAACTGTTTTGAATTTGGTTGTTTCGAGTCGAGAGTTATTTCAGACGCCATTTTCTAATTTGATTCGGGTTTTAATTCGAGTTATTTCATTCGAAATAATAACTTTATCAAAAAAAATTAGAACTTGTCATTTTGATAATATTTTAGGCAAAGATCGTTCCATATATTGGGATAGGGATAAGAAAAAAATCGGATCATAGTATTTAGACGATTTATTGTCCATAAATCCAAAAATTATAGCTTTTTAAAATTGAATAAAATTTTATTTTTCATTTAATTTATAATTAATTTTAATATTTTATACTTAAACATAGTGAGATAATAACTTTATCAAAAAACGTTTAAAATCCATTAAATAAAATTAGTTTTGACAAAGTAAAATATACAATTTTAAAATTAATATAATTAATTCCATATAATTAAATAAAATTAGTAGTTGTCTTTTTTTTATCTATTGAGATCATTTGAAGGGCCATGGCACTGTTGATGCCATCTTCCAAGTTGTGCATTTTGAACCACCCAAAGGGTAGATATTTAGACACCAACTGGTTGAAAGTGACGTCACTCTTGACCAAAAAAAATACAAGTGAATATATGATTTAGTGGGTTAACTCGGGATGTGAATCGTTGACTCTATGGACGGGGTCAACCATCTGTCTTCTTTTATTGTGCAACATTTGTGAACAAAACTCGATTCGACTCGAAAAAATCGAATAACTCGATTTGACTTAAGGCGAAAATACTTGATTTGTTTTGATTCGGCTTAAAATTTTATAGATTCGACTCGACTCGAAAAATTTTAAATAAAGTTCGAGTTGTAAAATAAAAATTCGAATAACTCAAAATTTTTAGTAATTAAAAGATTATTTTTAAAATTTGAGATGAGTCTATCATTTTTTATGATATATATACATTGATATATAAAAATATAAAGAAATATCGTTACATATGAAAAAATATATATATACATATCTTATATGATTAGAGAAAGTCGTTTAAATTGGAATCATATCATACTATAACATGATAAATAATTATAATTAAATATTTATAGAACTCGAAAACTTGACTCGAATTTCTTAAACCCGACTCGAACCGAAAAAAATCAAATAAAGTTTGAGTCTTAAAATATGACTCGTCAACTCGAATAACTCTAAATTTTTTTGACTCGACTCGATCGAATACTCACTCCTATAATTCTACCACGTCTTAGATTCGGGGAGGAGGAGAAATTATATTATGAGTAAGTTTTATTACATGTTTATAGATCAACCACTAAAAATCACTTATCTAATTAATTTTTTCATGTCATATTTTTTAAAGTGAATTTTCACTTGAAAAAACTGTTTTTAAAATGAATTAACAGTAATTATGAATGAAAATTCACTTAAAAAATATGACATAAAAATTAATAAAAAATAATTTTTAATGATTAATTTCATGGATGATGTGAAGAAACTTACCCATGATATAATCTCTGTGTGACAGATAGATTCATATTCAAAAGTAAGAATAAAATCATGAAAAAAAAAGAGATTATGCCATAAAAACCAATCACTACACATTTGACCTAAACTTTATCAATGGAATTTAGACAGAATATAAAATTATTTTTATTTCAGTTTGTATGACGAAAGAGATATTGTTTTTTTTCCTTAATTTTTTATACATTTGTTTTTAACAAATGAATTTTTTAATAAAAACTTTAAACATATAAAAGATTTTAAATTCGAATTTTATTTAATATAATTAAATTATTTATTATTTAAACCAACTATTTTTTATTTTAGTTTTTTTGGACAAGAGCAACTTGGTTTTGGTTGGCTACCATTTTGCAATTGCAAATTGCATCGTATCCGTGTCGTTATCGTTTCAATTTTTATATTATTTATTGAAACAAATTAAATACTTAAGTTTGGTGCTAGTATTTTATACTTAAATTGTTTCATATTATTCGATTATTAAAATAAAAACAACATTAAACAATATTTAATATGGTAGTAGTTTTAGCCTCTCAACTTATAACTTTGTCAATTTGATCTTAAATTAAAATAATTTAATAAATTTAACAATAAATTTAAAAAAAATAATCATATCAATTTGACTATAAGATCAATAAGCTAAACTGTCGTATCAACAAATTTAACAATAGCATAAATTATTAATGTGGATTAGAGTTTAGTTTAAAATCAAAGT
The DNA here is from genome assembly GCA_035048815.1 of Abelmoschus esculentus. Classification (NCBI taxonomy): domain Eukaryota; kingdom Viridiplantae; phylum Streptophyta; class Magnoliopsida; order Malvales; family Malvaceae; genus Abelmoschus; species Abelmoschus esculentus. The sequence continues at coordinate 3,042,149 of JAUCBN010000032.1, forward strand.
CATTTAGCTATACAAACACCTCTCTAGTTTTATTTCAACATTATAATAAATTTTTTGTCATTAATTTTAACATTATAATAAATTAAACAATCGTCTTTTTAATCACTAAGATAAGATAGTTCGTACCAGTACAAACACACCTACTTATTAAATCTATGTCCGGATTTGAAGTTCGGTCGGGCGGAAGCATATCCGAACGAAGTACATGTATTCATGTGATTTGGTATTTGGTAACAACTGGCAAGTTGATTCGTTTCATAGTTGTGGTTGTGCATGAATCGAACGAAGCAAGAAAGGAAGACAGAGGCATCAAATTGGGTGTGGTTGAAATGAAAGAGAAATAAATTAATATTGATGCAGGTCACGTTAGAGTGTCGACCGAACAGTTTCTGTGTTGGCTTCTTTGTCTGCCTGTTTTACGACACATTTGGGCAACAAAACCCGCTGTTTTCCTGCCTTTATAACCCGCTTGGACGGCTATTGGTCCCCTAAAAGTAACAAATTCCTAGCATTGCCTTCATGGCTAGATGGTAAGAGTTGTAATTGTTCCATTAGAGTATTTAATTTATTCTCATTCTTTGAATTTACAATTTTTTGAATGATCCATATTTACTAGTTTCTACATGACTTTTTAAATTAGATATACGGATTCTAACTCGAATTTAAAAATTAAATTTTATTAATTTAATTTTAAATTGGATTCAATCTAATTTCACCATAAAAAAGTTACTTAAAATGATACCAATCAGGAAATAAGCAAAAACAAAATGAACCAAACCTAATAAGACCAAACCCGAAATGATACACACGAGTATGAAACTCGAATGGGTCATACTAATTGTAGGTAAGGGTTGTATTATTCAATTTTAATTGAATTAACCAATAAATTGATTTTTTTCGCTTAATTTTGTCGTTAATTCTATGTAGGTTAAAAGAAAGGTTAATTTTGTAAATATGTAATTATCAATTAATTCGTTTTGAAATAGGTTAATTAACTAAATTAATCAAAATTATTATATATTAAATATATATATTTATTTTTTATCATTAAACTTTTAAAAACTATAAAATGATCATTAAATTTTTATCGAATGAACATAAAATAAAAGTTTAATGACTAAAAAATCATTTCAACACAATTTAGTGACATATTGTACAATTTATCTAAAAAATAATAAATTTCGGCTAATTTAAAAACCAACTAAATTAACCGAAATAATTTTGATTCATCAATTCAATTAACGGTTAAATTTTTAAATTTTCTCACTAATTTAATTATGACTAATTTGATTCGATCATCGATTAAATTAATCAAAGTACACACTTAATCGTAGTATAAAAATGGAATACACAAATTCGTCGGTTTTCGACATTTGGATGAGCATCAGGTGTGCAGACAATAATGGATAGACATGACCCCTGTTGCTTTCTATCTCAAGCGGTAGGAAAGATGTGGTGAGATTTAAAACACCATGCAATCCCAACACAACACTCCAAAGCCTAGCCACGGGGTTCGGTGTTTTGCCTCTTTGCCTTTAAAGAAAAATAAAAGAGCTTTCCGACATCATCCCAACAACCTCACTTGCACAGACTGATCAGGCTCTATTATTTCCCACACAACTGGCTTTAAAAAATAAAAACACAGTTCAAATTCATGAAAATCCATCCCTTTGTTCTCTTTTTCTTCCATTTTCAGTTTAAGTGGATGACGATCTCTCTCTTTTCAGCTTTCCTTTCCCTTTAGGTAAGTGAAGTGTTGTAGCTTATCCAATTCATGTCCCTGTTAGGACAGATTAAGGTTGTAGTGGAATGTTGAGAGGCAGCCTTTGGACATGGATGGATGCCATTGGTACAACTAGGATTTGGTTCTTTTATATGCTCCAATCATAGGCATGGTTTAAATCTAAAAAAGGAAAATTACGTAAATAATCTTGATTTTTTCTCTGAACTATTTAGTTATTAAAGTTTTAAAACAGTTAATCGATTCACTCAATTTTATCACTTATTTATTAACTTTTTAAGACGTTTATTTACTGACGAATGAAATTTTTTTTCAAGATTTAAACGGTGAAAAAATTTTACCAACATAAGAGAAGTAACATATTAAAAAACATGCTTCATCTAATGATGAAAGAGAGAGAATAACGAGAAAAAATCTATAATATTTCTAATCGATTTACAAAGCATTTATAACAGAAATAAAAATCGAATTCAGACTCATAAAATAAAAATAATACTGATAAAATTTGGCACAAAATATTATAAAAAAAGTTTATTTGAAACCTGGCATGACCTTAGGTCTACTGATTTTGACCCTTCATTCAAAAGGAAAGCCTTTCTTCAAATAGCATCACCCTATAGTTTTTAAAAGGGAAAAAGGTAAAACCAATCCAAAGTCGTAAAACAATGCGTACCCGCAAGGTTGAGAGTACGAAAATACCAGGACAAAACAATAAACTCGATTCACTAATCTTATCCCATTCCATTTTGACCCTTAATTAATCAACCACCTAATTGGTTGTTTAACACTAACAAGATTTCATTTAATTTAATACAGACAGGTGGAGCACGTCAACTCAAAACTCATCACTCAAAAAATAAAACGACAGAGACAAGCATCCTTCTATGTTTTTTCATTCGTGCAACGTGTACGAACCAATTCATGACACGTAATCGGATCGTTAGGTTTCAATTTGACTTCAACTTGGCAACTCCATATCTGTACATTTAATTAAATCGACGGCTTAGATCAAAAGTAAGTAAAAGAGGGTTTGAGTCATGATCCTCTAAATAAATCAACGGCTGAGATTAACTACAATTGGCACAAGGATAAGGATAAAACCCAGAATCATCCTCCAGTATCCAGCTTACTTACGTCAAAACACTTGCCCAGTTTCCAACTCAAGAAAATCAAACCGTTTCCCGGTTTATCCATTTATAAATTCCACGTAGGCATTAAATATTATTATTAAAAATAATTATCTTACTCGTATTTAAATACCCACGTTCGGGCCCTCAGAAGACATACGCCGAAGAGGGGGGAAACAGAGATGGAGAAACAGAGGAATATGCAGAAAACTTCATGGAAAAGAGGGGAGTTTATAGGCAGAGGCTCTTTTGGTACCGTGAGCTTGGCGGTCGACGAAACCAACGGTGTCGTTTTTGCTGTAAAGTCCGTTGATTTAGCAACGTCACTTACCAACCAGTTGGAGTCTTTAGAGAACGAAATTAGGATCCTTCGTTCACTGTCATCTCCTTACGTTGTTAAGTATCTCGGGGATGACGTTACTCCGGAGAATTCTTGCCGGAATCTTCACTTGGAGTACCTGGCGGGTGGTACTGTTTCTGATGTGGCGAATGTTAAGAGCCGGTTGGATGATGTGGACGATGGGATTCTGCGGTGGCACACGCGTTGCTTGGTTTCGGCTTTGAAGTACGTGCACGGTGAAGGCATTGTGCACTGTGATGTGAAAGGGAGAAATGTTTTGCTGGACTTGGATTCTAATTCCGTAAAGCTTGCGGATTTCGGTTCGGCGATTGCGATTGAAAAGCAAAGCGCGGGAGATGTTCCTAAGCATCTGATCATGCCACGTGGAAGCCCTTTATGGATGGCGCCGGAGGTGATTCGCGGTGAGTTTCAACGGCCGGAGAGTGATGTCTGGTCCTTGGGATGCACTGTCATCGAGATGATCACAGGGAAGCCAGCTTGGGAAGATCACGGTTTCGACTCACTATATCGAATTGCTAACTCGGATGAATTACCCGAGTTACCAACGCAGCTATCCGAACTCGGCAAGGATTTCGTTGACAAGTGTTTGAGAAGGGACCCGAATCAAAGGTGGAGCTGCGATCAGCTGCTGCACCATCCATTCATAGCATCAGCTTCACCGCCCAAAATAACACACGAATCATCTCCGCGTTGCGTACTCAATTTCGCAACTTCAGATTTCGACGAAAACACAGGGAATTCTGAATCGTCGGCGAGGGATAGGATCGGTCAATTAGCAGAAGGAGGAGGGGTAATTTGGGAATCGGACGGCTGGGCGACGGTAAGGAGTTACGCCATCGAATCAAATGTAAATTCCGAGGAAGGGACAAGTAAGGAAAATCCGGAGTTGACGAGGACACGTTTGGAAATTCCCAATTATTTCGATATCAATATCAGCAACTCAGTAGACCGGGATTGCGGGGACATCGAGCTTGTAATATGGGTAAAATCGTCAAATTCCGATCTACGGTGCGGTGGGTGGAGGTGCGAGTGGTCTGCGTCACAAAAGGTTGAGTTTGCGGTGGAGAATGGATTCTGTAATTTATTATTACATTTTATTTTATTATTTATTTTTAAAACCCATTTGTTTCCTTTGTTATTTTATTGTAAAATATTTCCCTTTGTTTCTGTACCTCCAATTTTTTTAATTTCCAAATCGACCATTCTTTTTGAAGCTCGTTCGAAATCTTTGTTGAAAGGGAAAGGCATTCTCAATGACCACTAACGTCCGAGCACGTATCTTTTGAACAACTTTAAGGGGCTTTGGCTAACTCAGTAGTCAAGTTGAACTAATAATATAATATAAGAAATGGAGAGTGAGGAAGTTTAAGAGAAAGAACTATTTATTTAATTAAAGCATATTTAATGTCATTAGGGTTTTATTTAACTCTTTCGAAAGCTTAAACAACACTTAAAAAATATGCCATCATTCACACAATTATAGTACTTTTTAGGTACAAATTACAATACTTAAATTACTTATAAACCATTAATCTTTAGATCAGAGATATTAATTCAATTCATATCTAATCCATTTTAAACACTCTTTTAAATATATAATAATTGAGAATTGAACTACTAATTTCAATAAAAAAATAAATCACGATTATCTTAAAAGATTTAAGTTTAATAGATACATATAATATTAAAAAATTAAAAACATATATAAATAAATATTATTTTATAATATTATTTAAAAAATATAAATTAATTAAAGGTAAATTAATTGTTGACTATTTCTTTTAAAAATAACTTAATTAAATTATTTCAGAACTATTAGAATCCAAAATACAATTAAGTCATTATGTTGAGGGAAATTATCCCTCCCAGAGATATAATTAAGATTGGAGGTTGAAAAACAAAACAAAAATATGTGAAAGTGAAATAAATTTATAAATAAATAAAAATTTTAAAAATTTAAATAAAAAATAAATATAAAAAAATCTACAAAAGTGAGGAGCGATTATTCTTGTCCACCCTTATTTATGAGAGATTATTAGGTGAACCTTATTTACCACGTCATCTATGGTCCAAGCAATCAGGACCGTTGATTTTTAAATAACCACTTAATAACTACCCACTCACTAAGTCTATATAGGAAAGAGGTGATGATTCACTTAAAAAAAAATTAAAATCAACAGTCCTGATTAATTGGGGCCATGAATGACATGATAAAAGGGTTCACCTAATTATTTTTCCTTATTTAGTTTTGTTATTACCCCTCCCCTTATATTTGGCTTCGTTCACAAGTCAAATTAATATTTTTATTAAAGATATTTTTAATTTTAAAATAAATACTATCATCTGATTTTTTTATTATTTAATTAATTAGTAGATTTTATATTTATTCAAAGATGACGTGTTTAAATAAATCTTATTACATCGTAAGTAGCATGGAAATCCAATTCCATTTTGTCACCCACACTTCACCAGAAACTCAAACTATATGGATCGTGTTTCTCTTGACGGCTGCTCTGGTCATCGAGAAGACACACAGTAAAACAGAATAGAATCTGTTCAACCCACAAGTTGCTGTGGGAATATAACACCAACTCCATCATTTTATTATTAAAAATTCTATAAAATAATGATCAAATGCACGTATTCTTATCCATTAAGACATGTTTGGTTGATAAGAAACAACACCAATAAGATAATTAACATTAAAATAACACATTCAATGAAGGAGAATCTTCTTTCAACACTACTACTTGTTCTTGAAATTAGGATCTTTTCTCTTCACTGTCTCTTCCTGGAAGATTATTGATTTGTCAACCAGCGACATGGACATGTTCAAGCATGTAAGATTCGTTGGTTGGTTTGGATTGTCTTTGTCTTTGGATGAGAGTTTGGAAGGTTAATTCAACGTGTTCCATGGAAGTTTGTAGCCTAGGCATAATAATTTTATAACACCAACATAGTCTGTTCCGCGGACTTTTTCTCTATCGTTTTAATGATGTTTTACAGCTCGGCTACCATGGATTCTTTATATTAGAATGAGATAAGTAGGACAAAATTATAGGTACTTTAGTCACGTTATGTATGAGATTAATCAATTAAAAATATTTAATTATTTTTTTTCATCTCGTCATTTTTATCAATTGGATCTTCACTGATATTTATCGTAAATTAAGTTTTAAAATAGATTTTAACAAGCGAAGATTCACTTGGTAAAAAAAAATATTTTTGATCGATTGATCTCATAAATGACGTAACGTTAATGTATATAATGATGATTGCAAGGGCGGAACATAGGGAGTTTCAAGCCCGGTCCCCGCCAATTGTTGTTTTCGTATACTACATAGAGTAAAAAATTAAAAATATAATTTATTCTAAAAAAATCGTATTTTGATCTCCGATAATCTATAAAAAATTTAAAATATATATTCTGGTTCCTCTATAAAAAATTTTAGTTTTGCCCCGTTTGTTTTGTAATATATTTATTGGAACCAAGTAATACAAAAATGGTGAGCATGGAATGGGAAATCTGTTTTTTGGCAAATGCATGGAGATGCTTTAAGTCTCCTTTGTATCCACACCCACGGGAAGAAACAAGAAAGCCAGCAAACGATACAGTACAGACACCTATCCAAAGCCTCTGCCTTGTTCCTGTAAGTTTTTCAATTACCATGTTCATGATGTGCATAAAGAGCTAAATGTTATAATGATGATGCTGATCTTCCTATCAGTAAAATGATGATGTTTATGTTCTTCATGATGCAGGTGTTATTACAAGAATAAATAATGGTAAGATTGCAGACTCCTTTGCGAAGAAGGCTGAGATGTGTTATAAGAAGAGGTCGGATCTTATAACTCAAGTTGAGGCGTTCTACCGCATCCGCATGTACCATTCTTTGGCGCAGCGTTATGAATTATGATCACCTGACGGGAGAATTGAGGAAGAATATGCCGTTGGACCTGCAATCTCAGGGTTGTGGCATCTCTGACATTGGCTCTGATATTCCCCATAGAGGCATAGATGTCCTGCGTCCTGCTGGTTTTGATGTCTTCCTTGCTTCTGGTGGGAACAACTCTGATCTGTACCAGAAAGGAGATAAGTCATCTTGAGAGGAAGCAAATTTATTGGACAATTCAAGATCTGCAGGGTCGGTCCAATACGGCTGAAATTGTGGAGCTGAAACTGGAGCTTGCTGAGAGAAGCAATTGCATTGAAGTTTTAAACGTGCAGAACATAAGCGTGTGTACAGGCAAGCTCATTACTTGCATTTTAAACGTCTTTGCAGCTTCATTAATGACTTCAGGATCACAATTTGACTCGAAACCACTGGGTCTCGTCCCGACTTGATAAGTATTGATTTTTTATTAAAAAATAAGTTTGGGTTGGATCGGGTTTAAGATAAAAATTTTCCGACCCAATCCCATACGTTTATATATTTTTACATATGATATTTAATATTTTATTTATTATATCAAGTCATATCGAATCGAGTCGGATAAAATGAATACTTTAACTTTTAAATTGAATTCAAAATTTAGACAACCAAAAACCCATCCAGCTCATCCCTCCTTTATAAAGACCACACTATTGCATCCACATCAAACAAATCTTCTTTACGAGTTACGACTTTTCTTATATTTTCCCATCAGCTGTGTTGATACAGACATAATTAGCTCAATTTCTGGTCTGACTCCCCCTACTATGCTAAAATTTTGATTTAATCCTGTAATATTATTCGTTCGTCCAAATTATATTCTAAACTCTAAAGTTCAAACATAGATCTCAAAACGTAAATTTTAAATCTTACACCCTAAATTAAATTCTTAAATTCAAAAATAGATAAATTTATGTAAACTAAAATTTGTACGGTTTTGTAAAAAAAATCTATTAAGTTACTTTAATATTTAAAAAAAAAACATAAGTTATAATATTTTAAAAGAAAATTCGACATTAGCTCTTTGGCAGGAATGGTTAATCTTGTTAATAATTTGGATAACTAATAACATTATTAAAATAGAAGTATAATATTACGTTAAATTACAGTTGAGGGGCTAATTTTAAATTTTTACTGAAGTGGAAAGACCAAAATTGTAATTTAACAACACAGTTAATAGAGTTTGGGAATCTCGCGTATCAATCTTATGGTTTTTCAAATTACATAATCACTTAATTATGAGGTCAATTTTATTTTACCATTGAAATTATATTTTTTATTAATCATACCATTTAATTATTTAAATAATAATAATTAAGTCATTAATTATTAAAAAATAACAAATTAACTTATGGTTAAAAAAATTAGTATAGTTATACATTTGAGCCTTACTGCTTGTAATTTTATTAATTTTGTCTTAATTTAATAAGTATTAATAACATCTTTTATTTTGTTTTTGATACTCATATTTGTTCTGTCATATTCACTTAAGTTATGAATTTTAGATCCACTAAAACACCTATTTTCTTCTTCTAGAATATATCACCTTCCCTCCACGTAACATTAAAATTAAATTTAAGATTTATAAAAAAATATAAAAATATTAATAAAAAATAATAACTATAATAAAACTTATCTTATAATTAAGCGATCATAGTTTATATTTTTTGAATCCCTATAGTTGGAGAAATTATATCATGGGTTAGTCCTACCACGTCATCCATGGGACCAACTACTAAAAACCACCCACATCATCATTTTTTTCCATTTCATATTTTTAAAGTGAATCTTCACTCATATTTACTGTTAATTATTTTTAAAAATAATTTTTTAAGTAAAAATTCACTTAGAAAAAAAATATGACATAAAAATTGGTGATGTGGGTGGTTTTTAGTGGTTGGTCTCATGGCCACGTGGTGGGACTGACCCATGATATAATTTTCCCTAGGCATATGTCACTCCTTTTTTGATAAGATTTTTTTTTCGAACATTAAAAATTATTTTGAATTTTTACCTTTTAAATTCTAAATTTTATTTTTATCTTCAGTATTCTAAACCTTAACCCTAATTCTATTTTTTTTTATGATGAAATATAAACCCATCGAAAAATTACACGATTTTTCCTTTCATTATCCCAGCCAGACTCCCTGGTCATTAGGGAACTCATTCATTTATGACCTAGAGATGGTGATGGAACTTGGAAGCCTGGACCCTGTGCATGTCTCCAGGGTGGATTTCTTTATATCTGTGTAGATTATTTCCCAAAGTTGTGCAACAAATTTCAACTCCTTAAAAGCTTACAGAAGAATGAAGAGATCAGTAATCGGATGCAACCACCACTGAAAATAAAACATGGCCTTTTTAACATAATTTCTCCTTACCCTAACTCAAAAAGAATTACAATTCATATTTTATTTCAACATCATGCACAAGGTCTAATTCTGATTTTAGTCCCTCTACGATGCTGAAACTTGAGATGTAATCCCTCTACTCGTATTTTAGTCGTAATTAAAGCGATCACTATTACTACTATTCAATCATATGATCAAACTAATACATATCAATCATGTTCAACCAAGAGAAAATCAACATGTCATAGTAAAATAAAGGGATTAAATCCCGAATTTCAGCATAATAGAGGGACTAAAATAAGAGTTGGACCTATAGAGATTAAAGCATATAGCAAAAATCAGAGGAAGCTAAGATCTATAAGAATAAATCTCTATAGACCCAACTTTTCTTTTCTTTTTCTAGAAGAAATAGAGATGCATGAGTGTGTATGCAAGTAAAGGAAAAGAAATATAGTAATTGTGTGAAAAGAAGGGGAACTAAAGTAAAATTAGAGGACTTATTCTGGTAAGCTGTAATAATCATTACTTTATTCTCTCTTTTTTCCTTTGATTTTGCACTGTCAGCATCCTTCACCGCCCTTCTTTGATATGCACACTTTTCTTTTCAACCTTGATTCTCAAGCAAACTCCAGCCAATTGCAATGGTAGCATTGGAAATGGCAAAGGGTTTGAAGGGAAAGCTATGGAAATGGAAGTTGGCAACTTGCAATCACTCAGCTCATAATGTTTAAAACATGCAGGAAGATGAAAAGTGAAGGTAAAAAAAGAAATCTGTACTATTCTGTAGAGGGATTGAATTGCAGAAAATGAAAAAGTACAGGGACTATCTGTCGAATTTAAACAACAGGAATCTAAAGGTAACATTTGACCGGAATTGAATGTTGCACCTAACATGGCTAGCCACTTAATTCAGTGCCAGCAACCTCAAGCAAATCACTTGGCTACTTCTCTGTATTTCACACATCAGCCTTAGCTAAGCAGGTAACCGTAGCTTGCATTAAAAGTAAGGAGCATTGAATGGAATGCATAAAAGGTGGAAAAAATTATAGCAAAATCATTCTATGCTTGAATTCTTCTTCATTTTGTCATCCTTTTGATGAAAGCTGAGGAGTCACGGAGGAGAAAATGTCAGTCGGAGACGATGAATCGCGATTCCGTCAACCGATCAGCCTCCTCAAGAAACAACTTGAGGCTTCCTTGGCTATAAACGATTCATTGGTGAAAGAAAATCAGGACCTGAAACAGGAGGTAGCTCGTTTGAAAGCACAGATCAGTTCCCTCAAGGCACATGACAATGAGAGGAAATCATTGCTTTGGAAGAAGTTGCATAGCTCGAAGGAGGACCGGAATACCGACGTGTCGCAGCAGAAATCATCGGAATCGGAAAACGTGTATCCAAGGCCAAGTTTCCAGGAATTGGCTATGAGAAAAGAAAGGCAATTAGAAGCACCAAAACTACCGTCAAGGTCGCATCATCCTTTTATCTCCGTATCCCCAAAGGAAGTAAATGAAAACAAAGCTAAAGCGACATTGGTACCGGCACCTCCAGCACCACCATTGCCATCGAAATTGTTAGCCAGCTCGAGATCGATCCGTCGTGTACCTGAAGTCGGGGAGCTTTATCGCTCTCTAAAGAGGAAAGATGCCAACATCGAAAACAAAACCAACATGACAGCAACCCCATTGGTTGCATTTACTAAGAACATGATAGGCGAAATCGAAAACCGATCGACATATGTTTCAGCTGTAAGTACATTAGCCTTTCACTTCCAAATCCAAACCCTACTTTCGTTTAATTTCCTAACAAAATGTTGATACCAATAAACTAACACAGATCAAATCCGACGTCGAAAAACAAAAGGAGTTCATAAATTTCTTAATATCAGAGGTACAATCTGCAGCATTCAAAGATATATCAGATGTGGAAGTATTCGTTAAGTGGCTAGATCAAGAACTATCATCCCTGGTCGATGAAAGGGCAGTTCTGAAGCATTTCCCACATTGGCCGGAGCAAAAAGCCGATGCTCTGAGGGAAGCAGCGTTTAGCTACCGAGACCTAAAGAACCTCGAAACCGAAGTATCATCGTTTAAGGCCAACCCCAAAGAGTCTTTCAATTCAGAGTTCAAAAGAATGCAAGCATTGCAAGACAGGCGAGCATGTATAAACTGGTTTACTTGCTATAAACTTGGATATTTAGAATCAATAGTATAAATTAACATGAATTTGGCAAAACTTGCAGGCTGGAGCAAAGTGTGAACAGCATAGAAAGGGTGAGGGAAAGCTGTAGCAAAAGATACAGAGATTTGCAGATCCCATGGGAATGGATGCTGGAAACTGGTTTGATTGGTCAGGTAGGTAGATCCTAACATTATGGTTTTCAAACAGTAACTTTTAATTAAAAAACGAGCAACATTTTCCCTTTTTTTCAACTATGAAGTGCGTTTAAAGGGATCATCAAACTGATGAAATTACCTTGCTAATGAAGCTAGGAAATTCATCTCATCTCATCTTTTATCTGCGAAAATATAACAAACCAGAACAAATCCATGATTTCTGCAGATGAAATTCAGCTCACTGAGGCTAGCAAGGGAATACATGAAAAGAACAGGCAAAGAAGTGCAGTCCAACGAGAGCAATGTCTTGCTTCAAGGAGTTCGGTTTGCTTACAGAGTTCATCAGGTAACAACCAAAACATCAAAATTATGTCTGTTCTGTTTTAAAAATTCTGTGTTCCTTTAACCAACCAGTTTAATGTTTCAGTTCGCAGGTGGTTTTGATGCAGAGACCATTCGTGCCTTCGAAGAATTGAAGAAGATCAGCAACCTTGGTATTCATAAACAATAGCCTCAGACATGTTCAAATCCAAATGTATTTTTTATGGCAAGAGTTTAAAAGAAACCTACTAATATAGTTATTCAATATTTAAAAGTTGCATACTACATAGTTTACACAAATACAATTTGATTTCGGTTCACCGTATAGTATAAAGATTGAAGTTAAATGATCGAACCAAATCAAATTCTTAGCTTCATTAAAAAGGATCCATCCACCGACGGAATAAGTTTAGTTTAGTTGACGAGTAATATTTTGTTATATAAATTTTATTTGAAAATTTTTAAATCGAGATGAGTTTGTAAATTTTGAGTTAAGTTAAAATATTTAAATTTTTATCGAATTGAATTTTAAATAACTATACAATATATCTATATATAGCATATCGATGAGAGTATAAAAGACTCAACAAAGAAGTAGAGTTAAAAGACTAAATTGAATAAACTTTAAAGTTGAAAAACTAAATTATAAAAACAAAACATTTGTTTTCATAAAATGAAATTGAAGTTACGTAGATAAATAAGAAAATTATATAAAATTGAGAGACTAAATTTAATTTAAAAAATCAATCTATTAATTAATAAAATATTTAAGTTATTTAATTTTACATATCATTTGATTTCTATAAGTTAAATTATATTTGATTTAATATATTTTTTCTTTTAAATTATATTTTTAAATTTATGACGTAAATTATTTTTTTACCTGATGATCTCTAAACTTTTACGTCGTTATTCATACTGTTAAAAAATTTTACTAACCAATCAGAATATGCCACGTCATTTTATATTTTTAAAATAACCAATCAGAATATCCCCTTCTTCATCCTCTTTACCCCTTTCTGTAAAATCCCTCTGCAACTCAGTTGAACCATATTGGTTTTACTCTTCACCCTTCTCACCTGTATTTCTTTCCAGATCAATAGTTTCCTCAATTACTCTTCTACCTAGTTTTTTGTCAATGTATGGTTTGGGTTGTTTTATTTTAATATTCATATAACCCATCCATCATCTCTGCCATTTGCTTTCTCCATTGCCAATTCAGTATTGACATTACTGGACCAGATGCATATTCTACACCCAAATGAGTGTTGTGCCTAAACCAGAAGAGTTTGGTGCTATACTGAGTCCATTTAACACAGCTTGTGTTGGATCAAAACATGTAATGATAATCATAGTAACTGTTGTAACAATAATCATAATAATTGGAAATAAAACATGTAAGTTTTGTTCCATATCCTTGTGCATGAAACGGTGAGAGCTTCTGGTATTATGTGGAATATAGTGTCACGGTCCATTACCTTCTTCCTAAAAATACATGTCTGATAGGATGCCTAGCGTCACCTCTTTTTTAGGTGTGACATTCTCCCCTACTCAACCTCGTGATACCCTTATCACGAGCGAAAATCGGCCTGAAATTGAAGAGTTAAAGGACCGTTCTAATACCACTTGTCACGGAGTTATTACCCGCTTCCTAAAAAACATGCTTGATAGAATATACAACGTCACCGTATATATATCCCAAAACTTCTATTTTTCTTCCCGGTATAAAATTAATGTCCTTTGCTTTTTTAAGCGTAACAATGGTCTCAGCTTACACCTGCGTAATGGGCAGGATATTAGCTTGTCTTAGTAAAATAATTGTGGATTTGCAGCTTTTTACATTCCCAAATTAAGTTTTCATGTAATGATGATCCATACTTTGATGTATTGTAGTTGAAAATTCGATTCAATTTCATCATTGAGTCAATGATCTTACATTTAAATTCAGATTGATCTCGACTTAAAACAACTCGAATCAAAACTAGTGTAATAGTGTAACCGTCCAGTTGGCAGGAGAAAGATTTTGACAACAGGGTGTTCTAATATGTGACAGCCTTGGATGGATGTAAGGTGTAAAAGAGTCTGAGTAGTTTTGAGTTTATCTCAATAAAATAATTTGAGTTTTTAACGAGCCGAATCTAATTGAATTAAATATTAAGATTTTAATACATTTGAGTAAATCGTGATGTGTTTTGTCTTATTTACCGTCTTAGAAGACGGGTACATTGCGGTGGGATTGGATGAAGAAGTCACGAGGCAACTCCTAGTGGCACAAGAGCTTGATAAATTACCCTAAACATGCATCCAAAAAGGTGGAAATTGAGTCAAAAGGGAAGCTCAGTCTGGTTGGATTCACATGGGGCTTCTGATCCCAAACCTCACTTGCCGTGTTGGGTTCACCCACCCTACTTTGCTTGCCCCTCCCTCACTACATAACCACCAAAAAGGAAGTAGAGAATCGTAAAGGGATCAAATGTCACAAACAAATGCTCTCTCAAGGTCATGGATATCGGGAATAGGTTCACATGAAGAATCCTACAACCCATTTCCTCAGCTGCCGTCGCCTTCACGAGTCCTTCATTTCCTCACCTCCCTCATTTCCTCCTTGGATTCTGGGATTCTCTCTTCACGTAATATATATTTAAAGGGTTAAGGGGAAGAATTCCATGATTTAATCACCCATCCCAACAAACAACTTGACTTTCACGTAAACGTTTCCTAATTATATATGCACATAGAAGATTCCAAATTTCCAATTCCATTGATTTCTTAATCTTCTGACTCTGACCATATGTTATAACCCCACAGTTCCATCTCTTTAGACTCTAAATACTTCAACTTTGCACAGTTTGAGCTCTCAATCTTCAAAACATAACATGTCAGTTTCTCTGGACTCTCCAGAGCAGACCTCGAACCCCATTTCTCATCTTCTCGGGTTCATTCCTTCCTACGATGGCAACGTCTTGCTAGCTGCCGTCATCTCCCTGCTTCTCGTAATCCTCTTTGTGCTGCTCCTCCATGTCTACGCCAAATGGTTCCTAGCTCAAGCTCGCCAGAGAAGTCAATCTTCTTCCCTCTCTCACGTCTTCCGCCATTTCCACGCATTCGACGCCACCTTCCCTACCACCCCATCAAAGGGTCTTGATTCCTCGGTCATCTCATCGATTCCGTTGTTTGTTTTCAAAGTGGAAGATCACAACAAGCTTGGGTCAGAATGTGTGATTTGTTTAAGTCTGTTCGAGGAGAATGAAGTGGGAAGGAAGTTACCCAAGTGTAGCCATGGTTTCCACGTTGAATGCATTGATATGTGGCTGCACTCTCACTCCAATTGCCCCGTTTGCAGAGCTCCTGTGTTGAGTAATCACACGGATTCTCAGTCGCATTCGTCGGAGACGAGGGTGGAAGTATTGAACGGTGATAATCTTACTGATTCGTCCGATTCTGGTGCTGCCGCCGTTGATGGTAATGATAATCTTTCAACATCTTCTTCTTCTTCTTTGGCACTCTCTTTGAAGAGAATGCTGAGTAGGAACAGATCAGAACGCAAAGTTTTTCCCACATCAATCCCTAGTGAGCATCAAGTTTGAGAAATGATAAAAAGAGTGTTTTTCATGTTTATGTTCATAAATCCCATCACTTTTTGTATAAATCTTGGTACTACTTCTCACTGATCAAGGTGATTAAGACTTAACGAGACTAAGATAACTTATCCAATTGCTAGGTTACTATAAGCTAATGATTTCATAGTTCAAACCCCGTTAAAGCTTGGCAAGAAGAGACTGAGACGGTGGTTATATAATTCACGACAAGAAACTGTTGGTCTGAAAAGTCTGATTGCGTTGAAGGACAATGTGTCCTTGTTTTGTGGTCAATGTTATTTAATCGATCATGTGATGGGAGGGACAGGGGAGAATGACTAAAATATTGTTATTAGAAATTTTAATTCCAAAAATATAGTTTACACCTAATTATTTCCCAGAATATTATGAAATACTGTAGCAATCAGAAGACCAAAGTCTTTCAACCCGATTTTGAACAGTAACACGAATAAAAAATAATATTTTTTTTGAAGAACAAGGGTTTATAACCCGAATTTAAACAGTATTATAAAAAAAAAAAAAAAGGCCACAAGTTTACACTCGACCTTTAAATAGTGTTTTGGCACTATTCAAATACCAACATCATGCAACCCGTCTTTGGCAGGCTCTTTGGCAACCTTGGCTGCATTGGCAGCCATGCATAAATAAAGGCTGCTTGCATGTAGCACTCTTTCATATATTCAAAACCATTGGGTTTATAACCCATTTTTGATGCACAACCTTTAGGTAGTGTTATCGTCGGAACACAGAAGGATAGGGGCAGTGTTGATGGGAAAGGGCAAGGTAGGGGTGTTGAATAAGGGTGTTAGGATACTGTAAAAATATTTTTTATAGTATTTTAGATAATAGGTAAGATTTTTTAATTATTATAATAATTTAAAATTTTATAGGGGTATTAAATATTTTCTGATTTGAAGGTTATTAGTGATTTTTAAAATTCGTTTAGAGGTAATTAAGTAAAATTATTAATTTTTCTTTTAAATATGTATGTTGAGGATGGTGAAAATTTTGTTTGATATCATTTTGTGTAAATAGGAAGAAGGAAGGAAGAAAGAAGAGGAATTTGAGCAGAAAATTTTGTAAGTATTTTTAGAATAATTTATTTATTTATTTATTTATTAAAATGTTTGTTTCTTTGTGTAAAAAATCAGAGATTGATAATTTAGATGAATATTGTTCATGTATATTTATTTTTAAAATCGAAAGATGAAGCATTTTATTTTAGGAAATTTGTATAGTTTTAGAAAGTTATTTCGAATATATTTGTGGATTATTTTTCTAATCTAAAAATGTTAGTATTATTTTTTAAATTTAGTCTCGTTTTATTTTTTTTATATTATGTATTATTATTTATATTATTTCTCAAAAAAAAATGCAGTCAAAATGAACAACAATAGCTTCATTGCGAATGTTCATTACAATGGAAAAAATTGTGAAAAACGATGCTGGTATTGAACTCGACTGTGATAGTCTTACGAAGATGAAATTTAGAAAAGACATCACGCTTCGAATATTAAAGGAGAAGATATCAGAGAAAATTGGAGGTTAGATTCATAGTTTGAGATATCGGTGGCTTTGTGATAGTTCAGTCAAATATTCTGCAATATCTCTCGAAGATAATACAGATTTGGAATTAATAAGCGCAGAGCATGAGTCAATGAGTATTCGAAATGTTGATTTATTTACTGAGATTCGTGATCATTCTATCTCATCCAGAAAAGAACGTTGTTGGAGAAAGTAGTGAAATATGTATTGATAACGAATTTGATCTAGTTGGAGGAAGTTTCGTTTCACTAATGTCAACCGGGGAGAATCTACGAGGTCAATAGGGGGAATCACTTGAAGATTCAAGCGAAGATGAAGATATTGATGATCCTGATTTGTTTCCTGATAACGTTGGAGAAGCCCCTAATTTCGGTGTTGGAGAATTAGTTCAAATGGGGAATGACACTACGTTTTATGAACCACCCAATCATATGAGCTCAGTGGATTTCGAAGCGATGAGAGCGCCAGATTTTCCAGATATACCTCATTTAAATTCTAGCCAGCAGGGTGAATTATTTGTTGGACTTCGATTTTACGAAAAAAATGAAGCAACATTGACAATTAAAGAGTATAGCATTATGCAACATGTAGATTATGTGGTTGTTGAATCTACCCCACGGACTTTCTTTGCGAAGTGCGTAAAATTTGGACAAGAGTGTAATTGGAAGATTCGAGTGTCATATGTTAAGAAGATTGATCGTTGGGAGGTGATAAAGTACAACGGTGACCACACGTGTCTACGAACATCCATTGATCAAGACCACAGCAAATTGGACTCAAATATAATAAGTCATCATATGATGAAGTTGGTTGAAGCGAATCCCAGGGTTCCCATTTCTACAATACAGGCATCCGTACCACAACCCCGTGTGAGCTTTTTTACCGCACCATCTAAACAAAATAAAAATTCTATTAAATAATTAAATTAAAATGAAAACTTAAAATTAAAAGAATAAGAATAAAATTACCGAGACACAAGAGGGAACTGAAGCGATGTCCGTGTAACTGGTGTCCAAAAAGGTAATCGTTTCCAAGCCCACGCTTGTAACAACAACAAACATCCACCGATACCACGAATCTTATGGTCATCTACTATAGTAGCACCCTTGTACAACTCACGATACAAAAACGCTAATACAGCAGAACCCCAATTGTAGGTGGCAGCTTCCCATGGATACCTTAAAAAACGTAGATATCTTGTATGAACAACATTGCCAGATTTATCTGGCATTAATATGCCCTCAATCAGTTGAAGAATATAAGCTCGACTAGCATTATAAATTGTACCAACGGAGCTATATTCACCAAGTTGGAAATTATTTTGCAACCAACTCAATTTTACCCGACCTCCTTTCAAATTAGATTTATCTGGAACCTGTCCAAGGTAAAATTCGCAAATGGTTTCAGGTGTAGCTTTCACATTATCGATGTTCGGGTCACCAGTCAATGGACTACCGATCAATGGTGCTTCGTTTACTGGGAGCCCAATCAACATGACCACATCTTCAAGTGTGATCGTACATTCCCTACACGGTATATGGAATGTATGGGTTTCAGGCATCCAACGCTCAATCAGAGCGGCTATCAATCCGGGTACCAACTTATACCCCCGAATGAATGTCGCATGATAAAATCCAGAACCTTTTAACCAATCAATGATCTGATCGTCTGGATGGTTACGGGTCATGGTCAAGTTATACCTAAATGTATCCTCATAATCCTGTAACACGTTAAAATATATAACAAATATTATTTTTAATATAATTAAATTTTTATTAAATAAAATACAAACAAATTAGTACCATTTCAGGAATCGGTAAACTGCTAATATGTCGATCTTGTAACCACAAAAGAGAAACTTGCTCATCCATCCTACAAGACAAGAAAATATATTATTTTACTAAACGAATTATTTTGCTAAGCTACAAACTAATTATTTGGCTAAACTAATTTATAAAAATAGTTATTTGCAAAACTAATTTAATAATTATTTTGCTAAGCTAGAAACTAATTATTTGGCTAAATTAATTTATAAAAATATATTTATTATAACTAAGCCACGGATTAAGCAGTTAGTTTGACTAAACACATCAAAAACAAAATTAATTTCATGTTCATGAAAAATAAATTAGATAATATTATAATAAATTAATTGACCTTCAATTAAACAAAATTAACCTTTCTTGAACCACTTATTGATTATCGTATTCAAGCCACATGAAAAACTAATATTGTTTCTCTAAAAGATTTAATAAAACTACAATCTTTTAAATTTGTTGTCGATATATAAATTAATTATATACTTTAACTAATTCAACTCGATCAATTAATTGAATCGAATGATTTAACATTTTTTTAGCTCATTTTTTATTATCCTATTTATTTTCTTATTGTAGCTACTCTACACGGGTTGAAAAATCAAACATTTGTTTGGTTTCTATTTTTCTAACTTTATTTTTTCCTAGTAATGATTCCAGAATTCACCGTAACATGATAAGTTAAATTTATTATTTCGTATTATATGAAGAAAATCATTTTTCATAATCACTATAAGATAAAATGATGACAATGAAATTGGGAGAATGATTAAAATATTGTTATTAGAAATTTTAATTCCAAAAATATAGTTTACACCTAATTATTTCCTATTTTAATTCCTATTATTAGATAATTATTATTTCATATTATTTCTTATTTTTTGGGGCTAAAATTTAAGTATAAGATTAAAATCATCAACTACTAAATAAATTAACTCACAAAATTAACAAATAATCTAAAATTTTAACAATAACAATATGAAATTAACCAATAATCTCTAAAAATATAAAAAAATAACAATAATAAAACAAAACATTATAACTACTAAAATATAATTAAAATATTTTTTTAAACAAAAAAAACACTTACAGATTTAAAAAGAAATTTCTCTTTTTTCTTCTTCTCTTTCTCTTCTCCTTCTCTTTCTCGTATATATTTTCAATTCACTCTTTCAAACCTCCTTCAAACTTCTCTATTTAATTTCATCTCTATCAAATATCAACCACCATTCACGTTCAACACTCCAAAAATCTACCACCTGCTGAATCAGCTGCCATGCAACCAAGGCTGCCAAAGACAGGTTGCATGATGATGGTATTTGAATAGTGTCAAAACACTATTTGAAGGCCGGGTGTAAACTTGTGGCCTTTCTTTTTTCATATAATAATGTTTAAAGTCGGGTTATAAATCCTTGTTCTTCAAAAAAATATTATTTTTTATTTGTGTTATTGTTCAAAATCGGGTTGAAAGATTTTGATCTTTTGATTACTATAGTATTTCACAATATTCTGAGAAATAATTAGGTGTAAATTATATTTTTAGAATTAAAATTTCTAATAACAATATTTTAATCATTCTTCCGGACAGAAATGGTAAAAAAAAGGCTGAAAATATTTATTAGAAAATCAAAATCCAGGGTTAGAGTGGGTACAACGCAGGCCCACTGAATGCACTGAATTGGACTTGAAAGAACAAGAAATAATATTAAAAATATTTTTAATATTCAATTAAATAATATTTTTATTTTATATTTTCTAAAATGATTTATTTTTTAATATTTTATTTAAGGTTAAAATAATTTTTTTGTATAAATGAAAATTGTTTATCAATTGTTGATAATTAATTTAAAATGAATTCTATATTTTAAAATTTTTTGTTAAATATTTTTTTGATTGTTGTGTTATTTTATAAAATCAGTATAATTATTTATATGGTATTATTATCGTACTATATATTGTGATTGTCATATAAATTTATCTATTAAATTATTTATTATTAATTAATTAAAAAATATCAATAAAAAATATTTTTAACTTAAATAATATATTATAAATTAAATTATTTTAAAATAAGAATAAAGACTAAATTAATTATTTGATAACGTTAAAAACAATTTTTAAATATTAGAAGAAAAAAACAATGAAAACCTAATTTTTCGGTGATATGAATATGATCGATGTTGATTAATTTTATGGTATTTAGAACAAATAGTAGTGCAAAAACATTGAAATGTTTGCTTTTTTTTTCTTTTTCATCAGTTATCTATATGTGATCGTAGATAAAACATAAATGAGATAAATTATAGGTTCTTTAAATTTGGTTGGATTAAAATTTGATTCGATTAAATTTAAATTTGATGTATGAGTCGAACTATTTATAATTTAAAATTTTAAAACTTAAAACCCTAAAATACAAACACTAAACGTAAGTCTAAACCCTAAATTCTAAACCTAACAACTTAAACCGCTAAAATCTAAACTAAGATCTTTTACCTTAACAGGACTTTAAATGAGATATAACAAATGACGAGCTAGTCGAGTCTAATAAGATCAAAAATTGATTAATATTTAATTCGATTGGGCTTGAATTAAACTCAAATACAGATTTTTCATACTCGTTAAAAATTACTCAAACTTGATTCAAAATTTTAACAAATCGAGTTCAATACTATTCAAACTCGACTCAATTCAACTCATTTACACCATTAACCGTAATACAAACATCGGTCAGCATCCATCACAGTTATTTTTTTCTTGGACTTGATATCAGTTTCCCCCTAAATGACAATTTTCTTCAACATGATACATTGAACTTTTTCTTGGACCACTCTAACTTGGAAAAGATTAGAAAACTTGGATTCGTGCTTAGTGATATGACATTTCAGCAACAAATCAAGTTTCGACACATAGACATTGAAGATGTCGGTATTTTATTGGGTCAATGCCATGTCATCCCAAGTACTAATTTGAAAATATTTTCGAAGTTCAGGGTGCAAAAGTGGAAAAAAACCTTGCATATCAATTCAAATTAAAAATTTCTGTCAAAGTTCAGGGATCAATTTATATATTAAACAGAAGTGTGCCAGCGCAAGGGCGCGTGACCATATCAATGAACGCCTTTAGCATGGTTAAAGGCTTACTTCAAAAATATAGAAATAAAATTGGTCCCGGCGGGGCTCGAACCCGCGACCTTCGGCTCATAAGACCAACGCTCTAACCAACTGAGCTACGGAACCGATGCTTTACCATCTTAAATTTATATTACTTCTTTATTACATTCTTTTCATGAGTATTCTGAAAATTTCAGTCATTGTTAACAGCTTTTGATTATAATGTACAATTTCCTTAAATAACAAAACTTGTGGTAGTATATATCGAGTAGAAATAGGAAACAAATATGGCACAAAGATCTTAGTTACACTGCCCTCACAAACCCCTCTCCTCTATTTTGATGAAATTATGAACATTGGTGCATAATTACAAGTACCATCATTCTCTAACAGCAAAGCTGGGTATATAGCTAGGGTTTGCTAGTGCCATTGCCATTTCAAAGTGAAACAGAAGATTAGCCTAATATTCAAGCCCAAATTGCAAGGATAGACATAGAAGTAGAGCCAAGAGCGAGAGCCATGAACGAAGCCTTCTTCAACCATGTGTGGGAAGCCATGAGTTTGTTATGGAAGAAGTCGAGGGCAATGAGATCCACCAGAGCCATGTAGATTAGTATACCTGCAGACATGGAACCCAACAGCCCTTCCAGTATCAAGGCATTGGGGCTGCTGTCGTTGTACCCAGTCACTGCGAATATTATCATTCCCAACACGATTCCCATTGGGGTCGTAGCAGAAAACATAAAGCACATGTACGACACGGTTCCCATAGAGAAATCAGCCTGAAATCACAAGGCTCACTCATTCATATGTGCAGGCAACAACTAACAGAATATTATATAGGAAAACTGAGATAAAAAATTGTGCTAACTTTAGTTTAAACAAGTTTATTAAATTTAAGGCTTAGAGATTAGAATTTAAGGTTTAAGTCTCAAGCTTTAGAATTTAAGATTTAAAGTTAGATAATTAAATTTTAGATCGTATAGTTTAAATCAAACATATTATATATATATATATATCATGTAGCAAATATATATGTCAGATTAAAATCTGCTTACACAATATAAAAATTAAATAATTTTTTTTAATAAATTAAACTTTTATTCATCCAAAACAACTGTTCACATACATTAATTTTACAAACCAAATAAAGAAAAACACAAAATTAATTTCACAATATACCCCAATTAATGGCTATATCCCTATCAAAAGAAAGATAACAAGAATTAAAATATAAACCAAAAATTAAAATGATTTTACACTAATTTATGATCAAATAACTAGAAGTTGATGATTGAGATTACACTAATTTATGATCAAATAACTATAAGTTGATGATTGAGATTACCCACTTCTCATAAAAAAAAAACACTCATATTTTCGGCTTTTAATGTTAATTATCAATTTACACTACCTAAATGGTCCTAAACCAGTATAAAATTAAAAAATATATATATTGTGTAACTGAATCATAATATATAGTTGGGATTTATTTACATTGCATAAATCTCAACTACTTTTACACTTTTTTACTCTTAGATAATAACAATAAATGGTTAAGATTATTATTTTATATTTTTTTTAATCATCATATTTTTTACTGTTAATATCATTCATTTATTTTACCCATTTAATAATTAATAATTAATTAAAACTAAATGAGTTTTACGCATATATAATAGATCCGTCCATGGAAAATTGTTTCCATAAGTGAACTTTTAAAACTATCACGACCATAAACTAGTGTCCCCGTGCTCCCTAAGTGAATATAATATGCATATATAGTTGTTGTTAAAAATTGTCCGTGTGTAGACTTATTTAAAATTTTCTACGATGTTTAATGACTAATGCCATAATTATATAAAAAATGTTCTATGCATTGAAATAGTAAGTAAAGTTATTTTTAAATAGAAAATAAGATTATCAATTGTTGTATTAAATACAGTGTTATTATTATAAGTAAAAAATTAATTAATCTTACAAGTAATCTAAAAATAACAATTCACGAAATCCTTGATTATAAATTATCATCATAAATGTAATTTTTACCACCACTCAAACAAAACCTCTAACTTAGACTAATGTAGTAAAAACCAATAGTTTTAGGACAAGGGATTTGCTCTGTTACACCCAGAAACTATTAAAAATTCTAATTTAGTCACTTGTTTTGAATTATTTTTATAAAATGTCATATTAATTTCTTCGAATTAAATGTAATAGAAAGAGGAAAACCATAATCTGCTAAAGTTGGGAACCTTAGGGTAATTTTTTATACCTGGGCGATGCAGCCACCGAGACCCATGCCTTCAAAGATTTGGTGAAAAGCGAGCGCAAGAACCAATGGTCGAATCGTACACTTATTCTGCGACATCCCCATCGTCACCCCGATTATCACCGAGTGAAAAATGATCCCGATCTCCAAAACCTGAGAAACCAGCTTCTGTTTAAGCTTAACCAGTTCGTCGTTCGACAAATCACTCCCCACTTTCTTTCCCACCGTTGTTCCATCCTGCAAGGCCGCAACCGGCAAATAATCTCCGCTTGGCTTACTATGACTCTGCTCCAAGTGAGAGCTTGCCGTCAAGTCCACCAAAAGAGCCATAAGAGCCCCCACCAACGTGACCATGCCGGCGAAAGGGAAGTCTTTCCACGGATGAAGTGACGCCACGCGGCAGTCTGAGAGTGCAGCGAAAGCTTCTGGGAGGACGTGGACTAAGGATGTTGAAAGGATGACGCCAGCAGCAAAGCATTTGATTACCAGAATTGCCTTGTCGTAAACAGGTTTGCCTTGGAAATAACGAGCTAGGAATATGGGGGAAGATATGCCGATGACGCTGGTGAAGAAGATGACTAAAAGCGAGACCAGCTTGAGGTGCGTCGCCGCCGCGCCGTCCCTGCAGGCGAGGTTTCGAGCCGTGTCCGTGACGCAGGGAGACATGGTTTCGCCGTCTTGTGACTGTGGAGAAGAGAGAGAAAGGGAAGTGGGAGTGTGAGGAAAATTTCGCCGTGAGTGCATTAAGATGGAAGTTTTCATGACTTAATGACGGGTGGGGTTGATGGGCCCAAATGTCATACGAAAATTGCGATATAAGAACTATTTTTCTATATTTTTTCCATTTATTTTGTTTTATTATAGAAAATTCAAGAAGAATATAAAATTGGTTTTGGCTGGGGGTCATAAAAAAATAAAATAATATACTGTATTAAAAAAATTAAAATGTAGTTAGCTGTACTGATAAAAAAAATTAAACTTAAGGTATTATTAATTTTTATTAACTTTTAGATGTTATTAATTAAATATTTGACACAATTGTTGTTTGATTATTTCTCACGTTATTTTAGTATAATGGCTAATTTATGATTAATATTCTTTTAAAATTATTTATTTATTTATTTATTAAAGTTATGATTAATAATTTTATAAAATAAATTATTTTAAACGTAGGTGTTTACTAACGGGGCGATTTTTTCCTCAAATGTATATGTGACTTAATTTATCTAAAATATGTGATAATGTGATTAGGAATGATTATAAGTCGGAATTTTAGTTGATTTGTTTCTGATTTAAAATTTTAACGTTTTTATTCTATTTTATTTTGATCTAATATTTTATGATACTTTACTTAATCTAAAAAAAACTCAAACCTAACTTGATTTGGCTTTATATAAATAATTTTTTTATTTAATAAAATAAGAAATTAATTAAAAATACAAATAGAGAAGATTATAATAATTATTCTATTTTAATTAGACAAAATAGGTAGATAATTTAAAAAAAAATATATAAAAAGATATATTATAACAATTATACCTAAATATTTAGAATAACGTTGAACTATTAGTTCAAGTAGAGTTAAATATTTTTTTATCTTAAATTTGAATCTGGCCTAATCTTATTCTTAAAAAATTTAACTTAAATTTAACTCGAATATAAAATTTTATTTTAAAATCTAATCCTAAAAAATATAATCAAATCTGAATCAAGTAACCATACCTGACATATACATCTTAATCATTTTATACAATTGATTTTTTTTATCT
Organism: Abelmoschus esculentus; assembly: GCA_035048815.1. NCBI lineage: Eukaryota > Viridiplantae > Streptophyta > Magnoliopsida > Malvales > Malvaceae > Abelmoschus > Abelmoschus esculentus. The sequence continues at coordinate 3,068,428 of JAUCBN010000032.1, forward strand.
TTCTACTATATTAAAAATGTATATATCATATTATAACATTAAAAAACTAAAATAAATAATAAAAATTAAATACATGTTGCATAAGAAATGTCATAAATTAAGGACCTAGTATAGCGGTGGACCATAAATATTAGAATTGTCAGTCCCGTAAATAGGATGGCCCAAAAGCATCAAACCCTCAAATTTCATGCAGGTTACTGGCTGTGTCGGTGACTCTCCTAATTTGATAATTCCATTATTTTTTGGATTTGGTTTAACACATAATAAAATAAAGAAATAAATAATTATAACTAACAAATAAGAAAGAAGACATTTAAAAAAAAATACGTTGTATTAATTAGATCAGACACTTTCTCTTTATATTAATTTTTTATAATTAATTATAAAAAGAGTTATCACAAATCTCCTAAATCAATAGCAATCATCTTCACGCATAATTCCAAAAACAACGATTCACTATAAATTATATTAATAAACAATCTAAAAATAATAAATTTTATATAATTATCAATAAATACAAATAAAAAATAAACGTCGTAAAAATTATCATGCCAAAAACAGGTAACCAATGATTTATTTATATAAGATTTCATTTTATACAAGGATGATTATTCGTTGTATTGATTTTATTTATATGCTTGTATCGTAAGACTTGTTTTTTTTTTAATAACTCTCGATTATTAAATATTATATTTAGGTTATTTAATTATTGATAAATTTACGATTAGATTATTTTTTATATTTAAAAAATATATCAATTTGATCGTATTTTTTTTAAATCACTTGTATATCCTCATTAACATTAGAGTACTTCATTTGAAATCATCAATTAATTTAATACACATATTGGTAAACTTTTTTAAATATGAAGAGTGACTCAAATATAATCTTACCGATAATTGAGTGATCCAAATATAACTTTTATTAAATAAATAACTTAAATATAACCTTAATCGTAATTAAATAATTAAAATATAATTTTTAATAACTAAATAACTCAAGTATAACCTACGTATAATTAAATGATTTTTTTTTAATTTACGCAAGTGATAAATAAATATGTTTTCCATATAAACTTCCGGGCCAATTTTGCCGTCCATGATTATTGTTTGTCCTGGATTGCAAAAAACCAAACCCAAGGATAGTCCAAAATAAAAACATACTGTAATATACAGCTGACAAAGCCTAGGCCAACACCTATAACCCATGATTATTGATATGTTGGATCTAAAAATTGGACGAATTCAGTGTTGGAGATTAAAGGTAGAATAAAAATGTTTAAAAAATAAAGATAAATTTATGATTAATTTAGTTTTAAAAATAGTTCTATATAAATGAATGGTAAAAAATATAGGTGGGATGTCACGGTATAAATGAGTTGAGTTGAGTTCGAATTGTGATGAGTTTGATTCAGTTTATTAAAGATTTGAATCGATTTTGAATTCGAGTATTTTTTGGTAGGTGAATAATCTTAGTTCAGCTCGTTAAGAACTCTAGTTGAGTTCGAACTCAAGTTGAATTCAATCGAGTCGAGTGTTGATCAAGCTTTGATCAAGTCAGACTCGTCACAAGTAGCTCGCAATCTCATTTAAAACCTTGTTAGGAAAAAAAATTTAATACACAAGGTTGTTAATTTTAGAGTTTATAGTATTAATTTAGGTCATTGAGTTTAGAATTTAGGTTTGGGACTTATGTTTAGGATTTTAGGTATAAGAATTTATACTTTAAATTTAAAATTTTAAAAATTTTAGTATATTATATTTTTGAATAGCTCAACTTGGCTTGTGAAGAACCTAAACCCAGTTTGAGCTCGAGTTGTTTATTGATCGAGCTTTAATCGAGTTGAACTTGAGTAGTTTATGATTTGTCTTGTCTCATTTACGACCTTAATTACCCTCAACCGTATACACATCTTCTTCACAGATTATAGATAGTTTTTGTTTGGCTTAATTATAAAATAAGTGTTGAAACTATCTCTTTTTTATACTCCCTTTGTCCCACCATTTTAGTCCATTATTGATTTTTTTAGTCAAACTTTTTCAACTTTGACTCATTATAACTTTAAATCTATCATTGATAAAAATATAAAAAAATATATTTTGAAAATATTTAATCAAGTATTTTAAAAATATATATTTTATAAGTTTTAAAATTTTACCTTTTAAAAAATCAATACTAGACACCATATATGGGACAGAAAGAGTAATATTCATTTTTATTGAAATAGGTGTTAAGGTAGGTCCCTCGATTGACTTTAAAACAAACCAAAAATAAAATTTCAGATCTATTACAGTCAAAAAATATTTTAAACACCTATTGAAAAAATATAACTTATACACTTATTTTATTACTAAGTCTTTTAGTTTCGGTTAAACACTTATGGAAAGAGGCACTAATTAGATTTCGTTCTACAATACTTTTGAAAAGTGTTTCCGAGGATAAAAAGTGATTTTAAGACAAAATTAATATAGAATAAATATCTTTTTCAAGTTAAAAGTGCTTTATAAATTGGTTTGAAAAGTATTTTTTTAAAATTAAAATTTTTATCTTTTAATTTTTTTAAATACACTTTTAAATAAAATTACTCATTTGTATTACTAATCCTTTTATATTATCGAGAAAAATGTCTAAAATAGATATTTTATCTATTTATAAGCACATTCTGACAATAATATCAAACACTGATATTAAATAAAATATTTTTTAAAAATATTTTTACCATACTTTCCAAAAATAATACCAAACTGACCCTTAATGGAGACAAAGATCGTAATCCCACAAAAATATAAAAAAAAATTAAAAATTTCACAATAACACAATAATAAAATTATATTTTAATCCTTCAACAAATCTATAATTCATTATTAATACTTCCTTCTAAATTTTTTTAAATTTCCTCTTTAGTAACTAATATTGTACTTCATCACTACATCTTATGACTTATATAAGGTATCTCTGCAAGAAAAAAACACCCTCAGGTCACCTCTTAAATTACTTTCCAACCTATCATTTCAAGTATACCTAATGTCTATCCTTGATTCTGAAATCCCAATTCCATTAAAGTCATACACACCTAGCCCTAGGTGGCCTTAATTTCAACCTATGGAACTAGCAGCTAAGAAATTTAGTGCACACAATCTAATCCAATCATCAAAAAGTATTTTCCCGAGAAAATTTTGTACCCAAAGGACAAGTTTTGTCAAAGAAAAGGAAATGGCAATGCCTAGCAGAAGCCGAGGATCACTCGTTTAGTTTCAATCTCATTTTCCATAGGACTAAGCATGCTTACAAAAATGTGGTCCAGACTCTATCAATTATAATATTATTTGGTCAAAATATAAACATAGATTTTTCATAGTATGAATCCAGAGTAACGGTTTAGGGTCACACATTTGTGGGTGAAATATTGTGATCAAGTACGATGCATAGAAAAGAAATATGACCGGTATGCACGAGTCATCTAATTTTAGTGGTTAAAGGAATAATTGTTGTTTCTAAAGGTCACGCGTTCGAATACCAGTAATGTCAGTATAGTGATTGATCGATTAATGTTTAATTGTTGAGAGTATTCTCTAGAACAGATACTACTATAATCACTGTAGTTAATTCAAAAAATATGAGTTATATATTAAAAAATATTGAGTTATTATTTGACACATGTTATTCATTAATAGACTCAAAAATATTTTTTTATAAAAACAATTATAAAGTTAAAAATTTTAACTTTTGAACATAAAAGCTATTTGTATCAAGCTATTTGTCGTATATATTTAGCGAAAAAATAACTTTATTTTTAGTCAAATAATGATTTTAGTCTCTCAACTAAATTTATAATAGGTTTAATACAATTTTTTTCTCTTAAACTATACTTATTTTTCTAAATTATCCTCTAAATTATTTTTAAATTTATTTTATTCCTTAACTTTAAGTCATTATCGATTATATCAGTTTTCTCAAATTACCCATAAATGAAAGTAGTTTGGTCCAATTTCTATAGTTTAAGGAGGGAAGTGTATTAAAACTTTATAATACTATAATATTTTTTCTTTAATGATGTAGATTTTTTATGGGTATTCAATCACACAACTGACGAGTTAAGATCGTATGATAATTTAATTAATCATATTTAACGACTAATAAATTTATATATATATTGAATGTTTAACGACTTCAGAAAAAAATCAAATTATTAAATTAAAATGTCAATTGTCAAATAACTTTAAATTATCTTATCTAAAACGATTAAAATTATATAACTTTTTATAATCAATATCTATCGAATCATCATCAAAAAAATTATAACAACCATTAATATTCGGCAGACTATCAAGTTTTTTGTAAGTACACATGGGGTATGGAGTCTATATAAGGAGTATTTGAGCTATTTAGATTCACAAATTAATGGTAAGAAACTACAGATTTTTTTTTTTTGCTTTATTTGATGATAATGGGAATCACACTCATTCTTTTAATAGTGGCATGTTAGGGAAGGCTCCAGGCTCCTGATAAAATATTTACACCAGGCGGAAGGGACAAAGATTGGACCACGCAGCCGGTTGATTAGTCCGAATCAAGAGGTGCAAAAATGAGTTACATGCAAAGGACACAGTGGGTCGAAATTAATTAAGGAAATCTCGTGAGATTTTGTGTCCAAGATGTGAAAGCAACAACAAAAAAAGTCCCCACCAGGAGATCAATTGGGGTTATTCGAAATCGATCTGAATCCATTATTCGATAACTTTCATTTGTTCGAATTAGTATTAAATTCGATGTTCAATTTTAGTTGGGAAAAAGAGAGAGGGATTAGACTTGTAGCCATGGGCAGACAAGAGGGGTCAGGTTTTGTTCAGTTCATACCTCTCTGGGGTCAACAAAAAGAGTTCTTGTTGGTGGGGTTTTTATCATTTTAAAGAGGCTGTTCTTCTCTTCGGGTTTTAAAGCCTTTATGCACCACAAATCTTCAGGACACGATAAGAATTTACAATGTGGGATGTGATGTCTCAAGGCGTCGCTAGCTCCAACTTCCGTGATAATAGCCTTACAGTCCTTGGACTTGGAAGCCATGTTATGCACGAGTCGGCATAGGGTCCGCACTAGCTTGCCTGACAATGGACCTTCCCGATACACTCCGTACACGAAATAGAACCCGAATGGTTGCCAAAAGTCTGGTATGGCCGGCAATTTAAAGCATGGGAGAAGCTTTTCAATCAATTGTGAACTCTGGGTGTACATCAAACAAGATGAAGGCGCATTCCCTAGCCTTAACTTGAACAGCTCCCCACTGTTCCAGACACTAAGCATTGCCCAACTACTCGGAAATGTTGCCCCCCATGATTCGCCTCTCGGATATGCCACCCACGTCCCCAAGCTTAGCTTGTTTCTCAATACCTTGCCTATATCATTCGGGAAGAATTCCGTCGAAGACATGAATTTACGGTACAAGGATTCAGCCTCTTCGACCTCGAGCTTCTCGAATTCAGTGTTGGACGATATCCTCGACATCTGATGGCTAACAGGGTTTACGAGAATGGCCGCCGTCCGAAACCTGGCATAGCTTAGCTTGTCCACAAAAAGCTTGTAGGAAGCCTCATTATCTTTCTCTGTAGCCATGTATGCATAATCAACACCATTAGCAATGAACCACTCTTCCAATTTGATCACCAGCCTAAACCCGATCCCTCTTCGCCTATAGAGCGGCGCAACCCTTAAACCCAAGATATACCCCACCCTGGCTAGATTCTTGGGAGGTTTATGAACTGTTACAAGCTTTATAGACCCCTGAGTGACACCAACCAGCTGGTCACCCAACTCAGCCACCTAACATGAATAAAAACAACGTAAATGCATTGAATATAAATCTTTAATAACACTCCGACAATATAAAATTAAAAGAGCAGTACCAGCATAATATAAACCGGACTGTTTTTGATTCTGCAAATGGGGTCACCCAAAGTATCCGTGAAGAGAAACCCTCTCTCAGCTGGTCCTACCTCACATCTTCTTTCGAGATCTTCGACTCGAGCTCGATCCTTCTGAGCGTTATAGCTTCGTATAATCATGTCCCCATATCCCATTCTAACGACTGCTATAAACTCCCACCATAAACACCAGACAACAGTGCTTCATAGTTCATACTATATACATATACATACACATATATAAACACACAGACCATGAAGAGAGTAAGGATTTATAATGGAAGAAAGGTGGGGAATTGTGGTATGTTGTCAATCATCAGATTCGGGCAGATATGAATCGAGGGACTTTGAAAACAATGATATATAGGAGCAGACAAAAGGTGATTAATAATAATTGTTAGGGGAGATATGTTGTGTTGTCGTTTTATCTTCTTTTTTGCCTTTGTTGAGACTTAATTTGAAGCCCATCCACCACGTTAGGATAACCTCAGCCTCACGCCACTGTATATATCTCGCACATCATTATCATCCTCGAGCTTTAGATCTCTTGTTAGATTTCCATGCTTGTACTATATGAAAATTTATACACCCAAAATATATATAAAAACAAAACCTTGTAAGAAAACAAATATCGTAAACCGAAAAAGTTAATGATTGAATTTGAGATTTTATGTATATAAAAAATTTAAAAAATTATTAAAATTGAATGTACGACGTAAGTCGGTCCACATTAATCAGGACAAAACCGAAAGGACAATCTATTTTAAGGATTATATTGACGAAGTGGAAGATACTTTTTTCATATCCTTATAAGGGATACGTGTACGCCATACAGTTTCTTGTTTTTTATTAAAAAAAAAGGAGGGGAAGATTGTGAAGTGGGGAGAGGACTAAAAGTTTTTTTAGGGATTTTTTATTAAAAAATGATTATTATAATTGTCTTAATTATTTAATTATGTGCATTTGTTAGTTTAAGTTGTCTTTTAATTATGTTTTGAGAGGTGTCGTTTTCTCTCTACACTAACGACACTTTTCAAGCGCCATTTGTTTATTAATTGAGTGAAGGGTTTGGAAAGTGAAACTCCACTAAAGCAATGCTTTGATCTAAGTTGATAATTCTAAAAAATAATGAAAAAAATAATCCGAATTCATCCAAAAGTATGGTACACTATAAGCAGAAAGAGAGTCAAGATTTAAATTTAAAAGATAAAATATAAATATTAAAAAATAAAAATAAATTTATAAATAAATAATAATTAAATAATTAAATAAAAACAAATTTATAAATAAATAATAATTAAATAATTAAATAAAAACAGAAAAATGGAGTAGTTTGAATATATAAGCAATATGAGACAAATTATGGAAAGATTATACGGTGAACCTTGATCACCACATCATCCATGGTCCAAGTAATCAGGATCGTTGATCTTTAAATAACTACCTAATAACTATCCATCTACTAAGTCCATGTAGGAAAGAGGCGATGATTCATTTGGAAACAAATTAAGATCAACGGTCATGATTGCTTGGGACCATAGATAACGTGGTGAATAGGGTTCACTGTATAATTTTTCCAAATTAAGGATGGTCCAATAGTTAGTTATATACCTAATTATCGTTTACAAGTATTTTTTTATATAAAAATTTATTATAGTAAAAAAAATATTATAGTATGATTTTAATACAATAGATGAGTCATTTTTTATATTTACATTTTTAATAGCTTAAAATATCTATTTTAACTCTTTATTAATACATATTCTATATAAAATAATTTAAAATTAAATTTTATAAAATAAATATCTATTTTTCAGTTGAAATTAATAAAGTGTATTTGATGGTTTTTTTTAAACAAGCTAATAGTAATTACAGTAATATCTATTCTAGAATATAATTTTCACCGTTTAACATTGGTGATTTCGAACCCGTAACTTCTAAAAACAACAACCGTTCCATTAACTGCTTGAGTTAGAGGGCTCGTGTTGGGTTCTTCTTTATATTCACGTTAATTATAGTTTTACATATTTCAAGAATTTTTGTACCGTTAATATTTTTAATAATTTAACCTATTTATTATTTATGTAGATATGCATATTAAATTTTGAGTAAATTTGAAATGGTTTTCTATTTGTCTGATTAAAAAAATCTCATTTAATAAATGCATATAATAATAAAGTTTGTATTCTCGAATGATATGATAAGTTATATCAATTCGAGACTTATAATTATATTTATATTAAGAAAATTATTAAAATATTAATCGTATAAAATCTATAAAAGTGTGTAAAATTATTTAACTTTATATTATATTACAAATCTAATAAATAGCCTGTAAAAAAGATAATGATGTCCATTTTAAAAAATTTGAGTTTAAATAATTTTGTCTATAAAGTATGTATCTAATCAAGGTGTTATAAATATGGACATATAGTCATGTACTACCTTATAATTACCTTAAGCATATTAAAAATTTATATTATTGAATTTATTTTAGATGGCATTATTGTTAGTGTAATAATATTCATGAAGGCTTAAGGTCAAACATACTTATATTTTATATCCTTAAATTTAAAGATAAAAATAGATTTGGATAATTTAAATATTATGCGAAAAATTTTATATTACCAACAATCAGTTGATCTAACGAAATAAAACTTCAGATTTCTTAAATAAATCATAAATTTTAATTATAACGTTGTGAATAAAAAAACTGAATTAGAAAATAATCTTTATAATTTACTTTTATAAATTTTGATATAAATTAATCTATAAATCAAATAACAATGATTATAAAAACTTTATATTATATTAGTATAAACAAATCATTCCTCTTATTCTAAAGTAAATTTTTCACTTGATTACTAAAGTGATCGTGTTTAACCCACTCTCCCCTAATCATTATCTCTTCATTATCTTTATAAAAGAAAAAGATAAGGAAACAAAAGATATACCACTTATTCTTGATGTCCTTTATTTCATTTTGGGTGGTGAAAACTTTCATGAAATGCCACTTTGAAAGGGAAAGTGGAAGACAGGAGAGCCTTCACAAAAACTAAAATCACAAGGGGGTAATCTTAGATTGTATAGACATATAATTAGAGATAAAGTTAAAATTTAAGATCAGAGATAAAAATATAATTATTTAAAATTAAAAAAATTTAAATAAATTAAATCTAAAAATTTATATAATAGACAGTGACGATACTAAATGAGGATGAGAAAGGGTAATTTTCCCCTACTTTCATTTTTTTACTTTTATTCTTTTACTTATTTTTTTAATTTATTTATTTATAAATTTGTCTATCCATTTTTAAACACTATGTTTTACCCTCTCAATTATAAATTTTAATTTAATCCCTAAAAAGTTAATAAAAATTAAAAAATAAAAATAAATTTTCTTTTTTGAATCAGCTAACAATGATTACAGTAATATCTGTTCTAGAATATACTCTCAACCATTGGACATTGATCGCTCAATCACTCTAATATCATTTCTGGTGTTCGAATCTGTGACCTCTAAAAATAACAATTTCTTTAATCACCGAGTCTAAATAACTCGTACAAATAAAAATAAATTGTCTCTGTACAGAACAACTATAAATAATATTTTTTTAAAAAAAAAATTCTAATGGCTTTTAAATTATTTACAAATATCATACATATTTTAAAAGATAATCCCTAAATCATTTTCTCGTGAAGTTATACGTTATTTAAGTATCAAATATTTTCAAAATTAAAGTTAAAAAGGAAAATCAAGTTAAAGGCCAATCGATGCAACTTCTTGATGTGACTCATCCTTAAAAAGATGATAAATTACTTGTATGGTATAGAGGACAAATTTGTAAATTTAATTTAAATCCGTATCTTTTTTTTAATACTTTTTAAAATCCGTATCTTATTTTAACAATACTTTTTAAAATACGCATGTATGGGTAAAATGTACAGTTTATCGCTCAACTTTTAATGTTTTTAATATAATGATTGAACTTTAAATATTAAATTTTTTATATTAAAATATTTATTATTATTATTTATGATAATTTAAATATTATTAAATATAAAATGATTTAAAATAAAAAATAACTCTGAACCGTCGTATTTTTATCACATTATTCATTGTGTGTCGTCGTTGGATGTCATCATTGAAGACAGTCCATTCTCAGAATTTATTAATCGTTTTATCTTGAAAAACTGAGTTTGAATCTAATTTTTATTTTATTAAAAAATACTTTAAAATCTTTAAAAAAACAAAAATAAAAAAATCCAATCAAAATTATAAATTTCAAGATATTTTCTAATGAAACAACTACTAAATATAGACTCAATTTATTAAATTAAACCGCTGCCAATTCTAACACCAATAAACAATTGTTATTTTTTTAATAGAATATGATTTTAAAAGGTTCTTTTTGAGTTTCCAACAAGGTGGAAGGACCTAAGGAGTAATTACGCAATAAAAGGACAAAATGAAGCTAAAATTATCCCGTCTTCGTGTGAGACGTGCCTCTCGAGTCTCGACTCTATTGTTCTCAAAATCTAGCTCCGACTCGAATTTAAAATAAAATTATTTTATAAGATTATGTGAATTCGAGTTAAGATTTATTGGATCGAAATGATTTTATCATATCTAGTTTGAATAGGGTTTTAAAAAATCTAAACCGGTAAAAATACAAGATAATAAAATGAATTTATCGATATTTAGAATAACTATAAAATATAATATTAATACGATTAAACTATAATCACACGAATACTCAATCACAACCCTCTACGAAAATACTAACAGACACGGACCACACGGTCGTGCCGAAAACCACCCAATCCTCTCCGAATATTTCCTAAACTGATCCGATCTTATTTTCTGCGTCCATTAACACTTGTTCTTGTTTCTTCCCCTCGTCCTCATCTTCATCCCCATCCCACGAAAAATTATTAGGTGAACCCTATTCACCACATCATCTATGGTCTAAACAATCAGGACTGTTGATTTTAAACTTTTTCAAGTGAATCATCACCTTTTTCCTACATGTATTTAGTGGGTAGATAGTTATTAGGTGGTTATTTAAAAATCAATGGTCCTGATTATTTTAATCATAAATGATGTGGTGAACGGGATTCACCTAATAATTTTCCCCATCCCACACCCCATTATGTACGGTAAAAGACACGTAATCCAATTGCAAAGTGTCCACGTAGGAGAAATAAACCATCTCATTCAACCCACACATAATTTTACCCACTTCCTATCCCACCCAAGCAGACACAATTAGTAAGGAAATATTACGGGCCAGGGGACACTGAATCCTTATCACACCAAGAACCTACAAGACTCACGATTTAACATAAACATAAACAAAATAAAAAAATATGTCTGCTTTTGGTTTCACTTTGACGGAGACATGGAAAAGGAAATCATAGAAAGAAATAAAAATAATTATATTCTTAAAATAATTATAGAAAAAGTAATGTAATATAAAAATAATTAGATTTTTAGTTGGGTGACGGCGCATAAACTTATAGAGATGTAGGATGTCATCTTCACTCTGTCCTGATTTTATTTCTCTACTACTCATTTGATTTACTTTATGATTTGTTATGAGTGTCTTTAGCGGCGAATATTTTTTTTCTCAAATGTTAGCTTTTGGTGGAGAGAAGATTTTCCTTTATTTTGTTCGCAAAGTATTAACGGTTTTATTTTTTTAATTAATTTAAAATAATACAAATTTTATTTTTTTATTTGATTCGAATTTTACTCATCGAGTCGCCCCTATCTACTAATCCTTTAGCCAATGTTCCCAAGCGTGAACCCATTGAGAATGTAATGATCCCATACATGTTTTGACTCTGTAATGATTTGTGGACATAACTGAGTGGTGGTGCTAATTGCTGAAGGACATCATTTCTTAGGCAAGACAAGATGGATACGCAACCAGGTTGAGCTCAGTCACAGAACAAAACCAGATCGACAATCACAGCAGCCTATCGAAGTTGAAAAACAATCTTATCATGGACATCCTCTCACATGTCACATTTAAGTGTGCAGATAGGGCCTATGGGAAAAGAGTGGTGTGGGTTTCAGCGCACCACTTAAACATATTAATTTCATTGTCTATGTCCAAATATGAAATAAAATCGAAATATAATTAATTTAATATTTTTAATTAATTTTTATTTAAAAAATATTATTAACGAGTCTTAAATTCATAATTTAAAGGAATGAGAGTTAAAGCATAAAATTACGAATAGAAAAAAATTTACAACCTTATTACTGTCTTTTACTTTTTTTCTAAAAGGATTGTTTTTTTTTTATTTTTTTAAAAATAATTATAAGATAATATCTCGTGTACAATTTTAATTTTTGATAAAAAAATTCAATCGAATGTCAGTTAAATTAATTATAAAGTATGCAGTTCTGCAGACTAGAAAAAAAAACAGCTCTGTATTTTATTTTATAAAATTAATAATATACTATAAAAAAAAAACATAAAATCGGTTGTAGTTTAGGTGGTCAGAATATTCGACTCTTACCCGAAAGACCCGGGTTCAAGTCCCTTTATGAGTATCCAATTTTGTGTATATTGGTCACGACTACACAACTATATATAAACAATGACTAAGACCTCCACAAATTACGAGTCTCTTTGCTTTCAATTGTTTTTTTTTATTTATTCGTCTCTATTAATTCTCGTTACGCTTCATATCATTATTTTGATTATGACTTTATATTTAATATATTAATGTTAAAAAAATCTATATACGCATTAGTTTTTAAAAATAAATATTTAGTTTAATATTTAGTATTTATAGGTTAGGGATTCATGTTTTAATTTATAAAAGGTAAAACAATAATATTTAGTATTTATAGGTTAGGGATTAATGTTTATAATTTTTATCATTTTGATCTTTAGTTTTTGAGATAAATCTAACCCTTAACATATGTTTTTTTGACAAATAATTTATTTTTTAGTTAATATAATGATTAAACTATTAAAATTTTGATGATATTGACATGTCATATATATGTGATAATATATTTTAAATAACATAGCATTTAGCCTCATTCTACATATATATAACATGTTATTATCATTAATTTTTTTACGATAATAACAAATATATACATGTAAGATATAATTTTATTCTAACATAAATATAAAACAATTAAAATTCAAATAAAATATTAAAAAGTAATAAAATATAGAATAAAGGCTACTAAGCATTCTCAAATCTTAAATATCATTCTACATATATATGATATATCATTATCGTTAATTTTTTAACTATCTAATCATTATACTAGTTAAAAAATGAGATGTTTGTCAAAAAGATAATAGGTTAAGGGTTAAATTTATCTTAAAAAAGAATGAAGGTCAAAATGATAAAAATCATAAACGTTAATAGTTAAAAATATCTTTATACCTTATAAAAATTACCTTAATCATAAACATTAAATTCAAATCATAACCCCCAAATTTAAATTTATAAAGGCATAAAGATAATGTTAACCCTTAATGTTTATAATTTTTTCGTTTTGGCCCTTATTTTTTGGGGATAAATTTAGCCCTTAACCTATATCTTTTTAACATATAGCTTATTTTTTAATTGGACCGTTAAAAATTTAACAATGATAACATATCATATGAATATGATAATATATTTTAAATGACATATTATCTAACATATCAAATATATATATATATATGAAATATAATTTTATTTCAATAAAATATAAAATAATTAAAATTCAAATAAAATTTTAAAAATTAATTAATTCTAAAATAAAAGGCTATTAAACATTCTCAACCCTAACTATGATAAAATCAAAGCCCTATCTTAAAAAAAATATGAACACAATTTGAAATTAATTATTTTTTTAGGTAAGATTTTAATTTTATCGTAGTTATGGTTAAGAATGTTTAATAGTATTTTATTTTAGAATTAATTGTTTTTTAATATTTTATTTGAATTTTAATTGTTTTATATTTTATATTAGAATAAAATTATATTATATATATTTGATAGGTTAGATGCCATGTTATTTAAAATATATTATCATATGCATATAATATATCATTATTGTTAGATTTTTAACGGTCCAGTTACCATGGTGTTAAAAAATAAATTATTTGTCAAAAAGATATAGGTTAAGGGCTAAATTTATCCCAAAAAATAAGGGCCAAAACGATAAAAATTATAAACGTTAAGGGTTAAAATTATCTTTATGACATTTATATATTAAAACCTTAAATTAAATTTTAAACTTTAAATTAAAAAATAAACGGATACTTTTTATTTCTACTATTTATGTGTGAAATAATTATCTTTGTTTATTGTTTCACTATCTTACTATTCCCTTTTTCAATATATATGATCATTATTTTATAAAAATTTTTAACATTTAACTTTTTTATATATAATTTTAAAATTATTTAGCTTTTCAAGAAAATCTATATTTTTTATTTTTATATTTAAAACTAAATTAATAAAATGTGTATATATTAAATATATGTATTTATATTTATGGATTCACCGGATTGTTGTGCTAGTGGTGAACTGTTGTATATGATTATTTTTAATCAATTATAGTTATAGTAATATTTGTTTAAATTATATTTTTAATCGTTAAATATTAATAATTTAATGACTGTAAACAATGTTTTTTTGTTTTGATAAACTTAAATGATTGTATTTAATATTTGTTTGAGTAATTTATTAGTTATTGATATTAATGTATAGATATCAAAACATATTTAAAAATATATACTATTTTTTATTTTGAAATTATTTTTTAATATAGTATTATTTATTATTAAATTTAGATTATATATTAATTTTTTATTTATAAAATCATCTCGTAAATCTAATTTTATTATTATTAAATTTAAATATCAAACCTAATTAAATTTTAAAAATACTTAAATATTTAATTTTAACACAAAATTCTATTTATCGAACATGACCATTTGACCACAATCGCAAATTAAAAGAATTCCGGTCCAAATACGAGAAGGAGCGAGTGGGCCGACTGGGCTTTCTGTTTGGTTTACTAACGGTCCAACGAGGACCGGTGTTTCAACACTTGCACATAGAATGACATCAAATTGGAAATGAATCTGGTTATTTTGAATCTTAACGGGATTCATATCAATTTTATAGTAAAATAAATTAATAATTGTAATAAAAAAATAAAAATCACAATTTACTTGATCTATAATAAGTTAAAAAGTAATTAAAATAAGATAAACTATACGGTTAATCACCGAGCTATTTGAGGATATCTATTTCGGTTATCGAATTAAGAAATTCATCAATCAAGTCATCAAATTTATTAAATCAATCTATTATAATTATTATCGTTAAAAAATAATGAAGAGACAATAGAGTAATGATGTAACAGATAGCTAAACTTTACAAAACTATACATTTAGTTTATATTATTTATTTATTATATCAATATGATCCGAATTTTAATTTAATTAAATAAAATTAATTAAATAATCAGCATGTGTCAGGTTCATATCTTATCTTTTTTCTATTTCTTTTACTTTTACGGTTTGTTTTTTATACATATTATTTTGATTTGAGTAAAATTAATTCAATCCGATTAAAATTGGTTCGAATTTATTTTAATTCAACTAAAATTTAAATAATTTTTATTTAATTTGATTTATTTTAGATTTTAAATTAAAATGTTTGAATTGATTTTAAGTTTTAAATCTAATTGCTAGTTCATTATTTGATGTTTTAGAATCTAATTGCTGGCGCATATTGCATGAGACAATTTGATGCGCTACTATTTTAAGTTTTTAGATAAATATCAATATTTATAAAATAAATTTTAATAGTTATTAAAAATATAAAAAAAACAAATTTTAAAAATTATCAGAAAATTTAACATTTTAAATCTTGAAATAAATATTAAAATTTTTCGTCAATAAACCGCATTTTAAACTTATTATAGATTATACTTTCCCAAAAAAAACCCAGAAATGTTGTGAACCTCAACCCTCAAAAATTGCAATGATTCCCCTAAATTTCTTTATTTAACCATTCACGTGCATCAGTTGAATTTGTCCTGCACCACGACATCTGTTTCTGAATCAAAGATGTCCAGTCAGAGGGGTCACATGGGGGCCTAATACCACTCTCCGACCAAGGGAAAATTATGTTTTGGACACACCCTTTAACCCGAACATGTTTTTAAAAGTTATGAATTCTACTCACGATCTCAATAGAGTGATTGAGCGATCAATGTTAAATAGTAAAGATTATATTTTAAAACAGATACTACTGTAATTACTATTAACTTATTAAAAAAATTATGACTTTAAACAATTCAACATACAGCACATGTTCAACTCATACTTTAATCATTCAACCAATCATCTTATGAAAACGGTTTAATTATGAATTTAGTTAATCTAATATGTTTAATTTGAAAGATATATGCTTTGATTTGGAATAATCGTATAATAAGTGGATCCAAATTGATAACACTGTCATTTGTTGTCATAAAATGTTAATATCGAAGACGAAGTCAAGATTTAAAAATAAGGGTGAAATATAAACTTTTAAATGTGGAAGAGTTTTTTATCGGTTGGCAATAATCAGGGACGGAACTATATGACTATATGAGGGTGAAAAAGCGTAATCGTCCCCGATTTTTTTATTTTTGTTCTTATTTTTAATTTTTTTAAATTTACTTTTTTTAGAATTTGTCATATACTTCTAAACATTTATGTTCTTCCCCTTCAACCCAAAATCCTGTGCCCAGCAATAACCCCTTCCATCATCAATACAATTATGTCACTGGTTGACTTTATATATACATATATATATTTTAAATATCTGCTTAGATATTCACCATAATTAAAATTTAATGTTGGTCAAATAGGCTAATTAGATTTTTTTTTTCTCGTGACCCAAATTGTATAATAGAATAAAAGTGAAAATTATAACACATTATCATTGCTCCTATTAAAATGGTAGGATGAAATTCTAAATTTCAACATAGTATAAGGACTAAATCATAATTATACCTAAAAAGCTCATCATGGATGAGAGAGAATAGTAAATTATTTTTT
The DNA here is from genome assembly GCA_035048815.1 of Abelmoschus esculentus. Classification (NCBI taxonomy): domain Eukaryota; kingdom Viridiplantae; phylum Streptophyta; class Magnoliopsida; order Malvales; family Malvaceae; genus Abelmoschus; species Abelmoschus esculentus. Next base: position 3,085,433 of record JAUCBN010000032.1, read on the forward strand.
ATGAAAATATGATGTACTTAGATCTATTGGGTACCCAACCTTTCATTATATATTTTTTTTAATTAGAGAACCATTTTTATTGTATCTTGGCTTATGCATGGCAGATCAACTTACATAGTTTTATGTGATTAAACTAATGCATTTGTTACTTTTTATAGTAATAATAAAAATATAATTTTAATTAACTATTGGTTGGTTTAAAAGAATCGAACACATCTTTTTTAAATATCACGAATTTAACTCTTAATGTTATTAATGATATAAATTATATTAAAATAATCATCATTATAATAAATCTATATAATTAAAATTAATTAATATGTCGGATAGAGATAGAAATATGAAAGATTTAATAAGAAAAACATTATTCTATCATATAATATAAAATTTTGCGTCTATCCGTCGATAAAAATATCTTGTTTAACACATTTATTGACCCTTTTTATCAGCTAATAATAATTAATTGAAGCTTAATCTCACTTTCATGTCCATGCTGTAATAAAAAATGAAATGTTTTCCTTACAGAAAACTGATGTGTTACTGGATAATGCCAGGCCATGGCTATATATCTCAAGGGGTTTCTTGACATCAGGAATTAATATTCTATTGCTTTATGATAATTGATAAGCAACCAAACATCATAAATTTTGCATGAAATTGTCGTTGAAATTTTGGAAACACCAAACCTTCAGGCTAACATGTAGGAACTGGTTGGTATTTAATTAGACCCATCATCTTACGATATATAAATAAAATTATCAGTATATTTTTAATAAATATATTTTGAGAGCCTACAACGACACAATCCTAAAATGAACGGTTATTTTTTTTAAAGGTTACAGATTTGAACGTCAGTAATATCAGTACAGTGTTTGAACAATCAATGTCCAATGATTGAGAATATACTCTAAAACAAATACTACTGTAATATTATAACTGATTTTTAAAAATAGAAAGACCAAAATATGAAAAAAAAAATGAATAAAGAAATTAAATCCATAACTTTAAACTAAACCCATAATTAGACCTAATATTTTTGATACATTCATGGGGATGTGTTTATTTAATTTTTATTGTCCTTTTTTAATTAGGGGCCACCACCTATGCTTAACCACTTTAATCAAGTTTTAATTTTATTTAAGTTACCTTAATCATAAGAAATCAATCCATCTGCTACAACCGTTGACCAAGATTAGTTGCCATGTTCCCAATTCTCATCTTCATCTGATGATGACGTGGCAATAAACTAGTGGTTACCGGCTCCACAGTCTTTTTTAGCATGGAGTTAGCCACCAAATCAACCACTTCTCTTCCTGGTAACCCCAACACCAAAACTGCCAAAGTTTTTTATATAATAACAATAAGGCTTCACTATGAAAAAAAAAACAAATTATTTTCCAGCAGGAGAGAGAGAGGGAAGGAAAAAGCTGTGAAGAATCTCAATGAAACTCAGAGACTAAAGCTTGTTGCAAAGTTCTCTTCTTTATGCATTGCATCGCTTTCCCTCTCCCTGGTGCTTGAAGAAGAGAAGAGAGGAGGTAAAGAACAACCCTTTTATTTAAAGCTTTGTTCTTTCATTTTTGTTTGTTGGTTCAGGTATTTTTTATGTGAATAGAAGATAGTGAATTTGTATTTATTTGGGGGGGAAAGGTGAAGGGAAACTATCGTATGGTGGTATACTAGTGAATAGAAACATGCGTGGTCTTAAGCTTGTAGAAAGGTTTAAAAGCACTCAAGTTCATGCCTTGAATCCACCGGATACCACTGTTGTTAACACTACTGTCTCTTCTTCCACATTCAGTAAGTTTGGTAAGCATAGAGTTAAATTTATAGGGTCAAAACGTAAATCCAATAACGCTTGCTCTGTCTCAAGAGCTAAAACACTGCTTCCTTTTGGACTCCCTAGGACTGACCTTCTTGAACCACTTATAGAACCTCACTTGAAACCCATTCAGTTGGTAGAAACCTTAGCCGACCTTTACCGCCGGTTCAAGGCTTGTTCGGGATCGGGATCGGGGAAATCTTTGATATGCATTGAGCAGTACTCGGTTTTGAGTAGCCTCGGTGATCCTAAGTTACTGAGAAGGTGCCTCCGTGCTGCGAGGCAATATGCGTTTGATGTGCACTCGAAGGTGGTTTTATCTGCTTGGTTAAGGTATGAGAGGAGAGAAGATGAGCTTGATGGTGTATCACCAATGGATTGTAGTAGGTTCATTCTTGAATGTCCTAAGGCTGCCCTCGTATCTGGGTACGATCCAAATTCAATTTATGACCATTGTAAGTGTTATCAAGAGTGTACTAAGTCCACTGATGCACAAACCTCTAAGGGGAAGGAGTTTTTGACATTGGAAGAAGATAGTGATGTCTCTTTCTGTGTTGGCAATGAGGAAATTAATTGTGTTCGGTTCAAAATTGCTGCACTTTCCAGCCCATTCAAGGCAATGCTATACGGTAATTTCATGGAGTCCAAAAGTTATAAAATTGATTTTTCAAAGAATGATATCTCTGTGGAGGGAATGAGAGCTGTGGATTTGTACAGTAGGATTAGGAGGGTGGACTCATTTTCTCCCGAGATTGTTCTGGAGCTCTTATCTTTTGCAAATAGGTTCTGCTGCGAGGAAATGAAGTCTGCTTGTGATATTCATTTGGCTTCTTTAGTCAGTTCCATGGAGGATGCGTTGGATCTTATCGAGTATGGGTTTGAAGAAAGGGCAAATGCTCTAATAGCTTCATGTTTGCAAGTGTTGCTAAGAGGGCTCCCAAGTTCTCTTTATGACCCCAAAGTGATGAAAATATTTTGTAGCTTTGAGGCTAGGGAGAGATTAGCTTCAGCAGGGCATGCTTCTTTCCTATTGTATTATTTCCTAAGCCAGGTGGCTATGGAAGAGAACATGGCGTCAAATGCAACATTGATGTTGCTAGAAAGGTTGAGAGAATGTGCCACGGAAAAGTGGCAAACGGCTCTAGCTTTGCATCAACTGGGTTGTGTGTTGCTTGAGAGGCAAGAGTACGGAAGTGCTCAATGTTGTTTCGAAGCAGCTAGTGAGGCGGGTCATGTTTATTCATTAGCTGGTATGGCAAGATGCAGGTACAAGCAAGGGCAACAATATTCAGCCTACCGGTTGATGAGCTCACTTATCTCCGAGTATAAAGCAGTTGGGTGGATGTATCAAGAACGGTCTATATATAACGTCGGGAGGGAAAAAATTGTGGATTTGGACACTGCAACTGAATTGGATCCCACCCTCTCATTCCCATACAAATATAGAGCAGTCTCAAAGGTAGAGGAGAAGCAAACTAAGGCTGCTATTTCAGAGATTGACAAAATCATTGGATTCAAGCTTGCACCGGATTGCCTAGAATTGCGAGCTTGGTTCTTCATAGCAATTGAGGATTATGGAAGTGCTTTGAGAGATATTAGAGCACTGTTAACCTTGGAGCCAAATTACAAAATGTTCCATGAGCAAGTAAGAGGGGATATGTTGATCGAGCTCCTGAACCATAAGGTCCATGAAAGAAGTCAGGCTGACTGCTGGATACAACTTTATGATCGATGGTCTTCCGTAGATGATATTGGCTCTCTATCTGTCATTCACCAGATGCTGGTTAATGATCCCGGAAAAGGCCTCCTTAGGTTTCGGCAATCTCTTCTACTTTTGAGGTAAGCTTTTTCTTATCAAGTTTTTGTTTAGTGAAATTCTTATTGAATTACAATTCTTCTTCTTTATGTGGATTTTTAACAAGGTTTAACATTTCTAGAATCTTTCTGTCTTTAGAATGTTAATTGTGTCTTTATAATGGGAATGTGCTGCTTTAAGCTAAGAGAATAGACTTATGATTGCAGGCTAAATTGTCATAAGGCTGCTATGCGGTGTCTGCGTTTAGCTCGTAACCTTTCGAGTTCTGAGCATGAAAAGTTAGTTTATGAAGGATGGATTCTATATGACACTGGCCATCGTGAAGAAGCTCTTGCGAGAGCTGAGAAGTCCATATCGATTAAGAGGTCGTTTGAAGCCTTTTTCCTGAAAGCATACACATTAGCAGACTCCAGTTTGGATCCTGAATCTTCTTCTTATGTCATTCAGCTTCTGGAGGAAGCCCTTCGATGCCCTTCAGATGGTCTTCGGAAAGGACAAGTGAGTAAACCGTTGCTTGGACTCTGTCATTTGACAATCACCTTCATGCAATCTATTGTTTTTGGTGATATTTTCAGGCACTCAATAATTTGGGCACAATACTTGTGGATTGTGGCAAACTAGATCAAGCTGCAACCTGCTACATGAATGCCCTTGAAATCAAGCACACAAGAGCTCATCAAGGCTTAGCACGCGTATATTTTTTAAGAAATCAGCGAAAAGAAGCATACGACGAGATGTCCAAACTAATAGAGAAGGCACATAATAATGCCTCGGCTTATGAGAAGCGATCTGAATACTCTGATCGTGAGATGGCAAAGAATGACCTCAACATGGCCACAAAACTGGATCCACTAAGAACTTACCCATACAGATACAGGGCAGCTGGTAATTTTCAGTTTCTTTTTTGTCAGTTTCATAAATTTGATTCAGGTTTGAGACCCAGATTTTTCCTTAGGGTTCTTTAGCTGATACAACTCCTTGCATAGAAAGAAAGGGCATGGAACTCGTATCTAATTACTTTTTGTTACTTCAATACATATACATATACATATACATATATGTATATATATGATCTGATAAATTTCAAAGTACTAACATGCTGCATTATATGATTATTAGTGTTAATGGATGACCAAAAAGAAACTGAAGCAATTGAAGAGCTTACAAAAGCCATAGCTTTCAAGCCTGACCTGCAAATGCTTAATCTTCGAGCGGCATTTTATGAGTCGATGGGTGATATGAAGTCTGCTCTATGTGATTGTGAAGCAGCACTCTGCTTGGAACCAAACCATATAGACACACTTGATCTGTATAATAGAGCGCGAGACGGAGCCATCAATCCACAAGAAATGTGAGAGGGATTATCGTTACATGTCTGATAAACTTGTCGATTTAGCCAGCGGTTACAAGGAAAAGAATCATGGAGTCTTTCACACCTAGCTGCTGAATGACCTCCCCATGAAAAGGAAAGGACCTAGTGAGAGCTGCTTGCAAGTGATGAACAGTCTTACAGAATCAAGTCTACCTTGCCACGCAAGAAACGATTTATCGATGTCAGGTAAAAGGGCTTACACCATTCGTTGCTAGCGAAAAGAGATGGTATACAGTTCATAATATATGTATGTATCTTATCATTCGAGAAGAATTCGTCGTCTCTTTAGTTCATGCTGCATATCTGTCATTCTTGATTTCAGTTTCATACAATTGGACAGTTATTTCTCCATGTTTCTCTCCCTTCCACCTTTTATTTCCGACTACCGAGTTCGTTGATCACAAGCATGATTCTTAAGGAACAACGAACCCAGATAACGATGCATATGATGAATGCTAAGGACAGTGAAATGAAACTAAAGTGAACAAGAATAAAACAACACAGCAGCAACAATTTGTTAATTTATGTTTGGATTGTAATGGGAATACTTTAAAGTAGTTGTACAAGAAAAGCGAGTGACAGCACATGGAGGGGCTCAGGGACCGGGCCACCACCATACGTGCTAGGGCCTAGGGGGTGCAAAGGTCTTGTGACATGGTCTAGTTTGTGGACCATACTTTCTTAAAACGTGAATGCTTCTGGTTATTGGTTTATGAGTACAATCTCCCCTGGCACAATAGGAAACGCCCGACGGTCTTTTCAAGCTGAGACATCTTGTGTTCCCATAATTGATGTTTCGAACAATATAAATATACAGAGTTAGAATTTAGTTACACCATATAAAAATTAAAAAATATTACACTGATTTATGATCATTTGATGATTGTCAAGATTAGACGTTAAAAATAAAGAAAATTTTATAATAAAAAAACGAATAATTTCGATCATCATTTTACAATCATTTTACACTCATCGATGATCCTAAACTACGATTTTTATTTTAAAATGGTCTTTAAATTTTTGAATGTTTTGATTTCATTCCCAAACTACAACTTTCATTTTAAATTCGTGTCTAAACTTTTAAATGTTCATCCCCAAACTACAACCTCATTCAAAATTGGTCCACATACTTTTTGAATGTTTCAGTTTTATCATCAAATTATCATTTATATAACATCATATTATACTACATAATACATATTAATGTTTCATGACAATTAATAAATTTTTACAACGATTTTATTTATGATCAGTATATACTGATCATTTGATGAAATTAGAATGTTCAAAAAATTTGAACACCAATTTAGAATAAAAATCATAATTTAGGAATTAATTTAAAATATAAAGTTAATTCAAACTCTAATCCCTACAGGTAGGAATCAATATTGAATTTTGTGATCATTCGAGTTTGATTGTTGACTTTATAATAAACTATATCGAATCGAATTTGAACAGCTTCAAATCAATTTTTAAGTTCCTATCAAAACTTAAAAAAATTATTTTATAGATCGGTTCCATCACGTCATTTATGACCTAACCACTAACTAAAAATTTACCAATTAATTTTTAGTGATTAAAGACTATGAATGAAGTGATAAAACCGATCCATAAAATAATTTCTCCTCTTCAAAAGTTATATCAGTTCAACAAGAATGAATCCCAGACAAATTGTGTCCATTTCAAAACTAAATTCAGGTAACTTTATAACTTGTCCAAATTCAACGAAGTAATCGAATCGATTCAATCCGATTTAAGAAGCAAGAAAATGGATCTAAAGTTCGTAATTGTAAATAATACCTAACATCAAACTCGAAGGATCCAATCCAAAACTAACCCGATTCAAATCAATCGAGCTAAAAGAGATGGACCTCAAAGATAAGGTAAGAAAATCCCCCTAAGCTCAGCTAGCTTTCTTCTCTTCATTGTGAAGCCTACTAATTATAGAAAGAATCTGGTTAACATGCAGGAACCCAGGTTTTTTGGGTTGGAATGTTGAATACGTGACATCCTGTTTTCCAGAGAAACAGCAAAACTATTGTCTTCTAAAGACTAGAAAATCTGAGGAACTTACACCATCTCCTTCATACTCAGAAACAAAGTATGGGTTGAGAAAAGTAGGGGAAAACAATGACAGCTAAATCCTACTGTTCTTTTCAATGTTCACTACTTTTTAAGGCTACAAAATAGGATAATAAGAAGAAGAAGAAGAAAGAAGAAGAAGGTGGTTAGCTCTTACTTCTTGGTCTCTACTACAATGTTAAAGCAACAACCCCATTGCTTGGTTCTTCACTTTCGTCTAAGATTCAAAACCACAATTGGTTTATAGTAAAAACAAAGTTATTTTTAGAAGGGTGCATAAGCGCAAGAAAGGCACCTGATGAGGCCATTTTCGTTACAGTCCGTGCAAGCCTTGAACCCAGATTTTTCAGTGTACAGTTTACGGCTACCGTTGCATTCGTTGCACAGTACGAACCTGTAACCGCCGCAAACGACGCAGGTGCCGGGTGCGGCAGCCGAGACTCCTTCCATTAACTTCTTAAGCTCCCCCGTCTCGTGTAGCTGTCTGATCTCCTCTGCCCCTCCCAAGTATCTTCCTCCAATGAAAACCCGCGGCAAGGTCAACTTGGTTTTACCAAGGATCCCTTTCAACTCGTTCAAGAACCGGGAGTCCATTGACAAATCTCGCTCGTCGATCGAGACTCGGAATCCTCGGAGGATCGACCGGACGGTCTTGCAATCCTCGAATGTCGACCGAACTACACGGAGGCTGGTGAAGTACACCACAACGCGCTTATCGGAATCCGGGATCGAAACGGATCGATCCGGAACCGAATCTGGGAACTTCCCATTGGATTCGAGTCTGGAGGGAGCCCAGGAGCGTAGGAGAGAGTTGGCGATTCGGACACGGTGGAAAACGTTGGAGGCTCTTTTAGCAGCGGGGGAGAGAAAAGAAGGAGAAGAAGAATCCTCCGCGCAGAGGTGCTGGATGTCTTTGAAAGAAGAGCAAGAGAAAGGAGACGACGTGTCATGAATCCGCACCGGAGTCTTTTTGTTTCCCCACGGCCGCCACATTTGTTTGCGGTTGAAATACAGATGGAATTTTTCACCTTAACAAGTCTGAATTGAAATTGAAAACACCATGAAAGAAAACAAAGTTGGTTTCTTTTTTTTTCTAGGTTGTTTGCTTAAAGGGAAGAAGGACAATGATTGAAGGAGGAGGCGCAAAAGTCAGTGCTGGGGACGGTGGAGGCGCGTGAGCTGTTTGTCTACCGGAGAATGTAGTTGAGAGGGTGGGTTTTTGTTTTAGCTTTTAAAGAGGTTCAAGTTATTCGTAAGGCTCCAATTTTAACTTTAGATTTAAATTATTTTGAATTTTATTCAAATTGAATTTATACTATTTTAAGTACATTTTCTCTTCATTTTAGTTTTAAAGATATTTCAAGTGAAATTCGAATTGATTTAAGTTTGAATTATAGTCAATTTTAAATTTAATATATTTAGACTTTTTTTTAATTAGATTTAAATTGAATTTGAGTTTTAGATTTTATGTTCAAATTAAAATTATTTTAATTAATATTTGGTGCATTAGGAATAGAATTTTATCTAATATTAAAAATGAGTATATTTTTTTTAGTGAAGCGACTATGTCTACTATCAAGCGATATTCTGAGTATATTTTAAAGTATCTTTGTAATAAATAGGTAAATGAGTCCGGATCTATGTTTAAATCTTACTGTCAAATCCAGATTCAATTCCGCATTTTTAATCAGAAAATTCAGATTCAACTTAGATCTAACGAATCTAAAATTTTAAGATCTAGACCCTATAAAATAAAATTAAATATATGAATTTAAGTCGAATTCAGGATCCATTGTCATCCCTACTTCCTTCATCATCGAATCTTCTTCGACCTTTCATTTTTCTCTTTCATTTCAACCTAACTAAAAACAGAATCAGAAAAGTTTCATTTCTTTTCATCTTAGAAATCCAAACCATTTGTCGTATTAAACCCCATTCTTAATTCCTTTTAAATATTGATGAACTCCGGGGTGGAGCCTGGAGGAGGATCCATCTCAGGACACAACTACTCTCTTGCACATTCGATGATGTTAGGCAAATGTTAAGATCATTGGGAAATTGGCAGGATCCCTTCGAATGGGAGTCGAAAGGGACCGCCCCTAATAAAAAGAAATGCAACAGAAAAGCTGAAGCAAGTAATTTTATAAAAAAAAAATTATAAATATAAAGTTAAAATTTAGGGTTTAAATTTTTAATATTTAACTATATAAAATACGTAAGACTTTTACAATTTACTACCTTCTTTGCTCATACTTAACACACACACTCTCTTTGCTCCTTTAAATATACAGAAACCGTTTATCTACTAATCATATTTTTATCGGTACTTTCACTTTAAATTAGTAAGTTTAGAATTTAGGGTTTAAGAAATTAAAGATATGGTATATTTTTAAAATTAAGTTAGAATTTATAATTTAATTTTTTAAGATTTTTTTGACATGAGACATTAAAAAAAAACACGATCAAGAGAGGCAATATTACATTAATGCTTTTTCCCTTCTCATCCAAAACAAAGAACTGCAGGCAATGGAGTCTGTTATTTTTGTACAGTCTTTTCTGCACCAACATTTGTGTCATTTTGTACATACAAGATATCATATTCTATTCGGATGCCTTCAAATCCCACTTCATCTCGACCAACTTCTGTTAACTAATCTAACTCTAACTCCTGCAGGCTGCAGCTTGGCCATTTCTCAAGCAGATGGGAGTTGTATATTTGCATAAATGTGGACTCATCTTCTTCATCATCCAATGCTACTCAGATGTCTGCAAATTCAGAGTTTTAAGATGGAAACGAAACACTGAAAAGAGAGGGAGACATGTGGTGTTTGGGGACCAGGAGTACTGAGAAAGGGTAAAAGATTAGGAGTATTTTTAAACAAAAAAAACCAAAGTGGATGGACTCTGAAAAGTTTCACAGGCTTGGAGAGAAGAAACTAGAGAGGAGATAATGGATGGAAATCAACTTTTTGGTTTGTTTTATTTTCACTAAAAAAACAAAATTTTTATTTTTTTCTTTGTTATTAAAAGATTATATTATAAACTCTGTTCATTACGTTATTTATGGTCTATGTAATCATGTCCATTCATCTCTAAATAATTACGTAAAAATTATTTACTCACTAATTATATATAAAAAAATAATAATTCACCTTAAAAAATATAAAATAAATAAATTTAATTAGTTAAAATCACGGATAACGTAACAAAAAGTTTCCTAATATAATTTTTTTGTAACTGAGTTTATTTTGTCTCTTAGATAATTTTGGGTTCAAACATTTGTGAGGAAAATATATGTTAGCCTCCGTTATTAATAATGAGTTGATTTAGTGAAAGAGACGTTAATTTTTTGATAAAGTAAATAATTTAAATTTTAATATTATAAATCAAATAAATTAAATTAAAATTTTTTATAATAAATCTGTTTAAGGGTTTAGTTTACCGACTACCGATACATAAAAAATAATAATTCAAAAAATATTAGCCTCTATTTTCCATTTTAAAATTATTTTTTTTATAAATCTAGAATCTAATCTTATTTAGAGAGGCGAAAAAAAAAATTTTAAAAAGAAAAGAGGAATGTTCCCAATAAATTTTAAATCTAAAACAAAATAAAAAATAAATAATTTATCAACTAATTAAATATACTTGTTTAAGATTACATTAAATATCTTATTTAGCATTAAAAGTTGGTTTGATTAAATATTTTGTGTCGGTTCATTTGGGTAGATGGACAGATAACAGAGTTAATGGACATTAAATATCTTATTTAGCATTAAAAGTTGTTTTGATTAAATATTTTATGTCGGTTCAGGGTTGAAGGCTTTAATAAGACTGTTGGGGCTGTTGAGGTACACTGAGGGACAAAGAGACCAAACTCCCTATAATCTCAATTTTCGTGAAAAAGCACCAATTTTTTGAAAAAAATCGTAATATTAAGTATATATTTGCCAAAAATAATTAATTATTTACTCAGAATTTTATTCTATTATTTTAGTTTTTAAAGATTATAATTTTTTTTTAATTAGACGAGATAGATCGGTTCACGTAGGGCTATAAACAAATTGAAAGTTCAATAAACAATTCGGTGAAAAGTTTGTTTATATTTGTTTATTTATTAAACGAACGAATATGAACAAGATTTTTCGTTCATTTATATTTGTTCATTTATGTTCATTTAAATTTATTCAAATATGTTTAGGATGAGCATTAAATCAAATCAAGTTAAAAAATTTTAAGTTATTCGTGTTAGAAGTCTTATTTTGTGACTTATTAAAAACTTCATTCTTATCGACTAGGGGTATTATTTATTCTGTTAAACCGAATTAACCAAACAAACAAAAAAATAATTAATTAGTTAAATAATTTTGAGTTTTATTTAATAATTAAAATTATTTTTTTTAATTTCAATTATCGATTAATTCAATTTAAAATAATTTAATTAATTAAATGAATCGAATTAACTTAAAATATTAAATATTTAACATATTATTAATATATTATTTATATTCGTTCATTTATGTCCTTTCATTTATCATTTAAACAAACAAATATTAACGAACACAAACAAAAAATTTTACATTCGTTTATATTCATGTTCATTTATTTGTTCGGTTAAAACTAAACGAACAAACATAAACCGCCCTAAGCCCACGCATCTTTGCTAAAGGGAAACAATGAAAGGATAAAGTGTCAGGCTGATAGTGCAGGGCGAAATGGGTCAAACTGGAAATTTAGGTAAAAAACAGGGACAAAACATATATAAGACTAAAAATAAACAGACGTCTAACTTATAAGCCTAACAGATGCAAATAGAAGCAATCTACGGCTATCTTTCCACTGGATGAAAGAGAAGATAGATAAAAAAAAAAGTAAACAAGGAAGATCACCATATGAGCTCAAGTTTTGATGAATTTACTGTGAAAAATATTCATCCATCTTGGCTGCTCAGTACTAATAACATTGTAAAAGTTTCATCCTCGGACCACAAGCAGCAGGGTGAGACAGAATAACCAGCATAACCTTAACTGAAGTAGATAGAAACCTGAGGAATGTCGATATCATTACCATCATCGTCATCACAGGCCACGACGACATCCAGGTGCTTTCTATTTGGAGGCAGTTCAGCCTTTGCCACTTCCCGAGCTAGATCTACAATTTTCTTGTCCATTCGATCCCTGTGACGAGGGAACATACTATTGTACAGCAAACAACTTCCATAAGATATGCTGTAGGCATTCAATCCCTTGTCCTTAAGCCATTGGATGAGTTCTCTCAAAGTTGGGTTGTCTCTAAGGATCCACCTGTCCCAAACAGTCCAACTCATATCACCGTGTTTGATGACTTTGGGAGGAACTGGCTCGGCCATAGAGAACAGAGGCAGTGCAAGGTTGGCAAAAGTGTTGCGATAGTCCTCTAGTTTGTGGCATCCATCAAGAACCTTGTAAAGCTCCAGGCAGACGAGACCTGTGGCCATAGCTGTGGAGGTAGCAATCGCGGGGATGATTCTTCCAGCAATAAACTTGGCTTTCAGCTTATCCACCTCGGGAATGCTATAGTTCCTGGCCCTCATGTTTGCAAGCCCAGCAATTAGATCCATGTGGTAGTTTGTGTCATCATCCTGCAAATTCACGAGTCATGTTATTAATATTAATTTAGAAAAGCAATTGTTCCAGACCAGTTCCACAAGTTTCAAACGTGAAAAGTATACCCAAAGGATATACACGATAAACAATCAGAACAAGAAATATGGCAAACCTTCTCAAATTGAATAGGTTTCATCTTGAATCCTTGAGGCCAATTTTTTGAGCAAAGTTCTAACTTGGAGATAAGCTCGTTAACAATGGTTGCATCATCAACGGATGCAGCGGAGAGAGTAGTAGCCTTCTCATCAGTCACGATTTTTGCATCTTTCTTTGGCTGGAATTCAGGAACTGTCACTTTGTCAACAGCCTCTGCCAACATCCTTGGATGCTTAATCCAATCAGGAATTTGAATGCCAAATGTTTCAGCACGAAGGATAGACGCGGCCATCATAAACTGCAGGTGGCTTGGATCAGCTGTTGAGAAAAGAAGTGGATGAGGGAATCGTTTTGGTGCAGACCAGAAGGGAGCCCCCGTACTAGTTGCAGCATCTTCAGGAAACGTATAAATCAGCTGTTTCACACGGTTCCCAAAATAGTCTTCGAATCTGAGCAGAAAAGAAGGATAAGGTCAGAAACAAATGCAACGAAACGCTATCTTCGACAATATACATCTAATCACATGCTTCTAAGATTGTACCTTAGACGAGCCCAAGTGATGCAATCCTGGAATGTCAAACACTTTTCTTTTTCAAGGCATTCAAGAATTCGTTCCAAATTATCTCTTGCCTGAGCATCGCCAGATTTCTTTTGTGCAGCTTTATATTCAACCGGGTTGGACAAGTAAGCATTCACTTCAGCAGGAGTTTTCTCAAGTAGACCCTCAAACTCAGACCGAGCCCATGTTAAGCAATGGTCAATATTGTGAGGAAATGAGTGCACAGTGCACATCGGAGCTTGTTTCTCAGGTGGGTCTCGTGAAGCACCGTAGTTTTCAGTTAGATGAGGGATAACCATCTGTGTGTTGCATTTAGCACCTAGAGTTCCAGACTCAAGAAGGGGTTTCTGGAAATATAAACACCTCTGATCAACATAAAGTCTGGCATTTACGTTATCCAAGGCGTTAATAACCACTGTTAAATTCTCCCAGAAGGGATCATCAAATACGTTTTCGGTCTCAGGGCCCACACGGTTTTGCAAAGCTTCAATATTTAAAGAAGGATTTATTGATGCAGAAGCAGAAGCAGCTACGGTGGATTTGGCCTGCCCAATGTTCCAATCCCGGAAAAGGAACTGCCTGCTGAGGTTGCTCTTCTCGATAACATCATCATCAGTGATTGTCAGCTTTCCTTGGTTACCACATGAAACTCCCATCAGAGCAATATTTTTTAGGAACTCGCAACCTAGTGCACCAGATCCCACCATAAACACTTCAGCATCTTCCAGTTTCTTTTGGAGCTTGGATCCAAACACTGAAATTTGTGCATCATAACGGCTATTCAATGGTCTGAAATCACTAGGGTCCACAGGCTCGGGTGGAAGTGACTCCACGGAATCAAAATAAAAGAACTGTATAATCAAGTGATATAAAATTAGAACAGAAAAAGGTGCACGGTAGGGAGAGTTGTATGAGTTTCAATAAACAGTAAAGAAAAATTCATCAACTATAGTTTCCCAGAATCTGTGGCAATAGTAAAGAGGAAGATGGGGAGGTTTAAAGGTTTCAATAAAATATTAGAGTTATAAATCAAGGTATTCCATCCTATTGTTAAGTATAACTCCTTTCATTCCAGAAGACTCTGTTAAATTGTTAATCTAATAAACTCCTTTTCCTCTTCTATGCAGAAACCAAACAAATTTAACCTTCTCATTACCCACCCAGAGAGAATTGCTCAAAGCTCATAAAATACCAATAATTCTAAACCATCCATTCCAACTAAAAGCAATTCACAAAAGGAACAATGAACACTAACCTGAAAGAGGGGATGGAACTTTCCAGAGCATGCTTTGACAACCTCTTGTCCCACAATTCCGCCAAACATGGCAGCCATTGGATTTAATACAGCCCTGGAACCAAAGGCAAAGTATCGCAAAAGTTTTGGGTTGATATCTTCCAACCTTCCATCTCCCAAGCTCTCATTAATGTTACCAGCAATAGAAATAAGCTTACTAGCATCTTCTTCTGAGCCAGCAACAGGAAAGCGTCCCAAAACAGAGACAAACTTATCCAATGCTTGAAATGCTAAGTGTAACAGAGGTGGGCGGTCAAACTTTGAAAAATCACTCAGCAGATAGTCACCGGGGTCTTTGAGAGCATCTCTAAAAGGTTTAAAATTTAAAACTTTGGGCTGTTTCACTTGTGTAACAATACCACCTTTTATATACGTACCAAAATTAGAGGTGTCCTCCTCAAGAGTAAATGAATATGGCTTTGCACTCTTAATCTTCCTTGGTTTTCCATCATTTAGTTCTGTCATTCCATGAACTTCAGAGAAGACAACAAGATCCCCATCTTGAAACTCAAGCCTTTCATCATCAACACATGATACAAGTGCCGGGTTGTCATTGCTAATGGACGCAATTATACCCGTGTGAGGATCCTCTCCATCAACATCAATCACAGTGAACTCTGGTCCAAAATCACAAAATATAGAACCAAAAAGACCTCGAACTTCAGCCTTGATGAAAGAGATGGGAGGCTGATGAGTATGACAGTAATCATTGAATTCAATGGCTTTTTCAAAACTGATATCAGTAAATACAACAGCCTGAACAAACAGCAATGAAGATAAGTTAGAAAAGGTAAAAATCATTAAAATTACAGATGCAATATAGAGAGCAATGTTTTAGATCAAATTGAAAGCAATTTGTAGAGTACACTTTCCAAGATTCTCTTTTACATCCAATCTTTTTTCAGCTTAAAAGTACCCGAGCTTATGGTAATTCTAGAATAAGGAATTCAAAATAAGGATATAGACAACTTACGTAAGAGGTTATCAAATCACTTAAAATTATTACAGAATATTACCCACTCAGGTAAATAGAGTAAGTAATTACACAAGCATTGGAGAAGTAATAATTTACTTAATTTGCTAATCTTTTACATAATTCGGAATTGTGTAAATCAATATTCTTTTACGTAATTTGTCCTCAAGTTATCCTTATTCTAGAATCACCTCTGAACTATGTCTTACTCCTAATTGAATATATGTAAACAGTGGAACTTTGAGATGATTTAATCAAGCTTCAGCATTGCTTCTCTAGGTTTCTTATGAAACATAAGAGAGAAATTCCAGATTCAGTTAACCTTGAATACTTCAAATAAACATGGTAAGCAATAATAAATTAGGAGAGATCCAATGACAAGGACGTACCTGAAAGTCAGAAAGTTGTTCCTTTGTTAATTTCATTGTTAAGGTGGAAATGATCACTGCATTGTTAAGCTCTTGTAATTTTTGGACAGAGGCAAGAGCCCTGTTTTTGCCAACGTCAGACTCAGAGAACACGAAGTTACTGGACAAATCCCACAACTCCACTGCCCCTTCATCATGCAATGTCACAGACTTAACACCGGCAAGAATAAGATTTTTTGCTGCACAAGCAGAATAGAAGTATTAGTGAGAATCTCAGCCTTCATGCTGCAAGAAAAATGTACCAAACAAATCTAGGACATCAGAACCCAATCTGTATTAAAATGGAGTGTCGATGAATAACCATTGTATATACATCAAACAAGGTAACTGAAAAGGATTTTTGAACCCAAGGGTGAGAAATCATGCATTCCATAAAAGATAATAGATTTATTAGTTCTGAAATAATTTTAAACTAATAATTTTTTACAACCACTTAGAAACTCAAATACCAAAGTTTGCACAAGAAAATTCAGAGAAAGACACGATCCAGAAAATGAAATCATCACAAACAAGACAAAAAAAATTAAAAACCTAAATATCGATTCATCAAAATCTAATCAACTTTTAAATAACATGATTCCGAACAACCATAGTATGAAAATACAGCTAGATCTATCTTGAATTCTTGATCAAAAGAAAAGTAATTAAACCTCTGATTCGATACAAATCATTTAACAAATTATGGAAAAAGTAAAGATAGAAAGAACATTTTTAGAAGATAGAAAGAACATCTAAGCTTCTAAAATTCATACCAATCTCAGCACCAAGACCCTGCATCCCAGAAATTAGAATATTCGATGCAAAAAGCCGCCTCATAGTCTCGCGACCATAGACAGCTAGCTGCCGACTATGGAGATCCTCATCAATTTCTGCATCACTTGCATCACCCAGAGCCATGGCCAACGGTGAAGATTCAACAACCCTACTATTACTCCGATCTCCATTGTCTCCTATTATTACACTCTTACCACCGTTCTTGGACATTGATTCATCATTTGCAACAGTTATGGCGGATCTATCAAGGCAGTGTTTCTTGAAGGATGATGCGGGTGCACAGTTGTGGTTGATGTTGCTGGAATTTTCGGGATCAGCTTCTATACCCATTTCAGCAGAAGCAGTTCTCTTTCTAGGAAGCATATGGAGAAAGGTAAACTGCCAAAAATGCCATAGAGACCCATGTAAATTATGGTGAATGCCACTACAATAGAATAATACAAATATTTTTTCGAGTCCAATCTCATTGAGAGGAACAAAGTTTTGTTGGAAATAAGGGTGAACAAAACGAGATTGGACTCACCTAAATATTCGATTTATTCAAATAAACTCAAGTTAGATGTTTAAGTTCAGGTCTAGTTTGAATTTTAAAAGTTCAAAACCTTACTCGTATATGGTTAGAGAGAGACCAATCAATGTCATAACATTACAAATAATTACAACTAATTTTAACATAAACTTGAACAAATATATTCGATTCGACTAAAAAATTCAAATAAATCTATTTTTTCCACATGATTCGATCAAATACTCACCTAATAAAACCTAAATTGAGCATTGAATTGATTCTGAGGGGAAAAATAAAGCAAAGAAAGCACACCGATTAAGACAATCATGCACAGAAGAACAAAGTTTAGCTAAGGAAGATAAGTTTAATTTACTGTCATAAAATCTTTAGAGTACAAGGGTTTGGCTACTCATAAAACATTACCAAAGAGCTTCAAGTCCCTTTCTTCAAAACCTGGAACTCGTCCAAATGGCTGCATCAACCGGTTGAAAATGTTAGATTCATGGTATTCTCATAAATGGGTACAAGGAATCCTGGATTAATAAGCAAACAAAATTGAAATTTGATAATTGGAAATAAAAACAAAAATTAAAGCTTTAGAAACCATACCCTAGTTGGAAATGGAACAAAAATTTCTGAACACTGAAGAAATGATCTGGGGTTTGGAACTTTGGAAGAACGGCGAATGGTTCTCGACCTGGATTTATTGAAAATTACTCCACTTTTTTAGAATTTAATCTGAGGCTTGGGCTCGGTAATTGTAGAGTTGGGAATTGAGAATTTTGGGTTGGCTAAACCTCTGTAGGATTGTATTTTAAATCAGTTTTTGAGCCAAAAGATATTTTAAAACGTGGAAGTAATATTAAACAGTTAATTTTTAGGAGAAAAAAATACGTTTTAAAAATAATTTTCAATCTAAAAGTAAAAGTTCAAAATTTTAGCTTTTGCGATTAAAAAAGTACTTTTAGGAGTCAGGTTATAATTTTAACCTTTATTTATTATATTTTATTATAATTTAATTTTTACAGATACGTAATTATATTTAACATAAATTATTTTTTTAATTTAAGAATTATATATATTCATATAAAAATTATATATTTTCTTAAAATTACTTCTAAAAACACTTTTCAAAAATAATTTATGTATTCATTTATTAATATTTTTATATTTTCATAATTTAAGTTAATATTATAATTTGAAATAATTTAATTATCATTTAAATATATATTTTAACTTATAACATTATGTCTAAAATAGTCATTTATTTTCTCAAAAGCACTTTTTGACAACAATACTAAACACATATATTTCAAACTAAAAATTCCAAAAGAGCTTTCCACTAAATTTTTTCACCACACTTTTTAAAAGTAATGCTAAACTGGCCCTAAGTATAATTGATATGATGGTTTGTATTGGATTTATCTATATTTAGATTCTAATATTAATTTAGTGGAAAGAAAATTTTATAAGTGAGGTTATTTAATGATTTAAGATTTTAATTTAGGGTTAACCATTTGAGTTAAAGATTAAATTTTATGATTTATGGTTAAAGTTTTAAAGTTTTTAAGATTAAAAATTTACACGTATTAAATACTCACCCATTAAATATATCTTGGTTGGGTTAGTCTAACTAAAAATTTACTCAAGCATGAATCATCCTATATCAGTGGTTAAAAACGGTTGTTTCTGGAGGTTATGTGTTCAAACACTAATAATACCAATATAGTGATTGAATGATCAATGTCCAATAATAGAGAGTATATTTTAGAACAAATATGATCATAATCATTGTAGTTGATTAAAAAAATCATAGATTCTTATTCAAAGATCGACCCTAATTAAAAAAAAAAAAAAAAAAAACAGGTTATGATTTATATAGTCCAAATCCAATTTTATATATTTTTTCTCCATAATTTGGACATATTTTTAACTTTACAAGGATATCCGACTTTAAACATGTTTATTAAATCAAATGTTGATGATTTACAAATACGAATGAGATTTTGAATTATGTATATTTGTTTAACAAACACAAACAAGACATTTAATTCATTTATGTTTTTTTATATTCATTTAAACATCTTTTATAACTCATTTGATCATAGTGTTAATAGAATTGTCATTTATTAAGAGGTTATTATTTAATATTTAAAAGGTATATAGTATTATTGTTTATATATTTTAAAAATTTCTTTATGTAAAATAATTTTGTTCTTTTAATTGTGATATTTTCCTCTATTCATACTTATGACGTCAAAAATGAATTAATTACACTCATGATAGATCAATTTTATGATCGTCTATCTTATCTATTCTACTTATGGTGTCCAGCATAAAATCAGATAATTAAAAGATATTATTTTTTTAACGAGGTGGTTAATTCTTTCTCTAAAAATATAAATATATCTGATAAGATATACACCATTGCTAAGACCTTCATTTTCTTTTCCGATACGAGATATTTATACTGCTGCTTCTCAGATTCTCCACACACTTCAACATACATCCTCAACAAGCAACCAACAGCTTGTTGGTCGGTATGAATGTGATAGCAGCCAACCATCCCTCCCTTTAACTTTAATGTGGTTGGGGACTATATATAAGTTCATTTCTTAAATCATTACACCCACTTAGACCTTCAGAATAGACAACTTATAAGCCTTACAGATACAAATACAAGCAATCTATGGGTATCTTTCCATTAGATGAATGACAAGATTGCTACACAAAACCAAAACAAAACAATTAGGGAAGATCATCATGTTGGAAAATGGAAACTTAAGATACGATGAAGTTACTGTGAAAAATATCCATTTGGGGTGCGGGGATCACTGATAATAACATCAGTCTGAAAGTTTTATCATTGGAACACAGATCCAAGAAGAAGGGTGTCAGAGAGAAACCTTAGTTGAAGTAGATAGAAACCTGAGGAATGTCGATATCATTGTCATCATCGTCCTCACAGGCCACAACGACATCCAGGTGCTTTCTATTTGGAGGCAGTTCAGCCTTTGCCACTTCGCGGGCTAGATCTACAATCTTCTTGTCCATTCGATCCCTGTGACGAGGGAACATACTATTGTACAGCAAACAACTTCCATAAGATATGCTGTAGGCATTCAATCCCTTGTCCTTAAGCCATTGAATGAGTTCTCTCAAAGTTGGGTTGTCTCTCAGGATCCACCTGTCCCAAACAGTCCATCTCATGTCACCATGTTCGATGACTTTGGGTGGAACTGGCTCGGCCATAGAGAACAGAGGGAGTGCAAGGTTGGCAAAAGTGTTGCGATAGTCCTCTAGTTTGTGGCATCCGTCAAGAACCTTGTAAAGTTCCAGGCAGACGAGACCTGTGGCCATAGCTGTGGAGGTAGCAATTGCGGGGATGATTCTTCCAGCAATAAACTTGGCTTTGAGTTTATCCACCTCAGGAATGCTGTAGTTCCTGGCCCTCATATTTGCAAGCCCAGCTATTAGATCCATGTGGTAGTTTGTGTCATCATCCTGCAAATTCAGGAGTCAATATTATTATTATTATTTTAGAAAACATTTGTTTAGAACAAGAAATACGACAAACCTTTTCAAATTGAATAGGTTTCATCTTGAACCCTTGAGGCAAATTTTTTGTGCAAAGTTCTAACTTGAAGATGAGTTCGTTGATAACTGCAGCATCGTCGATGGATGCAGTAGAGAGAGTAGTGTCTTTCTCATCTGTTACTATTTTTGCATCTTTCTTTGGCTGGAAATCTGGGACTGTCACTTTGTTAATAGCCTCCGCCAACATCTTTGGTTGCTTAACCCAATCAGGAATTTGAATGCCAAATGTTTCAGCTCGAAGGATAGAAGCAGCCATCATAAACTGCAGGTGGCTTTGATCAGCTGTTGAGAAATGAAGTGGATGAGGGAATCGTTTTGGAGCAGACCAGAAGGGAGCCCCAGTACTGGTTGCAGCATCTTCGGGAAATGTATAAATCAGCTGCTTCACACGATTCACAAAATAGTCTTCGAATCTGAGTAGAAAAGAAGGATAAGGTCAGAAACAAATGCAACAAAAGCACTATCTTCGATAATACACATAATTAGATCAAACATCAAAAGTACCTTAGACGAGCCCAAGTGATGCAATCCTGGAATGTCACACACTTTTCTTTTTCAAGGCATTCAAGAACTCGTTCCAAATTATCTCTTGCCAGAGCATCGCCAGAATTCCTTTGTGCAGCTTTATATTCAACCGGGTTGGACAAGTAAGCATTCACTTCAGCAGGAGTTTTCTCAAGTAGACCCTCAAACTCAGATCGAGCCCATGTCAAACAATGGTCAATATTGTGAGGAAATGAGTGCACAGTGCACATCGGAGCTTGTTTCTCAGGTGGGTCTCGTGAAGCACCATAGTTTGCAGTTAGATGAGGGATAACCATCTGTGTGTTGCATTTAGCACCTAGAGTTCCAGACTCAAGAAGGGGTTTCTGGAAATATAAACACCTCTGATCAACATAAAGCCTAGCATTTACGTTATCCAATGCATTAATGACCACCGTTAAATTCTCCCAGAAGGTATCATCAAATACATTTTCGGTCTCAGTACCCACACGGTTTTGCAAAGCTTCAATATTTAAAGAAGGATTTATTGATGCTGCAGCAGAAGCAGCAACTGTGGATTTGGCCTGCCCAATGTTCCAATCCCGGAAAAGAAACTGCCTGCTGAGGTTGCTCTTCTCGATAACATCATCATCAGTGATTGTCAGCTTTCCTTGGTTACCACATGAAACTCCCATCAGAACAATATTTTTTAGGAACTCACAACCTAGTGCACCAGATCCCACCATAAACACTTTAGCATCTTCCAGTTTCTTTTGGAGCTTTGAACCAAACACTGAAATTTGTGCATCATAACGGCTATTCAATGGTCTGAAATCACTAGGGTCCACAGGCTCAGTTGGAAGTGACTCCACAGAATCAAAATAAAAGAACTGTAGAATCAAACAACAGAAAATTAGAACAGAAAAAGGTGAATGGTGGGGAGAGTTGTATGAGTTTCATAAACTGTACAGAAAAATTCATTAACTCTAGTTGTCAAATATTTGTGGCAAAAATAAAGTGGAAGATGGGGAGGTTAAAAGGTTTCAATAAAATGTCTGAGCTAGAAATCAAGGTATTCATTGTTAAGTACTAGATGACTCGGATTAAACTGTTAATCTGATAAACTTCTCTTTTTCCTCTTCTATGCTGAAACCAAACAAATTTAACCTTCTCATTTCCTAAGCAAAGATTATTGCTCAAAGCTCATACAATACCACCAATTCATGTTTAAGGGTAAGTGGGAGTAAATTCTAAACTATCCATTCAAATAAAAAGCAACTCACAAAAGGAATAATGAACACTAACCTGAAAGAGGGGATGAAACTTTCCAGAGCATGCTTTGACAACCTCTTGTCCAACAATTCCACCAAACATGGCAGCCATGGGATTTAGTACAGCCCTGGAGCCAAAGGCGAAGTGTCGCAAAAGTTTTGGGTTGATATCTTCCACCCTCCCATCTCCCATGCTCTCATTAATGTTACCAGCAATAGAAATAAGCTTATTAGCATCGTCTTCTGAACCAGCAACAGGAAAGCGTCCCAAGTCAATGACGAACTTATCCAATGATTGGAATGCCAAGTGTAACAGAGGTGGACGGTCAAACTTTGAGAAATCACTCAGCAGAAAGTCACCGGGGTCCTTGAGAGCATCTCTTAGTGGTTTGAAATTTAATACCTTGGGCTGTTTCACTTGTGTAACAATACCACCTTTTATATATGCACTGAAATTGGTGGTGTCCTCCTCAAGAGTAAATGAATATGGCTTTGCACTCCTAATCTTCCTTGGTTTTCCATCATTTAGTTCTGTCATTCCATGAACTTCAGAGAAGACAACAAGATCTCCATCTTGAAACTCGAGTCTTTCATCATCAACACATGATACAAGTGCTGGATTGTCATTGCTAATGGACGCAATTATACCCGTGTGAGGATCCTCTCCATCAACATCAACAACAGTGAACTTGGGTCCAAAATCACAAAATATAGCACCAAAAAGACCTCTAACTTCAGCCTTGATGAAAGAGATGGGAGGCTGATGGGTATGACAATAATCATTGAACTCAATGGCTTTCTCGAAACTGATATCAGTAAATACAACAGCCTGTACAAAACAGCGACGAAGATTACTTATGCGATGAAATATGCAGAGAACGAAAAAATCATCAAAATTACAAATTCAATATAGACCAAGATTTTAGATCAAATTCAAAACAAAATTGTACACACACTTTCCCAGATGCTCTTCTACATCCCTGTCTTTTCCCAGCTTAAAAGTACCTGAACTTAGCTTTATTCCTAACTGAATTAGATGCAAATGGTGGAATTTTAAGATGATGTAACGAGCTTCAGCATTATTTCTTTAGGTTTCAAGCCTAAGAGAGCAACTCTAAATTCAGTTAAACTTATTACTTCAAATATAACATGGTAAGAAATTATAAATTAGGACATCCAACAACGAGGTAGTACCTGAAACTCAGAAAGTTGTTCCTTTGTTAATTTTGTTGTTAAGGTGGAAATGATCACCGTGTTGTTGAGCT
The DNA here is from genome assembly GCA_035048815.1 of Abelmoschus esculentus. NCBI lineage: Eukaryota > Viridiplantae > Streptophyta > Magnoliopsida > Malvales > Malvaceae > Abelmoschus > Abelmoschus esculentus. The sequence continues at coordinate 3,109,418 of JAUCBN010000032.1, forward strand.
CTTGCAATTTTTGGACAGAGGCAAGAGCCCTGTTTTTACCAACATCACTCTCAGAGAACACGAAGTTACTGGACAAGTCCCACAACTCCACTGCCCCTTCATCATGCAAAGTCACAGACTTGACACCGGCAAGAATGAGATTTTTTGCTGCAAAAGCAGATTAAATAAAAGTATCAGGGGGAATATCAACCCTGAAGCCGCATGAAAAACGCACCAAACAAATCTAAACATCAACACCCAATCCATCATCAATAATGGGGTTCAATCAATAGCCATTGTAAATACATCACACAAGGCAACTGAAAAAAGATTTTTAAACGCAGGGGTGAGGAATCATGCATTCCATACAAGATTTTGAACGACCGCATAGAAACCCAAATACCGAAGTTTGCACACGAAGATTAAACGACAACAAATTTTAAAGAAACCCTAAAGATCGATTCATCCAAGTCCAATCATCTTTTACATCTCATGATTCCGAACAACCATTCCATGGAAATACAACCGGATCTATCTTGATCAAACGGAAACGAAATTATGAATCTGATACGATCTAATTCATTTAACAAATTACGAAAAAGAAAGAAAAAGATAAAAAGAAAATCCAAGTTTTGAAAATTCATACCAATTTCAGCACCAAGACCCTGCATCCCGGAAATAAGAACATTCGACGCGAAAAGACGCTTCATAGTCTCACGTCCATAGACGGCAAGCTGCCGACTGTGGAGATCCTCATCGATTTCGTTATGATTCGCATCGCCAAGAGCCATGGTCGACGGTAAAGAGTCAAGAACCCTACTATTACTCTGATCTCCGTTACCTCTTACTATAACACTATTACCACAGTTATCAACCGTTGATTCGTTATCAGCAGCGGCTACGTTGCAGCTATCAAGGCGGCGTTTCTTGAAGGATGGTGAGGTTGCACCGTTGAGGTTGGTGTGGTTGGAAGTTTCAAGGTCAGCTTCTATACCCACTGCTTCATCCGAAGTTCTCTTTCTAGGAATCATATAGAGAGGTAAACTACCGAAAATGCCCCAAGGACCCATAGAAATTACGATGATTGCCACTACTGTAGAATATAAAATTAATAAGCAGGCATTGCTGTCGCCTGTCGAGATGAACAAGGTTCTGGTAGAAATGTCCGACAAAGATCGGAACTGAAATTATAAATCCCACAACAAAACCTAACTTGTGCATTGAATTGATTCCAAGGCAAAAATGAGAAGCAAAGGAAGAACCACCAATTAAGACAATCACCTACAGAAGAGAGAAGAATAGAATCTTTAGAGTTTAGCTAAGGAAGATACGTATTATATATTGGATATAAAATCTTCGAAGTCGAACTCAAATAACTCCCGAATCGGTCAGGCTCATTATATCATATTTTCGTACCTAAATCAGCTTATATACCAATGAATTAACATTGAAACAATAATATAAGAATAAAATCCATGTTTTTGCAAAATATGACTTTAATATCGGTTCATCTATAAATATTCAAATTAAATATTTGATCTAAAAATGTTTGTCTTCTCTGGGTGATTCTAGAAAAAGCCGGCCTTAAAAAAAAGCCTAAAAAACAGTTATACCGTTTTTCTTACAAAAGTTATAAAAAATTCGGTACACACTTTTCAGTATATACCGAAATTCTTATAACTTTTGTAAGAAAAACGGTATATACCGAATTTCTTACAAAAACTGTAAAAATTTCGGTTATAAACCGATTTTCTTACAAAAAATATAAAGATTTCGGTATATACCGTTTTTCTTACAAAAATTGTAAGAATTTCGGTATATACCGAAAAGTGTGTACTGAATTTCTTACAACTTTTGTAAGAAAAACGGTACGACCTTTTTTAAGATTTTTTTAAGATCGATTTTTTTTAAAATTTCCCGTCTTCTCTCCTAAACGGATCTAATTTTCTATTTTTCGTTTGTCATCTCCAGCACATCACTTAATTTCCAATCAGAAAGTAACTGTTGTTTCCCTTCGAAAATAGTCGAGAATCATATTTTGGGCCTGAAAACTGGCCTATCTATTCTTCTTTAGGGTTGAAGTAACTTGTTAAATGGTTAGTGAATTATTTGTATAATATTTATTTATGAAGTTAAATAAATAAATATAAATAAAAATTTTAAATACATTTAATAAATGTATTTTTAGTTTATTTTTATTTTTAGAAAAACTCGTTTATAAGCATGTTTTATCTAATTTTCATTTTTCCTTTTATCTTTTTACATTTAAAATATCAGTAAAAGTAAAGATTAAAATGAACATATTACAAACTTTAAAGTTCAAACTATAAAGTCTAAAGAATTTAAGCACTAGTTGTGTAATTTGACCATCTTGGTAAACATATAAAAAATATGTATAAACGAACAAGTTTGTGAACATCAAATAAATGAACGAGAACAAAATACAAAAACCTTTAAAATTAAATAAACAAACACAAACATAACATTATTTGTCCAAACTTAATTCATTTAAAACCCTAATCATTCTTATTCTTCGATGCTTATCTTAAATTAAAACGTAATTTTATTAATAGTCCAATGACTGTGAATGTAATTAACCCTCGTTGTTGTTTGTAGTGTTGTAATTTTTTTTAAAACAGTTACGATAATTACGGTGTTTGTAGTATTGTATTATTCATAAGGTTGACGTTTTTTTTCTCGAATTTGAGATCTACGATTGTTAAAATAAATATTATTGAAAAAAAGAAAAATAAATAAATGTCTATTATAATGGATGAATTAAAAAGAAAAAGGAAAAGATATTTGATAGCTCTTTTTCTTTTTCATGAAAATATAATTCGTTTTAAAAATAAAAGCAATTGGCGTTTTTTAATTTATTCAAATTTTATTTAAAAATTAAATCAAAATAAAATAAATATTTTTAATTTAAAATAAATAAAATTAATTTTTAGAGTCGAATCATTCTTAGAGAGCGGGGTAATAATGGATGAGGAAACATCAAAATCGTATCCTCGTGATCCCTTTTATTAAATTAGTGGATGGGTCATGGCATGCCACGTAGCAAGCAATACTTTAATCTGTTTCGGACGTTATAGACATAGTGAAACCTTGCGGCCTTCCACCAGTCAACATTAAAAATCTTAATTCTTTCCGATTATTTTATTTTATTTTAATTAATTTAAATTGTTATATATTAAATATTTAATTATAAATATTGTTTTAAAAAATATATATATTAAATATAAATTTATTTAATATTAATTTATTCACCGCTTAGAACAATTATATTAGTCGGTCCACATTAAGATTTTTCTATCCCTACTGTCCTGACCTTTAGAATCCCACTGTTCATGTATCAGGTATTTATCCCTTGGGCCCCAACCAACAACCAACAACCAATGAATAAACATCATAATTATAGCTAGGGATTGATTATAAGTCGAGTCCGAGCCTGATCAGACTTGGTTTAAAAATAATGTTATTAGGTTTGATTCAGATTCGAGGTTCGACGAACTTAAAATTTTAAGTTCAGACTTGGCTCGAAAATAATATTATAGGGCTCAGCTCGGACTCGTCATGCTCGACTGAAAATAGATAATTTTATTATATTTTTTTATAAAAGATAAGATCTCGTTAAAACTTTTTTATAACCAATAAGTAAACGAAATTCAATATTAAAAATTTGAAGGAAAAATACTCAATTTATTTTTAATGTATTTATTTTATTTTATTGTTTTTCTTTTATTAAAGACATTATTTTCAATGTATATATAACATATATATAATATAATTATTCTGACCCTGTTCACGAGCTTTTCGAGTCGAACTTGATAGATTCGGTTTAGCTCGTTAAAATCTCAAACCGAACCTAAACTCGAATCGAATTTACTCAAATTAAATTTTGAACGAACCGAACTCGAATAATTCATGAACTGGTGAAACTCGTTATCATCCCTAATTATAACGCATATTATTATATTGGACCCACCCTCTCTTAAATAGCTTTCAAATACTCCAATAGCAATATGGGAAGATCCAAGACACTTCTCTCTCTGCATTTTACATAACCCAAACAAATAACATTACAAGGGTAATTTATTACAATATTTATTATAAGTATAATTATAATAAAAGTTTTCATATGTATCTTTAGTCATCCACGCGACAATTTAAGGACATGATTATTCTTTATTTCTTCCGAGAACCTATTATTATTTTGGTATCTTAAGTGGTATCTATTATGTGAAATTTTAAATGTATACACATATAACATAAATTTTCTATAAAAAAATACACGTGAATATATTTCTTAAAGAATTTAAGAATAATTAATTATAATTTTTAATAATGTATATATATTTTATATAAAATAATTAAACTCAAATATCTTAAAATAAATATCATTTATCTTTTTCATTAAGATCAATTATTAAGTTTTACACGTAATTTTAACTAATTTCTTAATAAAATAAAATTTATATAATGGTATATTAAGCATATGATTGGTAAATGGCAAAGAATATAATAGTCCGTGACAAATGTTATTAAAGCGACGTTTTGTTGTCTAATTTTATAATGAACACTATACGGATGAAGTATGCAAGTTTAATAACTACGATAATAACCAATTAAAAAAATAAGATTGGCATATAAATATTGTGACTTATATATCTCATTATACATTTAAAGTTACAAATATTGATGTTTTAGTAGAAACTTTATTAGGAAAACATATTGAAACAAAAACTTTGATTAAGAAAAAAATACAACGTATATTTATTTTTTTTGGATAAGTGTAATTTATTATCCAAGACAAAAGAACAACTCTTATAGTACACTTAGGCATCCATCCCTAAAGAATTCCTCAAGATGTACATATGTTCCTCTCCTCCCAAATGAAGTACACATAGGCACCCCATGCAACCTTCAAAACATAAACCAACAAGGATTTCCCTTTCAATTTTGCACTCAGCCACTGCACCTCTACATCCCAATCAAACATACCCCTGCACAGTCCACACAAATCCAACACAGCAGACCATATAGCCCGCGAATAACTATAACCTGCAAAGAGATGATCCCTGGTTTCATGTGCACTTTCACATAGCGCACAACATTCCTCAATCTGAAGCCCCATTCTCCGAGGCCTATCCTTCGTTGACAACCGATTAAGCATTCCCATCCAAAGAAAAAAAACATGTTTTGGGACATGAAGGCTAAACCATACCAAATTATGCCACTGAACTCTGTCTCGTGATTCACGAATCACATTTCATATTGCACCCACGATCCATTTGTTATGCCCCCTCCTCAACAGGCTTTGCAACGTGTCCCTCTGTCGCAGAATTTTTCTTAGATACCAACTATGGCTTTGCTTCAAATCCAAACTTCAGATGTCTTTCTCTTTAATAAAATATTTGTATTTTCATAATTCAATTTAGATATGATCTTTAAATATTAAAACATATTATAAACTAATAAATAAATCTTTTAAATTATTGTTCGAATAAAATCATTGAATATAATCTTTATAAGATATTTTTATTTTATTTTTATTAAAAAGGTAAACTGTAGTCGAATAATTGGCGATAGTAGGATAGTGTGTAGGGCCCGTCGGGTGTTGAATAATAAACATATCACGTCCTTTGGGTCCACCACGTGATCTATTTGAAAATTTGTTGTATAGACGTACACACTACATCTCCTCTCGATCAGATTCTTACAATTTAGATATTATTATTATTATTATTATTATAGAATTTATTTGGCTTTATTTTTTTTAATTTTTATAATAGAAAATAGTTTTAATTCAGCTCTTAATTATATTTTTATTTTTTAAAATTATTTTTTAGTTAGAATAATATTTGAATTATTTTTTTTCTGATCATTTTAGATATATAAATTATTTTTGTTAAAATGTAAGTTAACAATACATTTTTAATTTTTAAACCAAAATAAATACTTTAATCTTTGTAATGTGGCAATGTTTTATTAATCAAAATGTTATTTAAAAACTAAAGTAAACAAGTAATGTAATTTATAGGCTAATTTTTTATTTAAGCTTAAAAATACTAGGAATGATAACAATATTCGTCCTCGATGAATTTCGTTCTGTGCCAACTTGTTTGGATCGTTTTTTAAATATTAAAATTGGGTTTCAGGGTAGGACAAAGCAAATGAACATTTAAAAATTTCAGGGTTAGATTGAGTTTAGAATTTAAACCGAATCAACATGATATATTTATAAGTATTTAATATATTTATATATATTCAATTCAATTTAATATTATTTTTATTTTTGATCAAATCGATTTTAATCTAATTTTTATTAAAATAATAGAGATAAACCAAGATCGATTTATAATTTTTTATTATATTAGATAAAATCAGGATAATATATATTAAAAATCAAGACATAACATATTTAAATATATTAATTTATTTTTTGAATTAAAGTAAAAACACAAAATATTCGACCCGTCGTCCCTAAAAAATACTCGTAGTGTTGGTGGTACGAAATGTTTTTGGCCGTCTCATCATTAAGGTGTTATTATTATTATTTCTCTTTTTCACGCCATTTCTCATTTCAAGTTTCTTCTTCATTCTTTTCATCTTTCAGAACCCTCTCACGAATTATAAAAGAAAAACCGAAGAAAATCTTTCCGGTGGAAGGATACTAGCAGTTATTCCGGCGAACCCTAGCTCTTCGATCAAAGAGAGAAGCAGCTAACAATTTTGTTACTGGTGATCGATTGATTGATAGTCGAAACCCTAGCAGTTCAGACAAAAAGAAAAGAAATGTCAAGTTCTACAAAATAAAACCCGGTAAGGTAAGATAATTCATAGTCGAAACCCTAGCAGTTTTTGTTTCAAACTAGATGGATACTAAGTCAGGAGGGAGTGCTGCACCCGACCCGAATAGCATCAAGGAAGATCCAGTCTCAGCTACAGCTACAGGAACGCCATCCACGGCTTCACTACAAGGAGGTGGTGATTCGTCTTCTCCCCCTGCGCCACCGAGCCGGTACGAGTCACAAAAGCGTCGTGACTGGAACACTTTCTTGCAGTACTTGCAGAACCATAAGCCCCCTTTAACACTAGCTCGTTGCAGTGGTGCTCACGTAATTGAATTCTTGAAATATCTCGACCAGTTCGGCAAAACGAAGGTTCACATAACGGGTTGTCCTTATTTCGGACATCCGAACCCGCCTGACCCTTGCTCTTGCCCACTCAAGCAAGCCTGGGGTAGCCTCGACGCACTGATCGGACGGCTGAGAGCTGCTTATGAGGAGAACGGTGGACTTCCAGAATCAAACCCTTTTGGAACAAAGGCTGTGAGGATTTATTTGAGGGAAGTCAGAGAAGGGCAGGCTAAAGCTAGAGGGATCCCATACGAGAAGAAGAAGCGTAAAAGGCCCTCAGCCACAACTACGGTTGTGGGTGTCAATGTGTCGGTGGCTGTCACGCAAACAGTTGATTGTGGCGGAGGTAGCGGCGGATATGACAGTGGCGGTGGTGGAACTGCAACTAATTAATGTTGGTACTGCTACTACCACTACCAGCTTAATCTATTTTTTTTAATGTTTCCTTATGAGGTATATAAATATGTTGTGTTTTCTTCATTATTTCTTGCAGTCCATGAACATAAAACGTGGAAGAAGAAGAAACAAGAACACAAATGGGTAAAACTGGGTTTGTGTTTCTTCATCTTGTTTTGAGTCTTTTGACCTAGAAATTAAGCTCTAATCATGTCGGATTTTCCTGGAATCCAATTGAAGAAAAAAAATACGTTTTTCTTAGTTTATTTTGTAAAAGACAAAACTTCAAACTGTGGAATGAAGACAATAAGAAGGTTCATGTTGGGACCATTTTTTAGCCAAATGTTTTACTACAACACAGTTTCCCTACACATCTCTGTATTTGTTCCTGGATTTTGTTCATCGTCTACCTCAGCTTTACACGTGCATTTGCTGCGATCACGTGCTCCCTGTCTGTGATTTCTTATATTTTCTCCTCATTTTTTCTTCAGAATTTTGTAATAAATGTTTCCACATACATACATACATACATTCAGGGGTGATGATGATGATGAAGAATTCATGACATATACAACCAAAGAAGAGCACTGCAATGCCAATTACAACACTCGTGTGTTGTTCATCCTTTTCTGTATTACTATTACAGTGTGTTGTCAACAAGTCCTTTGTTGCTGGCTAAGTTTTGTTTCTTGTCGGTACCTAAGGGGTGTCATTAGGTGGGACCAATACCCAAGTACTTCATTTAATTGTACAAAATAGAGAGGGTGGGTGGGTCCTACAGTCTCTCTTATGGCACCTTCACCACCATGAAATAGTTAGGATGGTAAAATTATCCGAATATGAACTCATTCTATGCAGCTCGTCTAGCAAAAAGTATTTTATTTAATTTTGGGTTTCGACGGTGACAAATCATCTATTTTTTTTATTTTTTTATTCGTATTTTTATTTTAAATTAAAGGGTTTAGAATATAAGATTTAAAGTTTAATGTTAGGAGTTGTGGTTAGGGTTTAGAGAATTAGGGATATGTATATTTTTAGGGTATAATATTTAGGGTTTAGGATATAAAAAATAAGGGTTAGAGTTTTTTATAGAAATTTTCAATAAGAGACATGGTTAGAGGCATGATAAAGAGGCGGAGGATTTTTACCTGATTCGCATAGAAATCATCTACCTCTTTATCATGCCTCCATTTATGTCTCCTATTAAAAAAATCTAAAAATTAAATTTTAAGCCATAATTCTTATTTTCTATATTGAACCTTAAACCCTAAAAAATACATCATACCTTTAATTTTCTAAACCTAACCACAACCCTTAATCTAAAACTCTAAATCCTCTAATTTAAAGCGAAAACACAAATGAAAGCATGAAAAAATGATAAAAGGTTTATGTTTGATTTATAGAACCTCACCTTTATTTACTCGGTGACATGAAAAAGTAATAAACGGTTTATGTTTGATTTATAGAACCTCACCTTTATTTATTCGGTGACGGAGTTATCGGGGTCGGGACAATTAACCCTCCCATTCTTAAATTTATTTTTTATATAAATTATTTTAAAAATTATTTTTAAATATTTATATTTTTCCCTCTGATTTTATTTACTTATTAAGTCATTGCACCCAATAGCTAACGGGGTTGGTCCCTCCCTCCCTGCAATGTCTGGTTTAGTTTGAAAAACTGTTGGAATGGTCGCCGACAGCGTATCAGTGGCGTAGATTTCTCTGACGAATCGGTGCATATAATAGAGGATAGTATATGCTTTACGGAACAAATACAAGTTAAAAACACAATGATAAGGAGAGGACGTATGTAGTGAACAAGGACAAAATTCGGGACAAGGGTTTAGGATTAATATAATTTTTTAAAATATTTACTCATCTAAATTAAAATTTTAAAAATTTAGAGTTTAATTATTATTTTAATAATTTTAAGAAATTTAATAAAAAATTATTTTTTAAAATTTTAAAAGGAATTTTAAAAAATATTGAAAGGACAAAATGGTATTTAAAATTTTAAGGGTCTGGAGGGTTTGGGAATGGAAATGCCAAGGAAGGTGCATTAGTGTGCAAAAGATTAGACTGTAAATATTGAAAAATAAACATTGAAATTAATGTACCTCTTGAGTTTTCTTAGATTTGAGAAGGAGAAAAAGAAGTATAACTAATTGCTTCTGAGAGCTAGAATCAGTCTCAGATTTTCTTTGCATAAAAACGATGAAAAGAAAATATATGTAATGCATATTAGATGAATCTGACGTAACACGTTATTCATGTCCTCGTTATTCATGTCCTGTCAAATGAGATTTATTCGGGTAAATTTTTATCTTTTTCTTACATGTATTAAATAAATAAATTTCATTAGATGAAATTATAGACAACGTAATAAGGTCTCATTCGGGTAAATTTTTATCTTTTTCTTACATGTATTAAATAAATAAACTTCATTAGATGAAATTATAAACAACGTAATAAGTTAAGACCAAGTAGTAATTTCTAGGTAAGCTCAATTTCCATAGAGAGACTTAAAAGCAAACATATATTCATTATACATCAGAATCAAATACAGGTGACAAACAGTACAGCACAGCTTACATAAACTTCAGTCCTAGTGCTTAACAGTGTGTATATATAGACTTACAGATACACTTAACAGTCGAGCACAACCTACATGAACTTCACTCCATAGTCCATACATAGATAGATAGATAGATTAGCAAGGACCTTTATGCATTCTTAAAATTGAAACACATGCATGGAAGTTGTCATCTTCTGTATCCATGACATAATAGTGGATACGGTTCTTGATGATAAGGTTGATGTCGGTATCTCCCTATAGCAAACTGGATGGATGGTTTCTTTATCTGGGATTCGGTTCAAGGTTAGTCCACTGCAAGCCGTGGGCACAGAGGCACCCTTATAAGCCTTGCACACATAGCTTAGATAGTTTTCATAGTCCTGTAATATGATCACGGATATAACGTCATTCTTATTATGTTAACGACATTGATATTACGAGATCGTCAGTCAAGGAAACAAACCTCGTAAAGTGGCTGCCCATCCACAACGACCCAAGGTACATACATATGCGGAGGTTCGAGGGCATTAGTTTCAGCTGCATATTGTAGATCAAGCTGCAGAAAGATAACAATTCCTCATTAAGCCATTTAATCATGCATGCAGCATATTGTTCCAACATGAATTTTCTATTAAAGAAATGAGCAAAATATAGTCCTTGAGGAATGTAAACAACCAACCCCATGGATAGTATTTAAATAACAATAAGGGAAAAAAACAGAATCATAGACGCTGACAGACATATAAATCTTCAAAATTTAGAACAAGATCTAAGAAAACAGAAAGTCAAGTTCTATCATTGGTTATTTTGTATACAACAAGTAACAGGTTCTTGTGAAGTAATAGACTCACCCTATTCACAGTAACAGAAGCCATAATCCAAGACTTAACACATTAAAGCAATGTTCCTTCCTTTGGAGATGATGATGAAGCACTTTCCTCGTGCACCATAAATCTCAAATCAGAGTATCATAAGATTACAAGTCACAGTTGAGGTTACATGTTAAACTTCTTTCAGGACTAACCCTTGGAGATGATGATGTCTATTATGATGGGTACGGATATCATGACGAAACACTTCCCTCATGCACCATAAATCTCAAATCAGAGTATTGTAAGGTTACAAGTCTAAGTTATGGTTACACGCTAAGCTTCCTTAATGGCAACTAAGTGCACACATCTAATTAGGTTCTTCAGATTAGTACTAACTTAAACACTAGGATATTCAATTGTTTACTTAACCAAAGGTGAAAACGAACATATTCCCCACAGAACATACTACCGAGAGGACTAGGGAATGTAATCCATAATTCCATATTCTATCACATGAATGAACATAGTCAAATACTCAGATTGCACAGAGAAGAGTGACTAACTTTTTTCCCAAGTTCACTGCTGTAGCAATCAGTAACAGGCTTTGCTTCCAATCCCAATTTCTCAAAGCACGATTCCCATTCGAAGTACTTTCTCTCAAATACGAGAGCCTCGACGCAATAGATAAACGGGAAATGGTCATTCTGCACGGCAAAAGCTATAGGTTAACAATAACTACTGAAAAACATGGTGAAAATATGGGGGGAAATCTACCAGTTTAGGCCAGGCATCAAGCGCACAAGCTTCTACGGTGTTCAGCAAGCATTCAGCAGGGCCATGCTGCGACCAAATAAACAAATAACATTCAAATAAGAGAAGAATTGAAAAGCTGGTTGAAAATTGAAACACAGCAGACTATATAATCAGTAGACCTGGCATTCAAAGCTGTCGTTGCCTTTGAGTTTAGCGTTTCCCCAAGGAACGAGGCGGAGATCGACGACGGAGATGAGATCTTGTTCGAAGAGCTTGGGCAGGTAGTTGACTATGAAATTGGCGCTGAAAGGGCAAAGGGATTCGTAATACAAAACCAAAGAGACTTTATTTGAATCAGAAGGAAGAGTAATTCTGGAAGCTGAACCCAGCAAAAAGAGGCAACACAAAGTTGAAAAGGCAACCCCAGGGTGATAAGCAGCCATTGAAGAAGGCGGAGAATTTCCAAAGACTTTGGCCGGGAGACCCGAAGTAGAAGGAGAGGTGAGATTATTAAATACCGCTGAAACTATCCAAGTGTCCTATGTTCAGGCCACAAGTCAGAATGGCTCCTCCCTTATCTCCACCTACCCCTTATTTTTTTTCCTGCTAGAATCTGAATACAACCCTTTTTAAGGGAACATTCATGAAATCAAGATCTGGTTCGTACCTAGGGATAGTTGATAACATCGGCCATCGGTGTTGTCAGGGATGAATCGAGTAATAGAGAAAGGGTGCGTAGAAAAATCGCTACGTTTATTTGTTTCATCTGATAAAAAAATATTCGATTTATTTTTCAAAAATAATTTAAATTACATAGAAATATAAAAAATAAAAGTTAAATTTAATATTTTTATTTAAAATTAAAATAATTAAATATATTATTATATAATTTTTTATAATAATTATATTAAGTATTTAAGATTTTTTTAAAGTTTGAACTACCGTTCTATAATAAAAATATAAAGTTTAATTATTATTTTATTTTTTAAAATAATTAATTACCGTTATAATTTTTTAAACTAAACTTTTTGCGTATTTATTGAAAAAGAAGGGAAATTTCTCCTTCTCTTATACGGCCCTATATATCACAACATCACACGTTTTATTGCACCTAAATATCTTTATATTTATTTTCTCCCTCGAGAAAACAAAAAAGCACTAATTATATAGTCAAAGGATGTACGGTCAAGACAGAGGCGAAACTGCTCCGTCTTCGTGGATACGGCGGTTCTGGAGGTTTTAATGGTGACAATCGAGGTGGTGGTCAAGAGGGCCGTGGACCCGGCGGAGGAGGAGGATACGACAGTGGTTCTCAAAATCGAGGCAATTGTTTCGTTTGATTTGTTGGGTTATCGTTGTTGAATGTTATTTTCTTGCATGTTGCATGTTGGTTTTGTTTAGAATCATTCGATTTTAGGCATTTGTTCTTATTTTTAATAAATGGGATCTTGATTCTCCAGGTGGCGGAGGAGGCTATCAAGGAGAGCGCGGTGGAAGAGGTGGGGGCCGTGGTGGGGGAGGCCGAGATGGTGATTGGCTGTGCCCTAACCCCGGGTAAATGATCTTTTCACTGTGTTTGATTACTGGGGACGTTTTCCCCTCCGTCATGTATTTTGTATCGTTAATTAGTCAAACATTCGAGTATTGGGCTATTATTGGATTTCTGAAATTTTGATATTACTGCAAGTTGTCTAGATTTGTGTAATTTAAACTGGCATATGTCTATGTAGCTGTGGGAACTTGAACTTTGCAAGAAGCGTTGAATGTAACAAATGTGGTGCACCTTCTCCTGTGGGTGATATTGAACGTGGTAGTGATAGTACTAGTGGTAGTCATCGTAGAGGTAGTGGGGGATATGGTGGTAATCGTAGAGGTGGTTATGATAGTGGGAGGAATAACAACTATGATGGAGGCAGGGATGGAAATTATGATAATAGAAATGGTGGTAGTAGAGGTGGTTCATATGGAGATAGTCAAGGAGGGGAAGATGGTTGCTATGGTCAAGTTCCTCCTCCAGCGCCCACTTCTTATGGTGCAAATTATCCACCTGCTCCTAATGCATATGGTGAAAAATGCAAATTATGGAATGGAAGCTGTTCCTCCACCTACAAGCTATACTGGTGGACCCACATCATACCCTCCATCTTATGGTGGCACTGCAGGTGGTTATGGTAGGGAGGGTTTGAGTGATGTAAGGACTGGTGGTCGAGGGAGTGCTCCTGGTGGATATGACAGTGGGTGTGGGTATGGTTCTGGTGGTCCTCGAAATCAAGGAGGTGGTTATGGTGGTCCTCCTGTTGATACATTGGTTAAGATCAAGCAGTGTGACGACAACTGTGGTGATTCCTGTGACAACTCAAGAATATACATATCAAATTTGCCACCTGATGTTAAATATTGAAGAATTAAGAGACCTTTTTGGCGGCATTGGACAAGTAATGGACAAATCTTATACTGTACAATAATGTGTTGTTTAATGGGAATTATGTTGTCTACTTTATACTGGTGTCCCTTTTAATTTTCAGAGCTGGAATTTGTGGTCTTTTAAACCTTCTTTTATTATCTAGTTCTATGTTTTGGTTGACTTGAGCGAAATTTTGACATCCTCACTAGTATTTCTAACAATTTACATCATGTTTAGGTTGGAAGAATTAAGCAGAAGCATGACTATAAAGTCAATGGCCCTGGAATATTAAAATATACACAGATGAGGAGGGAAACCAGAAAGGTGCAGTTTTGTCTTACGAAGATCCTCAGGCTGCTCACTCTGCTGGCAATTTCTTTAACAGTACATACCTGTGAACTTCTTGATTTAGATTGTAGCCTTAAATATTTCACCTCATCCTTGTTGAATCTTCTCTCAGATCATGTCATGACTCATGAGAGGCTATACGATCAGCGTGGCGATGGCAGAGAAGACAGCACCCAAAGTATATGATCATGGGTATCATTTTTATCCTTTAATTACCTTATTTACCTTTTCATGACAGGAAATGTTTCTGATGTGCATCGTGCTACAATCCAGCTTGCTTCACATCAGGCTTTACTTTGGATCATTTATTGCATTTAGATGTTTTGTTTTAATGTGTAATTTATGAGTATACGATACCTATAAGCATATTTTCCTCTCGGTCATTTTTATCATTTACTGGATTTGCATTGATTTTTTTTAACAGCGGTGGTAGAGGCGGTTACGGAGGTGGTGCCAACAGGTGCACGGATAATTACAGAGATGGAGGTGCTGGTCCAGACAGGCACCACCGTGGTGGAAACCGTTCGCGCCCTTATTGAGGGACTTCAAGTTTTTTTTATGTACTAAGAATTGTGGTCTAAGGTTTCTAGTTTTGTTGCATTGACGAAATTATTCTTGAACAGGAGACTAAGCGGTAGGATGTGTAATAACCCAAAATCCAAGTCAAAATCCCCAAATTAAAAAGTCAAAATCCCTAATCGAAACCCTAAAAATTTTAGGATTAAAATTCTGAAAATTAAGGACTTAATTGAAAAATTCTGAAACTTTGAGGGTCACATTTTAAATTCTGAAAAGTTCAAACCCTTGAAGGGTAATTAAACCAAAATTTTGAAGAAATGTTTTCTTCTTCCTCGTGTAACCGAAGATTCTGAATTAATGGTGGATTAAATTCTTCGTTAATAATTTGATTTAAAGATTGGAAATAATTTGATTTAAAGATTGGAATTTTTCCTCATCAAGAACACCCGTATCATCGTTCCTTGCTTCTGTTTTTCGATTAATTTTTACCTTGGGAGTTTTCTTCTTCGTTGTATCGTGTGGGTAAGTTTTCAATCCAATTTATTCCTCTTGTTTTTCGTTTGAATTCGGTTTAATAGAGTTGTGGTCAAATTATATATTTGAATCGAAGGGTTTTGGTTGTAAAATTATTCGTTTGAAAAGGGGAGAATATTCATGGTTTAGGTTTCTGTTAAGGTTGATTGAAAAGAGGGGAAAATTGCTTTTAATTCGATTTAAGAGATGTTTTATGCTAGATTCGATAAGGGTTTGTTTCGGATACGTTTTGGATCGAATATAGGATGAAATCGGATCGAATATGTGCTTTAAATCGAAAAATAAGCGTGTTTGTTAACCGAGAAAATCTGGAAATTTTTCCAGATTTTCCTGGGAAACAAACGGTCCCGAGAAAATCAACCAGAACCGGCCCAGGAGAACCGTCCGGCCCAGTGATGAACCAGACCGCCCGGTCCACTAGAACCGGCCCAGAACCAAACCGGTCATAGCCCAGAACTGAACCGTGACTCGACCCGATCCGACAACCCGACCCGACCCGATCTCCGACCCGTTCTCCGACCCGGCTGACGTCAGCGATGACGTCACTGCTGACGTCATCTGCTGACGTCAGCAGTGACTGATGACGTCACTGCTGACGTCAGCGTTGACTGATGACGTCACTGCTGACGTCAGCGTTGACCAGTGCTGACGTCAGCAGTTGACTTTTTTGACCCGGACCCACTTTATGTTTTTCGACGTCCTGAATCCAATGGCGCGTTCCGTTTTTCGAAATTCAAACCCGAAGTGTCGTTTTTGGGGGGTTTATGTTCGATAAGTTATCTGGAAGTTTATCTGTAAAAGTTTCTGAACGCGTTTCTGTTTGCTTCAGGTGACGAGGATTCCGACCCCGAGCAGTTGCCTCCTCCTCCTCCTGTACGTGGTCCGATACATCAGCATTCGGGACCTTCACGTGAGTAACAGTTAAATTCTGTTTAGTTTATTTTACGGTAGTGTGGCATAGTAGGATGTCTAATATATTTCCGTTATTTGTAGACTCTATTCCTGCTCAGCCCGGTGGTAGAGTCGAGTCCAGTAGACGTCAGGGTCGTCGTTGAGTCTCTGATACAGGTGTGTTCTCTCCCGTTCAGCCTGTAAATTCTGTTATTCTGTGTATTGATTCTGTTACCGTATGATCATGCATCATTCTGTTATCTGTATCTGTTATCTGTCATGCTTGCCTCCTGTTAGATAATAGGCATGCATTCTGATTCTGTATCTGCATTTAACATGGCATCTGGGTTATTATCTGTGTACGGGGAAGTTAGTGATTTTATCACTTCTGTTCAGTGGCTCCACCTTCGGGTCGAGATACCACTTCTGTTGGTGTGATGGTGTTAGAGTGGTCTGGGGACCAACTCTTCTGAGGTGTTCGGAGATGGGTGCATATCATGCATACTCTGTCTGTCTGTATTTTCTGTTCTGTTATTCTGTTATCTGTTCTAGAGACACACTAGGCTCCCCAGCTTACACCCTTTCAGGTTCTTGTTTCAGATCTCAGACTTAGACTCGGTACGGTACTTGGAGGTTCCTGTTCCAGTATCTGATTTATAGTATGTAATCATTTTCGGATTCCGGATTATTTATAGTATTTGAACAATATTTCTGTAATTAAATGTTTATCAATTTTTGTTACATTCACTGTTTATAAATTATGGGTTGAACGTTATTTTAAAATGATAATTTTATTATTATTTTAATTTATTAATTTATTCAGTATTTATCCGAATATTTTATAATTATTTTTGTAAAACCCTAATGTGAGGAACAAGTTTTCAAGCCGTAAACCCTAACTTGTAATCTAAGAAATTAGGTTACTTTTAGGGGTTACAGGATGTTCACTTGTCTGGGCAATACCCCTTTTCTCTCCTTCCTCCTCCTTCTTCCCTCCTTTGTCTGCTGTTAGCTGTTTTTTCTTCTTTTTTGTCGCTGGATTGATTGAATTTGTGAACCTTTTTATAGAGACGAGTGGATTAACTCCAAATTGCTTGCTTAGGTAGGTTGATAATTTCAGGTGAGTACTATTCTTCTAAATAACACGTTTACCCTTTTGTTTGGTTATTAATCCCTAATGGTGGATTTGATTTTATTCCTTGTCTGCTCATCATTCAACATGATGGAACAAACTTGTGATCTTATTTGCATGGGCACCCTTTATATTGAAGATGTGCTTTGATTAAAGATGGTGGGATTTAGCATCTCATGCTGGAAATAGGTACTGTCTAGTGCCGATCTCAAGATAATTTATATGTTGGACATTAAGGCCGGACTTGGTGTTGGCAAATTAGGTCTTTTTCTTGGGCTTGAATCGTTAGTCATGTTGCAAATTAAAAATGGTTGGGCACAATAAGTGGTTGAAATGGCATTGGATGATTGAATACACTTTTGGTTGTTGTATCAGTCATATTTTTTGAGTATGAAATGCAGAAAAACGTCTGGAGGTATGGTTGTACCATACTTAATGATCTGGTTTGTTTTAGCATCGAGCCGAGGCTTCCTGCCCCCTGCGATGCTGCCTGCTTGTATTTCTGTCGAGTAAGTTGGTGAATGAAGCTAGGAACCTATGTTGCCTGCTAGCCCGTAGTGCTGCTAGGTTTTGTTAGGAAGTTTCCCTTTAGTGTTTCGTCCTGACATATGGATGCATTTAGTTGTTGAAGCACAATGTTTCAATGTTGCATTTAGTGTTTCCCTTTAGGCTTTCTGTTGTTTTGAATAAAGTATGTTATAAACAATATTCTATGTGGACCATACCAATCTAGTTTACTAAGCTTACTTTAATTTGATGCTTACTTCGCACATAAGATGAACAATTTGACAAGCGAAATAAGGACACTAGTTTCTACATAAAACAAAGTCAGAATAAGAAATGTTTATGTTGGTTCATGGTATTCATTAATTAAAGATCGAGTAAGTTAATTGTCAATCATCTCCTGCCTTTCATGTGCTTTAAACTGTTAGATTTGGTAGTTTAATAACAAAAATCCAAATTCTCATGCTAAGAAAACTAAAGAAGATAATGCTATAAGGAAATTATTGCGAACCTCCAGGTCAAGCAGTAGTTTAGTCTTCCTGATAAAATTTATTATTCTTGAATTTAAAAGTCAGTAGCACCAGTGGTCTAGTGGTAGAATAGTACCCTGCCACGGTACAGACCCGGGTTCGATTCCCGGTTGGTGCATTAAATTTTTCATGAACGCCATGTCCACCTCTCCAAATCCAAACGATCTCAATCCATGGTAATGGTCTTGTTTTAAACTTTTTATACATTTTTTTAATGTTGTATAAATTCCCCAGTATTCAAAACGGTTAATGACCTATGCGCACAAAAATATGCAGAGGGTAACAGTGACAGCGGCAGCGACTATGATACCAGTCACGATGACGCACCTGGTTACTACCAGCCTATCTCAGACGTGGATGATGATGACGGTGCGGATGAAGAAGATTTGGATGATCAAGTCAACTCAGATGAAGAACACCACCATCGTAATCTATTGAATTCGAATGGATATATCAATCCAGTGGAAAACAGAATCTTGTTTCTTCATGTAGGCGGCAATGATGCCGAGCAAATGGTGTGAACGAGAAATTATATGATATGATATTTTCAGTACGTCATCCATGAGACTAATCAATAAAAAGTTCTCATTTAATTATTTGTTCTATCTTATTATTTTTATCGAGTGAATCTTCACTCAGTAAAAACTGTTTTAAACTTGATTTACAATAAATGTTAGTGAAAATTCACTTGATAAAAATGATGAGGTGAAAAAAATAATTAAATAGAGGCTTTTTATTAATTGGTCCTATGAATAACGTGGTGAGAATGTCTTATAATATAATTTCTCAGTGTGAACAAACATATGTCCGGATACCTAGTAATTAAGATTTTTTAAATTTTAATTATTGATTAATCCGAGTTAAATCAATTAATTAACTAAAATAATTAAATTAATTTAAAATATTAAATATTTAATATATTACATATGTTTGATTATTTTTGTTTATCATTTTAATAAACAGACGTAAAAAAAATTATATTCTTTAATTAACGAACAAAAAAAAAAATTATATTTATTTATATTTGTATTTATTTATTAATTAATTAAAAACGAACATAAAACACATTCACCTATATATTCATTCAATTCATTTACCTACATAATCGCTTCTAGTATAGTGTAGTGTTGTTGTCGTTTGTTTTTATTTGAGCGTTGGTATTTCGTTTTATCGTATATATTATTATGAAGTTTAAATAAAATAAATAGTAGACTTAAGGTTGAAAAATAAAATACAAATATTTAAAATTAAATATAAATTATTTTTTAAAATAATTTATATAAAAAATCGTATTAAAAATTTGTAATATATTTATTTGTAAGCATCGATGTCACAATGGCATGCCGTTTTAGAGAAAAAAAGTTTAAATAAAATACGAAAGTAAGAATTAAACAATAACAAAAGAAAATAACAGTAGTGTGATTGAGCTATTAATGTTAAATAATAAGATTATATTTTAGAATAAACACTAAATAATCACAAATAATTAATTTTAGAAAAATAATAACAATTTTAAAAAAAAAAAACAGTTAAAAATAATTGTATCTATTTTTTATAAAAATTATAAAATTTTGATATATTTTTTAATATATATTAAAACCTTTAATTTTTTAAAAAGATAATGTATAAAGTATACATAAAGTTCTTATAATTTTTATAACAATAATATAATTTTTAATATTTTTTAAAATCGTCGTTCCATATAATAAATAGGTAATAAAGGGTTACAACCGATGATGTCTATACCTGGAAAAATTATACAGTGAACCATGTTCACTACGTTATCTATGGTTTCAAGCAATCAGAATCATTAATCTTAAATTTTTTTAAAGTGAATCATCATCTATTTTTTACATGAACTTAGTAGATAGGTAATTATCAGATAATTATTTAAAGGTCAATAATCCTAATTATTTGAGTCATAGATTGAATATTGGTCGACCGTTTAATCTCACCTATACCTGGCCCAAAAGAATCCCTTTTCCGTCAGATTCTGACCGAGGAAGGAAGAGGAGAAAGAATAAATTTGACCCAATGAGCAGCACCAGATGACCAGATTTTGGTTCTTTTCCCAATACAAAATCTAAAATATAATATCAGCGCCGGGGGAATTGATGTTGCAGCTTTTGAAATAGAAGAGAAGCCATTATTGTCACAAATTTCAAATAAAAAGGAAGTGACTGGGGCGAAACCAAAGCCCCTCCCCTCGAACTTTGCGTTTGATTTGAGAGTGTGAGCTGAACCTGGGGGACCGTAGACTCTGTCACTTCACCTCTGCACGCTACTGAACAAAAGAAAGACAGAACCGAGTGGGGGGGGGGGGGGCTGCCTTTCAGCAGTGATGTTTAGGGTCTTAAAAGCCTAAACTCTAACCCACGTGCTATCAGACGGATGTTTATATCAACAGAATCTGGGGAAGGGTCGAGGGATTTGATAGGCGCAAGTGCCGAGGTGTCATACTCCCTCAGTGTCAGGGTCAGAAAACCAGTGGCCCCCCTATATTCATTTTCCCTTCAGGAAACACCTTGGCAGAAAGTTAGGCTAATCACACCTTCAATATTTTTTATCAGCAACATTAAAAAGTGGATATAGAGTAAGTTATATTAGATGAAAATTCTATTTTAAAAACTATTAAAAAATATTTTATATATAAATTAATTCACGTTTTATAAAGTACGAAGTAAAGATTTAAATATATGAGATACGAATTATTAAATATTTTTATAAAATTAATTAGTCAAACTAATTAATGTAATCTTTTATAACTCTTAGTTAGTATTATTCGCTCTCAATTTGATATAATTTTTTTGAGTGATTTACTAATTTTATTAAACAATAATATGTTAAAAAATATAATAAAAATTTTATAATTTAGTAAATAAAATACCTAAATTCAGATATATACCTATTAAACAAAATTAATAAAACAAGATCATAATAAGACCAGATAAGAAAAAGATTAAAAAAAATAATCTAAAGACTTGAAATAAAAGAAAGATACAAACATCATCAAAATTTACGATGATAGATAAAATCATTAATAAACAATGTAAAAATACATATTACAATGAAAGAACGTTGACAATAAATATATTACCACTATTCATTCTCGAAAAAAGAACGATAGACGTAATCGTATTTTTAAATCTTGTTCGAGTGTTTAAAATAGGAAGATCAACTATATATAAAAAGGAGCATCATCTTGATCAGTCGTAGCTTTATCGAATTAACCCTAATAAAAACCAACATAAAAAAATCGTGTCAAAAAACAAAAAAATATATCAAAAGGTAGAATATAATCGTACCGCCGTTGATATAGGAAGAAAATAAAAAGGAAAAGCCTGAAAGAGAGCGACGCTAGGTTTCGTAGTTTTTTATTTATTTTCTTTAATCTAATATAATTTAATTAAAAACGGTAAGATATAAATATTGTTATGAAATCTAATTGCATTTTTTTAAAGTATGGTATTAATACTGCACACACACATAAAACATGAAAAAAATCATGTTTATTCTTTAAACTAACATTTATTAAAGTTGAGCTTATTTGTAATTAAAACATATGATATTAATACTCGTCAATATTGTTTTCTTTTTATGTGCAACATGTGTTCATACCATATCCTTAATTTATGCAAATTCTAGGGTGATGCAGCTCAATTTCAACTTCATATTACCAAGGACCCAGAAAAAAATGTTACATCTTTTGAGACATTATTAATTAGTGTCCTAATTGTTAATTAAAAAGTTTAGAATATTTTATTAAGGTGTAATTAAAGAGATTATGAATATACATTTGCCGACTTCGATGGGATTATTGACTAATGATGATTTCGTTGAAGAATGAACGGATTCCAAAATTATAATGTCACTATTCATTAGTGGACATGTTGGGACGGAATTGAAGGATACTTTTAATAATGCCTCTGTCCCATATATAGCGTTCATTATTGATTTCTTAAAAGTTAAACTTTTTAATTTTAATTATAGTTATTTTAAATATGTTAATTTATTAAATTTTACAAAAAATATATTTTTAAGTTACTTGATTAAAGATTTTTAAAATATATTTTTTTATATTTTTATCAATAATATATTTAAAGTTATAATAAGTTAAAGTTAAAAAAGTTTGACTAAAAAAAGTCAATAATGGACAAAAATAGTGAGACGGAGGGAGTATAAATTTTTAGGGAATTTAAATTAATATATTTGATTTATTATTTTATTTTCTCAATCATAAAAGTACAAAAACGTTTAGTTCTATCTATAAATTGTAAGTTAGTTAAATTAACGAATTTTATTTTATAATAAATTTTATATCTAAAAATATTTTAAATTGAATCAAATAAAACTATGCTCACCCATACATAAAAGTAAGGTACATATATGGAATGATTCAAGTTCATTGCTTGTAGTAAAATGCATCTAAAGGGAGGTTTGGCCGTCGGTGACCATGCATGCTTAACTTGAATTGAATAAAACTATGTTTTTATTTTATTTTTTAATTTTAAATCTTTTGAATACGAAGAAATTATATCACGAGTTTGGTTTACCACATCAGTTATGATTTCATCTGATTATAATCATTCGTTTTATTATTATCTTCAAAGTTATTTTTTAACCAATAAAACTTCACTTACTTTTTTTATATTAGTTAAAAAAATATAATTTTTAAAAACTATATTAATAACATGGATTAGTAGTAAAATGAGTGCTGACGTACCGAGCCGAGCCTATAATATAATATCTCTTAAATATGAGTTATTTAAATCAACCTAATCTTTTAATTTATATTTTAAATTTGAATCTATGGTTACGATTTTATCGTATATATCTTTTTTATTTCATCGAAAATTGATTTTATGGTATAAATACTTATGACTTCTTTATACCTTGTGATAATGATTTCTCTGGCATTACGACTTTTATCACAGTGTTAATGTTTATAAATAAAATTATTTTGTGGATTGGATTTCACTTAACTGTCTATGATAAGACGAGAGATTTTAGTCTTGTTATTCAGATGTTCGTATCTTTTCGTCTTAGGATATACTCCTTTTATATACAAGAATAACGATATCCCAATCTAAATTGCTTCTTTAATTAAATTTTAATCTGTAAAGTTCAAATATTTATAATTTAAAAAATTAAAATGATGTTGTTTTAGTCTTTAATTAAGTAATTCGGTTATTTTATGTTTTTCTAATGAATAGAAATATTATATTTTTAAGACAAATGTTTTTAAAAAAAATCATATAAAATGAGACAACATAAACACTACTAACTATTAAATTAATTAATAAATCTCGGTTGTTTTATGTTTTAGTTCATTATCTTTTTGTTTCTTTATTTTTTTTTGTTTTAAGTTTATTTTGATCAAATTTGAATAATATATTCTACTTTCACTTTAAAATTCATACGTAACTTTAATTCCTTTATTTTCAATCTAAACCATTAATTTTAAATTTTATTCAATTTGATCACTTGACTAAGACCGCAAAAAAAAAAAATCACTCAAATTCTCTTTCTCTTTTTATATTTTTATCAATAATTTATCCTCAAAACATCTGTTTTAAAAATAACAATGTAAATACATTATATACATTTAGATTTATTTGTATTACCAATAACATTATAAATCTACCATATGTAAAAAATATATGACAAATTATATTTATATAAAAAATATATAATTTTTATTTAAATTAAAACTAAATAATATCATGATATTTAACAATATTTAAATTTAAATAAACACTTAAATAAATATATTTATATCAATTTAACTTAAATTTTACAAACCTCAATCAAAAGATTTAAATAAAATTTAAATAATAAAACAACATTAATAAACTAATAAACTTAGAATTTTTCACTCTAAAAAAAGATAAATGTTTTGACTTTTGATTATCCCAAATACCAAATTCTCCAATGGAGTATTAAGGGGTTTGGTGGTAACTTTTTCCCTAATAAAAAAATATGATAAATTAGGGTTTGCCCCCCGGCAAAGCTGCAACAAGTGGTAGAAAAATGAAAATCAGAGTCTTATTTAATAATAATTATAATTTGAGGGGTCATCATCTTTCCTCTAATAAGATCCTTTTAGTCGACAGCCTAATAGATAATGCTGTAATGCATAAGCATAATGTAGTCGGCAAGCGTATCAGCCAAGAAGATTCAATCCATAATATTTTCTACTTTTTAAAAATAATTAAGGTAAAAACCGTCCCTCCACCATGGTCAAATAGAAGGCAAGTCATACCCACCACGTCCTCTTATAAATACTGCTAACCCACTGGTTTCTTTTCGCACCATGTGAGCTCTGAACATATGTTTACAGGTCTTCTAATGGAGTCCCAAGTATGGAGAACCTATAAAGCTCAGGAGGGATAGCGCCATCTCTGAGATAATTTATTTTTCTTTCAAATAAACATGGATGACGCTATCTATCCTGAGTTTCATGGGTTTTTCTTGCTATTATAATATCGAATCTGCTGCTGTTTCAGCTTCAAGAACATGGCGCTTTCCACCAGTATGTTGATTAAATTTTTGTGTACTTTGTAACTTTCCAGGCCTTTTAGCTGCAGGTTTTTACTTTTTCCCTTGCTTCATTGGGGAAAGGTCTGTAAAGCAAAAAGGTGAAGATTATATTATTCTAGAAAGAGGTCTGGTCTTAGATTTTCTTACTGCAATATATTTTCTCTTTATCTGTCCTAAAATTTTCCCAGATGGGTTTTGTTTTTGTTCCCATGTTGTGCTTTCTGGGGATTTTGTCACTGAAATTCTAGGTTACGACTTACACCATTGTTCTATCTGACATGCAAGTGATTCATTCCTGCAACTCTTCGGGTAAGCTAGGGTTTTGACATGGAGGCTTTTCTGACTTCTTTACGACGTCGTTGAAGACACAGCCGTCAGCCGTGTCCTTTTTCAACAGTTTCTTCATCACTGGAGCAATTACTCAACTAATAAAACCTGTTTTCCTCCATGCAAATGAAGCCTTACTGCCTTAGTGATTAATAACTGTGCCTTTTCTTTTTGAATTCGTTGTTGTTGTTGTTGATGATGTTGACTTTCCCATACTTTTCTGCAACTGCAGTACTCCCTTGTCTTCCCCGTTGAGATGCAATGGAGATGATGGGTTTGGCCAAGTGTAGGGCTGGAATGAGTTAATTTAAAATCAAGATGTTCCGTCTTTAGGGTACAGATATGGGAAACCCAAGAACCAAATCTGGTGTTATCATCTCCCCTGTGCTTATTATTTCTCTGTGTTCACAGCAAGGTGGAGACTGTGCTTCAACAGAAACACCCACATCTGTACACTGTTTGGAGTTTTCTTTCTTCCCAAACATATAATAATATCTAGAGACAGAAGTCTCTGTAGCTGCTTGATTGGGTCGTGAAGATTCTGGTTTATGAAGCTTTCAACCAGTCATGGAGTCTAAATATTAGAGGAGTCTTTTCGAATTATAAGAAACTCAAATAATCCAACTTTAAAGTAATTTATGAATTTTGGTTCGAATTGAAATGATATATTTTTAAATAAAAAGATAATTTTGCCATACTTTCAATCGACAATACTATAGTTAGGGGTTAGATGAGTGGCTCGTTGAATAAAAAATATATCTATTTTAATTTTTTTTGGGTTTTATTATTGATATGCTTAAAATATATATTAGGGACAAATAAACTTTAATTTGGTCTATAATAATTGAATAACTTGATTTAATTCGAGGAAAAAATATTTGACTCTTGATTCAGGTTAAAATTTTATATTTTAAATTTATAAAAAAAATTAAATAAATTTTAAGTTATAAAATAAAATTTTGAATAATTTGAATAAATTTAAAATTTTTAATAATTAAAAGATTTATTTTTGAGTTTATGATAAATTTTTTAATTTTTATAATATATATTTATGAACAATATAAAAAAATATTATCATATAAGAAAAATTACAAAAATATATATTAAATTATTAAAAAAAGTTGTTTTAATTCAAATTAAATTATAATATAAAATATTATATAATGAAAATAATTTTTTATAAAATTTTAAAACTAGATTTAAAATTATTTTTTTTTAAATTTAACTCAAATTAAAAGAATTTAAATAAAATTTAAGTTACCCCACTAGATCGAGCCGCCGTTCTCCGCATAGTTCCGTCTTTGAGCGCTACTTATCGCCCGGTACATGTATCCTCTGTCGCTCTCTTTTACCACACAAATTTGAATTCCTAGATAAAATTGCTCTCCTTTTGATTTATTTTGCAGCTATGGATGACGACAATTCGAACGCGTTGCGGAGAATGTCGACCCGTACTCGTAAAGTGGCTGCAGCACTTGGCAGTTCTGATAATCGATCACAGGTTATATCTATTGGCATTTACATTTTTGCTGTGAAATATTAGAAATTAGTTGGTTGGGGTTAATATTGTGGGGGAAGAAAAGCAGGTTTGTCCCGTCTTGAAGCTTTGGAAAATGACAACGCTGGGATTGAAACAGTCGAAATGAACGATGATGATGAAGCTTCTCTTGATGAAGACGATCAAGGTTTCCTTCTTTCTATATGTGAATTTTTTTAATTAGGAAAAAATGTACTT
This sequence comes from Abelmoschus esculentus, assembly GCA_035048815.1. NCBI lineage: Eukaryota > Viridiplantae > Streptophyta > Magnoliopsida > Malvales > Malvaceae > Abelmoschus > Abelmoschus esculentus. The sequence goes on from JAUCBN010000032.1 coordinate 3,136,541, forward strand.
GATAATTTAAAATGGTATATTTCTTTAGTAGGAAAAAAGGGTATTAAGCATTTGAATTAAGATGCTGCTTCTGGGTGAGTAATTAGTGTATTGTAAAGCATTTGAATTAGTGTATTGACTTAAATTTTATAAACTCCGGCTCTAACTTAAAAAGATTTGAAATGAAGTTTAAGTTTACAACAGTATTTATTAATTCGATTAACTCGAAGTTTTTTTGACTTCAATTCGACCGAATCCTACCCGAATACCTACCCGAGAAAATGAAGTTGAAAATATAAACTTTGTAAATCTTAGTAATAATGCTTAGGAGTATGATATATGTTGCCAGTGTTAAACATTCTTAGCCTAAGCATCATTTTTGAGAGATAGGTTTTATTCAGAGCCTTATAGATATTAGAGTTCATACCCTATAGATATACCAACTCTGCTTAATTGTGTGTATCACTAGAAGTTATATCATGGAAGTCTTTTAAAAGGATATTGGTTGCACCAGATGTTATAGCATTATTAATCTTAATGTCTTAGATAGTATCATGTCTCCTGCGATATTTATAACTCCAAGAAGTCTTTATCTGCTCATTTCTTGATTATAACTCCAGTAGGCACCCTGCCTCTTAGTAACCCATGGTTGAAGGACTTTTTGCTATACCGGCATGGTAACTTCGGAATCATCATATCTTCGTGTTTTTTGTGACTTGGTTTCATTTATGTTTCGCACCTTCATAACCTGCTTTATTCAACCAATACAATTTTAAAGTGTAGTAGTCATTTGAAGTTGTTTAAGGAACTGCAACTATCCTTGAAAATTTCCCTTCAAATGTTAGGTTTGGGAAGCTGTTTTACTGCTATTTTGGGTTACCTTGTTTTAAAACTTTGTTTGTATTTTAACCTTGTATTTTCAGCGTACGTGCAAAAGAGATCCAAGGGCACGAAACGAAAAACCCGACAGGCAAGAGCACTTGAAAATGCTAGGAGGGCTCCCAGGTCATTTCTTGAGCTCTTACATGAGGTAGCAGGATAGTGACATTTAGAATCATTCTGATTTCACCTCAGTTTCCGAACTAACTATTTCCTATATTTGAAGGCAAACATGGAATCCTTGCCTCCTCATGTTCCATCCTATCCGAGGGCAGCAGCGGGACCTCCAAGTTCTACCTCCCGACGACATGTTTGCAGCGTTTGTGGCTTTATTGCAAGACGTACATGCATGACTTGTGGTATGCATTTTTGTTCGTGCTGATGCCAAAAATATTCATAACGATCCTCGATGCATGAAGTTTGTTGCATGAGTGATGAGTCTTAAGAAATTTAGTGTTTTTCTACGGTAAAGTTTCTTGGTAGGGTTTGTAGAGGAAAGGAAAGGACAATAGAGAAACAAGAGGAAGAAACGTGGAAATTTGTACTATTAATCTTTGTTCTTAGGAACACAACATTGATTATGCCAAATACTAAGCTGTTCAGCTCTACTCCAATTCAGGACATACAACATCAAAGCAAACCGTGCTATAAAATGCTTGAAAACAAATCCATGTATTAAATCTTAAGGACTCAAGTAAATGGCTGAAACTGGAGCGTGTAATAATTGATGCTTAACATCGTGGCAGATCGAGTGGTGGAGGCTGCACTGTCTGCAATTTCCCCACTCCGTTCTCGACTAGCAAAGCTGTGGCCAAACCCCAGGGGAGATGGCTGTCTAGATGACAATGGAGCAGCCAGATTCCTGTTTTTGGACCAGTTCAATAAATGACATGCATATCAACACAAGGAAGCTGTTTAATTTTTGACTCGAGGAATGTACTTGGTATTATTATTTACGTAAGTTCGGTATGTTACCTGGATTGTCAGCGTCGAACCGGATGGCTACCCATCCACCAGGAGGTGTTCCCACGGTGTTTCTCTCTGGTGGATCGATAAGGTTGAATTTGGCTGGATCGTTTTTGGGATCGAAGTTACCAAAACCACTTCCGACAACGTAGAATTGGTAGCCATGAAGATGCATAGGATGATTTTCAATTGTGACAATGCTTGTATCCTGGAAGACTATTTGTACCTTGGAACGATACTTCAGTTTAAAGAGTTTTGTTGCCTTAACAGGTTGCCAGAGACCTCGGGGCACATTACCTGAATAATCAAATTGAACAGGAGGAAAAGGCGGAAAGTCCGTGGTGAAGATACCAGGCTGACCTTGGTAGTAGGCCTGCATTAAGGAGTTCCTTCTTGGCAATACAAAGGAGACATTGTTGATGCTGGCAGCAAAGCGAGTTCCGTTGGGGCCTTGGCATCGAGGGCTATTACGGTTTGTGCAGTTGATTAATCCTAAACCCACGGTGAAAAACAAGCTCTCATCTATCTCTAGGGGAACTTTGGCCTTGGAGAGACTCCTTAGCTGTGAAACGAATGCGGTCGCAGTGGCTGTATCATTGAACCCTGGTAGCTGAGGGAATATCGGTTTTAAAGATTGCCCTTTCTTTGCACTGCATGGAGCGGATTTATATTCAAGGATTGCAGTCGTGGTGGTATTGTCAAAGGGTGCATTGGCGGAATTGTACGCATGTGCTGCCATGTAGTAACGAGATGGAGTCTGATCCGCGGTAAGAAGGACATCGGTTGTCTGGCCAGGAGCTATCATTATGACGTTTGTAGCAAATGGCTTAGTGTAGGCAGCATCAACAGCAACAACAGTTAGTTTGTGGTTAGCCACACCAAAGAACATCTCTTGATTCATTGCAGAGTTGATGATCCTCAAGAGAATCGTCTCGCCCGCCTCCACGGGAAATATCGCAGTTTCTGCATATATAATTGATGAGTTACTATATCATACCCTATATCGACAGTCCTCTTTCGATTTAAATGGTGAGAAAGTACCTTTGCTAGAGCATCTATATAAATCCCCTGGTTGACCATTAATGGTCAGTGCATCTGATACATTTGGAGCTGCTCCAGTGAAGAGAGCCAGCCTTAGAACATCCATTGGATTCCTATCCCACCATTCTCCTGTTTATCATCATCACAATCCATTTGAGTTAGGCTATATATGTATGTATGTGTATATATATATATATGTGTGTACAAAGATTGAAGACAAAAGTGTTACCAAGAAGAATAGGAAGTTCTCTCTTGGGCATAGGGAAAGGGTACGGAGAACCCAATTTAGGATGTATGATGAGAGCTCCATAAACTGTGGCTCTAAGCCACCTGCTATGAGCATGCCACCACAAAGTCCCCTCCTGGTTTTGGATGGTAAATTGGTACGTGTAAGACTGCCCCGGTCGGATAGGACACTGCGTCACAAACTCGGGTCCATCGGCCCATGGATTTCGCAATTGTCGCACTCCATGCCTGATTAATGTACTGTCAGAAAAAAATGATACAAACAACAGTATAGTTACACTGTATAGTTGTTTAGAAATTACCAGTGAAGGCTGACATTGTATCTGCCTCTGTTTATAGCTTTGATCACCAGAGTATCGCCGTCTCGCACTTCCAACGTCGGCCCCGGGAATTGTCCGTTCACCGTAATCGTACTATGAGTTCTGCACAGCCTCTTCACTGGTTTTGCTTCAATCTGCAAGATAAGAGGTAAAATTTCAATAAGGGGCAGTGTTATAATACTTGATTGAACCTATTTTACGAAGAAGTCGTACGACGAATTCATGGAAGTGAACTGCTGCATCTGCAAAAGGTGCAAGGAAAGCAAAGAGTAAAACAATGGCAAAGAACATGTAAGAGCTGCATGGTTTTGCACTGAGTTTGTAATAATACTCCATTGCTTTGTCTGTGAGCTTGTTCTTCAAGGAGAACAGCTATTTATAGTGTGGAAAATGTGGGAAAAAGACAACAAACTCAACTGTTTCATTCCAAAAGAAAATTGAAAAATTAGGTTTCAAGTCAACCAGAGGCAGAGTTAGTCTAACCATACAGAGGATTTGGTGCACCCACACCCACTGTTGGATCAATATCATTTAACAAAGGGAGATTCAGAATTCTGCACTCTCAAGGTGGTATATGACAGATAAAATGGGTTGAATTTTTGTTTGGATTTGGTAGAGGAAGGTCAAGTTATGTTTTCAGATCTAATTATAATTAGATTGTTTGATAAATATAAATTTAAAGAATTTTATGGTTAAAAGAAATAAAAAAGTGCATATTTTCTATTAAGTAATAGAATCAAATTGTATGATGTTAAAGTATAAGGACTAAGTTTAAAATTTCAGCATAATAGAGGAACCAAAATTGAAATTCGACCAGGAAAAGAAAGGAAGAGTTGTTTGTAATATTTGGAAAAATTATACGGTTAACCTCGTTCACCACGTCATCCATGGTCCTGACATGGTTCCAAGCAATCAGGGCCATTGATCTTAATTCTTTTTCAAGTAAATTATTACCTCTTTCCTACATGGACTTAGTGAATGAGTAATTATTAGGTGATTATTTAAAGATCAACGATCTTTATTGCTTGGACTATAAATAACGTGGTGAACAAGGTTCACCGTATAATCTCTCGTAATATTTGGGGTTAGATTGACTATTTCTCGTCAAGAATGCTTGAAAGAAAGCCTAGTCCAAAGTTTATATATGAACAAGGTACAAGGTCAAAAGGATCCAAAAGATAATATAAAGTTGGTATAATATCAAAAAATTTCTTAATATTATTTGAATAATCATTTTAATTTTTATTTTTTATGTAATTTAACCTTTAATATTTTATTTACGGTCAAAATAATTTAACAAAATAACACGTCACAAGAAAAAATATTTTATATAATTTTTTAAAATTAATTTTTAACTGATGTATACTCATAGTATTAAAATGCGGCTGCAACGCAGTGTAACGGTCGCATCGTAACGTTTTTCAAGGCTAACGCGACGCATTTTAAGCGCAACGCAATGAAGGTACCGCATTACGACTTTTACGGTACGAAACCGTTACGTAACCCCACAATATGTCATATATTGCGCCGTAACACCGTATCATCACAATTAAACATCGAAAAATATCTAAAATATAAATCTCTATAAATAAAACACTTCCATGATTCATTTGTAAGTTTATAATTGCATAGTCTAACTATAAATAATAATGAAATTAGTAAATTATCTCAAAGTTCTCATTCCTACCAACTAAATACATATTATCCTAATTAAGTTATCAAGGTTGTAAAATATACATATAAACAATATTTAAAAAAAATGTGATTTGTTAGAAACAAATCACGACCATATCAGCCGTTACGCGTTATGTAACGTCTGTAGCATCCGCAACCGCGACGGAGGCTATTTCAACCGTGTATCTATTGACTATTTCATCATATCAAATTATTAATTTTTAATTGACTAATAATTTTTATTCGTAAAAAAATTATTTCAACCGTGTATCTATTTAAACAAATTAATTCATATAAATATTAAGTTAATATCTATTTAAACATCAATCAAGGAAGTGATGGAACTCAACACAAGGTTTAGTTTCCTTCCATTAATACTCAATGATATTTAGGTGTTTAATATTGAAATGAATCAGGCTTTGAAAGGCATGTGAACAGTAACATCAATGATAATACCTAAAACTTGAGACTTTATAAAGTAGGCAACCTGCCAACTGACTTGGGATTAAAAAAATGAATAATTACAATTTTATGTGTTTTTTCTTACAAAAATGTCTCATCTCATGTATGGATAATTACAGACTTGATGTCAAACCTTATGCTAGGCGAATGCTTCATCCATTAGTAATATCCACCTGCTGCATTAGCATAGTTTTGGTTTCTTTTACTGGGATTACACGGGTAGGAATGGGCATGGAACTTGAATCCGATCAGACCTGATTGGATTTTTGATAAAAATTTAATTCAAAATTAGGTCTGATCGAGTATTTTTAAAATGGATTTGGGTTGTGTTAGATTCAAATTTAGGATAAAAATCAATCCGATCTATGATTAATAGTATAATTTTTTATATATTTTACGGATATTTATAATAGTGATATCTCTTTATATATATTTTATGCAATTAAATCACTAAAATTATTTTTTATTATTAGGTCACTATTTTTTTTATAATTAGATCGTTATTTTTTATAATTAAACCCCTAAAATTTTAAAAGATTTAATAGCTCGGGTTAGATTGAATCAGATTTTTTTATTCTAAACTCGAATTGAATTAAATAACGGAGGAAAGATATTAATATACGGATCAAATACGAAATTATCAGGGTTAGTTAATACTTAATCGATTCAATTAAAAACATTAAACACAGTTTAAAGTTAATCCACAGTATTTCCCATGCTCCGAGGATCACAACCCCACGTGCCACGCGATGCTCAGTAGTATTCCAGCTTCATCTTCTTCTTCTCGACCCACCACTGAACCACTCTGCGTACTGCTCACTCCTGGTCCTGTTGACGACCCTCATACACGCATGAACATTGAACCGTCGAATCATGGATAAAACTACTTCATTCAAGCTCTTCTAATTTAATTCATCTTATTCTTTTGATTTTTACTGAGCTAGTTTTTATTCGAATTGTTAAAGATGATGGGCTCTGAGAACCCTGGCTTCGAAGAAGCTCATCTCTTCGCTTCCCGTGAAGAAATGGATAACATCGTTCTCGACGATCCGCTCAACACTCACCACGCCAACAATAACAATTCCTACTCTAGTTTCCGGAGCGCTAACTCATCAAACTACGAATCCACGCGCCATCCGCTTTCCCCGCCGGCGCTCTCAACTCCTATCGACTCCGATCCCTTGCTATCCCCTCCCGGTTATCGAAACCCTAATGCATCGGAAAAAAACTCCTACATCGAGCCTCCTTCCTACGCTGATGTAATCTTCAGTCCTTTCGGATAAAAGTGTGGTTGAATCTCAGGTGATGCAGAAGCAAGATTTCGTGGAGCAAAGAAGGGTTGCATTGGAGAAGTATTTGAGGAGGCTTGCGGGGCATCCGGTCATTAGACTAAGTGATGAATTGAAGGTGTTTCTACAGGTTGAAGGGAGACTTCCGTTGTCAATGAGCACCGATGTGGCTTCTCGGATGCTTGATGGTGCCACGAAATTACCTAAGCAGTTGTTCGGGGAAAGTACCGCAGTGGTGGCACCTCATGAGGTGGTACAGCCTGCCAAAGGTGGGAGGGATTTGATGCGATTGTTTAAGGAATTAAGACAGTCCGTTGCCAATGATTGGGTTGGTTCTAAACCGCCCGTAGTAGAGGAAGATAAGGTGTTTATGGAGAAGAAAGAATGGATTCATGATCTTGAGCAACAAATCAGCAATGCTTCTCAGCAGGTAATGTTATTGTTCTTTTAGGAGTTTGAAATGTGCATTTGAATCTTGCGCAATAAGTTTTTGATCATGCCTTTGTTTTTCGATCTTGTTGTTTTTCTTTTAGGCCGAGGCTCTTGTTAAAGCACAGCAAGATATGGGAGAGACAATGGGGGAATTGGGATTGGCATTTATTAAGCTGACTAAGTTTGAGAATGAGGAGGCTATTTACAATTCTCAGAGAGTGAGGGCTGCTGGCATGAAATGTGTAGCGACTGCTGCAGTCAAAGCTAGCAGATTTTATAGAGAATTGAATGCACAGACGGTCAAGCATTTGGTGACGTGCAAAAAACTTTTCCTCGTTTTATTCTCTGAACTTAAACACGGCAGTTAGATATCCACAAGTATTCATTTGGTGAAATAATTTTGATTCTATACAAGAATCTATGTTTGCTATAAGCTAAATCTCTAGTAATCAGTAAATTTGGCAATGACAAATTTTAAAGGTCCGAAGCTATGTTGAATGGATGACTTGTTGATCGTTCAAGAAGATAATTACTGTTGTTAGTAAATTAATTCAAGGAGTTATTGCAGGCAATTTTATTTTTTGTTGAGATTTCTATATTTGAACTGATTTCCAATAATTTATAATGTACTTTGTTTTTTGTCCATTGCAGGATACACTTCATGAGTATCTTGGGCTTATGTTATCTGTGCATGGTGCATTTGCAGATCGATCAAGTGCTTTGTTGACGGTTCAAACTCTTCTATCTGAACTATCAACACTCTGGTCAAGGGCTGAAAAACTTGAAGCTGCGTCATCAAAAATATTTGGTGGCGACAAATCTAGGGTTCACAAGATAGAGGAACTGAAAGAGACTATACGGGTCACTGAAGATGCTAAAAATGTTGCCATAAGAGAATATGAGCGGATTAAGGTAAATAATTGCCACAATGTCCTTTGTATCTTAAGCTGAAGATAACCTTTTTTCCACTTTGTTGTTGATGTGTTAACTTTTTTATGTGGTCATGCTATGATCTGATGAACATTAATATATCCTTTGTACATTGAGTGCTTGAATCAATACTAGATATCCATGAAATCGACTGTGATAAAGATGGTTCACTCCAAATTTGTTTTTTCCCTCTATGATTAAGTCTTATAACCAGATAGAGAGGCATATCGATTCTATCTTTAGGCTTTTGCTATTATTAGACTGTGGCTCTTATCCATTCATAATATATCATATATGGTAATAAGGATGCGTACTTTTTGAAAGAACTTAGAAAAGTTATCATCTTTGCATTCTCATGTTGCCTTTGTTTCTATGATTATAATAGTAATATTAATAATATTTCAGCTCTTAGGTTGCCACTTTTATTAAATTTTAAGTAAAGCTATGTAACAGCAGCTGAAGATGTGATAGGCACTGTTGTCAACGGTGCAAGGTGCACTTGAGGCGCTAAAACTGATATTGCCAGATCTATTTTTTCCCTACAAAATGCAACTTTTTTGTTGGTCAATATGCATTTTTTCTTCATGGAGAGTTTATACCACTATACTCTTCTAGTAAGGTACATCTAATGAAAAAAGTGAACTAAAAGAAACAAGAGAAAACATCGATGAGGTATGCCTTTTTATGCTTGTTGCCTTACAAAAATTGTGCCCAGGTACGTGCTTGATCAAATGTGCCTCTCCTGAAATAGTGAGAGAAATTGTTTATCTACCACTAAGGTCCAAAGCGAAGGCGATGCCTTGACAAGACCAACTATAGGATTAACTTAAAAGGGAATAATGATATATCTAGCCATGCATCCCTTGCTTCAAGTGCTGCCTGTCTCATGCTTCATGTGGTAAATTGAAAGGTTTCCTTTGTTTTGCTAAGATTCTCATTTTGCTATCTGTTGTATCAGACAAACAAACAATATTGGGTCCTTTTGTTGTGGATTTTATGTACTTGCATGGTGTGAGTAATATTTGCATTTTGTTGTACATAGTTTCTCATTTTATAATTTTAATTCATAATAATGTAACTGCAGGAAAATAACAAGCGTGAACTTGAAAGACTTGACAAAGAAAGACATGTTGACTTCTTGAACATGTTGAAAGGTTTTGTTGTAAATCAGGTAATTTTAGCTTCTTGTTTTGCAGTCCTTGATGATCTTATTGTGCAAGAGCTCTGATTAACTTCGTTTGAGGATATTCTGTACATTAACCTCAAATTTATAGTGTAAACTTGTGTTAGGTGACCAAGACTTTTGACGATTGTCTTAGCTAATACCAAACAGCTGATTTGCTTTTATAGGTGTAGTGGTGTACTTGTTCAGTTTCACCACCCTAGTAAAAGTTGGTTGCATAGACCAAGTGACCATGCCTCCCCTCCCTCTTTCCCCCCCTTTACAAGAGGTCATTGCAGATTGTGTCTGATTTCATTATCAAACAGCAATGTGAACCAATTTAGTTGTCCTTGTTTCAAGAGGGTATATTACCAGTGTATGCTGCCTGCTTCCTGTTCCTTTGCGTCCCACCCTAGAAACGGTTTGTCCGAAAAACCACCAATTCTGGTCTGTGGGTTAAGGTTGCTTGTCTCTAGTGTGGGTAATTCAGTTTCTGCAGTTAAATTATTGTAACACACTTGTGAAATTGAAAAGAAGGAAAACAAAAAATGCTTCTGTCTAGACAAAGAAAATACAGAGAGTTGAGTAGTAGCTTACATATCTGTGAAAATGTAGCAAGCGGGATATGCTGAGAAAATTTCAGATGTGTGGACAAAGGTTGCGGAGGAGACGAGTGGTTATGCAAAACATAGCTGATGAATATTCACTCTTTTCAATCCAATTTATTTTTGTCTTAATACTTTTTATCATTGTTAATTATTATTGTCCATGTTAGGAAACGGTTTTAATAATATATAATGAAGAAGGAAACGAAGGGAATACATTGGTTAGTCCTTAGATTTTTTTCAACCCTAAAGTTTAAAACTAACATAAAAAACTAGACTCTTTCTCTCAAAATATTGTTCATGTAGTAACATAATTAATACAAATACGAATTTTTGAAATTAGTACTATTTTTGGAAACGATTTTTTAAGTAATTAAAATAATTGTTTCATTAAAAGTGATTAAAATAATTATCCTATTTATTTATCCTAATAAATTCCAAACATGGACGGTTCAAAGATTTTAGGGGCCTTGTGTAATTTACTAAAATGTATCCTTTAAAAGTAATTGTTCATGACTTCTACTAGTTCTAAAAAATATGACCCTTAGAAGTAATTGTCTATTTATGGTCGGTCTAAAACTTCACTAGTTTTATAGAAACAATAGGAATAAGAATATTCGATAAGATTCTAGAATCAATTATTATATTTAGAATATAATTATAATTTAAAATTTTGAGTTTTTTTTTAAGAACCGGTTGCTGTTATCGCATCTATTCAGAACCCACCGATTCCAAACACCATCCTCTGTTGTTCCGCATTGTATGTAGGTCAGTTAATCTTAAGACCAAACCAAACCAAGTCGAGATTTGTAGGAGACCAGTCCATGTAACTACCGCTCTCCTTTTTATTCAATTCAACCTTTCAACTCTGCTTTTTCTTTCTGAAACCGCGTTTCCCGATGCCTTTTCCTTCTTATATCACTTTCACTCTCTTCATCTCGGAATCTAAATCCAATTCACCTCCCCCTCTTTCCCTCAATTCCTGTTAGAACAAAACCCAACTGTCTAATCTGTATTTCAAAACAAACAGAACTGAAAACGCGTTTTGTTTAGGTTCTCAGGTAGGAGAAGCAGAGGTAAAGGGTAAGACAGAGAATAAGGGGGAGATTAGTTTACACATGGCTGAGAACGGTGAGGAGAAGCTGCTTGCGGTGGCAAGGCACATAGCTAAAACGCTGGGACAAAACGACACCATGGCCGACGATATTTTGCAGATATTCTCCAACTTTGACGGCAGGTTTTCTCGAGAGAAGCTCTCAGAGAATATGGTTGACGACAACAACCCTCGTGGCTGCGCCGCCCTCGACCGAACCCTTCATTCATTGGACCGTCAGATCTCCCGATATCTGGCTCTTGATCATCCCATCTGGGCTCACACTGCAGATTCCTCCGCCTTCCTTGACGCTATCGACGATTTGATTCGTACGATTAGGGACTTCAGCCCCATGGCTGCTGATAAATCTGTTGGCGCTTGCCTTGCACGCGCCGAAGACCTTATGCAACAGGCCATGTTCCGTGTCGAGAATGAGTTCAGGTCTCTTATGGACCGAGGTGCTGAGTCGTTTGAGCTAAGTCGGAACAACCACGAGTCAACTGGGGACCTATCATTCGATTCTGAGGATGACAATGAAGAAAATGAGGAAGGTCTTCTGCACAACGGTGGAGATCTTGATGATCAGATCCCTGTAGCTCAACCGGTGACGGACTATGACATCGTAATTGACGCTCTTCCATCGGGGACTATTAACGATCTTCACGAGATCGCCAAGCGCATGGTAGCTGCAGGGTTCGGTAAAGAGTGTTCTCACGTTTACAGCACCTGTCGCAGGGAGTCCTCGAAGAGAGCATCTCGAGGCTAGGATTACAGAAACTGAGCATAGATGAGGTCCAAAAAATGCCCTGGCAAGAGCTGGAAGATGAGATTGAACGCTGGATCAAAGCTGCTAACGTTTCCCTCCGTATCCTCTTCCCGAGCGAACGCCGGTTATGTGATCGTGTCTTTTTCGGATTCTCCTCAGCTGCTGATCTCTCCTTCATGGAAGTCTGCCGTGGCTCCACCATTCAATTACTTAATTTTGCCGATGCCATTGCTATTGGAAGTAGATCGCCTGAGAGACTTTTCAAAGTTCTTGATGTGTTTGAGACTTTGCGAGACTTGATGCCCGAATTCGATTCTGTATTCTCTGATCAATACTGTTTGGTTCTTAGAAACGAAGCGATTACCATTTGGAAGAGATTAGGAGAAACAATTAGAGGGATATTCATGGAACTAGAGAATTTGATTCGGCGAGACCCGGCTAAGGCAGCTGTTCCCGGCGGAGGACTCCATCCAATCACTCGATATGTAATGAACTATCTCCGTGCGGCATGTCGTTCTAGACAGACATTAGAACAAGTTTTTGACGAAAGTAATGTTGTCCTTCCATCTAATAAGCTTGATGATAGACGAGTGTCTTCATCATCAATGTCAGTTCAAATGGCATGGATTATGGAGCTTTTGGAGAGTAATTTGGAGATGAAGTCCAAGATTTATAGAGACTCAGCTCTGTGTTCTGTTTTTATGATGAATAATGGAAGATACATCGTACAAAAAGTGAGGGATAGTGAGTTAGAGTCACTTTTGGGCGATGATTGGATCCGAAAACACGCTGCCAAAGTCCGGCAATATTGTACGAATTATCAACGAAGTTCATGGAACAAGATTTTGGGTACATTAAAGCTTGACAATTCCTCTTTGGCTTCAAATGCAATTGCCAAGTCTATGAAAGAGAAGATCAAGTCATTCAATTCTCAATTTGAGGATGTATGTAAAGCACAGTCATCGTGGGTTGTCTTCGACGAGCAGCTGAGAGAAGAGCTGAAGATTTCGGTGTCCAGACTTTTATTACCAGCTTATAGAAACTTCATGGGGAGGCTCCAATGTATCCCTGATATCGGGAGGAATGCCGACAGGCTTATCAGGTATGGTCCGGAGGATATCGAGGCTAGGATTAACGAGTTGTTTGAGGGAAGCAACGGATCATCCGGTAGCAGGAAGTAGCAGCTGATACACTTCAGGGTACGTTCTGTGTTTGTACTGAATGGAATTCTAGGTATTTGTTAATTGTTATGCATTATCTTAGCACACCCTATTTCGACTTATATTTGTGAATGCATGTTTTAATCATAATACTGGTATTCCGATCTCGAGTCGAATTCTTCTCATCTAATATGTACATAGCCAATCTATGCTTTGTTGTATGAACATTGTAGAATCCTTATAACTAACATGTATTCTCTCATGGTACTGCATTATTGGATGTATGATTATGCCATTTGAGCATAGTCGCTTGATGTGGTTCATTTGTTCGGCTTTAGACCAGGTCCAAGAACATTCCTGAAAAGGATGGGGTAGTTTCTTTCTCTGTTTTCCATGTAGGTTCCTCAAGGCAAAATATTGTGGCCATGTAATTTGGTATGGTGGGTCCAAATGTCCCTTTAAATTGAAAAAAGAAAAGAATATTAGAAGCTGGAATTTTATTATTAACAGACAAAAAGCATAACTATGGTCAATGGTTGATTACTTCAACGGCAAAAGTTGAATTATGATTAGTGAATTGTTAAGGTTGATTATTTGGAAGTAAGCTGATGAAGGATCCGGTTTACCAAGAAGTCGGACAGGGCTTTGTAAGCTGTCTGGCTTGGATGAATGCTGTCCCTAAACAAGAACTCTGACGGCTTTTCACACACGGAATTGCACGAAAACGAAGGTTCAGCTAATCCAGTCCCGCAGCATCCTTCCATGGTCTCTGTGAAACCTGCACCCACAAACCATTCCTCAGTTTTATTTCCGAAACCCCGGATCGAGTTCGTCGTTAAATTAGGCATTTGTTTGTGCGTGTTGTTTTACTGTATTTCTGTGGATTAGTCATCGCTCATCAAGTCCATTAACGGTGTATATATGTATATCGGCATACATGATTTCGGCCCCAGGGAGTGTTGCCTGCAGCCGTGGTAGCAGGTTTACGAGCTTTCGATTGTACGACCGAGCATTGGGGTTCTCGGCCTCCAAACATGTTATCAGCTTCATTGCTACCAAAATAAATATATCAACCCTGTGAAATCACCTGGGCTTGGAAACAATTATCAAAGGCCCATAACCAAACGGATCCAATAGTTCATGGGCGTGAACCAATTTTTATCTCTTCTGAGTTTTTATCCATCAAATAATATAAGGGTAAAATATATCAGAGATCATTTAATTATTAGTTTAGTGATAAATAAGGTTACTCTTTTTCTAAAAATAACTATCAACTCATTCAATTATAGTTTTAGAATAATTAAAATTTTGTGATAACAAGTCATTATGTCACTAAAATTAAAGGGTTTGACATAATAATAGTTTTAGTTCTTAAAATTTATATATTTTATTAATTCATAATCTTTTATATTAAATATTTTTCAAAATGAAAATTACCGATTCAGAGACGAATATTTTCTTTAAAAATATATATTAAACCATTAATCGTTTACCAGAGTTGGTTGATAATCAATAATATGATAAAAAATAAGTATATATTTATTATACTACTAATAAATAAATAAAATTACTTATTCGTTTATTCCAGTTAAATTATCTTGTCAAAATTAGATTGATGTTTTGTTTGGATCAAATTTAGATAAATTAAATTCATGTTATTTTCTATTTGAATTACTTTAGATTCTGGTTGATCTTCGATTCAAGTTACTTTCAGTTCGTGTTGACTTTCGATTCAATAAATTTTGATTCAATTTTGGTTCGAGTTCAATCAAATTTAGACTGTAATGTTCAAGGCTTTATCGAATCTCGAATCAAATAAATCAATTTATAGAACTAATGTTTTGATATAATAATTGAAAAATAGTTTTGGACTAATTTAAAAAGATTTCAAAAATGGTTCTTATATCCAAACTACTTGAAAATATATTTAAGATGTTTTTAAGAGTTTATAAATATGTTTTGAATGATTTAAAGAAATCAAAGAACTGATTTTTACCTAGGTGTTTCGATACACCCTCAAGGTGTTTCGATACCTGTTCTTCATTGACTTGTTTTTAAGGGTAAAACCACAGTTGTATCGATACAGGTATCAATACCTTTTCACCATTGTGAGCATCTGTTTCGAACCATGGTTCGAAACACCCCCAACGGTCAAAACGATTTTATAAAAAAAAACCAACGGCTAGGAGTGGTATCGATACTGGTATCGATACCTATTCATAAATGCAGGTCAACGACTATTTCCTAAAGCAGCTGTTTCGAAACAACCTTCACGTGTTTCGATACCGCCTGCACCAGAATAGGAAATAAGCCTTGTAATCAACTCCAAACGGCTCCAAACCAATCCCAACGGTCACCAACGACTAGAAGCTCATTTGGGATGATAAAAGGAAGCCTCAAGCATCAAGAGAAGTCTAATGCTTCACTTGTAACAACATTATGATCAAGAAATTGTCTTAGTACTTAATTTTCTATTATTTGGGTAGACAAACACTTGTGAGCTTAATTATCAATATATGCTCAAGTGTAATTAGGAATTGGGTAAGTGCTTAGATTGCAAACATTAGCCTTATTAGAAGGATTAAACAAGTTTGCTAAGTTTTCTCTTTGTTGAGTGAATTCCCAAAGTTCGGGTTGTGAACTTTGGATGCTAGATTCAGGTTTGAGTCTAGGATTGTAAGGTTATCTTTTTGGCCTCAAATGGTTGAATTCTTAGTGAATTGTGAAAATCCTTAGTGGGAAACTAAGGTAGTGGATGTAGGTGCTTGTTCGAAGGTCGAATCACTCTAAAATCATTGTGTTATTTTTGCTTCCACAACAAATCACCCAAAGTGTTCTCTCTCCATCAAATTGGCAAGTTAACCGGTTGTGCATCGAGCCACTCCAAACCTAACATAATTCGAATTTTGATTCCTCAATAAGATATCTTGTATTATTAGGCGAAAATATATAGATAATATTAATTATATATATATTAGTACGCCATGGCTTATCTATAATGTCGACGGCCATACATCTCTAAGCTCAGCTCAGCACCATATTCTAAGTGCTCCTTTGCCTTTCCAATTACAAAACCTAGAGCTGCCACTTTCCTTGTTCTTAAAATTACAGCTCATTGGCGTCTTAAGTTCATCTCTTCGATATGGGCAAGGAAAACTTTGGGACTCATTATTTATTTATTTATTTATTAAATCAATACCCATCGTAAAGTCAATCAATTAAATGTATCTACTTTATTAATTTTTTAATTAATTTTTTTATTAAGTGAATCTTCACTTGATAAAAACTATTTTAAAACTTAATTTACGGTAAATATTAGTTAAAAATATTAATGGACATAATACATTTAATTGGTTGATCTCATAAATGATGTGACAAAAATAACTATGATATAATTTATCCTCTTGTAAAAGGATCCTTTCGTAATTTCGAATAATGTCTAAAATATAGTAATATTCTAGCCTCCAGTGCATAGGAGTACGGATGGTGGTGTAGATATAAAGAAAGAAAGTATACCAAGGAGAAAGATGATGAGAATTCTGAAAAACTTGAGAGATTGCTAAGAGAAGCGATGGGAAATATATAGTTTACGGTGTTGTTTGGCTTGTGTTCTTCTCTTCCCTGTGGAGCTCTAGACATCATACGTATAGTCCACTTAAACGGACACGTAGAAGAAATCACCCGACCGATCACCGCCGCTGAGATACTCGACGCAAACCCTAATCACGTCTTAAGCAGACCCAGCTCGCAAGGTTTGGCGCGTAAAATTCTGGTCATATCTCCTGAATCCAAGCTCAAAAGCGGGGGAATTTACTTTCTGATCCCCGCCACTTCGTTAACAACCGATGAGAAGAAAAAGAGCCATAAAAAGTCTTTCAGTCGCGACCATGATGATGCCGATCGTCGTTCCCTACCTAATGTATGTATTTCGGAAACGAAGCGTTCCGGTCGCAGTCGTAGAGATCGTCGGAACAGTCGTGAACGAGTATGGCAGCCTCATCTCGCAAGCATCTCCGAGGACTAACAACTTTTTTCCGGTGACGGGATCGCATCACAGATCTCCATTTTGTGAATATAATTTACTTTTTAATTCCCTTCTCTTTATTTCCTTAACGATGAAACAATATTCTATGGTTCAAATCATTAACCTCGTAAATTTGTTTGGATTTCATTTTTCCAGAAGGCGGTAATAAATATTTATTGACTTTACATCATAATTTTTTAAATATTATCTCTGAATTTTTATTATAATTATAAAAAATATTACAACTACAACTTATTCGAGTAAGAACTAATAAGATTAATCAAGTCAAAATATCTTATAATTTAAAAATAAAAATAATTGTCTTTTCTATTGCAATAAACATGATGAACATAATTAATTAAGACTTAATCACTTTTCTATTTTAAATATTTATTTTTCTCTGTCATAACATATAATTATTGGTTTACATTTCATATCTAAACTGATCAGCTGATTCGCCCAGGAATTGGTAAACCACATTTAAAAATAATCTTAATGATTAATTATATATAATCTATTGTACACAAATTCTGAATCACGTGTTACTGTTGCTTTTGGATGTACTAGTGAAGAGATCTTGATGGGAAGACGACAAGCTCTGATCTAAACGAGTCTAACGTATAATATTTTTAGAGTGTCACTTAGATATTTAGAATACGATTAAAGAAGATAAATTTTGGTTTAAAACAGATTAAAAGAGCCTGGAACTCACATGTTTTATTGAGCTTTGGTCGGGGTTCCCATTTTGGACAGGATAGCTGCATTAATGCTTTGGTTGAAAACTAATGTCCACCAGGGAAGTTGTTAGGAGTCAGCGTTCGAGTAAAAAGAATTTTAGTTATTCGAGTTGAGTCATTGTATTTTATAATTTATTTTTTTAAATTTTTTTTAGTCAAATCAATTTTAGCGAGTTCGAATTGATTCAATTTTTTGATTTTATGTACAAATTTTAATTGTACTATTTATAATATTAAGTATAATTTGATTGCAATTTAAATGGTTTCCTCTTTATATTTATATACATATTTCTTTATATTATTTTTCGCATGTATAAAAAAGATTTTGAATTATTATTATTATCATCAATCAAATACCTTAAGTACTAATATGTTTTTTTATTAAATTTTAGGTTTTATTAAAAAATTTCTATCTAGGTAAGACTAAAATTAGATTAAAAATAATGATAAATTAAATATAAAAATTTAAAAAATAGCATAATGTAAAAATAAAAATAATTTTTTATTAAATTAACTAAAAATAAATCTAAAAAGTGATCAGATTATAAAAAATTAAAAGAAAAAAAAGAAAAAGGCTACATGGGTTAAATATGCAATTAGTCTTTATAATTACTAAAAATTTCGAGTTATTCGAATTTCATTTTACAACTTGAATTTAATTTAAAATTTTTTGAACCGATTCGAGTTTTTTTTTGCCTCTATTCGAATAAAAAAATCATTTTTTTTAAATCGAGTCGAGTTTTGCTCACCCCTAGAAGTTGTACCCTTTTTCTTCAATAAAATAGAAGGATTGTTTTCGAATCTGACGCTATGAACGAAGAAATTTAGACTTTTAAATATTTTATTATTTTTTTATATTTCTAAATATTTTAATTAAAAAAATTCACAAATTTATATTTTAAAATTATTTACTTTCCAAAAAAATTAATATAAACATATCAAAACGAACGAAATATATGAGCTCAATATTTAAATTGTGGATGCCAACTTAATATTGTGTTAATGTTTCCATCATTTTTGGCTCAATATAACAAAAATTTAAGTTTGAAAAAAAATTATTAAAGAATTAAAATATTTTAACTTAAAATAAAATATTAAAAATAATTATTCAATCGAACGTTAAAATTATTTTTAATTTTATGTTTATTTTAATAACATGTGATTTCCTGAAGCGCAACCAAGACTTTTTGAAGCCTTGAAAGTTTGGAATGGTTGGGATCTCACCCAGCATTAATACATACATTTTATCCAAGGAAACAACAAAAACAAAGGCAATAACATATTTAAGAAAAATTTCAAAACAAGCGACGTTAATATCATAAATATAATATTTAATTAAATAATATTATTTTTATAATTTTTATATAATTATTAAAATTTAATAACATTTAACGATATATTATAATATATTTAATAATATGCGTCGTTTATTCTAAATTTATCCCGTAATTAATTAATATAGTTAATGAAGCTTGATGAAGTGATTAAGGAACCCCCAAAGTGTATTATAGAGAAATAGATAGATATTAGATAGCCGCGTCGATGTTGACGTCGTTGTTTGTTGGCATATTACGTGACTGAGGGGACCATTGGCCCAATCCCTTTCCAACTTTTCCTTAAATGAGCCGTATGCACCACGGAAATGTTGTACCTAGGGGTTAAGTATTTGATCGATTCTAATAAAAATTTTTTTGAGTTATTTGAATTGTCGAGTTATATTTTACAACTCAAATTTTATTTAATTTTTTTTGATTCGAGTTGAGTTTTTAGGTTCCTATAAATATTTAATTATAATTATTTATCATATTATAGTATGATTTAATTTTTTTTTAATTTAAACGAATTTATCTAATCATATAAGATATGTATATATATTTTTATATGTAGCAATATTTTTTATATTTTTATAAATCAATGTATGTATCATAAAAAAATGATAGACTCGTCTCAAACTTAAAAATTAATCCTTTAATTACTAAAAATTTTAAGTTATTCAAATTTTTATTTTACAACTCAAACTTTATTTAAAAATTTTGAGTCGAGTTTATAAAATTTTAAAAAAATCTAAACGAATTAAATTTTTTTACATCAAATCGAGTTATTTAATTTTTTAAATCGAATAGAGTTTTGCTCACCTCTATACCCCTTCCACACTGCTTCGATTCAAATATATCTAATATGAACAAAAAGTGACATGGATTTTCTGATGTCCCTAATTTACCCTTTCTAGAATGCCAGCATTCATTCCGGACAGAACCATCCATCTGCATTATTCTGTACTCTGTCTGTAATTGGAAGTTGACCTTGACCAAAATATCCTCACCTCAGCTCCTCATTTTTGACCCGTTCAAACCTCTCTGTTCAAACCTTGCTTATCTAATTCTACTATAATTTAACTAATGCTACCATATTGTATTATAAGTGGGAGTTTTAGTAAAATATTTTAATCGAATCTTTAAAATATCAATATTGTATCAATCATGTCCATCGGATAAATGTTTTACAGGGTATGCATGAAAATGGGCATCTGTTTGTAATGTTGCTGGGGATCAAGGTTTGTTTCCAGCATCTGGTGCAGAGCTGAACCAGAAGGTTTAAGGGGAAAAAGCAAGTCAAGCCAGTATTCAAACATTTGAACAGATTTTTCTTTATAAAAAGGGGAAACGGATCACTGCCATGTGTGATACAAAAAAGGGAATGATTTGAGGTTCTACCTTGTTCATGTCTACCCCAAGAGGGAGTGGCTTCAGAACAATAAAAAAATAGTCTACTTTTCTAAATAAAATATACAAAAAAAAAACATATATTGTGGAATATACAACAAAATAACAAACAGAATGCAATTAATTAAATGAACTTGAGCTTCATATTCATATGATCTTTTTGCCTCTTTTACTCTATACTTCCCAAAACCTTCCATTTCCCCCCTGCAGATTGATTTCAGTATAGCAATGACTCGATGAATGCTTCATCTCTTGGTTCTTCCTTGGTTCTGGAGAACATGTTGTTTACATCATGCTGCTGGTTCATCAGAGACCCTCCAGAGTTCCCGAATCCTGAGAATCCAAAGTTTCCAGTGCCCTGCAACATCTCCAGCATGAAGGGTGATTCACCTTCGGCTGTTGATGCCCTCGAAATGCTAAGAGGGTTGTTGCTCATTGGATTGTTAAAAGGCGATGGCCTTATTACCATTGCTCCATTGTTGCTGTCGGGTAAAGGTCTATTAACCGAGTGGTTGCCACTGCCGCGAGCTGCCGGGACATCATGGTTGTGCTTCCCTTCATAGGTTGTGATCACTGCCCTAAGATCATGTGAGGCTCTCTCCACATGCTTTCTCACTGGACATCCTGGATGTGTGCATTTGTAGTAGCTCCTGTAAGAATTGCCGGTCACAACTTAGAACACCAAAAACCAATAAAGAAACAGAGAGGAGCTTAAAGCATTCTCCATTAAAGACGCTTTAAAGCTACACCTTATCTTCTTGAAAGAAGTCTCTAAAGTATCCAAAAGATAGACAGACAGAGAGACAGAACCCACTTTTTAAGGCATGAAAACACTAAGACGACCAATAGAAAATCAAAGTGAAAAATGGAACAGAAATTTACCTCGGATTTGGGTTTCCCTTGACCACTTTTTGCCCATATTTTCTCCATCTATATCCATCGTCCAAAATATCAATGTCACTGGTTGTTTGAACTACAACTCTAGGTTCCCTCACAGTTCTACTCCCAGGTGCTGAAATTCCTTCATTTTCACATTCACTCCTCCTGGAAACAGCAAATAATATCAATGTTAATTCAGCATAAACAGAAAAATAATATCAATAGCAACCAAGAAAGCAAGAATTTACAAAAAAAAAATGAAAACATACCATCTTTTAGCCTCGGGTTCGTCTTCGTTGAACCCATCTCCTCTGGATCTACTCCTTTGGGAACCCTCAAAATCATCATCCCCGACTGATACAGAAGAGTTTTCAGGTGTTGCAACAGAATCCATGTGTCCACTGCCATGAGTTATAAGTGAATGATCCTGAATCTCAGAGCTAGCAGCAATCGACGTCTGAATAACAATTGATGATGACGAAGAAGAAGAAGCCGATGACCGTCTCGTGGATTGAGGCTTAGGATGGTTATGGCTACCCTTGTAAACTATCTCGGTTATCTGGCCGTCTAAGGACCTCTCAACTTTCTTCTTTGTTGGGCAATTGGGGTACGTGCACTTGTAGTAACTTCTTGGATTCTCGCTTCCTTTCACTTGCTTTTGTCCATATTTCCTCCAATTGTATCCATCATCGGATTTCCTGTTCCCTCTAATCGACTGAGATTGCTGCTGGTAATTTCCATAATTCGATTGTACGCTTTGGGAGTTGCTTTGAATGCTGGCAATCTCAGGGGAGAAGCTCTGCATCTGATTGTACTCGGATTTTACCATATTCTTCCCCGATGAAAAATCATTTTCCTTACCAGATTCTTTGAAACTCCAAGCTTGCTGTTGTGCCTGAATCAATAAATTCAATGAAAAAAATCATCTTTTTTAATCAAAAAATGAAGATCAAGGGACTTGAATTGCTTTGAAGTGTGATTTACATACACTTTGAATGGTGTGGGTTTGAAAAGAGAAATCATAGTTATTATCTTCCGGTTTGACGTTCTTCTGGTTATTTCCAGAACTGGATTTCCAATTGAAGAAAGCTTGAGGTGGAAATGTTCCAGTGGTCGGAGATGGCAGAATCTGAACGTAAAACAAAATTATAAGAACCACCCATCAATCAAAACAGCTTTGGAAATTCAATTAGATAATACAAAAAAGGAAATGTTTGTAAAGACATAAATAAAAGTAAAGATACTAACGTTCGAAGAGTTCAACAAAACAGGAGAATCCAAGAGCTCGGCGGGGCTGAGTCCGGGTGGGATAGCAAAGTAAGAAGAAGGAGACACCTGAGGAGGAGAGATAGGAAGCGAAGGAGGAGGAAGAGACTTAAACTTTGGGACACCGGAGCCGGTTCTCTCAGCAATCCGACCAGACAACGACAAGCCGCCTCCACGTTTGTTGTCATCGTTGGCGGTTCCTGAAGCGAGGAGATCGGAGAAAGAGTTAGTCATGAAGGGGTTGGTTGAGAAACTGAAGGATTTTTGAGTGTGTGAACAAGGGGCTGTATCAAAGGTTGTGTAAGAAGCAGCCATTAACAGAGTGGGAAATAGAGAAAGTTGTTGGGATAGAGGTGTAGGGACTGTTATATGGCAGAGGAGAAGATGGGCACGACTAGGCTCTCTTTTCTGTTGAGTTTCCAGGAAGTTTAATGGAAGTTTGACCGTTGAAAACAGAGGGACATGAACAGCTTTTGTTTGTAATTTTGGTGAAAGGTGGTGGGGATGGAGGGCGGCTGGCTGGGGTACAAGTTATGTGATCACCTAATCTGTTACTTTTTTAATATTTAAGCTAAGCTCTATGTTTCCCCTTCAGAGCTGGTGGGGATGGATGGCTCATCTCAGGGTGATTTAAACAGTTAAAAATAATCGTATTATTTTTTATAAAATTTATAAAAATTTCTAATATATATTTTTTAGTATATATTAAAACTTTTATATATTTTTTAAAATATTTGATATATTTTCTCTTACAAAAATTATAAAAAATTTAATATATATTAAAAAATATATACTAAAATTTTTATAAAAATATAATATAATTGTTTTTAATTGTTTTTAAGATTATATTTTTTTAGAACTTTCTAATGATGTGACGATAACTTTTTTTATATTTTTTATCTTTTATTTTATTTTGTTCCGTCGATAAATGATCGTAGATTGTATTTTTAGTTTTTTTTAGTTATTGATGATTACAAATCTGACGTGATAAATTCTTTTTTATTTTAAATAATTATTCTTATATTTTAATATTTAAAAAAATGTTATGACATCGAATTTATCAACTCCACACTATCGTAATTTTGTATAAATCCCTTATCGCAATCAATATCCTTCATATATACCTAATCCGGTACAGAAACAAACAAATAAAGTTTACAGGCTATCGACTCTCCTGTTTCACGTGATTTTTTATACGCCTTAATGTGTGTTTGGTTCACGAAAAAGATTATTATTAGAGGAAATAATTTTTTTCGGAATCACATATCCATATTTGGTTTAGATACATTCCTAAACAAGGGTAATAACACATTACTTACAGTAGCGTTTTTTGAGGTATTTTCTCGGAATGCTATTTCCTTTTATTTGTTAGGTAGTAGACAATTTCTTACAGTAATATTTTTTTATTAAAATAAGCCTGAATACTGATATTGATATAAAGGGTTAAAAAATTCATAAATTACAAGTCAAATTACCTATATAGGTAAACCCTGCTGAAATCATGTTTAAAATTCAAAATAATTTTTAAAATTACAATATTTTTAAAATTATTTAAAAATATATATTTCTAATATTAATTATATTAATATTTTTTATATGAATTTAAAAATTATAAATATAATATTTATAAAAAATATTTTAAAATATAATTTTTTTAATATTAATTACATGAAAATTATGTTAAATAGAAAAATATATCATAAAGATAATTTGAAAAAAATTACTTATATTTCTCCAACCAAACATTGTCAACTTACATTCCTGTCAAACAAACCAAATAAGATAATATAATATTCTCAGTAATATATCAAGTAATGATATATTCTAGTAATCTTATTCTTAAAGGTAATTATCTTTTTTGTGAATCAAACGCACATTTAGTGATATTTGATTGTTGTCCAAGCTTCTGAACTGTATTGTGATCGCTGACTCTTTCATAAATGTTGACTTAATTGCTCATTAGTCTCTCCTTCCAAACCATTTTCGATGTCAGATTCTCTGAGCTTGAAATTTTTGTAACTCACAAGCAGTAAGCCGGCTAGAACAATACGCAAAGCAACTGTGAACTGCCATGATAACAAATACAAACAAGTTGCCCCTCAGCATCCTCTTTTAACATATCCTTCATTGCAGACATTCACACATTAGAGGTGACAAAATATTCGATTTAAGTTGAATTCGAGTTATTTTGATTTTAATTACAACTGATTTAAATTCAATCTGGATCTGGTTCAAATATTTTATTTTAGTGCGGGTTTACGTTGATATTGGTTCGAATATCAGGTCGAGTCGGTTGATTTTTCGGTTCGGTGAATTTTGGTTTAATTATTATCAGTATGATTATTTCAGGTCGATTGATTTTAGATCAAGTCAATATCAGGTTAGCAAAGTATTGATCTATTTCTGTCAGGTTTTTAGACCGAGTTATGTTTTATACACTATATATCACTTTATATAATATGTAATATTTGATTTTGGTGAATTGTATAATAGTTCACATCTTTTTTTTCTCTTTACTTTATTATATATATTTTTTATTTTGGATTGTTTTCAAATCAGGCCTATTTGATTCGGTTGAAAATTGATTCGAGTCTATTCAATTCAGTTGTAAATTGGTTCGAATTCATTTTCGATTTAACTAGAACTCGAATCGACTTTGGTTTGAGTTTCAGATTAAATTCATGTATCACATTTAAATTAACTTTAGATCTCGATTCGAATAAATCAACTTAATTTTCAGATCTCAAATCAAGTTTGACCGGTATATTCAACGCAATACCATTCACAATTGTTTTCAAATATTGATGATACAAAGTCCTTCGTTCTCAAGAAATGATTTATCTCCACCTATAAACAAAAGATCAGATGGAATATTTCCAAACAAATGATTCTCTGACAAATTAATAGAATTTAGTTTTAGATTTTTCACTCTTAGGAATCGGACCGATGAACTAGTTTCCAGAAAGATTTAAAGAGTTCATTAATGAAAGATTACTTGAAAATCTATTGTCCTTCAGAACCAATTGACGTAAGCTGATGAAAAATGCCCACACTCTATCAGGTATTTTCCCAGAAAGATGATTCTTATTGATCTTCAACCTCTCCCATGAGTTGTATTCGTCCGGAAAACCCACAGGATTATTTTTGGAGAAATAATTAAAGTGTTTAAAACACTCCTGTAAGCCATTCTCAAGCATACCAAAACACTTCATCTTTTCCAGTTGTTAGGTAAGCAACAGTATTTGAGCTTCATTTCAAGCTTCAGTTCTCTTCCATTCATCAGTTCTATTGAATACCCTATCAGTTCTGGAAGTCAAAGCCTCCAAACCATTCTTCAATGGATGGATACTGTTTCATTTCTAATTAAACCTATGACACATCAAAGCCATGCCCCTGGTTTTTGAAGCTTCAATCCATAAAAAATTCTAATAACAAATATCTACAATATTGATTTTAAGCTAGATCCTTTGGTTAGTGTTTTAAGAGGAAAATTAACTCAAACAGATTTATCCAAATAAAAGTTTTTTTTTTGTCTCTTACCTCTCACTTTCCTTGCTCCAATCCAAATATTGGAATATAATTCCTGCAACTTGCAATCTAGAAGAAGCATCGTTCTTTAACGTGTGGAGGGGGAGAATTTCTATATGTCCTTTTGAACCTAAAAAAGAAAAGGAGAGTCCTCATTCCTAATCCTATCCACCATCATATGAATTTTCCAGCCAAATATAACAGTACAATAATGCAGATTTCCCTATGACCATCATCAATTTCTTGCATATCCTCCCAAACTTGTTTCCCCTGCTGTTCCCTCGGATTCTTACATCATATCTACCTACTCCATTCAGTTTAATTAAATTCTGGATAATGCATCAAAAAGCTTTGGGAGGAGGCATTTGACTGAGCCTCCACCAAAACATCAACCGACTTCCCTTTAGTAGGCTGGCACACCCCATGCCCAAGCGGAAACGTCTTCAACCAAGTTCTGCCTCCAAAAAATTGATGCAAACTTCAAGATAAACAAACTCATTTCATATTCAGTTGAAATAGTGACATCAATTCAGCCTATTTTCCCTCTGGAAGACAATAACGACGACCTGGGTGTGCATTCCCTCTGCAATTATGGAACTTCACTGCTACTCTTTCCAAAATGCAGCTTCCATCCCTTGGGATCCATTTCCTTCTGTCAACCATGCAAAAGAAATTTTACTTCCATCAGTCCTCATGTTTGTAGTAACAATAATGTCTTCTAAAGTCCAAAACCATTTTCAGATGGTTACAAATTTCAAGGTTACTTTAGAGGGTTCGTTTTTCTGAAAATCGCTTATAAGTACAGCATAATGAGGAGTCATTATGGAATATGTCAACATAGTCATACAGCTGAATGAGGCAGAACCTCAAGTGTCAAAACTAGAATGTACTTGGAAAACTTCCCCTAGCATGCTGAAATTATGCAAAGAATCTAATAAAATAACAAGGGGACTGGACTGCAATTCCATGCTCATCTATCCTTTTAAAAACATTATAAACTGATGTTTAAAATAGCCTGCTTCTGGACCAGCAATAATCAGGCAAGCTGGTGGTGGTTTCACTGGACTTGACCTTCTATATTCACTGATCAAACTACATGTCCTATTATGTACATCGAACATTCAGTAAAATTACGCTTCTTCTAGATGTAAATAAATGCTTACCTGAAATGCTTTGTCCCTCCAGTGAAAGATGCACCCATGGGATTCCATGTACCCAAGAATGGATTGAGAAAGTAAAGGTCTAAAGGATGCATGGAGTTTCACTTTAGTTAATGCTCGGCATGCCAACAGGGCTGCTGCCAGACCATTTGGAGTCAAACCGGCCAAGTGCAAGATTGTCATATTTTGTAGGCGACTGAGGCTAGCTAGTGCTACAAGCCCAACATCCGTAACAGAACAATATGACAAGTTTATCTGAAATGCAAGGAAGTGAACGACAGTATCAATTTCAACATTACTCCATAATGTTCCAATCTACAAAGAAAAAGAGTATGAAAACTCACAATACCTGCTTCAGATTTTGGGAAAATTGAGCAAGCGGAAGCATTCCATTATCATTAATGTTGAAGCACTTCTTTACATCAAGCACTGTAAGTTGCTTACATCCAACAGCAATGGCTGATAGACCAATTGATGAGACACCAAGGCATCCACGAATCTCGAGTGCTTTTAACACCGAACATTTTGACAATGATATTAATGATTTATCTGTAATTTTATCATTATAAGCTATATTGATCATCTCAAGTGCAGGACAACCATCAGCAATGGCTGCAATTCCTGCATCACTTATTGCCATGGACCTGAATAACAGAAGGACAATAAGATTAGCAGAGAAAAGAAATACTAGGTTCTTTGCATAAGGACACAGCAGCATTCCACCATGTGGGGGTAACATGACAGCGCCCATTTTTTTTTTATATCTTCAGAATGACAATTGGGAAAATTTTGTGGTTTGAACTAGTAGGATCTTTGTCATTGTTAAAGACTTAAAGTTGATGCTATTGGAGTGCTGAATGCCCATAGAGATTAAAGTGCTCGATTAAACAACTATTCATGTGGTAGTCATTGCTAGCTCACATGAAAAGTGTAAAAGTTAAGAGGAAAGTTGCAAACCTGTATAAATCAAGCTCCTTAAGCTGTGAGCAACAACTTCCAACTTTTGCAAGTCCTTCATCAGAAATGTTAGAGCATATCCCTAACTTTAAAATGGATAGTTTTGAACATCTTGAGATTGATTTCAGACCTGCACGAGATAATATATATCACTCACAGAAAGTTTCATTCATATATAAAATAGATTACGGTCAAGGTCAAACCTTCGTCATCAATTTCATTATCTGTGGCATCCAACTCTTCCAAAAGTGAGCAACGTTCCCCAATCAGAACAAAGGCTTCCTTTGGAACCAAGCTACAAGATTCCATCCTGAGAGAAATAAGGGAGGTACATGAACTTGTTATGCTGTCTATAGAGGTATATGTTATTTTACGGCAGCATGTTGTGTCTAGTTTCCTCAGATCTTTGTGTGACTGGACAAGGAAAGAGAGTCCGTCATCTGTCAGTCCTAAGCATTTACTGAAGCTCAGTTCCTTGATAGGGGCACGCAAACATGCCATGGCTTTAATCCCTGACCAAGTAATAATACAACCATCTAATTTAATTGATTGCAGCTTTGTATAAGTATGCAGACATTTTGCTAGATCAGAAGTAACCTGCAACATCATCAGAGATACATAAGCAACGAGCCAAAAGATTAATATTAAACTAATACAGAATTACATAAGGGATTTTTCAACTTACAGAAGAGCCATATGCCAATATGATCTGCTGTAGCTCTTCAGTTCCATTTATCAGAGATGACAAGCCTGTATGAGTGACGTTTTGACAGTTTGACAAATTAAGCATCTGTAAAATATCCAATTTGGAAAAACTGTCATTTACATTATTCTAGTAAAAAAATATTTCATGTGCCGTCAGAACTCCCGGATGTTCTTTCCATAGTTATATCTGCTGGTAATAATCTTAGGCAACTTCAACAGCCTACAATTTCCGAAGTAACATAAAAGGAAAATATACCTTTAGTGACTTGCAACTTTGCTCGAATGTTGAAAGGCCATCATCATCAATTCCATGGCATCCCTCTAGAACCAGATCTTCAAGATGTTGGAGTTGAAGAACAGAATTGAGGCACTTCTCTGTGATCTGTGGTGAAAAGACATACAAGTGCTCATTATAACTTCTCATCTAAGTATGCATTAACCAAGAATCAAGAACACAAAGAACACATCAATCATGCATTAAAACCAATAGAAGAGTGGATTCCAAGAGTCATAACATACATGAGAAATGATCAATTACATATAGTGAATCATGTTCTACAACAATACATCGCGACCATTAACAAGAAAAATTACATCTAGGCTTGCTCAAGGAACTTATGTAGTTTCCCCATGTCAACTCTTTCCTTGTTCTCCTTTAAATGATGAATACAATTTAGAATGAAACTGAAAGCGAAGAAAACTCGTAGTGAAGGTATTTTGGATGCAAATTCTACAGGTGATTGGTCAATCTTCACTAACGTGGACTATCAGGGATGTGAATTCGATTAAGCCAGGCAACACAGATGCATAATAATCCATAAATAACAAATTCCATGACCATAACTGGTCCATAGAAACTAACATACTCGGAGCTCACCGGGGAAGTCGAAACCCGACCAAAACTGGGTTAGCATTAAGAGATTAGGCAACAAAATAATAACAATAAATACTCTGAATAACAAAATTATCACTATTCAACCCATCATTCACCTCTTAGTTGGAGGGGAAAAAAGAGTATAGTGACATCATATTGCAATGCTCTGTAAAGAAAGTAAAGCATGCCCCTCTTAATTGAATAAAGTACATAGCAGGGACGGCTAAATGCACACATTTGACAGAGTTGATTATGATTTTTCCACTTCCTGGATTGCTCAGAAAAACTCTTTCTTGCCACAACTGAGTTAAGAAGAAATTGAACTTACCGGCAAATAAGACAGATCCAAACTCCGAATTTGTTTGCACTTGAGAGCAACCAACTCCACGCCCAGATCACCAACACGCAAGCACCACTTCAAGCAAAGGGATTTCAACTTTCTACACCCAACAGCAATACAGCCGATCCCCATATCGGTTATCAACTTGCACCTCGCTAAACTCAACCTCTCCAAATTCTTAGCCTCTGCGATCGCCGAGGCCGCCAAGTCTGTCAACTGCGTGGCGTTTCCTAAATCAACCTCAACAAGACCCGGACAATTAACGAACAAGCTCGATAACCCGACGTTCGTGAAAAACCTTGATCTGGACAGGTTTATTGACCGCAGAGTAGCTTTCCAGGTCGAGGATATAACGTTTAAGGTGCCATCATCGACGCGCGGACATAGAGAGAGATCGAGGTGGGAAACAAAAGGGTACCGATGGAATGTCCTGGGGAGGAGCTCGATGCGTAGAGGCCTGAGAGTCCCGCGGTGGCGAGACTCTATGAAGTAAAACGACTTACATGTGAGGGAGAACGATTTTACGGCAGAAGGGTCGTCGTGAAGGTGGTCGAGGATTTTGCAGACAATCTCTTCTATCAAGATATCAAATGGGTTAGATGAAGAATGGGATGAAAGTGCGTGGTGGTAGTGGTTTCTCTTGTGAGGGAATTTCATGGAAGTTTCTGTGAGTGAGAAAGAAAATCGTCAAAGGAGAAGATAATGGAAAAAAAGTTTCTTGAAGGATAGGATATGGAAGAGGAAAAAGGGTATTTATTGAAGGATCTGAAAATGGAAAATGAGAGAGGGGGAAGCTCCGGAGATTCTGAGGTAACCAACTGTTTGGGTTGTATCTGTACCTGGGAAGAAGAAGATCTGTAATATCTAAATTCCTATACTATCCTTCAAGGTCTTTTTCCCCCTCAAATAACCCCCTTGCTCCTAATTGATGAATAAAATAAAACAAATATGATAAAACGTGGTCTGATTATTCAATTTATTATATTGTATGGTGCCCCGAGAATTTCATCTTTTCCCCAATTGATACCTACACACCATTAAATATATATATCTATATATTCCAGAAACAGGTTGTAGTTCAAATTTATAATTTTTTCGTTCTTAATTTACAACCATGTCATTATAATGGTAGTTTTATTGAATCTCTACGCTATTAACTAAGATAAAAGGGTGTATTGATTTTTGCGATTTTAATTTATTAATGAAAAATTTAGTTGTTACCAACAACGATATTATAACATTGTTTTGTTGAACGTTGATGATTTTTCTTATATTCTCATTTTTATTTTAGTTTTTAAAGTTTTTATATTTAAAATATATTTTATTTATACATTCTTTTATCTTTAAAGTAAAAATTATCTACCTTCTAACGATGTCTTCTTTTATATTTTCTGTTAAATTCTTTTAAAAAATAAAATTTAGATAATAACCTTAATTTTTTATATCTTCTACACTCCAAAAAATATATTTTACCTTTAACTCCTACAATTTTTAACCTTAAACCTTAAATTAATTAATTTAAAATAAAAATATCAATAAAAATAAGATTAAGAGATAGATAATTTGCTCTGCTCTTTAATGAACTCCCACACTTGTTAAAAAGAATTATAAATGAAAAAGAAATCAAGGGAGAGATAGAGAGGCAAGGGGTACTTTTGTCAACGAGTAGTGAAGGCATCATCTCTCTCTCTATCTGGGGCAGTAAACATGCGAGGCAGGACAGATTGATTATTGAATTCCAAGTGCACATGTTCCGGTACGGCCGTGTTTGAAAAGTCTTTCCAATAATAGAACGTACGCAAGGGTTGTACGTTTTCAGCTATGGTGAGCAGCGACGATGGATGACACGTATCAATCTGAGTACAACAAACGTACTACCAAGTAAAACCCAAGAATACTTTCTCAGGGTCAACATCATCTGTCATTTTCCATGGCCATCTCCGTAGTAGTTACTTACCTGTTATCATTATCAACCAGAGCCGCCCGAATCCAAGCACATGACGCCTCCACTTGACACCACACTCCTATTCCTATTGTGGGAACTGGGAAGTGATTACTTATTCAGTTAATGCCTTCCCTGGGTGCATCTGCCACGACAAACACCCATCATCCAGCTTTCACCCTCTGTCCAGGTAACAACTATGAATCATGTCATGCTTAGGTATGTATGTATGTAACCATGGTAATAAAACTAGAGATCACTATACCACCAACATGCTCATACTTGCAGGAATTCCCAAAAAAATCCACTCTATGATCATATAATCATCCCACTTGGGTCATTTTTTGGAACAAAAAATATGAAAGGACAATGCCGGGATTAGTTTCTTCCGGATATACGTGACCATGGTCATAGGGTAGAATATATTCCAACAGAGTTATACCGGGAAAAAAATTAGACATCACCGACACAAGGATAGGTTACTTCTTAGCGAAAGTGATAGCCATGGGATATTGAGGGGCAATTTTGAAACCCTGGAGGTTCTGCATTGCTGTAGAAGACTGATCTTCGTCTTCATACTCTACGAATGCAATACCCGGCTTTGCTTCAATCATCCGGACTTCCCTGAACCCAGGGTACTGTTCGAAAAGCAGTTGCAGCATCATGCTTGTTGTCTCGTGAGGTAAATTCTGAATGAACAGAATATTGTTCGGTGCAGCCTGCTCATGGGCATTCACGTTCCCATGATGGAAAGGAGCCTGCACATTCTCAGATAAGAGTTTTTCCAAATAACATGTCAGCCAACTCAATCCCTCTTAGTAAAACAGCCCCCACCCACCCACAAAGTGTAAAGGCATATCTTATATATATATGCACTGCAATCAAAATACATGAGCCAGGAAGCAACAATCAAATCAGATATAGTTCCGCAAATTACCTTTGGACCACCATTATTGTGAGAACCTGCGCCATTTGGCATTGCAGATTGTTGTGATTCCTCTGCACGTCGTTTCCTTTCAGCTGAAAGTGTATCATAGGGTGAATTCAAGATAGAAAGCAGTTAAAATAAGCATAGGATGTCATCAAGATAGAAAGCAGTTAAAATAAGCCAAAAGAAAAGTAGTTTAAATATTGGATGCAAATTAATTAGGAAACCAGAGAGACGAAAGATTAAGTTATAGACCCCCGAGACAGCAACTCTAATAGACTGCTTGTCATTTACACAGCAAAGCCAAAAGTTAAAATAGCCGGCACCAGAATAGCACCATTAAAAAAAGAACCCAATGGTTCAATGAAGGCATTTATCCCCCCACTGGAATGAGCTGAAGCTATGACAATATTGTGAAAGGAAGTAGTATTCCCCTGCCCCCATTTGTCACAGACCAAAAGTTTGCACGAGAAATTGATGGTCATAGTGAAATGTTATTTTTTATTAAAAAAAGGAAAAGAAATCCTAAACATCCATGTTCTAACCGGAAAAAAGTACCATCCATTTAAAAACCAACTTCTGTTACTCCCTCTGATTTCCTTGTAATAAAAATGGCAGATTAGTGACGAAAATATTTGGTCAAATCATGAATTTCATCCTTCTACTTTACAGAAATGAGAAGTTAACCCCCTCTAATTTGTCAAAACTCGATACTGGTACTTCACAGAAACTAAAGAAATTAGTCCAATTGGGCAACACTGCTAAACTTCACTGTAAATCGCTATCCTAGATATCAGTGATTTTTGGCAATTTATATGTGAGGAATTATCAAATAACCAGCAGTTTTACATTTATATGCAACAAATTAGCAAAAATCATCGGTTAAAGTTCACGACTTCACCGAGAACCAGAATAACTTCTCAGCTTTGGTAAAGCTGAGAGGACCAAACTCAGACATATTAGAGGGACTAACTTCTCAGTTTTCATAAAGTTGAGCGAATGAAATTCATAATTAGAGTCATATATGCATAATAGCAATAATAACACTAGCGTGATAACATAATGAAATCCAGGAGAAATCATTTTGTTCAAGTCAATAAATACCATGCAATATGCATATGGAAATTTAAAGAACTAAAAGGAGAGGCAATCACCTTTTTCTTCTTGCTTCTTCTTCTTTTCTCTGGGAACAAAGCTTCCATCATTTTTGGCAATGCAATCCGACTTTGTCTTTGCGTATTGTATTCGCTGCACCAAATTAATCATGCATACAATCAAATCCAAGAATGGTTTGCAACTTAAACCACATATAAATCAAGCCTGGAAAACAATTTGATTTCAATCACAAGTGGTGCCTAGAGAGTAGAAAATGAAGGAAGTTTCGTTCAAGCAGCTATCTCCAGGAATTTATGAACCTGAGGAGACGGCTATAGTTTTAATAGCAAATGGTGTTATTGATAGGTAAAAAAACTCTTCCTTGGGTGCAGAAGAAAGAAGCATAATTTATAATAAAAAAAATAAAACGGCTCCTAAAATTCTCAGAAAATGATAGAATAACGCCAATATCAGTACATTACAGATACCAATCAGTCATTGATATAAAATCCAAATCAAATGCAGCTTACGGAAGGTATTAAGATCCTTGTTGTATATTAGCTGTTTACCAGATAGTTAGTTAACTTGTTAAGGTTAGTTATAGTTAACATTTCTTTATTCTTTATTAGTATTTAAAGGATGAAAGGTATCTGTCAAATTATCAAGTCTTTAATAAAAGTTAGAATTCCATTTTTCTCCTCTATCTACTTTTCTTCTACCGAAACTCTTCTTATCCCTTGTTTCAGTTTTCTTCTCTGAAACCTTCTCCAATCACCCATTCTTCCTAACAACTTCTCTTCAATTCCAAGTTTAATAGAAGGTTCCCTTCAATTTTGATATTTTAAGCAATCATTGTCACAGCATATTAAGGCACTCACCATAGGTTTATCATAAAATGGAAAATTTTGCATCTGACGGAAGGCGTTACTAGCAGCTGTCAATTCATCAAATACAACCCATGCTTGTCCACGAAGCTTGGGCGTCTTCAAGGCAACAACATCCAAAATCCTTCCATATTGAGAAAATAAACAATAAAGGGACCTCTTTAATTCTGAAAAGAAGATGAAGAAATTGTTAACGGGAAATCAATCCCATTTCAAAGTCCAAACCGTAGAGAATCAGCTGGATATTAGTACAATGTTAACTTCAATCTTCAAGTAAAAAAGGGGCACCGCTAGGGTTAAACCCGACAAAAAGAGAAAAAAATGTTTTCTTTCTAATACCCTAGAAAAAATTATGTGTTTCATTTAAAAATATAACTACTAGGATCAAGAATCAGTTGAGATTTAAGTACCTTCTGGTTATCCTAATTTAAATTTCCCTCGTTTTCCCAGCAACCAAACAAAAAACATGATAGAAAAGAGAGAGTAGGCAGATGGTGGTACCTTCTTTTTTGATCTTCTCGTTGAGGTTTTTGATGTAAATGGTTTGATTTGGAGGTATATCGGCTGTAAGCATTTTCGCTGGATTTGCCCAAATCTCTCTCTCAAACAAACAAAAGTTGGAATTTTGCCTCGAGGAAGAAGAAAGGGGTTCAGAGAGTGTCAAGAAATGGGGATACAGCAGATTCTATTGGGCTTTCGATGTTTTCTTAGTTCGGTAAACAGCTCAATTCTTACGGCCTGTTTTCATTGTTGTATTTTTTAAAATGTACGGTGAAAATATTTTTTTAATTATTTGCTTTAAAATTTAAATTTAAACATTTAATTAAAAATTTACTTTCAGATATTATTAGATAAACTTATTATTAGGTATGGAAATAATATTATATATAGAAAATATTTTGATATAAATAAAAAAAATATATTACGCAAGTTTATTTATTTTATGATTTAGGACTTATAATTTAAAATATATATATATATACTATGTTAACTTTGGTTTATATGTTCTTTTAAGTTTTAGTTTAGAATTTAAAGTTTAAGAGGTTAGATCGTAAGGTTTAAAATTCAAAATTAATGTTTAAAATTTAGTATAGAGAGTTAGAATTAAAAATTTAAGATTTGAGTTTTTTATAAGAAAAATACATAAGCTTGTATAAAATTAATTTTTGCACAACATGTACATCAATATTTACTCTACAATTTAAAGTTTAGAATTTAAAATTTAAATATT
The DNA here is from genome assembly GCA_035048815.1 of Abelmoschus esculentus. Classification (NCBI taxonomy): domain Eukaryota; kingdom Viridiplantae; phylum Streptophyta; class Magnoliopsida; order Malvales; family Malvaceae; genus Abelmoschus; species Abelmoschus esculentus. The sequence goes on from JAUCBN010000032.1 coordinate 3,172,818, forward strand.
AAAATTTTAGTTTTATGAATTTAAATTTTAAATAGGAAGGATTATATATATTTCTTGGACACAATTTACTTATTTATAAAAGAAAAATATTATATTTTGATACACAAACTATGTAAAAAAGTTTAAAACCTAAATCTCTAACCCTAGTATTTTAAAACCTAATTTTTAAATCATAAATCTTAAACTCTAAATTATAAACATAAATTTTTGAATTCTACGCCCTACATATTAAATTCAAATTTAAATCCTAACCTAAAACTCTAAAATTAAAAATTTACACAAACTTATGTATCAAAATATTTTTTATAAAAATATATATGTTAAAAAAATTATACAAACTTATATATTTACTTTTTAAAAGTTAAAAAGTTTTAAATCTGAAATCTTAAAATTCAAACTTTAAACAACTATACATCTCTATTGAATACTTTTCCTATACTTATGCCAAGCATTACTATATTAACCTTTTTTGTGTTAGTTTTAATCTATCCGGCACTGACAACAATTTGATAATGTTGATACTACTTAAAACTCATTTTTAGGATTTTATGTGCATAACACACGTACTTAATATTAGGGGCGTACAAAATCGGATTCAGTTAACCATTAACAATTATTTCGGTTAATCAGTAAATTTAAGTCATCCAATTCTCTACACATTAATAATATATATTTTTAAAAATAACACATGATATTAGTATATTTTTTAATATTAGCAGTTAACACTTAAATTTTATAAAATAAAATTTTAATTTTAATTTTTAAAATTAGAAAATAAATTAAAATATAATTTTTTAATTTAAACCGATCCAGTTAATCGGTTTTTCCTAAAATCGTGTAACCGAACAAATTTTTATAAAAAGAATAAAAACCCGACCCTAAATCAAAATTTTTGGTTCGATTAACCATTTTTTCAATTCGATTTTATCAGGTTTCGGAATCAATTTTGGTTTACCTTTTTTTTTTCTCACCCCTACTTAATATACATATGTTTTGTAGGGTGTTAGTGTAACCTGTTGCTAGTTACATTATAAGGTCAATTAAAGAAACAATTAACTATATAAATCTTAAACAATGAGTTGTTAGGTTGTATAGTACCAAATGTTCCTGTAGTTTCCCTTTCCAGTATTAGTTATAGTTTGATGAGGCAGGCTGAAATAGGTCATATCCCACATCAAAATCTTGTGATTTCCTACTCTCTTTATGAAGTATATAGCAAGTTGAAATAAGGAGGCAATAAATCTTCATACAGGTAATATATATTGTATGTTTGGTGAAAATTAGGTAAAACCTGGATGACAGCAGTGAACGTACGAAACCTGCAAGTGAAATGCCAACCTAAGTTATTCGAAAGCCACATTATTGAAGCACATTCTACAGAAAAGACCTCATCACTCCAATGGTGCTCAGATTGAGCTCATCTTGGGGAGAGGATCACCTGTATGGGCGTGTGTTGTGTGTGCATGTGAGAGAAAAAGAGCTTACCTGTCATTACATGTACACCCCCTCAGCCTCCGGTCTGAACCAACATCCGCGATATTCATCTTTACCGATAAGATCACATGAATTAAGGCCCTATGCTGTCGGCATTTTCACTTCTTCAAACGTGAAAGGTATCCCGGAAGCAAAAGTGCTGAGAAGAACAATAACTTAAAACTGATTTCAAGGTTAGAATGGAGACTGGCACAAGGGGCATGAAGATTTGTGAGAAGTTGAGAACCACTTGTAGAGGCATGCTGCATGGAATTTGTGCTTGCAGGTCTTGCAAGCAAGACGAGGAAGGCTGTGGTTCGCAGTGTGGATAACACTGTAACATATAGGGCACTCTTCAACACCTTCAAATTCCTTGTCGAAATTACGCTTCCATACTCGTATGGCTTCAGCTAAAGCTCCATTCTGCATCACAAATGAAACGCATCTCATAAAAAGGGAGGGAAAAAAAACTAGAGATGAAATAGAATACAAATAGAATCTTAACCAGTAGTTAGTGTTACCTGATTACGAACAAACATCATCATAGACATTAACCATTTCCTCTGCTTCACTTCACTTATCCCTAGGCTCCTCATACATTCTACATCTACTGGCCGTAATGGGTAAGATGCAGGAAGACGAATAATTAGATCCATTCCTGTCTCATCTTTTGTATAGGTAGCAACAACCTCATTTGCTGATTTGCTTACACTTACTGAGAAGTTCTCATCGGCAAAATTTGCCGTCTTTATCTGCATAGCAGAAGAAATTTGTCAAAATTAAGTAATTCAGTACAGAATACAACCTAGTCAATTTTCTTTTTGGTCTCTTCCGATACAGGTCAAGCGTTAAAAAAATTCATACGGAAGTGCTTAAGAGTTCTTAAAAGATAAACATGAAATCATTACTGATAAGCGGCTGTCCACTAGTCAATTTGCATCTAGTTAAGTAGACGGATGTCAGTTAAAGCATGCATTTGTCGTTTTCCTAACTTTAATCATTAGAAATAAAGATACTTTAGATAAAGATACACACCAGGGACAGTTCGTTTGCAACCAGAGGTGGACTGCACCATGTTCTAGTAAAAGATTCGATCATTGATGAGGTAGAACGGTCCCGTAAGTCACTAAACCAACCCCACACATAAGCAGGAAGCAGACGAAGCATAAGGCCATATATTGCTCCAGCAAATGCAGCCATTTTCAGAGGTTCAATAGGCCAAAGTGATTCCACAGAAAACAACAATGACCCTGTTGTGATGGAGCGTCTGGCTGCAGTTGCAGCTTCAGACAGAACGCTAGGAAGCTCCCCATCTTTCTTCTTTTGAAAATGCATTACAGATAATTCAGAAAGCAGATGCTGGAAAAGGCAATCTAGTATCTCTGGATTAGCAGAATTTTGAATATATTGTACCAGTCTTTCCCTTAGAGATGATAATGAAGGTAATGATGACAAATGGGATAGCAATAAAGCCCAAGCAAGGAATAAATGTACCTGCAGATATGAATAATAATATAGCATTATATCAAATGGAAAAAAAATCATCAAAATTTATGATGTAAAATATATATATACCCGCTGCTCTGCCACTAAATCCATATCAAGAACATCATAAGGTAATTTCTCAATTATGCAAGATAATTCTTTCGTCAAAGGTACATTCTCTTCCACTGAAAGATTGAGATGAATGGATTCCTGGGCATTTGAATCAACATCTGAGAAAGGTGCAATTCCTTCACCAAAGACAGCCAACTTAGAAACAGGTTCTGTTGACAAAACAGCATAGGCAGCAAGCTGCAAAGACGGTATTGGTCTGGAAGAAAAGAGAATGGCATACAAAGAGCAAATAGGCCCTTTACTTAGTCCCCAGAGTTTGATTGATTTGACTGCTTCATCTCTAGTATGGGGAGGAGATTTCAGGACACTCAAAGCAACTGATTCCCAGAAAGACTGATGATGAAATCGAGAAGATGATATAATAGATGCAGCCTCAAATGAACAAGAACCAGCAATTGCCTCTGCAATACCAGTGGAAAAGAACAAGCGGAGAATACTTTCTAGAATCTGGTTTTTAATAGGATCCCATCTTTCTGATCTCAAGGGGTTTAAATTATCTGTGTCTTCTGTTGGTTGGAGTTCCAAAAGGCCATAAAGGAAAGAAAACGAGATGAGGGAGTTTTTACTGTTATTTATAAGAGAATGGTCAGAAATTAACACAATTTCTTCTAGTTTTTTATGAATAAGATCAAAGTTATCAGAAGAGTGTTCAGTGACTGCATCATTCACATTTTCAGCAACTTCCTCCATCATCAACACCGCTGATTCAATCCAGCCTCTTAAGTGGGAAAATAGAAACTCCCAATCTTCTTCATCAAATTCTCTCCAGCAATAACCAAGAGAAATAACCAGCAGCTTTGACAGCAACATTTGTACCACTGGCAACTGATTAGCATCAATTGATCTACCACTTTCATGCCGCTGCTTCTGAAATAAATTCAGTAATAGAACTCTCTCTTCATGATCAATGTTTCTATCCAGTTTCATTATTTCAGCACCTCCCACAGCTCTTAAAGGATAGCATGAGAAGACCAAGTGGAACCATTCTTCCATATCTATTACCCCCAGTCCAAAAAGAAAAAAGTCAGACAGGACACAACTTAAAGTAGAAGCAACATATTTCAACCAAATCATGCAGAGGAATGGAAGAGTCCACCCACAAGAACATGCAACCACATAAAATGATCAAGACCTATTAAATAAAAGCAAATTCTTATACGAAGCTTGTCTTTGTGCAAGTTGCAAATCTCATGCATCAAAGGGACAAAAGACACTGTATTAGATACCATTATGACCTAAGAACAATTGGTCTTAAACCATAAAATTAACTTCCAGATATAAATTATAAAATAGCATGCATACCTTGTCCAGTTTTCAATGTGACCAAAGGTGGGAATTGTAGAATTGTCTGGATCCAGCGTTTGACAGTATCTTGTATCTGATTTTCATAAAGTGGATCTGGTTTACTGTCCTTATCAGTACATTCACTGGACCTGATACTTCTTTGACACAAGGTTGGTACAATAACGCATAAAATAGAAGGAAGTATCCTCAAACAATTTGAGTTTACTGCTTCACCTAAATAGAGTTTATCTACAAGAAGCTGAAACAGAACCATGGCCTTTTCTGGACCCCAAATATTTTCTTTTAACAAGGTGAAAAGGAAAGATATAAGAGCTCTCAGAAAGGGCTCTTGAATATCCTCCATATCATCACCTAAAGTAGGCCTTGCATGAAGTGAACTCTGTGAATAGTTTTCACCATGAATGAGAGCACCATCAAATAAAATGCTGAAAATGGAATCCAAGATGCTTCCATAGTAAGAATAATTTCTACTCTCTGCAAATGACACAAGTTGAGGTAAGAAAGAGGCTGCAGCACTTCCATCTGGCCATTTCCATGAGCATAGTATTTCAGCAGCAACCCAAGCTCGAGAAGTAACCTCAGTACTTGTTGAAGCCTTGGTTGATGGTGAAGTGTCCAAGACATCACAAGCAATGACCTTATCAAACCCAAGTTTATAAATAAGTTTATCAATTAGAGAAATGAACTTGTAGTTTCCATATGCCTGCATCCAACAAACACTTGCAACTGTTAGTTCTTGAGTTCACCATGCTGTGGAAACTGCAGATAATTGAAGAAAAATGCAAATTCTATACATTCAGTAAACAACTCATACAAACTGAGCACACGCTAAAAAACATCACTTATATTATATGATTACGAAATAATGTGTCACTTTAATTTCACTCAATCAGCATGTTAGATTTCTACAGACCACTTAAGCAGTGGAACATCCAACAAAAAGGACACCGAATAGAAAAAGCAAGTGTGTGTGATATAAAAAGGGCACCCAGTGACTCACAGTGTCATAGATTCTTCCATTATCTGAATTAGCCAGTCCTTCCTTGGAATTCAAGTCAGGTGTGATCCACCAAGGCCACATATCATCTTTGCTTAGAAGATGATCCAGCAGATTCTGTTCCTCGTACTGATCCTGACAAAGACGCTCAACCACATCTATGATCATCTCGCAGCACAAAGACACAATTTTGTTGTCGTCTAGTTTATCTTCCCTGGAGATGACAAATCTAATAGTGGAAATCAAGATAGTTCTAATTCCTTGTCTAAAATCTTTACAGAAGCTTTTCCATAAATTGCTTATCTTGGATAGATAACCATGTGCTGATTCACATATACCCGTTCGTGCCTTAATCATTTCCCTCGACTCATCATCTACAGCATCCTCTCTAGCTACAATCATCCTATACTCCCAGTCAATAATAAACACAGCAGCTGAAATACTTGAAACCAAGTCACTTTCCTCATCAAGTGCTCTTAAGCAAAAGAAACTACCCTCAACTATTTCAAGAGCAAAACAAGCCATATCGACCACATTTGCAGGACCCTTGCCATCTAAGCGAAGGCAATTCTCTTCAGGATCAAACAAAGAACCAGCCTGCTTAACAGAACTGAAAGATGAATCCATAATAAAAGAAACTAGCTTTCTCAAAACCTCCTTGAATATCAGGGCCATTGACTTTCTAGAGACAAATGAATCTAGATTACCTTCAGTTGCACCCCCAAGAACAGAACTACAAATGGTACAAACAACAAGAGTCAAAGCACAGAAATATAAATGCATAGATCAACAAAATATTTATGGACTCAATGAGAAAATTCTCCACATTTATCAAATAATTAGCCTATTCTTTGTCAATGGTTGAGCAAGAATTTTCGGTTCACCTACTTCCCAAACATCATTAATTTTGTTTCAAGGGTATTCGAGAAAGCAAATAACTACTATAATTTTCCAAGAAATATGATAGGTCATGTCAGTCATTGACAGATGTCATGGTGTGGGATGATGTACTATGAACAATAAAGCATGTGGACCGTCCCTATGGAACCATTTTACTAGTAGTATTCTACAAAGGTTTTTTGTCAACAGTATAGCACTAAATTAACAGTCTTCTTGGTAAAAATTGATACTTGCTCACCAATTGCTGAAATTCGAATTGCAGAGGATAAAACATGTCATGCTTTTGTATTCACATACCACAAAAACTGTGCATCAGAAGTTCCAAAACGAGGAATGGAAGAGGCAACAGAAACAGCAGTTGCTTCAAGAAGCTCATGATGCCAATGATCTGGGAGGGAACCTAGCGGATGAAAAGAACCGTCTCCCACTTTCCTTATCCTAATCTCATTTCTTGCCTTCTCAAAAAGCATTGCCAACACGGCTAAGTGATTTGAGTCCATGGAGCCTGAGCCAATCTTAAAATTCACCAAGTCAATGGCATATGTGATAATAGCATGCCACTGCTCAGAGAAACATTCATCATCAAGCAATGCAAGCAACAGATCTAGTCGAGCACTAGTAGTACAATTATGTCCACGCAAACACCAAGGAACAAATGTTTCCTTGTAAACTTGAAGAAAATACTCCAGCATCATTTCATCCTTGTTGCAGGGAGGACCACTGAAAGATGCATTGTTACTGGAAAAAATCACTTGGAGAACCTTTCGTGCTCCAAATATAGAAACTGAAGTAGACAATAGCCTCATACCATCTGCTGAATCCTGCTGAGGAAAATCCAAATGTGAACGTTCAAATTAAAGCATGTGTAGATAAGAGAGAATGCAATAGGCACATGACAAGATGCTCTGTTTCTTCAACTTAACAATTGGATGTCTTAAAATTATCATGAAAAAGGTGAAGGGCAGCAGCAGAGCAGGACAAATGAGACTCTGGGTTGGTTTCCCAGCTAAACTAAAATTGTTCTGGTCAATCCACTTTCTGATGAAACCACACTTGTCATTAAAAATTTTCACATTTATATTCAGAAATGAAAAATAAAGATGACGACAAAACAAAAGTGGAGTAAAATAATAATAAAGAAACTTCAGGGAGGAAAAAAAGACCTTTAGTTTCATCAACCAAGAAAACTATATAAAAACAATTTGCCTGTTAGTACAATTACAACCAGCAGCAGAATAAGTAAATAGTTTTTCATAAACTACTAGTTTAGGATGATGTATGTACAGCATGGAGGCAGTTATAGCCATCCATCCCATCCTTCATGCATTTACATAATAGCATAAATAGCACAGGTAAGCATAATTGAGCAATTCATATCAGACAAACATCAAGTGCTCACAAAATGGTAACTTACAAGTGATCTGACCAACGAGAAACACTTGGCCAACATTGGTCCGACTAAATGCAGCAAAGGCCAAGATTCACCCTTTTGCTTTGCATGTTGATCCACTAAGAAAAGAAATTTTATAATTGACTCTATATTCAATGTTGGCTGTTCTGTGGTCACATTTTTCAGAAGCAATCTCTCACAAGCTTCCTGAAACGCCACAAAAAAGAAAGAGAGAAGGTCCTCTTCCAGAGAATAAATGCCAGAAAGAACTTCAACAATGCACTTTCCCAACTCCTGAAGATAACTTATTGAATACTTGATGTTCTGCATTTCTGTTGTCTTCCCATGCAGAGGCTGATCACTATCCTGTTCTTTTGAGCTCACAGATGACAGGTAGTCTTGCCACAGAAGCTTTACAAGGATATCATTAATAAGGGTGATCCGAAATTTAGAGATGGAATCAACACTATCACAAAATCTGGTAAGTTGAGAAAGCATGAGTTAGCATTCTGAATAAAGTAAATTACACAAGTGGCAAGAATTGAGAACATCTGATCCACTAAACAAAAAGGACCACAAAAGAAAAACTCTATTAACTCATACCTAGAAGCATTACGTAATCCCCAAATAAAACACTCTCTAAATGACCTGAAAAATGCTATTCGATCCGCATTTGGAGAATGAACCGGATTCCTTCCAACCCATAGGTTATGGAAAAAATCAAGGAAAAATTTGTCTCCGGAGAATGCTTTAGAAGGAATGGTATCTAAGAATAGAACCAGTGCTGGATAAGAAACTTGTTGAGATCCAAAGCATCCATTCCTAATAAAAGACCAGAACCGGTTAAATACTGATTTCTGAACATTTAATGTAGTCCAACTGTAGGGAAATCTCTTTGAAAAAAGCAATATTGCATCCCACATTGAAGAATGACAAGCAGGATCTTTTTCCTGGAAAGCACCAAGAACTGCTGTAGCAATAGTTTTCATATTTCCTTCATCAAAAACCTGAGGTATGTTTTTGATGAAACTTCTTAAGACTGTATATGTAGCAGACCGGACAGCAGCGCTTTGAGACTTCAAAAACTCTAGAAAATATTTATGAGCAGAGAAGAGTTTTTCTGCGTAAGAAATTGCAGTCGCCTTAGCCTTAGAAGCATGTTTTGGTTCAGAAGATATATTTTCAAAACCAGGCCTTTCTATTTGCACAGAGAACAAAACATCAAGAAGTGTGGCCAAAGCCAACAATGAAGAAGATATCACCTGAAATTAAACATAAAAGTGGAAAATTACAAAATATTTCAGGAAAACATGATAAAGAAACTCAAGTAACAATATAAAAAGGTTTGATAACGCTTATGCTCCTCAGTGACTACAGCATATGTCAAACGTGTACATATTTACGTTGGAAAAAACATATAGGCATTATCATGGACCATACATGTAATTTCTTGTCAAAAAATTAATTGTAAATGTAATTTTGTACCGTTATACAAGCATTTATGCACAAATAAACATATATTGTGCATGTTCTGTTAGTTATCCTCAAGGATTGGAGAGTGTTGGAGGTGGTTAAGAAAAAATAAGCAAATAATTTTCCACCCATTAGCCTCCAAAACCCATATAATTATAGATCTTCAAAAATAAGTGATGCCACTCGGCCAAAAATAAAATGAACAGACAAAAATAGCAGAAAATAACCAAAAGAACTTATGATGATATAATTATTGCAACTGTAAAGGTTAAGTAATTTGGATTTGAACACTTGTCCCTAAGAAAACCATATCCGGAACAGATCTATGCATACCTGCTGGTGCATCTCTTGCAACTCATCCGAAGCAACGGCTTTATCTGACAAAGTTTGTGGAGTAAGCTTCAAATTTTCTTCCAAATACATAAAAACCTCATTTGTGCATAAGATTAAAGCATCTAGTCTCTTTTCCTGAGCAGGGAAGGCAGCCTGTTGTTTACAACCAAACGATTAAATAAAGAAAACCAATTTTCAAAGCCCACTGCATCCTAGCATATTAAAATGTTCAAAACTTACTACTACATGACATGCATGATGCATAAGCTATCAGCTTAAGGATGCCAAGAGGATTGAACCTTCAGAAAACATGAATTTGATTCAAACCTGCAATGAATGCTTAGCAGCTTGGGAAACTTCATAACTTGGATCAAATTGAGAGAACCACCATGGTCCCATCAAGGACTTCAAATGTGGCGCCAAATCTCTTCTGAGAAAGCATGCCATCATATTAAGACAACCAAAATTTTATTGCATGACAAAAGCAGGTAAATAATTCTACTAATAAATGTGAAAGAAAATAACAATTCCTTTTTCTTTGTTCTGTCATCTTCCATGTGTCACACCACTTCTGACTCGACATGAATGATCATTCTAAATAAATAACATGTATAACTGTATCAGTTTCTAAACTATCATTAAAATCATTTTTCAAAACGTTGTTGTTTGAACTTTGCATTTGTTTCCAAATTATCAAACAAAAGATATTCACACCATTAAGCATCACAAGACCAAAATTTTTAGACTTCCAGCATTCATTGGATCAAGCCTTCATGATTGATCAACATTCTTCACTTTAAGTTGCTATACACAAGAAGGTAAGAAAACAATATTCATTAGCCAAAAAGGAAGAGGTGGAAGAAGTTCAAACCCAACAGCAGTGACAAGATTAGTCATCGTTTCATGAGTAGCTCGCCGAACCTCTCGATTATAGTCCAACAGTAGCTTTTTGTATTCAAATGCCTGTATGAGAGAAAGCATAGCAATACTTGAGCATATTAAACCAAGCTTACGGGTTGAAATGGTTTAAATGGTTTTTTTAACAATCAACCACTCTTTTAAGTTCAACAATATCAGAGTTTCATGTTCTGGTGATTTGTGCAATCACATTAAGAGTAATTATTTTAGACTTCAATATCTACGAACCAATTTCAGAAACATTTTCATGTAGACCTCTTAGTTCATTTCTCTCCTCGTGAAGGTGAAGTTCAGAATTTTCACCATGCCAACGCTAGGAAATTATAGAAACTAGATTTTTGAGTGCAACTCAGTTGATGCATCTACAAAGAAAAGTAAAAAAAAAAGTGAAGTATAAAATCTTACCCATTGTGGAATAATGGGAACTAATTCCTTTACAGACTTCTGCTTGAGCAGAGCAGACAGAGACGCCAGAGCTTTAAGCTGTTAATGAGCAAGAAGCTGGTCGTTACATGTAAATTGTGCAGGTTATAAGTTATAACTTAGCAAAAAATTGGATTTCCCTCGATCATGAAGATATACAGATACTCAATTGATTAGTAAACGAAAAGGGTGATCACAGAAATTAAAGCTTGGGAACAAAGCTGAAAATCTGAACCGAAAAACTACTCAAGTGTAACTTGCAAAAAGTTCAGTTCATCACAGATATTCAAGAAAATATTACTACCTTGGTAGTAGGATCCTTCCTTGCCAGCCTTTTTAAGTGCTGTGCTACTTCACTATCAATATCCTGCAATTGAAAACGATGCATCAAATTGAAAGAATAAATTGCTGCTAACTTTATCAATTAAGATACAAAACTTTTTCGCGGTGAAGAGGAATTGAATACCAAAAGAGGATTGGAAACTTCGGTGGGGAGAGCGGAATCAAGCCGAGAGCTACCGACGTAACCGCCAAATCCCACCGCTGCGGCAGCCGAACTCGATGGCAATAGAGAAGCCGCAAGGCTGCCCCAACAGCCGTAAAGGTAAAAACAATTAGCATATAGGTTAAATAAAAATATATGTATATGATCTGTTAGTAAATAGCTAATTTCATCTATTGAAATGGAAAAGTAGAGGAAAATAAAGGAAAACCTGCTGCTTGAAGGGCGTGCCTTGCTCCTGGCTCCGTCGCCCTTCTGTCTCCCCATTCTTTTGTACTTGGATTGGAAAAACGACACCGTCGGGTAGACGTGAGAAGGAATTGGTTTGCTAGCTGGGAAACAGGGGAAGAAGATGAAAGAGGAGCTAGCTAGTAGCTATATTGCCTACCGGAAAAATCAAAGCAAAACACTATAATTTGGGTTTTCTTAACCAGTGTCGTACGGTCCCTGAAGTTTGTATTTTTTGGTAAATACCCTTTGGTACATAAAACTATACTCAATTTTTCAATATGACCCATTTAGTTCTTCTTTATTCATCGATTTAATATATAAATTATAGGGTTATGATTTCATGTAGTCGGAAAAATATTTAATTTTAAAATCGTTAACTTTAAATCTTAATTTCTAAAATTTAAATTAATAATTATAAACCTTAAATTTTAAATTTCAAATTAAATTTTTTAATTTTGAATTAGACTCGCTTATGAAAAATAAATTTTCATCTCCTATGTATAAATATTTTTCTCTTATTATAATGTCTATAATTTTGCATTGATTGTTTTGGAACTTACTACACAAAATGATAGTTCAAAATACATAAAAATATTGTTAATAACCCATGCATGATAACACATGGAATGATAGTTCATATATTATATAGAATATTTTTAACAAAATATGGGTATTATATCGGATATTTTAACGTATAACTACGATAAAACTTTTATAAATTAATAATGTCATGATGACTAAATTACTTCATCGATTTTAAATGTGTAAAATCACTTGAACTACTAAAAATATTAAATTTATTGAATTAAATTAAAATTATGACCCGATTAATAAAAAATGATTGAACGTATAATTATACAAATTTGCTTAACTTTCGCAACAATATTTGTGTTAACTTTAACTGATTCAATCAGTTACATAATACAATAAAAATACTAATATATTATTCCTAAAAAATAAAATATATAATATATTATTATTAGTAATTTATATTGGTACTGAGACTGGAAAGTGAACTTGTTGATTTAGTTAGGAATTTTGGTGTATGATATCTTATGGTTGTATTATTAAATGTCATATTTGTTAGTTTTGTATGAAGTTTGACATTATTGTATTAAAAAATATATTGATATTATGTGTACTTTTTAAAAGTTATATATTTTCATTATATTAAATTTAATATTTTAATAAGTAAAAAATATTATCAAACAGAATATTCAGGTTAATCGATTAACCTGTGAGATAACATGATCTCCAAAAAAATAACTCTTTACTTACCAACAATACCCAGATATCAGGTAAAAATCTTTTGCCTCTTTATCATGTCTTCATCCATGCCTCTTACAAAAATTTTTAAAAAATTAAATCTTAAACCCTAACCCTAATTTTTTAAACCCTAAACCATACACCCTAAAAATACACCATACCTTTAATGCTTCCTATGATGTGTTGCAGCAACCAGATCCTCAACTATTGCATCACTTGAAACTGCTTGTTGTGAACCACTGGATGCAGATTTAACTAAAATTTCGATAATTTATTTAATATTATCTGCCACAGGAAAGAGAAAATCCAAAAATAGAAGCAAATGGAGCATCATTGCAATGAGTCAAAGGATTTTTCCAACACTGCAGCTTCGGAGTCAGAAAGCCTAATAGAACAGCACCCCTGGCCCTGGCATTTATCCATTTGTTGCTTCTTATACTTTCCCTGAGAAACTTAATCCCTTTTGGTTCTAAAACACAAATAAATGTCCATTCAATTTACCAAAGGATTGGTCTTGATTAGAAGTGCAACATGGATAGAAAATGAATAAGATTATTATTGAAGTTCATCTTCTGATGCATTCATGGGATGCTAGATTCTTATGAAAACAAAAACAAGAGAAGAAAAACATGTGAATCTCTAAACAGGAAAAAAAAAACGTACAAAAAAGATGAAGAAAAAGAAAACCTTGCTACCTATCCATGGAGGATAGAACAATCTGATCCCAGCTTGTAAGGGTCCAAAGCAGTGTTTTCCAATCGAGAAATTAGCTACCCATTCGTGGAGAATGGGGTGCATTGAATGGCCCGGGATCACATTATCCACTGTGGGAACCATTAATGGTATGCCTTCCATTGCTCTCAAGCATTACCGCTGGGCTTGGAAGGCAGTGTTATTCAGTAATCTAGAGTTTTATAAATAAAATACTAAACAATATTTTTCTCAATATGGGATATACTTTTAATACATTCTCATAAACATTACACTTTCTGTATCCCTTTCCATACATACATGTGTGTAATTAGGTTTGAGCCTCCACAACAAGAGTATTCCATTAGAGATCTGGTGAGATTCGAATATGCTGCAAGGTATTGCTTATGTACTCTACAGCATTCTTGAAGGAAATTAACATTAATTTCTGCAGAAAGACTTTTTTACCTTACTGTTATTAATCTTTCTTTCTTGTCTGTTTTTTCCTTCTATTGTCCACATGCCTACTATACTGTGGCATTTTCTATACCATTAGTTCCTAGTTATTGGATGGGTGTGCACTTCCACATATTTTCCCTTTTATGTTGCAAGATATTACCCTAAATGTCGTGAACACGAGAAAGGTGGTTTTCATCTCTTTCATATTTTCCACATGTTGGGAACCTTCAGCATCTTCAAATCCGCATTGTTGGTTTTCTCATGTGTTTGGAGTCATGGTGTCAAGTAAAACCAGCCTAGCCTAGAACTGTATCCACAGATACTAGTTCTCAATGCAACCTTGGGTCGTATATCTGCTTAATGAAAGTTATTTTTCCTCTCATGCTGCTGAACACCAGGGGCTGGATTTCAAACGTGAGATAATTAGCTATGGCGGCAACCAAGCTGGATTTCCCAGTGCCAAGAGGAGAATATGACAACAAGGTTGTTTTAGGGGCTGCTCCATTCTCACCCATGGAAACAGTGACCGTGCCATAATCCAAGATTTGAACAGAAGAAAACAGTGAAAGATAGAAGGACAAAAGACAATAAAGAATCGAACGAACACATTTAAAAAATAATCAAATGAACAAGTGTTGTGCGTAAATGCACTTCCAAAGTAAGAATCCAAGTTCAATCTTTAAAGACCGTTTGCCGGGAGAGATAATCATGAAATTCGAACATTACCTTAGCGGAAGGTTGGTGAACCTTGTGGCTTGTGTTCTTCGACCTTCTGTAATTTTCTCTTCATGCATAATCACCTCAACAAGTTATCTGACCAAGCCACAATTCTAACTTCAATACTCTAAACTTTCAGGATTTTCGGTTCATCTGATCTGACAGAGAATCAAATAATGACAGGCCATTTTCATCATCTTGAATACAAGCTAGCAAATGTAAATCAATATGGTCTATAGGCTATTTCTCCTTTCAATTGTTTCTATCATAAATGGCGGACACATTGGTCAACTTAAAAACATGAGGTTTGGGGGGGCTAAAACGTCCTTATCAATTTGTGTGAGCACTACCCTGTTTTATAGGCTCACTTCTGATGCAGAAGTTGTTTGTCTAATTGGCAACTTTTCCCTCCACTCCTTCCAAGCCTTCCTTACTTCATCCAACTCGGCATCGGGAATTCCCGTGTTATAATCCAAATTTTCAACCCATTCCTTCCAGAGAGATTTGGAAGGGTCCAAGAATTTTGAAACTTGTGGCAACATTACAGATGCATAGAACTTGTCGACTTCCTTGAGGATTTCTTCTGATTCAACCATTGTTAGCATTTCAGGTCTTGTTACATTACCAGGTACCTTCCTCGATATGAATGTGTTCCCCCTCAAAATTAGAACTTCAGAGGGAGCCAGTGGAAGGACAATCCGTGAGAACTTGGCTAGTGATAAACTTAGAATATCTCTTGGAAGCAACTTGCGCTTCACAGCTATAGCAGTACCAACCATTTTGCGGATCTGCACAATATACAGTATTTATTGTTAGACTTTGTTAAATAATTTGCAAAATACATAATGCCAATAAATATAGTTAGTTAACTAACGTTTCATTTTGGAGCACTTTAAACCTCAACGTTTCATTATGGAGCACTTTAAACCTCAACGTTTCATTATGGGTCAAAATGGCCCCTCATTGGATGAAAACCACTAGTTAACTAATGGTAAACACCTTGAGATGATGTGACAATCCTATATTGCCTCATATGGTGAGTGTTTAAGGCATGAGCTATCGCAAACAAAGGCTTGAGTTTGATCCATCTCAAGATCAAATTGCAAAATCTTTGTAAATGTGACACATTTATGTTAGCATGTGATGCCATGTAAGATTGTCATGCCATCTCAAGGTGCTTAACGTAGAAGGTTAAAGTGTTCCAAAAAAGGATAGGGGCCAAGCTGACTATTTAGTCAAACGTTAGGGGGATTTTTTGGCATTATGCCTTTGCAAAAAGAAGAGCATGCCACCCTAAGCTTTTCTTCTTTAAAATTTTCAGAACTATAGTACAATAATAAAAACGGGAAATATAATAGATCAATGTACATATGCTTTCTAATTCAATGATTTAAAATGGTATACCTGATGCAACATGAAAGACTCCCCCCATATGGAAATTTCAATGTAATCAAATCCCATACTGTTCTCCAGCTTTCCACAAGAACATCGGAAAATTTTTCTAAAGTGGGAAGCTGTTATCCTGTCCAACTCATCAGGTTCATATAACCATCTTGCTTTAACTACCTTGGGCTTTTGCTCCTTCAAGCCATTGCCCTGACTGTCACTAGAACTAAACAGAGGTTCATCAATACCACTGGACGTTTCCTCACTATGTACTGTAGTTTTTCCATCAATACTGGAGTCTTCATCACTTTCATCCAACTCAGAAGTTGACGGTTCTCTATGAGATTTAGTCCTCGGTGGACGACCATTTCTGGCAGTTAGCCTAGGAGGAACTGGTCTTCTGTACTTGGCTCTTTGAGTATAATTATGGAAAGGGTGTTCGCCCTAAAAAGTATCCAAAAGATAAAAATATTGACGAGAGAGCAATTTCTAGCATAACTGAAATAATAGACAGGAATGAGTATTAAATTGTCCCAAAAAACATATGCCAAAACACACAACAGAAAATGAATCATAAGAGAACAATGAACTAACATAAACAAGTCTAATGTGATTCTGTGAAGCAAAAATTAAGCAAAAGAAACGCTTAAAGGTGGTTTTCAAATGATTCCATTCAGATTTCAGAATGCTCTCTCCTTTGAGAAAAGCAATTAATAGACACAGCTTGATAAGTGGAGCAAATGGGAGTCAGCGATGGCAAGAAGCAGAAGGATAAAAGAAAGAAAACAATTGATACCTCAAAACAATTTAATACACTGTTGAAGTCCGATATATGATAATCAGTTTCAGCTTCTGTGAAGTGACTCTTTATTCCAATGATTTCAGCTGGTAGAAGGTACGAATATTTCCGTAGATTGCATTCCCTTCTAGGATCAAAACTCCTAAAAGACGCAATGATACAGAAAACAAGGGACAAAAATGAAAAAGTACTGTAAAAAACTGAAGCAAAACTCAAAATAAAATGACAAAAAATTAGGAACTTTATTCCAATAGAACCTAAAAAGAAGCAAACAACAAGCTGAAGCCCTCACCTTTGTGAAGGTAATATACCGAAGACTCTAATATTGTGAGGAAGATAAGAGTTAACAAATTCAGCCAGAGCAATGCCATTGGGGTCTCCCTTCCAAGCATAATCAGGTATCTCCATTTTCAAGGAGATCATTGTTGCCAAAGAGTGAACCTAAAATAACCAAAGAAAATACAAGTTTCAGCACCAGCAATCTCAAATCAAGCACATACAAAATACTATTGAGAAACATACTCCTTTATCGGTTCGACTGCTTCTGGCCCAGGCAATTTTATGCAGATCACCATAATTACTGTCACGGATTCCTCCAGCCTTGAAAATGGCAGATTCCAGTTCATTTTCAACAGCTACATTACATCATCGCAATCTTTAGCATGTCTCAAACCTCATACTAGTTAAGTTCCAAACTAAAAATAAAAAGACCTTATTCTAAGCTATCCGAAAAAGAAATTAGACAATCTTTAGCATGTTCCAAACCTCATACTAGTTAAGTTCCAAACTAAAAAAGACCCTTTTCTAAGCTATCCAAAACGAAGATATTAGACTATATATATATATATATAAAATAAACATATTTATTTAATTCTAACCCAATGAGGTAAAGGATAAAAAAAGGGTAAGATGAAAAGGTAAGAAACAGCAGCTTACTAGATAGCTCGTGTTCATCTCTCTGCAGCTGAAGACCTGTAAAAGAAAGGAGAATACAGTGGCACTGATGAAGTTGAAAGCAAATTCAAAACAAATTTCAATGATTGGGTTATGTTTATATAATGAAAACAAACGAAGGGAATGGGAGAATAAGGACCTCTGTAGTCGGTACCAACGTAGCCGACCCTCATGACGACCTTCTTCTTGCGAAAAGGTTCCCATTTGGAGGCGGAGAGAGGGAGAGGTGGCTCCTTTTCTTCAACAGAGGATTGAGCAGTACTGCAAAGGATTCGAAAGGGTATTGATTTCAAAGGAGGGGGAGGTCTTGGAGTTTTCGTGACCCATGGAGCCAAAGATACTCTCAGACAAGAGATGGTCATTGGCTTTGGCTTCGGACTCGAGCTTTTTCAGTTCGATTGCGGTTCCAGAGACTGCGAAAGCCGCAACACGAATGGATATGGCGTTTGCTTGTTCTTGTTGCAGTAAATGTATAAACGGTGCCGTTCGATTCAGTAAAATTTACATGATGAATGGTTAAATTCTTTAGAAGTACGAGTGTAGAAACCTCGGTTTAATATCAAATTTGAATTAATTTAACTTCTAAATTTTTTAATGGTTGATCGAATTAGAAAATTTTCCAATTATTAATCGAACTGAATTAAATCGGATTAATTAGATAATTTGAATTAATTACAATTTTTTATAATTTTTGCTAGTTTTGATTAAAAATAATAATTTTAGTAGTAATAAATTAAAATATTTTCAGATTTTTTTATATTTTATTTTTCTTCCTTACAAGTTGAATTTAAACTTGAGATTAAAATATAGATATTATATTTTAAATATTATGGGTGTCAATGAGATTTGGATTTAAAATTAAAAATACAATGTTTAGATACTCATATTTCGATTAATTTAATTAATTAATTAATTTTAAAAAGAATAAATTAATAATCAAATTAAAAAAATAGCCATCAAATCATGAGATATAATGTAATAATTGTTTATTTCATACCTTAATCATAAGATCAGGAATTCAATTCCTAGTGATAGAAATGAAGTACATTTTACGGTCAATTGTTTATCTCTTAATGAGAATACCTGCAACAAAGAGAGTAAAACTTAAAACTTAGTCTGCTATTATATTTGCAAATCAAATAGAATGTGATAATCAATTATCATCTGCTATTATATTTGTGCATATATATACTTACTGAACTTTGCTTGCTTCTGAAAAGCCAAATAATCCACTGTCAGTGTCATCTACATATATGAAGCAAATAGTTGGTTGTCACATTGATTTCCCAACAAGGAGAAACTGGAGGCATGGTACATGAACATAACAGATTTCATTTTTAAAACTAACACACACCCTTGGCAGGAGCAAATCACTGCCTCACATGCACATACCAGTGATACCACAATCGAACTACTCGTGCGATTCGATCTTAGGCTAATCTTGGGAGTGAACATCCAACACATCCAAGGGGCCAAGGACTGGAGCTCATGAAATGTCTAATAATATAGTTTTTTTTGTTTGTTTGTTATTAAATGAACAAGTGAAATTGCAGGACTCTTAGAAGAAGCAGAGACTTAAATTGGTGCCTGCCTGCCTGCCTGCAGAGTTAGCAAATGACACATGGTAAAAGGAGAAGTAAGAAGGGTGATCAATTTTCACAATCTGTATACTATGTGCAATATCCTTCATTTTCTTCAAGATAATAAACAAGCAATTCTTTACCTATAAAAATGTAAACCAAGTACTCAAATAGATGTAATTCAGTTTAAAGTGGTATGAGGTTCTTGATATTATGTAGTAATAATTATTTCACATGGATTATGCAAATATTTAGGCAGCAGAGACACCAATAATGGTTAAACAACAAATTTTTTTATATATAACTAAACAAAGCCCAAGTAGAAGATGCAGCACTTTCCAAGTTTAAGCCATAAGTTATGTAACTTCACATATATGGTCAAGGTCACCATGAGAGTAGGTAACTGCATCAGTTTTTCTACTAAAACATCATGTAAATTAACATACTCCAAAGAAAAGAAGAGAACAAAGTTCTTCCTGCTTGAGGGAGATCCTCAAAAACACTCCCAAATATGATGTGAGCATCCAGAATCACAGAAAATAACATTTTTTTTCTAAGCAATCATAAGACATATTAAGCTATGTTCATATGGCCAGAGACTCAGAGCTTAGTTCTGGAGTAGGCAGTCTCTAAGAGAACCATCATCAACCATTTATGCCCCATGGTTCCTTCTAACTTCCAAGCTCAAGAGTCATTGCCAAATGTACTCTAAAATAAAGCATGTCATTGAGTTCTACTATTGGTAAAAACCAGAACCCCATTCAATTCCCATGAACAAGCAGTAGCAGTAAGCCAGTAACGAGAGTATATTAGGATTTGATTAGCAGTAACGAGAGTAAAAAAAATCACGTACTCGTATTCTTATGTCATCGTTGATGGATGTTGCGAATTGCAGCGTTGATACTCTTACAATCAAAATCCATGCTCTTCATCCAATTCTCGAAGTCTCCAATTTCCTAGACACCAGTAGTAATTAAGTTAAAATAGTGAAGGACGAGAGAGATGAGGTAAGAAAGGCGGGAAAAAACCCTTAACAGCAGTGTTAATGGCGTGAGAAGCAGCGAGCCATTGATCGGTCTGCTTCATGAAACGAGCAATGGTAGAAGCCAAAGCACGGATCTCCGCCTCGATTCTCTTCTCGTTTACAAACGACTCTTGAA
The DNA here is from genome assembly GCA_035048815.1 of Abelmoschus esculentus. Taxonomy (NCBI): domain Eukaryota; kingdom Viridiplantae; phylum Streptophyta; class Magnoliopsida; order Malvales; family Malvaceae; genus Abelmoschus; species Abelmoschus esculentus. The sequence goes on from JAUCBN010000032.1 coordinate 3,193,391, forward strand.
CACCGCCATTCACGGTCTCCACCAGCAAATCCGACACTCTCCCCGCCTTCCCAATCGCATCTTTCTTCGCTTTCTCTGTTCCAATCAAATTCATTTTCAATAAATTACTCGATTAACAACTTGGAACCACAAAACTGAAATTAACAGTCGGAAAGTAGAAAATAACCGGACCGGCCTGATCCCGTAGCTGGAGGGAATTCTGATGGTGCTGGTGGTAGATTTGGATTAGAGCAGATTCAAGATCCCCTGAGCCTGGTTGAGATTTGTTCGTCTCGGATTGGGATGCCACGCGCCCACGCGTCTGGGGAAGCTGCGTTGAGTTCATTTCTGTCTCTGTTTGCTTTTCTTGGCTTTCTCGAGTTTGTGGTGTTGTGTTTGATTGTTAAGTCAAATATTATTAGGTAAAATATATAAATAGTAACTACAGTATATCAGAATGATGTGTTTGGCTATCAAACTTTCAAATATCATAAAATGTCCATTAAACTTTTAATCTGATTCGTGAGATTGTGATTATAGTTTAAGAAATTAAGAAAATAATATATTTTTTAAAGTTTAGGATTTAGAATATAAAAATAAAAATAAAAATTTAAAATTAAAATTAAAATTTTATAAATTTTTAATAGAAGACATTAAAAGAGGCTCGTCCGTTGCATATCCGATTTCTAAAGACCACACACCTCGCTTGCCCAATCGTGTGAGCCCCTGCCCCCTGCAGAAACAATTGAAAGTAAAGGGCGGTCCAAACAGATACAAGAAATGGTGCACGATCCTGTTCTGCTTACCAAACTAAAACCTAATCAAATGAGTTGACAGCTCATCACTTTCTCAATAATTTAGCTAGGACTAGGAGTCATCACACTTACGATTAATCATAATAGTAGTAACAAAAAACAGAAAATTTTTCAATGATTAAATTATAATTTAGTTATATCATATATTAATTTTTAGTTATTCATGATCCTAAACTTTAAACTCGATCTAAAAATAAATATTATAAACCTGATTTTGATCCGATCTATTAAAAAAATAATTTTAAAGGTTCAATTATAAAAAAAATAATTTTATGGGGTTTAATTTTAAAGATAAATTATAAATAAAAATTTTAATTTTAAAATTTAATTATAAAAAATATATAAATAGAAGAATATTATTATAAATGTTGTAAAAAAAATTATAAAATTTATATATTTAATCCTAATTTAGGTCGGGTTGAATATTTATATCCTAAATCCAAATATAATCTGACTTGATTTTCCCTTAATAAATATTTCATCCGATTCAAACTTGATTTTTTTGTTAAGAAAATATGATCCTAGCAGATTCATTAAAAGCCCATTTTATACATTTTTTAATTTTTAAACCATTATAAACAGGGAAAGAGTTAAGATTTAGAGTTGAGAAAATAAAACATATGTTTAAAAGTAGGGGAACAAATTTATAAAATAATAAATTTTAAAATATTTAAATAAAAAATAAAAATAATTTTGTTTTTGAAGTTGAGGTCGATTGTCCCACCCCACTCTATGTAGTTTCGTGACTGACTGTGAACCGGCGACTTAATAAATGCAACCTTAGAATATTTAATTAAAGATTATTATTTTATAAATGAAAAAGTTGTTTAAATTAATTAATTCACATAATGTTGTCGCTATGGATTTATACAGAGCTGTGGGAAATAACTTTACGAAGGCTAAATTTATGTTTTTATGTGTGATCTGAAGTGTGTTACATGCTCCAGACATTTCACGTCTTATTTTTTAAGGTATAATTTTAAAAAATAATTTCTAATGTTTAATTAAATAATTATTTTATTTTTTATTTTAAAGTAATTTAACTTCTAATAATTGAGAAAATTATTAGTCAACTGACTGACGTAAATAACGTAAAATAACTTAAAAGAATAAAATATTAGAATGAAAATTATTTTATATTTTATACAATTTTATAAGATTATTCTTTGATTGATATGTCATTCTGTAAAATCAATATATTGATAACATTGTTATCGTAACGTGCACTGTCACGTAAGTTTAATCTTTTTTTCTCACTTTGTTTATTATCATAATAATTTAGAAATCACAAATTGAAACGTAGTTAATTAAATATAAGATTTAGAAGTTTAAGATATTTTAGATATCTTAGGGAAACAAAATAGACAAGAAATTTTATATTGTTTAACAACAAGAACCTGTAACCAGTGGGGTTCTGGACATGCGCAATAGGAACGACCGCACAGGGGTCCTAAAAAAGAAGGCCCCAAAATTTGATAAAATGCATTCATGAATTGATATTAATTTCGAAATTCATTATAAAAGTTTTAAAAATACTCTTAAAAGATGAGCTATAATTATTAAAACGTTATAATTATGTCCTAAACGTGACAATCGAATATAGAATCTTCTTCTTCTTATTGTTATTATTAATTCTAAAGGTTACATTTTTAGAACCAATGAGACCGTAAACAATTATTTTTAAGGGTTACATTTTAATAAATTATACTGGATCCTAAAATTTTTGAACCCCGTAACATTTCAAGAAACAGACAGATTGTTGCTGCTCCGTCACTTTACTCTATTTTATACCCTACCGGATGGAGAAATATGCATGAATATACAGACAGACAGGATGTCGTGCAAGAGTAAGACAGATATCTTCTCTAACCTTACTTCCCAAATGTCTCAGTAGAAATGAATTATGAGAAGTATCTTAACGATGCATGCAAATTAAAATATACGTCATCATAAACCCAAATCTCGAGAAATAAGACACTGGAATCAAGGTAATTTACATGGAGAAAGACAGAATCAGTGAGTTTAATGACAATATTCCGAATTAATTGCGAGTTTTCAATTTCACATGGGACGATGAGTTCCTGCATGAGGCAGCATATGCTATCTGTCTCTCTTACACACGTTCCCATCCTTTTACAATTCAATACAAGCTTAGTCAAAATCCAAGCAAATTACCTGCACGTGTGAGGATCAATGGTGGACGGTGGACCTTCTCCACCGTCTATTTGTGGAAAACGAGCGGTGCGTGACTGGATTTCTTCCCTAGGTGCAGGTGGATGGTGTTGACTCTGGCTGCCATTTGCTGCAAATGGCAATGCCCCATGCTTCTCACTTCAACAATTAAAGGGTTGACATTTTCACTGCATTTTAATCTCGGAAACCAAGTAAACAACTTTCTAATTTCTATTCTATGACTAATAATTTGTTTTATTACTGAATCGATCATGGAAACAAGGAAAAACTAAAGTCGGATTGTAGCTTATAGAATTAGTCGAAATATGGAACGTTGTCGCTCGAAATGGAGCTATATCCGGTTGCTGTGTTTGACGATGTGTACAGAGAATTAGACGTGGAAGATGAGGAAGATGATGAGACAACAATGGAAGGTGGAGGCCGTGGCGGAGCAGGAGGGGTTGGCGGAAGAGGAGACGACGGAGCAGCAGCAACTGATACCGCCCCACCAGCAGAAACTAAAGCAGCGTGAGTGTGACCAGGGATGATGTTACTAGTCGTAGTAATTTCTCTAAACTTGTATTTCAGTATCTCAGCTCTTACAGCGTTCAATTCTGCCTGCAGAGTCTGCATTTGTTGCTGCAAAGCCACGATTGCACCCATGCACCCGTATACCGGATCTCTTAATCTCAGGTTCGCCTCATAAACCAGACTGTTAGCAGCATCGGCTCTTTGGCTCTCCGGCACCTCCTGCAAACCCAACAAATCTGCAGATATAAGAAACCAGAACATGGTGGAGAAGAAGCCAAGAGCTAAGAAGAGAGAGTCAGGTTTAATTCACCATTAACATCTTGGACACATTGCTTGCACCAAACACCTTGTGAACAGCGGCAAATTTGTGGGGCTCGTGTGGGGAGAAATAAGGAGAGAAAGGACACTCTTCGGCACATCTTCTTCTCAAGAGCTTACATGCGGCACAAGGCGTGATGGTATTCAAGTTCCCTGGAGGACCCAGCAGCTGCCTCCTCCCCATTTCAGAACATGCATCTGTCTTCATCTTCTTCCCTATCTCATCAAATCTCTTCCTAACAACAAATACATCAGTATCTGAATCACCAGATTCTTCTACATGAAGATAGAACCATTTATGGGAAATATTTTTTACCTGTCTCTGGACATTCAAGCACGCTAGCATGGGGTTGTGAGGATGAAACGAGGGGAGAAAGAAGCATGAAAACGGGGGAAAGGGTGCTTAAAAGGCAAGGTGATCTGGGGAAGGTTAATTATAGCTCAGGTCAATGCTTCTTTCTCTTGAGAGAAACAAACAAAAGAGAAAAAATAAATGAATATGGAATGTGATTTTATAATTTTCTCATTGATGATGTTTATTATTTTATGTTATGGTTGAAAGATTAGGTTAAGACTTAAGGCCATGGCAATATATAATAATACAAAGATATAAATATGAATTTGGTTGAGAGGAAGAAGGTTTGGTCAGGTATGAAACCTAGAGGCCATTATTACCAAATTCAAGCAGCATCAATCTAGGAATATAATATCCTTTGTTTTTTCTACTTTATGGTACAATGATTATATTATAGCATTATTATCTTATACATAAATAGTTTTATTTTCACAAATATTTTAATTCTTTGAATTATGGTTTTAATTCGGGTATTTAGAGTTTAAGAGTTTTAGTGTATATGTTTAGAATTCAAGATTTATTATTAAAATTTAAGGTTTTAAATTTAGGATTTATTATCAAAAATTTAGGGTTTAAATTTGAGTTAAATTTTACGATAATATATTTATGGATTTATGTTTTAGTTTATAAACCTTAAATTCTATCAATAACCCATAAATTCGAAATTAATTTTTTATATTTTAAAAATATTTTTTATGATTTTTATATAATTTTAAAAATTCCTAGAAACAAAAAAGTAGTGTTATTTTGTTGCAACACATGTTAAATTTTTTTTTAAAAAAAAGTTAAAGTTAATGGTTAAATTAATTTTTTTTTGAGTTTAAGGGTTTAATTGGGTGTTAAAAAAGTTTAAGGGCTCAATTGATTTTTTTTTTTAAGTTTGAGGGATTAATTGAGTGTAAAAAATTTAGGGGCTTAATTGATTTTTTTGCAAAAGTTTAAGGGCTTATTTGACCCTTAAGCCTATATATTTTTATTAAATAGAGATTATATTTTTTTATACTAAGATTCGAATTTATACAAAATTAGACATAATGAGTAGGGGTGAGCAAAACTCGATTCGACTTGAAAAAATCAAATAACTTGACTCGACTCGAGGCGAAAATACCCGACTCGTTTTGACTCGACTCAAAAGAATCGAATAACTTGACTCGACTCGAGGCGAAAATACTCGACTTGTTTTGACTCGACTCAAAATTTCATAGACTCGGACTCAAAAAAATTTCAAATAAAATTTGAGTTATAAAATAGAAATTCGAATAACTCAAAATTTTTAATAATTAAATGATTATTTTTTAAGTTTAAAACGAGTCTATTAATTTTTTATGATATATATATATATATATACATTTATATATAAAAATATTGCTACATATGAATATATATGTTATATGATTAGAGAAAGTCGTTTAAATTAAAATCAAATCATACTATAACATAATAAATAATTACAAATAAATATTTATAAGAACTTAAAAACTCGACTCGATTCGACTGAAATTTTTTAAACTCGACTCGAACTGAAATTTTTTTAAATAAAGTTTAAATTGTAAAATACGACTCGTAAACTTGAATAACTCAAAAAAATTTAACTCGACTCGACTCAACTCGATACCTCTAATGATAATCATCTTTAACCACTAGGTCAATCAGTAAATTTCCTCTATAAAAATATTTTTAAATCTAGCCCACACATATTATCCAACTCGTATTCATTTATACTAGTCAAATATGTCAGCCAGCGATCACTTATGTCAAATATAACTAAAAGAATTATTTTTTATCTAGTATATAAAAAACATTTTTTTCCAATCTATTAATGGTTTTGGATGCAAAAATGACGTGCGATAAAATACTGTATCACTAATAATAACCAATAGATTATTGACATTATTACACATTAATAGATGTTACGTAACATAGTTATTGTCGTCTATGTTATTTATAAAGTTTTTAGATTTTTTATATATTTTTAAATTTTAAATTTTTTTGAAAACGATAAATGATATTATCTTATCGCTACAAGTGTTAAAAAAATTAAAAAAAAAAGCGTTAAAGTTAACGGTTATAGTTGATCAAAAGGCCAAATTGATTTTTTTTGAGTTTTAGGGTTTAATTGGATGCAAAAAAAAATTAAGGGCTTAATTGATTTTTTACAATAATTTAAAGGCTAAATTAATTTTTTAATGAGTTTGAGGATTTTATTGGGTACAAAAAAGTTTAAGGGCTTAATTAATTTTTATTATAAAAGTTTAAATGCTTATTGAACCCTTAAAACAAAAATATATATGCGGAGTAAATTTGAAAATATATTCACCATGCAGGGATGAATCTTAGTAAGATCATTTGAGGGAGCCTATTTAAAGTTTCTGAAAGTTTTTGAACCATAAACTAATTTTTTGACATTTAATAAAAAATTAAAAAAATAAAAAATTTAAAATAAAAATAATATTATAATGAGAATTTTAATATTTTTTGAGGAGTTAATTTTTTTTAAAGTTGAGGGTTTAAAAAATAATATATACACCATTTAGTTGTTTCGGTTGGCTGCTCCTGCTTTCATGTTGGGTTCATATATGTATTTATATTTAGGAAAAATTTACAATTTTGATTGAGATATCATCAACTAATCAGATATTAATTTATTTTAAAAAATAATTAAATATGTTTACTTAAATAATATTTTTATATATAAGTTTTAATAAATAAATTGAACTATTTTCTAGGGATCAAATATGTATTTTACTGTAACTCATGCATAATTTTTTAGGATAAATCTATAACTATCGTCGGACATTGATGAACACCACAAACAAAGAACATTGAACACCATTAAATTAATTAGTAAGTATTAAAAATTTTAAGGATTCAATATAAAATTAATAAATATTTAAAATAAATAAAATTTCAATTAAATTATTTTCTATAAGGAAAACTACACAAATGGTCATCCAATTATCACTCATTTTTTGGGTTGGTCATCAAACTAATTTTCTTCATCAAAATCATTGTTAACATTTTATTTCATTATTATTTTGGTTATCTACTTTTAAATATTTAACAAAAAGTATGACATGACATGGTTTAATAATAATTTTAGGGACTAAAATTATTATATCAGATTAATTCTAATAGAATATAACTCATCAAATATTTGAACTAAACCTCAATTTTTTTTTTCTTGTAATATTACTTTAAAAAAATTAATTTGTCAACTCTCTTTATTTCTCTTGCGTCTTTGAGTAATTTATTAAATTTTAGATTATATAAAATCACTTTAATTTTATGATTTAGTTTTTAAAAATTTAATCTAATTTCTTTAACTTTTCCCAAACTACTAGTATATATATTTTCTATCTTTTTTATGTTTATCGGATCTAAAAAAATTTGATTTATTAATTCACATAAAAGTTTATATAGAATCTTTAACATGTAAATATAGATCAATTCGATGCATGTCGTAAAAATTTTCTTGGGATTAAATAAAATTTGGTTTCACATAAATTTTTATTGAACAGACCAACTTTTCGATCTTCATATGGATACTCCTACAACTTCACACAAATTTGACATCAATGATTTTTCAGATGTCGAAACACAACCTTCTTTAAACTGAAAAAGAAATTATTCGACGAAAAAGTCATCCCGATTCAAAGAAAAAGAAACTATTCTTTTAACATAGATTTTAAAAAAATAAATTATAAAATTAAAATGATTTTTTATTATCTAAAACTTAATAAGTTGTTCAAAGACACAAGAAAAAAGAGAGAGTTGACAAATTAATTTTTAAAGTAGCGTTGCAAGAGGAAGAAGAAAATGGATGAAAATTTTGGGGTTTAGCTAACATATTTTATGAGTTATTTTTATTTGGATTAATTTGATATAATGTAATAATTTAAAGGACTAAAATTATTATTAAACCATACCATATCATAGTCTCCGTTAAATATTTAACAGTTGATGACCAAAATATAACAAAATAAAATTTTAATGAAAAAATAATTGAGTGACCAACATAAGAAAAGAATGATAGTTGGATGACCATCCATATTATTAAAACATGTCATGTCATAATTTTTGTTAAATATTTAACGGTCGATGATCAAAATAATAATGAAATAAAATGTCAACAATAATTTTGATGAAAAAAAATTAGTTTGGTGACCAACCCTAAAAATAAGTGATAGGTAGATGACCATTGTGTAGTTTTTCTTATAAAAAATACTTTAATTGAAAATTTATTTTAAATATTTATTAATTATATATTGAATCCTTCGAATTTTTAATATTTATTAATTAGTTTAATAGTGTTCAATAATGTTCATTGTTAATATTATTCAACAATATTCGACGCACGTTATAGATTAATCCATAAAATAATTACTAATTTTATGGTTTAAAGATTAATTTATGGTTTAAAGTTTGACTCTTCATTTCTTATAACATTAGAGAAGTTCAAAGAGGTATCTGATGCAACCATGTGACTTCACATGCTGAATTTAACAATATTGGAAACTCCATAATTAATGATCAATATGACCACTGATCTTAATTTTAAGGTAAATTATATAAATTATTATAAAATTTTATTTTAAATTTTAAACGTTCGACTTATTTAATATAATTTAGATATTAAATATTTTTATTATTTTTTTATGCTAATCGAATCCTATGCACAACAAGTCATAAGTAAAAGGCAATTGCAGGGCGAAAGAAGTAGAAAATTTAGATAACATTTCACTTTTTGAAATTGCTAACAAAAACACGACTTGATTCTGCAACACTCGCTCACTGGGGGGTACAGTTTTAAAACCATACGTAAAAACCCAAAGCTCCACAGAAATATATATGGGCGATGGCTTATTTATCTCTATGAAATGACTTGAGCATTGTCGAACAGAAGCCTCGAGACATGGCTCTTGTTCCTCTGCCGAAACAAGGAGTTGAAACAGAGTATTCGGATTCATGCTCGTCCTTGTTAGCCCTTGAGCCAAACAATAGTTTTGCTCTTGGAAACTCATTGGATGCCCCTATGGGTGATGATGGCACCGAATATGATCTTGGCCACGGTGACGATGAACGAGACGAAGATGCTGACGACGACGATGAAGAGGCGGGAGAAAGTTGCACACGAGGTTTTCTCCTCAGACGTTTAGGCAATATGGTATCGAGAAGCTTCGGCTTCACCTGGTCTTTAACTGTACTCTTCGGCGTGGCATAAAAGTATGAAGGTGGTGGCGTTAGAGGAGGGAGACGCGGGATTTCACCACACTTTACTTTAGGAGTTCCTGGTTCAGACTCCCAATTGAACGGAACTGCCGCGGTCGCTCCTTCGTCGTAATCATCGGAAGAGACGTTCACGAATGAAACTTCGTGAACCTCTCTACTCGAACGTCTGGTGAAGAAATCATGGTGCTGCTTGATTCCAAGGGACTTGTGGGAAACATAGAAGCTGCCTGTATGCATTTTTAGTATACAGCTAAGGAGGAAGTGGTCTTATATTTTACAAGGTTAATGGTGCATCAAAGGGATTATTTTAGGACATTTAAGTTGACAACTTTTACATTTCAAATTTTTATAATGAGGAAATGACTCAGGTCATATAAAATTAAATGAACTTAAAACTGCTCCCCAACGTGTCATTATGTTGGCTGTAAATTATTTATTTTTTCTCCGTATATTTATTTATGTCTCCGTTTTAAATTAAAAAGTTTGTTTTATTACGTCGACTAAAACGTAAAATAAATCACATGGGTCACTAGTCATGTGCAGGTTAGAAGGCGTCCATGTTTGACATTAATTGGCACTCATAGATTAGATCGATGCATCATGTTCCCTTGAATAGAATAAACTAGAAATAGAGGTAGGCATTTTGCACATGATTTTCCCCTTTTTGTAGGCATTTTGGCCGTTACACAGCTATACATTTCTTCCGTTCCGTACAACATATATGATTAGTGGTGTAAAAAACTGGTTTGACTTGATAATTCAATAGAAATTACGTCTAGTTTGAATTAGTTAAAATCCGAGGCGGTAATGATTTAAATTTGATTTGAGTGAGGTTAATTTAAATATGAGTTGAACTCGATTATTTTAGATTTAAACATAATTTGTCCCAGATCTAAAAACGAATTGAATTTGATAATATGGTAACTGAACCCAACCTGCACCTACATGGTATGAACTTGAACTCGAAGTTAACCTAATAAATATTCGATATAAATCGAGTTAAAATAACCCGAGATTCAATTTTACCCGATTTGTTATCACTTCAACCGGAATTTCTTTAGAAATTAACTTGAACTTCATCTGAAACCGATATAATCTGGCCTAAACTTGATTTGAACCAATGTGATTCGGTCTGAACTTGACATGATACTTGGTATTGAATAGATTCTAAATTGAGATCAATTTGGTGTTGAACTGATCTGTGTTAACCCAAACCTAATATAACTCGAGTTAAACTATTAACTTGATCCGATATAATTCAAATATAATATAATTTAATTTGATTTAATTTAACTTAAAATACATCTGATTACCTGATTTTACATCCCACGTAGGATAATATACGATAAACACGCAGACCAATACACTGAAAAGTAAAATGTCAATGTGTGGAGAGATTATTAGATGAATCATGTTCACCACGTCATCCATGATCCAAGTAATCAGGAGCGTTGATCTTTAAATAACCAACTAATAACTACCCACCCACTAAGTCCATGTAGGAAAGAGGTGATGATTCACTTGGAAAAAAATTAAGATCAATGATCCTGATTAATTGAGACCATGAATGATGTGGTGAAAAGGGTTTACCTAATAATTTTTACAATGTGTGGGCTTGTTCCATTAATCGTGTATCGAATGATAAGCATGTGCCATAACAACCGAGAAAACTAAATCAGATTAGAAAAATTAAGGATGGCCTTCAACCAGTGACGAGTTATATGGGAGGAGAGGGGAATTTTTTTTTTAAAAAAAAATTATCTTGGTCCATTATATATATTTTAAATTTTAATTTAGGTATAGATTTATTTTTTTTTATTTTTAAATATTTATATTTTATTTTTATTAAAATTAAAGACGGTTTAAAAATTTAAAGAACTTCATGAAATTTATTAAAACGAAACTCTTATTTTATTAAAAATATTATTATCTTTACAAATTTAGGACTTTATGTAACTTATTTATAAATATATAATTTTTTGATAAAAAATATTATTCGATTATGCTTTTGAGCAATAAAAAATTTAAATATTAAATATTTAAAAACTAAACATTTTTTATTTTTTCTTTAAAAGTGATATTTTTTATGTTTTAAATTTTAAATAATTATATAACTATATATATTTTTTAAAAATATTTAATTTATATTTTCAAAGATTTTCTCTTTTAAAGCCATGTACGATCATTTTTATTGTGTTTGTTCAGAATTCTCACAGACCAAAATCAAATCTTTATCTCCGCTCATATTCCTTCGATGAAAGCCAAGCTATGCGAAAGAGACAAGACTACGAATCAATGCCTGGGGTGTAGGATCGTTACTACAAAAGAACATTACAACCTTATATGTATTGTCATGAACACCGCACCCAATAAAGAACATTAGAACGGCGAGGCCGATCACTGTCCTTAAATTTCAAGACTAGCTCTACCACTATAGTAAAACAGTTCAACAACAGCGTTTTTTTAAGTCTATACCGATGTTTATAAGCGTTGCTAAAAGAATCAGCGTCACATAAAAAACGTCGCAAGAAACGCTACTGAAACAAGCGCCACAAATGACAGTGGCGTTTTTTCTATAAAACGCCGCAACAATACATTATCTTTAGCGACGTTTGGTATAAAAATGCCGTAACAATACATTATCTTTGGTGGCGTTTTATGCAAAAACGCCGATATTTGTCTTCATCTATAATGACGTTTGTTTAAGAAACTCGTTGTTTGTCTTCATCTATAGTGGCGTTTGTTTAAGAAACGCCACAATTGCCACACGCTATAGCGGCGTTTAATATAGAAACGCCGCAATTATCACGCACTATAGCGACGTTTATTTCTATAAACGCCTCAATATGTCCCTACACTAGTGGTGTTTGTTTTTTGAAAAACGCCACTAAGTTATTCTCTGTGGCATTTTATATAACCCAAACACCGCTGTTGATACTGTATTACCCCAAAAAATACTATTTTTATGCTCACAAAATTTTTATGCTCACAAAATCTTTATAGTCAAACAAAAGTAAATGTTAAAGTGAAATAAAGTAGCAACCACAACCTGACTGAACTTAAAATCAATTAAGGTGACGAACTATTTCCTTGGTTCTGCTTTAGCATTGTCATATTTTTTGAAATTGTTTTTGAAGATTCTGATATGCAGCTTCTCTCTCAGCTTCTCTTGCTACTCTCTCAGCTTCTTTTGTTGCTTTCTCAATTTCTCTCCTTTCTCTCTCAACTTCCTTGGCTTTTATCTCGGCTTGAAATTGAGTTAATTGTTGTTTTAAACGATTAACTTCGAGTTTAGAAGACTGGCTTTGAGATGGCATGTATTGAGATGAGTTTGTTCCAAAATATTTGGTTGGGGTAACAAATGATCTTTGACACCACACCCTATCATATCTTTCAGGACCCAGAATATCAGTAAAAACTTGATTGTCAATATCATCCATATTAGCAGAACCATTAGTTGAAACCGTTGCTTCATACTCTGTTTTTTTTTTTCCCTTCATTTTCATCTAATAATCATTTAAAAAAATGTATATGAAATGAAATTATATATCTAAAAGAATATATAATCTAATTTATATGTGCAATAAATATACCATAATTTCTCCAGCTTCAAGAGTTATCGGAGAAACATTCTTTTTTATATGTGTAATATCAAAGAGCTTTAGCCGTCCATTGCTAACCCCAGTCGTAATTTGCTACACAAAAAATAGAAATTAAAACTAACTTTAGTATAATTCATTATACGAAATCAAATGAAAGTTTTATCTAGAGACGTGATGAAATTCACCGCCAATGTAATTTAACAATTAATTCAATGTATTCGTTACGAGAGCGATACTCTTAGCACAATTTATTTCATAAACAAAGATTGAAGGATGGTGTTACCTGGTGGTCGGTAAGCCTTCTACGAATTGCTCGAGTCTTCAATAAATTCAACTAATCAAAGCAGCTTCAGGGAAACTCTTAACTACTGAAAATTCAAAGTAAAAAATGTGAACCGATGATGGTGGAAACTAAACTTCTGATTTTGATTCTGCACCAAGAAGGGTGGGAAACAACAGATTTGTACGAAACAGGTCCTTGGAATTATGAGCAGCAAATACAAACTTAGCCCTTTGATCCTATGGCTCTAGGACTTCCCTAAAAAAAAGACATGCACCATTTCATAAGTGCTGAGAGCAGCTAGCTTTTATATACAAAATTAAAAAAAAAATGTATAGACAAAGTCATATGATGATTCCCAGCACTGCACTTTGCTTTTGATTTTCTTTGAATGGGAATTATGTTACATAATCCTGATGGCTTAATTAATACTATACTCTTGAGTCTTATCTTAAGAAGCCAAAACACTAAAGAAATCAAAAGCCATGGGCGTTGTTGTCTGGAGACCAGAAACAAAATATGAATCATATAGAATAAAGAAATGAATAAAAGAGTGGTATATTGGCTTCTCTATTGGTAAGTCTCTATGGCTAACAACTCTAAAATATACAAAACAAACATTAGCACTTCAACTCTTGAAGGAACCTATTAATCGGTATTTCTAAGCATTAGCTAAAAATAACAATCACCAACATTTCTAATCTGCTTAACACACATACCTTTTGTTGGTCAACTTAAACCTTGTACTCTTTAACCCTATTAAACTTAACATTAATTAGACTCAATTTCCTTCATTTACACCCCCAAATGGCCTTCCTTCATGCACTGTCTACTTTGCTTTTCACATGGTCTTCCTTACCTCTCTTCAAAGAATAATATACCATGTTCAATCTCAGTCGTTTATTAACAACTACGACACCTATTCAAGCCGAAAAGAACAAGTACTCAACTTGCTTTTAACATGACCGTTCAACTAGTAAATTCAACCGTTTATTCAAATGGTCTTCCTTCGTTATTAACAACCATGGCTTGAGAAATTGGGAAGTCGGTCAATGAGTAAATTCTAACCGGTACAAGAAATTTAGGAGGGGAATAAGGACGCCAATTGCTTCGATGATGGTTGCGATGGAGGGAGGGAAAATGAGTTTAATCGACTGATTCAATTGGGGAAATGGGAAGAGGCTTAAAACGGTAATATTTTTCGGCGTTTTACTAATATCAAATTATTCACTACGCCACTAATATACATTTCTTGCGACGCTTTTATTAAAAACGTCATTAATATATATCTATTTGCGGCGTTTTGGTAGCAAACGTCACTACTGTACATAGCATTGTGGCGTTTTTCTAACAAACGTCAAATACCTAAGCTTTTTGCGACGTTTGTTTATAAAACACACGAAAATACACCCTTTGCGGCGATTGTGATAAAACGCTACTGTATATGACATATATTGTGACGTTCGTATTAAAAACGCCACTAAAACTGTCGCTATATCCCAATTCCAGTGTAGTGTACATTACTGAAACATAGCCGGCAATTATAACTCGTCCTTAAGGACTGGGACAGGAAGCAGTACATATATAGACCGGAAATTAGTTTTAATTCCAGAGATAAATTCTGACATATTGAGAGCGGTCATGCTTTTTTAAAAAATTAATATAATTTTCTAAAAATTCACACTTCAACCATAAATATATGTGTCTGTACCTATGTCATTGTCACATCCCAAATCGAGACATTAAAAAAAAATCTCTCACAAAATTCAGACGAGTAACTGAAACTAATTAAAACTGTCCTATTATGCCATATTTAAAAGAAATTATATTACTCGTTATTTTTATCACATCATAAATGGATAAATTAATAAAATATATTTATTTTATTTTATCTTTTTTATTAATTAAATTTTTATTTAAAAAATATTTTTTTAGTTTAATTTGCAATAAATATTAATAAAAATTTATTAAATAAAAAATGAAATTAAAAATTTAATTAAATAAACAAAATTAATTAATTGATCTATAAATAAAGTGACGAGGAAGATCATAATATAATTTTTTTGTATTTAAGCGTAATCATTAACAACTCTGAGATTTTTTAATTATAATCTTAAATTTTTTATTTATGATTAGTATTTTTTCATCATATACTAAAAAGGAATCTACATATATCATTATAAAGAGGGGCATAAATCGTCTATTTTTTTTCTTATATCTTCATTTGTGTATCCACTTTAAATTAGAGGGTTAGGGTTTTAAGTTAGGGGTCGTAGTTAGAGTTTAGGGAATTAGGGATAAGGTGTGTTTTTTAGGATGTAAGGTTTAAGATTTATGATATAAAAAATAAAGATTATAATTTTAAATTTAATTTTTTAAAAAATTTTAAACAGTAAACATAAATAGAGATGTAACAAAGAGCTAAATAATTTCTTCTCTACAATAAGGTATAAATAATCTTTTTATTGGTACCTCTTATATCACTTGAAAATTAAATTCCATAAAAAATAAACTTTATTCAAATAAATACATGGATTTTCTGTAAAATAATTTAAAACATAAAAGTTTCAACAAAATCAAGCAAAAACACACCTCAATTACTAAATTTTAAGATTAATTTGCTCTTCCCTTTTCCACCTAGTTCCTTAAAATCGCCAGCTAATATGTGTATATATGTCGTACGAAAAACTTTTTTCTACTACTTTTTTAATTAAAAAATACCTACACATTATTTGAGGCTTATAAAATAAGCATAGTAACTACTGGAGTAATAATCATATACTACTTTCTATTAAAAAAATAATATTATACTATTTATAACAGACGCAAGGATGGATTCGAAAGTTATTGGAATACAGTTACATCCCTTAAAAATTTTAAGTTTTATTATATTTTATATATGTAATATTTTTTATTGATAATTTAATTATGTACTCTTAAACTCTCGTAATTTTATATATTTTATTTTTTAATATACATTTTTAATAATTTATACCCTTTATATTATATCATGGCTCGTCCCTATTCATGCATTAATCGCGAGTATTACAGCTGCGATGAATGGATTTTGCTTAAACAATAATCTTAACAATGGCAATCCTCCTTTTTAAAAAAAAATGATAATCCATCATGAGCATCAACTTCAATTATATTAAGTAGTTGTTAGGATCAATATGTATTTGTAGCTCATGGCCGCTCCACCATGAACTTAGCTTCTCATACATATTTTGTACCTAAAATTGGATTTTAGATTATAGTGACAGATCTAAAAAAATATTTAAGGGTAAATACATATAAAATTTAAAAATATCAGGGTGATAAAAAAATAAAATAAAAGATGAACATTTAACGGATGGGCGATAAAAACGAAATCCAAAAATAAAGTGGTAAAATATTTTTTGAAGTTAAATAACTAAAATTAAATATGATAAAAGTCAAGTGACTAAATGTATAATTTATCCTAAAATATTAGGAAAAAAACTAATGTCACATTTTCGTCGGGTGTTATTTTTTTTTCTTCTCACGTCATGGTACAAAGTTTGCGATAAACTAATCACTTTTACTTTTTAGCCACTCACACTATTTAATTTGAATAAAGGGAAAATTAAATTTTACTCATACTTTTAATTTCAAGCTTCGATCTAAAACAATTTTTATGTTTTGATAAATTTTAATTTTTTTATATTATCTATATTTATTATACTTTTTATTGATAGTCTAATTTTATATCCTTAAACTTTTATAATTTTACACTCTTACATTTTAATATAACTTCTTGATAGTTTACACTCCCTTATATAAAATTTTGGGTTCATCCTTACTCCCAGTTTTTTTTTATAGTTTTATCATAACTAATCTGAACTGATCTACATCGTACATCTGATTTTAGTAGGTGAGTATCCTAATAAAAAATTTCTACATATATAAAATTTTAAACTCAAAACATACTTAAATGATAATAAATTAATTGTTTCTTAAACTGGAAAAATTATTACATGAACCCTTTCCACCACCTAAGATATGGTCCCAACCAATTAAATTAAGACACATAATATATTTTTTTCATATCAAATTTACACATAAGATTGACCAAATCATCTAATTTAATGTCTTTGATTTAAAAAAGGAAAAAAATATTATCAAAGATTTCTTGTGTCATCTTTCTCTTTATTCTTTAAAATCTTCCTAATTTATTTTTTATATAGATTTGGGGTTTAGGATTTAGAGTTTAGGGTTAGGGATTAGTGGTTTAGGGTTTATATGGTTTAGGTTTAGGGATTAGAGATTAATGGTTTAGGGTTTACGTGGTTTAGGTTTAGGGTTTAGGGTTTAAGGTTAGGATTTAGGGTTTAGGCTTTAGGTTTAGGTTTAGTATTTAAGGTTTAGGGATTAGTGATTTGAGGTTTATGTGGTTTAGGTTTAGGTTTATGGTTTAGGGATCAGTGATTTAGGGTTTATGTGGTTTAGGTTTAGGTTTATGGTTTATGTGGTTTAGGTTTAAGGTTTAAGTTTAGTGTTTAGGGTTTAGGGTTTAGGTTTAGGTTTAGTATTTAGGGTTTATGATTTATAGTTAGGGTTAGGGTTTATAGTTTAGGGTTTAGGGTTTAATGTTAGGGTTAGGGATTAAAAAAAATTAATTAAAAAAATTAAACAATAAAAAGGAAAATAACGTAAAAAATCTTTGGTAATATTTTTTTCCATTTTTAAATTAAATGCATTAAAGTGTATGATTTGGATGATACTTATGTGTAAATATGATATGAAAAAAATATATTATGTGTCTTATTTTAATTGGTTGAGACCATATCTTAAGCGGTGAAAATGGTTCATATAATAATTTCTCCTTGAACTGGTCTATACTAATAACTGTTTTAATACTTACGTAATAATAAAACTTTACTATATACGTAAACAATCTTGATGTGAAATACCAAAAAAATTATAAAATGCTTTCATACTTAGAAACCTTATTTGTTAACAAAATATAATTCATTAAAAATATATAAAAATAATATCAATCTTATATTTAAATTCTATTATTTTCAACAATTTCTGAATACATTAAATGACCTTTTTACCTTAAAAAAAAAAGAATCAAATAGAAAAACTGAAAACTAGTATGTTGTGTATCAACAAAACGACGACGCATTTGCAATTGAAAACAGAAAAACATCAGATGGTCCCTCGTCTTAGGGATCAAAATCTGGATTTTTTTAATTGAATTACTCATTCAATTTTTACATTATTTTCTGGATCTGATTTCAACAGAATCATTTTTAATATGATCCTGCTCACACCGTATCCTTAACTCCTCTTCTGCTTCATTAAACTAGTGTTTTCCCCAGATACAAAAAGAATGTCATGTAAACCCTTATTTAACAAAGCTCTGATCTTGTACCTGTCAACATAATCACGTCTAGGATTGGGATTGGGATCAGTGTTCCTACGCCGAAACCCAGGGAAAGAAAGGTATTCTCTTTGTTGCGAGGGATTTGTTGCTGTATTTGATTTTGATGGTGGGATCTTGTTTGACTTGTTATTTTCTCAATAGTCTACGTAAAATCTGTCCCCTTTGTTCTTTTTTTGATGCGAAATGAATAGGGAATTATCTAGATGAGCTTGTATTTGGATTGAGCTTAATTTCATTTGTGGGGAATAGCTGGAAATGATGAACTATATGCTGCCATCTTTCTGTGTTTTTTTTCCTTTTTGTTGATGCTTTTTATGTATTACAAGTTTAAATTTTGAGGGCGAATGAGTATTCTCTTTGCAGGTTTCGAATCGGTTTTTGATCGAGAGTCCTTCAGATATCCTTTGGTATATGTTTTCAGGGTTCTCTAGTTCTTTTCAAGGAGAGTAAAAGGCCCGAGAATGCTGGAAGATGCGCCTCATCCTTCAAAATTCCATCTTTGAAGTTGGTGAGCTTACTGCTCTTCGAGACCTGACGTTTTTCATCTTTGATGATATTGGATTTGGAGTTATTGGTGAACTATCATCAACTTGTAGGCTTATAAGTAGTAAGGGAGTGGCTTTTCTGGTTTTACATGAACTTTGCAGAGACGGTTGAGCTTGATATATCAGGATACTACCTGGTCTGTAAATTGCATACACTGTGTTTGAAAGGGTTAGTTGATATTTATATATATTAGGTTAGTTTGGAATGGAAAATAAACCGAGTGTGTTGACCCGAAGGTATGAAATTGGGCGGTTACTTGGCCAAGGTACCTTTGCGAAGGTGTATTATGCAAGGAGTATACAAACCAGCCAGAGTGTGGCCATAAAAGTGATAGACAAAGAAAAGGTCACCAAGGTAGGGACGATTAATCAGATCAAGCGAGAGATTTCAGTGATGAGAATTGCTAGACACCCTAATATTGTGCAGCTTTTTGAGGTAATGGCTACCAAAACTAAGATTTTCTTTGTCATGGAATACTGCAAAGGTGGAGAGCTATTTGACAAAATTGCTAATGGAAGACTAAAGGTTGATGTTGCTAGAAAGTATTTTATTCAGCTGATCAATGCTGTTGATTTCTGCCATAGTAGGGGTGTTTATCACCGGGATATAAAACCTGAGAACCTGCTGTTGGATGAAAATGAGAATCTAAAGGTCACTGACTTTGGGTTAAGCGCGCTAACGGAATCAAAGCACCTAGATGGCCTACTTCATACTACTTGTGGTACACCTGCATATGTTGCTCCTGAAGTGATCAAAAGAAAAGGTTATGATGGAGTAGCAGCTGATATTTGGTCCTGTGGAGTGGTGTTATATGTCTTACTGGCAGGTTATCTCCCATTTCATGATTCAAACTTGATGGAGATGTACAGGAAAATTGGCAGAGCAGAGTTCAGATTTCCTAGCTGGTTCCCTCTGGAAGTACGCAGGCTGGTGTCTAAGATGTTGGATCCAAACCCAACTTCTAGGATTTCAATGTCTAAGATTAGGGGTAGTGGTTGGTTTAAGAAAGGATTGAATTCGGAACTGAAAAAACCTGAAATGGGAAACGAACAAGCTTCTCGTGATAGTGGGAATAGCAATGACAATGCTGAGACTAGGCAAGAATCAATTCAACTTCCAAACCTAAACGCTTTTGATATCATATCGCTGTCAAACGGGTTTGACTTGTCAAAATTGTTCGAAGGAATTTCTGAAAAGAGAGAAACGAGATTTCATCTAAACAACCTGCATCGGTCATTATCTCTAAGCTGGAAGAAGCTGCTAGACTTTTGAGACTAAAGGTGAAAAAGAAGGATGGAGGCGTGTGGAAAATAGAAAGGCTAAAGGAGGGTCGAAAAGGGATCCTGTCAATCGATGCAGAGATCTTTCAAGTGACTCCCACGTTTCATCTGGTGGAGATTAAGAAATCGGACGGAGACACTTTGGAATATCAGAAGATAGTAAAAGAGGACATGAGGCCGGCTCTCCAAGATATTGTATGGGTTTGGCAGGGTGATCAACAACAACAACAGCAGGGGCTGCAACATGAGGAACAGCAGGATCAGCCTCAACAACAGAATGATTCTAGTTCTGCCTCCAGCAGCAGCAGCTATGACAAAACTTCTTAAACTGCCAAATTCTCAATATATCTGTGTTTGTACATTGCCACCATACTATGTTTTTGAACCTTTTGTTTTGCTCTTCCTGTGACAGTATAAAGCCTGTTTCAGTAAAGCTACTGTCCTCTGTTTAGCACATGGTCCTACTTGTACAAATACCCATCTCCCTCAATCTCTGTTTAGCACATATTAAAAATTGCATTATTAGATGAATGGGATTGGGAATAATGAGGCATGAACTTGATTCTGAGAGTGCTCAAATTCTTTTTTGACATTGAAATTCTAGAGTCAAGCCACCAAGAAAGATAGAACCACTTCATTTATACAAAGAAAATGACTTGACTTTTGATTTAATTTATTATATGATGATGATCATTAGTGGGATTTGAGATGTGGGGTTCAATTATATTGAGTGCTCAAGCGGTCCACAAATGTACTTTGCCTTTTTAAAGATGGTAGGGGCTTGATTAGTACTGTTTGTTAGGATGTCTCACTCTCTGGGTTCATGTTTTTAAGGCAACCAAGTTGTACCATGTGATTGATAGCGTTGTCCCCAGTACCCCATGAGGCTAATCGCCTAATCCACTCACCGGATGTCTTTCAAAGCAAATCCCAATTTTTTTTTAAAAAATCCGATATTAAACTAATAACTCAGCTTTCTTTATTTCTTGTGTTTTTCCTTCTAGAAAACCAATCTCACTTCTATCTCTCACACAAGTAACCACCCATGACCCACCATCAGGTCCACTACCATCACCTTCAGCCATGAAGTCCACCAAGGGATTTTTTACTTTTTTTTCAAGATTCCAATTCCATCCTCCTATTGGAATACCTCAATCATCTAAAAAAGGAAAAGTTACCAATTTTCAGATTCATTTGCTTCTTTCCCTCCCCTCAAATTATTTTTTTAACCACCGATAAAATAGTGTATGTATTCAAACTCAAAGACAAGATAAAACGATTGATAAGTTTTAATATTTAATTATTTATATTTTATCCAATTAAATATTTGAATTTATTTTTTAATATAACACTTAGATTTGTATTTTTTTTCATGGCACCAAAATCAATCTATTTCGACACAACTTAAATTTATCTCCACAAAATGGATCTCATCCTAGTCCTATGACTTGCATCAACTTAGATTGCAATTTTCATTCGAAATTTTTTTCATCACTTCATATCTAAAGAACCCAAAATGTTTTTAATTTCATCTACTGTTAAGGAACTACATGAGACACATTATGGACAAGAAGTAAGATAACCACCTGGTTTGGATTAGAGCGTGGCAAACTAGAGATCTTAGATAAGATGGTTCTTAAACTTTGGATACCAGGTCCTGATTTTGAGCTCACCATCATCTGAAAATAAAACCAGTATCCATTGTACATTGGCCTCCTACTATATAATTCTTAGACTATCAAATATGTAAACAAGTTTGTTTCTTTATACCACAGGTTGAACGAGAGATCTATTTGCGTTGAGGCTCTGCAAAGCCACATGGATTTTAGAAACTGATCAGTCTCAGAGGAAGGTGCTAACTGTTCTATTTGCGTTGCCTAACGGCCACATCAATCAGCAACACCGTATCCGTGTTGGTCAAGACAGTCCGGTGTTTTGTTTGAGATCTGTAGAGTAATAAAAGAAAAATCAACAAGTACATACTATACTCCTAGAGTAGCTTATGTTCCCTCTTATGAATAAACATCGACATGCAAGATCACTGCGTATCGTATCATATCGTCTAAGATAGTAGCAGTAGTAGCACCAGACCGGAAAATAATGATCTTTACCTCCCTTCCCATCCTTTTCCTCTTAACCAAATAATGAATCATGAATCTCAAATCTTCATTGACAAGCAGAACTTTGATCCCAACTTGAAAAAAAAATAATATTCTGCAACAAAACATCTTTTGTAACCTCTGCAAGAAAGATATATTACCAGGAAATTGAAAACGTAGTTTTATGAAAATTGGGAGCACTTGAGTGAGGCTCGGTTTGTCTGATGTTCGTACAACACCCCATTGTCTGGTAAGCGCATTGAGTAGAGATGACTTCCAAACATTTGACCTCCCTGACAAGGGAAATAAAGATGTATTGTTCTTAACATGAAAATATGTAGATAAGCTTTTACAGACTACAACAAGTTGTCATATGAGACATCAGAACAAAAATTGATCAGATAGTAAGCAAAGTGTCAAACCAGCTTAACGTGCTAAATAAGATAACCCCGTCTCTTATAGAACTCATTAAAATCGGACTATGAAAGAAAGTACACATATAGAGAAATAAAGTCGTACCAGCAGCTTCATCATAAGTCCCTACAGATAATCTTGGAAAGAGTACAGATACAGAGAGCATGGTTGCTATAGTTGCTGGCACACAACATTCCCATTCGATACTTACAAGTTACAATAGTATAGAGTGAGAATTATACTTTCAATTGGAATATGAGACATTACTAAATTAGCATGTTATACTGAGAAAACAAACACTATTGAAGCCATCAACATGAAAAGTGTACAGTAACCAGAAAAACGGAAACCTAAAACAAAACCAACAAATTCTTAAAGAAAGAATGAAAAATATCAGGTATCTACCTGCAAATGCAATCTCTAATGGAGGAGAAGCTTTTTCAATCCCGAACTGTTTTTCGGGGTGAAGTCGAATGATCCAAGCTCTTAGTTGAGTTGGCTCTGGCATTAGCATTGGCATGCTTCTTTGATGAATCATTTTCAGCTACTTCTTTCACACCTTCTGCTTTACCTGTATTATTAGCATATTCTAATGGAGGAAAAGCTTTGCCATTGCCTTTTCTCCCTTTTTTAAGTCACTATCGACCATCTTCGAGTGTTTTCAAGATGAAGCCTTCCTTTGGGGTGGTTCTAAATTCTTATCAATCTTAAACGACATTAACTAAAGTGTCTTTCTCTGTTAATGTAGTTCTTAGGCAATCATAGTTTTTTTTGTTGAGCTTAAGATTGAAGCTCCATGAATTAAAATAAAAAAAAGAGTAAAATATCAAAAAGGGCAGAAAATATATGTGCATTGGAGTAAAATGAAAAAGAAAAAAACAATAGAAACTCTGTATCCAGTTTCTTCTTCTTTTTATATAGCAGCTGTGTCCAGTTTCTTCTGTACACACAAAGGGTACAAACAAATGAAAAATAGAATAGAACAGTAAACCTTACTAGGTAAAGATTATGTTAGGGGTGGGAATCTTTGTTCATCCCCAACAACAAGAGATAATCTTTAGTATTACTCCACCAAAATTCTGCTAACAGACAGCAACTGCTGCATGTAGTAGTAGTTTTAAGTTTCACCCTTCCTTTACCTCCATTGTTCAGATGGCATACAGGGTCTGTATTCTTCCCTTTTATTCAACTCAGAACAACAAGAAAAAACCACAAGAAAAGCAAACATATTCAAAAAGTAACAACAAATTTCCTGTCTTGGTAGACTTTTAGTTCCATCTCTATGTTCTCACCAGGGCAGGCTTCATCTTGTTGTGCCAGAATTCTTTGTACCATTTTGTATCACTGCATGTTCTCTTCGCTTCCACAACCACAAGCTCTTCCGTTAACCGGTAGATTTCGACGGCTATGCCGAAATTCCCGTCTTTTCCCTCAAATTCAAGACCCCATTCTTTCCCCTTCTTCACCCTCAACCTCTCGCCCTTGCCGACTTCCTTTACTTTCTCCACTAATTTCTCCGGTGCTTCTCTTAACACGAAACGTTCACCGTAATCATGTGATTCGTCTAACAGCGCAGATAGGTCTAACCCCGATGAGAAGGAAATCAAATCGAATGCGTTTAACTCCTTGTTTTTGACCTGACCTTCATCCTTGACTTGCTCCTCGTGGAATTTGGGTTCATTGTAGCCCTTACTGAACCATGGGTCCATGAGGATCTCATCAATCGTGATCCTCGTCTCGAGATTCGTATCCAGAAGTCGAGAAAGGAACCGTTTTGTATCACCGGACATCCATTTTGGGCACTTGAACTCGCCTTTGTAGATCTTCTTGTACATAACCATGAGATTAGGATCGTTAAAAGGCAAGTAACCGGCGTGCAGCACGAAGAGAATGACGCCACATGACCAGACGTCCACCTTAGCTCCATCATACCCCTTCTTTGACAAGATCTCCGGCGCCACGTAAGCAGGGGTCCCACACAAGGTGTGCAACATGCCATCGGCTCGGATCTGATCGGTAACGGCGCTGAGACCGAAATCCGAGACCTTCAGGTTCCCGTTATCATCGAGGAGGAGATTCTCAGGTTTGAGATCACGATGGAATATCCCACGAGCGTGGCAGTACCCAACGGCAGAGATAAGCTGTTGGAAATACTTACGACTGAGATCCTCGCTGAACCTCCCTTTAGCAACCTTGGCGAACAATTCCCCACCTTTGACGAACTCCATCACAACATAGATCTTGGTTTTGGTAGCCAAGACCTCATAAAGCTTGACGATATAAGGATGGTTCAAGCGACTCATGATGGAGATCTCACGTTTAACGTTGGACGCCATATTTGGGCTGGGCAACCTTTTCTTGTTGATGACCTTAACGGCCACACTGACCCCAGTGTGAACGTTCCTGGCATGATAAACCTTAGCAAAAGCGCCACAACCGAGAAGCCTGCCTATCTCATATTTCCCGAAGAGGGCATTCTTAGGGACATGTTCGGTCTCCGGCATAGGTGGTGGAGCCAGAGATCGAACCCCAAACGACAGATTTCTTCAAAACAAAACTAAAAACAAAGAAATTTGAGATTTATTTGGCAGAGTTGGTGTGTTATAAGGAATCCAATTTCAAAGGAAGAAGCTGATATATATAGATTTTAAGAAGGAGAGCGTATTTCTGAATTCTGGGTGGAAGTTTCGGGGGAAGGCGGAACACTCTCTAAACTTAACACGGATTCTTTTTTTATTTGAATAAATATTAAATTATATTACACGTGGCAGGCAAGCAGACAGCCTGTTGAACGTTGAATGTTATAGAATATCACCGTCCAGGCTGTCTAAACCGTTTCTGATTGTATCGGGTTTTTTTTATTTTACTATTTATTTACTATTATACCTTTTTATAAATATTTTTTCTATTTATAATTAATTTATTTTTAATGATTTTCAAGTTTAATCTAAGAAAGAAAAAATGTGAATTTAACAAAATATTAGGAATTGATAAATGTGAATTTAACTTAAGATTAAGTACAATACGTAATTTATGTAACATTTAAACTACATAATTATTATAAGACGTTAAAAATATGAATAAATATTTTATTATAATTATTCAAAAATAATTAATATGGAATTTACAAGGATCAGTAAATGATCGTGTGTTATTTCGTATGTGCAATATGATTTGAAGTAATTTTATTTATTCTTTGTAAAAAAATAATTTTATTCAACAAAATGATTTTTAAAATATCTTGTTCGTTGTGCTATTATATAATTAAAAACATTGTTTTTAGATCCTTATTTTGTTTAGGTCCTAAATTGTTTGTAAAATTCAATCGAATATAAAAATATATTATAGATACTAAAACTATATAATTAAATGATTATTATAAATTCATAATAAATTATAAATAAAGTATTTTTTATGAGAAATAAAATAATTAAATACTTAGCACAAATATTATAAAATACATTACTTCATATAAAAAGTTAGGTGATTATGCTTAATGTAAGGTGATATAATATATATCTTTAAAGTTCTGTCCATATGTGCCTAGGATTTTTTTTATTAAAAATTTTATATATTTCGCTAAAAAATTTCTTTAATTATAAATAAAGAAAAATATATAAAACAATATATATAATTTAATCAAAAATAACTCATATAAAAGATAAATTTAATAGATTGTTGTACAATTAAAACTAAGTATGAACTAAATATTAACAAAGTAACCTATATACGACACCATAAGTAACTATCAAACTCACAATCACAACTAATCACTTAAAGTCAGTAATCAAAATTTTATTACATACTATCTCACCTCTATGATAATTATGTTATCCCGTATTATCATATCACGTACACGGATAGGTGTTGTATATATATTTTCACCTATAATTAATTTTTATATCAATTATGTGTTATCCGATACAAAATATCATTCAAAATTCGAATAATATAAAAATTAGTGACTCTTTAATAACTACAAGTAAAATATTGTTCATAATCCTAAAAGTTTCATCTTTAATACACTTAGTTCCTTTTAAACAATTGGAGTCAATCATTACAGGACGTCATTTAAACCATAAAGACAATCATAAGGACCTTAATGAACCAAAAAATAATTATATAATTATGCATTATATGATCATTAGTTTTAAAGTGAAATAGAGTTCAATAATTGATGGCGAAAAGTATCATTTCACGTCTTCGTTGGGGCCAAGACCAATCCAGTGCAAGCCTAAATCGTCCCTCAATGAGAATACAAAATGCTAGACAGCTAGAGTCAACTATCGGGTGTCGGCCGAAAAACAGAACACGACATTATATACGTGCGTTATTTATGGCTTGGGTAAACTACAGATTTCATCACTCAATTTTATTCTTATTCTTATTTTGATAATTAAAATTTAAAAATTTTAATTTAATCACTTTACTTGGAGGATTGAATCTTTTAGTCACTTCATCGTTTCATTGTTATATTTCTAACTCTTTGATGACATTATATTTTCTATTAATTTTCAAAACTCCATGTTAGCATCAATTAATATTTTTTTAGTATCTTCGTGTAAATATTTGTAATCTAATCTTTGAAGTTTAACTTATTAAAAAATAATTATACACGAGTTTTTCATAAAATTTCGGACAAAAACAGCAGAATACATACGAAAAGAGGAAGAAGGATATGAAGAAAGACGACATTCCAACGATGCTGAAGCAGTTGAGGGAGGGGGATTGGAATTTAAAAATAGAAGAGAAAGGAGAGTGTTTTCCCTATGCATATATTGACAATCCATTTCAAGATTTTAAATAAAATTATGTATAATTATAGAAGTAGGAAGTTTTAGAAAAATTTTGAGAACAATTTAATTTAAAATTTTATTTTAAAATATAAATGATAATTATATTTTAGATTCTAGATAATTTTTACAGTACAAATAAAAAACATCATGCGCGTCCTCTCTCAATTCATTATTTGTGTGTGACGTTCTCGGTTCTTCTACCCATGTTATAGTTTTCGGTCTAAATTTTAAAATAAACTTTAAACAACTTACTTTCCCCAATAAAAATCGAAATGACTTATATATTCAACAAAACCGGTATTGAGAGTCAGTATGGCATTGAGGAAGAACAAGTTCAAATATCCATAGACATTGAGGAAACAAACATGTAAGCATATATCCCCACTCAGAGTATGTACGCATTCTCTTCATTGCTTCAAAAATATAGAATAACTGTAAACACATATAACTTAATTGATGAAGTAGGGCATAACGTTCCAACCTTCAAGCCTCCACTCATGCATGCATGCATGCATTCTGGAGAACAACTTGTCGTCTTAAAAAGAACCCATTCATGTTGCTCCGCTCGACACATAAAAAACACCCTGACCAGCAACATCTTCATCAATGGAACAGTTTTACAGTTACTAATATCTTTCACCAATGAATATAGCAACACTTCCAAGACTTTAAGCTTGTAGGTCCTTGTCCGACTTCCATACGGGAGGAGATTTCGGAACACCACCATCACTCAACCTCCCACTTCCATTATCAACGCTGATCAGAACATCGGTTTCACCTTCTTTAACCTGAATTTTTTTTATCAAAATGTTGAATAGATCAGCAAATATTACAAGCATTTCAAGCTAAACGAAAATAATGTATATAACAGTTTCATAGGCACCCAGGCAAGATCATTAAAAACACACATCAGCACGCAAAGGACTACCTGTGGCACTAGTGCTGATGCTTCACTAGACTTCTGCTGCTGGCTCTCAAGAATGGAACAATATGAATAAAGGACCATTCCAACTACAGCAATCAAGATCCCCAAAATGTTGCGCCAGCTAAATGGATCATGAAGTAGAATATAACCAAAAGCCAAAACAAGGCATGTTTTCAGATGTCCTAGAACTTGATAAGTGACCGGGGATGTCTTTCCAATTACCATAAATGTACTAAAGTTGACAGAGACAGATATCATGCATGATAGAACAATGAAGAACTGCAAAAAAGATTGCACGTGTAAACAATTAGAATCAAAAGAATCTAAGAAAGTATACTACTACTCTCTCTCTCTCTCTCTCTCTCTCTCTCTCTCTCTCTCTCTCTCTTATTTGGGTGTTGAGGCATGGAATTTGTAAGCAAGGATTCCTTACCAGCACTTGAGGGGTATACTTGAAAGCAAAAACATTCTTGTTAGTCAAAAGCCCATCCAAGAATGGACCAAAGATGAACAATGTCAACGCCTGGTAAGGGCAAGACTGGTAGAGAAGTTGGGTCGAAGATACTTTGAACTTCTTCTGGATGGTATTAGTCATCTATAGGAATGAGTTAAGAAATTAAACAATTAATACAAAACGCAACTATTCATGGAGACCAAAAATTTAACAATTCATTTACTATTCCTGAACATGGAAATAAATGACAGATAAAAGATGAAAAGAAATAGCAGATATCATTCCATATAAGGATACAATTTGAGCTACACATGTAGTAACAATAGCCAGCAGAGAAAGGATAGAACCCAAGAAATTGAGCTGAAGATCAGTCACAGTTGCAATTCCAACACCCAGAAGAAGAATGCCCAATGAAAGTTGAATACTCCTACTGCAATAGCATATAAATGTATCAAAATACAGAATAACAAATAAATTTCTAATTCAAACTAACAGTGGGTATAGCTGAAACTAAAACCTAAAATCACCCTAGCAAATCACAGCACAAGTAAAAAGACTTCTCCAACTGAGTTCAGAAATAGAAGAAATTTTGAGATGTAGCAGATACAATCAAAGCTAAAAAACCTGTTTGTCAACATGTAAGCACCATAAAATGCCCCCAAACCGATCAATACCAATCACTATCCCTCCAAAAGAAAACTGTTCCATTTCTAAGGTTTATAATCTCGAAAAACTACAATTAGAAGAGACCAAAATTATAAGAATGTGAAACAACATCAGAAGGTCAAGGACTCGTATCTCCTCAGACGTTAAGACCTGGAATAACGGATGTATCCTACCTTTTAGCATTTAGCATGAAACAATCACAATCAAAGCTATCAATCCTTGTTAGTCAACAATTCAGCACCAGAACGTGGCCCTAAGCCAATAAATGCAATGTCCAACTCTAGCCCTCTAAAAGAAAACTATTCTACTCCTCCTAAGGTTTATCCCCCAAAACCACAATTACAAGAAGCCAAAAACATAAGAATGTGAAAGAACATCGGTCATACAAAGAAACAATCATGCTCATAACTGACCTGAAAATCTTCCTGAAGAAAAGGGTCTCCAACAGAACAGTGCAGGGGATAATTGCCAGTTTGGTCATCTAAAATATAAAACAAAAGGACCCATTCAGCAATTGGTGATCCTAATATGCTTGTAAAAGTAGGAAAAAGTGCTAAACTTTGAACTTGATATGCATAACACTAACAGATTCCATACCCCTAGATGCTGTGAGCACAAAGTATTATTCTGTACAAATCATGTTGGGATGCAAAACTTGGGCATAACTTATATGAATCAAGAGGAATAACAACCTGAAATTAAAACTTTACCTGGTAGAAACCAACAGAGTTGAAACCCAAACTAAGATTCAAAAGCCCAATGGATATTCCATTTAATATACCGAAACCCATGACAGCTCTTGCGTCAAAAGGTTTATGCTCAAATAATTTCATCCATAAGGCCACATGAAGAGAACAAAATGTGACCAGGAGATGCCAGCTTGTCAAAGTTGTGGCTGCAGAACCCAAACCCAAAATTAGCAAAAAGAATGGTAATAAAAGGTTAGAAATTATTCTGACGGCACCTTTTCAAAACAACCACATGCAATTACAATACACCATTTGCATACATTCCAAACGAACTATAATTGTTGAATGTGTGGTAGGGTTTATGAGAAGTAAGGAATTTTCCAATCATATGTCAAAAATCGCATGCCACATCTAGATAATTGGTATCATGAACTACGACAAAAAACAGAAGTTGAGAAAAGTTTCTCCTGTTATGACAAAAAAGGAAAGATGACACTCAACACCAAAAATGATGCAGAAATAACAGGAATTTGGGGCGACATACAGAGATCAGACAACGTGAAGATAAAATCTAAAAGAAAAATAGTTATGAGATGACAGCAATGCTAAACAAAAACCTTGCAAACATTAGGTGCTAAATTAAACTAATGTTTTGGATCATAAAAATATCAAAGCATAAGAACATCATACATTATATTATACGCCCAATATGAAAAAGACTAGAAAGGAACGGACTGGAAAACTAAGCTTTCTTTCTTAATCAACTGCGAGTTGTTTGATCACTTAGTGAGGGACTTGAATGATGAATCTGTGCACTTGAGTGACGCTTAGAAAGTGCAACAATTTAATCATTTTCATCTTCATACGCATACACACAGTAGGTCAGATTCATATTAGATTCTAATCAGTCACTTAGCATCTCCTAAGGGAATGATATTTCCGGCGCATAATTATAGTGATGGCATAGCATAACTAATTATACAAGGAAAAAAACATGAAGATGAAAAAAACAGTAAAAGAGAATTGAATAAAAGAATGAAGTAGAAACTGACCAAAGGTGAAAGCGAGAGTGGTGATAAGAGCCTTGTTGCAAATGACAATTGAGACAGAGGACACCACCGATAAAGTCAAAGCCCCTATCGTCCCCAGCTGAAATCTCTGATTCTCGCTCATACCTTTTCGTTTTTGAGGCCCCGTATTCCGAACTCTGATCCGGATCTACGTAAATCTACGACGATTGGTCTGGATTGCCGACGAAATGAAACTGGTTGGAACGTAGAACCCTAGGCCAGAGTTAGATCTGCAGGTTTAAAGGGAGGCTGATGACATAAGGCCTGGCTTGGCGGAGAAGCTGGTGCAAGAGCTGATCCAGAGCGGAGGGAGAAGGAGTCCGATAAAAGGGCAAATCTGCGCAATGTAGACAGTTGGGTCTGAGTTTGCTTTTCATATATAACTTCGTCGGTGTTAATCTTGAATTAATAACACAAACATAACATCAAAGGAAAGGACAAGTCATAGTAGCAGTAATAGGTAAAGGGTAAATTATTCGGTCACCACCCAACTAATTAGGTATATCTATTTTGGCTATTTAATTAAAGAATTCGTCAATCAAGTCATTTAAGTTTTAAACTCTACTTATTTGAGCTATTATCGTTAAAATTTAATAGAAAAAGTTAACGATAATGACGTGACTCTTAATTAAAATTTGTAAAATTATATATTTAATCTCTCTAATTTATTTATTATTTTAACTTAATCTTAATTTTAAATTAATAAA
This sequence comes from Abelmoschus esculentus, assembly GCA_035048815.1. NCBI lineage: Eukaryota > Viridiplantae > Streptophyta > Magnoliopsida > Malvales > Malvaceae > Abelmoschus > Abelmoschus esculentus. Next base: position 3,225,728 of record JAUCBN010000032.1, read on the forward strand.
TAAAATTAATCATCCAATCCGATGATAACATGTGTCACCCAAGTGAAAAAAAAAATAAAAAAAAAATTGAACTTGGGGGTTTAAATTCAAGTACATAGCATGGAAAATAAGCATGCTAACCACTAGGTCAAGCACTCTTTATTGAAATGTTATTGTAACATAAAATATTTAAGGTAAACTATCCAGTAACCACATAATTAATTAGGTTCGAATACAATAGACGAATATTTTTGGATGAAAACATGGACATAGGGCTGTTACACGTAGATAGATACAATTTTAAAGGGTTCAAATATAATTTTAATAAAAAATAAAAATATACTTGATATTAAATATACGAATAATAAATATATGAATAATAAATATATGAATACAAATATTAGTATAATAAATATTCGAATAAAAATATACAAATAAAAATATTTGAATACTTATAAATATTTATTATTCATATATTTATTATAAGAATATTTTTATTCAAATTTATTATATGAATATTTTTATTGGTATATTTCTTATTTGAATATTTTGTTTGAATATTTATGATTTTATTCAAATATTTTTATCCGTATTTAATATCAACTATGTTTTTATTTTTTTTAAGTATATTCAAACCCTTTAAAATTGTATTCCTATGTGTAACAACCATGAGTCCATATTTTCGTCCAAAAATATTCATTTATTATATTCGAATCCATTTAATTGGATGATCACTGGGTAGTTTACCTTAAATATTTTATGTTACAATAACATTTTTCGAAGGAGTGCTGCCTAACATGCTTGCTTTCCATGTTATGTACCTAAGTTCAAAACCCTTTCAAACTCAAAATTACTCTTTTATTTCTTCCTTTCCTTCTTACCAACCAGTGATGACACATGTTATTATCGGATTGGATGATTAATTTTATTTATTAATTTAAAATTAGAATTAAATTAAAATAATAAATAAATTAGAGGGATTAAATGTTTAATTTTATAGATTTTAATTAACAGCTACGTCATCACTGTTAACTTTTTCTATTAAATTTTAACGACGGTGGCTCAAATAGGAAACGTTTAAAAGTTTGGTGCTCTGGTTGATGAGTTCTTTAGTTGGATGATCGAAATAAATACCCTAATTAATTGGTGATCACTGGGATAGTTTACCCATAGGTAAATGAGTAATTGAAAATGAAAATTAAAGATAGATTAAGGAGATGAGAGGGTCCAGGCCCACTATATAGAAGATTAATTTGAAATTATGTATTTATTAAATGAGTTAATTATGAGTTAAATAGTGTTTAATTTATATTTATCAAATTTTTATTGCTTTACTTAATATGTTTCTTGTAAAAATTAATAAAATTTTATTTAATTTATATTCGTTAAAAAAATTTATTACAGCCTTCTATAACAACAAAAGATAAAAAAAAACCTTTAAAATTTTCGGTTTTTGACTTTTAATCATATTTTTTATATAAAAATTAAAAAATCTCCCTTTTATGTATTTATACATAAAGTAATAATAAAAGGACTAATAAAAACGATTAATTATAATTTATTAATACAAATTAACTTTTTTAAATATTGGTAAATATATATATATATATTAAAATTAAATATTTTATTGAAAAATTATCTCACAAATTATTAATTTTTTTTAGAGTTTTTAATTAGGTCTTAAACATTTTAGTAACATGATTTTTTTAAACTAACCACTAAAATATCATTAAAATTTTATATAAAAAATAATAAATTACTCGCGAACTAATCAAATTAAATTGAATTTTGCTTGACTTAAATAGTTAAGATCTTAAATTAAATTAAAATTAAAATCTAATCAACTCAAATCAAATTAAATATTAATCGAATTTTAACCGAATTAAACTTGAATTATTTACTAGCTACTTGATTTAATAAGTGCCTCTATTTGAGATCCACTGATTGACCTAGTGGTCAAAAATGCTTATCCTACCCCATTTTGTATGAGTTCGAATCCAATATAAAAAAAAATATAATCTCTTTAATAAAATAAATAAATGCCTCTGTTTGGAATTATATAAAAAAAATAAACTTAAATGACTGACACTTAAAGTATACCATTTATATTAAGATATTTTTAAAAATATTTTTCAAAACGTTTTGGCTTATCACATTTATTTTCGTTAGTTGTTTTATCTCAAAACAATTTTTTACAAAGAGATTATATAAATTTTAATTTACATAAAGTTTTTAACGTTAATAGTTAAAATATTAATTTAAGATTTTTAGTTTAAAGAGTTAAGGTTTAAGGTATATAGTTTAAGGATAATATTTTAAATTTTAAATTTTAAATTTACTTTTGCAAGATTTAATTTTTAAAATATAATATTTAAATTTTATAATATAAATATATAAATTTGTATAAAAAATTATACTATATGTATATCAAAATTTTCCGTTTCTCTCCGTCATTAAATTTTTACCGATTAGATTCACGCCACATCTTACCATCTCACTTTATTGAAAAAGAGTCAATGGCATTCTTTGTCTCTCAGATTTTATCTGTGGTTAATTTAAACTTTAAAAATTGTATTTAATCAAAAATTGATCGTATTTAATTTTAATTTTTAAAATTTAGTTTAATATTATAATTATCGACAATATGATTATAATCCAATTAAACACATTTTAAAACATCAAATACATCTCCATTATTCCATGATTTCATGTATACAATTACACCGAATCAAAATTCATATATCACATAACACGTCGGACCAAAATTCATGTATAATTTTAATAATCTGTCACATTAGATAAATATCAACCGAGTACAATATCATACTCTAAGATGATCCAAAATTAATGAGAACATATATAATCCAATCAATATTCAAATAGGTTTAAATGATGTTATAGAATGAACCTGTAATCCCACCAACTTGGTTTGTCATGAAAATCCTCGTTGGTTTCACAGCTATCCTTCCATCTTTTCATTGTTCAACACAGTATGTTTATGTAGACCTCTGATCAGTATTGTATACTGTTTTAGCCTCTTCTTTATGTTTGGTTTCTTCGAAACAGAAATTAGTTTACTGTTAGCAAAGGCTCGGATAGTATTCGGATGACATCTTAAATGCTGCAAGGTCTTTAATGGGCTGTTGCTGCGGCAAGGATGTTTTAGTTTTACCCTCTTCTATGTTGGTGTTGCATCCCCATACACGAACCGCCAGTTTTCGGCATTTTGGAGAAGGTTCTCGAAAATAAGTTTTGTACCATTTCACAATGTCCATCTTCTGGATGCTTTTGAGTTCCTCTGCTTCCATCTTTGACATGTCAAACATGTACCTGACAGTTGCACCCATGAACACTAGTTAACAATACAGCATGGAGAGGAGGATGGCACAATGCGAATGTATATATATACATATGTATCGTGCACCAGCAAGATCCTAAATAATTTTCTCAACTCGATGCGTCTACAGAACCAAGGAAGAAGAACAAAAGAAACAAAAGCTATAGTCGCGGTGAGGAGAATAGCACAACTTAGCATAGGATATTTACAGACATGAGTGGCATTTCTCAGCACTAGGTTGTTATCTAGTACTTGTAATGCCATAAACAGGATTGTCCAACAGAATAGTATATGGATAGTACCTATTATCAGTAATCTGATTCCATAAGCGATTGGTCTCATATACGAGGGAGGGATCTCTTTCCAGGAGCTTTGCTGTTAGTCCACTCCTGTAACTCTCAAACGATTCATCATCAAGCCCTTCCTGCAATGCATTAGCAATTAAAAACAGATAAATGTCTTCTTTAAATGAGGAATACGGCTAAGCTTGCAAAGAAAAGAGCTGTGCATTCTTGGTAGGCTATAATAGAGAAGTAGCTAAGCAAGCCAACATATTAGATGGGAGCTCAACACTCACCAACAACTCTTCCAAGCCATTTATGAAGTTGTCTGTTCTCTCCTGCAAGTAAACCGGGCTATACTTGGAAGACTGAATGCAGAAACAAAAGCCATAAACACGATATGTCACTCGTGGGCTACATTCAACCACATAACCAAGTTGTTCCTTTGTCCTATATTCCAAATTGAATAAACAATTAGAGAAATCATTCTAATATTTCAATTTAGCATCGACCAAAACATAAAAGGGAAGAAAGAGAAAACCGCATGCTATAACACCCATTTACACATGCATACATCCCTACAAACACATGACCCACCAACGCTGGCAAATATAGATAACTAGAGCAGCCTAGATAAGTAAAGATCTCAAACAAGGAAAGAGTGCAGCCTTAATAGAATCAAGATAACCTCTCTTTCCAGCCAGGATAAAAATTAAGTGAATGATTATTTCAATCAAATAGTTTCCTAAAATAAAAGGGGAAATTTTCCCATCTTTTGGCTGCTTATGTGCTCAAATGCACAAGACAGGCTAGCAATAGTAAAGATTGACTAGAACAATTTCAGACCTTCAGCCTTGGAAAATTTTACCTTAACTGATTAAAAAGTGGTTCTTGCACAATTTCATCAAAAAGATCTATCAAAGCCTTCAATTTTACTGTTTCCTCCCCCACTTCTGGCTCAATTTGGAAATAAAGCTTCAATGCAATGCCAAATTATAAGGTCAATATAAAGCATTAATAAGAAAAAATATAAATTAATATTTCATAGAGAATCTGATCATCATCATGTACCTCGAGCACTGAGTTCGTTTCAGACTTATTCTTTACACTGACATCTCTCACAAAGTTGGCACCAGAGGGAAAACATATCACTTGCTCTCTATGCCTCATTGCGACTGGCATAGGTTGTACAGAAAAGTTGCTTTTGAAGATATTTGAAATGTCAAGTACTTCTTTTTCTAACAAATTACCATGGAAAAGGCCTTCAATATATATCTGTCCATCATATGCAGTTAGAATTTAGAGAAACTATCAGGCAATGAACCCAACAATTAAATTAAATATTTCACGTTCCTATAAACAGTATCAAGAAATATCAGGAAGTGCCAAAACAATCAACTTTTGGAAGCTGTCATTCCAGTTTCATAATAATGCATCACGGGACACGGGACTAATTCTATATTTACGTTTCTCTTTGAAATGTTTTCGTTCCGCTCATAATTTCATATACCTAATAAAAAAGAATAATATCTAAATTGCATTTCAAGCTTCAAATGGGAAATTAACACTTTCGAAGGACAACCACTTCCCCATTTCAAGGGTGATATAAACCTAAGCCACAAAATGCATTCTGAATAAGTTAACGATACTTTATCCGGTCTTGAGATCATTAACTACAAGGTTTTGAGGAAAACAATAAAAAAAAACTACAAGGTTCAACCAAATTGAAAGCAAAATTAAACTGATGGCAAACAATCACAGGAAGAAATTGTCCAACCCCAAACATCATGTGTCAGTGTTACCTGCGAACGAAGCTCAGGAATAAAGCCCATCAAATCAGACAGAGAAATGCCATTTAGACAACAAAGCTTTTCATCAACATCATAGAAAGTCTTGCATAAAATCTGCAGCCTCAAGTAGGATGAGTGAGTCAATGGCTTCATGTTGGAGTTTCTTAAAGTTCTCTCCATATCCTCCTTAATTACCTGTCAGATGCAGTGTCAAATTATCAATCTCAAACAAAAATCTCTTGAAAGCCATAAGAACCAATTCAATCTTGGTCTCTGAGTTGATTGTCAGGAGGTAAACAAGTAGTAGAACTAATTGATAAACTTTTTCATCTAGATTGTAAGAAAATAGATTAGTTTATAGTAGATCTTTAAAGTGTCAATCTTAAAAAAAAAAAACAAAAAAAAAAAACAGCAGCTTCCCTCAATTTGCACTTGTTCTTTTCCCAAGGTCAACTCCCATTTGAGATGTATGTACCTTAAAACGGTCATCGGTGGGCAAAAATGAATTTGTGATTGCCAAAACTTTTCCCAAGAGAACAGGAAGCTTATCGTTGAATCCGCAAAGCTTCAGCTCTAATTTGTCACTGTACATTGTCACTGAAGTTTCTAGCTTGGCAATACTGGCCTGGAAACAAAATTATGATCACATTTAGATTGCAACAACAAACGTGAGAACAAATCAAAGTAACATACGGCTAGAAACAAAATGAAAACAAATGATGACTATGTTTCAGAAACTAGAAACATACAGGGGGGAAGAAATGTTTAAGGAGATATTATTTGTCAGCAACTCAACAGACATGTAGTTTTATGCACATCACTTATTGAATTGTTGCTAAAAGACTGCTTAAAACAGAAATGTAAAGGGCTCAGCCTTACAGCCTTACTATCGCCTGAAATTCAATGATCCTAAAACACATGTATTTTTTGTTATCAAAAATTCTTTTGAACAATAAAAATATAATAAAATTTCCTGTTTAAGAAATCAAATGGACTGATGCAGTAACCCATGTTCCAAGGCCAGCAACAAAATCTTCACTAAAGAAATGAATAGAAAAATAATGATTAAGTAGCTTAAGAACAGTAAACTTTCTAAGATTTCATGCAACAAATTTCAATAGAAAGATAAATAATTACAAACAGAAAAGTTCAAGAAGACAAATGATCAGAAACGAACCTGATATATTATCTCATTTAGCTCATCCCTAAGGAGGTGAATATAAAGTTCAGTCAACAAACAACTCTTCAAATTAAGGTACGCCCCTTTCAGATTAATCCGAAAATATGTATTTGCCCGAGGAAGTTTGAAAGTACAATCAAGCTTGTACCAAAATTTCATCAGTGGTTCGTCAAAAATGCATATAGGCAATGTTTCATTTGCAGGATCAATTTCTGTAGTATCAGCTCGAATGGAGAAATCACGTGGAATAAACTCATTTTTCACAGGCAGATGCAATGAAGCATCAATTTCTGAGGGGTTTTCCCATAATTCCATCATAGATGAGGAAATTTCTTCCTCGGAATAAGGTGATCCAAACCAAGGCTCATACTGGACATCTGCAAAAAAGAGAGTATATGCACTCAGTTGCTTTCCCATAAATACCAGTATATTGTCGACTAGAAGAAATTAAGCACATTTTAGTTACACAGAGTCAACATAACATAAGAAACAAACTAATGATGGAAATTTACAATGTAAAAGGGACAACCCAACCAACTGACAGTTGAAAATCACAGAAAACTGTATGGCTTCAAATTAGATAACCATTATTCTGAGACTCTTAGAACATGGAAACATGGTCAAATATTCTACAATAATAATATAACGACTAAACAGAACAGAACATGGTACCATGTAGCTTGAAGGATTTTGATACTACATCAATTCTCATGTTTCTGGGAGTCAAGAAACCTAGAATCTTTCTTATCAGCTCCTCATCCCATAACTCAAAGACATAGTATCCGTAGATAACATGTTCTGGTGGATAAACAAGCAAATTTTCTGCAACAAAGAAACAAGGAAAAGTAAATGGAATGCAGAATCAAATACCAGAATTTGGAAATAAACATAGCTTTCTTATTATATTTATCAAAAACAACATTAAGAGTTCTTCCATAATTCAGACAATGATCAAATGATATAGATTTTTTATTGCCAACATTTGTTGCTTTAACAATGATATGAATTTACTAGAAGCTCCTCATCAGTCCTAAGCTCTCAAAATTCTCCAGAGGTAACCCAATCCCACAACCCAAGCAGATGGGTATAGACACAGATTATCAGCAAGACAAACCATGTGAGTTTGTTTAACATACATGAGGCACATCAAAATCCCAACAAACTTCAAGGCATATGAGCACCATATCAACTATTTTCCACTTTCAATTTCAAGTACGGAAATGGCAGTAATATAAACAATTTAGTTGCATAACAATTTTCACCAGATGCAAGTTGAAATTTTGAAAAACAAGAAAGAACCTGCAAGTTCTGCAGCATAATCATCCTGAGGTTCTTCTTCAGCAAAACGGAAGTCCATGTTTCCCATATCCTGCAGTTCCTTAAATATCCATTCTTGGGGGGGAAGTTGGCGCAATAATTTAAGATATTGATAAACATAACCAATGATGTCAAATATCTGCAAGGAAAAAGTGAAGCTCGGTTAACGATTGTGGCTAAAAAGCACAAAACTAGCGAAGAAACCTCAAATAATGTAAGAGCATACAATATAGAAACAAAAATACAGTAACAATCACAGTATTTTTTTTTGTTGTTGTTGAAAGAGTAACAATCACAGTAGCAGTAACTGACTAGGTACAATTTATTATAAAATTGACCTAGCAGTTACAACATCACAATGGGAAGATAACTAAACCGATATCCTGCTAGGAATTTAAGATAATTTTCTCCATGTGCATTTGACATGGAATTATATGTAGTACCACATAAAATGAAAAACACAGAAGAGAAGTTTCAGACAAACTCTTATTTGCTTAGAAGATGAAACAATATATTCTACCTTTTCCAAACCACAATCTGTAAGATGGATGGACATGCTAAAGATATAAGCTACAGAAGATCGCTGCATTCCATCTTCTGAAACGCCAGCAGATAGAGAGGTTATCCATCCCTTAGCTTTGAGAAAGTAATGCAGGCTTCCTCTGCCCTCTGGAAAAAGGGGAAAGAAGAAGATATGCGCTTTAGTACACATGGCCAACCATATACAACTTCATCATGGTTTAAGCAGCACAAAAATGTCTCAATGAATAAACAAGAAACTAAGATCTAAGCATTGAAGGGGATAGTACTAGCAATCATATTAGTTCAGGATATTAAAATCTGAGCTCATCATCATCATCATCATCATATAGTTAAGCATATTAAATAAACTTAAGGGCTTAAGCATTGGAAATTGAAGCAAATTAAAAACACTATCAAGTATCAACATTCCACAGATAAAACAAGAATCACTTATAACATATAAGGCATCAGAACTGCGGACTGTTCAAATTTTCTTCATGTATCATATGCATCCTTTTCTTTGTTATTATAATTTCTGAGAGCAACCTACTACTAAATCATTAAGATAATGCATAATGACATACCGTGACCAAGAAGATGAGCTAAATAATCTTCAGGTTTCTTCAGATACTCTTGCAAAAGGCAAGGCAATTCCCACCTTAAATCAAGGATATGGACATCCTTAACTGCCTCCAACCTATAAAGTTTACCAGCTCTCCAGACAGGACCTTCCACCTTAAACTCTGGCTTCCCCTGAGAACCTAGTTTGATGCCCGAAAACAATTCAACCACCCATTGCTGAAGCACGTCCAAAGACTCTACACCATCAACAAGAATTGTCACGATTATGCTATTAAAGAATGTAAATGAATATTTTAGATATTAATGTCACCATAAATTTCCTCCAACAGTGACATGTATAATAACTACTGAAATTCCTTCAATAATTAGAATTACGCATGCTTATATATGGTTAAGCTTTTTATGGACATATTATAAAGTTCAAAAACCCGCAGTCTAGATAAGTTAAAATGGATAAGAAAAATAAAACAAAGTTTTGAACAGAAATGGGAGAAAAGAAGCAGTGAAAATAGATGCCATCATAGTTCCAAGCACCTTTTTTCGCGTATACTACACAGAGAGAGAATAAACGATAGCAACAAATCTAGACTCTAGAGAACCACAAAAAGTAACTTACCACCACCAATTACCACTAACTTCATCAGTCTGCCATGGTAATAATCTTTGTACAGTTCTAGTATTTGTTTGCGTAGATCAATCCCTCTCTCAGCAGCATCAACCAGGCTCTTCTTGTTTCCTTCCATTTAAGAAAACGAAAAATCCCATTTTCATACAAGTAGACATAAACAAATCATTCAAAGACAAATAGTGAACAAAAATGACAAGAATCTCACCCCAAGGGAATCTATTAAGAGGATGACCGCGTTCAGATGTATGGTACTGAAGTTGCTGAAGGCGACAACTATCATTCTGCAAAGCCTGGTTAAATTCTACAATCCCATTTTGGTTGAAGTTAGAGTTCCATTCAGATGTCATGAATATACCATCAGTACATGTAACAACAAGTGTAAACTGCAAACTAGAAACAGAACGATTTCCTATATTTGGAAGAAGAAAAAAAGAAGGTGGGGCGCAAGAGGACAGATAATAGGCTGAGATTAATAGTGCACACCAGAATCCACAGCAAGCACCTCTCGTTCCATTGCTTCAAGTTTTACAAGGGGTGAAATAAAAAATTGAGAGAATCTGATAAAGAAAGACCAACATAAGGCTCACATTCAGATGACTTGGGGAATCAGTACATAAAATAAAGACCAAATTATTAATCCATTAAAAAAATCTATAACAAAGCTCGAATAGAGCAGTGGAAAGGAAGTGGAAAAAGTAATTCAATAGTTAAAGCTCTGCCCTTTATAGTTTAGTCATTTACCTTCTCAAAGCACCCTTGAGAAATTCTTTTTCAACTTCAAAATGGTAGCAGGTATGCTCAGCTTCTGTATATGCATTTGATGAGCCTCCGTGTTTGGATAAGTAACTATCATACTAGCAAAGAAAAGTGTCAATGGTGGTAGGCCAAATAATCATAACATAACCAAATAATAAACACACTGTCTAGATGTAGGCCAAGAAAAGAACACATTGTTTAAACTAACAATAGAAGAAGCTAGCAAATAAAAATATTTTCTTGTGGATATCAAGAATAGTAGTAGGAAAGAATATGGATGAGGTACAGACCTCATTTTCATCGGGAAACTCGGTACTCCCCATGAATAGCATATGTTCTACGAAGAAATAAGGAAACATTATGAATATTAGGCAATAGGCAGAGCAAAAATAATTCAAATAAGTGCAGTTGAGCAAAATGGGAAGTGAATAGAACTGAAAGGAAACCTAGAAAATGCGCCAGACCCTGCGCCTCAGGAGGGTCAGAAAAGCTGCCAAATCCTACACACATTGCTGCCGCTGCCTGCGACCAAATTCGCAATCGATGAATCAATCTAATGTCTGGATTTCAATCAATATAAGGGAAAAGAACCTTTTTAGACTGAGCGGCTTTCTTTTCAGTCTGTTTCTCATTGTCGGAGTCAGCTTCAGCTTCGTCCTCCTCCTCCTCCTCCTCATCATCATCTTCTTCTTCATATTCGTCATCTTCATCTTCATCCTCATCTTCGCCTTCGTCTTCAGTTCCACCTTCAGTATCAGTCTTATCTATCGAATGAGAAATCTGAGGAAGGCCGTCAGGATAAATCTGGGGATCGTGAATCAGCAAAGCAACGAGACCATTGTCGAGCTCGATTACCCTGTAAAGTCGGCGGTCGCTTGCAGACTTAATTACCACGTCGTCCGATGAGTACTTCAGTTGGCTTCCGTCTGCAACCATATTCAAACTTTCCACTTTGATACGAAGTGTTACACTTATAAAAGAGAACAAAACTTGAATTCTCTGTAGGAGTTATAATCTTCTACACATAAATATGCTTTCACTTCAGCAGTTCATCAACTTAAACGAACGATCCCAGACCCACAGTCGCCCTTCGGCCTTTAGGTCTTCCTTTGTGGCCACTTCATACTTTTTACTTGGACTTGGGCTTCCAGTTGGAGTGGAGCCCAAATATCCAAGTCCAACCTTCACTTCTCAAGTCAACTTGCTGTAGATTTAAGATAGAAATAAGGTTATGTCGCAGGACCAAGAGCCTAATTCGTGGTTATTTCTGAAGTTCATGCCTAACTTTAGTAAAAGGTAAGTATTCGATTGAGTCGAATGAAGTTAAAAAAAATTAAGTTATTTGAGTTGACGAGTTATATTTTATAACTAAATTTTATTTAAATTTTTTTTGGTTCGAGTCGAGTTTTCAAATTTTTATAAATATTTAATTATAATTACTTATCATGTTATAGTATAATTTGATTTTAATTTAAACGATTTTCTCTGATTATATAAGTGTATATATTCATATGTAGCAATATTTCTTTATATTTATATATATCAATGTATATATCATAAAAAATTGATAGACTCGTCTCAAACTTAAAAATTAATCCTTTAATTATTAAAAATTTCGAGTTATTCAAGTTATTCGAATTCCAATTTTACAACTTGAATTTTATTTATAAATTTTCGAATCAAGTTGAGTCTATGAAATTTCGAATTGAATCAAAACAAATCAAATATTTTTGCCTCGAATCGAGTTTTGCTCACTCCTGCCTTATTCACGATATATATATCCACATGAATATGATTTTAAAAAAAATTGAGATAGTATATAAAAAATTAAAATAAATATCGAACATGGCCGTTAATTTTTTGTAATGGTAATGAGATATTTTTTTTAAAAGAAAAAATTAAAAGTGATTTTATAATTTATTTTTAAAAATTAAATAATATTAAATTATTTATCACTTAAATTAACTAAATAATATTCAACCAATATAAATCCTATCTCACCTGTAACTATTGGTGCAAAAGAAAGGTTTTTTTTGTATAAAAAATATTTTAAAAAATAAATATTTAAGTTTATCTTAATTTTTTTTCAATGAATACATGACATGTACTGATATGAGAATTGAAAATACACATATTATACATAAGAATATTCGATTAAATTAAAAAAAAAAACAGATTTTTAAATTAAAGGAAAGATTGTTGTTCTTAGAGGTCAAGGGTTCGAACACCAATGATATCTGATTGAGCGATCAATATCCAATAATTAAAAGTATACTCTAAAATAAATACTACTATGATCATTATAATTAATTAAAAAATTAAATCCCTTAAAATTAATAAAATATTTAATATAGTATATAAAAATACAATATAATTATATATTTTAACATCTTATATATCTAATCCATTGTACATTTTTTATCGAGTAATCCACCGTACAATACTCGTACGTTATCGTATTAATACATTAATAAATAAATAATAAAAGCGACCAGACTTTTTCTTGTCCGATTCCTTTTCCCATATCTTTTTTACACGTCACTCCCCATCTATTCCACACAAAATGGGAAAAAAGAAGTCTCTTTTACTATAGAACGCAGCCGCCACGAATCTCCGATGAACAACCCCAACCGGTCCACTTCCGCCATGGAATTCAGCAGACCTTCCCGCTTCCGCCACCCTAAATCTCCATCAACTGACATATTCCTAGGCGTTTATCCCCACGCGTCTCCATCTGACTACCCTTCTTCCTCTTCCGTCGTCGGGGAAGAGCTCAACGAAGATGACATATTCTTCTCCGACAATAACTCCGATGGCCTCCGTAATTCTCTCCAGCGAACAACCTCTCTGTCCTCGTCCCCCCTTAACAATAAATCCTCCGAGAACTTTGGAATCCTGGCCGCCATACGAGACTCGTCTCGGCCGAGCTCCCATTTCTTTCAAAAACCCTCGGTTTCGTCGTCCGCATCGTCTTCCTCCTCCGCTATTTCAGCAACTTCATCCGCTTCTCGTTTAATCCCCTCGATTCCGAAACCGCCACAAGAACGAGTCCCAATCCTCGCTTCTTCGTCTTATTCTTTAGGAATTTATCATCAATCAGCGCCGGTTAACGTGCCTATTCTGGCGAAGACGATGAGGAGAAACAGTGAATTCGACGATGATTTGGAGTTGGACTTGGAGAAAGAAGGGGAAATCTTGCCGCCGCATGAGATTGTAGCCAGAAGCTTAGCACGGTCCCCCATGTTGGCTTGCTCGGTGGTCGAAGGCGTGGGAAGAACCCTAAAAGGAAGGGATCTTAGGAAAGTAAGGAATGCTGTTTTGAGACAAACTGGATTTCTTGACTAATTGTTGAAGGTATTCTGATTTTCTGTTTTATTGTTGTGATTATTGACTGTTGGATGTGGAAAAGTTCTAAGTATTCGATTAATGGAATCAAAATCTCTTGCTTTATGCATCATATTGCTTCGCCATTTATGTAACCATTAAGTATAGAAAACAGCATGAGCATTTAGAAACTAAAAGTAATTACCTTTATGCATATGGTAAATTAATCAAAGTAACCTTTGCTAAGTCATAGATTATGCCGAGTTGGTCATTGAAGGATTGTGTTACCGGTTGAATGCAGTGAGGTATTTCTGAAGAATGCTTGAATTTTGGCTTTCCTTGGAAGGTTTTATTGTTCATATGTTGCTAGTGTGCATGGTTCTGCATTGTCTTGGTTGGCTTTGTTGTTTAAGTGTTTATTCCGATCGAGTTCAATAGTTAAATGTTGGTCTATTTCATGTCAATGCTATCTGAAACAGAATAAGAACCCAGGGGCTTAGTACTGTCTAATAAGGCAAAACTATATGGTTGGTGGATAAGCTGTTCAAGTCACCAATTATATACTGTAAAAGCCTTGCTGAAACTCATGCATATGCCTCTGAGAACACATCTGAATTGAACTCCTTAGGTTGTAACCTCGGCAGCGAAACTTGAGGAAGAATCTGTGATCCACCGAAGCTTTTGGATTTTAGAGGATTGGATCATATTTAGTTATATGCTGCCGAAACTTTGCTGATGTAGGTACAGCCTACAGGTGTGTCCGAGACCTGTTATAGAGGTGTTAAACTGTTGCTTGTAAGACTAATTGAATTCCTATAGTCCCAACTATGGTAGCAAACTAGGGGGTTTATAAAAAACGACAGCCTAAAAAACGGTTGTCCTGAAATCTTTACATTTTTTTAAAGAAATTTGGTATACCGAAATTCTTACGACTTTTATAAGAAAAACGGTACGTCGTTTTTTAAGGCCGTCGTTCCCTAAAACTACCCTGCAAACTAGATCTATGGGAATTTCTGAAATTAAGAGGGTGGATTCTATTAGTATTTCTGAAGTTTTTCCAAAGTTTTCAGAATTCTCATTTTTTGCTTCAATCACTATACTTTTAGGGAAAATATCCCAATGTTTAAACTATATCTTAAACTTTAAGCTAGTTGGCTCTCAAAAACAGCATTGCATTTATTCCCAATGTTTCAAGTTCTTTCACTTGCAATTGTATGGGGAAGTCTGTTTTTTTGAGATACACCAGTTTAAACAAACTGTACACTAATAGGATATAAAATGGTGAATGCCTGAGCTCCGGAGATTTTCGGAAGCACCTTTGATTTTCAGTCGTAAAGAGGTGAAGCAGATGCCGAGGGTATGCCGTGGCAGAACTCATACACCAACAGACGGTGTTCATCCTCCAAGCCATATCCGATCAATTTCACAAGATTCGGATGATGAAGTTGACCCAGATAATTCACCTCAGCCTATGTAAGATTGAAGAAATTTTGAGGAAATTTTGAGACAACAATGTCAACACATATCATTTTTAAATCCTAATCAGGGATTAGGGTTTTAGGTTTTAGCCTTAGAATTTAAGGTTTAGGGTTTCAAGATCAGATTTTGAGACTGACCCTAATGCCCCTGAACGCCACACAAAGTTCTTAATTTCATTTCATTGCCCAAATTTAACAATACAACAAATCAGGAAGATAAAAAAATGATTTAAGAAAACGAAGGAAAACCACCCCTGGTTACATTAAACAGAAAAATTGATCTCTCTTTCTGAAACATTACACAACACCAACACCAATGATAACTTTGAGAATCCATGCAAGCATGCATGGTTGGATGAGGAAACCTTGATTTGCCCATTCTTAAAAACCACAATTCAGCAGCGATTGGACACTCATGGGGTCTGCACATTTGAATCTTTAGACTTGTTCTCCTCGGAGGATGGCCGGTTCTCTGTGTCTGATTGCCGGACATCTTCGATCATTCTTATAACTTCATCCATGTTTGGTCGCATGTCTGGTACCTTTGCGACACACGCCATCGCTATTTGTAACATCTGCACCATTTCTTCTTCAATGTTTTGGAACCTCATCAACTCAACATCAAACACCTCGGCTGTCCATTCCTCCCTCACCACAGATTGTACCCACCTTGGAAGATCAACCATGTCGTCCCTTCTAGGTGATTGTAGTGGTGCTTTACCAGTTAGCATCTCTAGGAGCAAGACACCGAAGCTGTATACATCTGATTTATGTGAGTGCTTGCGGGTTTCCATCACCTCAGGAGCACGATACCCCACCGTCCGGGATGGAGTTGCAGTGACATTCATAAGTGGGGTCAAACCCGAATCAGAGATGCACCCCTCGTGATCTTGACCGAGGAGAACATTCGAGGACTTGATATTTCCATGTGTAAACTTTGGACCTCCCATAGAATGGATGTGGAAAATTCCTCTGGCAACTCCAAGGGAGATTTTTACTCTGGATTCCCAGTCTAATGAGCTTCTTCCACCTCCCCTGTCTCCTGTTATCAGAATGCTCGAATTAATTACATCCATCTTTTCAACAGGCTTAATTACATTAGAAATTGTTTAAAACTCACAAGAAAAGAAAAGAAGTACCATGCAAAAGTGTGGATAAGCTACCGCCTGGTATGTAGTCATAAACTAAGAGCTTCTCATCCTTGGAGTAATAATAAGCACGGAGTGGAACAACATTCGGGTGCTGCCCGACCCTTCCTATAATCTCCATCTGCTGCTCGAAATCTTTCTTCCCCACAACTACTTCCTTCAATCTTTTGACTACCACTGTTGTCGATTCCTCCAGAACAGCCTTGTATGCTGTGCCATAGCTACCCTTTCCCAGAACTTCAGCTGAAGCCCTTAATAAATCCTCAAGGTCGAAATTATAAGAACATCCTTCAAAGAAAACTAGCTTGTTTTTCTCAGGTTCTTGCACCCCACTCCCGAACTCTTCTTTCGGTTTCTCACTCCTGCCACCGCCAGATGCCTTCCCCTTTGATATACCACTTCCTCCATTGTCTTTTTTCTTCAGACAGCAGCACAAGATGATTAAGGCTAAAAGAAACAACACTACAGAACCTCCAACTGCAATGGCAATGATAACTCCCAAACTCAGTTTCCTTTTTGAGCTTTGTTTTTGAGGAAGCATTGGTGGGGGTGCAGAAGGAGAAGGAGAAGGAGAGGGAGAGGGAGAACAGGCTTGAAGAGGAGGACCACACAATAGTGAGTTTCCTACAAAGGATGAATTAGGAAATCTTTGGAGAGATGATGGGATCGAACCGCTAAGCTGGTTATAGCTTAAATTCAAAAGCTTGAGCCTAGTGAGGTTAAGATTAGGTATGGATCCAGAGATATTATTGTTCTGAAAGTTCAATCGAGTGAGTGATGTTAGGTTTTGTATTGTCTGTGGAATGTTGCCAGTAAAAGAATTGAATGAAAGGTCCAATACATTGAGTTGGAGGGAAAAGGAAGTAGGAAGATCACCAGTGAAGTTATTATGTTGAAGGTAGAGGTATTGGAGTGATGGAAGAGTGGTGATATCCGAAGGAAGATCACCATTAAAGCGGTTAGATCTAAGGCTGAGAGTCCTGAGGGAACCTAGTTTACCAAGAGTGTTGGGCGGGATACGGCCTATAAATCCAACCCCAGGGAGCCTGAGGGTGGACACACTAGAATTATCATGTGAGCAAGTAACACCAAACCAGGAAGCGCATATTGGGTTGCTTGAGCTCCAGTTTAGATTTCGACGGTGGGGGACAGCAGCAAGAAATTCAAGGAGGGCTTGCTTATCGGAGTTGAGATCAGCAATAACTAGAGGAATAAAAATAGTTATGACAACGAGGGAAGAAAACACAGAACTCATGCAGAACTCCATTGGTTGTTGTTTGGCACAGGGAATATGACAATGTTTATGGTTATGTAAATGCAATATCTGTAGTCTCAACTGATTTCCTGTTCCAAAGAAAAGACCAGAGAACACATCAGGGGGATGCATGATGGAAAACTCAAAAAGTATTTATGGAAAAGAATGCTATGCTACATCGACTACACCATTCGGTCGCAAGAATGAAAGTACATAAACAATCATAGGCACCTGGAGAAAAGCAAAATAAAGAGCTTAGACTATCTCAGATGACCTATTAGTTATCTGGCAGAAACCAATACATCCTGAAGGTCATCGAGATTCATGCTCAGCAGCAGTTGCTGAAATTTAAAGTAGCCAAGTAGCTATGCTTTTATACTTCTCAAAGGAGGGGAAAACACAACCAATAAACATGTACACTGACATTTTCTTCTATATCCATTTTGGAAGGAGGGAAAAGTACTTGGTAAGAATGTACTTCGATGCTATGCTCTTTGAGGATCAATGGTTTCTAAAACTTTAACTATCTTCTGAAACAAGGGGAAACATATTCGATAAGAAGTGTACGAGTCATCTAACAAGGAATGAGAACTAGCAAACATATAATTCAATCACTGAAAAGCAAGGCAAAACACATCCAAGAAGAAAGTACATCAGCATTGCCTGGTCACAAGAAACAACCAACTCATTCCACATGAGAATTGACATTTTCTTGATGTATTTTAAGTTTTAACAATACAAGTCATATCATTTCCTTTTCCATTTTGTTAATAATATTTGCTGCTTCTTTTTTCAAGTAAGAATGTATCTTCCAAGGCATAAACCTGAAAGATAAGACTAGGACAAGGTACCCTAAAAGGAGAAGAAATATATTTGGGTTAAAAATCTCTGTTATCCTACTAGCTTAAGCTTACTAAAGGGCCTAGAAGGAAAGTAAAAAAATTAAAATTCAAAGCTAAAGTGAAAAAGGGGGTTTACTTATCCAAAAAAGGGGGGTTTAACAGCAAAGGGCCAACATAAGTGTTTTTTTCCATTAACGAGCTGCAAGAGAAGAATATACTTGGGAGAAAGAAAAGGTTGACCCTTTCAGCCCTAGAAATAACAGAGAAATTTTTACAGATAAATTGTGATAACTAAGACTGCAATTTCATAAGAGTTCAAAGATTTTGTACCTAAAGTAACAGTCTTTTTCTTTTAAGAAAAGGGAATATTCAAAATTTTAGAGTGGTTGAGGAGGAAGAGGGTAGAGTAGTTGAACCACCTAAGCTGCATTGTGCAAGAAAAGAGAAAATGAAAGCCTGAAAAATGAAAACTTTGAGAGCATATAAGAAACCCACAAATTGTTGAATTACCAGTCACTAAAGAAATTTGAGCTGATGTTAAAAAAAACACTAGAACATTCGAGGGACTGCACAGATCTACAAGCTTGATTATGAGAGGAAAACAATCAATAATGAAAAGAAGATAACTAAAAAGAAAAGTGAATTGCAGAAGAAGAAGAAAACCTGGGGAAACAACATCCAAATCCAAATGAGGACATAGGGGGGGAGCTTGGAGTTTGGTGAAGGTAAAAACTAAAAAGTGAGTTCAGGGTTGAAAGGAAATATCCCCAGCAGTCGGCAGCATTTGTACTTGATAAAAGAACCAAAAGCAGGATTTCAATTCAGATCCGAAATTTAGTGAAACTGAAATGAGCAACAAGCCACAAACTCCAACTCATGCAGCATCTGCATCAGTTACAAATGAAGCCGGTGCTCATTGAAACAGGAGACTGCATTTAAGAGTTGAGAAAAATAAGCCATGAATGGTTTGTCTTGGCTGGACTTGTTGGCTTCTAAATATACAATATTTATAATACAAGTGGTTTTGGATCTGAAGGAAAAGAATAAAGCTGAAGTTCAAAGTAAACCAAACCTAACCTTATGTCAGTTTTATTTATGTTTTGTAATTGGTATTTTGAAAGATAAAGAACTGATGCTGAGGTTAAGCTGCTTTACTCTCTTGAGCTGAAAATGTCTTTGCTAAAGGTCTAGCTTTCCTTTTTCCTACACAATCCACTTATATTGCTCTACTATTTACCCACTCTACCACTAAACTCATTGCTTTTTCAGCCACTCGTTCGCTCTTTCCAAGTCCAACCCACACTCTGACCCTAAATGCTCTACAGGAATGAACGTTCCTAGTAGGATTTAAACCCGAAGATTAGAAGAAAGAGATGAGAGCTGGTGAACAGTTTTTACTTATCTGTCATCAGTGGCAGATGCAGGTTATGACAAGGGGTGAGTACAACTTTTTATTTTTAAAAATTTTATGAGTTAATCTTTAAATTTTTTTAATATTTATAAGTTATACTCACCCTGAGATTTTAAAATTTTATGTGTCCTTCCCTGAAATATTTTTTAGATCCGTCACTGTCTGTCATCAACACTTATTCATACTTTTAAACCATAAAAACGAATGAAACCAGCTGTGGTTATAAAAAAATCAATATATGTATCTCATCTCATGGGTAGAACATGTGAAGAGAGATAAAACTATATTATTTTTTGTAATTAAAACTATAAAACTGCATTATACCTATCTGTACCAGTATTCTATATCTTTCAGAATGCTAAACCCTAAAATAAAATAAAAAACCAGAAGTGAATCCAGTCCAAACATATGCTGCCAACTGCTTCAATGAATACTACAGACCTTGACGTGTGTGTATATATATATATATATATATATATATATATATATATATATATATTATTAAACACGTCTATATCTGCAACATTCTCTTATTAATACTATATTCTGCACTTGATTGTTTTATCGACTCTACCACCTTGTATGTCCTGATATAATATAAGATTAGCGATTATTAAATTACGAAAGAAAAATTTTAATAAAATAAATTTATTTTGGTCATTAAAGTTTTAAAATGTCAACATTCTCTTGTTTTAGATATTGAACGTTTTTGTTACTCATTTGTTAAATTTTTTATGACATCTATTCATCGATAAACGAAAGAATATTTTTAAAATTTGAACGATAGAAAACTCTATCAGTACGAGAGAAGCAACATACTAAGTAACGAGCTCCATCTGATGGTGGAAGAGAAAGATTGATGAGAGAGAAATAAAAAAAAAAAATCATCGATTTGTAAATTTTGGAGTACTCTTTATTAAAATAGAAATAAAATTCAGACTCAAAAAATTGAGACGAAGTGATTAGTGATATTTATGATCGAACAACCACCATATATCTATGATTGTATGAGATTTAAGAGTGATAAAAAATCTAAATTTTAATAAATAAATTAAATCTTTTTAAAACTTTAATAACTAAAATAAAATTTAAAAACGAAATTCAATGATAACTTACTTAATTTACCTTTTATTTAAGGTGTTATTATTATGTTATGGACTACAAAGATATAAAGTTGTCGTGCCTTTTGTTTTAGGGAATGTACACGTTGTTCCTCTATTATTACTTCCCTTCGACTGTCGTTGGCTTGGTCTTCTTAGAGATGGGTATAGGTCGGGTTAGATTTTTAATTCACTCGTATCCAATCTGAAGAATCATACTATCTATCTGTTATCTGATTCGATTCGGTTTTACGGTAAAAAAATTCGATCTGACCTAATTTTAAGCTTTAAAATCCGACTCGATTCGAATCATTAAAAAATTAACATTTTAAGGATTTAATTATAAAAAAATAAAATTTAGAGATTTAATCATAAAAAAATAAAATTTTAATGACCTAATTATATAAAATATATATAAAGAGAGATCATTATTGCAAATATCCATAAAATATATGAAAAAGTTATACTATTAGTCCCGGGTTGGATCGGATTTTTTTCACCCTAGATCCGAACCCAAACCTAAACCCGACTCAATTTTTTACTAAAAAATTTAAGTCCTTAAATCGAATTGAATCAAAATCAATCAGGTTCGGGTTCCGTGTTCACAACCACTACTAAATTATTAATTTAATTCTTCAGATGCTCTAACCATGCAAAATGGACAAATAGGGTGGAAATTATTTATTTTTTTATGCCTTCTTTTATACCTTCGTTTCAGATTATAAGATTTAGAGTTTAGGGTTTAAAGTTAAGAGTTATGATTAGGGTTTAGGAAATTAAAAATAGAGTGTAGACTTTAGGGTTTAAGATATAAAAAATAAGAGTTATAATTAAAATTTTAATTTTTAATTTTTTTTAAAAAAAAACATAAAAAGAGAATAAAAAGAGAATTCATACGGACTTAATTTCATGCCTTAACACATGATAAGATCCTACTCAGAACAACAAAACAAAACACAAAGATGTTAAGAATATAATATTTAAGTTTGATATATTAATACATATATAATTATTATTTATCGAAGACAATAAAATTAAGAAGAATTTTTAATTTAACGGTATGTTAATCATTATGAAAATATTTTTTATATTTTATATTTTATTATAAGATTTAATGGAGTAATCTCATTATTTTTCTTTCTAAATATATTATATTTGTAATATTTTTTATAATATTTTTAATAAAATCCAGATATTATTATTAAAAATATAAATTTAGGAATATTTATTATAATTTTAATATCGTTCGTGGAATTATTTTTTATTAGTGATTTTGAATAGTAATAATAATGTATATATGATTATTATCGGGTGCACTAATAATTATTTTTTTCGAGGAGCAGAATTTAAAATTGTGACACTTTTATCTTTAATTTTAAAATTTACTTTGGGTACACTTGTTATGATTCTACACAAGAATCAATGATTTGTTATGTCTACTGTGCGGAGAAATTATATCATGGGTAAGTCTTATCACGTCATCCATAGGATCAATCATTAAAAATTATTTATCTCATATTTTTTTCATGTCATATTTTTTTAAATGAATCTTCACTCGTATTTACTTTTAATTCATTTTAAAAACAATTTTTTCAAGTGAAGATTTATTAAAAATATATAATATAAAAAAATTGATGAGATAAATGATTTTTAGTGGTTAATATTTTGTCCGAACGCGTAATGAAACTTACTTATAATATAATTTCTCTTACTATGTGGGGGTAAACAAATATTTTATGTAAAAAGTATTTATAAAAATTAATGAATTACAAATTTAGTGATAAATGATTTGTATATAAATCCATTAATTTTATGTTTAGTTGTTTAAAAATAAACTTCAATTCTTTAAATAAAAATATATAAAAAGATAAAATCACTTCTATATTATTTTTTAAAAAATATTTATAAAAATTGATGAATGGTCACCGGTTTTACTAACAAAAATTTAATCTTGTTACAACGATTCAAAATGACTTCATCAAATTTTAATAGAAAATAATTAAAATCGTATGAACTTATTAGCAACGGTCTAAACCCGTGAGATTGCACAAAAATACGTTACTACAAATGAAGAGTCAAATCATTGTAAAGACAAGCTGTTGTTTCACTATCAGTATCACACCTCAGCTTCCCCCCCGCTTCTAACAACCCTGTGATGGCTAGAGTTCTTCGTTATCGGATATCGAATCGGACTGAATCTGTTTTTTAGATATTTAGATTTTTAGATCGATGATATATTAATTCGTATTTCATTCAGAAAAAATGTATGTCCACATATTTGGGTATCGGATATTCAAATCAGATAATCGAAAATTCGATTATCCGAAAATATAATTTGATTAAATTATTCTTTTAAATTTAAAAGTTGTATTTATAAAAAAATTAGAATTTAAAATATAATATAAAAATAATTTTCACCCTTAACGTTTATATTTTTTGTCACTTTGACCCTCATTCTTTTTAGGAATAAATTTAGCCCTTGACCTATGTCTTTTTAACAAATAACTCATTTTTTAACTATCATGATAACTGAATCGTTAAAAATTTAATAATGATGATATGTCATATATATGTAATAATATATTTTAAATAATTTAACATCTAATATATCAAATACATACACGCGGAATATAATTTTATTCCAATCTAAAAATATAAAATAATTAAAATTTAAATAAAATATTAAAAATTAATTTTTTATTCATTAAAAAATAATTAAATCTAAAACAGAAGGCTGCTAAACATTCTCAACCTTAACTATAGTAAAATCAAAATTTTATCTAAAAAGGTATGAACATAATCTGAAAAGAAAGGGTTTTGTATAGTTTGTTATCAGTGAATCAAAGATAAAGGATTTTGATAATAATCAATTGAATTTTTATTATTTTAGTTTAGAATTTAGGTATTTTAGTTTTAATCTAAATCGGAGTTTTAAGGTTTTATAAATATATTTTAGTTTAGTTAGGGTTGAGAATGTTTAGTAAATTTTTGTTTTGGATTTAATTAATTTTTAATATTTTATTTAAATTTTAATTGTTTTATATTTTATACTGGAATAGAATTATATTCTAGATATATGTATATATTTAATAGGTTAGATTCTATGTTATTTAAAATATATTATCACATATATATGACATGTTATCATTATTAAATTTTTAACGATTTAGTTATCATAGTAGTTAAAAAATGAGTTATTTGTTAAAAATACATAGGTTAAGGGCTAAATTTATCAAAAAAAAAAATAAGGGCCAAAATGATAAAAAATATAAACGTTAAGGGTGAAAATTATGTTTATGCCTATAATAAACAACAAATTATTAAATACAACAAGATTCACATTTATAAAAGTTTTAATTTTTTAGAATTTTAAATATAACAAGTATTAAATTATTGAATATAACAAGATTAATATTAATAAAAATTAAAATTTTGGATTCTCAATTTTTCAGATAATTCAAAACTTAAAATATTATGATCCGTATCTGATTCGAAAAATTTAAAAACGGATCGAGTATTTGATCCAAAAATAAAAACTGAATCAGATATCTTAATTTTTAGATCAAATCAATGAATAATCAGATCAGATATTTTAAACTACCCCTAATGATTTAATGATTGTAACAGACGATAACAAAATACCTTAAATATTGAAACAAATAAAAGAGACCATTTTTCATGATTATTTTAAACATATATTTTTCATTTTTATTTGATGATTATTCACCCCGGAGGTTGAGGATATTTACCTAACTAAATTTCAAAAATTATTTTTTTTTTAAATTTAAAAATAGTTAACCTGCACAAGTGGGTCATTTTAGAGAAATAATGGTGTTTTAAAACAATAATCGAGGATATAAGAAAAAAGAGAATATATTTTAGAAACTATCGTAATTGTTTTAGTAAAAGGAGATAACGACATGTACACATGCTGTTACCCTTTAAATTATTATTTTTATTCCATTAAACAATGTATGAGCCATGCATAATAAAAGAGAACGTCATGTACACATGGTATTATCCCATTTTACTATTGAAGTTTCTAAAATATACTCTCCTTCCCCTTGTATCCTTAATTATTGTTTAAAACTCTATTATTTCCTTAAAATGACGTGAACAAGTGGTTCAAGTAAAAAAATATTCATTTTTTAAAAAATGAGATTAAATATCTATATATGCAAGACAGGTATGTTTTTAAAGTATTAAGAATAAATAAATAGATACCCCATATATTTATACCTAATATAATTTTAAAAAATATATCGTTAAAACGATAAATTATGTTGGCTGTTTTGGTAAGATATGTTACACCCTCAAAATAGGATGTGAGTTCAAACCTTAAAAATAACATTATGAAGAGAGGTAGTCTCGTAAATCGGACATATACAGAAAAAGAACATATATATATATTACAATAAAAATCTAAATATAATTCTCTAAACCTACAACCCTAAACTTTAACGTAAATTCCTAAAACTATTTTTTCATATATATATGATTTTGCTATACAAAATTCTTAATTAAGGTAATGTTTAAGAATTATTAGATTCTTATAATTTATCTTTATTTTTTAATAGAATTTAGTAAGATATTTACTTACAGATGTAAAACAATTAAAGAACTGTAAGTAAAAATAATTTTATGAATAACATAATAAAAATAATCTATAATATAATTTTTGTTATAGCCTTTATGGGTAGAAAAATATTTATTCAACATTAATGAGTAAACCAAACTTTTGGCTATCAATGGAATTGAATATTCCAAACGATAAGTCAACTTAGTAGGTAATTTAAGGGACACGGTTTTCTCTGCCAATGTAAAAGTAGTTAGCATTAAATAGAGAACTACATATTGTGAGTTAATATCAGAATAAATTATTTTAAAATAAATAATAATGTGTTTTAGTAAAAAAAAAAATTATTTTAAAATATTTAAATTTAAATAATGTTTTTTATTGTTTTTTAATTATTTTTAAATGAATTAAAATTTTAAAAATTATAAAAAATATAAACGCAATAGAACTATAGTTTCTAATATGTTAGTAATATTTTAAAAATTATAAAGATTTAATGGTCAAAATTGATTAAAGAACTTAATTGATTCAATAATTTAGTTGAATGTAAAAATATTTAAGAGTTTAATTGAATTTTTCAAAAGTTAAAGAATTTTTATATCATTAAGCTTATTTTTATTATTCTATTTAAGTATATAATCAAATTTGAGTACAATTTCATATATAAAATAAACCCATATATACATCTAAATAAAGATGTTCGAACTTGGATCAGATAAATAATCTTTTAAAAGGGTCATCAATATAATATACTTTTACAATATTCGATCCGATTTAATTAATAAATGAGTTATATACTGACAGATAAACAAAAAGAATCTTATCCACATGAAAAAGTAAATAGAATTTAGGATGATCAATGGTTTTCCCCACAAAATTTTATTATCCTAAAGATTACAAAAACTAGCATATAGCTAGTAAAGCAAGGGCACCCAAAACATAACACCTGAAGGGTGTCTGCCCTTGATAATACAAACAATAACACTATATCATATGGTATTTTACTCTTGGTATCTAAGTTCAGATGCTTCAGTTTGATGCATCCGAACTGTACAATAAATCAGACCAGACACAACAGATTTACCCAAACATGGAAAGAGAAGGAAGAGAACATGCATAAACTTCACCTCCATCGTGCTAGGACGGGCACGAATGTGTAGCAATGGGGATACTTCAAGTTTTGTTGTGATCCGGTTTCTGTATACACGGCTATATTTTAAGTTTCAGGCCTCAACTTACACTGGCTGCGTCTAAAGCGTCGATGGAACTATTTTGCTGTGTCCACAGCTGTGCATATCGTCCTGCTTTCGCCAACAGAATGTCATGTGATCCATGTTCAATGACCTTGCCGCTCTCCAGAACGATTATCTGAAAAAATGTAGAAGGCTTCATAATTTCAGTGACAACAAATATGCTTATTTCTTAGATGATGAAAGCAAATTATTTTGAAAAATGCAAAAAGAAAAGAACACAGAAGTAGATGGATTTTCGGGCTGAATTGGTAGTAGAAGATAATAAAGACGTTTTTGCAGATGCTGCCCAGTATTTAAAGTGTGAGTAATCTGAAATTGCTGAAACTATTTTAATGGTTTGCTACAGTTTGCCTACTACTATATACCTTAGTGTGTAAATTTTTGAACTAATACTCAACATAGTTGCCACAGAATCTAGTCCACTGGACACGGATAGGGAAAGGACAACGAGAAAAGAAAAAAAACCTGTTTTACCGGCTAATGGTATAATCAATCGGGTGGAAATCGTTTGCCTCTTTCTCATGCCTCCATTCGTGCCTCCGCTTCAAATTAGAGGATTTAGGGTTCAAAGTTAGGGGTTGTGGTTAGAGTTTAAGGAATTAGGGGTAAGGTGTAGTTTAGGGTGTAGGATTTAGGATACATAAAATAAGGGTTAGGTTTAAAATTTAATTTTTTAGAAATTTTCAACAGGAGGCATGATAAAGAGGCAACAGATTTTTACTCTAATCAATCACCTTGTAAGAATTTCTCAAATGTTTTAGCCCAAGGATAGAAGGCAAATAACCTTATTTTTAGTAATATACCTATTTAGAATAATTTATTTTAGCAAGTATTTTATAGCACTTAAAAAGTTCTTAATTTTAGTTTCTTATTTTACAAGAATAAATTTCCATGTAACCTCTATTTAAGAGAATGAGAGTAATAAAAGACAGATGTTCATTCCAATCATACAGGTCAAGACTCACTCTCCTGAACAAGTCTTAGGTTAAGAACTCCCTAAGACAAGTTCTATATATTATTAATCATAGGTTCTTCACTAGGTAGGAATCACAAGGAATAAGGCTTCATCAATCTTAGCGGAAAGAATTATCAAAGCCAAAGTAGTATAAGCAGAGTCACATATGGCGGCAAGTCTCGCATAAACCAAGTTTAAATTGGGTAATCGGTAGCAACAATTATCACTTCAACTACAGTGACTTCATTTATTGCAGTGGAAATTGCGAACAGGAGTTAAATGGGGGAAGGGGAGCAGTAAGCAAGGAAACCACCATTTCAGAATAAACAATTATCACTACAACTACAGTATGTCTTTCAATAGAAATATGTAACCTCTATTTAAGAGGCAAATAGAGAATGGAATAAAACAATCCAGAAATTTATTCTCTCAAACGAGTCTAAGTTTTAAAATCCTTCGACAAGTTCTGCTTGTACATCTTAGGTCATTCGCGAGGAAGAGATAAATACGGGAAAGAGCTCTGTAAAGAATCATTTAGTGACTCGATCCATATCCAGGGACAGCAACAAGTATGCTCCTGGGCCATTAGTTTGGTTACACTTAGACCTCGACAAAAGTCACTTACGTGAAAGCTTGTTTTATGCGCCTTTTCAACAAGTTTTATGTCGACCATAAGAAGTCAAAGGTTTTGATGACGGAAAGGAAAACATAACCTTGTTTTAGAAGTATTCCTAATTAGATTAACTTATTTTAGCAAGTATATTACTGCAATTAAAAGTCTTTAAGTTTAGTTTCTGTTAGAATAATTTCTATGTAAAACCTTCTCCTAAGGTGTGTGAGGTTAAGAATTTCCTACTACAAGTTCAGTATATTATTATCACATGTTCTTCTCGAGGCAAGAATTGCAAGAAGGGAAAAACATCATCAATCGAAGCAAATTTTCCCGTGGATCACCTATGACGCAATCCATAACTCATAAACTTAACGCGTAGATACCAATTTCAAAACAACACATGCATGGCACAGAATTTCCATAGACATCCATACCTCATCGCACTGCATTGCTGTTGTAAGCCTGTGAGCAATGAAGATTGAAGTCCTATTATTCGCTAGTGACTTCAATGCATTCAATATCTCTGCTTCAGTCGTACTGTCAAGGGCACTAGTAGCTTCATCACACAACCTGTGAATAGGAATGAACAGAAAATCATGCTCTGTATACAACAAACAGAAGAAATATGCTTTCCTTTGTGTGTGTTTGGGTGGGTGGGTGGGTGGGTGAGGGACTATTATTTTCAACTGAGAATGAAAGGACATCATCTTATTTACCTTCATTGGCCCAAATCTATGCACATAAATAATAAACTCAAAATAAGGAAATTAAACACTATAAACCAGTAATACACCAAGTACAACAGTAGTGGTTAAGATATGCACACATAACATGTTACACCAAGAAGGAATGCTTACAAAATGGCTGGAGCTTTCAGGAATGCGCGAGCAAGAGCTACGCGTTGTTTCTCACCACCACTTAACTGGCAACAAAAGTTCCTAATTAGTTAGAATATCTAGAGAATACCCAAAGGCAATTTATATAAGTGACCTTTTTCTCATTAGAGTTCAGTGGACTGGAATTTATCATCAGCATTGATTTATTGAATAGTACATTGATAGTTCAACTAAAAATCATAACATCGAAGAAGCCTTAATCAGGCATAAGACCATTCTTACGATTCAAACAATCATGAATAGAGCCTCTTACCTTAAGCCCTCGTTCCCCAACAACAGTCGAATATTTTTCAGGGAAGTTCATGATAGTATCATGAATAGCAGCCTGTTTAGCAGCATCATAAACCTATATGGAAACAAGAGTGAGACTGTAACATTATAAATAAAAAAATAAACCAAAAACAAATGCAGTGAAATATGACACTAACCTCTTCTTTTGTCGCTGAAAGACGACCATAATGTATATTGTGAAATATTGTATCATTGAACAGTACCTGCCCATAGAGTACAACTGGTGTTCTTCAATGGTTTATGCATAAATAAGCAAGTAAAATATACAAAGTTGCCTGGTGAACTAACTGTATCTTGTGGCACAACACCAATAGACTGTCGAAGACTATCCAATGTTGCATCTCTTATGTCTTGCCCATCAATCCTGATCTGTACAGAGAACTGGCCAGTGAGTCAAACGGTAAAAAGGGATGATAAATTTCTGGTCTTAAATGAAATGGCACCATCATGCAAAAAGTATAGCTCTCCCAATGAGCAACAATATGGAGTTTATATATGATTCAAAATTGTATACTTCATCATGAAGACTGTTAAGAATAAGACCATCAACTTCAGAATTAAAGATAACCAAAACCAAAAGCATGCATTGGTGAATTATAGTATAACTGAAAAAAGCACTTGTTATTACACTTCCTGAATGAGCATCAAAGAATCTGAAGAGCAATCGAAGAATGGTTGACTTGCCTGAAAGCAAATTTAAAATTGATTATATCAATGGTTAAATATAAGACAATACAAGAGTTTCGACATCAAAAACACAATTAGCTAAAAGTCTGTAAACATGGATGATGTTGTAACCAACTGAAAATCAAAATTAAAGGCAAGTAAGAAAAAGAAAAAATATATATTTTGCTTGAAATTATGCACCACCATTGCACCATCTCAGCGAGACATTTTCAACTAAACATTTGAAGCTCCACACACTTTCCATTATTCCATACACCCGAAGCAGAAATAGTTTTCTCTTAGTCATGCATGTAACGCTCGAGTCTTGGGAGTTTGAGCATTCACCAGGTGAGACAATCATAACATTAGAACAGACATGGATTAAAGGACTTAATATACCCTTAACCTACAAACTTGACACGCCAAATGCAAATACCAAGTATGAGCTTCCATATGAAGCCTTACCACTTCCACTAGTTCCTACAATAGCCACACTTTTCCCAGCTGGTACAGTAAAAGATATCCCATCCAGAATCTTTCTTTCTGCCAGGTAACTATTGTAATAAAGAAAATAAAGTTAGACAAATTCAGTAGACACTAATTCGTGTACAAGGTTAAACTAAACTGATAAATGATGAAAAAAGTTACACAGAGAAACTAAGCACTCATGGTTGGTCAAACCTCAATAACTTCTCTTAACAATTGAAGTTCATGATTTTTGTTCAGATTACAACCATTATGAATAAATATATGATTGATTAAATTAACAAGTAATGATGAACTAAAATGGTTTGGTTCATTTAATCCAAACGAATTTAAGATACTACATTACTTTCCAACATGTTAATAAATCGGATGGAGTCACACATAATAGAACGTGACCAGAGCAAGATTAACTTGAATATAATTTAGACTTGATTAAAAGTTCAGAACCTGAGGGTTATATAAATTAAAGTCTAAGAAGAATAGTCAATGGTGAAAATCATACATAAGAAAAGGCTAGGTTAACCTCCCGTATAAAAGGAAGGCTATGGCACCCCTATTTAATAAATTGACTCATCATTTTCTTTAGACTTTACTTGACATGAAAGACAAAAAGAAGTGAGAATGAAATATTTGCTAATCTAACGGTTAAGGTACAAATTTGGAAAGTGGTTATGAATCTTTAACCATTTGATTAACAAACTTTCTGTTCTCATTCCTTCCAATCCTTCATACCAAGCAAAACCTTAACGTTTGCTAATTCTTGAGAGAAAACTAGAGGGCAATTTGATAACACTACTACCATAGTATTTTGACAAGCTTCCTCTCATCATTGTAGTCTTGTAGAAGTTTTTTTCTCTCTCTTGTTGGTATGGACTAGGTAACTAGAAGCTGAATACTTACTGAACAACACAATTTGTTCCAATCTTCCAGAACAAGAGGTATGCTCTATGCAATTAGAGTTGTATAATTGTACAACTTATCAAAGTGATCCAATCATTGGGAAATTTTAAAAATTTTAAAATCTGCTGTGTTTTAATCTCTGGATATATTTATAATCATCTCCCAATACAGTACAGTTTTTTTTTTCAATTCTACCACATAAATTTTTAACAACAATTTTATCAATATATAGCAAAATAGTAAAACAACATAATGACCGGCCTTTTCCTTTCTCTTTTTATGTTAGAAATATCTAGACAAGAAATCTAGTATCTCTCCATTTCCTTTATTTTCCTTTCATAGCCCTTTTCTCAATCAAGCACAGGGTAACATCTGAATCACTAGAATAATCTAGCTCTACTAAATACACAACTAGAGGCAGCTTGCCCAATTATTTGCCTATACAGTATACACTAAATGCAAATGGTTACCTTCAGAACATGGCTAACTATAAAGATAACAGCTAATCACCTGAAATGCACATTGTCAAACAGAATGCTTCCCCCATTCAGCTTCAGAGGCTTTGCATCTTTCTTGTCACTGATATCAGCCTTCTCCTGCAACAAATTAATAAGTTGAATAACTTACGTTAGGAACGCAACATAATATGATCCTTATGTCACGTTGAACAATTTCTGAATTACTAAACTGAATTCACCAGTGCTTTTGATATGGATCATGAACACTAGACACGATTAGGGTTTCAAAAATAACCCAAACCACTCAAGTTTGGATCCAACCTGGTCTTATAGGAGTTCCTTTAAAACAATCTGGTTGAAAGGCAGGGTAGTTATTTTGTTAAAACTTTTGGGGTCGGGTGAAAACATTTTAGATAAAATTTGTCCCACCCAAGGATATTTACTAAAATACCTCTTTTTTAATTTTATATATATATTTTTTATATGGCCAAGTTAGAAATTCCTAGTTTTTATAAGATTTTATAACATGTATTTGGTTCGATTTGTAAAAATTAATGTAATAAAAGAATTAAGTAAAATGTTGAAGTGGGGCAATCAGTGTCGGGAATATTTTCTTCTTATGGCCAAGGTGGGGCTAAAAGATAAATAAAATTAGGTTTGGGGCAGGTTCAGATATATACTTACACATACAAATAAGCTTGGGTCACTTTGGCCCGCTTTGTGCCATCTCTGGCACAGTATCTAAAATAGAAAACCAGAGCAAACAAAATTCTCTGCTTGTCTAGTTTTTAACTATATTTGGAAAAATGATTTCATAAACTATAATGCAGCTCAACTCAGGAATAGAACTTCAAAGAACAAAAGAAAGCGTCAAACATCAAAGGCAATATATAAAGATACTTTTAATCAACAGATACTTTATCATGAAATACCTCAAGTAACTGAAACATGGATTTCATGTCAACAAGACTTTGTATGGTCTCACGATAAACACTTCCAAGGAAATTGAGAGGGAGAGAGAGCTGGAAGAGTAGCCCATTCACCATAACCTGTATTTTTCAAATTTACAAATAGTGGACATCAGATTATTCAACAACTATTTTCTTTTGAAAAATTCAAAGAAAATAAACTTTTGGGACAAGTACAATCCAACACAACAAGAAAATGTTATACCAAATCACCAACTGTCATTTGGCCATTCATAATTCCATGTGAACATAAAACCATAGCAGTGGATAGAGCTGTGCTAAATATCACATTTTGGCCAAAATTCAGAAAAGCAAGACTCCGTTGTGTTTTCAAGGCAGCATCTTCATACCCTAGAAAGAGGTAAAGAAGAAGCGGGAGAAATAGAAGTAGTATCAGAAAAAGTGTGAAGAATCAAAAGCATAAATAGTAGACAACTTTGCTTTAATATTGTCTAACCCTATGTGTAAAGTCACCAAAATATCCTCCTGTAAATGAATAGAAGTTCAGGGATAGGCATAGCAATTTCCATGTACTAACAGTAAGAAGCAAGAATATGACAGGTAACATATGAAAAGTTCAGGGATGTTCTTACCTTAGAAGGCATCACATTGGGAACTTGGAAGCAAGTTAAAAGAAATATGGAACACATTTGCAATGCATGTATGTGCCTCTACTGAACAAGTTTAAGCAATTGGAAGTGTTGACTTTCCAATGTTTCGCATCACCTCTAGTTAACAAAGTTCTTTACTGATTACTAGAATTCAACTGTGAACAAACTGGTAAATTCAACTGTTGACTTCCAAGGTTACTAGCATGTAGAAGCTCAATAGATTGGTTATGCAATAAAATACATTCATTTTAATTAATTCTTAATATACGAAGTGGTAAATTTAGTATAACACTTAAGATAATGAGGCTAGCATTTACAGGTAAATGACAAATTCAAATAGGATTGAGTTGGACCAGAATTCCATTCTTTATATCAGCTTTACAAGATAGTGTTTTGATGGTTTTATATTATTTCCATATTGAGAGGAACTTACTTGCACTTAAAAGTCTAGAGTCTGCCTAAAATACTTACTCTTTAAGAACTCGTCATACTTTTCAGCTTCGTAAGCTTCATTGTTGAAATACTTAACTGTCTGAAATATAAGAACCAAGAAAAACAATAAATCAGGTATTAAAGTGGGGCCATATATGGGGGGTGGGGGAGGGATTATCCAACATGGAACGATAAAAGGTTCATAGATTAGAATATAGCCTCACCTCATAATTGATAAGTGAATCAATGGCCCTTGTACTTGCATCATTATCAGCTTTATTCATAGCCTTCCTAAACTTGGTTCTCCAC
The DNA here is from genome assembly GCA_035048815.1 of Abelmoschus esculentus. Lineage (NCBI taxonomy): Eukaryota > Viridiplantae > Streptophyta > Magnoliopsida > Malvales > Malvaceae > Abelmoschus > Abelmoschus esculentus. Next base: position 3,260,072 of record JAUCBN010000032.1, read on the forward strand.
TGAAAATAACAAGAAAAGCTTAAGCAAGTAAAATGTTTCACTCCTCACAAGTTAAATTAAATATCCTGAAGAAGTATTGGCAAAAATGATGGTACCTGAGTCACAGTTAAAGTAAATGCAATATATGCAGCAACGGAGAGAGAAGTTATCCAAGCAAAAGGTGCTCCAAATTTGTATGCTAGTATACCTGATACCATAGATATCTGGAAGGATAGATAATTAACTCAGTTGTATTTGTTAGGAAATTTCATAAGATCTAATGGACTAACATTTAATCCTAATACTCTGAAAAAGATATTGGATATTCGGATCTGGTTGTCATAGTGGATGGCAGCAAAAGTTCAGGTATTCAGTGTGGATGGGAGCATATGAAAGCAGAAATTAACATCACTAAATAGTAAATAGTATATAACTTATCAGAAGTTGAACCAAAATCAAACCTCTAAAATGGTGGGCACGACATTGAACACCATGGATGAGAGAATAAAATTGATTGCACGGCTCCCACGATCAATTATTCTATTAAGAGCACCAGTTTCTCGACTGAAAATAAGGTGAACAAAAAGAATCAGAACCAGAAATGCAAAATTAACTGCCTAAGGTAAAGCACATTGTAGGGGAGACTGCTATAATGGGTGTGAGCATATATAAACAAGCTGGTAGAGGGCCGAAAGGAAAAAGAAGTAAAGGTTTAAAGTCATTGTACTGCATATGATATTGAAGGCAATACCTAAGATGGTAGCGAAGATCAAGATCATGCAAATGTGAAAAGACCTACAAAAAGTAAAACAATATTAGCAAAGTCTAATTGAGTGACATACAAAAGATGCAATCTTTTAAAGGGTAAGACAATTATTTGAAATTCCACAGACCTTCCTGGAAACAGAGCGGATTGTTCTCAATGCTACATTTGAAAAGACAGCAGTACGCAGTTCTGCCCACAAAAAAGGGATCATAGTTACAGATTTAAACAAGAAAAATACAACAATGAAATAAAACCCGGTTATGACCTCTTCTGATTGATAGTTTAGCTCATCAAAGAGGGACTGAAACCTTAACTCATTAGAGGACACAAATCTCTTTAAAGTTTTAGATAGAAATTATGCTTAGGATTTATTATCGCATACATCCTTTAATAAAGACAAACCTTATTACATAAATAGGAAACCTATCCTAGAAAAAAAATGGATCAACTGAAATAAAATCAATATAGAAAACCTAAGGAAGGAAATAAAATAGCAGTGTAAGCCTTAATTAGAGAATCAACATTAATGACCTTCTCAATGTAAGATTCAGACCATAACATTATTCCCTTCCTAGAGAAAATGCTTGTCCTCGAGCTCTAAGTTCGGATAAACTTGGTGAAAGATACCTTGCTCGAGTGAATTACATTTTTCTAGTGCTTATACATCTATTGATTATCATTATAGGTAATTTCATTAGATAAACCAAGCACTACCACACAATTATTCCTCACCATTACTAACCATCAAAGCAGATAGGGGTTATAGGCCTACAAAGTTATTCTCATTGTCAACTCATTGAATGAACCTCTTGTTGATAAACATCAGAATTTTCTTGTTGAAATGACCCCATTTCATATATTTATACCTCAGTTTCTATAATGCCCCCCATTACTTTTGATGGCATATGAATAACAATAAGCACCATTATTAAACTACTACAAGTTATTAATCAATTACATAAGAAGAGAACAGCAGATACCGTTGAAAGCAGAAGCTCCGGCACGGGCAATGCCATAACCAATCAATACTGCAGTAGGGGTAACAAAAACAGCTGCAAGAGTAGAGTTGGCAATAACAGTGGCGTTGGGGGCTGTCAACCAGTCAACAGCAAGCTTGAAGAGGAAGGGAACCTGAACATTCAAAATCTTAGCCCCAACTAGGAATCCCAAGGAAGTCATCACCCTTAAACGGAATTCCAGATTACCCTTCATCCACAAATAGCCCGCAAGAGTGCGCAGAATTTGCATGTCCGCGGCTTGTTTTTTCTCAGTAACAGCTGATGTTTTGTTTTGAGGTTTTGGGTCATCATTACTCGACGCTGAAGATGAGAATGATAAGCGCCCATTAAATATTGAGTCCTGTCTCCCATATTTGAAGAGCAAAAGTGTCACTAACAACAACAACAAAATTTAAAAAGGGAAATTTATGTTGGAAAAGAATATTAGATCGGCTCAAAATTGACAAACCGGCTGCTGCCGGGGAGAGGGCATGGAGGAGAAGGAAGAATTGACAAGCGAGGCGTTAACATCAGCATATTTGTTGATGAGATTCCATGAGTATGCTCTTCTAGGTTTACTGGTGTTGCGAATGGTATTTTCCCCAAATATATTGCTGCCACTGCCGCCGCCGCCTCCTGTTCGGATTGTAGCATAATTAAAATGCGAAGCGCCGGAAAAGAAGATGGGATTGTGGACCAGTGCATCATGCCGCAACGTTAGTAGCCCTCGTGCTCTGGAGCACCTCGATGCACTCAACGTTCTCCAGGTGCTCATTCGATTAATCGGGAATACTGAAAGTGCAATATCATTAACACGAATGGATCAAATATTGGTTGTTAAAATTCCCCACTGATGAAGATGCTCAACTACCTTTATTCTCAGAGTAATTCTTTTTTTCCCCCACTTGTATTTTATATGTCAAAATGAAAACGAACGGTCGAGTGAGGAGGAAAATTTTTATACACATGTTTATCAAATTTGGTATTTATAGTTTGGTCACGGATTTAGGACTTCACGTTTATAATCGAGTTTAGAGAATAAAGATTTTATATTATATATGATAAATAATAAGTATGTTAATTTTTAATTAGTTTAACGAATATATGATCAGGGACGAAACTATATGAGGTGGGGAGGGGCAATCGTCCCTTACCCCGAATTTTTTTTTATTTTTTCTTCTTATTTAATTTTTTTTAAATGATTTTTTATGAATTTATCTCATACTTCTAAATATTTATGTTTTGTTCTCTTTAACCCCAAATCCTAACTCTGTCCTTGAATATGACATCTGATTTTAGAGTATGCATGCATCTCGAATCGGATAAAATTGTTAATTCTTCATGTAATGAAACACAGGGAGAAGCCAAAGTCTGCCCCGGGGTTGGGAGTTAATTTTTGGGATTTGGTTCATAATTTTTCATGATTTTATGTTAGAAAATGTGATGAAATAATAAGAGAAATTCATTATTATTATTTTTGAGTTATGAATCAAAAATCATTTTTTTGTGTTACAAAGAAAGCATGCATGTAAGGGTGCAAGATGATACACAAAAAGAATTTGACTATTTGATATAGCATCATAGGTTGAACATAAAAAATAATATTTGAAAATTTGTTTTGATACGAGTTTTATATTAAAAATAATTACATAGATTCAATTACTATTCATAATTTTGAGTAAAGTGAGTTAATTAATTTAATTGATTATTTATAATATTTATTTTTTAAATTTTTAGACTTTTTGATACTAAAAATTAGATTTTTTGATCTCGATTTCGATTATTAAAAAATGAGAGCTCTCAATTTTAATTTTTTTAGTTATTTTTATATCTTTATTATAATCAAAAATTATATTTTAATTATCTGATATAATCGTAAGATAATATATTTTTATTAATCATAGCCCTTAAACAACGCACCGTGCACAAAGGCTACTAGAATAACAACATTTCTCTTTCCATTTGCGATAGGTTACAGTCGAACAATTAATAAATTTATCATATTATTAATTTTAATATTTTAATAAACAAAATTAAAAAAATCATTATCTAAACAGAATAATCAGTTATATGATATAATTATTCAATTTAAGATAAATTTAAGCACTATGGTCTTTCATGACTAGGATTTCATTAATGCACAAGACCTGTATCTTATTCTACCCAGCATATAAAATTACATATGTTTGATTATCTAAATCTAAAAAATAAAGATAGATTTATAATTCATTTATTTATTATCATTCATAAACATATTTTTAATTGTTGTGAACATTAATCTTTTAATAGGGTGCGCAAGACCGGGTCCCAGTTAATTTAAATAAAATTAGTTCCGATCTCAGTAATCTGGTTCCTAAAAATTCAAACCAGCCTCAATCCCAATCATACCGAGTCCTTAAATTTAAGAATCGGTCCCGTTACTGATGGGAATCGGTACCAATATCGGGTACCCGATCAATTACTTTATTCTTAAAAAATTTTAGTAATTGGAAAAAAAATTTAACCACCAATAATAATATTAAATAATAAAATTAGAATATAAAATCAAAGCTTTAAAACTAGTCATACTCACAATATTCATACATAAATAGAAAGTTTAATAAGAAAAATAAACAAAAGAAAACCAATACCGGATATTTAGTATTGATCCCGGTCCTATTGGGTACGGTACCGAATCCAAAAAATCAAGATCCAGTCTCAGTCTCGATTATGATCGGGACTACCAGGTTCAAAAAATCAAGATTCATTCTCGATCCTGATTATGACCGGGACCTAAATTTTAGATCCAATCCCTGTCCTACCAAAATCAATACCAGATAAAAATCTATCGAATTTTACCGAAACCGGATAATCGAGTTTTTACCCACCCATGCACATAATCAAGTTCATTTAATTTGAATGACTGCAAAACAAACACACTTTTTTAAATAAATGATTACAATACAAATTCCAAATTCTTAACCGAGCATAGACAAGCATAAAAACAGAGAAACGAACAAGACCGGAAGCCGATTCATTTAAACTCGGTTCAGTTCATTTGGTAACGCCGACTCTAAAACAATCTTACTAGGAAACCTATACATTCAAGTGCCAACACCATATTCCTAACTCAAATAAACAAGTAAATAAAGTGTTACAGTTTTCTCTTACCACGTCTTCCGGTGTCTAAATCGAGCAGCCTCGATGATGATTGAACTGGCATTGGTGTTGATAAGCCAACAGATTCTGGGATGTCAAGATTGACTCTCATAGATTCGCCTGCCATCGTGCGCTTCATATCAATCTCCTGATATTGCTGAACTTCAAGTTTTACTTTGTCAATCTGTGCTCAGAACAATACACATGAAATAAAACGGTAAGCGGCGACAAATTAAGACCTTTTACCAATTAAACAAACCGTGTATCGCTATAAACAGATATACGAGTCGAACAGTAGCAATTACAAGTTCAATATGATAGATGGATGAACGTGCTTCAGCAAGCTTCGACTGCAAATCATCAATCTTCTTTCTTCTGTACTCATCATTTTCCATTTCATTGCCCCTCTCACCTAATTGTTGGAAGAGACCTGCAAGAATATTGTTCGCAAGTTAAAGTGCTTTGGGAATATGGGAAACCATAAGTAAAATCTGCAAACCAAGGTATAAATATAATACCTGTCAAAACAGACAGAACCCATATCTGAGTTGGGATGTCACCAAGCTTCTTCGCCAAAGTGAGCGAGGATCTTAGGATCTCTCTGGCTTGTCCAGTGTCATGGAGAGCAAGTGCCAAATTCCCAAGAATGGTCAGATACTGAGAAACAAGTTGAAGGTTTCCCAGTTGAACATGAGCAAGCTGCAAACCCTTGGCCAGTCGATTTCTGCATGGAAGTTGTAATATTAAAGAAAACGATTAAAAAAACCCTAAACCATAAAATAATACACAGTTGTTTAGCATCACTTTTTGAGACACTCACATGGATGCTATAGCTATTACAGAACATGGATTTGGGAAAGCCTTAGAAAAAGGAAAATGGGATGTTTCAAATGCCACATACATGATGGACCAAATTACCTAAACCAAGTAGTCGAGTATCTCTTAGTTAAAATGAGACTAATCAAATTAGAAGCTCACCGTGCTTCTTGTAGATCTTGCTGCTTCATCAATAGAAGGCCATAAGCAAAAAGGATGCTTGATTCCTCTCGAATTCCCACAAAGGAATCCTTCAGTCTGTAAACTGGTCCAATTAAATCGAGCGCCTACATGTAACATAAATATCAGTAACACCACAAGATAAGCTAAATTACAATTTTCAGCAACAATGAACTTTTTAACCAGCAACCTGCGAAGAGGATTCAGCATCACCAACGCAAAAGTATGAAATGGCTGCATAAGCTTGGCACATGATTTGCATTGATTTGCTCTCAGTTTTCTGAACATGTGAAACAAAATGGACACTTTTTAAATTTCACAAATATTCATCTGGAAACAGGACAGAAGTAACGTAAATTAGATAAAATCGGCTAAAACAGAATGTGCTTGCTTATATTAACATTTAACTACCCACCTCTATTTCAAAAGCAACAATGAAAATATGGAACCTGTAATTGGTGCCAAGTTAAACAACATACCTTTGCAGCTTCCACATAGTGATAAGCTGCTTCATTATAACAACCAACAGAATGGGAGTATTGCCCCCTAAGCATCTCTAAGATGCTCTCACATGCCTGTAAAATTGTTGGAAAGCGAATGAACCAGTTCTTCATTTGCACCAAAGCCTGTAAGATTAAAATGCCATCTTAGTAATTCAAATTCAAGAATTACTGATATAGGTTCCTGGCATGGAGAACATTCAGGAGCATTCTGCCGATCTAAATGTTTATAATTGTACAGCACAAAGCATTTCTGTGTCTAATGGAAAATGACATGTTAAAATACAAATAGAGAGTGGACTAAAATAAGTATTCAAGGCATGTACCGTATCATTTGAAGGAATTCACCATCATGCTTGCTAAAGGCAAACAAATTAACATACCGTATATATGTATTAAAAATGTAAAACACACACATATACATGCATGCAGAGACTTTGTGATAACTTGTCAATTTGTTCATTATGGTTCTGCCTAAATGAGGTAGGGAAGTATACCACATCCCTAGCTGACTGACTTAAAAAACGGAAAGGTTTTAGGGCTGAAGTATTTAGAGAGAAGACAGATGCTTCATTAACAATAATTGGAAGACTCAAATCTACCTCTTGAGCTTGAAGAAATTCAGATCGTGTAAGCTCCACAGCAACTTTATTCTCAAGGAACTGCATCAATAGCATTAAATATACACCAGCCATCCAGATTGCTGAGTGTTTCAAATCCACTTCTACTCAAGAAAAATCAAGAAAGTTAAAAATACGAAATGGAAAACCATTTCAGGACGACAAATGCAAGGTGTAAAAATAAGAAAAACAAACTAACCTCTTGCGTCATCAGTTATCCCAAGCTTGACCAGTTCCTCTGCAAGCAATATCAGTTGTTAGATTCTAAGCAGACACCAATCATATAGTTTAAGGGGATACACAAAAACTCCACTTTTCTCTTATCCTCATCATGGAGAGATGGTAAAAGAAGAGAAGTTGCAAGAATAAAGCAACAACGTCCTAAGAACAAACCTTTAATGATATGCATTCCAGACTGAATTCTTTTATCACACTCTTTGAAATTTCCTTTTGGACGGCCAAATATGATGACCATAAGATCAACAAGGGCAAAGACGGCACTTTTTGGCAGCCATTCCCCATTAATGGGAGGTGGTGCAAGGAAAAGCTTATCTTTCAACGCCCGTTTGACATTTCCAAAATATGTGGGTTCAAGGGAATCATTTTCAGTTGAAGTCTGTTGGAGCATCTTCTTGGAATCTTGCTTCATAGCAGCATCCAACTTGTCCACATGTTTGACAGCATTCTTGTAATCAGAGACACGAAGTCGGTAGAAGATATGCAAAAGCTCGTTGTAGAAGAATAAACCCAAACAATCGGCTCTCTTCAACGGAAAGAGGAATCAGTACCATATAGTATATATAAATCATATTTTAACAAGGGAACAAAAATGAACGAAGACATGGAGGAGCTTAACTGACCCTATCTGAGGGCATAGTCTCCCAGACCTGATCGCACCGCTGAAGAGCTTGCTCAACCTCGTTCGCAGTTTGATCATCCCATTGCATATGGAGGCGGACATGCAGAATAGAAGCCACGAAGAACATCTGAAGCTCCGGATAGCAAATTTGAGTAGCGATAGCATAACCTGATTCTAAAGTGGAGATTGAGTTCTTGTAGTCTCCTTCAATAATCAGAGCGTTTGCCAGTTGAGAATTGAAGTTACAACACCATAACTTCGCCGACACGCTACAAGTTCAAGGAATGCTCAAATCAACTCTAGTAATCTACTCTATTAGATTAAGTACTGGTAAACAAAAAATTATCTGCAAACAAGAAAACCTAAGAGCAAACATACTCGGGAGCCGCCGCAGAAGTAAGGTGTAGAGCCTTGTACAATATCTGCTTCTGAGGAGGGATGGCCCCGACGAGATGGTAGCACTGGCTGAGCAGTGAGTAGGTGCGGCACTTCAAGTCGAAGCAAGAAGGTATGGAATTGAGGAGCAACTGTGAGCGTTCGAGGTGGGATTTGGCATGGTTAACGTTGTGCGAGTGGCGCAGCAGAAGAGTAGCTAACCGGAGTCGAGTCTTCACCTCAACGATGGGAAGAAAGGAAGCGTGAGACTGACAGATTGCCTCTAAGCACTTCACCGTCTTCCCTATCTCTCCTTTCTTCTCATGGTAATCTGCTAGTCCCCATAGCCCTTCAGCTACAGCTTCCATTCCACAAATTTCACCAACTATCCTTAAACAAGGATTAACCCGGTTCTTCTTCAAGGCAAATCAGCAGAAAGAAGAATTAGAAACGAATGAATCGTGATAAAAATCATGCTGCATCTGCCAATCCCAAATCCGAATTCTTCGCTAAGTCAACAACGCAGACACCAAGTCTAATGGGCTCCTACAAAGTACAAACCTTTTCAAATAAAAACGGACAGGCCGATTGTTGGATTTTAAACAAACGGGCTGCATTTATCCGGTGTCCGAAAATTATTAACCCACATATGACGTTGAGAATGAAAACTTTGTAGTAGGCGTTGATATTCGATCAAGTCAAGTTAAAATAATTTAGAATTTAAATTTTATTTATATTTTTTTGATTTGAATTTCAAGTTTGAGTTTTTATCAAATTTTGTTATAAATATTTATATTAACTGCTTTCAGTTTAAACAAAATTCTATAAATCATATAGCATATACATATATATTTTTCATGTGATATATATACCATATATGGTTAAAGGACTTAACTTTGAGATTAAAATCCACCCAGTAATTATTAAATATTTCGAGTTATTCAATTTTCATTTTATAACTCAAACTTTTCTCTTAAAAAATCGAGTAAAGTTTAAGATTTGAGTCGAATTGATATTTTTTCGGGTGTTATCCAGTCGAATTTTGCTCACTCTACATTCAGAGAGCAGACATCAAGGAATGACAGATTAGGCAACTCTGGAGAAATTCTGTACAAGAAACATGAGGAATCTTGTGAACCTCATTTTAAGTGTTTCAGCATGGTTAGGCAACTCTGGAGAAATTCTTCAAGCAAAAAAGGAGATTCAAATCAAGAGAATTCTACATGTTGGAGGCTGGAGCTAAGAAATTTGCTTAGCAACTGTTACATTGCATACATCCGAATTAAAAATGTTCAAATTATCTACCAAATCAAATTCAACACAGACAACCACATCATCAATCTTTCATCCGTTGTAGAAACTAATTCCAACTGAACAAAAATCGATATCCGAAAATGCTATACTCAAACCTTAACTCCTGTAGGCAAGAAGGGCTCCCACCATCCAAATTCATATTTTGGATAGGGTGCCACCCAGTTTTCTGGCTTCTCAAACTCCAGCTCGGTAGGATTCGAGGCTAAAGCTTCTTCGAGACTATCAGCTTCATAGCTATCGGATAAAACTCTGTCCAACCTCAATTTCATAAACCTGCAGAGCAGTTGAATCAGGATAAAAGGATTCAACTTTAAAAATTGGCATCTATAACAAAATGGTAGTAGTGCCTTGTACATCGATAACTATGATGCACTTTTTCGTTTTGCCTTTTAATATGATCTGGCATTCAAGAGTATGGTTTATGCATCACCAGACAGTGTTACAAAGGATTCAACTGTACACGAATTTAGGGTATCTCTGCACCTGCACGTATTCGGTTTACTGTCTCTTAGAAGAAGTCCTAACCAAGTTGGCAGGTAATGAATCCCTATTGCATGCTTGTTGTGTAATAGTAGTTTTTCAATATTCAGGTTTTAAGCAGTACTCATGTAGGAAGAATATGAAAAATGAAGCTAAAACCAAACCAGTTTTTTGTGTTCAAGTCTTACGTAATCCAAGGGCCATTAGTTGAAACCAGCGCAACAGCAGGCCTGCGCAACCTCTTTGTAATGTCGGGAAATTTTTCCAAGAACTTGGGCTCGATTACAAGCCAGAAGTCCTGTTCTATATCCTTTTCTCCATAGTACCGACGCCTCTCGTACAAGAGCTCCTTGAAGTGTTCCTCTTCATCCAGCATGAACTTTGCATTCGCAACAACAAAATAGTATTTTTGGGCTTGTTGCTGGAATATAAGAAGAATTTCAGAATCAAAAAATAATTCATACCACCAGAAAAGCCTCTTTTACAATACCATTCTGAACAGGAAAACAGCAAGATATTTTATTTTTACAGCCCTATGGAACTTTTAATAAATAGAGCATGATTCTCAAGATCTTTATCAACATAAAGAAAAGAGCATATCCTAGTTCTCCAATTTCCAAAGTCAAACAAGACTCATGTTGCTGGATTGGCAATCATTAAACTGAAGCCTTATTTTAACACTAAACATCCATCCCTGCTATTGGTTTCACTTAATCATGGAAGATAACCAGATTTCGAAACCGATGGGGGTTAAATGATATCGGGAGACAATTAGAAGGGAAAATATTTGAATTGTGAACCATATCATTGCTTCTAGTTAAAACTAGACTAGGGTGTATATTTGTTCCTGGTTGGGATTCTCAAGTCTCAATAACACAGAGGAATAACTTTCTTCAATCAAATCATCAAACATATTCCTCAAACATGAAAACAAAACAAAATAAAATCTATTGGCTCCAATGGTAATAGACTAGTGGAAGAGGTCTTTCTTGTTGGTACATACATTTATTTATAAAAGCACCATTGTTCCACATTAACAGTGTTGAGCTAGATATTTGCCACAATAACGGAGAAAGCAATGAGAAGGAATGCATGGGTGCATGCCGAGATGGACTGATGGGTGCTAGAAGGATATTCGTACACCTGAAAATCTCAAACTTTTGTACAGTTTATGTTTGTATTTTTCTATGATGATATACGTTCATAATCCCTGAAATTTTATAATTTAACGCCTCTTAAATTTCTACTATAAATCCATAATAGACTTGGTAATGGACATGAACATAGCAGTATATAATGGCTCAAAATACCCAATTACTGCATCTATTTGATATTTTATAGTCTATGGAGAAGAAACAATTGATACAAGAGTATCACCTTCTCGGGACTGAGCTGGTCGGAGTCAACCGCAGCAACCGCTGTTCTAAAGGATGGTGTGGTCCTGGAAGTTGAAGTGAAGGAGCTCTTACTCAACAACTGGGAGCGGTTGTTGTTGCTGCTGCTGCTGCTGCTGCTGCTGCTTGGAAACGCTAAGGATTTGGATACGCCATCATTGCCGCTTTGGGTGGTGAATGTTGGTGGAGCTCCGCCCGGACCAAGTGTTAAACTTGCAGCACTGAGTGCACCTAACATTTCCTTCTCTCCGATGTGTCTATCGGACCAGAGCAGAAGCTGCAATCGGATTCTTGTTTAGAAAGAAAGATGGTTGTTACTTTGCGGAGTGCATAAACAAGATTTTGGCTTTGGCTTTACCATTTAGTATCAGTCTCGCAAGACAACCTTATCTTGTTATCTTGCAACTTGGACAAGTCCCACGTAGCCTGCAATAATTGGGGGAAATTTTTCATTTTTACTATGTAATGTTATCCACTCTCCTTGTCGGGTAAACTATATCAGTTGTGGTTACTAGGGGCGGAAAAAAAATTCGATTACCGGTCTAGGTCTCGGTCCTGGATTCGATAACTTTCAGTAGATTTTTATACGGTATTAATTCTGATAAAATTCAGATTGGTTCCAAAATTTAGATCTCGGTTGAAATCAGATTGAATTTTGATTTTGGGATCCGATACCTGGTGGGTACCTAATTAGACTGGAACCAATATCAAATATTCGGTATAGTTTTTTTTTTATCAACCTTTTTCATATTATGAGTATGATTAATTTTAAAACTATAATTTTTAAGTCTATAATATTCTAATTTTATTATTTAATAATATTTTTGGTGGTTATTTTTTTTTCTCTAATTACTCATTTTTTAAAGAATAAACTAAATGACCGGGTACTCGGTATTGGAATCGCTATCCACCAATAACGAGATTGGTTCTTAAAATTTAGAACCCGGTGTAATTGGGATCGAGATTTGTTTTAATTTTTAGAATCGGTGATTACTGGCAGGGGTGGGCAAAAAACCCGATCTCGGTTCCGTACCCGATAAGATTCGATAGATTTTTATCTGGTATTGGTTCCGGTGAGACCGGGACTGGACCTTGATTTTTTGGACCCGATACCCGGTGGGTACCCAGTAGGACCGGGACCAATACCAAATATTCGGTATTGGTTTTCTTTTGTTTATTTCTCTTATCAAATTTTCTCCTTATGTATGAACATTATGAGTATGACTAGTATTAAAACTTTAATTTTCAAGTCTACAATATTCAAATTTTATTATTGGTTGAATTTTTTTCTCCAATTACTAAAATTTTTTAAAGAATAAACTAATTGACCGAGTACCCGATATTGGAACCAGTACCCACCAGTAACAAGACCGAATTTTAAAATTTAAGATCCGGTGTGACCGGGAGAGATTGGTTCTAATTTTTAGGAATTGATGGTTACCGGGACCAGGACCAATTCTGTTCAAATTGGTCGGGTACCCGATCTTGCTCACGTCTTTTAAAGTGAATCATCACCTCTTTCCTACATGTAATAAGTGAGTGAAGAAATTATATCATGAACCCTTTTCACCATGTCATTTGTTGTCCCAACCAACCAGATTATTCATCATATAGTTTTTTTAAGGTGAATCACCATCTCTTTCTTATTTGTAATAGGTAAGTGAGTAGTTATCAAGTAATCACTTAAAGATGAACGAACCTGATTACATGGATTATATATGATATGGTGAAAAGAATTTATGATATAATTTTTTAAATAAACAAATAATTATCAAACAATTAATGAACCTGATGAAAATGGTATAACCTCTCCCGCCTCGGGATGTTACGACCCCTAAGCGCGTACATATTTCTTGGCTGGTTTAAACCGTCTATAGATTCTCGTTTTCTTTAAATCTACCTTGGGCTTCATTATCTAGAATTCCGATGTAGAGATTAGCCCATTTGTTCCTTGGTCCATAGTGCAGTTGGAAGGAAAGCCCGTCAAACCCTCCCTTCTTTCTCTATCTTCCTCTCAACACTGACTCAACGCAAAACCAACTCACATCTCAAATCTCAATCCATCATTGCTGCTCTCCATCCCTTTTCCTTGTCTCCATCTCTATCTCCAATTCCTATCGCATTTTGCTATTCAAGATTTTAAATTTGTTTTTTTGGCTCCAAAGCCAACCAAAATCGTTAAACGGAAAGGGAGAAAGACGATGATAACGCGGTCGAATTTAGCAGAGCAGTTAAGAGAGTATCAGATTCGATCTAACCACGATTGGGCTTCCGTTTCCTTCTTCTCATCCACATCTAACATTACGTCTTCTAGGTAAAACCAATTCTATGATCTACCTTTTTGAGTTTTTGGTTTTGCAAAAAAAGATTTTTTATATATAAAAATTTTGGACTTTCTTTTTTGTTTTATCGTATTCGATCCAATAACAAGATCTTCGTGATTAACGAGCTTGTAATGGAATGTGTTTCATATAAGCTTCGATCGATGCATTACCGGCTTACTTAGGTTAGCTAGGTTTTTATACCATATTTAGGTTAAAGAATTCAGCAGTTGCTTAAGGTTGTGATATATTTTTCTTAATTTCTTTTGGAAATTTCGCTTTTATAATTGATTTTTCCCTCAATCTACTGATACATGTACACAGAATGGGGAGTTACCCTTCAACGAGTCCCTCAATAATTAAACTTTCCCTTTGGAATTATAGGGAAATTTTAGTTGATCAATGAAAGTAAAATTGGCACTAAATCAACTGTGTACACAGCATGGGGGATACCCTTCAACTGTATGATGGTAGGAGTGCATGCGTGTTCTTAAATCTTGCCATTAAATCAACTGTGATTATTGTATATCATATGTATCTTTTGGTTTTTTATGGCTGTTATGAAGATGTATAAGGGTAGAATGCTTGCGCATCTATTGCAATATAGAATTGTTTGAATTCTGTTCTGATGTTGGGGGCTTAGGCTAGGAGTCCCTTTTATTCAATTGCTAGTTCATGTCAAGGAGTATTATTGTACTGGGTTGAAAATAATTGTCAGTTGGCCTTGAATCAATTCTTTCCAACATGCATGCATTAAGATTTTTGTGATACTCATGCCTGAAAATATTCATAGCTGATCTTTTTGTCATGTCCTAGTTCAAACAAGTTTTGACATGTTTTTGTAAGGTTATACTTTATGTTAATGAAGTGTATGATGCAGGGATTGCCAATTTTTTTTGTTTGGAAAAATAAATTAAAGAATTTAATTTGTAGAATATTTGTATTTTTATCTGGTTCTGTTATTTTGTTCTTCATTTGACTATTTGTTCTTCTCTGTCTTGGAATAAGACATTTCTAAGCATTGTGCTTTGTGTACTGTTTTGCGGATGCAGGGTGGATGTTGTTGTCTTTGTTATATGGGAACTTGTTATTTTAGCTTTCCTGGTTTTCTCTGCCGTTTCTTTATACTTTCGGCATATGCAACTTGCCTTTATTCTAGCATGCATCACAATGCTACTGCTTCTTTGCATGAAAATCACAAAGCAAGTGAGATTGGCTAGGAAAAAGAAGAGACGCATGCTTCTTCCATTATCTATGTAGAGCTATATCAAGCTTGAATTCGCTTAAAAGGGACCAACTTTGTTGTGTAAATTTGAGACTTTTATTGACCATTGCATTTGGCCCACTTGCTCTTGGTCTATTGAAATATGTAACTGTGCCTGGAGCAAGTAGTTGAAGAAATCTGATTTGATATGATCACCTCAAAGAGCCGGTGTACCACTGTGAGTAATGGTGTGACGATGAAAGTGGGGATGGTCTACTTGAACTTTCAGCAATCCGTTTCAACATACGGTGTCATTCTCATCTCATTCCCTTGTGCTGTATCCATCATCTTTAGAAACTATATTGTAATGCTAATCCAGGTATACGAAGAATATTTTACTTAATTTTGTAATTTCTTCGACCTTATTGTAGTTACAAAACATGAGAGGATTGAAATTGGCGTATGCAAGTGATTGAAACATTTTTGCATGTAAGATGTACCCATACAGTTGATAAGATGATTTCAAATATATCTAGAGCAATACACGAGGTTTGATTTGATATGTGTTTACCAGTCAATATGACTCAATGGATTGCAAGATGCATTCAAAGAAGAAGTATATGCTTGACATTACACCTTAACTGCGTGGACAGTTGGTTTAGGAGATCCAAGGCTTTTCGGGGTCGGGTTTGATGTGCAAGATGAAAGATTAAGCGCAGCACTTGCTCACTAGGGATTAAAGAAGTGGATTTTAATACCCTTGGTGACTATGCCCCATATTGCTCCAGTAGTCACCAAGACGCTGAGTACCTAACACCCCTAAAGCCCAGTTGAGGCACCAAGATGGACTAAATTTCTGAGGTTTCTTGAGGCACCAGTTGAGGCCACTGTGATTGGTAAAGCAATAATCCCTCCAATCAGCCCGGCCAAGTTCGGCAAGAATGGTAGTGCCACCGAAATGAAAAAGGCGAAACATCCGAAGAAAACTCTGATACTTGTCCGCACCCACTGTGGGCACGGCCTTCTCCACTTGCTTGTATATCTAAACTCTAAATTATCGAATACAGGCATAGCGTATATCTGGAATGAGCTGAGGCTGTTAATTACAATGAGTAAACTTGCAAGAGCTAGAAGCAACTTCGATTTGTCTTGTTCGTGGTATTTGTACAAAGCACTAAGCATCCCTCCATTTTCAGGCATCTAGAGATAACCCTAAATGTATTAGCCGCAAGGAGTATGTGACATGAACAATGATAAGATTAATAATCCTAGCATCTTACCAGGCCTCCATAAACCCAATAGCCTCCAATAGCAAGGGGGAACAAGCATGCTGCACCGATCATGTAAGCGAACTTCAGTCCTCTCCACATCGGCAGACGGGAAGGGTGCTTTCCGCTGGAAGGCATCGTCCCCTGGGCGATGGAAAGAAACAAATACTAAGAAAACATCTCTACGTATAAATGATCATGTAATGACTCAAAAAAAATAAAGAAGTAAAACCGTGTCGTTTTACTTGAGTTACTTTTAGTTGGTTACACTGTTAATGAAACGGTGAGTTTTGGAATTGAAATGTAAGTCAAAAGGGTTGTCCAGCTGTGAAGAAAAGGATAGGAAAATATGAAATGAAATCTGAGTCTTTCCCCAAATTCTCTATTCTGCTTCTATCTCTGCTCTTCTATCTTCTTTCTTAATTTTAATTCTTGTTCATTGATTTGAGTTGTTACAAAGGCATCAGAGCCACGTAGATCTTACAATGAGTGAAGGAACTCTTCATAATTCTACTCCAACAGTTGTAGAATGGCAGCAAGAAGTTTTGAGTCTACAATCATCGATCGAGCGTTTCCAGCGTAGTTTGGAGGAGAAGTGTAATGCATTCCAAGCCCAATTTCTAGAGGATGCAAAATTGTTGTTCAAAAAGGCTTTCGGAAAATCAATTGATTTTCCTGTGACTATCGAACCAAAGGTTCAAATCTCAACCACGGAAATTTCAGCCATAACGAAATTCAGTGACCGTGTGTTAGAATCATCACTGGTTCAAGAGTTGATCGATGTTGTTGAACCGATACAAATCTTAGATTCATCTATTGATGCTACAAAGGTAATTTCGGTTCCGGAAATTTTAACACCATCGTTGATCCCAAGTGTGATGAAAATGTTAAGTGTCGATGATCCATTTAGAAGATTGGATGCACCAATTCAGATATCTTCAGAATCCATTATTGGGTTGAACCAAATTGTTGGCTTGAGTACGAAATTTCTTGTGCTAGAGTTGACACCATTGTACGCGTTAAAAACATGGAGAACTGAGGGTGTATGCGACACTAAGATGTTTGATAAAAAGTCTATGAGAGAAGTGGTTTTGTGCACCACCGAAAATGCGAGCAACATTTATTCGGTTCAGATTGACAAGGAGCAAACTGGCGTACTTGTGAGAACTGATATGAAAAAGCTTATAGTGTTCTTTGATGACTACTCTTGGAGTATATTTGCAGTAGATGGGTGGCCTATTCCGGATATAAATAGTTTATATAAAGCTATGAAAAAAGCGATTGCTAGAAGCAAGGGGTTGTATTCTGGATCTTCACATACTCCTCCAGCAATAGATGATGCATCAACAACACAAGAAAAATCTGGAGATTGGGAGATAAATAGAAAACTTCTGAAGATGGAAGAAAATATTGCGAGTGAGTCTTGCGGTAATCTGTACCGTGGTGTATATCTTGGGAAAGATGTTGCAATCAAAATAGAAGTTGTAATCAACATAATTCATCGGGACCTGAAGATAACAAATTTGTTAATGGATGCAGACAATGTGGTCAAGCTGAAAAACTTTGGTGTTGTCCGATTCCTGAACCAAAGAAGAGTTATGACTGCTGAGATTGGGACGTATAGATGGATTGCATCTGAGGTTATAAACTATAAACCCTATGATCAAAAAACTGATGTATTTAGTTTTATTATTGTACTGTGGGAGCTAGTGACTGCCAAGGTTTTTTATGATACCATGACGCCGTTACAAGCCGGCTTGGGAGTAAGACAAGAACTGCATCCTGAACTATTTGAGGATGCTCATCCGAAACTCTTAGATTTGATGAAAGAGGGTAATGAGTACAATTCTCCTAAGGCATTAACACCTTCTTTTGATCCGGGTGGAAATGAAGCTACAGTAAGATATTCGAATGATAATTTAAGTACCTTCTTTAAGGAATTTGAGTCTAATCAAGTGGTTACCTCTATGGTTCATGAGGCACAAGCACATAAGTTTTATTTATGTCGTGGGAGTATAATCCATCTTGTGAATTCAAATGGAAGCATTACTGTCAAATTATTCATTGTTATAGATGACTTAAATTTTTATGCCATGAATCGGGAGGATGGAATGGACGTGAGATGTGGGAGAAATGAACTTCAACATATAAGTATTACATCATCATATTGTAAACTTGAAACAAGGTTTACAAAGGTCCTAAAATTTCACTGCAACCAGAATATTTACAGGTATGAATTGTTGAAGACTGTTGAGAAATCCACTGCAGCAAATATCTTCTTGCATCAAGCATTATCATTTATGTTGGATCTTAAGTTGACGAGGGGAAAAAGAATATGTGTTGATTCATATGCACTTATAGGCTCATTTGGAATGGCCAGAAACTTTACAGCATCTTTGCGGATAAGAGCTCTAATCAATGTTTGGTCCAACCATTTAAAGAAAAGCAAAGATAATCTAGTGTTACTCAAGGATGATTGCTTCAAGACTTGCTTTTGGTTTACCTTAATCCTTGAGGACAAGGATTCGTTTGAAGGGAGGAGTATTGTAATGACTCAAAAAAAATAAAGAAGTAAAACCGTGTCGTTTTACTTGAGTTACTTTTAGTTGGTTACACTGTTAATGAAACGGTGAGTTTTGAAATTGAAATGTAAGTCAAAAGGGTTGTCCAGCTGTGAAGAAAAGGATAGGAAAATATGAAATGAAATCTGAGTCTTTCCCCAAATTTTCTATTCTGCTTCTATCTCTGTTCTTCTATCTTCTTTCTTAATTTTAATTCTTGTTCATTGATTTGAGTTGTTACAGATCAACAAGGGAGAATCTATTAAGTAATCTGATTGGCAAGCTAACCTGTATTTCCAGCACGAGATTGTGGCCTCTAAATGCAAAGGCGATGATTCCGAGGGCGTTAAAAGTATCGAAAAGCCTGGTGAATTGCGATTTTGCTTGACTCTTGCCTGCCTTGAATAACCGACGCAATCCATATCAAGTTGCAGTAACTAACGGCGGTGATTGCTCCAACCAGGGAAACCCCGGCAATGGAGTTCAAGTTCGGAAGTTGAGCCAGAATGATGGTCGAGCAAGTGAATACCAAGTACCATTCCACAAGGGTGAGCGGTTTCACGCTGCACGTGTTCCCACACACGATCTGAAAGAATATGTTCATGGTCCCACCTCCGACCATGATCAAGGTTACGCAGCTTCCTCCCGATAGATACATGATGGGGAAAAGAGCCAGCAGCTTCCCTAGTTTTTCTCCTGAACAATAGTATCAAACCGTTGGATTAAATAATGCATGCCATTTGGTATAGTTCATATCGTCTCGTCTCTCGAGCAAAAGCATGCATGGATAGTGGACACAGTTTCATTATAAATTCCTCATAAATCATGGCATGCGAAAAAAAGAAGAGATTTTATTACAGTTGCTTTGGGATGTCTACTTTTTTTAAAGCCTTGAATCAGATCAAACAAAGCTTCTTTCCATTAAGATTTATATTACTCTTATCCGGAAGAAAGAGTGGAAGATTACCACTACTGTCTGCTTATTTCCTCAAGTCTTTCGGTTCGTACCTTTTAATTCTATTATAAAGCTTAATTGCTAGTAATATACTGCAAACAAAACTAAAGTAGACATGAATATGTCCTATGCAAGCTTTATTTTGATCACCATTAACAGCGGTGCGGCGGTGCCCCTCGTTATCATGGACGAAGCCATGTTGTGATTGGGAGGAGTTGCCGACTTGCCGTTCTTAAATTTTTTTTGGTATAATAGTATTTTAGGTCTTTTTAGTTTAAATAATAGTTAAATAAGATCTTTGTCTCTTTTAATCTTTAGATTTAATAGATTAAAATACTTAATAGCTTTTTGTATCTCTTAATGTTTGATCCTAAGTTACTAACTTCGTCCATGTTCATTCTATGACTAGCATTCTCCCCGAACATTTACTTTGCATGATTCTGGTCTCTTACCAAATGCAGCCATGGAAAGTCGAAGGTATCTGCTGTACCGTACCCCAGATTCTGATTCATGCAACTGAATAAGTAACCACAGTGTGTATAACTGCCAAATAAAAGCCATTGATAAGCATATAACTCCCCAGATCCTGTAATAAGAACCAAACACGTGTTATTCAAGTGAATTCCATTAGAAAAACTCCTCTATTTTTGTTTAAGAATAACAGGGTATTGGATTCGGAACCTACCAACCAAGAGTGATGAAAGCAAGAGGAAGAACAAGAGCTTGGAATCCTATCCCTGAACTCAGTGTGTGAAATGCTGCGTAGTACGCGTTACCATTTCTGGACTCAGTAATGGGAAGCCAAGCTTCCTGCGGATCAAGCTTGGTGAAGTGTCCAGCTTCTTCCAAGTAGCCTTGCATGCTTGCGATTGCCTTCTTCACGGGGCTAGCTACAGGAGTCATCAGGCGTGTAACAAAGGGACTCCTCGGTGTTTTGGGAGCCGAATCAAGTAGCGGCGACCGAGACATAGACATGGATCGGCAATCTAGTTGAAGCGGAGGAGCTACGACGTTCAATGTTTGTGCTGCTGCTGGTCCTGGACTCGATTGTACTTCCAGTTCCACCACCTTCCCCATAATTTCATACATGTCTAAAATAGTAAGTCACGAAACGAAGTTCAATACACTGAACTGAGCTCCTTCTTCATGCAGATCATCTCCCTATATATATGGAAAAGGCGTGTTTGGAACTGGATTTGTGCTTTTATAATATTTCAACGTCGTGGTTGTTGTGGATGCTGAGTAGGTGAAAATATGAACCCAACAAACATAAATATTCA
Organism: Abelmoschus esculentus; assembly: GCA_035048815.1. Classification (NCBI taxonomy): domain Eukaryota; kingdom Viridiplantae; phylum Streptophyta; class Magnoliopsida; order Malvales; family Malvaceae; genus Abelmoschus; species Abelmoschus esculentus. Next base: position 3,281,080 of record JAUCBN010000032.1, read on the forward strand.
CAGTAGTGGAGACTGGAGAGTTTTAATAAAGCGAAAGCTTTGACTGTTCCAATCGGTGGCTGCTGTTCTTTTCATCTAAAGACAACCAGCAAGCAAATGACCGTCGACTCTTTACTTTCTTTTGTTCTCTGTTTTTAGACCTTAAGCTCGCAGCCACCATGGCCATGTCGTGCCATCTGCTTTTATTATCAGCATTTTAAATATGTGCTTAAATTACAGATGGTTGTAAGAGACAATAGCCTTAAAAAAATAGTAATACCGTATTTTTTATAAAACTTGTAAGAATTTATATATATTTTTTTTAATATATATCGAATTTCTTAAAAAATAAAGAATTTCAATGTATACTGTTTTTTTAACTTATATATATATTTTTAACTGTTTTTCTTTGATATTTTTAAATATATACTGAATTTTGATGCAACACTTTGAGTTTGAATCAAATCAATATTTGAGTTTGAATGATATTATGTTAGAATATAAGGTGGTGCGAACTTTATATTTAGTAAGACTATATATGAATTCGAAATTTTAAGGATGCAGTAGGTGCAAGATTCACAAACAACGACGGACACATGATTTTATATTAAAAGAAGTTATAAACTTTATATTCATTAACATTATATTAGAATTTGAAATTCTAGAAGTACGAGATTATATTACCGATATAAATATAAGAAAAGAAATTAAAATAAATAAGAATTTAAAATTTTAGAGATGAGATTACTTCACTTCTAACACCCCTTCGACCACATGCTGGTCTGTGCTACTTTCTTTGAAGCTTCGTTCATTGCTAAACCTTTTTTCTCCCTTTGTTTGATTTGTCCTCTGGTTCAGATTGCTTTTATTTGAATAATTGGTCTTTGCCTTGTGTGGTGGGGTACTAAAATTAGGGGGTTTTAAAATCGGTATTATGAGTATCCAATAACCCAAAAAATTTAATATCAATATCATATTATTATTATATTTTAATAAATTAGGGGTTTTCTCGTATCGATAAATCAAATATTACGGATAACATATTTTTTAAAGCTCTAGCTAGGGGTGTACATTCAGTTAATTCGGTTAATGGTTGAACCGAATTAACCAAAATTTTTAAAATCTTAACCGTTAACCGAACCGAATTTCCTTTAATTCAATTAACCGAACCGAAATTATTTCAATTAATTAGCTGAATTAACCAAAATTTATTATAAATTTTAGTTAAATTATACTAAAATAAATTTTTAGTCACTAAACTTTTATTTTATTCTAATTTAATAAAATTTTAGTGGCCATTTTATAATATAAAAATTTAATGAATATTTTATAATTTTTTAAAAGTTAAATGACTAAAAATAAATATATAATATATATAATATTTCATATACAATAATTTTGATTAATTTATTTTATTAACCGATTTCGAACTAAATTAACCGTACAAAAGAAAAGAAGTGATAACCGAATTAAATGCGTGTAAATGGAGTCTAAAGTAGTGGAGGATGCTCATGCCCAGGCTTTCTTCAAAATTTAATTAATATGATAATGATTGTGTGATTTTTCTTTAAATTTTAATTATTTATTAATTTAATTTAAGATTATTAATTAATTGAATTAATTAAATTAAATCTAAATTTTAAATATTTAATATATTATATATGTGTGTTTATATTTATTTATACTTGTTCATCATTTTAATAAATGAATACGAATAGTGTATATTTTTTATTTGAACAATCACGAACACAATTTTTTTATTTGTTTATGTTTGTGTTTGTTTATTTATTCGATTTAAGTTAAACAAACGAACAGGAATACAATATTATTTATATTTGTTCGGTTTATTTACATGCTTAAATAATGGCTCATAAGTAGGGGTGAGCAAAACTCAACTCAACTCGAAAAATCAAATAATTTAACTCGACTCGAGGCGAAAATACTCAACTCGTTTTCATTCTACTCGAAATTTCATAAACTCGAACCGATTTGGAAATTTCATAAACTCGAACCGATTTAAAAATTTTTCAAATAAAGTTCGAGTCGTAAAATAGAAATACGAATAACTCAAAATTTTTAATAATTAAATAATTTATTTTTAAGTTTGAGATGAATCTCATAATTTTTTATAATATATACATTGATATATAAAAATATAAAGAAATATTGCTACATATGAAAAAATATTAATCCATATACATATATATATTTTATACGATTAGAGAAAATCATTTTAGAATCAAATCATACTATAATATGATAAATAATATAATAATTAAATATTTATTGAAACTCGAAAACTCGACTTGATTCATCTTGACTCTACTTTCTTAAACTCGACTCTAATCGAAAAATTTTCAAATAAAATTTGAGTTATAAAATATAACTCGTTAATTCAAATAACTCTAAATATTTTAACTCGATCGAATACCCCACTCATAATCCTCATGTGTCGATAGCTTTAGCTTCATAAAACTCCGTGATGCTTTTTCTTATTTATCAGACTCCATGCGCTCTAAAACAAGTAATTCCATATTTATTTCAATAAAATCTTTAGATCAATTAGCACACAAAAAATAATCACAGCTACCAGAAAATAAATAAAAATTTAAATGAAAAGTCAACTTTTAGACTATATTTGTCTTTCGTCTTTAAATTAATTTTTATTAAAATAAATATTTAAATTATATTTTTTATCATTTTAAGTATCTAAATCATTTCTTGGTAAGAGTATCCTGCACGGCAATTGACTAACAAGCCTCATGGGTCAATAGCATCATAAAACCGTATAATGCTGTTTCTTATTTCCATGCACTCTTGAACACGCAATTTCACATCGATTTCAGTAAAATACTTAGCCCAATTAGCACAATAAGAATTAGGGTAAGATAAAAAATAGAAAATATTTTGATATATAATTTATTTAAATTTTTAGGATTTAGGGTTTTAGATTAAATTTTATGAGTTTATTATGTAGGGTATAAAATTTAAAATTATGATTAAAATCTAGAATTTAGGTGTTAGATTTGAGATTTAAGTCTTAAATTTTTATAAAAGGGGTGTATAATTTTTTATACAATTTATGTACCAAATTATAACCCAAAAATTAAAGTTTTAAATGGATGTTTTTTTTTTAGTTTTTTTTTTACTTTTAATAATTTTGTCAAAATAATGCTTATAAAGTGTGTGCGTATAAATATCGATTGATTCATAATTAATAGTTGCATTTGCATGATGTCATTGTCCCGTATAGCTCAGCACTGCATAGCTCAAGCAATGCCAAGGATACCGTCCTCCCATTGAAGGATCAGCCAGCAGCCTAGGCTTCTTGTGGTCTTGCAGAAACGGAGGAGGCTGCAAGAACAAATATATATATCAAAATTCGGTGATAGAATATATAGATTCCGCTTCTCAATCCAGTTGTTACTTACCCAAGGAATCAACTTTTGCTCTTCATGATTCCTAGTAATGTCTATTGCCCTGCGTCCAGTTTTCATCTCCAGTAGTACTACACAAAAACTATACATGTCAGACCTGCGAGTTAATTTACCGCTCATGGCGTACTCCGGGGCACGATATCCATAAGTTCCCATCACCCTGGTTAAAACATGAGATTTGTCACCCACAGGGCATAATTGTGCTAAGCCTAAGTCAGAGAGTTTTGGGTTGAAATCATTATCGGGTAAAATATTTGCAAACTTCAAGTCACGATAAATGACTGGTGGATTGGCCTTGCAATGCTGATATATTCAATTCCTCGGGCAGCACTGAGAGCAATCAGTATACAAAAGAACCCTCTGCCACAGTTCGTTCACATATGAGAGTACTGCACAAAACATCCTAGTCAAATTTCATACAATGGGATAAAACAAGGTGAAATACATCCAACTTGGTGCCAAATTCTAAATACTTGCATTTCCAGTTCCAGGTGATGGCAACAGTTAATATATAATTGAACATGAACACCACACCAACAAGCAAATGCACCTCATTTACGATGATTGCGTGATGCTCAAACTTGCAATAGTAAATTCCAAGGGTGCCTATGCCATTACCAAGAACTGCATCAGAAGCCAGGGGAGCACAAATTAGAGTTAATCAGTTTCTGCTTATTAGCTCTATGAATACAAGCCCAACAACAAAAAGGAACACTTCATTATTAAATAAGTGAAGGCATGCCCTAAGGATATATAGGAAAGCGAAAAGACTACGAAGATAAACAGAGGCATAGTGAAAGGAAACAAGATTCAGCAGATAATGCAAGAAGCAAAAGGATTACATATTCAATAAAACTCTACCTATAGAAACCGGGGAGGGATTACCCAAAAGATGATCTTGCAAACTACCCATTGGCATGTATAAACCAAGATCCAAGAGCCTCTGATCTCCAGAAGATACCAATCAAGGTGACCGGATTAACATTGTATAGCATGCTCAGCATAAGAACCTCCACAACGAATTCCTGATAGCTCTGAAGACTGTCATGATTAAGTTGTTTAACAGCAACAACCTATTTTTTTACAAACATGAAAAAAGTGACCAAAGCAATCCTAACACCGAAGCAAAGAAAAGAGAGAAGAAGCCCCTCTTCTCTCCTCTTCCCTTCCCTTCCCTTCTCCCCGAACAAGAAAACAAAAACAAACAGATCTTGGAGCAGCCTAATGGCTAATGCCTCTTAAATTCAGCAAAGCAAGCCACTATAACTAAACTATTTGTATAAAGCCGACTAACCCCGAAAAATCATCCAAAAGCCAACCAAATATCTTACAACATCATGAAAATAAATAAAGCAAATACAAATTTCAAAAGCGGAAGAAGAAAATTAGTACACACAGCGAGGAAGAAAAGAGATTAGGATAATGGGAAGGCTATAATAATAACAATAGAGAAAACAAGAGTATTACGGGAACTGTATTGGGATTTGGGAGGGTTAAATGATGTTCATTGTCACAATTCACAGGAAACACCAATTTATACATGTATTCTAAGATATAATAAATATGACAACAGTGAAGTAAATCAACACCTAAATTCATAGCCTAAAAATGTCTTTCTCAAGTTGTGACAAATTTGACAAGGTTTCTTTATCCAATGAAAACCCCGCCATTTTTGCCTCCTTACAAACCTCCATACACTTTCTCACTCTGCCTGAACCCATATACATATTAATCATGTCCCGATACATGTCGTATGTTGGAGAGAAACCCGCTTCCTTCAGCTTGGAAAAATATCTCACAGCTCTCGACACATCTTTCAGGCCAATGAAAAGCTTTATCGCTACTCGATAAGCAGGAAGATCCAAGAGACATTCCCTTGCCTCCATTTCCCAAACCACAGCTAATGCTTCCCTGTACTTCTTCTCGGAATATCGACTATGAAGTAGTGTTGTGTACATCACAACACTCGGTTCACGCTCTGATTGCTTGAACCAGTTAAACAAGCTCTCCACAGTCTTGAACTTCCCATGCCTAATGCAAACCTTCATGATCGCTGTACAATCCTGCTGAGTCAAATTCAAATCATCTCTTTCTCCAAGATCATCCAGTAAGTCCACTACAAGCATATGGTTATCAGGATTCTTTCCAAGCTCCAATATTAACTTTGCGTAAATGCTTGGATCCAGCATTCTTTTATTTTGCTTAGCAACTGAAAGGAGCTTCCAAGCAAGGTTCAAGCTTCCACCTTTGATGAACCCTTTCATCATTGCCTCAATCAGACTACGATTCGCGGAGCTAGTGAACTTCTCCAAGTTGGCGGGGAGTTTTAATTCACGCGCCCTAGCCAATACTTCAACAGTTGAAGTCAAAATCCTATCGTCCGGGTACAATTCAGGCAGCTTCTGAGCCCAGCAGAAAGTTTGCAGAGCTCTTTGTGGAAGACCCATGTGCCCCAATTCCCGAATTGTCATAGACAACGAACCCTTACGCAAAAAAGGAGCCCACTTATTGAGAACTGCAGACACTTCGCCATCGGCAGCCAGGTCTTTGATCTCTCTGGCTAAGCCGATAAGAAAGCCTGGGTTCTTGGATAACTGTTTTGACATAGAAGCACGAGACGAGGCTACACCAGGAGAAGCCGACTTAATATGTTTCTTTGGCGTAGGAAATCCCAGTGGCCGTAGCTTGTGAGGAAGTGGGAGAGGAAGAGGCCTCTCTCTGCCTAATTTTCCAGGCTTTTGAGGGATTCTTCCCTGAAAAAGTGACGATATGGCCTCAATCTCATCTGATTCCCAAACAAGATCAGTATTCACATTATCTTCTTCTTCTTCTTCTTCAGGTGAATCATCGTGATCGTAAATTGAATTTATTTGTTCAGCGTCAGTGGGAGTGTCGGTTCCAGTTGTTGGTTTCTGCAAGAATAAGTTGACGCCAAAGTCAGGAGGAAGTTTGGTTCGACGCGGATAACGGCGGTTCTTGGGTAGCTTCCGATAGCAAATTCTTGTGTTCGGATGCGCCAGGGTAGTAACGCAAATCCTCTTCTGCATCTTTCCTTTCAAATTCATGAAAGGATATGCGGGGATGGATGAGAAGATACAATCCATTTCTTTACTATAAGCGTTGTTTGTCCATGAAACTTGTGCAGCAAAAAGGAGATGTTTCAATGTCTAAGGGGAATTTCTTCGAACAGCTTATCGGCGTCCAAAGTTATTGAATGACAACTTCACTTTTCAATCTACGGCTGTGGGCTTGAGGGAAACCATCCAAGGTCTTGGCGCGGTAGAAATAATCTTCAGGCGGATTAGATATGCAAAGTGTCGTTGTCCTAACCTATCCGACTGCTGCAGTGTTTTACTCGCTTATGGAGAAATAAATGTGTTGAAGTCGAATGAACCGAAAATATAATAACTTGGTATTCTAATAAGAATCGATTTGTTTAAAAATGCGGAAAACTACTGCCACAAATTTGTTTTTTGACCGCGATATTAATTTTAATATTGATCCCCGTTTGTCGGATTCTATTGTTCTCGTTTTTTATTAATAAATAATTTTATTCTTGTGGCACGATCTACTCTATCTTTTGGTACATTTCTTCTGTTGTTTGACACGTTTCTTCTATCGTTTGACATGTTTTTTCTTTTGTTTTGTTTTTTAAGGTTGGATCTGACTACGCCACGACCGATCAAGATGGCGCTTATTCGTTATCACGATGATCTTCCTTGCTTTGGACCATCAGATTGAATATGGATACGCGGTTTGCGCTCGTGGATAGTTTACCGTGACGCTCTATTCTGATCTGCGTTTCTTAGTGATCTTCATAGATTAATCCCCTTTTGGTTCGTTTACTGATGCAATCAGATTTGTTCGTATTTATCTTTTCGATCGAATATTTGGATAAGTTTTAAACTTTTTCATGTATGGTCCTTGTCTGATCTAGAGTGGCTAGTTTTAAGAAAATGATCAAATTATATTTTTAGTTTACAATGATAATTGTAAACCATTATTGTAATATTGAGTATTTTCTTGTTAATAAAATTAACTGTATCTGTTCAAAAAAAAATCGGAATAAACGACCATCGCAATTATTTGAAAATTATTTTATTCAATGTATACTCGTTAAGTTTATTAAAATTTTTATTTTATTTATTTTATTGTTTAGAGTTTTATTTTAATTAATTTAGATTAATTCAAATTGTATATTTATTTTTATTGAACGAGTTTTTTTAATTAATTTAATTTATTTTAATATATAAAAATTAATAATTTAATTAATAAAGAATATTCAGTTGATTTTCATCTTAGTTAATGTTAGGGGTGTCTAACAAGTTGAGTAGCTCGTGAGTTGTTTTGGTCAAAACTCGATTTGGATTAGCTCGACTTGAACTCAAACTTGACTCGATACCTTCACGAGTTGAATCGAACAAAGTCAAACTCGACTCGATAAGTTCGCAAGCAGCTCGTTAATTTTTTAAAATATTTTTTAATAATTACTTTAAAATAATTTTATTCAAAAAATAAATTTAAATAATAAGTATTAATGTGTGAATTGTTACTTTAATTTTAATTTTTTATACACTTTTTTTGATATTTTTGGTTAAATTTATTAATTTAAGTTAATACTAAGCCTCATAAGGTATTATTAAAATTTACTTTTAGTTAAAAATAAGGTAAGTTTTTTAATGAGCTTAACGAGCAACTAGTCGAGTTGAGCAATAAAATATTTTAACGAGCACAAGTCAATCACAATTTTAACGAGCAATGAGTCGTGTCAACACGAATCTAACTATATATATAATATATAATAAATAATAATTAATATAAATAATAATAAAATATTAAAATATTAAAAAAATATCAAAAAAATTAAAAATATCAAAAAAATAAAAGTTGGAATCGTGAGAATCTGAAACAAGGGGATATGGAAATTTATCTTACACAAGGGTTCAGTTTCAAAAGATTCTTTTTGCAAAAATAAAAAGAAAAAAGAAAAAGAAAGTGAAAAATTCAAAAAGAAGTCAAAAGGAGAAAAACGGCTGAGTTAAATAATTGGGGCATCTGTTGAAAATCTAAAAGATCAGAGTTTGAGCTATGAAGGCAATGTTCGATCATGATGTTAATAAATTGACAAGACTTCGGGCATTTGTTCACCCCAAACGATGTAGGTGGGGCAAATTATGTAGAGTCATGAATTTACTTGTAAAGATCAGACCAGATATGGGGCAACCAAGAGAGAAGATACATTGATACTTCAAAAATCAAGAATTCAACATTGAAAAGAAGTGAGGGTCTATCTGCATTTTTGGACCATTACGGAGTAATGCCCTGAATCATCCCAATTGCTTTTGCCCGCAAGCATTGTAGGTCCTTTGTAAGGGAGGCTATTTCAATCTTTTTGCTTATGATGCTTGTTTCATATATGTTTTTTTTCAAGTGGAAAACATTTCATATTTTTTGACTCTTTAATTCTTTAATTATTTAATTCTTTATTATGGGTTAATTTTTTGATCAGGTCTTGAATATTAATTGCAGGATTGACCTTAAATCAAATTCGGAGATCAACTTTGATAATGTGACTCGTTTCTATTTTATGTAGGCCAAAAAGAGAATATTAATGAGTGTTTAGGAAACACGAGAAAATCTCGTACAAATTTTGAGCGGTTTCCTCTCAAGCATTGTTGACTAAGGTCTTTAAATAAAGTGATAACTCAAAACTTCGTCCAACTGAAGTCTGCTTTTCTTTAAAGATATCCGAGTATGGGATGATATTTGGCATTCCTTGATCTCCCTTCTCAAAGAAAGAAAATAAGAAAAATATCATTTGTTATCCCTTTTGAGCCTAACGTTATTTTTCTTTCGATTCAACCTAAATCAAGGATCACCCCTACACTGGGGGCAAAAGAGGATGAAAATGTGTTTCAAAGTGAAATATGCTTGGTTGTGATGCCTTGTGAATCAGTGACAGAAAATAAAAGTGAAATACAAAACTAAGGAAAGAAGTCAAATTCAAATTATTGGCACAAAAGAAAAAACGAACATAAAGTTCAGTGAAATATTTTGATGAGATGAACCACTGGAAAAAGGAGTGGTGAAAAGGAAATGACCTCTAGGGTGAAAACCCAAAAAAGGTCAACCTAGAGTGATCCGCAAAGAAAAAGAGAAAAGTATTTCATCAGAGCATGTTCAGATCAGTGCAACAATGATCCTTGATTTTATCACCTTTGAATTATTTGAGCCTATATATCCTTTCTTTAGCAGCCATAAACCATAGCCCACATTACAAGCAACAAAAGACCATTTTGACCGTATACGGGTATTAGAATAAGGAGAGTTAGTCTTCGGAATATATCCCGCTTACCAGCGTTAACCTTTTTTCAAAGATTTTTAGTCTTCTGATGCTTGATCGAGATCAGAAAAGAGAGAAAATTGGGTATGGTGAGCTAGTGAGAAAAAGAGTGTCACCTAAACGGGGTAGAATTAGAAAAATGAGAATGTTTCTCCTGAAAGTCTAATAAATTGGGAAATGGTCACATCAGAGTTGATCTTTGCAAATTTGTTCGAAGGCTTTGTTGCACTTGGTATTTAGAGGCCTAATTTTTCGTTCTTGTTTGCCATGACAGTCAAAATTTTTCAATGTTTTCAAAATATTATTTTGGGCATTTTTGCTTATCGTTTAACAAGCATCTTGCAGATGAATTGATTAGATACAAGAAAAGCAAAGGATTTCATGGATATTACTATGATGTACTAACCCTTTAAGTGTGGACAGAGCAGAAGGTGACCTTAGTACTCGATTGTTGATGAAGATATGATGAAGAACAGTTAGAGCTCCAAATGTCAAAGTATTTGAGCAAGAGCAACAAAAATGACCCAAGTAAACTTGAGGCAAAGGGAGAATATTGACCATTATTTGGGGCAAAATATAGCCAAATCAATTCACCAACGTGTGGAAATTATTGTAATCAGAATGAGAAAACAGGGCAATTATGCTCAAGTTCGAGTGGGGCAATGCTACCAAAGTGTGTCTCATACTATCATGAGAAATTCGAAAACCGAAGCAATGGAAATGATGAATTCTTTCAGAGCGGACTGAGAATACAAGAGAAAAGATCATACGTTGAAGACGAGAACAAGCGTCATTGAGATCGTGACAGACTTCATTTGTTGAAAAAAGAGACAAAGCAAGAAAAGAAAGAATAAATCTAAAGTGAAAACCTGAAAAGGCGCTTTAGAGCAAAAAGCGAAGACTTTGAAAATTGAACCTGAGTTTAAGATGAATTCTCATATCAGTCAAAGAAGATATATCGGGAGATAAAGCAAGAAATTATGAGCTTTCCCTGAAGCTGAAAGTTTGCCCAAGTGGCCTCAATTAACATTCATGCATCATAATAGGAATATTTGCATTTAGAAACATGCTAACAATGCATGATACTTCTGTTAAACAGGATTTAAAGAAATCAACAACAACGAACACTATCGGCAGCCTTTTGGCGTGAGTCCAGAAAGAAGTGGTGTAACGCGAGGAATTTCGAAATGAGAAGAACAACCTCAAGTTTCACCGCTTACGTCTGAAGAATTTCGAAATGAGAAGAACAGCTTCAGACTCTTCAGTGGAGATGGAGAATTTCGTAATAAGAAGAACAACTTCATATTCTATTGTTAAATACTCCGGGTCATCAGTAAGTCCTCGGGGTCATCAGTAAGTCCTCCGGGCATGATGTTAAATCCTCTGGGTCATCAGTAAGTCCTCCGGGTATGATTCTACATCCGAAGAATTTCGTAATAAGAAGAACAACTTCAGACTCTTCAGTGGAGATGAAGAATTTCGTAATAAGAAGAACAACTTCATTTTCCATTGATAAATCCTCCGGGTTATCAGTAAGTCCTCCGGGCATGATGCTAAGTTTGGAGAACTTCATAATAAGAAGAACAACTCCAAATTCGGTGAGATGCGAGGAATTTCGAAATGAGAAGAACATCCTCGGATTTTGCCACCCTTATCTGGAGAATTTCAAAATAAGAGAACAACTCCAGATCTCGAAGATGAGGAATTTCGAAATGAGAAAAACAGCCTCAAGCTCCATCATTTGACGAGTCTAAGGAATTCCGTCTGAAGAATTTCGAAATGACAAGAACAACTTCAGACCCTGAAGAATTTAATAATAAGAAGAACAACTCCAGTTATTCCAAAGACGAAGGATTTCAGAGGAAAGAGCAACCTCAAGTTGCTTCACAAGGTTTCGCTTGAAGAATTTCGAAATGAGAAGAACAACTTCAAGCTTCAGGGCTTTTACAGAATTCGTGTTTTTCAGTCTTTGCCCATCTCCTGCTTCGCAGCATTGAGCAAAGAGGGGCAGCTGTCAACACGAATCTAACTCTATATATAATATATAATATATAATAAATAATAATTAATATAAATAATAATAAAATATTAAAAAAATAAAAAAATAAAAAATAAAAAAATAAAAGTTGGAATCGTGAGAATCTGAAACAAGGGGATATGGCCGGTTTTCATGGGATTTGAGAGTTTTGGGGAGTTGATTTGGTGAGTGTTTTAGTGGTGGTAAGATTGTTGGATTGAATCCCTTTAAATAGGGATTCAATCGTTTGGTTTGGGGACCGAATCGAAAAGGGGGTGGAATCGGCACAATCCCAAGATACTGTGACCTCAGACTCTCCGTCCCTTCAAACCGTAAAGCTCAACAAATACAGTTCAAGGATAACGGAGCCGAAGTCACAAGGCGGGTCTCAGGCCATGTTGTACGGCGTTGGGTTGTCGGAAGATGACTTGTTGAAACCCCAAGTCGGGATATCGTCGGTGTGGTACGAGGGGAACCCGTGCAATATGCACTTGTTGAAGTTGTCGGTGGAAGTGAAACGAGGCGTTGAGCAGAGTGGTATGGTTGGGTTTAGATTCAATACGGTCGGGGTTAGCGATGCGATCTCGATGGGTACGTGAGGTACAATTATTGCTATGGGAAGGCTCAACAGACCAAGTATAATGGTTTACGGTGGAACCATCAAGCCCGGTTATTTTCACGGCAATACATATGATAAAGTATCTGCCTTCCAGGTAAACATAATGATATGCCATAGGAATATTGTCTTTCTAGTTGATTATTTATTTCTCTTTATATTTTCATATTATTTGAAAATTTTGCATGGCTATGGAGTTTTTGTTTCTTCATCAGTTTACCATATTTAGACCCAAGATATCTGTTAATTTTTTATTTTTGTGACCATTGTAAGAAAATCTCTTGGATTAGTGTAAGGAACTTGGGAAATCATGAGCATACAATGATCTTTTGCGGAAATTTACACTTAGATAAATGCATGTAATGTTTTTCTGGCAAGTAAGAAGGTTAAAATGTTAAGATTAAAATGAAATATATAAAGCTAAATCTCCATTTCTAGAAACTGTAGAAGCTTTTGCATTGGACATGTGTACGATCAAGAACCTCGTGGTGCATATCAGATAAGGGCCTACCTTTTTTTTTTAATATTATTTTGGTTTGTAATCAGTGATGCAATATTTACTTTTTGTTTGGAAGCTATATGTTGACACGAATTTTAAGTAATAAAATAATAATAATAAATAACAGAAAAAAACAAACAAATAAAAATAAATAAATAGAAAAACAAATGTAGAGATAAGGGAGTTGGGATTTTCGGTTAGTTGTGGGGAGATTTTTCGGGAGAAGTTGTTGAGTTGGTTGTGGACTCTTTGGACGATTAGGACTGTGAGTTTGAGTCCTTTAAATGGGGGGGACAGCATGATCAAATGGGGGCAAGATTTGGTATCGATTCCAAGAGGAAAAGGGAGATTTCAAAGATGAGAAGTAACAGCAGCCTCCATGGAAGTTGTTCGGTAAGGAAGCCGAGTAGTAGCATTTCCCATGGCAAAATTTCAGGGAAAGTGAAACAAATTGTTGGATCAACTCTTACGGATTCGAATGAGAATGGATCAACCCTTTCGAAGGAGGATGGATCAACCCTTGTAACCAATTTTGAATCGGACAAGTCGGCCGCCGAGTTTGCAGAGTTGTATAGAAAAGATAGGTTAAAGGGTGGTCACGTAATCATGCTTGGAGTTGATCCTCTAAGCCAAGCAGCAACCATTGAAGCATTCTGTGCATATTTCTTGTACTGTTGGTAAGCCTTTTGCATAGCCACATATTTTGTTTGCATTATTATATTCAATGATAATCATGAAAATTTGTCGGTGTCTTGTAATGTGAGAATCTAAGAGATAAAAGAATATTTGTTAGTCTCATATTATTTGTGTTTATTTATGATTAAGTGTATTTTTAATTAATTATTTAAATTAGTTATTTGTTTGCGTATTTTAAAATTCATATAGAATATTTATTAGGATCACTTAATTTACATTTAAGTAATTAAATTAGAGCCCTTTAGGATTAGTCACTTAAATTAGGGACATAATTTAGTAACATAGTATTTGAATCTTATATCTCGGATACACTAAAGAGGTTTAGAATTCATGTGCTATTTAAAATCTAGAATTTTGACAAAATAACTTAGGTTTAGAATTAAATAAAATGGATAGTTAAGTAACTAGTAACACAATGAAGTCTTTTTTAGGATTAGAACTTAAAATGAACAAGATAAAAATGGTCATACATTTTGCTTTAGCCTTTTGAGGCGGAAATTACATTCCTTTGAATTTGGGTGAGGTTTCCTATCTAGGGGAACTGATATCCAAAATTCAAATAATGTTCAATTAACAATGGAAAATTAAATTAATATCTATCTTCAAAGTGTTAATGCCACGTAAATTTTTCCAAGGTACCAATTTTTTGGGCGTTTGTAAGGGTCGTCCTTACACGTAACCGACTCCCGAACCCAATATTTTTTTTGAACGAATCTCTGGTTAATTTTATGGTGTTTGGCCTACTTAAGTGGCCGGTGGCGACCCCAAGTCAATTTTCAAAATTAAATTATATATTTTCCGAAAATTTGGGTTTTTCAAGATTAAAATTGATAAAATCCGTATTTTTCAAAACCAATCATCGAGCTACTTTTCATCTAAACTCGCGTTTTTTAAGAGGTCGCGACAAGTCGAGTCGAGTAAAACTTTTTTTAACGAGCACGAGTTAAACAATACCTAACTCGCGATCAACACGCTCGATAAACACTCTAGTTAATGCACATACAAAAATAATGTATATATAAATAAGTAAAGTTCGAAAGCTTACCCCTTTCTTAGACGTAGTACGAATGTTAGAGGTTTTAAAGATGAATGTGTCTTTTCGAAGGCTACTAATTCTAAAAGCTCGAACAATTGTATAACAAAGATTAAAGGTAAATATATCATAATTTAAGGATTTTTTTTTCAATTAAATTTTATAAAATAAAATACGGGGGATGATGAGGCTACAAGGTAACAAATACCAACAAGATAACCGAGATGCAAGGCGTAACAAGAAGCAGGAGCAGGAATTTTATGCAAGATCCACGTCTTGATTTTAGGGGGAAACTCAACTCGGCCTTTGATTTACGATAAAGATGCTGGATATATGAGCGAACGCATGCTGAATTAAGCGCCACCATTGGCTTTCTCTTTTTCATTTCCTACACAAATATATTCACGAAAATAAACAGGAAAACATCAATTGATTTCGTTTCTTAATCAAAGATAACTGTAATTTCTACAACAAAATAAAAAATGTCGGGAGGAGGAGCCTCCGGCAGAGAGCTTGATCAGACGCCCACCTGGGCGGTGGCGGTTGTTTGTGCTGTCATCATCATCATTTCGATAGCTCTCGAAAAGGTTCTCCACACAGTTGGGGAGGTATGTTTTAACATCATTTCCTCTGTTCTAATACAATTGCGATAACGGCTGTTATATAACAGTAACGAATGACGCTTGCAGATATCTGAACATAAGAAAAAGGAGGCTTTATATGAGGCTCTGGAAAAAGTTAAAGGCGGTAATTCAAATCATTCATTTTCTACATGAAATCATGATTTATTTCTGCTTCCTCTACAACACTGTTGTTGCTGCTGCAGAACTTATGGTGTTGGGATTCATTTCTTTGCTCCTGACATTCGGGCAGAATTACATCTCTCAAATCTGTATTCCTGAGGAAGTTGCGGATTCGATGTTGTTTTGCGCCAAAAAGTATGCCCATGGAGAGGGACAAGGAGAGGGACATGGTGGCGGTGATCATGCAAAAGAAGATGAAGAACATCATCGGCGGCTCCTTTTCTATGATAATGCGCGTAGATTTTTAAGCGGTGGTGAATCCGCTGCAGATTGCGGGAATGTAAGCAGTTCATATCCTTCAACAATAGTTACTATGTTTACGAGAGCTATATATATATATTCATTCGATGCATCCAACTTTCTGACTAAACAATCCGAACCGAATCAGAGTTGAAAAAATATTATTATCTTAAATTATTTGAATTTAAATATTTTTAGTATTAGATAGTTTTAATAAAAAAACTTTCTGACTACACTTGTATTGCAGGGTTACGTGCCACTTATATCAGTGCATGCATTGCATCAGCTGCACATTTTCATCTTCTTTTTGGCAGTTTTTCACGTGTTGTACAGCGCCACCACAATGATGCTGGGGAGATTAAAGGTGGTTATCCTTCACTTTCTTAAAATTTCATGATTTGAATTGATTCGATTTTAATCGAAGTTTGACACTAAATTTTATAAGGTTTAATTCAAGTAGATAAGTTTACTAGCAACTCATTATTTTTTATAATATATTAATTTGATTTATTTGTGGATTATTACTTTAAAATTTAGATTTTAAAATCGTTTTACATACTATTTTGATAATTATTTTTTGTTAAATTTGTTGATTTCTGTTTATATGAAGCTGTATCTAGTATTATTAGATTATACATATATTTTTTTAAAAAAATAAGATAAAAATCATGATAATTTTTTTTAAGGAACACATGTCGAGCTAACTTTTATTAGAACTATCGAGTATGATGTCGAACATTCTTTGCATCGAGTCAAGCACTCTTTAGTCTGTGATCGACTTACTTGATAAGTAACCCTAATAATATAGATGCAAGTTAAGAAGATTAAACGTTTTCCTGAATCTCTTGTGATGTATGCATTGCAGACGCGAGGTTGGAAGGAGTGGGAACGTGAGTGTACCAGCAGTCTTAATGAACTCAACGGTACCTACTCTGATCTCTCTTCCCTTCTTTCTTTCTTCCCACGTATTCCTTACTGGTTATTACACTTGTTGATTTAGATCCTTCAAGATTTAGGCTAACTCACGAGACATCGTTTGTGAGAGACCACACCAGAGGGGCATGGACAAAAACAAAAGTCTCATTCTATTTCGTGAGAACTAAGCTAACCAGAAACTCTTTCAGTTTCAGAGTTTTATTAACTAGATTTAAAGGTTTAAAAAGAAATGAATGAATGAGTGAACTTTCCCAGGTGTGCTTGTGGCGACAATTCTTCAGGTCTGTTCGCAAGGCAGATTATTGTACGATGCGTCATGGATTCGTCAGTGTGAGTTCCCTCTGCAGTCTGCTCATGATTTTGTTACTGCTTCTGTATCAGCTGCAACAAGTCTTATGACTTCAGATTCATGATATTATAGGTTCATTTAACACCAGGGAGTAAGTTCGATTTCCAAAAATATATAAAAAAATCACTAGAGGATGACTTCAAGGTGGTCGTCGGAATTACGTGAGTTTTTACTTTTATTTTTAATTAAATTTTAATTGGCAAGTTAGGTTCTGTTGTAATTCTAATAGTGGAAGATTACTTGATAATTAAGTTTAAATATTTATATTAGACGAGATTCGAGATCTATACAACTATTGTGCTTATGTTATAGAGATGATAGTGATATTGAAAAGAGTCTTTTAGTTAATATTGTGCCCACCTTGTAGAGAAGGATATTGTAGGGACGTTTAAGGATGAACATAGAACTCGAATTTGACAGGTTTTTGATTTAATTCGACTTGATAGAGTTTATTTAAAAGATATATATGCGCGGTCGGGTCAAGTCGGGTGGAATATGTGAGATTTTGAGTTTGGGTCAGAGTTAGGCTTAGGGTTAAAAGACCTGACCTGACCTAGATATTTAATATTTTTAATATTTTTATTTTATTATTTCATTTTATTTATATTTGTGTTGAAACTTTGAATTATGGACTCGTATTATAATTATTTTTGCTAGAATTGTATTTTTATTTTTTAAATAATAAAATAGTAAAAATTATTTTGGATTGGATACGAGTCAGATTTTAAATCTTAAAAGTCGAGTCAGGTTTGTGTTGGGTGAAATCTTTCTTAACCCACGTCGGGTGTTGGGTGAAAAATTTCGAACAAGGTTCGAGTAAGTCAAAAATTGATCCTATCCGACCCGTGCCTATCACTAGAGATGTTGGAAAGAATGTTTTGGTTACATCAGATTTTATGATATATATCCAGTAATGAGTTATATGAGATATCACATATTTATACTCTTAGTATTCTCTACGTCAATAACGGATTATTCATTTCTCTCATTCACGAAGAATCACTTTAAATCTTGTTTTTTGTGCGTACCTTATTTTACATTGATCTCGTTTTGGGTTATTTTGTTGCTCACCATATTCCTATTTACTAACACCTTTCTACTAATACTGTTGGTGCTTGCAGTCCTGCATTGTGGGCTATGGCAGTCATGTTTCTCCTTTTGGATGTCCATGGTTTACTCCTGTCTTTTACTTTATGTATTTATTTGTTGTATTCCTCTTATTCAGACATATCCTTGTTTGATGGTTCCAGGCTGGCATATTATGACTGCCATAGGCATGATTCCTCTGGTGTTAACATTAGCAGTTGGAACCAAGCTTCAAGCGATTATAGCAGAAATGGCACTGGAAATAGTACAAAAACACGCAGTTATACAAGGGATGCCTCTTGTGCAAGTGTCGGACGAGCATTTCTGGTTCGGTTGGCCGCCATTAGTCCTCCATCTCATCCACTTTATCTTGTTTCAGGTATTCTTGTACACACTTCTAAATCAACTGACAATGTGTGTTACTGACATTCTATGTCTGTGTCTGGCTGTCTGTAATGCGCAGAATGCATTCGAGATCACATATTTCTTTTGGATTTGGGTAATGTTTTTCTTCTTCTTCATGTTCCTCTAATGTTCGGGAAAGAAAAATTATATTATAGGTCTATGATATAATCTCTTCGATAACGATGTTTTTAACTGTTCCTTCTAATGCAGTATGAGTTCGGTCTAAGGTCATGCTTTCATGAGGATTTTACTCTTATAACAATAAGAGTTTGTCTTGGGTATGCAATACTTTTCTCTAAATTTATTTTTTTTCTTAATTCAAATTCATTAATTTTGAGATAAAAATATTTAAAATAAGTTCTTAATTTTTCTAATTTAAACGAGTTGAATTTTTACGATTCAAATATTTGAAATTTTTATTAACAATTTGATTTAAATATTATTTGAGTCATTGAAATTTTAAAAATTAATAAATCAATCTCTTTAAAAAATTAAAATTCAAAATAACTTTCGATTTTTTTAAAAATATATATATAAAATCTTTTCTTTATAAAAAAACTTTAATATTTATATATGTGTATATATTAAAAAACTCTTCTTAGAAAATCTGAAGAGATTAAGTTCTATAATCATTGATTCTCGAATAAATTTATACTATGCATTTTGGTGCACACATTATAGATGATGATTTTTTACAGGGTAGTAGTCCAATTCATGTGCAGCTACATCACACTTCCACTCTATGCCCTTGTTGCTCAGGTAAATTATCTTAAAAGTCTAGCCATTCATGCAGGGATTTAAATAGCGGTTTGTGATGTTATAGTGGTCTTTATATAAAGATTTTGTCACAGTTTAGAATCTTGATGCCTATAATTGTTATGTCTGTAATAGTATTTATTTTTTAAAAAATTTACGACTGCGATAACCGTAATAGTATCTGTTATGTTTGTAATTACGATAAAATATAACATGACTGAAAATACAATCGTAACTGCAATTTAAATCCTTGTATACAAGTTCTGGCTTCTGTCTGTGCTTGATTGAATGTTGTATTTTCAGATGGGATCAACCATGAAGAGGTCAATCTTCGATGCACAAACTTCCAAGGCCCTACAGCAATGGCACAAGAAGGCTATCCAGAAGACGGGTGATCACGACCATGGGAAGACGGAAACCTCTTCTCATCACCAAAAGGAAAAGGGCGTTGACAGTTCTTCATCGGAACATGGACACTCCGGCTCTGGTAACGCCGGCCATCAGGATCCCCCTGAAGGGCAGCAGAAATCAAACACCACCGAGATTGTTGACCTTCTAACTGGTCCATGATGGGGAAAACAACATATTAGAAGACAAATTAAACAAAGGAAATTACTTAGTCTACAAGCTTTAGGACACATCAATTACCTGCTAGGTTAACACAAAACTACATATATTACATAATTACACCTTCAATTCATATACTGTAATTATTTTGTAAAGTCTGTAACCGATTGGTGTCGCTTGTTGTAATGTAATATTCTTCGTCATTTACATGTAATAATGTCATGTAGTGTAATCCTCTATGCAGACGTTGGGTTACATCAGACTTAGTAAGAGAGGAAACGCAATTAATTAGTTATCTAATACTTAGTGATTATATTGTAAAATTTAAAGGTTCACTGACCAAAATGCAAATATTTTAAAAATGAGGTGACTGTTTATGTAGTTTACCCTAAAATTGTCTGCAATGCGCTGGGCCGGATTTTAGTTCTCGAAAAAACGAGCAGAGAGTCGAAGAATGAGTTGTTAAAGCCCAGTCTGAGGCCCAAAGCTAAATTGCCGTTTTATTACGCTACTTACAGTCGGCATCGGCATCGTTCAGACCCATGGCTTCGTCGGCGCCGCCAGACTCGTCCTCCGCCGTCCCGAATTCAAGAAAGCCGCTCGGATTTATGAAAAACGCGATAAAATACAAGCACAATTTCATCTAGTTCTTCGCGATGACAGGGATTTTGCTTTTGAGCGTCCGATCTTTGGGCCAGAAGTACCGAATGCACGACCTCGAGGAGGATACAACTGCTCTCAAGCAAGAGCAACAATCTCTCACTGATCGCATGAGTAACATAAAACGTGGCCTCCTCCACGATCCCTCTGGCCGATTCTCCTCCCGCCTCCGCCTCCTCTTCGGTGACGATAGTTAGACTCTTCTAACCCTGCTGTCTAGTGTTTTAAGTTGAATTGAATTGTTACTATACCCTGAGTATAACTGTGGCACATAAAATTTCTTATGGTTTCTGCGTAGTTTTGGATAGTATTCCATGTTCTGCTCCCAATTATATGCAATGGGACGATTGTTTAAAGTGGAACCAGCTGAAAACTGTGGTTTGGGAACATTTTCATTTCTTAATGTCAGTAAAACTCATGATGGCAGCAAAAGTAGTACCATATCATATTGCCTATAGCACATTGATTCATTCACAGCTAGAGGAGATCAAAAGTTGAAAAGAACCTACAGAGGTATAGGATTATTCCTTTTTTGCCATACTGCATATCTTTGTCCGCTCGTTGCTAGCGTCCACTCTCCATCTGTTGGACACCATGAACCGTCCCCAATCTTCATGCATATTTTTTCTCCAATGGTTGCAGAATATATGTTGTCTCGGGTTTCCAGAATTCTGACAGATGACCGGCTGTGAATATCTTCACTCCTCCTTATCTCCATCTGTATACAAAGTTTTAAAAAAGCCTTGTTTTCATGGAAAACCTACATACCTATAAGGGAATGGTTGTGTTGCATACCAATTTAACAATCTGTTCGCGAATGGAATCACCGCAATCATAAAAGTGATCATAAAACACCGTGGGTATTCCTGGATGGGTAAGTATGTATGCGTAACCCTGTAGGAAACATGGACCCGTAACTAAATCAAAGAAATGAGATAGTGAAACACAAATGTTTTCAACAGCTTTCTGGACAAATAACGTGACCCAATTCCAAAACGTTACTTTTTATGATAAAACTGATACTCCTGTAATAATAAGCCTGCAAGTTGAGTATATGCAACCAACAGCATTACATACCTCCATAATATGGTTCGAGGGGAAAGGCCAATGAGCCTGCAAGAATAAAACAATAATTGACGGGGTGCATAAATTCCAGAGGTAGATTCATTGTATAGAAATTTGACAAATACTTTTTACTGAAAATGTTAAGCAGAAGATATCCTTCATCATTGATTTAGGCTTACTACTCCTAGAACTGAATCTGAAGCCTAAATACTTAAAATACAGTTGATCATACTTGCATTTCTAGTTTTTCCCTTTCATACTAAGTTCTAAAAACTGTCAATCGTAGCAGAAGCATATCAAGAGGATATACATAGTTTCTGTTAACTTAGGTGCTTTAAATTCGAAGGATGTTAGTTCAAGTCATTGGATAACGACCAAAGAGTATCCGTGTTGAAAAGCTAAAAGTCATATGCAGGAAGTACTTGCTCTAAATCAAGAAATTCTCTGGTACCTGGGTTGAGCCTGTGTCATGGTTGTCAATAAAAGTGACAGCCCTTGAAGGCCACCACCCCATTACACCTGGAGGCTTCCCTTTAGGGTCCCGCAAGCGCCAGAACTGCCCCTTTACAGCTTCCTGCATCGTTACAGCCAAGTAAATATCAAAAGAGATTGAAAAACAAAAGAATCTCATTTATGGAGTCGAAAATTATCATTACAGAGTGGCAGGTCTTAACCAGGGGGCGAAGGTGAAGTAGAAATCTAAACAAAGATGAAAGTGTGCCTTTTAAAGATGCTGGAATTATGATAATCAGAATATGGTGCTACATTGGACAAAAACGCCAGTCCCATTTGCTTTGTACATAGTAGCATGCCTTTTGGACCATACCTGAAGAATCCCCTTGGTTGTGAAATCAAATGCAGTTGAAAGCTGCCCCGTGGCATCAATCCAATTAATAATCCTTTGTCTGTGGCTATCTACAGTAGAGGTTGTAAATCGAATGTTAGAACATAGACATGACAAAATACTTAACCGACCAGCTGATAAACATATCGATATCTTTGTCAATGAAAAAGAGTGACAATTCTTTTATGTATGGTTGATCTCAAGTAAAAAAAAAAAAAAGATTAAGCGCATACCTTGGTTGTAGTCTAATATAGATTCATTATAATTGCAAGAATCCCAATACTCCCCAACACAAAATATAGGCTTTGCTCCTTCAATGTATTCTTTTACATATTTTGCTGAATAACTGAAGCAAACATTATAGCAACATGCATGGTGAGATGGAAAACATATCATTTATAGACAAAAATAATCTACAAGTACAGTATTGTTATTACCCCTTTGCAAAATCAAAGCGAAAATCTTGAAAACCAACACTACGCAGCCACTGCAGCCACCCTATGATGTCCTTCCGAACAAATTCTTGGCTGTGATCAATATTCGGAACCCCGTGGAAGTTGTCTCCAGTGCTTTGGTTACCCTGAGACAGTATTTGAGGTCAGAAAATATTTTCTATATCCACATTACGTAAGGAAATATCATTTAAGACCATGCAACACAAAGCATCAAAGAGGCAATCAATATATGAATTTCCTTACCAATCCACCAGTACAAGATGTGACAGCATGTTCATCCCATGCTAGTGGAATTCCATCATAACGGTTATATATTCCTCCACGTCCTTGAGTAGTTCCAATACGATGATTGATTACTATGTCAGCCATTGCTCTAACTTTGTACTTCTCCAGAGTTTGGAGTAAAGCTTTCAATGACAGCTCAGACCCATATGAAGAACTGAGTGAATAAAGGTTTTGGGGAAGGTACCCTGTAATAAAAAAAGCAGAAAACTGATACAAATATATAAATCCCGCTCAAGTATGCACATTTGATAAGAAACTATCTCATGCTTTGAAGAAAAATTCTATTCAACCTTCCGGAGAAAAGGAATGAGTTGCCGGTGGCAACCATACAGATGTAAACCCAGATTTTGCAATATCAGGAACTTTCTTTTCTAAGTTTTTCCACCAGTCATGTTTATGAGACTCCCAGTTAAAACCCTGTTGAACATATTAAGCAACTATCAAAATAACTTCAGCTGTAGAGCTTCAGTTCGCTATGAAGACTTATGCTTCTATTTAACATACTACTTCATAACTTCAAAACTGAGCCAATCTTTTTCAGATACATAAAGAGATTGGTCCATTTAGTTTACAATCAACATTATCAATAAATAGATCTCCAAATTCTTGTAAAAGAAAATGATCAACAATGTAAAATTTACCTGCAAAAGGATTTCCCTTCCCTTCCGCAACACAACACCTAAAAAAATAAATACCAAAGCACTGTTAGAATCAATTTTTCTTCCAACTTTTTCCCCTTAACAATCCAAATGTAGAACAAAATCTTCCAATTCTTCATCTTACCCACCAAGGATATGCTTGTAGTGGATAAATAAATCCTCATAGACCCTAAGTTGATTACTCACAAAACTCAGCTGAAATTGCTTTGTTTATTTTTTCTCACATCAAGAAGCATGCCAAACCAAAAGAACAAATTTTATTTAGAGTATTGGATACATTTAGCTTATTGTTAGCTTTGCTCTCTTGATAAATAATGAAGAAAATAAAGAAACCTAAACAATTCGAGCTGTAAAAAGTATCCAAATCTGAGGAACTCCAAAATCCATATAATCATTTAAGGATAGATAACCAAAAATAAAATAAAAGAGCAGAAACACATGCACGAGAAAGATAACAGCATACCAAGATCATTGCTTTCCTCAACGGTCTGCATTTCAATATAACTCAACATCAGAGGAAATGGTATACAATAGCCTTAAATTTAACTAGAAATATATATATATATATTAAAAATGACATCTTGAAATGGAACAGAGCAAAAATTTACATTGTCCAAGCTATCCATGTCAAGTCAAGTGGTTGCAACTCAAATTTGAAGCTGGATCGTGGAAAATGAAGCACTATATACCCTGCATTCGCAAACGAGTCGAAGTTTGTAACTTAAATTCAGCACACATAACATAAGCGCAAAGGGCAAGAACTCTGCAATATTGTTTAGATTTAGAAAGCTAATCTCTTTTCCCTAAACGGGAAAAGTTCAAATAAATAGGTTGGCAAGTAATGAACTCAGATGGTTGCAATTAATGCAGAAACATTGAACAGAAAGGAACTGTAGAAATTTGACAGGAAAAAAACTTACTCTACAGATTTGAGGAGAAAGAGAATGCGTAGAAAAACTGAGGTTGCGATCCGATCGCAGCGTGAATGGGTTCTCGCGTTACAGAGGGAGGAATGAATAACAGAAGGCAAAGACCCCGGGAATTGGAATTACGCTATAAGGATAAGGAAATCGAAGGAAACTGGCTTAAAGAAAAAGGTTTTTACAATGCTATATTTATATACACATATTTCAATGGTGAACAGCGTCAAGCCTGAGTTGCCGTTGCTGTCGCTATCGCTGAGTCGGAGATGAAGAAATCGCAATGTTTGAAAAAGATTTGGACGGAATTAACGGTTAGAGTCGCCGCTCAGCGACACCGAGTGAAAAATCTTAGCTTAAGCATTAAGTTTAGAGTCCTGTGGCCTTGTCCATATCTGGGCTCATGAATCTGCGTCCGGTAAACTCATCGGATTAAGTGCTTTGACATTACTTATAAAATGTATAATTAAAAAATAATTTTAAAATTATGATTGAAAAAATAATTTTAAAAAATTAAATAGTATTTGTAATTGATGTAAAAAAGTGATTTTAAAAAAATAAGATGTTTATTTTAAACCTGATATGTTAGTAAATTTAAATTATATTTAAAAATTTTAATTTTTTATTAATGTTATGATTATTAAAAAATAAATTTAAATTATAATAAAAAAATATTTTTTTTGTAAAATTTAATTTAAAAATATATACATATTTTAGATTATATACGAACATAACAATTATAAATTAATAATAAATTAAAAATAAATTAAAAATAAAATAATTTTATTCTTAATATAAAATAATATAAAATATATATTATTTTATAATTATATATGTATAAATATTATTTTAACAAATATATTATAAGAGTAAATAAGTAATTTTATTTTTAAATTAGTTTATCCAACTCAAAAACTAAAAATTTTAGCTTTTGAGTTTGGGTGAAAAAGCTGGTTTGAAAAGTAACTAAAACCAACAAAAAAATAATCTATATCTATCAGAAGCACTTTTTTAAGTGCTTTTGATTGTTTAAAAACAACCAAAAACAGTGACTAAAAAAAGTTAAAATAAATAAAAAACGAAATTATTTTAAAATTATAAAAAATTTAGTATTAAAATTTTTATATTTTTAAAATTTTAAATTTTATTAAAAAATTAATATATATTAAAATGGTTATAAATTTATAAAAAATTCAATTTATAATTTTATAATAATTTTGATTTTACTTCAATCTCATTTTAACTGGTTTACCTTAAAATTTCATAAGATTCATTATAATTATGATTTATGTAATTCTAATTTCAGAGATTTTTTTAATAAATGTGAATCAAACTTGTTATTACCCTTAAATTTTATTTATTATTTAATGAGCGTTATTATCCATTAAATTGTTTTTTAATAGTTTTAAATTGATTAAAGATAGTAGATACTTAAATATTTTTAATAAAATATATGTTTTATGAATAAAGCGTTTAGATTCAAATTTTCTAAAATGAATACGAGTATCTTACATTGGTCCACTTTGTAGGTATTAAATTATTATAATTATATTTTACAAACAAAACATATGTAAACAATTATGATTTTTTATAATCACTAATTTTATCCATTTATATAAGGGAAAAGTAAAAAAAAAAAAATACATTAACCGTTATATTAATTATTTTATTAAAATTAAAAATATTAAACTAAAAACAATTCATTATTTTCCTCAGTTTAATGAATTATATTTCGTTATAATTACTCTATGATATGCAATTTTATTTATTTTTTTCTTTTATAATATTTTAAATATCAAATCTCTATTTAATCGATAAATAAAAAAATAGTTTTATGAATATGTAAATTTGACCATATTATTATTCTTTTATGCACTTATTTATTTAAGTATTAACTTTTTATTGAAATATTAATTTTTTAACACCATATGCTATACATACTAAATGTATATAGAACTAAACAATGACATAACCCAACATTATTTATTATTTATTATGAGAATTATTAAAAAGATTTAAATTTAAAGAGACAATAATAAATTATATATTTTTTAAAAATTAATATAAAATTTCATTAATTATCTCAATCTAAAATTTTTAATATTAAAAATTTCATAATCCATATTAAAAGGCTAATACACAAAAACGTTACGGCCCAAATTAAGGTTAGGCCTGAAACAAAGATACAAACCCAATTCCAAGCCCTTGTGTCTTGTCTTGTCTTCAGCTCCACCAGTTTAATATTTTGTCAAACCGGTCGGAAAATAAGCTTAAGGATGATCGGTTACCTGCGAAGATGCCCAAGTTTAACCACCCATTTGAAGCTCGGTTGTAGAAGCGGCGGCGTCTTCTTCCAGAGGTTTTTACATGAAGGTCCGGACACAGTAGAAGAGCTTCTTGACAGACACGTGGTGAAGAAGGAGAAATCCCTAGATGATGAGGAAGAAGAGTTGCTGAATCGACAGCGTCTCACCAGCACTCGACGAGAGGCGCTGGCTCTCTACCGCGACATCCTTCGAGCCTCCCGGTTTTTCATGTGGATCGATTCGCGAGGCGTTCTCTGGAGGGACATATTGAGGGATAATGCGAGGAAGGAGTTCGAGGAGGCTCGGTTCGAGAAGGATCCGGAAGTTGTGACCAGGTTGCTTATCGGTGGTCGCGACGCGGTTGAATCTGCCTTGGAGAAGCTAGCCGAGAAGCAGAGGCAGCAGATTCAGAAGGAACGTGGAGATGGACGGTAATGATTGTTTCCTTTGTTTAACTTAAATGCTCTGTCATGGTTTTATAATGAATCATTGTATGCGTTAGCCTTGTTAAGATAGTAAATGATTCTTATGAATTTGGAATCCATATCCAGAAGACCAGAAGTTGAAATTGTTAGAGTATTGGCTGCACTTAAACAGCTGAAATCAATAATACTGTAAAACAAATAGGAAAAATGAACATCCCATTCAATCCAAGTAAACGAATTGAATTGTATAGCATCAGGCATTAAACAGTGAGTTTATTCACAACCATAGATGAGAAACATTGTTTAGCTTGAGTTAGAATTAGTTGTTCATCTGTCTCTGCCAATTGGCGTCCAAAACCTTATCTGTGTTGACATCTTCAATGACTTCTTCTTTGGTGGCCTTGTCTCCCATTCGATATTGTGTCATAGGCTCATAGCTTGTCTTTGTTCATCTCTTGAATATGCCTGAACCAAAACACATTATAGGCAGTCAGTCAGCCAAGATTTGTTCAAAACCAACAAGGCAGCGGTGCAATATACTAACCCACTGTTATCCTTGTCGAAGAACTTAGAAGCCTCGAGTAGGTTTTCTTCCTTCTCAAGCCTATGTCGATGCATTGTTGCCGTTATGAATTTGATGTAATCAATGGTTCCACTGTTGTCCACATCAGCCTGGTAGATCATGGATTAGGCATTCAGAATTTGCAGTTTGTTTGTTTCATTATTTTGTAAATGGTTTATACACACTCGGGATAAAATCTTACAGCATCCATAAGCTGTTTTATTTCTGGTTCAGGTTCACTTCAATCCCAATCGAACTAATCCATCTTTGAGTCCATCTAGTTTTATTGTACCACTTCCATCGGTGTCGATGTTTTTGAACATCTGTTTCAGTCCCTTGATCTCTTCTTCTGATGAGAGGCCTTCTACTA
This sequence comes from Abelmoschus esculentus, assembly GCA_035048815.1. NCBI lineage: Eukaryota > Viridiplantae > Streptophyta > Magnoliopsida > Malvales > Malvaceae > Abelmoschus > Abelmoschus esculentus. The sequence continues at coordinate 3,309,393 of JAUCBN010000032.1, forward strand.
TCAAGTATCACCTTCCAGAAAACAAATTCACAGGCAAAGATATCAGATGGTAGGGAAATAAAAGAAATTTGTGCTTTTGTGTGCAAAACCAGAGGCTTAGGTCATACCTTCAATGAAAGTTTTTTGAGCTTGTTCATTATTCTTAACTGCTTCAACCTACTAAGAACAGCACTATCAATGAGTTTGTCGGATGCATCTCCACCGTCCATCCACGTTTGATTTGGTTCATATACACCATATAGAAACATGAATGATTCATGTCGAATAACTGTCGTACCTTTTTGTCTAATAAGATCTCCAGAAACTTGAATCATTTACCTAGGTCTTCGGCAGTCCTTGGTAGTTCTAAAAAGTTGTCATCCTTCTCCAATTATAATATTATTTGTTTTAGAATATATTGGATAATGATCATTCAATCATTGTGCTGATATTACTGGTGCTTGAACCCGTGACCTTTAGAAACAACAATCATTCATTTAATCCTTGAGGGTAGATGTTTCGTGTAAATTCATAAGGGATGTTCTTAAAATATTTTTTTTTTCTCAATTTAATGTTGAAGCAATAAACAGTTATTACTGTTACAGCTTTGTTAAGATGCATGCCTAATAAGAAAGCCTTACATGACAAAATATGTTCTTTGTTTGAAGTTATTAAACATTTCAGAAAATACTTTTTTTTTCTTTTTTAAAATTTTAGTTTTTTTCAAAATTATAATTTATATATCTTGAAATTTTAATATTTATGTAATTTTATAATATTTCAAATATATCATATTTATTTTTTAGATTTTTTTTAAATTTTTTTCTGCAACTTAAATTATTATTTCTTGACTGTTGAGTCAAAAATGAGAAAATGAAGTAATCATGTCTATAAATTTGTCTGATTGTCTGTACCCATTGGAACCATCTACAAGTTTGAAGAAGTATGTTGTGTCCCCTTCCTTCTGTTCCGCATCATATCACACAATTATTGAAAGATTTATGTATCATGATTAAGCATGTAATGTAGTATGAATTAATTTTAAATACGTATAATTTATTCTATAAAATCTGACTATCCTAAATATAATTGTAAATTTTAAAATTATAAATTTGTATAAGTTAAAATTTATGTAGTTATTGGATTTTTTTATATTTTTTTTGGTGTCTTTCTTTAAGTTATGATACTAAAAGATTTAAATTTAAGGTTTAGAATTAGAGTTTAAAATTAAGATTTAAAATTTTTAGATAAGGTGTTTTTTTAAGATTTAAAATTTAAGAATTAAAATTTAGTTTTTAATATCAAGATTAAAAAGAGCATAAAAATATTTATTTTATATTCATAATTAGTAATGGGCAAATGGCCAGAAATATTGTGAAAAAAATATTTTTTAATATATGGTCTTTTCTAAATTATTTTCTAAACTATTGATGTTTTTATAGTAAAAGTGAAGTCGGATTCATTAGAATCTGACTATGAATAGTGATCAGATTAAAAAAATAAAAATACTATTTAAAGTTGGAGCCTATTGCTACCAACTTTAGTGTGTGTTTTGAAATTTTTTACTATTTAAAGTCGGAACCTCCTGCTCCCGACTTTAATTTTTTTAATTTTAAAAAAAATAAATCACTATTCAAGATCGGATTCTAATAAATTTGACTTCACTTTTACTATTAATGCATCAAAATATTTTTCATGTATATAGGAATTGTTATATTATAATATTACTTATAATTAGGGGCGGACCAAAAGTCATGTTTTTTGGCCTTAGTCTTAGACTCAGTTGGACTCAATAATTTTTTATATAAAACTAGTTTTGTTGAGATCATGACTGTATCTAAAATTTAGGTTTCGATTACAATTGAAATCAAGATTGGATCTTGATGTTTTGAATTCAATACCCAGTAAATCAAGACTCGATACCAATGGGTATTCAAATTTTCTGGTGGTCTTGTTTGTAATAGATAGAGTTCTTTAATTTATTGTCTTTATGTATAAATATTTCATTTTAAAACTTTAACTTTCAAACATACAATATTTCGACTTTATTATTTATTATTACTAATAGTTAAAAAAATTCCGTATTGCTCAAATTTTATTAGTAGTAGTCAATTAATCGGGTACTCAATATTAATCTTAATTTCACTAATATTAAGATTAGTTTTTAGAATTTAAAATCCAGTTCGATCAAAATCAAAACTATACTAATTTAAAAGAATTGATAATTTATTAAGACCAAAATTAATTCTAAATAACTTGATCAGGTAATCTGTTTTGCCTACCTTAATGGTACGACATTATTATTATGTGGTCACCCAATCATCCTTTTAATGTTTTAGTGCTGGAATGCTGACAAAGGGAATGACTATATACAGGAAAGGTAGAGCCGTGGGGGTCAGGGAACCCTTTTGAAGTAATTTTTAGAAATATTTATAAAGAAAAAATACCATGTGATTTTTCAAATAAAAATGTTTTTTTAAAAACTATAAAATATAATATTTTATTTTTATAAAACACTTTTAAAAAATAATATTTATACATCCTCTTTTATAACATATTATTTTTTAAAAAAATATTCTCATTTTAGATTAAATCATTTAAGATTATTTTTTGTCACTGTATTTAAATTAGTATTTCAAACTAGTCGTAACAAATTTTAAATCAATTACAATATTTATAATAATATCTATTTTAGGATATATTTTTTATCATTAAACATTGATCGTTTAATTATTATATTGTATTATCGGTATTAATAATGTTTAAATCTATAACCTTTAAAAATAATAGGCATAAAGATAGTTTTCACCCTTAACGTTTATAATTTTTGTTATTTTGGCCCTTATTCTTTTTTTGGATAAATTTAACCATTAACCTATGTCTTTTCAACAAATAACACATTTTTTAACTACCATTATAACTGAACCGTTAAAAATTTAATAATGATAATTTGTCATATATATGTGATACTAATATATGTTAAATGACACAGAATCTAACCTATTAAACATATACATATATATAATATAATTTTATTTCAGTATAAAATATAAAATAATTAAAATTTAAATAAAATATTAAATTTTAATTAAATCCAAAACAAAAATTTAATAAATATTCTCAACCCTAACTAAATTAAAATATCTTTATAAAACCCTAAAACTCCGATTTAGATTAAAACTAAAATACCTAAATTCTAAACTAAAATAATAATAATAATCCAATTGATTATTATCAAAATTATTTATCTTTGATCCACCGGTAACAAACTCTACAAAACTCTTTCTTTTCAGATTATGTTCATACTTTTTTAGATAAAATTTTGATTACTATAGTTAAGCTTGAAAATATTTAGTAGCCTTTTATTTTAGATTTAATTAATTTTTAATGAATAAAATTATATTCTATATATATGTATATGTTTAATATGTTAGATTCTATGTCATTTAAAATATATTATCACATATATATGACAAGTTATCATTATTAAATTTTTAACGGTTCAATTATAATGGTAATTAAAAAATAAATTATTTATTAAAAAGATATAAGTTAAGGGCTAAATAATCCAAAAAAAAATAAAAACCAAAATGATAAAAATTATAAACGTTAAGGGTGAAAATTATCTTTTTCTGACAAAATAATATTATATTTCTTAATCATTAAATTAAGATGAATTGTCAGCGTAGAGTATAACTGCCGCCAGCTACTCTTGATGCGAAATACACTCGGGGAATGGGACCAGCCTTAGGAATGAATCGTAAAAATAAAATATTTATTTTGAATATTTAGTGTTATTATTAAATAATATTTTTTATGAATATCTTTTTAAAATATAAATAATTAATGATGTAAATAAAGATAAAAATGTAAAAAAAAATATTTTTAAAAAATATTTTCTAAATCAATTTAAAACTATTTTTAATCTAAAAATTTATATGCTTTATATTATTTTTTTCTCAAAATTATTTTTAATCAAAAAAATACTTTTAAAAACATTAAATCTGAAGGTTTAATATACACTACCCCTTCTTCCAATATTCCCTTTTGCGTGAGATATACCTGATTTCCATCGTAGCAAAAATCAAACGGTTCCTTTATGTAAAGTTCTTTTGGACACAAACCCTAAAATTAAAAATTTTAATTTTTGAGTTAGATAAGCTAATTTAAAAATAAAATTATTTATTTATTTTTATAATATATTTGTTAAAATAATATTTATATATATAATTATAAAATAATATATATTTTATAATATTTTACATTGAGAATAAAATTATTTTATTTTTAATTTATTTTAATTTTATTAATTTATAATTGTTATGTTCGTATATAATCTAATATATATATATTTAAATTAAATTTTATAAAAATTATTTTTTATTATAATTTAAATTTATTTTTTAATAATCATAATATTAATAAAAATTTAAAATTTTTAAATATAATTTAAATTCACTAATACATCATGTCTAAAATAAATATTTTATCTTTTTAAAATTATTTTTTTACATCAATGACAATCACTACTTAATTTTCTAAAATTACTTTTTCAATCATAATTTTAAAATCACTTTTTAACTGTACTTTTTATAAGCAATGCTAAACTGGCCTTTAATAGTCGTTTCTGATAAGATACAAGATGTACAACACGAAGAGAAATTCTCACTACATTTTTATGGGGTTTATATTTTTTATTAAAAAGATAATTTAAAATTAAAATTTAACGTAAGATTTAGAGTTTTAAAAATTAAAAATAAATATATTTTATAAAATTATAATTTAATTTTTTAATACTAAGTATAAAAAATGCCTGCACCGCAAGGCACTGATGCCCGTTCATGTGTCTACCTTTCTTCAATTATTCTGTCACTTTTCCCCTTAATCATCACCTTCTTTTCCAGCTTTCACATTTGATAAAAAGAACAGCAATTTTTAACCAAACTAATGAAATATATCAATAAATTAGAAGAGAAGAGAAGAGAAGAGAAAACCCATACATAGATGAATATTTTTCTTCACATAGATACCTAAAAAACTGAACTTTATGCTCAAACAAGACCCTTTTTTTTTTCGTGTTAAAGGATTAGCAGGGATTATCATCACAAGGATCGAACAACTCATGCTCAAGCTTGGTTCTACAAAGAGGACAAACCGAGTGCTTGGAGAGCCAAGTATCAGCGCATTGCAAATGAAAGCCGTGGCGACAACCGGGGACCATTCTAGCTGATTGATCCGCCTCAATTTCATCGAGACAAACCGCGCACTCGGTTCCCAACACAAGGTCCTTCCCGGTAACCTTGGGAAGCTTCTCAAGCTCCGAAACGGACAACCCTTTCTCACCAACCTGTTTAGCCGAGGACAATCCTGAATTATCAGCCCGATAATTCGAGGCATACCATAAGAGACAGATATAGACAATGAAAATCACACTCATGCCGGCGCACGGCAGAAAAAGGGATAAGAGAACGGAAACCAGCATTGGGTGCTGCTGGTTGCCGGCGGTGGTGTTTAGCGCGGGATGTGGAGAAGGAGAGAGGAGAGGAGGGGTGTAGTGGGCGCCATGGCGCATAATAGTTAGCTGGTCTGTGAGAAAGTGTTAAAGTTGGGGAGTCGGGAGGGGGGTTTGAGGGAGAGATGAGAGAAGGAGAGGTGGTAACGGCTATATTGGGAATGGGAAATTACGGAGTTAATAGACGGTGAACAATGTGGGGTTATTATTAAGGAGGTTGATTTAATAAACCACAAGTGAATTGATTTCGTTTAAATAAATTTTGATTAAAATATTATACAAAAAAAAAATTTATTGAGAGACTGATATAGAATTAAACATATAACGTAAATCAATCTGAATTAATCAAGACGAAATCTTAAAAACTTTAAAAAAAAAAAAAACATCATCATCACTCATCAGTAGTCTTGAGGATTGGCGGTGGCTGTTGGAGCATGGGCAGATGGAGAGAATTGGGTTTGAAAAAGGACTCGGCATTGAGATTTGGTTTGGGCCATTGAACTATATTATAATGGTGCTAGTGCTGACTGTACAGTTTTCCTTTTTGGTTTGTGGTGTTGGAGAGGACCAGGTCACCTCACTTGGTTATTAAATTCATTGGCAAAGGATAGAGTTGAGGATAGGCCACGTATGCGTCTGCTTAAATTATTGTTGTGCTGCCTTGGTACTTAGTTCTTGAATGTATGGATGATAATCTGGATGGTGGAATGGATATATGATCTGTAAGGTTAATAATTTCAATAAGATGGTAATATGGATGCAGAGGTTTAATGTCAAAAAGAATATGTGAATTCAGATGTTGAAATTATTGTCTATTGTGAACAGTAAAGATGAAGATGACTTGCATACTAAAACTTGGTCATAAAATTGTTCACCAGTAATCTCCACAAGAACAAACTCCCTCTTTAAAATGATGAAATCGATTTGTGTCTCTAACATATATTTCTCTCCCTTCAAAGCCAGATATAAATTTTATAACTGAATGACAGTCGCCACATATTCTGAGATTTTTTATTATTTGCAGTGGAGAGCCAGGAGGAGTGTTCAGAAGCCCTAAGGCTACTGCTAACTTCTCACTATGTCCACATAAGATCTGCTCCTTGTCCTGCTCGTCTACATCTTGCAATACCAAGCTGGTATTCGGTAGGTAACCTGCTTTCTTCATCTCCAAGCTCAATTTATGTAACTTCTCAATGATCTGAGTCATTTGTGGATTTGATTTATCTCCTGCAAGAAGCATGTGCACTTGGTTCTTGATCTCAATCCAACTGCAACCAGGGTTCTTCTTCATGCCCCTACTCCTCATGACATCTCTCACGGCATCTACTTCATCCCACATGGCCTTCGATGCATATATATTTGAAAGAAGGATGTAATTTCCAGGATTATTTGGTTCTAATTCAAAGAGATTTCTTGCAGCAATCTCACCTAAACGAATGTTATTGTGAAGCCTACAAGAACTAAGCAAAGCTCCCCAAACGCAGGAATGTGGTTCAAATGGCATTTGCTTGATCATGTCATATGCTTCTTCTAGCTTTCCTGCACGACCTAGAAGGTTTACCATGCAGGAATAGTGCTCCATTTTTGCTTCAATTCCATGGTCTTTGTACATGCTATTAAAAAAATGCCAACCTTTTTCTATTAGTCCACCCTGACAGCATGCGGATAAGACACAACTAAAGCTGATGAAATCAGGCTTGTGCCCTTTCTGTTGCATCAAATGAAAAACATAAATAGCTTCCTTAGCCTTACCATGCATTGCATAACCTCCCATAATTGCATTCCAACAGACTGAGTTTTTGTTTGGTATACCATCAAAACAAAGCCGAGACAAATTGATTCTTCCGCACTTGGCATACATATCAACTAATGCACTGCCAACATGAACATCAGTGTCGATCCCTGTTCTAAGGGCAAAGCCATGAGCTGCTTTTCCATGCATCAATGCTGCAATATTTCCACAGGCTGGTAGCAAGCAAGGTATTGTTACAGAGTTTGGCTTCACCCCAATACTCTGCATCTCTCTAAAATGCTCCAATGCCTCAATATCCTTCCCATTCTGTGAGCAACCAGCAATCATCGATGTCCAGGATACAACATTTAGTTCCCTCCCTTGCACTCTAAACCGCTCAAATATCTCCAATGCTACATCAACAAGACCATTTCGAGAGAGTGCAGTTATTAAAGCATTGCGAGCACCAACATCCATAACCTCCTCATCCGTCTCTTCAAATGCTTTCATCAACTCTCCTGGACATGCACATTTTCCAAACATATCCAAAAGCGCGCTAATAACATACTTACAATGCAAAAGGCCTAGTTTGATCACATAACAAAGAACCTGAATCCCTATATATAACCTCTCCATATCACCCACAGCAGAAAGAACGCTCGAAATTGTAATATGATCAGGTTGAAACCCGTTTGAATGCATTTCCTGAAACATGACAACAGCTTCAAATTGGTTTCCGCTCTGATTGAATCCTGCAACCATACCATTCCAAGAAACTAAATTGGGCTCCACACCCAACCTTTGCATCCCAGAAAAGATTTCCTTTGCCTCATTAACGCAACCCTTGCGAGCATAAGCTGAAAGCAAAGCGCCACAAGTAACCACATCCCTTTCAGGTAATCTCTCAAACACATTCCGAGCATCCCGGATCCGACCACCTTTTAGGTACAAGTGCACCAAAGAAGCTTGAACAACGGAATCTGAATCAAACCCAAATTTACAAACAATGCCATGAATTTCTCTCCCCATCTTTATAGCCGATAACTTTCCGCAAGCCTTGACAACATTCGGAAGCACGTGAGAATCCGGTAAAACACCATGAGAGAGCATTCGGGAGAAAACCTTAAGCGATTGGGAGAAAAGATTGAACTTATTGAGAGAATAAATCAGAGTAGAAAAGGAAGAGATTGAAGGTTCGGGTATGGATAGAAGGACGAGATCAGCTTGGGCAAAGCAACGGTGATTAGCATATTGTGAGATGAGTTTTGTAGAAAAAAGGTTATTGTTAAGAAGCCCAGTTTTTAGTATATAAGCGTGAACCTGACGTGTTTGTGATAGAGATGCTATGGCAGAGTACAGGCAAGGAAGAATTGAAGGGTTCAAATTCTCGAAAAATGGCAGAGCTTGCCTTGTCATAATGTTGCCCAAATTTTGAACCAGAAGCTGTTTATAAGACGCAACCTTCCGAGTGTGTGTGGCCACTGCCCACTGGCCAGTTGATGTTGCTGCCTCAATGTTAGTTGACGTCGAGAGAAGGGGAAACTTAACGGCACGCTAAAGCAGTAAAGATGCGGTACGATGTAGTGGAGCTCATTTTGAACATAAAATATTTTGGGTAAACTACTTTCTAGGTCAGTAAACTTTATCATTATTTCAGTTGTGGTCCTTAAACTTTAATAATTTTTAATTTTATCACTAAAATTTTAAATTTTACTCTTTCTGGTCATCTTATGTCAGCACCAAAATGTGTCGTTACGTTTCCCCCCCTGAAATTTCCTTAAATTTTAACTTCTTTAGGATAAATTATATTATAAGTTTTTTTTTCGTTCATATTATTCATAGGATCAATGTATCAATTTTACTATTTTTTATTTTGTTATCAAGTCAACCTTCACTGATATTTATTGTAAATTAAATTTAAAATAGATTTTGTCAAATAAAAATTTATTTGATAAAAAAATGAGATAAAAAATTGATAAAATTAATAAATTTAATTGATTAATCCGACGTGATAGGAATGATTCATGATATAAATTTTTCTTCTTAGAATTACTTTTAATATCGTTATGTCGTTATCTATCAAGGTTTACAATATAGCTAGTATTAAAAAAATTCTTCTTTTTAGTTTAATTTCCCCGAAATTTTATAAAAATTAAATTAATGCCTTGACCTTATATTGATTTTATTTATAATCTTCACCACTTAATTAACATAGACCGCAGATATATTGTTTTTCCCTCCTTCTCAACCTCTTCGTCCCTCACATTGGAAGGAGAAACTCTGGCGTTGGTGAATCAAAGGCCAAAAATATAAATTTAAGAGGAAATTTTTAGAATTTTTTTACATAAATTTATCAAAAAAACAAATGGCGTTAAAGAATTAAAGTGGAGGGACCAAAATGAACAAAATTCAAATGCTTATGATGAAATTGAAAATTAATTGATCAAAATAAAAATAAATAAAAAATATTAAAAATAGTTTATTATATTTTTTGCATAATGATAAAAAGCATAAATATTTATCGCGCACATTTAATCGCACATATTGATAAAAATATAAATATTTATCGTACATATTTAATCGATGATAATTATATATATAATAAGAATAATTGTATATAATTTTTTAAAAAAGTTAAAATAAATTAAGATAAATACATAAAAAAACATAAAGGAAAAATTATAAAATTTGAGTTATATTTATTTTATTTTATATTATATTTATTTTAAATTTTTAGCCGGATCATATAATAATTTCGGATTTAGCTGTCTTCCCCGCCTCTTTGATTACTTTCTATTTCTTTTTGGTACATGGAAATGGGTATTAAAGCAACTGCAAGGCCAGCAAATTCAATTTGGTTACTTTTAGTTCAGACTGCTTTCGGTTCAAATTTATTTTAAATCGACATAAATTAAATACAAGTTCACATCGATTCAATAAAATTTTAATTGATTTTAACTTGATTTGATTTATTTTTAATTTTAAATCAAACTTAAACCACCAAATCATGTTCAAATCGATATAAAATAAGCCTCGTTTTTATTGAATCAAAACTTTAGGTGCTTCTCAACAACTATCACTAATTGAAATAGAACTATACAGACTTGTAAGGCGCTTAAGAACTTCTGTTTTTAGCCAGTGCTGGGCAGCTGAAAATGACACTTAAACAGTTATTGACCAAGCTTGCGTTTAAATATGGATTGCATCATTATTGGTTTAACCCCATCTACCAAACCTCTCCCTCTCTTAATCTATGTAGGGTCAACCCTTTTTTTGTGTAACGAAATGCTTTGCTTAAGACTTAATCATCTGTCATCAAAGAAAATATTGGTGATGGATGCTCTTCTACTTGTCGTATCTTTCAACTCGTTTTATTTTGAAATGAGTTTAGTTATAGGGACGGACACAAGATTTTATGTTAGGAGATGAACTTAGAGAAATTTAAGATTGTCCCCTCCGTTCCTCTCTCGGTCCATCCTTATCTGCTGCAATTTTATATTTTACTGTCACTGATGGCTAACTTTTGGATGGAATGAATGCTTAAATCATCCATGCCTATGGTGGTCAACATGCAAAACTTGATTGCAATTTAAAGTTGATTTTTTTTTCATTAAGGCCCATCACAATAAAATATGATTCATGGCTTGTCTTTATGAGCATGCTTCTGGTCTACTCCACTAAACAATGGTTCTTGATCACCAAATATGCTAACTACCATTTTAATAGTAACAACTCCAATTTATTGTCTCTTTTTCCTTGCTATAAATAAAGCACGTTTTCCTTGTCAAAGATGCATAGCTAATCAGTTAATTCTACACTTTGTTTCAACTATGGCAACTGTGGTAGGTCTTGCTTTCGTTTTTCTCTTCATGTTTCCAATTTCATCTCATGTCAGTGCACTGAGCACGAACTACTATGACCACACATGTCCTAAGCTCGAGTCCATTGTAGCGAGTGCAGTCAAGAAGGCGATGTCGAATGACAAAACTGTTCCGGCAGCGCTACTTCGAATGCACTTCCATGATTGCTTCATCAGAGTATGAACTTACAGTAGTGCTAGTGTTTGTAACACAATGCTGTTCATTTCTTTTCCTTGGTTCTTACAATATACATGCACAAAGAACACTAGTCCTAGTAGCTTGTTTCGATGTTACTTACGGTATGCTTTTACTAGGGCTGCGATGCTTCGGTGTTGCTGAACTCCAAAGGCAAAAACAAGGCAGAGAAAGATGGACCTCCTAACATTTCTTTGCATGCATTTTATGTGATCGACGAGGCAAAGAAGGCTTTGGAAGCTTCATGCCCTGGCATGGTTTCTTGTGCTGATATCTTGGCACTGGCTGCCAGGGATGCTGTTGCTCTGGTTTGTCACATTCGTATTAGTACTCTTTGCCTATCATTACCTATTTAATGCAATTATAGGTACTAATTCAAATCGCTTTGTCTTATGTCTCGTTCGCTATCATCTGATATATTATATAGTCGGGCGGTCCAACGTGGGATGTGCCTAAAGGAAGGAAGGATGGAAGAATTTCTTTGGCAACAGAGACTAGACAGTTACCAGCCCCCACATTCAATATATCCCAGCTACAACAGAACTTTGCTCAGAGAGGTCTCTCCATTGAAGATCTAGTTGCTCTCTCAGGTATATATCTATTTCAAGTCCTTTAAGTTTGCTACTTGCAGGTTGCAGGACTTACCATGTTATAAATATATGTAGGTGGTCACACACTGGGGTTCTCCCACTGCTCTTCATTCCAAAACAGGATCCACAGTTTCAACGCCACCCTCGACGTCGACCCAACGATGCAACCGTCGTTTGCAGCCAGGTTAAGGAGCGTGTGTCCCGCACACAATAAGGTCAAAAACGCAGGCTCGCCGCTTGATTCCACCAACTTGGTATTTGACAACGCATACTACAAGCTGCTTCTCCAAGGGAAGAGCATCTTCTCTTCCGATCAAGCATTACTCACCACCCCCAAAACCAAAGCATTGGTTTCGAAATTTGCAAGCTCCCAAAAGGCTTTCGAGAAGGCTTTTGTTAATTCCATGATCAAAATGAGTAGCCTCACCGGCGGCAAAGAGATCAGGCTCGACTGCAGAGTCGTTAGGTGATCTCGAAGCATGAAGAGTGTTAATTCAGTCCTTCATTTCTATTTATCTTATCAGAGCTATGGCCTATGAGTATCATCAAAATAGAAAATAAAAATAAGTGAAGTGAGTTTGCATATATGAATTTGTATTTGTGCATCAGGTGATTTAATTTTGGAAATTGAAAGCACTGTTTTATTATTAGAGAATTAATTATATAATGTATTATTAGGGTATAAAATTTAATATTTAAATATAAAAAATTAAGATTAAGATTTAAAATTTAAAATTTATTTTTTTATTATCTTCTTTTATCATAAAACGGTGATTTATTCCGTTATCTTCTTAAATAACCAGGAACATATAAATATTTTCTAAATTTTATAAAAATAATGATTTATTCTATTATCTTCTTAAATTTATTCTTATCTATAATTAAATTTTAATTTAATTATTATTTTAATTCAAAAAATAATAATATTTTGATATTAACTTTGGACGCGTAAAATGTTATTTATTTTTTATCCGTGAAAATTTTCGGACTTATTTTTATTCGAGAGAGCAAAATGAGAGAGAAATAATATTTTTTTTCTACTACCTTTGTTATGGGTTTTAATTTCTATAACTTGTGCATGAGGTGAATGGTGAGGATTAAAAAGGCAGTAAAAACTTAGAGGTCTATGTCTAAAGATGAAGAAGACATTTAGTTACAATATATATTTATTTTTCATTATTTAATTTTTGTGTTATTGATAAAAAATGTTTTTTATTTTATGAAATATGATTTTAATAAAATAAATTAAAATTTTACACCGAAAATTAAAATACTAAATGTTAAATAATATCTATCATTAACTTTTAATTTTATGTATTTATAAATAAAAAATAATATAATATATATTCAAAAAATTATAAAATACAATTTTATAACAATAAATTACCCCTCCAAAAAAATAAAAGATTAATAAAATTTGTTACGTGTGTTTATTTCTCTAAAACATATTGTAAATAATATTTTTCAAAAAAAGTTATTAAATAATAAAAAATAAATTATGTAGTTTCATCCCAATACCAAAAAATATACTCTTTAGAATATGTTTTTCAAAAATATATAATTTATTTTTTAAAATTATTTTTAAAAAATAATTTTAAGTAAAATAAACGTACACTCAATTATATCATTTACGAATCTAAATAGTGTTTAACATCGGTACCAATTATTTATTCTTTTTGGATATTTTTTTCATTTTTTAATATTACAAAATTAAATCATTAATATTAATTTTAATTTCATAATAATATATTATAAATTTTAATTTTAAACATTAATTTTAAATTTAAAATTATTTTTTCATGAAAATATAACTATAATAAATACCAGATGACTTTTAGCTCTCTTTTCCTTGTTTTTAGCCTGATCTTAGACGCTTACTCTACGTGTTTCACATCAACGTATTACGTACGCAAAATGGCAAAAATAAAGACAATAAATTAATATAACAGATAAATATTATTTTTTTAATATTATAAATAAAAATATTTAAATCAAAAATATTATTTTTATATTAAAATTTTTATAAAATTTGATTTAAATTAATAAGTTAATAGGTTAATGAATTAAATATTAATTCTTAACTTATTGTTTTAAGATATTTAATGAGCCGCAGTCAATTTCACATACTTTCTATACGATATTAATGTATATAGGACTCAACGGACATTAATGTGGGAGGGAGGGTTTAATTACGTTTTAAGCTATACATAATTTTAAAATTATTGTAATTAAGTTATTATTGTCTTAAAATTTAATAATTCAGTCCTTGTCCCTCCCTATAATTTCTGGTTTAATTAATTTTTAAAATCTAGTTAGTTTTAGAATTAATGAAATTAAATCTTGACTCCATAATTACATTTTAAGTCTTTTTAATTTTAAAATTAATAAAATAAAATTTTAATTCCCTTAATATTTTAGTTTAATTGCTTTTTAAGATTATATTCGTTTCAAAATCCTTTCCCTTTTTTGTTTAATTTTTCGATATCATGTGTGACAACATCGTAATAACCGTTCATTTATGCAAGATACTTTTAGTGTTTGTCAACGTCTTATCAAAAAATTAAGCTCGAAAGTTAAATATAAAGAAATAAAATCACATAGCCTCAGTGAAAGAACATCATTTTAAGGGGGATCAAACTTGATAAATTGAAAAATATATAGTTTATTTTCATCCCTTTTCAATCAAAGAATTGGTTTATCAAAAGAACTCGTTGATCACCTTCTGTAGGACATTTTTAACTAAGATTCTGTAAGCCTTCTCTGTCGGATGATAACTGTCCCAAAAGATATACTTGTCTGCATCAGTACATGTCCATGGACTCAGTTGATTACACAGCACAGACACCTCTATGTTCCCGGTTCCACAGCACCCTTTGTTAGCAAATTCAAAGCCTAAAAACAACACCAACAGATTGGAAAACGGTTTGTTCTAATTAACAATGTCTGTAAAAATAGTGAAATTAAGGTTTTTAAACTATGGTTAAGTACTAAATGTTATATAAATACCAGATTTCTGAGGGTTTTTAATGAGATCAAGCAAAGGGTTATAGACATCTATGTACACAAATCGGCCATCAGGCATGCTTGTCCGAAAGGAATCTAATACAGAAAAGAGCTTCTTGTTGAATAGTGTAGCTGCTAAGTTGTAATCTTCAGAACATTCCCTTTCGATTCCGCCGGCTAGAGTTCTCTGCGACGGAACACAACCGATCGGTGGTGTACTGAATACTCCGATTCTCCTTGCTCCCAGACCATATAATTCCTTTATAATTCCAACCAAATTCATGTTACCAACTGATGCTACTATGAAAGTAGGGAGGGACTTAATTATGATACTATTTAGTTTAATCTCTAAAATATAGCATAGTGTAGGGACCAATATCAGAAACCGGCCCTTTATTAATTACCTTGAGAAACTCGGCAGCCGAGTTAACCATGAAGTCGGTGTAAGCAGGAATATCGTACTGCAATTTTCTGGCCCGGAGAACAAAATATGTATTGGCAATGTCGTCGCTGCCGGCGACGACAAGGATCATGCTCTTTGCTATGATGAAGTTTGTTTGGTCTTCTCCGACAACGGCTTTCAACTTGGTTATGTATTCTTTAAAGTAGTTTAACTGCTGCTCCAACGATATAACTGACTGATAATTTAGACAGAAATGAAAAGAAAATTGATAATTTGGTCATAATATTTACAAAGTACAAATAAAGTAGAATTTATTTACAGCTAATTTTGGAGTCAAAGGATCATATCCAGTGCCACCCGAAGCAAAGGTGACTCCAGTTATGAGATCTTGGGGTGTTAATGTCGGATCCAGATATGCTGGCACTGTGTCTTTAAGTCCCAATTCTTCAGCTGGAATAAGATTAATTACACAACCACATTAGCTTATTTGATGCATGTGACTTAAATATAAAGTGAAACATTTCAACTGGCCTGATCGAACATGTTCTAAGAACAAACAACTGAAGTAACTTTACCTATTAAATCGGAAGGGATTTTGCCATTGCAAAACCTTCCTGTGGGAACACCCCCATCAAAATCTCGTCCGTAAGGGAGGAAGTTGCCCTTAATGATGGTCTGGATGTCGTTGTTGTTGCCGGCGTCGACAATGGAATCCCCGAACACGATGACAGCAGGAATGGTTTGGTTTTCAGGCATCTTTAACGAGGCTTTTGCGGTAATGAAGAGAGCAAATACCAAGAGACGAGGCAGCAGAAATGTTGAGGAAGGAAACACAATCATTCCCATGATTTGATTTTTTTTTTTAGTTTCTTTGGGATATGAAAGAAACAAAAAGGACTTGTTTGTCTGTCTTCTTCCTCACGTCTTGTGTTTATTTATATACATGCAGATGGCATCGTGTGATTAAATGCTGATACATGCAAACTTAGCAGTTCACTGTAAGAAGTTTGAAATTCTGTTCAAAACTTGACAATAACCACAGGATCCGAAGGACACACTAAAGTCACCATCAACTACCAACTGATCTTAATTACACCCGGGCTCCAGGATGGTTAAAATCATCATCAACAAACTTAATATTTTATGAATTTCTAATCGACTCGAACTTTTAAATTTTTATATAATTTTAATTTTAATTATTTATCATGTTATAATACTGTATGATTATAATTTAAATAACTTTCTTCAACCATATATCTATGCTTCTTCTTATTATTATTATTATTATTATTTTTCACATGGATAGATACTACTTATACTGTTATTTAATAAAAATATCATACTATAAATTTTTAAAATATATTTATAATGGAAACAACTTTTGGGGATAAAGGATTGATGGATTATAAATGATTTAATAATTTGATTTGAACAAAAGTAGTACAAAAAATTCTATTGAATTATCAAATTAAATAAAATGTAAAATTAAAATACTAAATTATAAAAAGAATATATTTTGTTAAAAAGTGAATCGAAGTTACAATCATGATATACAGTTTTAATGAATTATTTAGTTTATTTTTGATAAAATTACACTTAAACGAAAAATGAATTGAAGAAATGGAAAATCATTTAAAGTTGAGGGGATAAATTGAAAAAATAGGAAATTTATTTTAAAAATATGAATTGAAACTAAATATATATTCTTAGTAGTTTAGGAGCATTTTGTTCAAATTTAATCATAAATGGACTTAAAACTAAGGAGTAATTGAAGAAATAAGAAAATCATACAAAATTGAGGGGGTTAAATAGTAAAAAGATAAAAATATAAATTGAAGCTAAATATGCATTCTATATTGTTTTAAGAATATTTGATTCAAATTTAATAAAAATAGACTTAAAATGAAGAAAAAATTGAAGAAAAATAAAATCGGGACTAAATAGCAAAATTATAAACTTAAATTTTTTAATCTTTCGTAGGGCTAAACATACTTAACGATAAAATAAAAAATCAAACCGAATCAAGGTAATTTGATTTATAAGTTTACTAACTGTAGTTAATAGAATTAAACTGAATTATTATTTTTTTATTATTTTTACTTAAAAAATAAGTTCTTAATAAATATCTATAAAAAATCTTAAAATTTTACCCTGTAATGTTTAAAAGTATAAAATAAAATTATTTTTCTCAAAATAAAATATATTTTTTTAAAAATTAACGTTAATATGGAAAAGTCAAAAATCGAAGTTAACTGAACCAAAACCCGATAATTATTAAAATAGCTTACCGAATTAAATCTAAACCAAACGAATGCACCCCTAGTTTTTTGAGTTGGACAAATTTTAAATTGATTTGAATTTAAATTTTTTAGTTTTTTGAGTTGATTTAAATAACTCGAATAACTTAAAATTTAAATAAAAATAGTTGAATCTAGTTTTACTCACTCTCGATTTTACAATAAGATGTGTTATCTATAATACATTATGATAAATTATGGTTATGGTTGGTTGATTAATGATTACATTTACAATTACTTTGAGATTAAGATTTAAAGAAATTAAATTGAATTGTTATTTATAGTTATAAGTAGTTTAGCTATTATATAAAGTATTTATTTATTTGATGTTTTAAAGCTATAACGTGTCGAATTTAAGTCTCTGCAACTGCTAAGTGCTAACTCGCAACTGCCCTTAATTGAGCTTATTTGTATAATATTATTTAAGTTTAATTGAGCTTATTTGTATTTAAATTTGAGTTGAATCTTATACTCAAATTAAATATTTAAATTATATTTTTTAGATAAGTATCTAAATTATATTTTAGATTAAATAAATGTATAATATTTTTTCTGTGACAGACATTATTTTTTTTATCTAATGAAATATGAACATGCAACGTGGTTTTCTATTTTTTGAATTTAAAATATGAAAATGAAAAAAATAAAAAATATTAATTAACTCAATAATCTTTAATTTTTTAAAAAACTTTAAAATTTAACTTTAAACCCTTCAATTCTTTCACTCTGACCATCAATTCAATCACCGGCAGTTATTTTTATCTAACAATCAACAATGAAGAAAAGAGGTTGACACGGTTCTTATCGACGGGTAGATAACAATAAATGTTGAATGGTGAGAGACACGATGTTTTAAACAGTAAATCACCTAAATATAGAAAATAACGAACGATTAGGGAGATGTAAATTAAGGGTTTAAATGAATGAAATTAAAACTTTAAGTTCTTTAAAGAAATCCAAAAATTATAAACATATAAAAAAACGTATCACATGTCATATTTTGATTAGATGATAATTTTTTAAGATCATTGACGAAAAAACCTTAAAAGGGTCACAAAAAAAACTAAAATATAATTCAGATATTTATCTAAAAATAATATAATATGAGTATTTATTTAAATCTTAAATCTTAATTGAATATTAAAATATAATTTTAAACTAGATTTGAGATATAATCAAATTATTTAAATTTAACATCGAACTGTTTTACTCGGACTTAATTTTTTAAACTCAATTAAATTTATTTATATTTAAGTGCGAGCTAAAGATTAAACTCAAATTAAGTATATTTTGCATATAAAAAGGGAATTTATTTAATTTATCGTGAAATACAAATCGTCAAACGCAAGCCTTGTTTTTATTTTTCTATAATTCTATTCGTTTTGGTACATCTAAATGCGGGTGTTATGACACTTATGTTCCCTTATTTTTTTTTTTAATCTATTATGTTCCCTTATTGCTTACGCAAAAGTGGGACATTCTTAATTATTTCTAAAAATTATGGATTTAGTATCGGTAACGTTAATACAATATATTACAGAATAAATACTATTATAATAGTATAATTAATTAAAAAAGGTATAAAGATAATTTTAATCCTTAACGTTTATAATTTTTTATCATTTTAGTCTTTATTTTTTTGGGATAAATTTAACTCTTAACCTATATCTTTTTGACAAATAACTTATTTTCAACAAGGATGCTCTGTCGAACTATGAGTTGTTGAATTG
Organism: Abelmoschus esculentus; assembly: GCA_035048815.1. Taxonomy (NCBI): domain Eukaryota; kingdom Viridiplantae; phylum Streptophyta; class Magnoliopsida; order Malvales; family Malvaceae; genus Abelmoschus; species Abelmoschus esculentus. The sequence goes on from JAUCBN010000032.1 coordinate 3,328,694, forward strand.
TCGACAAGGCATAACCCCGCCTAAGCAGCTGCGGCTTAAGGGTCGACCCGCCGAGGCTGCAGTTCAACCCTATTGCATTATAAGAAAGAGACAATTATATTCTGATTTCACACTACGAAGCACTCTAACCTGTCCCACTTTTCTATCCTTGATTTCTTGTTCATTTATCCTTATTGCTTTAAGCAGTTTTCTTAGTTATAATTTAAACTTAATTATTTGTGTTTTTACTTTTCCATTGTGCAGGAATAATAAATTGCGTAAGTAACGTCAATCCTCGTGGGATCGACATCTTAAATACTACAATCTGAAAAAGGTGGAATCAGAAGGACTTCCAAGCCTCCATTAGATTTGGCACCGTTGCCGGGGCTAAATTTAATGATTATGACATGTCATATATATATGATAATATATTTTAAATGACATGACATCTAACCTATCAAATATATATATATATATAAATTATAATTTTATTCCAATATAAAATATAAATCAATTAATATTCAAATAAAATATTAAAAATTAATTAATTCTAAAATAGAAGGCTACTAAACAATCTCAACCCTAACTACGACAGAATCAAAATTCTATCTTAAAAAATTAATTAATTTCTAACTGTTAGGGTTGAGAATGTTTAGTAGCATTTTATTTTAGAATTAATTAATTTTTTGATATTTTATTTAAATTTTAATTGTTTTATATTTTATATTAGAATAAAATTATATTTCATATATATATTTGATATGTTAGATGTCATGTTATTTAAAATATATTATTATATGCATATAACATGTTATCATTGTTAGATTTTTAACGGTCCAGTTATCATGGTAGTTAAAATATAAGTTATTTGTTAAAAAGATATAGATTAAAGGCTAAATTTATCCAAAAAAGGAATAAGGGCCAAAATGATAAAAATTATAAACGTTAAGGGCTAAAATTATCTTTATGCCTTAAAAAAATTATTAGATAATAAAAAAGATAAAAGTAGCTAATAAGTACAATTTTTTTATTCAACTACATATGTTGTCATTACTGGTGCTCGAACCCATAACCTCCAAAAACAACAATCATTCCTTTAACTTATGAGACTAGATGATTTATGCACAAATACTTGTTTTAATTAGGAACTTATAAAATCCCATGATCCATGTTAAAATAATTTATGTTTTCTTTTTACAATCAAATGATATACAGATTAAAAAAAAATCAAAATTTAATATTATAATAAAAAAATTAAAAGTTTAATGAGATAAACAATAAAAATTTAAAATTCAGTGATATCTGATAATATTAAGCATGTTATAAATTATCAATTATACAAAAATATTAATACCACTTTATATTAAAATGAAACGAATAATTCCTTTTAAAGATTGATAAGGGCTAACATTTTAAAAGAATGGTTAGAAGATTTGATAACACTATATAGTTTCAAGTTATGCAATTGGTCTCACATGCTTAAGTTGAATTTAATTGAATAAAGACATTATTTGTATATCAAATTATCAATTTAATTTATTAACAATATCAAATTATCAATTTTATATAAAATCCAACGTTTTATACAGAAAACTTTTATCGAGAGATTCGTCTACTAAAATTAAGTGTACCATATGGATCAATTTGGATTAATCAGTATAAAACCTTGAAAATCGAAAAAATGATAAAAAAAAAAAAAACTTTGTATTGGATTAGTTAGGTCTACTACACTGAGTAACATTTTCCCCATATTTTTAAGGGTTACTCAGCAGCTCAAATTTCTGGCCCTTTTCATCTCATGCCTTTTAATAATTCAAATGCTTCTTTCAGCTTGTGTTGTCTGGAAAGCCGAAACCAAACTTCTATTACGTGGCAGATCTTTTACCCATTCAAGAACAGTTGTGACTGGACGGTTGAATCTGTTGCATTATGATGCAGAATTATATTTTTAGATGCTTTGTGATTCTCCCAACTCCTTACTTGTCCTCTGTTTATTACATTCCTAATTCCAACTGCTCCATTCCTACACAGGTTCCAGTCTGTATATAAGCCATCCTAGTCCTAGAGCATTAAAATTCACAGCAGATCTATCTTTTTCATAATGATGGAGAAGTTAAAGTCCCCAAAACCATGGCTCCTCTTCGTTCTTGCGGTGCTGTCTTTCTCAGTTACGATTCCATCAGGCAAGGCAGAAGCAACTACGAACCAGAAGGCAGAAGAGAACCATGCCCTTCCAGGTGGTACTCCTATCAACAATGTTCCTTTTGCCAAACCTGTTGGCAACAAAGGGGAGCAGTCTAGTCAACTGGGTTACCAACAGCCACAAGACCCTAACTATCCACAGCAAGGCATTAACCAGCCTGTGTCAGGCTTCAGTCAGCCATTTTCCACTACAAACCAGCCTTACTCGGGGACTAATCAGCCATTTTCTAGCATCCACCAGCCTTTTGGAGGTACTAACCAAGATGGGTCCATGGATTACGCTGCTTTCGATAATGGGGTCATGAAGGAGAAGATTTGCACTCACAGTGTTGCCTTGGTTTGTCTACTTACGTTGATGGTGTACTTTGGCTTTTAGAAACCCATTGCTGGACTATAAAGGAATCAATTATCTAGTGTGTTTAAAATGATACATTGTCTAAAACTATCCAATAAAGCTTGATTTTCTTAATGAATTATTATGTCAGAAAACAAATCCAACTGGCCGAGGCATACAAATTTTGGAACTTGATTACTTGGTTTTCCTTCAAGATTGGGATCAGGTGGTAAAAGGGTGAGTGCCCAAGTGTCGTAACCAGGCGTTGGGGCGGACACCCATCTCGCAACGCTTGCGAGTACTGACCACTCATCATATCCCGTTGACTGCCTGAAGGATCATGAGTTTTTCCATAGACGCGTATCGAATTTATACAAAGCCTCGGCTCCTTGCTTGTCTCGCTAATCGTTGTGGGATTTAGACCACATACAAAGCTATAATTTAGCCTTCACATTTATGCATTTATTCCTCAACAATTATAAATTCTATCAATTTTGTTCTAATTTTAAATACTTTAACCTTCACATTTGTATATTTTTTCAACTTGTTTCTTTATGTCCCATTGAACACAATCTAAGCTCTAGTAGCTTAGCATGTGAAATATCATGCCCAGGAAATTAGTGATCTTAGACGTCTGGGGATTTCACAGACCTGGCCAAGTCAAAAACATTGTAACTAAGACTATGTTGACGGCTCCATCACAGCTCCTGCTTCCACTCTTACCGGCCGATGGAATGCCTGGACAAGAGCAAGCAATCTTGTCATTTCTTGGATCTTAAACTCGGTCTCCAAAGACATTGCTACCAGTCTCTTATGCCACTCTACTGCTTATGACATTTGGAAAGACCTTGAAGATCGATTTCAACAAAACAATGGTCCTTGCATTTTTCAGTTAAAAGAAGTCGGGAGAAATGTCTCAAGGTTTGATATCCGTAAACACTTAAAATCATTTGAGATGAATTATTCTATCAAATCAAATTATTCATATTCGAGTTGTACATGTGGTGACATTCGAAACATGATAAAAGATCAACAAAAAGTATTTATATAATCGAATTTATGATTTTTATTTTAAAATTATATTAATCAAATTAAATATTTAAATATTCTAAATTAAATTAGAACTCATTTGTAATGTTTTAACTTTTAATCACTTATCTGTATTTTTAACTATTGACTTTAAATATTTTTAAAAATATATTTTATTTAGACTAAATTAAATTAAAAAATATGATAATATATTAGACTTAAAACTTAAATATAACATTTAAATTTAAAATATTATAAATTTTATCCAAATTAATTCTCACCGGTCCTCCATTTTTGTCATCAGCTGACGTGGAATTGATGGCATCTGTTGTGGTTGCTTCTAATCATTGACTTTGTTCAGCAAATGACAAAACATCCCATGATGTTTTGCAACATGTAAACTCATATTCGTGGGACGGCAAATTAACAAAAATATTGATGAAAAAAAATCTTAATATATTGATTTTTTAAATTATTTCTTATTTTATTAGTGTTTTTATAGTGATTTTAAAGTCAAATTCAAAAGAACTAATTATTAACGATAAATTCAAAAAAAATAAAAATAAATGACACTGTAGCTAGACGGATCCTATTGAAGCCGATTTCAGTGACTGCCTGCTGTGCATTGTGTACTATTGCACCTTTTATTATTTTATTATTATTTTTAATTTATTGTTTATAATCGGATTCTTTTGAAATTGACTTTAAAATTACCGTAGAAACATCAATAAAATAAGAAACAATTTTAAAAATTAATATATTAAAAAATATAATTTTTTTCATCAATATTGTTATCAAATTGCCTTTGTGGGACATTAATTTTAAAATTACTACACATATATACCTTTGTTATGTCTTGAAACTAGCATCATTTTCTCCCAATGCCGACGAGGTATTCATGTTTTGCTTGAAAATGGTTCCTGTGTTAACCCACGCGTGATTGACCGTAAGGAGAATGACATTTTCCTGCCGACTAATACATGCTGTCTTAAAAAGGCAGCAGTTTAATACATTTTGGCATCAATGAAAATTAGGGTGGGTGCTTTGTATCAGACAATTATTTTCAAACACATAAGTTGGGGGGACCAAATCCCAATATTTAGTGAGAAATGTCTCTGACAAATAGCAAGAGACAGGATTTGGCTTCGATCATCACTTAATTTAGCTTTTAAGCTTGTTTAAAAACATAAATGAACAACATTATTTACCTCTTGTAAGAAAAAAAGAAAAAGAGAATCAAACTATAAAAATGATATTTTTGAAGAAAGCATTACGAACTCGAATATAGACATAAAATAAATATAAATCATATCAAAAGAAAACGAAAGTTTCTGGGTGAGAGAGATGAGAGAAAATTCAGATGTTTCATGTGTCTGGATCGACGTTATTAATAATATTGATAGGAATCAATTTTCACTTCCACACTATTAATGTAAATTAATTGAGTACTTGGTTTTAGGCGGACAAAATTCAATCAGACTTAAAAAAATAAATTATCTAATAATATGATGTAAAAATATTTTATTTATAATTTTATAAATTTGACTTAAAAATTTTAAATAAAATTTAAATTATAAAATAAAAATTCGAATAACTCAAAACTTTTAATAATCAATTATCAATTTTAAGTTTAAGTCGAATTTTTAATTATACTTAACATATGTAACTTTTAATAAAAATTCAAACTTTTCAATTATAATATTACAAAATTTTATATTAAATTCAATCCAAATCGGGTCAAGTGGATCTCTTCTAATATTATACCTTGATTCAATACATAGCTTTCATGTTTGTCTAACAGCTTGTTTCTGAACGGTCGTAGGCTGTGTTCCCATAGGAGAGATTATACGGTGGCCCTGTTGATCACGTCATCCATGATTCAAATAATCAGGATCGTTGATCTTTAAATAACCACCTAATAACTACCCATCCATTAAGTTAATGTAGGAAAAAGATGATGATTCACTTGAAAAAAATTAAGATCAACGGTTTTAATTACTTAAGACTATGAATGATGTGGTGAACAGGTTCACCATGTAATTTTTCGTTCCCATAAGCTGTAGCAATCCCCGTAAGGGAGAACGACCCACTGCCAATCAACAGTAAGAATTGCGGGCCACAACCACCATCGTCCTTATCCCATGATCGCTCTTCCAAGGGCAAGCTGGCGTGCTCAGCTGTCTAACTGCAAATTCAAGCACAAAAATCCTGTCTGGTCGTTTAAGGCGGTGGCTGCCCTTCACATATTTTTAAACCAGTAGTCAAAACAAAATCTAGTTTCGTTTTAACCCAGGGAAATTTCACCATATAATAATATTTTATAATGAAGCTAGATTTTGCAGTGACTAAGATAATATATTCTAGTCTAAGCAGGTTAGACCAAATCTGCTTTCTTAAACCTAATCATTAGACCTTGACCATCAGCTCATGGTCTGTTCAACTCTTAAACAGGTGCGGTAATTTATTTATGTATCACGAAAATATACAAGTTGATAGAGCTACTTCAACAATATGCTCTGATTATTTCTTGGGTGGGGGAGCGTTAAAGAGAAAGTAATATTAGGTTAAGCAACCACTCGACTTTTAAAATATAGGAAATAAATAATCCAGGGGGGTTTATGTTTGTAAGGTTTGACCTTTGAGAGCATTGAGATAATAGGTGGGAAAACAACAAGAAAAACGTGCGTTTTAGGGTAAAGCTAACCGAAGAAGACTCTTATCCCTTTCTTGTCTTATATTATACATTGTTTTAATGGAGGGACCAAGTTAGCCAGCCGCAATTGACTTGGTTTTATGTGTAATAAAATATGAAACATCATACTTTAACTATAGAGAAATACCATGGATGTTTAAATATAGTTATTATTTATATTTGTAATTTATTAATTAATATAATTGATAATTTAAAGCGATTTGTACTCATTCTCGTAAAAGTAGATTTGGACCTGAAATTTATTTATCAAAACCACAAAACTCCATCAAACGAGTTAAAAAAGATTATTGAAGATAAAAAAAAATAAAGAGAAGACTTAAAAATAGTGATAGACGTATATTTTAATAGTGTTTTTAGGCAAACACCGCAATAAACGTGTACTATAATAACGTTTGTTTGACAAACGTCGCTATAAATGTATAGTTTAATAGTATTTAACAAACGTCATGATAGGATTTAAATTTTATATCTCACATCAACTTATCTTACTAAAATTTTATAAAGAACCAAAACACAAGTATTAATCAACAATTTAAGCAATTAGCTGAAAGATACGTAATTAATAGCAACGTTTGTTGGAACAAACACAGTTAAAAAAATAGTTTTTAGCGACATTTATTTCATAAAACGTCACTAAATACATTATCTTTTGGGGATTTTTTTCTCTAAACACCATTACTATTATGTTTACACCTTTTGTGGCATTTTTATTCACAAATACCGTTAATTATTATGGCGTTCGATAGAACGACATTTTTTATTGTATTTTTAATATTTAAATTTTTTTTTAACAACGTTTAAAAATACCGATATAGGATTAAAAATACCGTTAAAAACTTATTTTTATTGTAGTACGGTTAAAAGCGGAAAGCGATTTAGAGGGAGTAAATTCCTATTTGTGTGAGTATGAAGAACTTCATTTAATGATCTTAATATGGATTACTTGTATAATCTAACAAACCTTAGTGTCGTTGCTCTCTTTATTACTTGTCTATGGGTTGGTTCTAATTCCATTAATAAGATTGAATTTTCTGTAAAATTAAAATGGAAGCATGTCATGGTCGGACTGATTAAATGCCAAATTTATGAGTTTACCAAATGGACCTGCCAAGTGCCAACCTTTCCCCTCAGTTTTTACTTCCTCTAGCTAACATCATTCCCACCCTTTCCTCCTGCATTTATTTATATAATTACTAAATCCACCTTCAGAATTAATTTTTTAAAATTATATTTATAATCTCAATTTATATATATAATTTATACGCCGTGATCACAAACAAGTGGGGTGATACTGATATTTTTTTCTTATATTCACTTAAAACTTTTATATTCACCGCATATTCACCATAGATACAATTTTTAAATCTACATCCGTCTATAAGAGTATATTTTCTAATGTATCCTTATATCTACTATCAAACTGGATACACATCACCTAACTTATACACGGACGCACTTGTACTCGTTTGTACCCGCATGACAAAGATCTAATGATATCGAATTGTATAAAAATAAATTATAGATTTTTATAAATAAGAGTAAATTTCGCATACTTTATTTATTGATTCTCTGTATATATAATAAATTTATGTTGGTATAACTTTTCTACAACTAACTAATTAATTATAGTTAACTTAACTAAAATATATTTATACCGATATAAATTTTATTTAATTACAACTAACTAACTATAGTCACCTTAACTAAAACATATTCGTACCGGTGTAAATTCTACTTAACCATACATATTACAATTTTACGATCTGATTAATTGAAGTTCAACCATAAACCATTATTTTTAAACTAAAGTAATCGAGTTCAAAACTTATAAACTTAGTCAAAACTTATAAACTTAAGATTGATTTAACTTTAAAAATAAACCAAGATTTTAGTAAATAACACGTCATAATAAAAGATACAATCAAAATCTACAAACATAAATGATTTAAAATCATATGGTAAGTAATTAACGAGTAGATGAACGCAGAGCAATCGAATATGGATGAATACGATACGGGATAGGCTAATATAGATATATATTGTTAGAATTAAAATATATTCGATATGAATATAAACTCAAGATCTATACATATTAAATCATCAAGAACAATAAGATAAATAAACTGAATGCGGAAGCGTATCTAAATCTATTGATGAAGATTTTCCAGAGGGCTTGATCTTCCAAGAAGTTAGGTTTTCTCTTGCGGCACAACTCTCTCAGATGGGGAAAAGAGATATGCAAGTTAACCTAATTCTTATGGTCCATTTAATAACCAACTATTAAATATCTATAACTCTGTCTCTCATCAAATTATAAATACACCTTATGGTATCTACACTTTTAATTCCATGATAATTAAATACCTATAACACATGTAACATAACTGGTCACTTAATTACATGCTAAATTTTATAATAACAATATACATTATATATATGTATCCATTATTATTAAATTTTAATTCAATAGATATGATACAAGTAAGATCTTAAATCTATCGTATACCATTACCCACTGCGAATAGGACGTTTTTCATTAACACTTATCCACTGTTTACTGAATTTATACACCTATCTCTCCTCCAGCTGAAGTAGATCTGATACAAAAATCGTAAAATTATCATTATCTGTTATCCCTAATAGTAACTTTAATTGATTCTGGGTCAAAATATCTTCATTAATTTTTTAAATTTATCTAGAGATAAAATTTAAAATTAATTTTCAGATTTATGCTAATAAATTAATTATAAAGCTTATTATAAATAAGAAATAATAAATTTATTACTACAGTAAAATATTGTGCATGGTTCAGTAGGAACGGACGGATTGTGAGCATAATCCTTTGAAAATATATGTATTATTTTGAGATTCGAATATAAAATATTGTTTTTTTAAATTTATGTTTGTTGCGTAAAATACCAAAAATTGAAGAGATTAATAAGGGAATCTTATTTATCATGTCATTCATGGTCTAAGTAATTAGGATCGTTGATCTTTAAATAACCACCTAATAATTACCTACCCACTAAGTACATGTAGAAAAGAGGTGACAATTCACTTAGAAAAAAAATTAAAATCAACGATCCTGATTAATTGGGACGATTCACCTAATTATTTTTTCAAAAATTGATATTGATTTGGTGACCAATAACATAATTTTTAAAGTAAATTTTAGTGATTAATAGATTATACCGCATGTTTACTAAAACATGCTTTTATATTTTTACTAAAATTTCAGATAAGAAATTAAGAAGGGAAGGAAACAAATTATTAATTAAAACGCTGTTGCAACTCGTCCCAAAATCCATGTGGGTAGACGCAACACAATATCAACTTGTAGCTGACCACATATTCAACTTGACCGACTCTTATCGTTGATTCCTAGAAGCCTACTTTTCATATATAAATACCCATGGCCATCCACCATTGCAGAATCTTAACACTTAACAAACCTCCATTTCTGAAGAAGAAGAAGAAGAAGAAGTAGTGATTCATAGTCATTTCTACCCTTCCCCCAACTTCATCTTCTTCTTTCTCACTGTTTAAAATATTCTGCCTGCAAATTTTACGCTTAATTAATGGCCCATTCTATATTTGTTGCTGCTATCTGTGTTCTTATTCTTTCACATTCATTCATATCAGGTAAAGGGTACACTAAAATATCTGGATTTGGAACAAGTTTTTATTTTTTTGCTAACTTATTTTCAATGGAAATGTTACAGGAGCGAAAGCAACGACCTTTACCATAGTAAACAAATGCGATTACGTGGTTTGGCCGGGGATTCTCTCAAACGCAGGTGTTCAAGCGCTTCCAGAAACAGGTTTCATTCTCCAAAGTGGAGAAACCAGGATCATTTCTGCACCGACATCATGGGGTGGTCGATTTTGGGGTAGAACTCATTGCTCCCAGGATTCCACTGGAAAATTCTCCTGCCTTACCGGTGATTGTGGCTCTGGGAAGGTGGAGTGTTCGGGGAATGGCGCTGTTCCGCCGGCTACTTTGGCTGAATTCACACTGGACGGTGCAGGTGGTCTTGATTTTTTCGATGTGAGTTTGGTCGACGGTTACAACCTCCCTATGTTGGTGGTTCCTCAGGGTGGCACGGGACAAAATTGTACCAGCACCGGCTGTATTGTTGACCTTAATGACTCCTGCCCTTCTGAGCTTAAGGTAATGAGTACTGATGGAACAGATGGCCTTGCTTGCAGGAGTGCCTGCGAGGCATTCGGCGACCCTCAGTACTGTTGCAGCGGCGCGTATGGTACACCCGATACTTGCAAGCCATCTTCATATTCGGAGGTGTTCAAGACAGCTTGCCCACGCGCCTACAGCTATGCTTATGATGATAAAACCAGCACTTTCACATGTGCCGATGCTGATTATACAATTACATTCTGCCCTTCGCCCAACACTAGGTAAAATTACTTTACTACCCTTGCCAACATTATTTTCGCAAAGAAAACATCAAAGGGTAATTTTGTCATACAAATGGTGTCTAGAGATAACGAATACTCTTATGTCGGCTGCAGCAGCACATTCTGACATTTACGTGCTGATACATCTAACCGTTTAAATGACAGTCAAATTCTAGACGTTATGATTTTATTTATCGACCGCATTGTTTTTTAACGGTTCTTTTTCGCTACGTCCATTTTCAGCCAGAAATCATCACAAGGGCAGCAGACCACGGCGACGACATCTCCAAGTCTTATCAACGGCACAATGGTGTACGAAGGTGCCATGGACGAGAGTGCGGCATCACCACCGTCCGCGTACACCCATGTGCTGGGCATCACAATGGCAATTTGGTGGTCATGGCAACTCTTCTAACTTCATCTGCAGTGGTAGCCGGTAGGGGTCATAATTCGGGCCAGACCGGGGGGAAAGAAAATTAGACAGCAGGCAGAATATAGATATAGAGGAAAGAGCCCCATCGAACATTTGCTGGCCAAGAGGGAGAGAGGGCCGATTGCACGATTGAGGTTGCTTCCTGCTAGTAGCTAGTTGTAGCAATTTTTTAATATTATTTAAAAGGTTTTATTAGGATTATATATATTAATTGGAGGGGATGGGATTCATTTAATTGTTTGTTTCCACGACTGTACTACTACGATTATTAATATATGCTTGATATAAATTATTTTTCTGACCTGTTTTTGTCTTTTTCGTATATAAATTATTCACTAATTATATAAATATATTTGAATTATAATCCAACAACTCGGGAATTGAAAAACAAATTAAAAGATAAAAAGAAAGAAAAGGAGAAAGGACCAAATTTAAAAATATTAAAATATTAAGGGCTATTTTTATATGATAAATCAAATTGATAAAATATTTAAACATAAGAGATAATGTGTTATTATGTTAATTATATAATGGTCATGTAATCTTTATACATCGATTTAAATAATTAAGGGTAATGTCTATAGATGGCCACTAAACTACTCCAGAAAATATAAATTGGTCAGTAAGTTTTTAAAAGTTATATAATGGATACTAGATTTTGTTTTTGTTACAAAATGGTCACTGAGCATTTAATTGCTAATTGGGTGACTTACGGAAATTTATATAATAGCACATTTAGTCCTTCATATTTACATATTTAATCAATTTAAACATTAATAATGATGGTTAAATTAGGACTAATTTCACTAAATATGTAAATATGGAGGATGAAATGTGTTATTATTCAAATTTTCGTAACTATCACATCATTCACTTGATTAATTACTCATTGATCATTTTGTAACAAAATTAAAGTTTAATACCCATTATGAAATTTGAAAGTTTGATTATCATTTTGTATTTTAATATAGTTTAGTAATAATTTGTATACTTTACCCATTAATCAAACCTGATTAGTCAAGTGATGGGAAAAAAAATAGTTTTCTTATATCAGTGATCAAATCGTGAACTTAATAATGATGAAGTGATTTGTGGGTGTAGTTTATCTATTTTTGTTTAGGGTAAACTATACTAACAATCCCTAAACTTTTAAGATGTGCTTTCAATATAATTAACAAACTTTTAAAACTTTTATTACAGTCACTGATATTAATTTTCTTTAAAAAATACGATGTTGATTTCTGTTAAAACTGTCACAACATTCACTTAACGTCAATTAACAACTCAATGACCATTTGAATGTTGATTTCCTTTAAAAAAAATTAGTTCCTTAGATGATGTACAATTTATCTCAAACCTTGACTCCGAAATTTTGCTTCTCTCTTTGAAAAGAGAGGTAGATTACCCTAATGCTTCTACTATCTTCCTTCCCCACGCACAAGACCCAACTAAAGGAGAGATTATATCATAGGTCCGATTCATCACGTTATTTGTGGTCATTAACCAATAAAAATCACTTATTCCACCACTAATCAGCCATGTCATTAATATAATTTTTAAAAATTATATTTTTAAAATGACATGAAAAAGATGAGTGAAGATTCATTGGTTGAAAAAAATGAGTTGGAAAATAATGGTGAAGTGGGTGGTTATCATTGGATGGGACCATGACTGACGTGGTGAACCAGGCCCATGATATAATTTCTCCAACTAAAGCCTAACACAAGGGAGCTCACAAGTGTTCTTAGAGCCTTATAGGGCCCACTAACACGACTCGAGACTCGGGTGAACCCAATCTACGGATTCTAAAACCCGAATCGTTATATTTTTATGAACAATAATGACAATGAATATAATAAAAGTGAATTAAAAGTTGTGTCATTTATAATAAAAGTTGTAAAAATTCGGTAACCTTATTGAAAGCATCATAAAATTTCGGAGACTACCGATGTAGTTTCTACTATTTATTATAATTGATTTTTTAGGTAGGAATTGAGGAGTAAAAACTTCTGTCTCTTTTACATGCCTCCTTTTATACCTCTTTTGAAAATTTACTAAAAAAATTAAAATTTAAACCCTAATTTTATTTTTTATATCTTAAATCCTAAACCCTATATCTCTCTACCCCTAATTTTCTAAACTCTAACCAAAACCCCTAACCTAAAATCCTAAACCTTCTAATTTGAAGTGAAGGTATAAATAAAGACACGAAAAGAGGCAGACGATTTGTGCTCGGAATTGATACCCTCCGACCTTCGTCCACGGCATTTCCTCTTCATAAACTAATGACCACCTACTTGTGTTTTTATATTCCCTCATAAATTCAATCATAAAAGTAACAAGTAATGAAGAACCAAAATAAAATAATAAATGGACAGATAATTTCACTGTTTATTAGATTAGATGGTTTCAATGGTAAACCAAAATTCATAGCCGCCAGCGCCATTCCAAGATCAAAGGGTAGTCAAAGGAATATGAATCATTCAATCACTTTCAACACTCAAATTCAATGGAGTCTGCAAGCAGTCTTGTAGCGCAGGTGGCTGCAATTTCTAAACTATTTTAATGATTATTCTCCACTGTGATTTGAGCTCTTTATTAATATTAAATATATACAAGTTTCAAGGAGAAATGTCACACAACTGTTTAACTGGTTGAATTTGTGAAAAATGACTCGTTCCACTCATTTACTTAATTAAGATTATGCATGTCCAGGTTCAGAAGAACAAGACCCTTAATTTGTATGTTTTGCACTTCTGGTTATTGGTCGTCAAAGGGAGGGAACCAACCAAATGTTTTGCTTCAAGATTTGGGAAACTCATGGTTCTGATATGTACTAAATGGATAAGGTTGCTTTAGAATTTAGATTAATAATAACACCCTTTCTTAGAATATATGCTTTGTTTATTAAAGTTTGTAATAATAGATTGGCCTTGTTTGACTAAGCAAGGCAGCTTATACTGTTTGAGGAAGTATGTTCTTTTTTCTAGTGTGATTAGACAAGAAATGTTTAATTTACAGACACTTGCAATTTGCTAAAGTTGGCTTCTTTGGACTTGAATCTGGATAATCCTCAAGTTCAATGGGTTGAACTGAACCACTTCTATACTCTATGATCGATTTGCTTAGAAAATTCGTTAAACTTTTAGGGTTCTGCACTTTATCTGTCTAGGCATCTAGTCAGCTTCTTGTATATAGAGAGAACTGGGAAGGACGACCAGGCATCTAATACCGAGGCCCCCCAAAAGAAAGTTTTTCGCTATTTTAAAAGAGAAAAAGGGGGGAAAAGATGAAATCAAAATCAGAGAAAATCTGGATCTTAAAACTTTCTACTCTTTAGAAAGGAAAGGAGGGGAGGGGGGTACTACAAGAATTATCCAAATGACTAGTTTACACGATGGATAAACATGTCAAAAGACGGTCTCTTACATGTTGAAACCACACTTGACTACTCCTAGTACAATATTTCTGCTTTCCACGTTTGGATTATACGGATCAGCCCGACACACTTGACTGCAGATGTAAAGCCAATGGTGAAAGTTATGCAGGCCGCTGGGTATAGAGCTTTCTTCTGGTTTATGGCGAATAAAATAGGGTGCAGGAACTTTTCAAGTTTCAACATGCAACGTAGACATCCCACTGCATGTCATTTTACGTTTATACTTGACAAAAATGATGATAATAAGCTTGGTTATAAATAATAAATTCCAAATGATTTGAGAAGTGATAGTCGGCAAGAAGTTGGGGATTAATATCAGGCACAGACGATTAATATAATAGGCAACATTAATCATAAATAAATTTCACGTTTTGGTTTCTCTGTAATCATACAGATAGCATTATGTTCAATGACATGAAATTTGGATCACAGGTCAACTTTTAACCTTCATCAACTCCTCTCACTGGTCCCTTAATTTTCAGTATCCCTGGCTTTACACTTCGGACATACAAGGAATACAGTCTGCCCTTCATCCGCTGATCTCATCTGCGTAGCAACAGAGGGAGAGATGAAGAAAATAATAAGCCAAATGATGAGGAATTAACTATGCATAACAAAGGAACTATCTATTGAGATGTCGTTTTACTTGTCGGGTAGTGTACTCAAGCTCCGTGTTCCCACAGGATTTACAAGTCTGCTTGATCAACTGCACAAGAAAAATACAAAAATGGTGAGCAGCAGATTTTGGGATTGCCTCTATCTTTAACTTCATAAAAGTAATTACCGCCGCTGATTCTTTAGTTGTCATCTCTTCCATAGTATTTGAGATCCCCAAATCTCTACGAATATCCTGCACGATATATAGAATCAAGAACATGAATGGAGATGATAGGGCAGAGAAGATTCTGGCCATCAGAAAACAAATATATCAATCCTACAAGCAACGTTTCTCATATGCTAACTCTCCGGCCAATGCCAACATCTCAAGATATAAACAAAATCAACACAACCAACGATTACAAGACTATTAATTTACAAGTCCCTCTCCATGGGAGTGATCATCATATAATTGGTAGCTTGCCAACAAAATAAAAGTACAAAAGGTGAAAATCAAACCTCAACCGTGAGTGTGTAACCTATTTCTCGACCCAAAACACCTAACAGAAAAGGGAAAACAATTTCAGTAAAGCAGGCAAAGAAGACGATAAAAGTAGAAAGTCAAGTTGGGTACCTTTTGCGCTTGTTCTGGTTTCGCACAGAGGGCATTCAACAGTCTTAGAAGAAACCAAAGACAGCATTGTACCACACAAGTTGCAGAACATGAAATCACGTGCTTGAGAATATGCCATAATCTTTGTTTCAAAAACCATTGAATTGGGCATTTTATAAGAACCAGAACAATTGAAATTAGTAAAATTTCGTGATTATATAAAGCATTAAACTAGGGAAACTGAATAAGGCATTCACATTTTCACCTTTTACCAAAAATACTTGTCTAACAATTTATTGCAAACCCTAAACTCCTTATTATGCAAAAACAAGAAGCTAGAGAAGCTACCTCAATCGAAGGAAACAATCTGTTATTCACAAGCTTTAATTCAGAAATTTTTGTTACATATAAACCCCTGGAAGATGATGGGAAAAGTAGATTCCTAAAGTTCATCAAGAAGCGCACTTTTCTTGGTCCAATACTCAAAAGGTCTTTCGGGTAGTTAATTTTTTTGGTGCGTGTTGAACCCGGATTTTCTGGGTATTCAATACTTCAAGTATTCAAATATTTGGATCCTCAAAAATTTGAGTAGTTGGGTATCCGATTTTTAATTTATTTATAAATTTTAAATTTAATTTTAAAAATATATATATTTAAAATTTTAAACATAATCCAACATCGAAATATAAAATTTTAAAACATTAGTTATACAATCTAAACATAAATTTTAAGACCTAAATTACATAATCTAATTCGAAACAAAACATAACGTCTAAAGAATTTTTTTTAAAAAATATATATTTTAATATGTTTAATTAGTTTATTTATTTTAGTATATAAAAATTAATGAATTAAATAGTAAATAATCTTGAGTTAATTTTCGTATTGATCAATGTACATACAAAAATAGTGCATATCAAAACGAGTAAAGTTCGAATTTTATCAACTCGAAAACTAAATTTATAATTTACAATGAATCATAATTTTATTTTTTGAATAATTCCCTAATTATTTTTAAAAAATAAATTTTGTAGGATCAAGATTTAGAAATTAGATTGTTTCATATGAAAATATAATGAATATAAGTATATTTTGTTTAAATAATAATAATATTTAAAATGAAAAATTAGAACCGGGTACCCGAAAATTTGTGATTTTATGACCCAGTCCCGACCAGAAAAATGGCGGGCCGGGTACCGACCCAGACCAAAAAAAATTGAATAAATACCCAATTTTTTATGTTTAGGTAATCAAATATTAAGGTTGGGTCATTTGGATCGGGTATTTTTGAACACCCCTAGATTCAACTGATAGAATTTTAATGATTAATTTTTATGGTTTATGTAACTTAAAGTCGATAATTTCGATGTATGTTCCAGTAGTGATGATTAGCGGTGATTAAAGATCGAAACTAAAGGTGAAATTCATTTTCTCTCCGTTCCTTATTAAACGTAGAAAATTAAAGGATCAATTTAAAGTTTATGAGAAAGTAAAAGGGTCAAACTAATCATTTGACCATTACCTAAATTAATTTAATTTAATTAATTAATTAACTTTAAGGTATAATAAAGAACAATTTCTTTTGGATAAGTTTTATGTCGGTTTTCAATAACTAGAGAAAAACAATTCTTTTGGTTCTGTTTATCTTATTCTCATGACAAAAAAGAACTGATCAAGTCCGGCATCAAGGACGCAGAAAATCGATAAGTAGAAGAAGAGAAATCACATTTAAGACAAAGAACAATGAAGAACAATAACTTTTATTTCCTTTCTTTTCAGTTTAACAGTAAATTTTTTGATTAACATGATGCGGTTATAAGTACGACCGGGCGTGGACGGCTCTCGGTCTTCCGGATTTTCAAGGGCCGCCGGGGGCACACTGGACACCACGCGACGTGCAGTGCTCTTTCGGCCGCTGGATCCTACCTCCGACTGAGTCGTTTTCAGGGTGGGCAGACCGTTAAACAGAAAAGATAACTTACCTATAAATCTATTAATGTTAGATTGTTTTCTGTATTATAGTATATTCATGTTTATAGTTTATGAAAATTCTTTCATCAACCTCAGTTAGTGCAATGGGATTAAAGCAAAGTTATCAAAACTCATCTCACCAATGGTCTGTACCTAATCCATCGATATGGGAACTACTTAAACTAAATGCACCAGAATGTCCCTATGCACTGCTTGGCTCGGTTGGTGCAACTCTGGCAGGCATGGAAGCTCCATTATTTGCCTTTGTAATCACATGTCTTGCCTTTGGAAGCTCCATTATTTTTGTTGGTCTGTCTATCCTTACCGTTCCGATATATCTGCTGCAACACTATTTCTACACTTTAAATGGGAGAGCACCTTACAGCTCGTGTCCGTGTATCAATGTTCTCAGGTTCATTTCAACTGCTGTGGCACGAGAAGCTATAGTTAACATTCGTACCGTGGCTGCATTGGGTGTTGAAGACCGTCAAGCATTCTTACGAGGTCATATTTCAGGTTTTGGATACGGTGTATCTCAGCTCTTTGCATTCTGTTCCTACGGCCTTGGCCTTGGCCTTTGGTATGCATCATCAGTGCTAATCAAGCAAAACAAATCTAACTTCTGAGACATCATGGAATCCTTTATGGTATATCAAATCATAGCATTGGCCGTGGCAGAAACATTAGCTCTGGCACCAGATATTGTGAAAGGGTCACAAGCACTTGGGTCCGTTTTCGGAGTTCTCCACAGGAGAACATCAATCGAACCTAATGATTCCACATCGAAGGTGGTAAGAGATATCAAGGGAGATATAGAGTTCAGAAATGTTAATTTCAAGTTCCCAATGAGACCTGATGTAACCATTTTTGAGGACTTGAACCTTAAAACTTCAGCTGGAAAGAGTCTAGCTGTAGTTGGACAGAGGGTCAGGGAAAAGCACCGTGATTGCGCTAATAATGCGATTTTATGATCCCGTTGCGGGGGCAGTGCTGATAGATGGTCGTGGTATTAAGACAATAAACCTGAGATCTCTAAGGCTAAGCATGAGTTTAGTACAACAGGAGACAGCATTGTTCTCGACCACAATATACGAAAACGTCAAGTACGGAAGGAGGATGCATCAAGAGATTAAGATACTAAGAGCAGCAAGAGCACAGCTCATGCTCATGGATTCATCACCCGAATACCTGAAGGATACCAAGTCAATGTCGAAGACCGAGGAGTCCAGTTATCAGGAGGCCAAAAGCAGCAGAGACTGGTGATCGCTAGAGCAATCCTGAAGAACCCTTCCATTCTTCTCCTGGATGAAGCCACTAGTACATTGGACACGGAATCAGAGAAACTAGTCCAAGTGGCTCTGGACAATCTCATGGAAGACCGTACCACGATCATCGTAGCGCATAGGTTATACGTTATTCGAACAGCATTGCGGTGCCGGAACAAGGAAAGGTAGTTGAAATAGGCAGCCATGAACAACTAACAAGGAAAGTTGACAGCGTCTATAAACAAATGGTCAATTTACAGCAGTGAAGGAGCATCCTTGATAAAGAACCAAGTTTTAGCATTAAAACCTCAGACATGAATCTGTTGTGTTCCAAGACAAACTACAATCAAAATATATATTATAGTCGGTTGAAACTGCATAAAAATTCAAAAAAAATGTATAATTTCTTTAAATTATGATTATACTAAGCAACATTTCTAAATTTTAAACAGAAAAGGGAACTTCTTGATTTGAAATCAAAAGCAAATCTAATTCGAATTCGAATTAAAGAATCTAACTTTAGATTTGGGGTTGTGAAAAAGACTTCTTTTTTTTTCAAATTTAAATAAATTATATATTTTTGAATGAATATTAAATATTGAAATTATTATGTGGTGAGGAGTTGTTATGGAGGGGGTTACCTGGCAAGAGTTTGTTACAGGCTTTTTCTTCCTCTTTTCCCTCTCAATTTCCCAGATTTTCGCCATTCTTTTTTCCCTCTGTTTCCATTTTCCCTTTGTTCACTCACTGCCACTTTCCAATTAATCTTTCCCCATTAGGATTTGCTTCGCGAACACAAAAACGATGAAGCCTGTGGATGTCATTCTTTCTTTAACAACTACTCGAGCGTGAAGCAAATCTAAGAAAGAAAATCACCAACACATTGTTTGGAGAAACAGATAAGAATTCCAAAATTTGGACAAGAAAAGCTATAGGCAATTACGTTTACCGTGGTTTAATTCATTTTCTTATCAATTTCGTGCGGCGGAGAAGGAAAAATGAGTGCCTCGAAATTCATAAAGTGCGTCACTGTCGGCGATGGTGCCGTCGGCAAGACCTGCTTGCTGATTTCCTACACCAGCAACACTTTCCCAACGGTGAACCTTTTTCGCTCTCTTTTCCTTTTATTGATCGGATCTTTCTTGCATGATCGTAGCACATGTTACAGTGTAGGAATAGCATGATTCTTGTCCTCCATTATCACTGTTTTCCATTATGAGTAACTGTTTGCATTTGAAATTCTTATGGTATCAGGACTATGTCCCGACTGTTTTCGACAATTTCAGTGCAAATGTCGTTGTGGATGGCAGCGTTGTCAACATAGGCTTATGGGATACTGCTGGTAATTTTGAAATAACTTCTAAAATTTCATTTTTTTAGCAAATTCGGCTTCTTGCTTGCTTGTGATTTGAAACCATTGCCTTGGAACAGGTCAGGAGGATTACAATAGATTGAGACCATTAAGCTATCGTGGAGCTGATGTCTTTATTCTTGCATTTTCTCTCATTAGCAAGGCTAGTTATGAAAACGTTGCAAAGAAGGTTTAATTATTGATATCTTCCCTATGTCAATGATAATTTTGTGTAGCATAAGATGTCTGTTTATACATTATCCATGCTGTGATCATGTGTTTTCTTGGTTTTGGTTTCAGTGGATTCCTGAATTGAAGCATTATGCACCTGGTATTCCGGTAGTTCTTGTTGGAACTAAGCTCGGTATGATGATTCTTGACCCCTTGATGGTGGCATACTAGAGTTATATGTGCTTTAAATATTTGTATTTGTGGATCAATTGGTTTGTTTCAGTAATGGCCTAAAAGGGTTTCATAATTTCTTCCCATTTCATCAAGTGTTGCCATGTTTATGACTCCTTGCTGCTGCAGATCTCCGGGACGACGAGCAATTCCTTATGGACCATCCTAATGCAATTCCCATTTCTACAGCTCAGGTAAATGCTAAACATATCATGTTTTGTGATTTACGATGATCATATGTTTCATGTGTTTTCAACATTAGTCTTTGCTCTGCTTATTTGTGAAGGGAGAGGAATTGAAGAAACAGATAGGGTCTTCTGCCTACATTGAGTGTAGTTCAAAAACCCAGCAGGTAAATTCCTCCAGTCTTCAACATACCATATTACCATTCATGTAAACTTAGCAGAAGTATTTATCATTGAGGCGCTTTTGTCTAAATGAGATCTTGTGTGTTGGCTGTACTTCAGAATGTGAAGGCAGTTTTTGATGCGGCGATCAAGGTAGTGCTCCAGCCTCCAAAAAGCAAGCAAAAGTCGAATGGCGGTATGCTTTGCTCGGTATTGTGATCAGCGGAAGATTGAAGTCAGGCAAAGACGGATCGACCTACCAGCTTCTTGCTGCTCATATCCCTGCTCATATCAACTTTATAGATTCTATAAGCAGCAAAGCCATCATGTATAGTCTCTGCTGACATTCTGGGTATTTCTGTGCAAGCTTCTAGTGGTTTGTTTCTTGTTCTACTTATTGTCAATCTCTAATTGATGACAAGCGTTCCCTTCCTTGATAAACATGTACGCCATTTTTGCTTTTATATTGTTTAAGCTTCACGCATTCATTAACCAGATGCGGTGAAGTTTCTATTAAAGAAACAAGTGTTTTGTTTTTAAAATGTTGCACTTTGCTTTCAATGTTGTGTATTGCTAATGCCATGGGTCACTCATGCAACTTATTTGAAGTGCTCTGTCATATTGATGATTTTAAAACTTATCCTCGCATTTTCGACCATTAATCAAGAATGGTTGGTCTAGCGAGATAAGATGTTAAATTTCTTAAGAAATATCAGTGTCTGAATTCTAATGATGTTATTGAAAATTTAATTCGAATTAGTTGGTCAATGAACCAAATATTAATTATGAATATAAAAATTGAATGCTCATTTGATTTGTTTTGAACCGGAATTATTTATAGTATTAAATTAATGTGTAACTATTTCATGCACAGATAGTGAAAATAAAAGGCATTTACAGTTGTATCAGTTTTAGGGTTTAAGAATTTCATTTAGGGTTTAATATCTATGAGTTTAAGTGTAGGAATTTCGAATTTAGAAGGTTGATTATAGTTTAGGTTTTTGGGTTTATAGTGTTTTTACCGTAGGCATATGAGATATTTTCTCTAAATCGATCATCTTTTACACCCATAAACAAGAAATGTTCAATGCTAGTCACCATTTCATGAGATAATTCGATCATGATCCGATAAAGTACTTGAAATGATTTAACTAAACTTAGTAAGGATATAATTCGAATTCCATCCAAAAAAAATACTAGAATTAAATCTCATTCTAAATCAGTTTGACTCATCTTGAATTTAATTAAATACTTGATAAAGTACATGTTTGACATTGATTCTGCTTAAAAAGTGATTATATGTGGATAGAAGCGGCCAAGAAAAGTCTTAAGCTCAGAGTTTATCTAAATTTAAATTAACTCAATAATTAGGTGACTTAAATCTGAATTATTTTGATATGATTTAATATTAATCGGACCCAAACTTTAACTATATTTAAATTGTGATCAAGTTAATATTAAACTCGATCTGATTAAATTTAAATTAAACTATTAACTTGAGTACCTGAAATCCCTTCCCCGGATATCTAAGGCTTAAACGTTAAATAGATACTCAAACTAGATTTTTTTTAGTTAGGTGTTCAAATTATTTTTCAGACCAACTAGGTGCCTAACGTTTCTTTCTGTGACTCATTTAAGGTTCTCTATTAATTTCCAACATTAAAGGACTTTAAGGACACATGTCATTTCCTAAAAAATCCAAAATTATATCTAAATTAAATAAAATTAATAAAATAAAATAAAAATATATCTTGAAATTTTTAAATATTCTTAAAATAGTCCCAAAATCTATAAACTCTCAAATTCGACCACTGTTGTCGACGTTGTCGGTGACGAAATGAAGTGTCTTCCCGCACCGATCAACCCACACATCTTTTATCATTTGTTCTGTCACTATTCGTCGTGAATCGTTCGAAAAAACCATTTGATTATTTTGATATTTCGTACGATATCAGTCAATTTTTGACAACGGAATAGTTGAAAATGGGTATAAAATTTCGGCGATTGACATAGTGGACAACGACGTGATAATTGATGACGAAATTAACCTAAATTGATTTTTAGATTTAAGAAAGTTGAGAATTTTAAAATTTGAGAGTTATTTTATTAAATCTAAAAAAATTAAATGAAATAATTTTATTTATTTTAATATAATTTTAAAATTCTCAAAGTATCCTTTTAGTGGTGAAAATTAATAAAAAACTTTAAAGATATTACAAAATAAAAATTAAAATTTCAAAAATAATTTAAATATCTATTTAAAATAAATAAAATTTAAATTCTTATTTAACAATTTAACTTATTTCTAGAAGAATAGAATAGAAACGTGACGGTCCGGTATTGGAATAAAGAATTCGGCGGGTATTCTATAAATATTTTGATTCTTACCTTACTCATCTTACCGTTCAATATATTGTTTTATATACTATCATTATTAATTTAATATTTTTTATATATTTATTCTTATAAAAGTATATTTATCTACTTTTAATTATATAAAATTTTAATAAATAAAATTTATTATTTTTTCTAAATATATTATAAACCTGATATCTGATTTTAATAAAATTTAATTATTAATATAAAATATATATTGTTTTATATATTTATCGCTATTAATTTAATAAATTGAACCCCCCAGCCCGACATTCCCGAGACGACTCATTTAACTCGTTAGAAATATCCTTTCTTCTAGGTTTTAGTCTTCTTCCACCCGATTCTTTTTTCTCTTCATCATCACCTGTCAGCACCCCTTACCTTAGCCAACTCTGCAACTTGTCTCCGAGTTGTGAGTCGTGGGTGGATATGGCTGCATCTGATGCGGTGATTGGGAATTTGATGATGGTATACGTGGCGGTGATAGCGGTGATAAAAGCTTATGGTTTATTGTGCGGACTGAGCTTCGGTGGTGGGTTTGTGCTGATAGCCTCCAGCACGGTGGTGGGTCTGATCCTGATCGGGACCCTGATATGGGACGTCAGTCGTAAAGCCGCGCACATGATTCCCGGCGGTGATCATGAAGATGGCGCCTCCATTCAAGTTCACGAGATATGTAAGGGCGGTATATGTTGGCACGGCGTGGCTGTTCGGTCCCCTGCTTCTCAGGTCCGGTTCAGGCTCCCTCAACAAATTCCATAAGCCCCTTATGAAAAAAAAAAAAGTAAAGGAAGATGACCATAATAAATTAATTATATATTACTTTCTAAACGAATTTTTATGTACTATATTCTTGTTATATCACTAATATTTACTTTTTGGACCTAATTACATAAATCTCGAGTGTGGTTAAGCTGTCTGTATTAAATGAGATGATCCAAAGCTGTCTGATTTAGAATAATATATTCTATCTTTTATATATAATGGTGTTTTAAATATTTTTAGTTTAAATATTAATTCTGCTTTAAAGTTTAAACCCCCTAACTTAATCCAGGACCATGCTGCAATAATGGCACTGGGTTATGATCGTGGGTGGTTTAGATGTCCACAGCAAATGATGAAAGCTTTGGCAACTTGTTTCAGACATAATATTAAATGTTGCAGTCTGAAAGATGGGCGTTGTCCCGACCATATACAAAAATGTTTTCGAAGACAAAATTATTTGGTTGAGGTTTTAAAAACTGATCTTAATGGTTAAGATCACTTATTCACAGGATAAGACATTAAATCTTTTAAATAAAAATATAAATTTAAAATTTATTTTATAAATAATAAATTAAATAAAAATATTATTTTATAATAAACATTTATAAAATTTAATTTAAATTAATGAATTAATAAATTACTCAACTTAATTGGATCCTATTTTAGGTCACTGGTTGGTGAGAGAGCACACAGTTGCAGAGTTGAAGAAGATAATTGCTTTGCAATAGACAGCAATATAATACTTTAAAAATAAATATATTAATTTTATATTTAAAAAAAGTATTACAAGATTATACTAATATATAACTGATAATATTATTATATTTTTTAAATATATATTTTTAAATAATGAGTCGCGACAATTTAGTCTACTGATGAAACTGCTCCCAGCTAGTCCTTCCCTGTGATCAGTCTAGAAGTGTTACAACGTTCTCTCAAACTGTCAGTGACTTATGTTTTCAGACTTGTTCTTCTTCCAAGTTTTCCTTTTCGGTGTTTTTTTAAAGGTTTGAAATAGATTTTCCAGCTTTTTATCCCCATTAACTGTCCTGGACCAAATCAGAACTGCTTTGCCGGCAGGCGGAGAGTGGGTTCCATGATGCAGCTCCTATAAGTATTTGTAGGGAGTTGGCAAAACCTATGCGGGCTTCATCAGGAAAATAAAGAGTCTACTGCGAGGCCTAGTGCCTAGTGCAACCGACTCTTGTTTCTGGATCCTAATGCCCCAACACACTCGCAACTGGCAAGTGGCAATTAACTCGATTGAAGAAAAGATCGTCCCGCCGTTCCCTGTTTCAGGCTTCGGTGCACAAATGGATTTTCCGTACTTTCCCAGTACTTGAGAAGAATATTTATGCATCAAGATTAGGAGAAATTATATCATGGCCCGTTCTATCGCATCAATCATGGTCTTATCCAATAATAACTATTTATTTTATTATTAATCACTATTTTTTAACCAATGAATCTTCATTTAGAAATTTTTATGTCATTTTAAAAATATTATTTATAAAAATTATATTAAATACATAGATGATTAATAACAAAATGAATAATTTTCATTGATTAAAAACCACGACTGACGTGATAGGCCGAGTCTATGATATAATCTCTCTAAGATTAGGGTATAAATAAAAAAGTGTTCTGCGAATATTTTGTATAATATTTTAAATTAATTAAATAAATAAAATAAAATTCTATATTTATTTAATAAATAAATATAAAAATGAATATGTTTATGAATAAACTTATTTATAAAATAAAATTATTCGTAAATATATTAAAATATTATTTTTTTTATCTTTTAAAAATATTATAAGTTCATGTTAAATTGTAGGTTTCATTTTGTTGCTTTGCTTTTTATTTATTATTAATTAATATTTTTAATATATAAATAAATATGTTTGTAAATAAATAAATAAACATATTTATAAACACTTAGATGAATATATTTATAGACATTTCTTTGATAAATTTAAGAGGGAAATATACTGTCAAGTATCTCATTGAAAATCCTTCTAAACCTAAATGATAAAAAAAGTATACTTGACAGTATTTATAAAATGATAAAAAAAAATACTAAAGTAAATATTAGAAACCTACACTCACGTTGAGTTACAATTCATCATGAACCAAAGTCAAACTGTATCCGGTAAAAACGTAAAGATACAAGATAAGAAGTTCAGTTTTCTAAATGAAAGAACATTACCATATTGAGTTATTTTGGTTAATCCATTAGTAATCTTATTCGCTGATATGTTTGTGGATACTAAATAAACGAATATAAATATTTTTTAAATAATCAAACAAATACGAATATAATATTAAAGTTCTAATAAAAAATTATAAACCAACCGCCGAAATTTTACATGTTTTTTGTCTTTTAAAAAGAAAACTATTTATAAGATGGTGTGTCTGTAATATCCCACTAACATTGACCAGAGAAGAACATAAATGCAAAGGTTGGGTCATATCAATGGGATAAGGAGAAGTGGAGGTTACACTTTTGAGTTCTTACTTGTTGAGATTTTTCATTTTCTGAGTATTCTAAAAGAAAGATACAGACAGTGAGATTAATGGATTAATTAAGGGAAAGTATTGGAAATAAAAAAAAATATTGTAATGATTATATTTTAATATAAAATATATTTAAGAAATAAAAAAAGATTATTATATATTTTTAATTCATTTTGTTCTCTCTATTGTATTAAATAAAATTAACCGTGATTACTAAATATAAATGCTATTATTCAGCCTTTTCCTATGACCCAACTGACATTTTCTCCACTCTTTGATTCTTCTTCCGCTCCCCTCTCTCCTCTTATAACGTCTGACTCTTTCATGTCCCAGTTGAGTGAATCTCTCTCTCTTTCTCGCCCCGATAGTTGTGTGACTTGTTGTCACAAAATGTGCATGGGTAGTGGTACCTACACCTTTATATATCCCGCTCAGTAGTGCTTTCTTTTTCACGTTCCTGAGAGCGTTGGGGACTGGACAAAAGAACCAGTGAGATATAGGATCTTGCTGACTTTCTCTGTTCCACTCAGATCCTTTAGTTTCCTCATTTAGTTCATTAAATCCAAGGCGACAAAGAAAATCCTTAAATACGGTTTTACTACTCCGTTCTTGAACAGAAACCAAAGCAACAGACAAAGCAGAGGTTAATGGTCATGCCTGCCTATCAAGAAACCTATGGATATGATAGAGAGAGAATTTGGGTAATGCTTCTCTTCTGATATAATACGGAGAGCCTCACCCTTCACAGCTATCAATCAAACCCCATCCCCGTTTCCCTTTTCCTTCTGATTCTCTTATTAGTACTCTTCTTCCCGATTCCCAGCAAGCATAGATGTGAATCTCGATAGTTACTATTATGGCTGTTCAAGCGCACTTGTATCTTGAAAATGTGGGTGTACCTTTGCCCTTGTATGACCTTCAGGATTGGGTGGCTTTCCCTGCTCCCACTGTTCCTTCATTGGATGCTGATTTTTGTTATCCTCTTCAACGGACACTTTCTTCTCATCTGGACCTAAACGCTCAGAACTTGGCTTCTGATTCTGCTTCAATCTGCGATGGATTTCTCTCCATGCCACTGTCTCAATCTTTAGATGCTCAAATGGAGGTGCAAAGGCAGGAACTTGATGGTTTTATTCATTTGCAGGCATGATTTTCTTTCTCGAAATTTCCTTTTTCATCAGGATTTTTGACAATTTCTGTCGATTTTAGTTTTACTGAAGACTTTTTTCATCATCTTGAAACAGAACGAGAGGCTGAAATCTGTTCTACGAGAACAAAGGAAGCGGGAACTGGCGACTTTGATAAAAGTGATGGAACCCAAGGCTTTGCATGTGATGAGGAACAAAGAAGAAGACTTGGCACGAGCAACAAAGAAGACAACGGAGCTTGAAGCCTGCCTCAAGATAGCCAGGATGGAGAGCGAGAGATGGGAAAGAGTCGCCAAGGCAAATGAAGCAACGGTGTTGGATCTAAGCAATGCACTGGAGCAGGTCAAAGAGGGGCTAATCCGGGTCGACGATGCAGCCGAAGATGCCGAGTCCCTTTGCCGTGGCACGTGTGGTCAAAGAGATGATGAACAAGAAGTGAGCATCAAAAAGATTGCTTGCAAACACTGCCAGTCTAGGAGCTCATGCGTTCTCTTCCTACCTTGCAGGCACCTTTGCTCGTGTATGTCTTGTGGAGCTTTCCTTGATTCCTGTCCTGTCTGTAAATCTGTAAAGGAGGCGAGCATGAAGGTTTCTTGGGTCTAACACGTAGGTACAAAGCAAAGAAAAAGAAATGGTTAGTCTTTTTTTGGGGGGGGAAGAACACTTCATTCATGTACTGTCATCATAGTGTTTTCTAGGCCTATGCATGTTAACAGGCTTCCTGTCTTGTTTCTTTTGAGAATCTTTTCTACTTTTACCTTTTCTGGGTTAATGACCTAACTAAAGAACCGATCCATGGCCATATGTGGTAAAGGAACACACATGTGAGTGATTGAGAAAGTTGGACCAAAATCTGCAACTCAATTTGATCTTTGTTTTCTATGAAACGCTGGTACTAATGATACAAATCACAAACACAATGGTCCTAAAATTTGATCTTTAATTGTATTTTTTATTTTAAATTCATTGATTTAAGATTTAAAGTTGAAGGTTATAATTATTAAGGGAGATAAAAACAAACACAATTAAGAGCAAGAGCAAAAGATTTTTAATTAGAATTAATCCTAATTAAAATAATTTGTTCTAATAGTACGGTATCAATCATAGTGGGAATCAGTAGAGAAGAAAGGTCGGTTGGGTGTAGAAGAATCTAAAACCTCAGAATTTATGCCAAAGTAAAAGAATCTCACTTTCCATCTTCAACCTTTCTATTATATACACACACATAACGAGCCAAATAACCCTCAAACAAACCAAAGGTTAGAGAAACAACAGTGATGGGTTGGTTGTTCAAGGAAACTGGTCGTGGTGGAAAACAAGGATGGACGGAGCAAACACTCTCCTCCGTCTCTGCACCTCCTCTTCCTCTCCTCGCCATATTTGCCATCATATGTCTGCTTCTCCTGCTGTCTTCTTACATTAACTTCAAGAAAGAGGTACACCACACGGTGCTGAACTTGAAGCTCTTCCTCTTGTTCCTGCCCGTTTTCTTGATCTTCGCTGCACAGTTTGCGAGCAAGTGCGAGAGGTTCGTGATTCCTTACGCGAGGACGAAGAGGGAGCTACGTAGAACTCGGGACTTGCCTTGGGGCATGGTTATGCTGGTGGCAGTGCTTTTGGTCATGGTTTCTTACCAGTCATACTTCCATTCCATGTGGTCTCCCAATATTTGGAGGTCTGATTTCTAATCTTTACGAAAACATATTGTGAGTTTCTGATTAGTTTGAGGTTTGGTTTTCTGGTTACGGTTTCCCATCCTTGTTGTCTGAGCTAAAGCATCCATATGGCATGGATGATATGAGAAGTGCAATAATCTCTGTAAATCTCCTTGTTTGTCACTTTTCGTTTACATGGATATATATCTTAGTAGTAAAAATATGAATTTAATTTTCTTGAGGAAAGTTGGTTATGTTGATTGAATTGATCTTGATTCTCGTAGGTGGTTAAAATTGATTAACTTGGTAAGTTATTGGTTATGAACATTTATAAATTGAACCGACTTTTAAAACATATTATTTTTAATATGTTTGTTACAATATATTAGAAGATGAATTTAATAAAATTGAACTTATAAATTTTTAAAAATAATTTAAAAATATTCGAGCAATTGTTTGAGAGAACACAATTCAAAATTAAATTCCGTTAAATCCGACTTTTAAGTAAGGTAGAAAATATAATGTTTTAGAAGTTAAAAATAGACAAAATCATATTTTGATAGAAAAAACTTAAAATTATATTTTAATACAAATTCTAGACACCACACATTAAAATTAAATAATATACATAAGGTTGAACTTGAGTCAAAGTAATAAAGGCACTCGTTCGAGATTCATTAATTGGTCTAATGTTTAAGGATGTTTATCTTGTCCCATTTTGTATGAATTCGAATTTTGATATAAAAAAATAATTTTTATTTAATCAAAGAAATAAAAGCACTCACTCAAAACTCACCGTTCAAAGAAATTATTTTAAATTAAATATTTTTTAAAATTATATCTGGTAAATTTTTTAATACTTGCGTATACATTTTTTGTTAATATTTATTATTAGTCCTATTTTTTTTTTCAATATTGTTATTATATGCGTATTCTTAAAATTTAAATTTTTAATATTTGTTAGTATACACTCAATTTTTTTAATGTTTATTATCATAGATCTACCAGAAAAGCTTGTGAACCTATAAAATATAATATAATCAATTTTAGAAAAAATTAAAATGTATGATATTGAAATATAATGATGATATAATAATGTTATTACTACCGTGAATATGGTTATAAATAAGATAAGACAAATTAAAAGTTATTTAAATTTTGATATAATAATTTAATTCAAATTCTTAATGAATTGAGTTAAATTCAACACTACTTAAACTCTACTCATTTATACCCTTACTCTTATCTACCGAAATAATAAATATTTGATCATTTACACCCTTACTCTTATCTACGGAAATAATAAATATTTCGAAAAATGTGATTGCAACTATAATTTAAACTTTTTGCGTGAGATAAATAGTAGGGGTGTTCAAAAATATCCGACCCGTTAACCCGCCTATCCGACTAAAAATTACGGGGTATTTATAATGAAATACCCGAATTTTTCGGGCCGGGTACCCGACCCGTATTTTTTCCGGGTAGTTGGGCCGGATCAGGGCCGAATTTTTTTAAGAATCGAGTACCCGATCCGATAATTTTAATAAATATATATATTTTTAAATTTTAAATTATATATTTATTTATATAATTTTATTATTTTTCTCTAAAAATAATTTTAAATCCTTAACTTCTTTTTATACTTGTATTATATACTTTTAAGTTTTGAATTTTTATAAATATTTATATTAATTTGTCAATATTAGATTTAAAAGAAAAATTATGATCGAGAATAATACATTCTTTTATCGATAAACTTTAATATATGCATATATATCCAAATATTTATCTTTAAAACCTATCTCAAATCAATAATTTTGTATTTGAAATATATATCATCAAATTTTAAATTTTCTTATATATTTTTCTAAAAAATAAAATTAAAAAAATATATAAAAAATTAAACCGGGTACCCAGTACCTGAATTTTACGGATACCTAAATTGCGGGTACCCGATTTTTATGGACCGGGTCATGGACCGATGTTTTGGTACCCAAAAATTTTGGGTACCCGAAATCCCGGGTAGATTTCGGGTACCGGTTATGAGTACCCCTAATGAATAGAGTGGCTGATTCGTTGGCAGTAATAAGTCGGGAAGAACAATTGTTTTTTCTGATTCCTTCCGTTTTTTTAATCAAATTAGCTTAATCGATCCAATTGAATTTTTCAAAGTAAACCTAATCAGACCAACTTAAAGGTCTATAAAAGATTTTAAATATAATTTATGGTATATTAAAATATATTTAAAATATTAGATAATTTTTTCAGCCGAGTGGATTTAGAAAGATCAATAACTGATCTAAAGAACCAATTTTATTCAGTCCCTGCAATTTATTGCCTTGGTTACTGCAGAGGAATAAAGTTCATAAGCTATCCTAATATACTACCCAACAAGGATCTTTAGGAGAGACCAAGGGACTCATTTTTCTTGCTGCAAACTACACCCTTTTATGTTTACACCACATCGGCGGGGAGTCGAACCACAAGTTGTCCACCAAGGATACTGTAAGACCAGAGAAAAATGAACCATTTTAACAAATACGAAGAGATTTAACATTGAAGGAAAGTTGCAAAATTTATGCACAGTACACACCTTTTGACATAGTAGTAGCAAAAATCTGCCAAAATGAAAGTCTGGACAATCTCAGAAAGGATGACCAAACATGGCCATAAGCCGTATCCCAACGCCGTCAATAAGCGGCCTTTAGTGTCGAATAACTAGGCAGAGGAACAAACTCGGTTAGATAAAACATGCAAGCCGATCGATCTAGAATCGTTGTTTAGTATATATAAACAGATCATGTTAAATCTTCTAAAAGTTGTGCTGGAAATGATTACTGTTGATACCTGGATAACCCAATGTGCAGAAGTCAAGAACCTAGCAACTCCCATCGCAAACACATAATGTGCAGTAAATGGTTCAATGATCTGAAAAGGGGTCAAAGAGGAAGGCCAAATATTCAATCAAACATTGGTTTAGGATCAAACCAAGTGCTTGTCACTTGCTGCTTACCTGAATGTTCTGCATAAGCCTTAGCTGAGGCAAGACTGAAATCGCTTCAAGGTAAACACAGAAAGCCCAGCAAATTCTGTTGAACATAATATGACTTGTTGTCGGATGAACAAGCAACGACAAAACAGCACAGGGTATCACCTATAAAGAAATAACCAAATGTGTTTAGGTAACAACACAGTTCAAAATATCTTTTTTACTTGTTGCTCAAGCCACTGAAGATTAGTTATTCTTAGTAGAGATAAGTGTACTAAATGTATCTACAACATCCCAAAATTTCTACATGAACTCCATAGGAAAATCCCAAACCCTCTGAAACTGAAAGTCAGAAATCTTTTCTTTCATACCTACAGCATGGTGAATGGTGTGTACTAAGAACCTGGGTTTGAATTAGTTCAACCGAACCCTAGAGAACAATTCTGGTTTAAAACAGTGGAACAATAACACAGAAACAAAGAGAGCATAGACTCTATAAGTTTGATCTAACAGGCTTACCACATATAGGATCTTAAAATTGTCTCTGTCCTCCATGTAAGTCGACCTCAGTTTAAAACGGATCATATAAATAATCCAAAGGGTTGTCACTAATGTTGTTGTATCAAGTATGGTATGTATGTCATATTCCATGACAACACTGCAGTATAACCGAACAGCTAAAAATAGAGCTGTTAGTTCCTGCGACTTAAGGGAAAGTCCTGCAAACATGAAGAGTCTTGACTTGTAAGACAAATAGCAAAGCTAACATCCAAATTAGGAAATGTATACACATAACAGATAGGATTAAGGCCAAGGGTTCTATTTCTTACAATATATAACCACTAATTATGCATGCATGATAAAACTGAATATGCCAAAATAAAAACACTCAAAGGAACAAGTACCCAAGGAGGGGAAATGGTGTACCAGCACAAGTTTTGACTTTGGTAAGCTTGTAAATAAGGACACAAGTACCCAAGGCATGAACCGCCTCGGAAGCAACAAAAAGGTTGTTGTGATCTTCAACGACCATTCTGAGGAACAAGAGAGCCGCCACCACTGACAGAAAGGCCAAAACCACCTTCATCTTCGGTGGCTGTCGCCTGATCCATGAAGTGATCGAGAAGATTGGGCTCTTGGTCTTCATCGTCTCACCCACGAACTTGTTTCTTGACCACTTTTTTGAGGTAGTTTCAGAGTCAAAAAAGTTCACACCCTTTTTTAGGTGAAAGGATTAGGAGGAAACACTGAGGAGGAAGGCTGGTCAGGATAAGATTTTGTTGGTTTGCTCACTAGTAAATGTCAGCAGGCCAATTAAAATGCTCCATCTGTCAGAAAAATGTCGGCATTTGGCAACAGTTTGAGGGGGCATTTTTCGCGTGGCTACATAACTTAAGGGTAAAGTACACAGATGGTGACTAAGATATCTCATAAAATATAAAATGATTATCAAATCTTTAAAACTTATATAATAAGTTTTAAATTTTAATTTTTATTATAAAATAGTAACTAAATTATTAAATATGTTAAGTAATGATATAATAATTATAAAATTTTAAATAATAATATATTTAATTTTTTATATTTATATGCTTAATCATTTTATTTTAATTAAAACCTTACTATTGATATCAAATTCGTTGAATCTTTTAGTTCTGAACTTATAAATATTAAAAATTAAATATATTATTATATAATTTTTCATAATTATTAGACCACCGATTAATGGTATATTAATAAAATTAATAAAAATAACAAATTATCTCTATAATTAAAAAACTAATGGTATACGATGCGACGGTTAATAAAATTGATATAATAATAAATTTATCACAAGTCTCACATTTATTTTAATTTAATACTAATTTATAAAAGTAATTAAATTAAAATATAAAAATATTTTGAGAAAATTTTAATTAATAAAGTTATAAAATAGGAGACAAATTTATTTATGTCTAAAAGGGAGTTAACAAATTTTTTATATAAATATAAATATAAAATATTATCATTTACTTCATTAAAAAATTGCTTTAAACTTAATCTGTCGTAATATAGTACACATGATAATATCCAGAGAGAAACAACAAGCGAAAACTTGACAAACAAATTATGGTCAAGTAATGCCTTTCCCCATCTCCTGTTGAACAAAATCAACTACTTCCCTCGATGGTGCATCGAAAATCTGTACACCCAAACCCTAATTTTTGGTGAAGAAGCTAATGAGGTGAAAAAAAAAATCTTTTTTAAGTTCCATGTTGGCTTACGCCAACTGGTTTTTTAGTTTCAGTGCTAAAATTGAAGTGTTGAAAAATTTGATAACCAAATTGTTACACAAAGTAAAGTTTTGTGAGTAATAGAATAGTTTTCCCTATTACTACTCCATGTCCAAGTATTAGGCCTTGTGGGCTGACATGACTGATTTTTAAGCCCAAGTATATTTAAACAGACGAAAATATCCTCGAAGGCCCATGTTCATAGAAAAGAACCGAAGAAAGCCCAAAAAAGGCATGAGTTAGTATTATATATAAATACTTTTAGGGTTTATTAGATATTGTTTGAGTTTTAATATATATGATAATCAATAATTATTTTTTTTAAAATTCAATTTTTATATAGATAATTTAATTGAATTTTTTACAATCGACAATATTTGTGATTGATATTTTATGTATAGTTACTAGTAATAGTATAAATTAAATAGTTATTGTTTGATTTTAGGTATATCTTTTTTTTATTTAAGATTATAGAAATTTTTTAGCGTGATATTTGTCTACCACTCTTTTATTCATAAAAAATTCTCTTAAAACTTATATTTTTATGGCTATAATAATGATTTAATTGAATCTAATATTTATCACTAATAAAAAATAATATATTTTTGTATGAACTATCTAACTTTAGTGGTTAAGAGAACGATTATTATTTTTAGAGTTGTGACCGGTTCGAGCACTAATAATATTAATATAGTATTTGAGTGATTAATATCTAATGGTTGAGAATATACTCTAAAATAAATATTACTGTAACCGATTAAAAATAATAATATTATATTTTTAAACTTTTTCAATTACATCAAATTAGAATCGAATTTATGATATGATATATCGAGAATGACATGTTTTTCCCTATTACTTTACAAGGAAACGTGGCATCTATAATGCCTTGCAAGCTGTGAGTCACTAGGGTTCATGATTAGTCGAGCATCCCACCCAGCTGTCGCAGATTCTTATCCTTCAAACCTTGTTTTTGTCTCCAGTTTTACTACTACGACAACGTCAAGATCGCCAATCATTTCATTCGTGCGTCTGCCCAACTGCTCTTCTTTCCAACTCTAGACACCCTCCGTACAGGGTGTAAATTATTCTCTTTATCCGATTACTTAACAGGATCTGCCTGGATAAACTTCACAAGCGGTTGACCTGCTTCCCAACACAATTATAAGGGTGGTAAGAAAGTAGTACGGATTTGGATATAATTTGGATTGTATTTTAATTTCTATCGGATTCTGGTAGCCTAAAAAGGACGCGGAACACTTTCAAGTCTTTTGAAATACGCTAAGCATGCATCACTACAGCTGTGGGATTGATTAGGCTGACCACATTTTCAATGTTAAATCACAAACTTCACATCCTTGCCCTACTGGACTTGCCAGACAGGAAAATCAATTTAATACACAAGTCTGGTGGTGGTGGAATCCAAATGCCTTTGTACATAGTATCAGTCCTTTCACTTTCGTTTGGCTGCACTCATCGTTGTGATGAATATAGGAGACGGAGGGGAAATATATATATACACATGAAACTGACGTTTATAGAATTCATTGTTTGCCAATAGTTTGTCATGTCTGCTTAGTAACCCCACAGAGAAAGATGGTAAAGTAAAAGCAAAAACCACTTCCTTGGCAGAACTGGTAAGATAACAATGAAATGTTTTGCTTTGCTTTACTTTATTTGTCCAGATGGTTCCATAGGGCTTTTCCTCCACCAGATATTCCCTGACAACCCACCGTTTCAGATTTCTTTTTCTTTTTAATTTCTCATATGTTACCATGCACACCTAATTACCACTTTGGAACACTCCTTTGCTCTCTCCACTGACATGTTTTTTGGCTATAAATACGAGAAACTGTTCTCATGGTCTTCGCACAGAACACTAAGGTATAGACACGAGAAAACCAAACACAAGTTTCTCTAGTTCTTGTTCCAGTCATGGCTATCTCTAAGGCTTTGATTGCCTCACTTCTCATATCTATTCTTCTTATCCAACTTGTCCATGCTGATCAACTGGTAAAGTTTGATCACTTCTTTTTCCTTTTGGTTTCCTTGTCTTGCATGAATGTTTGCTAGTGTAAGTTACCTTAATTTAAGCTACATGTTACTGTGAAACACAGGTGACAAGTGCTAAAAAGGGAACCGCTCCCCCAAAGAAAATCGGTAAATATGATCGATCCTCGACCGAGAAAATTGGACTGAGACCGACCCTTTATTGACATCGATTTGTGTTTGGTTTTTACAGACTGCGGTGGGGCTTGCTCGGCGAGGTGCCGATTATCATCGAGGCCGCACCTATGCAAGAGGGCTTGCGGGACATGTTGCGCTCGCTGCAACTGTGTTCCTCCGGGAACT
Source organism: Abelmoschus esculentus (assembly GCA_035048815.1). Lineage (NCBI taxonomy): Eukaryota > Viridiplantae > Streptophyta > Magnoliopsida > Malvales > Malvaceae > Abelmoschus > Abelmoschus esculentus. Next base: position 3,365,860 of record JAUCBN010000032.1, read on the forward strand.
GCCGGGAACCAAGAAATGTGCCCTTGCTATGCTAGCTTGACCACCCACGGTGGCAGACGCAAGTGCCCTTGAGTTTTTGATCAACTTGGAACGAATCTTCTCCTACGAGCTTTGTGGTGAAATAAAAAATTGCATGGTGTAAGAATAAATAAATTAAGTGTTTTGTTTTGAGTTTGAATATGTTATATTTTTAATTAATGATAATCAAGTTTGTAATTCCATTTGCTTCCATTTACGTGATTAGTATTTTCAATTTTAATGTATGTATATTCTTTTTACAAATAATAATTCTTCATTTTAAATTAATGAGTTTAGAATTTAAGATTAAAGTTTAAGAAATTATAGGTAGGTATATTTTTTAAGGTGTAAGATTTAATAAATTAAGATTAAAGTTTAAAAATTTAATTTTAAATTTTTTTAATAGAAGACATGATAGTTGTACAATTGGGATATAAAATTTCTACTTTTATTTAGAGGAGTGGAGAAGAGAGATGCTCCTAACGGGCGGGTCTAAAAATCATAACCTAAAAGAATATAAAAAAATAAAGATGAATAACTTTATCAACTAGTCAAATAAATTTGATTATTCATGTATGTATTAAATGGATTATATTGAATCAATGTACAAGCTTCTTTATTTAAACTTAAATTAGATCTATTATATAAGGTAGACTATCAACTTATAAACAAATCTAAATAATTATATTTAGGGTGTGTTTTTAGTTGTTTTTGACGACCTAAAAGTATTTAAAAAAATATTTTTATTAATTTTTTTTTTTACTTTTTAAACTAACTTTTTCACCCAAACTAAAAATCTAAAAATCATGACTTTTGGGTTGAAAAAACTAGTTTACAAAGTAACTTTACTTTTTTATTCTTATAATATATTATTAAAATAATATTTATGCATACATAACTATAAAATAATATATATTTTTATAATATTTATATTAAAAATAGTTATTATGTTCGTATATATAATTATAAAATAATTATATATAATTATTAATTTAATAATATTTATATTGAAAATGTTTTTATAATATATAATTATAAAATAATTTATTATTAATCTATAATTATTATGTTCGTATACATTGAAAATAAAATTTTTATAATTTATTTATTATTTATTTTATTTAAAATTATTAATTTAAATATCATTTAAATTTACTTATAACTTATAATATCATGTCTAAAATAATTATTTTATCTTCTCAACCACCTTTTAACATCAATGACAAACACTACCTAATTTTCTAAAATCACTTTTTGTACAGCACTTTACAGTTATAACACTTTTAAAATCATTTTTTCAACCACATTTTTAAAATCAATGCTAAACTAAGTCTTAGAAATAAAATTAAGATCGAGAGTTAAAAAAAAAACTTCCTAATATCCAAGTAATTTCTTTTTGTGTGCACCTAAGACATCCATCGAGCAATAACCAAAGTTCATTTACATCTCCATCGATATGGTCCCCGACTTATCAACGGGGCAAAACGTCATGGGAATTTTTAAATACCCTAAACGATTTAGATGTTGATCATACAGTCCATATTCTGAAAAAAAAATATGATTACATTAATATCTTAATCGACCCTTCTTATCGTTGCATGCTTGATAAATTTCTTTCATTCAATTATGTTTTAGACAATTACAACCCGGAAATAGAAATATGAAATGAGGACAAATATGCCATCTCACATCATTACAGATGCACACATTCCTCCTTTTTCGGTTGCAAATATTTTTTTTTCTCATGCCTCCTTCTATGCATCTATTTTAAATTAGAGGGTTGTAGTTAGGTTTAAGGAATTAGAGGTATGATGTATTTTTTAAGGTTTAAGGTTTAGAATATAGAAAATAAATGTTAGAGTTTAAAATTTTATTTTTTAAAAATTTTCAACAAAAGTCATAGTTAGATACATAATAAATAGGCAGAATTTCTACTCTTTACTGTATATAAATATCAGTCATTATTGATTACTCAGATAGTTTTCCTTTTAAGCATCAACCTACTTTACCTTGGGGTAGAATCCAGCACATATATGATGTATCTGCAGTCTGCACTATTACATCCTTTCTTTTCCCTATAAATATGACTTTGGTCATGCCTGCAGTTCTGAAATCCAAGTAATGGCCATCTCCAAGACTCTTTTAGCTCTGCTTCTTGTTTCTCTTTCGATGTTATTTCGATTTGCTGAGTCTGATCCAATTGTAAGTTTGCATTTCTATCAAATGTTGTTCTTAATTTTGTTTATTGTATGTAAGATTCCGGCCGATGTTCGTGTTTACAGGTGATCAAGAACATGGTGGGACATGAGGAAATAGGTAACAGTTAGTCCATTAGTGATTAAAAAGTTGCAGTCACTTATGTTTGAATGAATTATGATTCTAAATGTTGCATTGCTTATGATCTTTATGCTTGGTTTAGACTGCGACGAAGCGTGTGGGGAGAGGTGCAAGTTATCGTCGAGGCCGAACCTTTGCACGAGAGCATGTGGAACGTGCTGCGATCGGTGCCATTGCGTCCCCCCGGGTACCTCCGGCAACTATGATGTGTGTCCATGCTACCGCGACATGACCACCCATGGCGGCACACACAAATGCCCTTGAATAGCCCTTATAATCTGGTTGAATGAAGACTCTAAAAGTAGCATTATGTTATATGATTTTGAAAACAACTAAATAATACGAATTGCAGTATAAAAGGCGGATGTGATTGTAGCTACTTTATGGTGCTTAAGATTGTTTTACATCCTAATAATTGAGGGAATAAATATAAATAATTTGATCAATCGATTAAATACGTTTGTTTTTATTTTAATTTTTTTAAATATTAATTTTATCTTATAAAATAAGATATTAAATTATTTAAATAAAATCAAAGGATAAAATTTAAAATTCTAAATATAAAAAACTAAATTAAAATAGCGTCCTATAATAATTATATGCATTACTTGATCCTAAATGATTGACCAAACAAATCATATACACGTTGCTATATTAGTTTTTTTCTATCTTTTCAGATATTTTCTCTCTTTAAATTTGTTATATGCTTATTAGCACGCTTTCGGCTTTTACTACGTTATTTTGTTTATTAGCACGTTTTTTCATTGTTTGTTCCCCACTGTTTCAATAATGCAATTAGGGACGAACATTTTATTCGATTTATTGAGTCTCGATACAACTTGAGCATGTCATATTTTTTTAGTTAAAAGTTTATGTTTGAATCAAGTTTTTTTTATTAAGGGTGCTTTTTGGTTGCAACTTATTCAAGTTTACAGTATAAAATATTTAATCCAACCCGATCGGGAATTAATATTATAATTTTTTTTTATATTTTTAGGTATGTTTACAATAATGCTCCTTTTAGATATATTTTAACAATTAGGTCATTAAATTTATTTTTTTACAATTAAGTCTCTAAAATAAAATTATTATTTTACAATTATATTCTTAAAATTAAATTTCTTACAATTAAATCCTTAATTTTTTATTTTATTTTATAGGTCAGGTAGGGTTTCAATTCAGGTATATAATTTTTGGGTCATATTAGACCGGACTTCTGAAATATGATGTCGGATTAATTTCAAATTTAAAATAATTATTTTTAGATCGTATTAATCAAAAACTTTACCCGACCCGATCCGATCCGATCCGATCCGACTTGTATTCTTCCCTAATTGAACAATAGATTCACCAAGCCCATCACCAGCTTCACCTGGAGACTTCAAGGTCAAAACAGAAAATAGATTTCAAGTGAAGTGGACGCCAAGCAACCACCAAGCTCCATTCCCAACATATTTCAACATTTAGCCACTTGAAACTTGAAACCAAACTTCCCACTCTTCCTCTCTAAATATATTACAGGGTTCATCCTTCCCACTTTTGCCAAAGTTCATACAATGGAAGGTGAAGGTAGAGGAGTTGGGATGATCAAGCGAGCGGAGATCGATACCAGGGCGCCATTCAGTTCGGTTAAAGAGGCGGTCACCTTGTTCGGAGAGAAAGTTTTAGCCGGTGAACTTTATGCCAACAGGATCAAGGAGGTAATTAGTTGGACTTCTTTCTTCTCTCCTTTTGGTCATGGTAGATAGACATCCTCGTGTACCTTCAGCATCACGCAAAGTGTTCGTTTACTGTAAATTAAGTAGTAACTTTAGAAAGGGAGGATTATCCATGGAGAAAGCAAGCATATATTCTGTCATTTTCCACATTTCCTTGTCAATTCATCAAGTGGCATTGTTTATATGATATTTTTCACAATATTATCATCTGAATTAACCAGTTTTAATAAGTTAATTTCCGACAGATGCATGGTGAAACAACTGGAAACGGTTCATCCAGGCTGGGAACCGTGACGGTGGAGCTGGAGGAGATGAAACATAACCTTGAAAAGGCCAGAGAGGAGAGTATGGCAATGTCGAATTGTCTGTCTTCTCTTAAAGAGGAGCTTGAAAGAACAAAGAGAGAGCTGCAGAGAATGAAGGAACGAGAAACCGAGAAACTAATGATGGAGTTGGAGATCGAGGATGTCAAGGTTGTCCCGGACACGACGAAATTCGAACCCAGCAAAACACAAACATCTAATGATCAAGGAACAGAGTTCCACAAGAAGAGATACGTGACATTTGCAAATCCACCCTCCTTGGCTCAAGTCATTGTTCCACAAGGTGTGGAGAAACTTGAGAGACACCCTTCACTAAGAAAGAAGAAGAAGAAGCCATTGATTCCCCTGATCGGAAGGATATTCTCCAGGAAGAAAGGAAACCCAGAAATTTCAACACCAAGAACCCCCTGAATTACAGAAAAATGCTTACAGTTCCAACATAAATTTCTTGTCTGTACACTTAAATTTTCCAACTTCAATTTGCTTTGGGGACCATTATGACAAACAGACACCAACCTCCGTGTAATGAAATAAACATCATCAACCCCTTTTTTAAAATTTTTGAGTTATTAAATTGATGAGTATTATTTTATTGTTCAAATTTATTTAAATTTTTTTGAATTAATTATAATCAAATATATTTGTTAAAATTTTATTAAAATTTAATTATAATTATTTATAACATTTATAATATCGATGGTTTAACTTAACGGTTCTCTCCAATCATATAAATATAGATATATTTTTCATATTTTTCGTATGTGTAAATTAATTTTTAAATGTAATTCAATACACTAAATACCTCTAAAAATCATGTAATATTTATTATCAATTTTTTAAAGAATGAATTTTGAGGATAAAATTTTGATGAAAATATAAAAGAGTTAAAAGGATTGATAGGAAGAAATAAATTGTAAAGAGTTACAGTCTACTGATTAAGTTGAATAAAATGTAAAGATGAGAAATAAATTATAAAAAAGAAATTTACTATCAAAAGAGGAATTGAAATTACATATATACTCTATTATGGTCGAAGAAAATATGGTTTCAATTTTTTAAAATAAACTTAAAACAAATGAGATATTGAAGAAATAAATTAATTAAAAATTAAATAACAAAACAATTAAATTACTTGATTAAAGAAAATAACATATTTTAACATTTAATTTTCTAATTAATTAAACTTTAAAATCTAAACTCAATTAAAACTTAAAATCTAACTTGCTAACACGAATGGACTCGAAATTAAAACCAAAAATAAAATCTCCTCGGCTACCATTTTCATTTCGTCACTCGTTTACATAAGCTATTTCATTTACTTGCTAAAAATCATATGACAAGTTGCTGGAGCTTTAAGCAGCCCAGTTGGGCCAATAAATATTTGGATCCAAGAAGTTATTGAACTCTTTAACCTAGAACCATCGATTAAACGAATCGGATTGAATCAGATATAATTATAGTAGTGTCTATTTGTGTCAGTTTTATATTCAATTAAAATATAAGCACTTTATTTTTAATTTTTTTAACAAGTTAGTTGTAATTACAGTAGTATCTGTTTTAGAATATAATCTATATACCATTTGATATTGATCGCTCAATCACTCTGTTGACATCGCGAGTACTCGAACCCGTGACCTCTAAGAACAACAACCGTTCCTTTAACCACTTATAAATTGTAAAGCTCAATCACCATTAAAGTTTGTGATTAGAATAACTTATCAATTGTAAAGCTCTAAACTTAAACTTTAATTTCTAACTCTAATACTAATATTAAGACTATTGTGAAAACTTTTTATTTTTGCCCTATGTACATAGTACTTATCCTAAAAACAAGTTTTAGATATTTTAAATTTGGGTAGTTTCGTGTTACTTATTCAAGATGATTTTTTTTTTTAATTTTGATTATTTTAATTTGATATTTTAAAATTTGGGTATTTTTACCTTTGTAAAAACGTAACCCTAATTTTTAGATTTTAAACCTTACATTAAAATATACGATATCTCTAATTTTTAAAGCTTAATTATAATTTTTAATTTTAAACCCTAAATTTTAAACTTATTATTTTAAAGTGATAACACCGATAAAAGTATCATAAAGAAGAATTCCATTAGCGACGGATAGTTATGCTATAATCTTGGCTTGGAGTGTTGGGTATTTGGAAACCTGCACAAACCTGATGAAAATCAAATCAAAACAATACCAAAAAAGACATTTTCATATGAAGATTAACCTCAATGTACAGAAGATGACAGAGATTCCAAGTGTCTTTCTTCGGAGGATTCGAAAACCCACCAAGGAAGAGACTAACCAACTTCTTACAAAGAACTTGTCTGTAGTAATAAACAAAAAACATCAAAAGAGAGAACCAACCAATATTGATTCTATTTATGGAATCAAACCAAAACATCAGATTTCCGACCATCCAAAATCTCATCTTGTGTTGACTTGTTGAAGAACTCAATACAATCAGCAATAGCCTCACTGTAGTGCGACTGTGAAGAGTAGTACGAGCTACACGAAGTCTTGGGCGGGTCAAACCGATCGCAGTTCTTCTGCTTAGTAGCTGTGGCCATACTCGACGTCCCAGAAAATATGAGCCGCGTAAGAAGCTTGCGGAAACGAGTAAAGAGCTTCATGGCGGAGAAGTTTGACTTGGGGACCTCTTGGTCTTGGTAGTATAGGGTTTCAGTACTGGAACTGCTGCCTCTCACTTGTATAACGAAGCTCTCTCTTTGAGACCTGTTGCTGCAGTACATTGTGACTATATCGAAATGGTGTTATCTGTTAGCCTTTGTTTTCTCTCTCTGGTTCTGGTTTTCCAGGTGCCCTCCGAGCCCCGAGGAGTGTAATTGCTACCATGTGTGTCTTGTTGTGAAGATATAAAAAGGGCGAGGATTTCCAAAAGGAGCGACTTTATTCCCTTTTTGAAGACTCAATGTGCTTATTGAAAAGGGAAAAGAAGATGGTTGGCGAAGAGCATGTGCTCAAATCATTTGGTTTGGGCTTCACTTGTCCTCATCGTTTGGTTTGTTTATTACATGTTCTTGATTGAGTATCTTCAACTGCAAGAGCTATTCCAAGAAAAAATAAAAAACCTCACTAATTAATTGATCAACTTTTGAGTAATAAAGATTTCCTCAAATTTAGATATTCTTTTATTTATTTTCGTATGATGTTTGAGTAATAATGTCGATTATTGATTTCGATCGACTACTCGATAAACAACATTTCACATAAACTCAATGAGCACCAAAAGCTCTTGACATGCTTCGACAAAAAAATGAGAAATCGAAATAAAATATATTAATATAATAGAGGGATAAATCTTATAACTACGACAAAGTTCGATAAAATGTGTTATATGACACATGAATTTTGATTCCTTATAATTTTATATATCAATACATTAATATATTTGATCCAAAATTTTTCTTTCTCTTAAAGAGATATTGTGTTAATTTAATATTGCTTTGCCTACAGGTCAATGATCTGAACTAAGTGGATTCATGCACAATAGACTTGGAAAGATGAAAGGGCAAAGGATTGCAAGTGGTAATGAATGATGCACGACCCTTTTTGTCCCATAAAAAACCCTAAAAAGGGTTCTTACCTAAGCCAAGAACATTTGTGGGACCTGTATAAGGAATCAAACTTATACACGAATAATACTGTCTCTGTTACTGTAATGATTCACTTTTACTGTCTTCATCATTGAAAATGAATTTTCTGTGTTCTTATCCCAGTCTTCCTACATGCCAAAATTCTACCATGTTTTCATGTTGTATGGCAACAAAGCTACATGATCAATCATTGATTAGGCAGGTACCTATAAAGCCAAACATTTGAATCTGTTGGTGAGTTTTTAAGGCAAAGAATTTGTGGTCCTAACAAGCTAAAATTCGTAGTTTAGCTCTCCTCAGGACATGACCAATAACAGAAGCCATGTCCAAGAAACAGGAGGGAAAGCGAAAGCAAAAGAAAACCCCCATTTTCTTTGAAAGGGTGGGATAGAGGTGATAATCATTACAAGTGGAGGGCTTAGGATAATGATTCTGTTAAGACAAACATAATTGTCTCTCGTACTTACATGCTTAAACTAAACAAGTGGAACAATCATGAGGTTTAACACATTCCTGTAAGGGAGAGACGAGAAACACCAAGCTAACTATCAGTTATGAATTGTAAAACTCATACTTTCACAATAATTGTCACTATCCATAATTTTACTAGAGTATATATGATTTTACTCTCTAAAAACATTTAGACTGATGTAAGATAATTTTAATCTCTCAAGATTAGTTCCTTAATGTCAATATGTCTCTCATTTTAAATTACTATTTAGTGAACTATCGAGTTCAAATTTTTAGATCCATCACTAATATATCTATGTACACATATACATAGTTACGCACACACGTATGTATACATGCATATTTGACTTCAAAAATCATTTAAAAAATAATGGAGAAATTACCATAAATCTCAAAGTTGAACCAAAATAAGAAGATAAGTATACCGATTTAACCTTTGAGATGCTGTAATGATTTTGGTATCGTTGGCTAATTTCATATTCCGCTTACAAAAAAAAGTACCGAATGTTGGCCTGATTTTCTGCTCTAACCCTACCATTTCAGAGCTTCAAGCCCGGTCGTCATTAAGCCTTTATCCAAGGCCTTTTATATACTACAATTTAACTTGGGCTAGGAAAGTTGGTGCTTCCAGCCTACTACCAAATGGAATAAGCTTTGGATAGATTGAGTTGTGTAGACTATGCGCAACACCTTAGAAGGTGGTTTTAGGTTGTTTAGACGGTGGAGATGCAGGGGATTCTTGGTGAAATTTTAGAACATGCATTACTGGGTGGAGTATTCGATCGAGTCGAGTCGAGTTAAAAAAATTTCAAGTTATTAGAGTTGACGAGTTATATTTTGCATCTCAAATTTTATTTAAAATTTTTTCGGTTCGAGTCGAGTCGAATCGAGTTTTCGAGTTCCTATAAATATTTAATTCTAATTATTTATCATGTTACAGTATGATTTAGTTCCAATTTAAACGATTTTATATAATCATATAAGATATGTATATATATATATATATATTTTCATATATAGCAATATTTTTATATATTTTTATATATCAATATATATATCATAAAAAATTGATGGACTCGTCATATTTTTATATATCATAGATCTTGGCGGAACATCATCTGTCTGCTGCAAAAAGGGTTCTTAGGTATTTGAATGGGACACTCGACTATGGATTGTGGTTTACAAACGTAGCAGCACCACTGCAGCTTGTAGCTTTTGCAGACACTGATTGGGGTGGAAGTGTAGATGATCGAAGATCCATTTCTGGTAATTGCGTCTATCTGGGAGGTAACCTAGTCATGTGGGGCTCCAAGAAACAAAAGACAGTTTCTCGTTCCACAACAGAGGCGGAATACAGAAGTTTAGCAGATGTGGCCTCTGATGTTACTTGGTTGGATGCTCTGCTGAAAGACATGAACATAAAGATAACTGGGATCCCTGTCATATGGAGTGATAATTCTGGAGCAATTGCTATGAGTGAAAATTTAGTTTATCACTCAAAAACTAAGCATGTGGAGCTTGATGTCCATTTTGTAAGAGAGAAGGTAGCAGCAGGGAAGTTGAGAATCAATTTTGTACCATCTGAGCATCAGGTCGTTGACGGTTTAACTAAGGCGTTGTCCAAAGATTATTTCAGGTTGTTTCGAAGGAAGTTAGGTGTTGTCGAGATAACTGAAGTGGAGGAAGGAAAGAGTAGGGAGCATGTTGAATGTAATCTCCCTTAGCTGAAAGCTTACTGAGTTGTTATCAGTTTTAACTGAATTCAAGTTGTTAATCTTTAGTTAGTTGCTTCTGTTAGATAGTTTTTAGAGTACTGCAATGTGTATAAATAACGATGGTGTAAGGTTGATGAAGGGAAGTCATTTGATCAATAACAAAAGCTAGTTTCACTTCTTTAGTTTTTCTGATTTCTTAATATTTAATTACTAAAAATTTTGAGTTATTCAAATTTTTATTTTACAACTCGAATTTTATTTTAAATTTTTTTGAATCGAGTAAAGTCTATAAAATTTTGACTCGAGTTGAATTATTCAATTTTTTCGAATCGAGTCGAGTTCTGCTCACCCCTATACCGTACGAAGATTTTTGTTCTATTTGAAAGAGTATGAATCTCGGAAGAGTTATGGATACGTGTCGAGGGAGAAGATAAATGTCCTTGGTGAATTGTTATGGTTCGAGTCTCGATATGAATCATGAGTGTCATATTTGTAGGTCTTTTAATGGCAGAAAGACTCCCTAAAATTCCACAAAATTAATTTCAAGAAGCATGCAGTTAGGCCTCCCTCTCCCCCCCGTGACCCCGCATCCACAATAAGTCCTCCACCCCAGCTGGCTTGGACCCCTTCCATTACAAATGTTGCTCCCCAAAACAGGAAGCAAAACACTCGGAGAAGATAATACTGCAGTTGTGTAGTAAACCATCAACCCAAACATGGCATTGAGTGTTTCCTACATCTTACACACTGCATGTGCTTCCTTCTCGGTTCATGGTACATCCGTAAGTCCGTGACGTTCTGGATTTGAGTTCTTAGCTGTCGAATGGGTCCATTCCCCGTCTTCATTACAGTCCAACATTGGGTTGTCAAAATGTTTATGTTTTCAGTTTTCGTGGTTTTGATAAATTGTCATAACTTTTGAATTTCCATGAACATATGATAAATATGGTTGAGTAGGATACATCTAAATAAGGACCACTTTCTTCTCTCCCTAGCGACCGATTGTAATGGTTCCCTTCATCAGGATTCCTTCATTTCTATGGAGTTTTGAAGTCATGTTTAGGTTTGGTGGTTTCGAACATGTTTGTTGTTGTTGTCGTCTATATAAATATTTTTCTTAAAAAATATATATTTCATTACATCAAGTTGATGATCCCTAAATATTATCTTTTTTTTCGTTCATACAAGGACGAAGCTAAGATTTAATGTTAAAAAAAAGAGTATTAAAGCTTTAAATTTAAAAATTAGGATGAACAAAAACCCTATTTAATTAATATTTAAATTAAAAGAATTAAAAATACAATCATGTAAAAAAATTAGGAGGAACAACAATTCCTCCCACCCTACACATGGTTCCAGGGACGGAGTTGTGTATGTGTTGGTAGGGGCTGTTGTCCCTCCCAATTTTTGATATAATTATATTTTTAGTCATATTTAATTTAAATATTAATTAAATAAGGATTTTTGTCCTTCCTAATTTAAAGGTTTAATAGATTCTTACCCTCCTAATATTAGATCCTAACTCCGTCACTGCATAGTTGATGGCTCTATCTCTTTTTTCAAGTGCGCATAAAACTAAAAAATTCAAAATTCACAGTTTACCCTAAATCCTTAACCCTAAATTTAAAATATTAAACTCTAAACTCAATATTTTTTATTTTTTTTTTCCAACCTATTTCCATCTTCATTCAAGTAGAGAGAGTAGCAACGTATTTTACTCCGTAACGAAATAACAAGACCCTGTCTAGTGTTAGATCCTTGAAACTGAGTCTGTCCAATTATGTTTACAACCATGGGAGAGACTTTGATTGATGGACCAGACATTACTAATTTGTCTTGAAAAGAAGGTATTGGGGGCAAAGGTAACATGCCACCATGTGCGTACACTTGAAAAACAAGTCAGTTTTTCCAACCTAACCCCCCCTATGAAAATAGCTACCGGACTGTTCAAGCCCTTAGATGTCGTGTTAGTGCTTGCTTGTTGGTAGGAGTAATAATGCCAAGTGAGTTAAATTTAATCAGTTATTCAATTGTAAAAAAAATTATTATTTACGGTTAGGTTGATTTAACGGATGGATTATTTGGATTTAATTAGTTTTAGGTTTGGATATTTAAAATTAATTTAAATGAGTTAATATTAATAAAAAAAAACTAAAGAAAAAAATTGTTTTTGTTACTCAACACGGAAATGAAGGAATATCTTAATAAAAATACAAATTCCCAAAAGTATTTATTATCAAGGTGAGATTTAAATAGACATAAAGATAATTTTAGCCCTTAACGTTTATAGTTTTTGTCGTTTTGACCCTTATTCTTTTTTTTGAATAAATTTAACCCTTAACCTATATCTTTTTGACAAATATCTTATTTTTTAACTAGATTGATAATGAACTGTTAAAAATTTAACGATGATACATATATATATGGAATATAATTTTAAGTGACATGACATGTAACCTATCAAATACATATATATATATATATATAGAATATGATTTTATTCTAATATAAAATATAAAATAATTAAAATTCAAATAAAATATTAAAAATTAATTAATTCTAAAATATAAGATTATTAAATATTTTTAACCCTAACTACGATTAAATCAAAATTTTATTCGAATTGTGTTTATATTTTTAAGATGAGATTTTAATTCTATCGTAGTGAGGGTTAAGAATGTTTAATATTTTTTTATTTTAGAATTAATTAATTTTTAATATTTTATTTGAATTTTAATTGTTTTATATTTTATATATGAAATAAAATTATATTCTATATATATGTATTTGATAGATTACATTTCATATCATTTAAAATTATATTCCATATATATATCATCGTTAAATTTTTAACGGTCCAGTCATCAAGCTAGTTAAAAAATAAGATATTTGTCAAAAAGATATAGGTTAAAGGCTAAATTTATCTCAAAAAAAAAAAGGTCAAAACGACAAAAACTATAAACGTTAAGGGTTAATATTATCTTTATGTCATTTAAATATTACCCATATCTTCTATTTACCGTAAATTTTTAGTAGTAATTAACTTTACAGGTTTAATTTACCTCACCTAGATATGAATATGACAGTGATCGAAAAAAAGTATGACATATATTTATTTTATTTATTTATTTAACGATTGAAAAATATATAAAATTTAAAAAAATTATTTTGTGTCAACGGATTATATATACTGATACATAAAGTGTGTAAATTATTAGATTTAATTTTTTGATTTTAGAGATTTAGATCGTAAGGTTTAGAATTTAGGGTTAGAGTTTAAAATTTAAGCTTTTATATTTAGTAATTTAGAACTTAAATTTGAAAGTAGGATTGTGTAATAATTTAGAACTTTAATACCAAGGTTGTGAAAACTTAAGTCTTTTAATTTTAGGGTTTAGAGATTTAGGTTAAGGTATAGAGTTTAGTGTTTAAGGTTTAAAGTTTAGGGTTTATGATGTTAGGGTTAAGAATCTAGATTATAAGTTTTATACTTCAAATACGAAGGATTATATAATTTTTTATTGAATCTGTGTATAAAAAATATAACCTTATATATAATATATATTGTTGAGATTATGATTTTAATATAACAATTTAAAAAAAAAACTGACTTTTATAATCATTTAAAAATAATTCAAAATCAATTATAATTTGAAAATTACGTTTTAAGTGATTTTAAATAATTTTATGTATTTTTAATTAAATTAAATATTTCTAAAATACCTTTAAGGTCAAAAGATAGCTTTTAAGTATCCATATGAAACACATCTTTATAACATATCTACGATCGTTTTAAAATTAAAAAAAAAATACGTACCTCTAAAATAATTTTATCTCATAATTTTAAGGTTAATACCTACGTATATAAAAAATTTTAAACTTAATCACCAAAAATATTTGGTCCATAAAAATGCTTAATCACTATATATTTTCAATCACTAAAATTACGATAAAATCTATCTTTACTCTTAAATATTTTGTATTAAAATTTTGAATTATCTGTATTTGACGAAACAATTGAATTTTGAACAAATAATTTAATTTCCTCTAAACTTTAGGATCAAACTAAAAATATTTTTTAATTAACGTGTTACATCATCAAACTAATATAAGATAACAACTCAATGATTAAATCATAGTAAATAAATAATATAAATGATTAAAATAATTTTTTTAAATTTAGTGATCAAAATAACCATACTGAAAAATAAATTGTAATATTTGGAGTTGTTATTTATAAACCAAGATAAACAATAGACAAGAATCAAACTTCAGATTGAACTGAACTTGAACACTTTCATATGATGTTGGTGCTGCTGCTTTAACCTGATCCTCCTCATAGATACTTTTGAGACCAGATCTGAGGTGTGTAAGAGAAAGAGGGACCGTCATGTCCTTTGGGAGAGCAACAAAATGGGGCAATGAGCAATCCCAATGGGGCTGCCATAATGCAGGGGCTCAGGGACGGACATAGGATATGTTGGAGGAAACAATATATCTCTTAGAAAATTTAAATTCTTAGAATAATTTATTTTTATATTTTTATCGATAATTAAATTCGTATTTTAAATTTTTATAACTTTATATTTTTTAATATAAAATTATATGTAGCTGCCTCACATGCCTTTCTTTCTTTCTATATACCCCTTGAGGTTGAACCCCCCCTCCACCCTTTCACCCTCAACTCCTCTCTAAGCTCTTCTCTATTTCTCTGGTAAAGTTGCAAACATTGAAAGTGGAAAACAAAGATGGCTATCAGCAAGAAATCCAACAAGCTTCCTCAAACAGCAGTAATCAAGCAAATCCTGAAGAGATGTTCCAGCTTGGGCAAGAGGCAAAGCTATGACGAACAAGGTCTCCCTTTGGATGTCCCAAAGGGTCATTTCGTTGTATATGTTGGTCCAAACAGGAGCCGGTACATTGTTCCCATCTCTTTCTTGACCCGACCCGAGTTCCAAAACTTGCTTCATCAAGCTGAAGAAGAATTCGGGTTCGATCACGACATGGGCCTCACCATTCCTTGTGATGAAGCTGTTTTCCAGTCTCTAACATCCATGCTCAGATGATTCAAATGGAAGAAAGAACAAGAAAACCATTTTTGGAGAAGATGAAGCTGCTCCATTGCTTCTCTCATTACATTTTTCTCTTCTCTCCTCTTTCTTTTTTCGGCTTGAATTCTGACCCAAAACCCCATGAAATATTATTTAATTTATCTGGGTTTTTTAGATTTGTAAATCTGAGTAAGATTGAAAATTTTCCTCACTGGGTTGTGGTGGCTACTTCCAATGTACTCTGTGAGAGAAAAGAACTAATCTGAATGATTATGGTGTTGCCCAGTTGCCATTTATTTCACTTTAATTTCCTCTGCTTCTTCGTTCTCAGTAGGCGCACGTTCACAAGTTTTCAAGGTTTTGTCTCTTAGCTTTTTCACTTTATTTATTATTATTTTTAATGTTTATTGTTAACTCAACAGTTAAGCCGTTAACAACGGTTTAAAACGATATAAACCCGACAGCTCATTTGAATATTTTGTAGAGATGAAGAGGTAAAACATTCATCAAACAAAAACACAGCCAAAAAAAAGTTTTCTAACATAAAACGGATTAAGATGAGATAAAACTAAAATTATTATAAAAATTTTGATATCAACTTTTAGACATATACCGTAATTTTTATGATTTTTATAATAATTTTGATTTTACCTCATTTTAATTTTATTTTAGTCTGTCTAACCCTAAAATCTCTTAAAAAATAAGTTAAAAATAAAAGATAACTATATAAATTATATTTTTTATTTTCGTATTATTGTTTTAATATCACGTCTATTTTTAATAAAATAATATTTAATAGGATAAGTCTACAACGTGCGTCGAACATTGCTGAACATTACTAACGATGAACATTGCTGAACACCATTAAACTAATTAATAAATATCAAAAATTTCAAGGACTCAATATATAATTAATAAATATTTAAAATAAAATTTTAATTAAAGTATCTTCTATAAGGAAAACTACACAAATGATCATCCAACTATCACTCATTTTTTGGATTGGTCACCAAATTAACTGTTTTTATCAAAATCATTGTTAATATTTTATTTCATTATTATTTTGGTCATCGACTGTTAAATATTTAACAAAAATTGTCACATGACATGGTTTAATAATAATTTTAGTCCCTAAAATTATTATATTATATCGAATTAATTTTAATAGAATACAACTCATCAAATATTTAAACTAAACCTCAATTCTTTTTCTTTTTTTCTCTTGCAATATTACTTTAAAAAAATTAATTTATCAACTCTCTTTATTTCTCTTGAGTCTTTTAACAATTCATTAAATTTTAAATTATAACAAATCACTTTAATTTTATGATTTACTTTTTAAAAATTTAATGTAGTTTCTTTAACTTTTCACAAATTATTAATATATATATATTCTATTATTTTTTATGTTTATCAGATCTATAAAAAAGTTCGATTTTTCAATTCATATAAAAGTTTATATAGATCAATAGTCATAAAATCTTTAACATGTAAATATAGATCAATTCGAAGCATGTCATAAAATTTTTTTTGGGATTAAATAAAATTTAGTTTCACTTAAATTTTCATTGAACAACTCAAATTTTCGGTCTTTATATGGATACTCTTACAATTTCACACAAATTTGGCATCAATGACTTTTCATATGTCGGAACACAATCTTCCTTGGACTGAAAAAGAAACTATTCTACGAAAATGTCATCCCGATTCGAAGAAAAAAAATTATTCTTTTAACTTAGATTTTAAAAGAATAAATTATAAAATTAAAATGATTTGTTATAATTTAAAACTTAATAAGTTGTTCAAAGATACAAAAAAAATAAAGAGAGAGTTGATAAATTAATTTTTAAAGTAGCGTTACAAGAGAAAGAAGAAAAGAGATAAAAATTTTGGGGTTTGGTTAAAATATTTGATGAGTTATTTTTTATTTGGATTAATTTGATATAATGTAATAATTTGAAGGACTAAAATTATTATTAAACCATACCATATCATAATTTTCGTTAAATATTTAACAATTGATGACCAAAATGTAATAAAATAAAATTTTAATGATGATTTTGTTAAAAAAATTAGTTGGGTGACCAACACAAGAAAAGAATGATAGTTGGATAACCATCCATATTATTAAACCATGTCATGTCACGATTTTTGTTAAATATTTAACTGTCGGTGACCAAAATAATAATGAAATAAAATGTTAACAATGATTTTGATGAAAAAAATTAGTTTGGTGACCAACCTCAAAAATGAGTGATGGTTGAATGACCATTTGTGTAGTTTTCCTTATAGAAAAATAATTTAATTAAAATTTTATTTTAAATATTTATTAATTATGCATTGAGTCTTTGAAAATTTTAATCTTTATTAATCAGTTTAATAATGTTCAGCAATGTTCATCGTTAGTGGTGTTCAGCAATGTTCGACGCCCGTCGTAGAATTTTTCTATTTAATATTATATTTTTTCCTATATTAATGTCTAACCTTTAGAAAACAGAGATAACGACATGACTTATTTTTACCGTTATTTTTCCAGAACCTCTCTCAGGCTTTGAAGAGCAAGACACCCAAGTCATCTCCCGGGACGCCTCGGAAACCGGTGTAGCCATCAGCCGTGAGAAGATCTAGTCGCGTTGCAGACACACCCAAAACCAACTACAGAGACGTCCTCATTACTGATTATTGTATACCCAGTTACTACGTTTGATTCTGGAAGTAAAGCTCTAGAATTTCTGGGTTTACATGAGGATGACAGAATAAAGTGATTACTGATTATTGTAAATTTTCTGCTTTTTGTAAACTAAAATTGGATGAGATTTTAATTGGAAAAATTGGCAAATTTTGGTACATATCATATCTCTCTTTGATTTAGATTAGTTTTTGGGAGAAATTTGTCTAATATCTCGCAACTTAATAAAATTCGATCTGAACCCCATTTTTTAATTTAAAAAATATGATTCAATCGAATCAAATCAAAACCAACTAGTTCGGATAAAATAATCGTCCCTTGTTGTCCTTTTCCCTTCGTGTTAGTCCACTGACTGTAAGAAAAAAAAAGGATGAAAAGTTGTTTCCAGTTTACCCGTCGGTCATTTCCAACTTCCCAGAAAGTTTCATCTCTTTTTCTCAACATATTGCAGAGATGTTCTTTCTTCCAGGCAGACAACATCCATGATTTATGTTTTTACACCCATTTTTTTCACGTGATTCCATCAAAACTGTATTTTTAGAGCTCTCCCATTCCATTTCCATAATAAATGACCCTTCCAAGAATTTCTTTTTCCTATTTCTAGATGTTGGACCACATCCAATCCAAACAAAAATAATATTACTATTACCGTACTGACCGGACACGACGAACCTTTAGCTGGAAAATCGGCTTTTGCCCTACATTATATGTAAAAGGAAACTAAAAAGCTTTTACGGCTATGATCTATCCCCGGTAAACGAGGATTGCTGACATGAAGATCAAAACTGTATAAAGCTATATAAAACGACGTCGTACCTTAGACCTATAGAAAATTTAAAACAGAGAGACGGGGGAAATTCTAAAAAGCCGACCTTAGAAAAAGCCTAAAAAAGGCCTTACCGTTTTTCTTACAAAAGTTGTAAGAAATTCGGTATACACTTTTCGGTATATACCGAAATTCTTATAATTTTTGTAAGAAAAATGATATATACCGAAATCTTTATACTTTTTGTAAGAAAATCGGTTTATAACCGAAATTCTTACAGTTTTTGTAAGAAATTCGGTATATACCGTTTTTCTTACAAAAGTTATAAGAATTTCGGTATATACCGAAAAGTGTGTACCGAATTTCTTACAACTTTTGTAAGAAAAACGGTACAACCGTTTTTTAGGCCTTTTTTAAGGCCGGTTTTTTCTAGAATCACCCCAGAGAGACGGTGTCTAACCACCAAGTCAATAATTTTGTTAAAATTTCAACGGATATAATAAAATATATTAAACTACAGTTAAAATTACTTATAATAAAAAATAATTTATAGTTGAAATCAGGACGGAACGAAGGTTTAGAGTTAAGGTGTAAAATGTAAATGATTAAAGGTGGAAGGATAAATTCTTAAATAAATTAAATTTTAAAAAAATAAATAAGAGAACAAAAGTAAAAAAAAATCTCTAAGGGTAGAGGGCGATTGTTAGGGATGGACGCAATTTAAACTCGACGGGTTTTGACCCGACTCGGTCCGATCGGGTCGGATTTTTTTTGAAAAATTCGGGGTCAGATTGGGTTGGGTTTTTTTCAAGGGTAATCTCGGGTCGGGTTTGGTTTTAGGTGGAAAAAATTCGACCCGACCCGGAACTAATAGTGTAATTTCCCATATATATTTTAGGGATATTTACAATAATGACCCCTCTTTATATATATACAGTTAGATCACTAGAATTATTTTTTATAATTAGGCCACTAAAATTAAATATTTTTATAATTAGATCCCTAAATTTTATTTTTTTACAGTTTAGTCCTTGAAATTTTAATTTTTTATGATTTGGATCGAGTCGGATTAGGTCAGATTTTTTTACCCTAAACTCGTGTCGGGTCGAATGGCGGGTGAAGAGTATGATTTTTCGGGTCGGGTACGAGTGGTCCGAAAATCCAACCCGACCCATGTCCAGTACCCGACCCGTGTCCATCCCTAGCGATTGTCTCTCTCAATTATAACGTGGCTCTGTCCTTGATTGAGATTAATTTTATTTATTCTATAAGTTAATATTATAAATTTATTTTTTATTAATATTATTTATAATTTATGTTATAAAACTAAAATATCATTTATCTATAATATAAAATAAAATATTAAGATATATTATTTTGTAAATAAATATATTATAATACTATATTTATATAGTAATATTAATCTCAACTGAAAAATTTTATCAGAATTTCAAGTTAAATTATTTATTAGATATAATTTTTTTATTTTTTATATGTTGAAATTTAAACTCTTATAAAATAAGATAATATAAACATACTTGATTATTAGGCCAATGAGTGAATTTCTATCTGATATAATTTTTAATTCTTCTTGTGTATATATTTTTCCACATATACTTTTGTTGGAATTATATAGGTTTGATGGTGGGCGGGTATTAACCGTTGGGTAATTTCCATTATTCCAGCTAGAGATGCCTTTGAATATATGGTAAAGTGACTTGGATGATTATAATATTGCCTTAATTTGCTTAGGCACTGGGTCTAGGCTGCGGAGATCTTATATTCTAGTATAAACCTTAGAGAGAGCAACCTGGTCTTCTCTTATATTTTTTTAATACTTTTATTTTTCTTGAGTTTATTAATATTGAATTATTAAAAAATATTATATTAAGATAATTATATAATATACTAACAGAAAAAATAAAAAAAATTAAAATATATTTTAATTTTAGATCTTAAAAATCAAATTTAGATTTTAATTTAGTGACAGAAAAATTAAAATTTATCGATTAAAACTTAAAAAATATCATTTAAACACTTATAAAAATTTTATTTCTACCATCAACGTAATATTTTTATTTTAACTAATAATATAATTTAGTACTTAACAAAATCCTTGATAAAATAACATTGGATTTGGATTTGCTTATGGTTCCTTTGAGAATTTCCTTTAGAAAACAGTAAATAAAACCTTATTGGTGGGAAAGGACATTTTTCTTGGGAAAAATTGTTGACCATTGCAGAATTTTCAAAGGGTCACAGTCGAAGAACATGGGGGTGGGCGTTGGCTCCGCCTAGCTTACTTTTTAGAGCAATAAAAAAAAAATGGTTCGGATTGGTTTTGGTTTCGGTTTCGGTTTCGGTTTTAATTCGGTTATATGATAATTCAGTTCAGTTCGGATATCGGATCGGTGATTCGGTCAATATCGAATTGGTTGTTTTCGAGTCGGGTCAATATTGGATCGAATATTTTCGGGTCGTGTCCATATCGGGTCATTCGGATCGGTTCGGATCGGGTCAATCTTTGAATTTTCGGGTTAATTTGGTTTGAGTTGGACTTAAGTATAAATGTAATCGTCTATATTATATATAGAATTAATTATGTATTCTTGTAAAAATATATCTTTTTTATTTCTAATTGGAATTGTTTTGAAAATTTTTGCCTTAGCTTTTATTCGAGTAAAGTTAGTATTGGTAATTTAAGGGATAATGTCATTTTTTGTAAATACATGGATTTATTAATAACATTTCGATCATTTTTATAACACCCCAAATTTTAACAAAAAATAAATTGATTTTTAAAGAAGGAAATATGATATTAAAAATAAAATTATTATCAGATGTAGTGATTAATTAGTATTATCATAATACAAAAAGATAATAAAATATATATTATTTAATTATTTATCATATTGTTAAAAAATAAACAATAGTAAAAATATATTATTCATTCACTTTGACTCAATTATCGGGTTAAAATCGGATTGATGTTCGGTTTAGATCGGTTTTAAACAAGTTAATTTCGGGTTGTTTTCGGTTCGGGTTACTTTTGGTACGGGTCAAATTAGTTACGAGTCTATATCGGTTCTTCTAGAATTCGGATCGGTTTCGGTTCGGGTTCGAATCACGCTAAATCATCAGTTTCGATTTTGATTCGGGTTTCGGTTCGGATAAATCGATTCGGGTTTCGGTTCTCGGATCAAGTTTGCCAGATCTACTAATCAGTTTACGCAATCATGCACTGACATGCAAATTTTTGTTATCAAAGTTACTACAATGACCCTAAAAACCTTGTTTGTGCTGTACATACTAGGGGTGGGAAAAAAACCAATGATCCGGTTTTGGTTCCGGATCCGATAAGACTCGATAGATTTTTATCTGGTATTGATTTTGGTGGGATCGAGACTGAATCCAAAATTTAAGTCCGGTCATTACTGGGACGAAGACTGGGTCTTGATTTTTTAGATTCGGTATCGTTGGGTGCCCTGTAGGACCAATTCCAATACCAAATATCTGATATTGGTTTTCTTTTGTTTATTTTTCTTATCAAACTTTCTCTTTATGTATGAATATTATGAGTATGACTAGTTTTAAAGCTTTAATTCTTAAGTCTACAATATTCTAATTTTATTATTTAATATTATCACTGGTGATTGAATTTTTTTCTCTAATTACTCAAATTCTTTTAAGAATAAACTAATTGACAGGGTACCCGGTATTAGAACAGATAACCACCAGTAACGAGATCGGTTCTTAAAATTTAAGATCCGATGTGACCGGGACTGATTCTAATTTTCAGGAATCAATGATTACCAAGACCGAGATCAATCCTATTCAAATTGTCCGGATACCCAGTTTTGCTTACTCCTGTTACATACTCTTTTACCATTTCCATTTACTTTATTAAAGATTCAAATTCGAGTATATATATATATATTATCATATAATAACACTATTATATTAAAAAAATTATACCATATCAGTTTGTTCACACATGAGTTTATCCAATATATAAAGATTTAACATTTTTTGTTATGGTGTCAAGTTTGGACCATGGAATTAGAAGTTAGTTATTTGATTCTCAACTTCCTTAAATGATTATGCCCAGAACCCACAATTTCAGCCTACTCCTCCTCCTCCATCTTTTTCTTAATTTCTACGCGACTTGAATACCGTTAATAATGCTTATAATCTTGACTACCGATGGGTTTCACTCGAATTTTGAAATGCATTTCTGTTTTCTTAGCTAAAATGTCAACAAATATTTATATTAACGAGGGGCCAACCAGATATAAATATATGAATAGAAAGGAAAAGTAAGTTTACATGCATTTATAAACAGTGGATTTTGAACAGGAGTAATAGGCGATCGCACAGAGTCTAATAAAAAATAAAATTCCGAAATTTTGATTGATTTCATTCATTAATTTATGTTAATCTCACGTTTTATTGTAAATATTTGCTTCTAAAATCTTTAAACCGTCGTCGTGTATAATAGTACATATGATAGGTGAAAGAAGCTATGACATTACCTTGAAAGGCATCCATTCTCTACGAGAGCAAATATGCCGAGGTAAACCGCCTGTAACCATCACAATGTTATCTAAACTCCTAATTTCTAAATATTACAAACACATAAACATGTTTTTTCTCATTCATCTCCTGGCCGCCAATATGTTTTAGTTTCTGCTGCTCCATTCATTTTGTTTTTGTTATTTCACAGCTTTCGAATTTTTCAAAATTTTCAAGTCAGAGTTTTAGGCGTTATAAGAGAGGGAAAGCCCTCTTTATGTTGGGAGGTCGGCTGTGCATGTGCTGTAGGGTATACTCATGTCGGAGGTTCAAAAATATGTCGGGATTCCTTATTTAATTTTTTAACGAGAGATGTGGAAGGACAAAATGAGGAACTCGATATCGTAGGCCTGTGATATGAATTGTTTGAGTTGACTGGTGATCTCAAAAGATTCGTTTCATCTTCCGAAGGGCTGCACAGGGCTTGTTAAATGATGACTCCATGGGTGAGTCTCCACCCGATCTGCTTGCATTGCATGAACCAGTTCAATGGGTTTTAAATTTGATGATGAACTCCATGACTCAGTTGTGACCATCGGCCTTGTATTCATCGACATACGATTTTGGGCTTTATGGTAGAACAGATCTATTGGGGAATAGTGGATTGGAATAGAATCAACCAATGAGGGGAAAAGCCAATGGTTTCGATAAATAATGTAGGTTGTAAATTATGATATATTTTTCAAGGTATAAAATTATTGTTTAACAAATATATCATTGATCTTCGATAAATCACAGAATTTACAGCAGTGATTTTCTTTCTAATTAACAATAATCACCTTTCCCACTTGCCTTCACTCTGAGTGGAACCCGGGACGACTGAGTGGATAACTCACCCACCTTCTCTGCCATCTCCATGCACTAAACGCCATTTTAAACTCCAGTTGCCTTTCTACTATGGTAAGTAAAAACCCAGGAATTAGTAAAAACTTCTGCAACTCGGCCGACTCGATGCTTTGAATGATTCATTACTCACTTGAGCTCACTCGGAACCGAGTAAAAAGCCACGGGTTTGAACCAAAGCTTCTTCTTGTTCCCTTTCCTACTCTTTCTTTATTTACCATATTGTTTTCTCAGCGAAATCATGAAGTAACGGACGAGAATCGGTCCATAAATCAAGCTGACTCCTCATCCCAACGTGGCAGTTGCCTTTGAAGTCCCCCATGTTGAGGAACTTGGCGGAATGACCCGACTCCGACCGGGAAATAACCCGGACCACTTGTTCGAAAACGGTCTCGTCGCAGGGGATCGCCAATGGGCCTTGGTTACTGAACCCGTACTCTTCCTCGGCTTGGATAAGGAGTTTCTTAAAGATGGGATGGTTCAGGTATGTCGCGCGCACAACGTATCTCCTGCAACTCGTCCCCACGCAAACAGCCACGTGTCCCACAGGGACATCGGACGGGATGCGGCTGGTCGACATGCGAGCCTTGTTCCTCCACCGCCGCAGCATTTGACGAAGCCTCACAATGTGGCGGATTTTGCTGCATTTTCCAAGTCCGGCCGACATTTTTCCCAGTGTACTCTTGGAGACTCGAGAAGAAAAATGAAGCCTTGGCTTTGCTATGAGATTGGGAGAAAAATTAGAACTTTAAAGTGGGATTTAAGAATGTAAGAGGGAGGATGATTTTATAAAACGAAGGATATGAAAGTGCTCGTAAAGTTCGAGTTAATTACAATCTTGTATCTACTTCCGTCAAAGTTTTATCAAAAATATTTTGATTATTATTTGAAATAGTTTGAAAACGATAGAGATAGAGACGAAATCGTATACGAATTTTAAAATTTTAGAATACGATCATTTCGTCCGATACACTTCGTTCTATCCTTACGAAAAGAGTTTAAAATTTAAGGTTAAAATTAGTTTTTTTCATATATCTATACCTCGTATTAATATATATTTAAAGTTTAGAATTTAAAATTAAAATTAAAATTTTTAATACCATCATCGTAGTGTTAAAACTCTGTATCACAATTTTTATATACGCATAGATCACCTAACATGTTAACTTTTCCTACTGCTTGTTTTGTTGCTCCGTTAAGATACATCTCCCTTTGTTTTCGACTTACCCAACAAATTATTGCAAGATTTAGGGAATATATATTAGTTGAGATTCTTTATTTTTTGTATTTTTTTAAGGATAATTGATCCTTCTGTGGTTTACTTGTAGTTTTAATCGGTTGAGATTAATAATTTAATCCTGTAGCATAATTTGATGTTACTTTGGTCTTTAGATATTTTTGTAACTAAGATGCTAAACCGAACCTGAAGGTGTCTTTGTAGTGTGATCTCAAGACAAATTTTGGATTAATGCATTATTATGTGTACTAATGCTATACTATTTTGTCATTAACACAAACTTCTTAGTTTTTATCGGTGGGGTTTTGGACATGCGCAATAAGAGCGATCGCAAAGGCTTTTCTAAGGAAAAACTTAAAATTTTGATAAACTATATTCATTAGATATGTCAATTTCAAAATACATTATAAAATTTTTAAAAATACTCTAAAGAAAGATGAATTATAATCGTTAAAATATTATAATTGTTTTTTAAATGTGTTAATTAATTATTGAATCTCGTTAATTATTTCTATTACGAACTATTGCTTTTATAAAACAATAGAATTCTAAAAAACACAATAATAATAACCGTACAGGAGTCCTAAAATAGATAATTACTCTAAAGGGTATATTTTTAAAATTAGTAGTAATTGTAGATAATTATTTCTAAGGATCATACTTTTAAAACTAGTAAAAATTATAAATAATTACTTCTAAAGGATATATTTTTAAAATTAGTAGTTATTATAGATAATTATTTCTAAAGATCATACTTTTAAAATTAGTAAAAATTATAAATAATTACTTCTATAAATTACATTTTAATAAATGGTATAAAATCTTCAAAATCTTTAAACCACCCTGCTCCGGGAGAAATTATATCATGGGTCAGTCTCATCATGTTATCCATGGGACCAACCAATGATAATTATCTACCTTATTATTTTTTAATTTTTAAAATAAAGATTCACTTAAAAAAAATATGATATGAAAAAATTAATGAAGTAAGTAATTATCATTGATTGGTCCCATAAACACATGATAAAACTGACTTATGATATAATTTTTCCTCGGTACTTGTTCTTCCCACATTTATAATTCCTATGTCTAGGCAGTAGGCACCAGAGACCAGAGTGATGGCAGTAGAAAGTCGACAACATGCGACCGAAAGCAGCGACAGTACAGCTAGGAGTTGCACTACCACGGCACGTACAATCTGTCACCATTCCTATTCCATGAGTTAAAGCAATAATCTGACTGTGAAAACATCATTTCATTCCATTTTTAATGCTAAACACTTTCCCTTTCTTATGTCATCATTCCAAAACCCGATCAAAATACATGGTAGTAGCTGCTTCTCTGCCTTCGTTTCAGCTTTCCAGACCCATAAATGGCTTAATGCCCCATAGATTCTGTTTCAACTGCATGCCATGAGAAAGAGACTGAAAAGTATGTGGGGATTAAGAGATTCGTATGTGTTATATTAATACAGACAAAGACAATCAAAATATGTGGATTAATAAAGACATTTTACTATTGATCTTTCTTAATTATCTTACTAATTAATAGGTTTTCGTAATTACCCTAAATAAACTAGACTCGAATTATCATAAAGTCGATTGTTATTGTACTGTTTTATTTTATCAATTATTGCAATGGAAGTTGACCAACAACTAATCATCCATTAGTATAAAAGATCTAAGTGACCCTTTGGGCATGATTAGGAACAGAACGGTGTTTATGATTTAATTAACAACAATCTTTGGTGGGTGGGATTTTAGGGTATCAAATTACTTGAAAGTGCTAATAATTTTTCACTTCATCATTGCATTATCAAATGATTGGACTGTGCCATTAGATTATGATATAGCAAATTCATCCCCTCTAATATTCTGGAACTGAGACAATATTTTCATTTTAAATGGATATAATTTTTATAATATTATTAGGATGTTTAAATTGATGACATTGTTCATTGTCAAAGTTAAAATAATACATGAATTTGATTATTTGATTTTTAAAACTTGGTCTGAACTTTAGGTTATCCTGTCAATTTATTATCGATGGATTAGGGTCTAGGGTTTAAGGTTTAAAAATTTAAAACTCCATAATATATCACTCTGACATCTTTTTCCGCTAAAATTGTGAGAATAATATAATATAATTTTTTTATTTTAGAATGTCAGCGATTTTTACCTATATTTTTTACTGTAAAAATAGGAGAACGTCATGTGCAGGTGACATTCTCCCTTTAAAATTAATCAAAAAAATATTAAAAAAAAGAAGCAGGTGACATTCTCTCTTTAAAATTAATCAAAAAATATTTTAAAAAAAAAAGAACACCATTTACAGGTGACATCTTCTCCCAAATCGTTATGTACAGATGACGTTCTCCTACCTGCACTGTATCTTTTAGCCTGAATTTTAAAATAAACTTTAAATTTTATTTCCACGAATAAAAACTCTAAATTACCTAAAAATCTAAAGCTTTTCTTTTTCTTCTAAAAATAATATCATCCTGTCGTCTACAAAAGATCTCCCAAATCTATTCTCGACATCTAGAGATGGGTGACAGAGACAGATATGTCAGAAACGCACAAGCCAATGAGAGGCAAACCAAACCAAGATTCGAAGATATAACAACCCCTTCCCCTCTCTCTGCAATATTCAGACATGATGTACACATGGTTGGACTGGCATTGTACGTTGGAATTATTCTCCATGCAAATTTAGGGCACAATTAACGTACATTTACGTTCACAAAAGAGTTTAAAACCACGTTACACCCGTATACTACGGGGAAAACTATGTCATAATCTTCTGTATTTTTTCTGGTTTAAAATAAACACAGCTCACAACCTTGAAGCCGCCCAGAAATATGAAATCCAGGTGCAGTGGTAATCATAAGTAGAACATGGTGCGAAATGGAATGTGCTTTTGTTTTTTCCACCATGAAAATCTGAACCCACCAGTAAAATGATTGACCAAACCAGCACAGATGGCATCTACTTCTTTGTCAATCCACCAAGGACAGATTTTTACAGGAATCTGATGTGAAGAGGTGTAGTCCATTAACAGTGTGTTCAACCTGGTTGACTGTACCTTTGCCTAAACCATTGAGAATCTAAGATGATTAGCTTGGAGTAGTGTCCTCATTGTGCGATCGTCGACTTATTCCTGCAGCCATGTTTCAACCTTTAAGCAAAGCAATGTCGGATCCCCCAATGAAGTTGACCGATAGTGTATGGTGCAGGCTTTAGTTACACATTCTTCGGCCTCTATCTTTTCGGATGTTGGCCCATGGGTACGATGAAGTTTTGTGCCCACTTGCCAAAATCATATTCGGCTTAATATTAGATCTATTGTTAGGGCTATAAACGAATCGAACGTTCATAAATCGTTCGATGAGAAGTTTATTTATGTTCGTTTATTTATTAAACGGACGAACGTGAACAAGATAAATTATATAAACTATTGTGGTTCATGATACTAATCTATTAAAGTCATTTGATTTGGGTTAGTTCAGATCTATGTCATTTTGTATTTAAAGATTAGTAAATTATATAAATGATTTCTATTTTAACTTTTTAAATATAAAAAATAATATAATAATTCAACTTTAATATTATTTTTAATCGCTCTCAAATAACAGTTTTTTATTAGTTTTTTGTTTTTATTTAATTCTTCTCGATTGAAAGATTCTTATGAGAAAAAACAAATAAAATAATAATAATAAAATAGAAATTATTTTTGTTGATGTTCGAATTTTACAATATAACCCCCAAAATTTTGTTGAGTATTACTATTAAGTAGATAATTTGTTGGTGAAAATATATAAAGATTAGGATTGACGGTTGGTTTCACAATTTCTATTGGATTTGTGTTTTTAATTGTTATGATTAGGATACGTAAAATTGACATCGATTAATCTTTAAAAAACAATTAAATTAATTAATAAATTTAGATTATTTATTTTTTAATTTTGTTTTATATAAATTAAATTAGATAATTGATTATAACTAATCAAAATATTTAATTCGAATAATAGATAATTTTTATTTTATTTATTAAAAATATCAAATGTGATAAATTTATTTTTGTGTGTGATAAATTGATTTTATTAGAATTAGGGTTGAGTATCCTGTCGATTCAAGTAAAAAAAATTATTTAAGTTTATAAATCTTATTTTACTATGGAAACTTTAGTTGAATATTTTAAAATCAAGTTGAATTTACGAGATTAAGTTACTCGGATTGAGTTAGAATCTTAAGTTTTCTTATAAATTTAATTATAATTATTTATAATATTATAATATATTAATTCTAATTTAAGCAACTTTTTATATTCATATCCAACATACATATATGTATTTTTTATTTATATTTGTTTATATGATATACATAATATATGAGATAAAATTTACAGACTCGATTTAAATTTTAATTAATTAATTATTAAAATTATTTAAAATTTTATTTTATAATTTAAATTTTATGTAATTTTTAAATCCAATCATATAAAATTATGAATTAAATTAAAATATGTAATAGTTTATATTAAATTAAATCAAATAATTTAATTTTTTATATCAAGTTAAAATTTACCGTTCTAACTAGAATAATGAAAACACGTACCCATAGATAAATACATATTAAGAGTAAGGTATATTTTTTAAGGTATAAAGTTTAGAATTTAGAATATAAAAAATAAGGGTTTAATATTTAAAATTAAATTTTTTTAAAAAAATCAACAGATACACCAGAGGTACGAGGAGGGTGCAGAGTATTTTTGTTCTCTCCGTACGCACCTGGGCTTCCCTAGAACTCTCTACCTTCATCACCTTCTTTACATTTTATTCTTCTTCTTCAGTTTTCACCACATGTCTACTCTAATCTCGATTTTTCTCCATTTTTCTCAATTTCCATCACTCCTTATACATATACATATATATACATCACTCTGTTTCCTCTGTGTCATAGCCAAGTTCATTAAAGCAATTGATTTAGATACGAAAAAAACTCTAAAAGTCTTACTGTTTATCTTACATCTTTCTGGGTTTTGATTTCAAGTTGTAATGGCGGCCAAAGCTGAAGGAGGCAAAGCAATTGGGATCGATCTCGGGACAACGTACAGTTGTGTTGGGGTATGGCAGAATGATCGAGTCGAGATTATTGCGAACGACCAAGGCAACCGTACCACTCCCTCATACGTCGCGTTCACCGATACCGAGCGCCTCATCGGTGATGCGGCCAAGAACCAAGTCGCAATGAACCCTCAGAACACCGTTTTCGACGCTAAACGTCTTTATCGGTCGTCGATTCTCGGACCCATCGGTGCAAGCTGACATGAAGCATTGGCCTTTCAAGGTCGTCGCTGGTCCCGGTGATAAACCCATGATCGTAGTCAATTACAAAGGCGAAGAGAAACAGTTCGCTGCCGAAGAGATTTCTTCCATGGTGTTGGTCAAGATGAAGGAGGTTGCTGAGGCGTACTTGGGGCAACCCATAAAAAACGCTGTCATCACGGTGCCTGCATATTTCAACGACTCGCAGAGGCAGGCCACGAAGGACGCCGGATCCATTTCGGGGCTTAATGTTATGAGGATAATCAATGAGCCGACGGCTGCTGCCATCGCTTATGGTCTTGACAAGAAGGCGTCGAGGTCCGGCGAGAAAAACGTCTTGATTTTCGATCTCGGCGGTGGTACTTTTGATGTTTCGTTGTTGACGATTGAAGAAGGGATCTTTGAAGTTAAGGCCACTGCCGGAGATACTCATCTCGGAGGTGAAGACTTTGACAACAGGCTTGTTAATCATTTCGTTCAAGAATTCAAGAGGAAACATAAGAAGGATATTAGCAGCAACCCAAGAGCTCTGAGGAGGCTGAGGACTGCATGCGAGAGGGCGAAGAGAACACTTTCATCGACTGCTCAAACCACCATTGAAATCGATTCACTCTATGAAGGGATCGATTTCTATTCCACTATTACAAGAGCAAGGTTCGAGGAGTTGAACATGGATTTGTTCAGGAAGTGTATGGAACCCGTCGAGAAATGTATTCGGGATTCGAAGCTCGACAAGAGTCAAGTCGATGAGGTTGTTCTTGTCGGTGGATCGACAAGGATTCCCAAAGTCCAGCAACTTCTGCAAGATTTCTTCAACGGGAAGGAGCTTTGCAAGAGCATAAACCCCGATGAGGCTGTCGCTTATGGTGCAGCAGTCCAGGCCGCTATTCTGAGCGGGGAAGGGAACGAAAAGGTCCAAGATTTGCTCCTCCTTGATGTCACCCCTCTCAGCCTTGGTCTTGAAACCGCTGGTGGTGTAATGACAGTGTTGATTCCAAGGAACACGACGATTCCTACCAAGAAAGAGCAGATTTTCTCGACGTATTCAGATAATCAGCCTGGGGTTTTGATTCAAGTTTACGAAGGTGAAAGGGCTCGGACCAAGGACAACAATTTGCTCGGCAAATTCGAGCTAACAGGGATCCCACCTGCACCGAGAGGAGTGCCTCAAATCAATGTCTGTTTCGACATCGATGCGAATGGTATCTTGAACGTATCTGCTGAGGATAAGACTGCAGGAGTGAAGAACAAGATAACCATTACAAATGACAAGGGAAGGTTGAGCAAAGAAGAGATTGAAAGAATGGTGCAAGAGGCAGAGAGGTACAAAGCAGAGGATGAGGAAGTGAAGAAGAAGGTGGAGGCGAAGAATGGTCTCGAGAACTACGCTTACAACATGAGAAACACCGTGAAAGATGACAAGTTTGCTGGGAAACTTGACCCCGCTGACAAGCAGAGGATTGAGAAAGCCATTGATGATACAATTGAGTGGCTTGATGCCAACCAACTGGCTGAAGTTGATGAATTTGAGGACAAGTTGAAGGAATTGGAAGGGATTTGCAATCCAATTATTTCTAAGATGTATCAAGGTGGTGAGGGCGGAGATGTTCCGATGGGTGGTGGGAGCGGTGGAAGTGGTGCTGGACCCAAGATTGAGGAAGTGGATTAAATTGAAGTCTCATTGATTGGAAGTTGGAACACATTGCCTTGGACGTGAAACTAGATTTTGTTGTGTCTATTTCCCAGATGTTATTTCACCTCTGGTTTGGTTTGGTTTGGTTTGTCTGATGTACCAACTACGTGAGTGAGATACAACTTTGTAGATGTAAAACATGATCATGCAATAAAAACAGAGTAAGTAATCTGTTCTTGAATTACTCTCTTTCCAACTTAGAAATGAGTGGAAGCAATGGCAGAGTTTCCTTTTAGACATGGCTTAAAAAGGGTGTCAAACTTATATTTTTTATTTTTAATTCAAATTAAAATTTTCAGTTATATATGTTAATTTTTTATTATTTAATAAAAATACACGCAACATATCAATAGTGTTTTTTATAATTTTTATTTTATTAAAAATTTAAAATCTTTATTTAAAAAAAAAAATTCAAACTCAAATTTAAATTTTATATATTCCCTTTCACAATCGATTCAACAATCATCGATAATTTTTGTTTTTGTTAAATCTTAAGATTTAGAATCATCGAGGCGAAATTTAAGGAATGAAACGTTAATTGTTTCGTCAAAGAACATCTAATAATAAAAAATAATTAGATTTCTTACCGATAAAAATAAAAAGATGTCAAATAGAAAAATATATGATATTTAGATGAATGATGAATCATTAACATGTAATCATAAAGGTAAAGGGATTACTTTCAGTGTGGAACACAGACACATTACTCCAACCATATCAATTGTTGCAAGAACTTGGTATAAGAAAATATTCTCAACTCCCACCTGCAGTTAATATAATACCCTGTCCTGTACCTCCCTGAGAGGAGCATAAAAAAGATATGAACTTGCATCCTTCAATTCTGCTTCATGTTTGCGGAGGATATAACTCCCAAAGCGCAACTGTGGTGTCTTCTGATGCAGAGGCCATCAGCTTGCAGTTGGTCGAATACGACACACAGTTACACTGCAAGAAAGAGTAGTCATGGATTCAGTACAACATTTTATTGTAAAATGGAACAATCAATGATAGTAAAGAAAAACATGATATACCCTCAAGGGTGATAATACAGGTAATGAGATCACAACCGAGGTTAAAAGAAAATGACAGAATTTTAGCCCTACCGTAGCGTGGTGGTATTTCAGTATTGCCAAAGGACTTCCTTTACGATAATTATATATTCTAACTCTGCCAACAGGAAAGAAACGAACAGGTAAGTTTATATACCAAGTAGCAGCCCTTTGTGGATACCTGCAATAGGAAAGATTAGCATGCAACTCGGCGGATGGTTACCTCTAACCTATTTGACAGGATCTTTCTGGGTTTTACTTCAACAATAACTTACTTCAAATTGAGCTGAAACTAGTTACAGGGACAATATAGTTTTGTAATCCAGTTTCCACAGATAATAAGTTGGGTTGACTAGACACTTGGAAACATACTTAAAGGAAGTCTATATTCCATGACAAATTACTACCAATTGTTCGACGACTGGAAAAAATGGATGTAACCAAATTCAGAATGAACCAGAAAACGAAAAGATTCTTCCGTGGCAAGATGGAGTTGCATACTTCAATAACTAAACAACAGATTCCCCCCCCCCCCGGGGAAAACAAAACTTGCAAATTATATTCAACAATTAGGATTCTCTTTGAGGATGAATGCCCTAAGAACACCTCAAATATAGATGATTCAGAGACTATAAAAATAAAAAAAAAATAAGGAAAGAATGAAAAAAAGATGTAAAGGGGATACAAACCTATGGTCCCAGCCAGCAGTTGCAGCTATTTTACAATCAGGACGAATTGAGGTGCTGGATATGCCTGGCCTTTCTAAAATAATTTCCTTCTTAACAACACAAGAACCCTACAGCATGAACAACACAATAAAAGGAGCATAAGAGAAAATATTATGGATTCAAGCTTATGCTCTGTGAAGCCAGAAAGATGGTAGTTAAGCAATAGACTCTACCAGCCCTTTATCGCGTCAAAGAATTC
Source organism: Abelmoschus esculentus (assembly GCA_035048815.1). Classification (NCBI taxonomy): domain Eukaryota; kingdom Viridiplantae; phylum Streptophyta; class Magnoliopsida; order Malvales; family Malvaceae; genus Abelmoschus; species Abelmoschus esculentus. The sequence goes on from JAUCBN010000032.1 coordinate 3,400,216, forward strand.
AAATGAAGCCACTTTCCATTTACCTCTATCATGATGGAGACTAAATTTAGTGTAAAAGAACATGCATGGGTCACCATAACTAGCACTATGGTTCATCCGATTTCAATCTTTGACATTACAGGACAGAGATTCTAAAAAAATTCAAAAGGCTTGTGATGTATGTTGTTAACAACCAGATTAAAAGTAATCAGTTCATGATGGGAGGTTTAAACAAGGTGGATTGAACTTAAAATTCAATGAGAATTACCATGGCATAATCTAAACTGTAGAATATAATCTTGTCATCTGCTGCCCCTGAGATACCTCCATTGCATGATCCATCGATGCATAAACTTAAAACTGTGTAGAGAACAAGAATAAAACATACTTTATTAACAAAAAGAAAAGGAAAGATAAAGCCTAATACAAGTGGAGTCCCTGTATTCTGGGTGGCACACCTGGCTCTGAGTGGAACTTCACAGAAGTTACAGGAATCCCAGGCTGACGTATATCCCACCAAAGAATGGAACCATCCTCATAACTAGCATATACATCAAACATATTCAGAGGTGACTACATCTTAGATAGTTATTCCAAAAGCCACCAACATATCAAACTCTCTAATTCAGCCTTCTTTCAGAACATTGATTCACAATTTTAAGAAGAATAAATCTTAAACAACAATTCTTATTCTACTTCTTGAGAATTATTGGAGAAGAATAACAAGGTGTTGCAGACAACTCTAGTGCAGTGGATGGAGATAACAGACACATACCCCGCCAAGACATTAAGAAAACCCTCTGATCTGGGTAGCAAAAATGATTCAACTGCCATGCACATTCCTGCTCAAAGAGTGATCATAATTAAAACACCTCAAGAATCAACAAGAAGCACAATGGTACACATAAAAATGACATTTAAAGAAACAAAACTTCCCATAGACCATTATTCTCAAATATGGACATGCATGTGTGTTCCTAAATAGAAAAAAAGAACTAACAGAACCAATTCCATTTCAAGATATTCCAATCACGGCGCTGAGTAATTAGCCAAATGTTTCCTAGAACTGATTTATCATTGCAAAAGTTGCCACGTACAGAGGTAAAAGTAATGAAATCATAAATCAACCTCTCTGCTTAATAGAAAAACTGGAAGAATTGGCAGAGTTGTATTGAGGTAGTCGTACGGTCCTTTCACCATTATTGAGATCCCAAAGCTCAACCTTAACATATAACGCATGGAAACAATCAGTAATAGGTTATACCCCAAATAAGCATAAAGAAAACAAGAGTAAATTGAATAGAAAAATAAATTCAAAAGGCGGCATATCGACCTCAGAAGATTGTTCTCCTGCAATAGCCACATACTTAAGTCCTTCAACAGATGTTTCTTCTGTTAATTCACCTTGAAAAGGATCTAGTAGGATAGCAGTGAAATCTTAAACAAACCATCAACATGTAAATCTGCTGGGAAACACAGTAAAAAAAGAGCAGTGGAAAGAGAAAATAATGGTAATTTTGCAACTTGAAAATTACTAGCCCTACACAATAAGTCAGAAGTAGGATGGTATAATTACATACGAAGGTGTCACCATGTCTCTAGAATCAAGTCCCACTATGAGTTGTTTGTTTTGAGAATCCATCCTTCAATTCCAGATTACAGCTTAACCCCTCAAATAGACCAAACTTGCTATATATTTAACAAGGAAAATCAAAAGATTTGATCCCAGAATATAATGTAGTAGAAGTGTCTGCTCTGAAATTGCAAGTATCAAGTATGATGATTTAAACAACAGTATAAGATATAAAAGTGAAACATGACTACAATCATTCCATTCCCCATTTCCATATCCACGTGAAGTTTCTATCACTTGTTTTCTACTTTATAAGACAGCACATTCAATGTCAGATCATCAGATGAGCTAAGTACTGATGATAAGGATTAATAGGAGAAAAAAAGAGTGGTCACTTGAGTCCATTTCTGAATCTAGAAATTCATCAAGAATCTAAGACCATGAAGTGAAGACTGTGTTGTTACAACATTTATGTCTAGAAGTAGCCTGAAGAACATAGACTAACCTTCAGAGGTGCTGGAACCCTTTTCTTGGTCTTTTTCCCTCTTTCCTATGCTATCACTGGGAAGTTCTATATCATTCGTTTCATTCCCTTGCTTTGTATTAGAAATAGGTTTCTTCACCAAAGAAAGCTTGCAAAAGTGGTAAGAACTTGTCGTGATTGTAAGCGAAGGTGTCCTGTCAAGAACCATAATAGTAGCAAGGAGAAATTCCAACTTATAAACAGTTATTGCAGATCAGAACCAAAATAATAAGTCATGAAGGAATTCTAATGATCCCTAATTTGCCGACACTTTATGTTCCCATGAAGCTCTGGTTAACAAAAAATAAAGAAAGCTTAATAATCAAATAATGCCTTAAATGAGTAGAAACATAAGAAACTAGATGGAAAACTTTTTGAAACAACAAAGTAGAAAATCACTTACAACATCAAGATAACAACTGACTGTCTCAATTCTCCATATTTTCACCTTTCAAAGAATTGTATACAAACTAACAAAACAATATAATTCAAAGGAAAAAGACTTTGATAATTTAATCTCTAAATTATTGTTTCCATTGGTTGACAATACTAGCCAGTTAATCTTTAAAAACAGTATGGACTGTTAAACTTCTTAGTTCATAGCATGGAAATTTAGGCATTTTATCGATACAAAGATTAGCTAACCATGTTTCCCTATGATACTTAAACTGCTCCAGAAATGACCAATAAGCCAGAACATTGATACCATTTTCAATGAAGAATAACTAGAGTTATTGTTTACCTTGAGAGACCTCCCTCTTCTATGTCCCAACACTTGACAGTTCCATCCCTTCCCTGACTACACATGTTACAGAGAGGGAAAAAACGTTTAGCTAATTATAATTCCAGAAACCATACATATAAAAGAGGAAAACCACCTTATAACTTTGTTGGCCCCCAACAAAGAACTACACGCAACAGATATAATCCCATGCGCAGCACTATGAGCCCTGTAAGGAAACAAAAACGATTAATCAGCCAAAAAAGAAAGGAAAAAATCAATGTTGTCGAAGAAACAAAGAGGTAAAAGGAAAAGAGAAATGAAAAGAATGAAAACATACCATGAAGATGATACCGTGCGATGCTGAATCGTATCCCAAATCCGCAACTCACCATCAGAAGAGCTGAAAAATAGAACAACACCCATTAATTTTGAGCGGAAACAAAAATTAAAGAAGAACGTTTAGAAAATAAGTTGGGGAGTTACCCGGTGAATAAAATGGGCCTTGAAGGATGGAAACAAGCATCGGAGACGGAAGTGCGGTGGCCTCTAAGCACAGCCACAGGGTCAGGCGGTGGTCTCTTGCTCTTAGAGCTCATTTCTTTCTAGTCCTTTTTTTGTTAGCTGGATGAAGAAAGAAAATAGTCCATTACATCAGAATAAGCCTAATTAGATAAGATCCTGCAAAACATTATCTTTATTCAGCAAATATCAAAACTTATCCTAAGGAAACCATGTAAATTTTTTCGTTAACCACTCTTAGCGTTTAAATTAAACCCCAAGAGACATCTTAATTTTATACTAAAAGATACAAAAATTTCACATTAGCTAGGCATTTTTATGAACAAAAGAAATTAGCTTTCATAAAATCTTACCAAATGCCGAGAGCAAAGCTTTGGCAAGTCAAGCTTTCACAGTTACGCAGTTGGGTGGAGAAGAATGCTTAATCTTAGAGAGACTGCATAGAATCTGCTTATTCTCTCAAACACAACGATGAATGTGTGAGAAGGATTGCAATAAGATTATAAGCAAGCAATGTACAGAATCAAAAAGGAGAGAAAATACAAGGAATCACTTACCAGAGATATGATGGGATACTGGGAAGTCGTCCCTTCACGAAGCCCTAAAGAGGAGAATGCCTCAAACCATTATTGCAGGAGCAAATTTCAAGTCAGTTTAGTTAGCTAAAATTTTCTATCAAAAATATTATTTCTGTTAATATTTCTCCTTTCTATTCTCTAAAGTGACCTTCCCTTCCCTTCTTTCTTAGCCACAGTTCATCGAACACTGGGTGAACTTCTGAGAAGAAAAAAAATCAATTTTTCACCGTTCATGAAGAGGCGAAAGCTTGATCATGAAAAGGAGAGAAGAAAGGTTTTATTTTTATGGTAAGCGGAGTAAGCCTGAACCTGCAAAGCTGCAACTGGCCTGGCTAATCCCGTTTTCTTTACCTGTGGCGGGTTTTTCCCCCCTCAATTCTTGAGCTTGTAAGATTTTTCACATTAAGGGCTCCTTTTAGAAATGTTCGAAATGAGCCCAATAAGAGAAGAGCCTTGTTAATAGAAAGCCCTATCTCCAGTTATTTGAGGTTGTCCTTGTTTCGCTACTTCTTCCTGGAAGGGAACCTTCAATTATAACTCTCTCCATCCACATAGTGTTTCGAAAATAATCAACCTTCTCAGATCCGATCCATTACTTTCATCGAGAAGAAAAATGGCTTCAACATTTAGCGGCGATGAAACTGCTCCCTTTTTCGGTTTCTTGGGTGCCGCTGCTGCCCTCGTTTTCTCCTGTAAGCAATTTCGATATTAGGTCTTCGTTAAAAATATGATTTTTTTCTCTTCTCTCTTTTATCTCTAAGGATCTGTGGGTTTTGGGTTTTGATCGGATATTTCGCAGGTATGGGAGCCGCTTATGGGACCGCCAAAAGTGGGGTTGGTGTGGCGTCGATGGGTGTGATGAGGCCAGAGCTGGTGATGAAGTCGATCGTTCCCGTGGTTATGGCTGGTGTGCTCGGTATTTATGGCTTGATTATTGCTGTAATCATTAGTACCGGAATCAACCCAAAGGCTAAATCTTATTACCTTTTCGATGGATACGCCCATCTCTCTTCTGGTCTCGCTTGTGGACTTGCTGGTCTTTCCGCTGGTATGGCTATCGGGATCGTTGGTGATGCTGGCGTTAGGTAATGCTTTTTTTCTCTTTGCTTAAACATTTCAGTTCATGTTTACGTGGTTTATGCTTCATGATCATATCAGTTTTATCACATTTTCTCTATAGAAACTTGGTATTATGTCTGGGGTTTTGATGTTAACCCTGCAAAGGAATCCCCTTTTTACTTGATTTTTATATCCAGCTTAGGAGAAATTTAATCTTGTTATATATCCTCTTAAACTAGTGGTATATGTTAGTTTTCTTCTTGTTTAAGTTGATATTCATGAGTACTGTTGTTGATGATTTGATGCTCTATTTTTGCAAGTAGTATTACTTTTAAACTCTTGTCTTGGCACGTATTGGATTTTGTAGAGCAAATGAACAAACTGAGATACTGTTAGGGTGCTCGCCAATTATGATTTGGGAGGAAAGATGAACGTTTTTTTAAGAATTTTTATCGTTTTCTATCCCTTAAAGTAGTGCTACATCACTGTCTAGTTCGTGTGCTAGTGTTCATTTTGTTTAAGATGATATCCGTTCCTTTATTTTTGCAATTGGAATTTGCAGAGCTAATGCACAACAGCCAAAGCTTTTTGTTGGGATGATCCTCATTCTTATCTTTGCTGAGGCATTGGCACTATATGGCTTGATTGTCGGCATTATTCTCTCTTCTAGAGCTGGTCAGTCCCGAGCGGAGTGATGGAATGCCTAATTCTTCGGTGACTCTTATGCTTGGGTTTGGTTCCTGAATAGTTCAATTCTTTTGCTGGCGGAAGTATATAAGTTTTATGTTATAGTATTTTCTACATAAAATTTCTTGGTTGCCAGGCTTTGAGCTTTTCTACAGATTGAGAAACTCGAGGGGCTGATGAATGATGATAGTAGATTAGATATATATTAGTTGTTTCAATAAAAGTTGTAAACCTTGTTTCGTTTATAAAGTTATGTACTTGTGGATCCTATGTTATAATGCTTGCATTAGTTCATTTGCTGGTTCTCCCTTTTCGTTGTTTCGAAATGCGAGTTTGGTGTGAATATGATGAGCTTTGGTATCTGAATTCTATATGATAGCGTGCATTGCATGTGAAAAAAATCTTAACCTTTCTGCAATCTTGTATTTGGTATCTGAAGATGATTAGATTCTGTGTTTAATTTTACTATCAATTTTACCTAGTGATGATGCACTGTACCCGGCCAAGTTAAGTTATCTACCAAAGTGGTTTTCAACAAGTGCACATCCTAATGCAATTGGAATGAGAATGGTTTAAATATGTTCTTTATTTAAATTTAACGTGCAGTTCTAGCGAAAATTAAAGATGATATTTATATTAGAATATTTGTGTTCGAATAATTATGTATTTTATTAAAAGATTTAGAAAAATTATGAACTATTGTTATATATTTGGAGTCGGCACATCAAATACAATAAAAAAATAAAATGATATATACAACTTCCGATTTTGTATTAGGAGTTGGAAAGAAATGAGAAGATTTCACCCCCATGAAAATATATCAACCTAGAAAGTCTTGTGCTCTACCTTCTATAACAATGGAGGAAGGACGTGCTTCCAACCGGTGGATTTTCGGGTTACGGATCGGGGCATGAGGCTGAGTCCAACTACCTCTTTGGGTGCTTGACCCGGTTCCGCAAGCCCCAGCAACTTAGCCACTAGAGCAGCACTCTGTTTCACATGGCCCATGTCCTGCGTCTTTGACCATATACGTTGGGATAGTTGTGAGCTCCTCTGCTTGGTGTTCAACGCAATGCCCCACTCCCTATACAGTTCCTCTTTCTGCTTTTTTGACAACTTCTTCTGTATTTGCTTGCACAACATTTTCCTCTCACGAACCAAGTCCTTCGCACTGCCACCACAAAACATATTCCTTTCAAGTAGGAACTATTTGTCCTTCTTTTTTAAGGCTTTATTTTTAGGTCTAGTCATTTCGAGTTCAATTTGAATATTATGATTGGTTCTAGTTATTTTAGGTTAAGTTGTTTAACCTTGTATGCTTTTAGAGCTATATGTGCATTATACTGTTCCAACTAAAGAAATCTTAAATTTACCTTGAAGCTGCAGCGTCAATTGGACAGTCTTTGAAACCTTTGCTTCCCAATGGCATTGAGTTCTTTAAGAAAGACAATCTTCTGAACTCGACCTCCATATAAATGGAATCAGAAGGGTCGCCTTTGAAAAGCATGATGAAATAGGTTCTGTGAATTAGAGGTACATTGCATGCATCCCAAAGTTCGATTATCTTTCTCTGCAAATTCTCGAATTCGACTGGCCAACTAGAGTGCAGTTTCACGGAATCCTTACTTTCTGCACAGTTCTCGGTCTTCTCCTTGGTTTCAGGGGCCTAGCATCCATAAACGTTCAAACGGAGATAAGGACAAATGTTAGTAGCCAATAATCACCGGTATAAGCCATAAATATGTGAAAAATGAATCATTCTAACACCTAATATAAAAGGTGTATTTCATCATGTAAGAAATAAGAAACACTAAACAAGGGAATGAGGTTCATCACCAAGTTCTGATCAATTTGCTTCTCTGGTTGCGACTTTGTCTCACTGCCACCTTCAGAAAGATCAGTGTATAAGGAAGTTCCCGTAGAATCACTGCCAGATAACTTCGATGGTCGTGGATGGTAACTGACTTCACTACAATTGTTTTCCCCATCTATATCTTTCACACTTTGTGCTTCCCCGGAGCCAATGCTAACTGAATTTTGAGAATGACTTCTGGACATCTTTCCATTTCTGTTGTCACCTTTCGGTCCAGAAAGTTTACCGGGAAGTTCTTTTGCACTTTGAAGGAGGTCCTTTTCAACTGTTGTGGAAGGGGTTCTGCTTTCATTATGTTGTGTGTTCTGTAAGTTAGGTGAAGATGGCACACTTGTGACAATCGCCCTGCAACTTCTGCTTCTGCTCATGGTCATGGTGCCAGAGCTAGTTCCATCTAATGCAGAAGGCGAATCCACTAAAGTGACTAGAAATTGGATGGTCTTCTGCAGCTCCTGTATTTTTTGTTTCAGTGTCTCGTAAGTTTCATCTTTATTAACATGACTTGATTTCATATCTCCCTTTTCATTTTCTTTCATGTCTATTTTTCCTTGATTTTCCTCAGGATTACTGCAGAACCCATCGCCTTCCTTCTTCTCAAAACTTGAATCTGTCCCAATTATTTTCCCTTCAATATCCTCAGGAGCACCACGGGATACTTTTTCTTCCTCTCCATCCGGAATAGCTGATATATGATCCGTTTTTATTTCCTTGATAATGGGCTCCGTCTTGGTTGGTTTCCCTTCCTGTTCCATGAGACCGATTGGTAATTCATTGGTTTTGAGGGTTAATTCTCCTTCATTGTTCTCAAGAATCCAAGAGGAAACATCTTTTTTTTCATTCACCTTAATGTTAGATTCTTCAAATTCAATGCATCGAACTTCCTTGCAGTTATCTTCGGACTCTTCAACCATTTTTAAAGCAACCTCATCGAAGCCGTTTCGTGTATCAAGTCCAACCAACATTTGAGTGGTGCCATCGGTATGGCATTCCACTTCATTGCTCTCTAGAGGAATCAGATATTGGTTGTTGGTCATAGGCACACTTGATGCAACAGTATCCCTTTGCTTGCTGTAATCAACAGTACAGGGAGCATTGGCCACTACTAATTGATTTGATGTTGAATATTCTGCACTTGTTAACATTTGAACTTCTCGAACTGATAGTAGCAAATTCTCAATTCTCGATTGAGCAAGATCACGTTGTCGAGTCAATTCTTCCATCTCTCTGGCCATCTGTAGATTCTCGAAAGAGAAAAAGCAATAAATCGTCTAACTGAGGGTATACTGCAATTGCAACATGCTTTATCTTATTTCCCTAAGTTCTTTTTTCTCTTTTGTATTTTCTTTTCGATAACAGAAGTTGAACATAAAAGTTCCCAAATCACTTGAAGAATCCAAATAACAGATCTAGTGATAACTACAAAAGGCCAGGGTCTATATGATATTTACTTCTTATTTTTCTTAGATGCAAGATATCAAACTTGAATGGAAAATGGGTTTGTATTCCTAAAGTCATATAATCACCTGCTCAATGAGTAGCTCTTTCTCTCTCAACAAATTATCTGCATCCTGTTTGAGTGGTGATGCTCCCCTGCACTTCATTTCGTTCTCCAGTCTAGCCAATTCTCTTTGCAATTGCTTTACCAATGCCTTATCAGACATAACTAAATTGACTTGTGCATTGGTTGTTACCTCTTTAGCACAATTTGCAAATGAGACTGTGTTTCTCGATTGTTCAACGTGACTACGGTCAGGACTCATAGTGCAAATGATGGCTGTTCTGGCATTGCCTCCTAAGGCATTCTGGAGTATGCGTGTTAGTTTAGAGTCTCTATAAGGCACATGGCTATTTCTTCCTTTGCTGCAAAATATATTGCTATGTAAATTTGCCATACACAATGTAAGCTATGTTTATGAGTTGAGGATACAGTCTCTATAATATTTGTATAAAAGAATTTGAATAAAACAAAGTTATCCAACCTTACTTTACGAATCACAGTTCCAAGAGTTAATAAGCTTCGATTTATGTGGCAGCCTTCTTTCAATCTTGCACCAGCAGATAAGGTCTGAGAGGCACGCTCGCTTCCAGCTAGATCAATAAAATTCTGCATAAGAAAAACCCAATTAGACTTTCCTTGATCCAGCTAAATTTTGAATAGTGTTGTCTTATTTCATCGATTCCCATCTGAAACAAGACAAGTGCTTTTTCTATAAGAAGTTAACAATATTATACCACAGAAGCAGAAAGAACACTTGGATTTTCGGCTCCAGCATAATCACGAGCAGAACTTTCAATTGTCTGCAAATTACATCATTGAACTCAGCTGTAAGACTATCACCACATAGATAAAATGTTTACTAAAGTAAGGATGCCTACCAGCCGCAAAATCTGATGTGATCTCGAGCTAGTTTCATTCAAAGCGGTCTCTCCTATCTGCCTTTGAGCTGTACAAAAATATGCCAAAATGCATTTAAAATGCCACCCAGTGAAACAAATAAAACGAGATGGACAAATTAGTCAATTACAAACAATTCACCTTCACAGATTGAAAGGAGCTCCTGAAGATGTTCCTTGTCTCTTATAATCTCCTCAGTTAGTCTCTCCACAACGGTTCCCCTCTGTTGAAGTGAAAACAACGGTGGACAAAGGTTAATGCTCATGCAAAATGACGACCAGAAAGGTACAGAATGGGGAAAATTTTGACCTCTGGGTCATCTAGGAGTCTGAGTGGGGTACTATCCGAGCTAAGGAGGTCTCTCACAGCTTCATTATATATCTCCATGGCAGAGAATTTCACCAAAAATTCTCTTTCTGGATGCTAAGATATTGATCAGAACAAATTGTCATTTCCATGCAACATAAGAGAGTGAAAAAGGTTATCCAAAATTTATCATTACCCTTTCTATGAATTCATATATATCCTTTACTGCATAATCAGTGATCCCTCTCATCGTATATGTCTTTCCACTGCTTGTTTGCCCATACGCAAATATGCTTGCTGAATAGAATAAAAACAGTAAAATCATTTACATTATTATATGGTTAGTCCTATAGATACCCGGAAATAGGGGGAAAGGAAGAGGAAGAAGAAGATTGCTTTACTTACAATTAATACCATTTAGTACTGAAAGGGCTATGTCTTTGGCTCCTTCCTCATACACTTGACTCGTAGGGCAGTTACAGTCAAATACTCTGTCTATTCAAAAAAAGAAGAGAAAATTACAATGAATAGATATCGATCTTGTCATGTATGCACAATCTGAAATTGTCATTCTCAGTTTTTTAACCTTGAACACATCTCCATGAATTTTGATCCTACATCCTTACTCACAAGAATGAACTCTAAATAATGGATTCCAATTGTTTCACATTGAACAACTTATGAATTCTCAAAGAAGACGATTCCTAATTATTCATTGAACTCTGGCCGGTCGTAACAGTTTAATAATTAAAGCAGAAGCAACTCTTATTCACTATGTTCCACAATGGAGGAAGAGGGAAATGCTTACCAAATGTGTATGCGGCAGGGTACATGGCACGTTCAGGCAAGTTGTTCTTGAAAACGATGGTGTTATCGTTAATGCATTCCCAATCAGACAAACCATTTCGTGCTCTCTCTTTATCGTTCAATGGTCTTAATCTAACGGAAACTAAAATTTTCTCCCCTTCATGATATAATTCCGCCCCCTCATTCATTGTTTCCGTTTCTCTCTAATCCCAACCCTTGTATTTTTCTTTCTTTTTTCACAAAGAAATCATCGAAGCTTGCTGGTTTCAGGGGAGGAAAGCATGTTTACCATCTGAACCTCCCTAAAATTTCCTTTGAACGCACTTTATATAAGCTTTAGAGTCAGAACTCTTGTCGTTCCCTCCGTTTCGAAGCCTTTTTCGCTGTAGTTCCATCTCTCGGGACAAATATCAAACACTTGTATGTCTCATTAATCCTTCCAAATCAAACTTAAGAATTAACATCAATGTTAATGGTGAACTATAAGCAATTCAAAAATTCGAACAAGATGCGATTCAAACAATCCTCTTACCTTGGAGCTTCAAATTCAAGAATCGAAACATGAAGAGAAAATCATATCGCAAACGCTACAACTCTCAAATCAAATCAATCAATCAACAGTCTGTCAGTAAAATTAATGAAAAATGAAACGAATGAATGAGAGGTTACTAAACATAAAATCTCTCCTCTTGTTTTTAAACAGAGGAGGAACGCATTTGTGGTTATTAAAGATGATCCAAGAAAAAACGTTCTGAAAACAGCTAAAATTGGATGAATCAAATTCCGCTAAATCTGAGAAAGAACGAAGAGAAAGAAACAAATTATTAACTCTCAACTAAAAGTTCAAACCATCTCTCTGACTCAACAGTTGATTTTGGGAAGAGAAAGAGAGTGGAAGAAGAAGAATTTGGCAATGGCAATGCCAATGGCCCTTGTTCTTCCCTCTCTTTCTGAGTTGGATCGGTACCCGCCTTTCAAATATAACCGCTGTTTCCAACTATAATAGGAGCATGGACTATTACTGTTTTGACCTTTTCATAACTATAATCAATGGGAAAAAAATGGGTCGTTCCCTACATTAAATGATTTTTACGGTTAAAGTATGAAATATATTAAAAGTTCATTTTAGTCCATTTACTATAAAATATAACATTTTAATCATTGTACAATATCTAGGTGTGTCGTATCAAAGTGTTTTCACTTGATAATTTCAGAATTTATTTTATTTTATTTAAAAAAATAAATTTTCTATAAAAAATTTAAAAATAATTATAATACAACATGATAGAGCTGTAGTTTTATCTTGTGTCTGTATTATCTAAAATACTTTCTAGATTTAATAATTAAAATTGATAAAAAAACTTAATTGATTAAATTTCTTGATTTAAGAGATTAATTTTTTGTTGAAAATCTTAATCCACCAATTTACATTACACTATATTTTTAGGCCCAATTTTCGTATGTGCAAGTCCAACACCTCAACTTGGGTCTTACGAGCTCAATCATATATCATGATTTATAGAGAAAGATCTTAAAATTTTAAGTCAAAGAATAAAAAAAGCATAAAATGTAGCTTTTTGATGCCGACGTTGAGCACTTAATGATTTGATTGGTTGACTAATTTTGATTGAGATATGAAAGTTTAGTGATAAATGGAAATTTTTGAAAGTTAAGTGACGAATTAGAAACACAATGAAGATGAGTGCTAAAATTAGAAACACACTAAAAGATGAGTGACTAAACATGTATTTTACTCATATTTTTAATTATTAGTCAATTTTTTTATAGTTTGAAAATGATTACAAATTAGTATATCTTCATACATATTCTTAATTATTTTATGATATATACATTTTACAGACAGAATAATTAAATTCGAGATTTTTAAGATAATATTATCTATTTTTTATTCGAACCGCTTGTTAGATTCTTATTGATCGATTTCTAAATGTAATAATTCAAACTTTCAAGTCATAATTGTGTAATAATAGATAATAATATCAAAATTACTATTAATTGTATGAAAATAAAAGTGATAACACATAATTTGTTCGTAAATTAAAATCAATGGTAAACGACATAAATGGTCCCTCAATTATACATCAGTTATCTTTTATATCCTCTGACTATCAAATATTACAAATTAGTCTATTAACTAATTTTTTTAATAAAATCTAAACTCGTACCATTAAAAAATTGACAGAAAACTTAATAAACGTTAACTTGCTGAGTAGACCTAAATAAATGTTTTTTAATCCAATAACTTTCCATAGGTATTAACCTTTAAAAACCCTAATTTTTTAATCCAATATTTCCCATCACCACCTGACGTGATTGACGGCTTCGATAATATTCCCAATCCCGGCTTTTACTTTGGTTCGAATCATAACAACTCTTTCTCGGATTCTCCGAAGTGCTTCTCCCAGATTCCAGCACCCACAGACGAAAGGGATATGGGAATTATGTTTGTTGATATGATTGACATCGTTGGCGGGGGTGAGAACTTCGCTCTCGTCGACGTAATCGATGCCAATGGCTTCGAGAATTTGGGCTTCAACGAAATGACCAATTCGAGCCTTGGCCATGACTGAGATAGTCACGGCTTGCTTGATTTTTATGATGAGTTGAGGGTCACTCATCCGAGCTCGTTTTTAGATCCTTATTGCCGAAGTTTTACGCCGAGCATGTTAACCCCAAGACCTGGAGAGTTTTTAATTTCTTTGGCAAAAGATACATTGTTACTGTAAATCCTAGAATCATGGCGGAACCATTTGGAAAAACAGTTTCAGGAGCCGACATGGTTATTGTAACAGAGTTGTATGTCACAAAATCAGGCAGGGCAACTGGGTTTACCATGAACCCAGGAATTCTCATCGAACAACACAAAAAGGCTGTCATCTTGAAGGAATTTGTCACAAGTTTACCAGATTTGGGACTGGGAAACATGGAAACTTCAAATCTCTTCGTCGGTGGCGAAAGTAACGGTGGGTCTGCCGGGAGGGAATTTAAGCACGGCTTGAGAAATGAACACAGTATCACGGCGTGGTTCATCGTGCACCCAATAAAAATTCCGTCCATTAACTCGGTCACCTAAACCGCCGCCAACGACATGGAATGACCCAAGTAAATGATCGTGTTGTCGTAAGTGAAAAAGTCCTTGAAACAATCGGGTACATCTTTTCCGGAGGCATAATGTGATTTAACGGAAACTTGAGGAGCTTTGGCCACTAGGAAGTCTATTAATACAAATTATGGTTTTTTTTAAAGGTTAATACTTATTACGTGAAAAGTTATTGGAATAAAAAAAATTATTTAGGGTTACTCGGTAACTAACTCAACAAATTAACGTACACCTAAGTTTTTCGTCAATTTTTTAACGACACAGGACCAGTTTGTATTAAAAAAGTTTATCAATGAACCAATTTATAACATTTGATAGTCAGATGATATAAAAGATAACCAAAGTATAATCGAGGGATCATTTATGTAGTTTACCCTAAAATCAATGATGAATTAATTTATTTTGTTATTTATTTATTCGTGATCGTGTTGATCTCCTCTATCATTATTTGAGACGTTTTATCTCATAATTCATCGCATGACGTTTTTTAATTCGATTTTTTATTAATATCTTATAAATTTTCTCTTTTTATTTGTATATTAACATCATATGCATGTATAATTTAACGTAAATTTTTTAAAAAAATTAACGTAAAATCACGCATTCATCGTTAAAAATCCAAAAAAAAAAAGAAATTTGAGGGTTCTGTGCAGCGCACATACTGCACACCCTACATGTTTCTGCTTTGAATTATTTTAGTATATGTGTGTGTCACGAGATTAGACTTTTAAACCAGTTAATCCGTGCGATCAAATAACTCGCGGCCCGTGACATGTGTGTGTTCGGCTCATGGTCGAACCTTTCGGCCAACAACCCCGTACTCCTATTGACTAACGAGTAGCAAGTATCACGTTCAAAACGGGTGAAATCAAGAAACCATAATGGACGTAAATCATAAAAAGATTTCTTGTCTTGGCACGACAACAATGTAAACATTGAGTATGAAGTGACATATGAAAAATACCAACAAGACAACAACAAAATTGAATTTTTACGTTTACGGATGGCAATTGAGTGAGAAATAATATGAACAAATATTATTTTTAATTATTTTTAGATTATTAAAAAAAATTAACTTATAAAACAACAATAAATTTAATTTTTTGTTTAGAGAAGACAATCAAATAAAAATAATTAAAAATAATATAAATTCGAATCAATATGATAGAAATAATCAAAATCTTTTCCAAAAAAACGAAGAATATTATATTTGCATTGTGTGCATCCTCCTGGAAATATCAATAGGGTCCCGATATTTTACAATAATATATATATATATAATATGTTTGTCATTAGGTTATATTATAGTTTTAAAATGGTTTATATATTATTAGTAAAATTAAATTTATTGTTTATGTTTGTAATTTTATAGATTTTAAGATAACACCGTTAAAAAATTAATCCACCAAAATTTAACATACGATTTTATTTTTATAAAAAAATAAAAAAAATTAAAAGTCTTAAAATTTTAAAAAAGTTGTAGATCTTTAAAACTCTAAATCTTAAAATCTTAAACTTGACATCATTATCGTTTTCAATAGCCTCTTTGGACCTCGCCACCACAGTCGTCTGAGATCACTACCCATTTCTCTTTATCACCCGTCGCGAATAACCGATGAGTTGTGTACTAATCAAACATTGAACGATTAGAGTTTTTGTGTTTATCGTTTGATTCACACCCTTTCCGTTTGTTACCAATGAATATGATAGATGATTGAGAAAATGAATTATGATCTCAAGAGACAACGACGATAATTTTTGACGAGATCATTGACAACAATATTAACATTAAAATTAAGTTTTTTAGGAATTATAAAAATTTTAGGACTATTTTATAATTTTTAAAATTTTAATACATTGTTTAATTTATTTTAAAAAATAAACAAAAATATCGTGTTCAACCAAAAAAACATTATACATATATATTTATAAAAGGTGTATAATTTGCGTAGTTATATTTGAATAAATTTTTAATTTTCATATATTAAATTTTAGATATTTTTAAGTGCAATGAATATATGATTTTATAAATTGAAATTGAAGATATATTTAACCAGTAAAATAATAAGCTTGGGGTATGGTCGTACCCGACAATCTGCGTACGACAAAACCAGACCATCCCTTTCCTTATCCGATCCCATCATCAATACTCGGTCTTCACAATTATCATCTTTCCCTCTCTTTTTTTTCTTGTACCTTCTTACAGTCATACATCTCTCCCGACCAAAAGGGTGATTGATTGTTCTTTGGACTGTCTGTTGACACACTTTCCATGACATGCCACAGGAGCTAGAATATTTGAAAGATGGGAAAATTACTAAAACTTGAAAATTTTCCATTGATATTTACAGAGTAATCGAAGAAGAAACATCAAACTGAAATCAACTTAGCATGAAAATACAATGAAAAAGAAAAGGCAAAGATAGGAACTTGAGTTCCTTGTCTGATGATACTACCAAAGAGGTCTAGATCTCTTGGATCCAACGGCTGGGCTGCTGATCTGTGGAACTGTAAATGCATCATTTGTCCATCTCTGGTTAGCTTTCATGCTTGTAGTATCGTTTGTATCTTTGAACCCAATTGGCCCCACGATTTGTGAAGAATATTGGGGAAGATAAAGGGAAGATGGTGACTGGGGAACCCAAACACCTAAACTTTCTTGTGAGGAAGATGTCATATTGCTTTCAAGAGTATCAAAAAACGGCAGCATCCCATCATCATCATCATCACCCTGATAAAAATTAGACAAAAATCCCAATGAAAAAAATCGCATCTTTCAAAGATTGTTGAAGAATGGAGAAACCAATAGATGAATGATGGATGGATGCAGAGTGCAGACCTTACAGAAACCAAAGGGAGGTCCACAGGAATCAAGGAAATCTTCAACTTGCCACCCTGGTATCGTCTCTGTCAAGTACTTAGATATGCTACTAGTTGAACCATCTCCTTCATTTGTTAACAAGTTGTTTTCTCCATTGCTTTTGTTAACCACAGCTGCTGCTGCTGTAGATTGGTTGAAATTTGATGGAGAACTGGAGACATGGTTCTTCATCCATGATTGAGACCTGAATTCAGGGACTGAATCACCACCGTTGGATGGTGTGTAAACAACAGATGTTGAGGAAAGTTTAACCCCTGTAAGAAGGAACCTGTTATGTTTCTGTGTAAGTTCGTTTGCCGAGTGAATTGGAAAATCACATTCTCTGCATAGAATTGCTCTATCTTGTTGACAAAACAAGAAAGCTCGTTTCTCCTACAAAAACAAAACACCAACTTCAACAAAATTCAACACAAGGATGAAGATTATATGTAGAAAATAACCAGAGGAAGTACATGACAAATATCGCAAAGAGGGAGTTGTTTAGAAGAGCAAGGATGGAGGAGGGTAAAACGTTGGTGCTTAGAAGCAAGCTTGTCGGCGTGGTGGATGTGGTGGTCACAGGCATTGCAGAGGGAGGCCTCGTCGGCTGCGCAGAACAAGGTGGCCTCCTCTTTGTTACAAACATCGCACTGAATCTTCATTTGTTTTTGCCAATCTCTTTGCCTGCAAGAAGAGGGTTATAAGCGTGTATGTTCCGAGTAAATAATAGTAAGGATAGGAAAGAGACGGGAATCTGGGTAGATTGCCTCACTTTCAATTGTGATTTTTGTTTCTTTCTTGAATTTTCCAATTAAGTTGCAGTGAAAGTTGAAAAAATAAAACAAATATTATATAATTGCTTTCCGTCAAACCTGCAATAATTGAAAGAATAATTTTATCTCTAAAAAATTAAATTTTGTTTTGTTAAAAACTAAAAAAAAAACGTTAAAAATTATACCTTATAAAAATCAAACACATTTTTTGACTCAAAGGATATTATTTTCGTAAATATTATTTTAATAAATAATTATTTATTAAAAAATCGACAAGATTCGTGGTGATGGTTCCATAATAACTTTGATGATGATTTAATTTTTTTAAATCTATGATTTATATATAATTTAATATTAATAATTATTTATCGGACAACTACAAGTAGACATGATCAAATACGAATTGAGTAGTGAACATCCAATTGGGCAGTAGATGTAAGGATCAAAACTGAAAACCTAGTGAAGTACGTGCTTATCTGTTAAAGTTGTAGTGTATAGTCTGAATAAAGATCTAAAAGACTTTTCCAACATTCTTATTGCAGATTAGCTGCAATCTCAATAAAGCTTTGTAAAGGTCATCTCAAAGTTAAAGTGTATAAATACGTGTTTGGCAAGCTTTTATTGCATGGATGAAGCTGGGGGTTTTTGGTGGGCAGGGTGAGTGGCGATCCCACCCAATTTTGATGATGATGATTTAAGAGTTGGACCACACAATACCTTCAAAAAGTTGAGCATAAATGAAGGGTTATGTCCCCTGCCTGCTGCCGCTGAGTAGTGCCCAAAAGGTTTTGGAAAACAATGCTTACATACACATGTATAGGAACCACATGCATGCTTGATGAACCACCTCCTGTGCTCTGTGTCACATCTATACCATCTAAACCTGGATAGACATACCGTACTAACACTTAAAAAGAAACACATCCTAGACAAGTCAGTCTTCATAGCATCTTTAATTAAAGATTTATCTTAAAAATCTCGTCTTAGTATGCATCGGGTAACATAATCATTGAATCTCGTATTCCGCAAGGCCTAGCGAATACTAGTAGTCAACCTCTTATTCTCAGCACGAGTGCGATATGGAGCCTTTGGGCCCCAAGCCGTCCCTAAGAACTCTTTCTAGAGAGACATTGTGTCATCCGTTTAATCCCAATGCCCGCACACCTAGGTCGACTTGAACCTAGGAGAAAGTCACTTACGCCATAGTAACTCAGTTGTTAGCACATGACGAGAGGATAATAAAGACCCAACACCAGATCACTTTCCCCTAAAGAATTAACAAAACTTATTAAATATGACACGAGTAGACGTTACTTTGTCCCAAACAAAAACACTTTTTGGACAGGCTCTTCAAACCTTTAAAAAACTTTCCAATTTGCATTATGACTTGGTTATTCCTCAGGGAATGCTCATATCATTACTCAGGTCTACAATTACTCGATCCTGAATGAGTTTATTCACGCAGGATCGCAATGCAATAAGAAACATCTTTGGCACTTTCCTGGGAAGATGACAATTTCAAAGAACGCTGGTTTCAAAGTTTGGAATTAATTAGTCCCTGTGACTGCGATGACAGTTACTTTTTGAGGACTGCATCTGTTAAACCGACAGCTATCAAATATCGTTGATCTGTTTCCGACATCTTCATCGAATGTCTGTGGAAACTCCGGCTTCAAACTTAATTGTCTTAGGTTTTGTTTTAGCATTGTTGTTAACAGAGCCTAAGGTCAAATGTTATTTTCTCTTCATAAGATAGTGATGGTAAAATTTATGCAGTGTATATATAAAAAATTACTTTATTTTTAAACTATCATTCCTTTTCTTTCAAATGTGTTTGGACGTTCATCAGTCACTCGCAAAACCTTCATACTAACAAGAAATGGTAGAAAATAATTGAGCTTTTAATCTGCATATACAATAAAATGGTTGATATTGTCAATTTGTGAATGATTTCAGTTCAGTTTTGGAAGATTACCATTGAATTTATATAATCTTCTGTAGCTAAGCACAGTTCTAACATGGGACTCACGACCTTAACATTTTTCTCTGTTGTGCTAGTCAAAGACTGCTTCACACAATTCTGGTTCGTCTCGAGGATTAATGGGACCTCTCTCACTAGCTTTCTGACTCTGATAATGATCTTGTATTCATGAAGATAACATATTGCCACGTTCTTTGTTTCCTATCGAGGACGTGGTCGATTGGCATAGCTGTCTAGGGAAGACAACATCTTCATTGCATGGAACTTCTGGGTCCTCGATGTTTAAAGAGCAAGAAGAAAGGTCTAGAACCTCTGAATTGCAAGGCACAGGTCCATCCACAGGGAAAGCTCCTGTAACTTCATCTGATTCTGTGAGGCCTGAGCAACAAACTTCTGCAAGATCATCTTGACTTTCAATTGTCATTGCTTCAGTCATCTGATCTAGATCACTGTTGTTTGGAGAACTTGCCAAAAGTGAGCTCAAACCATCAAAGAAAGACTTATCAATCACATGATTCGCATCAATGTCTGAGAAAAAAAGTTCATCGTTCATAAGGGTGTTGGTTATCTCCATCAAATAACCTTCCGTGTCAACCATTGGAATTTCTGAAGCTTGACATGGTATTTCTGATTCGATCTGGGAATCTGTAATGACAACATTATGTCCTGACACATGATCCGCAGGGGGTGCATACATATCTACTACATGAAGGACTGTTTTCCCAAAACCATCGTCAGTGGGAATAGCCGAGGCAGACAAGCCTTCATCAGTTCTACAAACTGATAACCCATACTCCACAATCGGTGAGTTGAAGACCTGGTTACCCTCAAACCCAGAACATATATCCTCTCCATCGTTGTTAATCGAAGATGAAGGTTTTGCCATTAAATCATTATCCTCAAACAAACTGTGCACAGGGAATTCCATGGATTCGTGCAATTCCACGATACCAGAGCCACTCTCAACAAGAAGCAGTGCATGAGGACTTTCCTGTATTTGAGGAAAAGGACAATGCATGACATTCATGTTTGTTTCTTGAACTCCAAAATGATCTGAGAACGGATTTCCAGGCAAAGGTTCAACTTCGAGCCCAACAGAGTTGCTATCATTAGGTTCATCGAAGAAATTCGGGCCATCATTTCGATTCTTTTTACATGATGAATAGTCACCACTATGCACACTCTCAGACTTTCTCTTCCCAGGCAAGGTTTTGCTATCATTTGAATTCCCTTCTCTGCTAGAAGCAGAATGTTCAAACTCAATCATGCAAGACGAGGTCTCCTCGGAAATAACCGGATCACAAAGGAGAGAATCCCAACGAGATTGCAGTTCCATAACAGTGAATTTTCTAGAGAACTGCACCGCACCCTTCGCAATAGATTCAAGAGAAACACCAGCCTAAAAACAGATATGAAGAAGTATAATGAAACATTCCGACGTACAAACATAACTGAAGAAAATTGAATTAGCACAATCCCAACCGAACAATTTAGATCCCCCTGTCCAGTTTCATCAATATTCTAGGGGTCTATGAACAGAAACAAATTCATGAGTCTACAAAACATGATATATTCCAAATTTTAACACTTTGACATAGCCTAGACAAAGTGTACAATTATTATACTTTCAACATAACAATCCACTCCATTGATAATTGCAATCATAATACAAGTTCTAGATTCTTTCAACTCTTCGAATGATAAATGCCTTATCTTGCAAAGATTCCATGCTCAATGGCTAACACAATATACCCAGAAGACAATGGCTTATATCAACATGACTAAAATATACACTCAAATAAGTCCAAGAATTCTAATTACTAAAATATGATAGAAGCAGCAAGGAAAAACAAAACCCATTACAATTCAGCTACTAGAAAATCAAAGAAAACACGAATATGTAGTTGTCTCCGAATTAGAAAATAATACAAACAAAAGGGATTCGAATGTGAAATTACAACCAAAAAAATCATTAAAAAATACCCCCAAAACTTAATACCCCGTTTAAAACCCGAGTAAAAGAGAAAAAAGTATGTACCTCCATAGCGTTCTTCAACAAAAGGTCATCTTCAGGTATCCAAGAGGGGGCGACTGGAGCCATAGCCCCCATCTATTTGTAACTCAACCAAGCCCGGAAAACCCCTTCAGACCCTTTTTGGTTTCACACCCTCTTCTCCGAACAGTCGTCTGGGTTCTCTCCAAGTGTTTTACTTGAAAACAAATAGCGAAAAAAGAACGAGAAGAATGTGGGGTTAAGCCTAAATGTCTCGAAGCAAAGAGAGTCTGAAAGCAGGGTGGCGCAAGAGGTTACTGTCGAATGTGTGGACTGGCGACACAGCTTTACACTCAAATCCGAGTGTCGTAAAGGAATGTGCAACTATGTCTGTACCTAGAACAGGGTTTTGGTTCTTGGCCTCCGCTTTCCTTGCTTTCGGTAAGTTCCTTTAGGCGGCGACAAGGATATAGGCGGTTGCTTGCTTGCAGCGCAGCGTAATTGGGTTTGACCTTTGACTCAAAGAGTCCGTTACCCAATCGATATTATATGACGGAGTAATTAGGGGAATTTTGTATATTTTAGAAAATAGGGAAATACGGTGACCTACTTGAATAAGGACTTAATTGTAAGAGCGGGGAAAATAATACAGTCAGAAAAATGGACTAAACTGAATGAAGATGAAAATTTCAGTGGCGAGAACGGAGAAAGAGGGATACTTTAAAATATTATTTTCTTTAAAATTTTAAATTGTACCGTATAAGATTAATCTCGTTAATTTAAAATTTCATCATTTTGATTGCATTTAAGATTAATCTTGACGGTTTAAAATTTAAAGTTGTACCATTTAAGTTTTAATCGAAACTAGCGGAAAACCGCCCTGTGAATATGATTTTAGTTTTTTAAATATATTTATTTTTGTTTTATTTATTAAAGTATTGTGTTTATTATAATATTTTAAAAATCAGATTCAGTTTAATCCGATTATAAATAATAAATTGCAAAATGAACGTTTGTGTGGGAGGATCCAACTTCAAATATTTTAGGGTAAAAATAAAAATAATATTATTTATAATCGAATTCAGCTGAATGTGAGTTTTAAAATATTATAACAAATATAATATTTTGAAAAATAAAATAGAAATGATGAAAAAAATTAAAACTATATTTGAATAAAAATTTTAGTCTAAGTCGCTTTCTTTAAAAATTTAAATTATGCCATTTAGGATTAATCACAATTAAAATTTCATTATTTGGATTGTATTTAGATCAATAAAGATAATTTAAAATTTTATGATTTAAGATTAATCTCTATAACTTAAAATTACACCATTTAATATTATTTTGGTTCAAGCCGATAGGTTCCACGTAAAATAATTAAAATCTTATTTAATAATCAGCGGATAATTAATAACAAATTACGATAGTTAATTGTTTATTTGATTAATAGATTATATAAGAGTGTTTGATAAAAAATAATTTATAATTAATATTTTGATTATTTAAATAAATAAAATAACATATAAAACATGATTATATTAGATACTTATTTAAATAATTTATTATTTATTAATGTTTTATATTTATTAATATTAATTAGATTATAAAAAATAATTTTTTAATATAACGTTATTAAGCACATTTGAAGAATTTATATATTAATTTATTATATTATAATATAATATAATAATTAAATAAAAATATAAATATAAATGTGCAAAGAAAAAACAAAAAGATATTAGTTTAAAAATATTATAATTAAATACTTGAAGAAAATTAGATCTTTAATTTTGAATTTTAAAAAAATTAAGGTCTTTAATAATAAATATCCGAATAAAATTAAATGTATAAGTATAAGTATAAGTATAAAAATAAATAAACCTCTAATAATAAATGAAACAAATTAAGCCTATAAATAATATAAAAATATATTTTATAAATATAATTGATTACAAAAAATGACCCTGACGATTACTTTTTTGTCCAACTCCAAACTCAGATATGACTGTAGATCTAGAGTCTAAATTATCTGTGTTTTTATCATAGTTTTATTTATGCCCTACTTTAAATTAGAGATTTGGGGTATAAGGTTTAGGATTTTAGGTTAGGGGTATAGAAAATTAGGGGTAGGGTGTATTTTTTTAGAGTTAGGGTTTAGGGTTTAAGATATAAAAAATATGAGTTAAGATTTAAAATTTATTTTTTTTATAAAATAACAAAGGAGACACAAATGAGATCATGAGAAAGGGATAAAAGATTTTTGCTCATGGATTTAACATGCATTTTTTAAATAAAATTATCATCGACGACGGTTGACCCTGGCCTTCCGAACTTTTAAAATTTATTCCTTTCTAATATTTGACCCCTACAAAGTTTAAAATTTATTATTCTGTTTTTAATATTTTAATTAAGTTCACTTCTAAATTAAAAAATATATATTAAGTCTCAAAATTTCTAAAAATTTTAGTTATTTTTTTTTAATTTTACATTATACTTTTTTATTAATTTTTGAAAATTTTAATTTAGACCTTTAAATTTTTAAAATTTTCAATATCCTCCCCTTATCGCCACCCAAGTTGAAAGTAGGGAAACCTTGTGTTAAAGAGGGAAGTTGGTTAGTCTCACACAATTGTGTATATTGTCTCTGGCTGGACGGAGAAATTATATTACGGGTAAGTCTCATCACATGTTTATAAGATTAATTATTAAAAATTATTTATATCATTATTTTTTTCATATCATATATTTTTTAAGTGAATCTTCACTTGAAAATTGTTTTAAAAATAAATTAACAGTAAATATAAGTAAAAATTCACTTTGAAAAATATGACATAAAAAATGATGATATCCATATTTTTAGTGGTTGGTCCCATAGATGACGTAATAGAACTTACCCATGATATAATTTCTTGTCTGCATGGGTTGATAACACTGTTTTATTATTATGTGTGATCTTTATAGTATCTGTTATTCCAGGAAAGTATGCTCTAATTGATTCCCTTACCTTCTTGAAATCTTTATCAAGGTGAAGCAGACGGATTTGGGGATTTCTTACTCAATGTTTTGTTTCTTCTCAGGTTGATCGAAAATGCCATACTGGGCTTTGTATGACAGAAAAGATTCCTGAGTGAGGAATACCAAGCTGTAGCCTGTAGGGATCAACAGACTGGTTGGGTCAGTGTTCTAGATGAGTGGTTGGGGCCTGGGTAAAGTGGATGAAAGCTCATTTGTTGAATGAAGAGAAGCCATTCAAATGAAAACCAAGCCCATTGGACAAGGAAGCTCAAAACCTAAAAAGAATGAAAACAAGAATTGAGATACAATACAAAGAATGAGCTGACCGACCATTAGGATGGTCTATGTTTAATCAAAACACTATAACAATTAATATATAAGTTTTGTTTTTAAGTAATTAATTCAGATTATCTTGTAACATTAACATCCGATTGTACTAAAAAACGTAACTTATATGTTAGTTGTTATAATGTTTTAGTTAACCATAAATATCCGAAGATGTCAACTTTAAGACTAGAGTGTTAGTTTCTATGAATCATGGTAAGAAGTAACAAATAGTCTTGTTCTTAGTAATGTCATCACCAACTTTTTGAGAAAAGAAACGGTAAAGGTTGTGTTTTTATAGTAGCTAAGAAGGCGTTATGTTTGGAAACCTTTCCTTGAAACCCCAAAATTACACCCACTGTGTCTGTAAGAATACTACTAATACTAATCCTGTACTTCAAGGGTAATTGCCTACTGCTATATTTTTCAGCCTATGAATCCATCTCCAGCACATGCAAAAATCAGTGGGTCCACTCTAATACATTTAGGGGGACCATCGCATATGAATCTCATCAACTTTACCATAGGATTGCTTAATTATCAGAGGTGTTTAAAATTATTTAACTCGATTAATTTATAAATATACTATATAATATTTGTAATTTGAGCATATTTAAATTACACAAAGCATGACTGCAAAATTTAAACAACATTTGAATAGAGTATCACACGGAAGAATTAATTCAAGGCGAAATCTTAATTCAAATCGTTCAATGATTATCAAATTAAATCTTGTATATAAATATATCACGTAATCTCTCATTCATCACTCAATCGATAAAAACATATGAAATATCGTATAAAAATTTGATAGAATAGAATATAAAACCGTAATTTCTTTCGATACAGACTTGGTGTTAGATTGTTTAAAAAAAAGCGTTTTACAGCAACCACTGCCTTCATTTTGGCATCTCATATTGCACTTCAGTGATGGAATGCCATCTCTATGACTAGTCAATGACACCAAATTTCAATTAATGACCACTTTTCAATGAATTTTCAAATAAGCTCTTAATAGTGCACCCGGTTAAGGCTTTGAATTTAATATTTTAAAAAATTAATTTTGTTTAAGTATTATATAAAAAGGAATTAAGTTTTTAATTTTAAAAAAATAATTTTACTCCCAATATTCTTAACAACCGCATTTCATGTTCGGATCCAAGCTTTACATCAAGGGACTAAAAATACGGACTTTTGCCTGAATAGAAACAAGGATGAGGTAAGAAAATAAGTTAAGAATAAGTACGGTTTTAATTATTTTCAATAATTATTAATAGTATATTAAGTATTTAAAATTTTTAATCTTTATTAATTAACTTAACGATATTCAACGATGATTAATATTAATGACGTTCAATAACGTTCGACATCTATCGTAAAACTTTTGATAATTTTAAATCAATATTTCTTTTATTATTTAATTAGAAGAATAATCATTATCTAATATTAAAGGCTACGAGTCTATCTCTATGCCCATCCACTGCGCTTTAAAAAAATTCACCTAAATTGGACGCAATGTCTCCTCCGGCCGTCCTTTTTGGTTGAGCCGGGCGGCTTTGGTTGTGGCTATAGATATAGGTTAGGACTCAGCTGTGTGATATATTCTAAATTGAGGGAGAGACAGACACCTTTCGCTATATTGGAGAAGGACCCCTACATGTGTTTTCTCAACTATGAATATGAGAAAGTTTTCTGCAGTTTTTAGGGTTTATTGCATAGATGATCGTTAAATTATTTTTAAATTTATTTTAATTATTAAAGTTTTAAAATACTCAATTTACTAATTAGAGTTTAAATATTAAATATTTTTGTCACTAAAATTTAAACATTAAATATTTTTTGTCACTCTTAAACTCTAAATGATCATTCAATATCAAATTTTACTGCTCATTTTGTCTCGGTTCTCTTAGTTTGAATCCGACCTCCATTTTTTAGAAATTTTTGTAAAGTTCGTGAATCAGTCAAAAATCTTTTGGTTTTTCTGTCGTTGATCTTCTTCTATCGTCGAATGGATCCTGTTTCTCAGTATATTATTTTTGTGTCAATGAAGTTTTTCATCATTCGAATCTTGGAGATGTTCTTGTATTCATCGTTAAATGAATGTCATCAAAAAATTAACGATGGAGTGACCGAAAACATTTATATCTAAAGTTCAGTAAGTAAATTAAATGTTTTAAAACTCTAATAACTAAAATAGGTTTGAGAATAAAGTTTAGCGTTGATTATGTAATTTACCCTAGTTTTTATTATGCTGCTTGTTTCGCATATTCCCCACCTTTGAATCTTCATTGGCATCTAAAATGCATGTTCCATAGGTTCAAGTGTATACAGACTTCTGCAATCTTCTTCTAAACATTTTAGGGTTTTCTCTTCTTATTTTTTTCATTTAAAAACTTGTGTATCAAGAAATTGTCCAAACCCCATTGGAATCTCTTGTTATTACAGTGATGTTCTAGGTCTTCCTAGGTCAAATGGTTTGATCTTTCTGCAACAAAAGTTTTGTCTTTGATGAAATACGCTTTTGTCTTTCCCATTTTAATTCTCTTTCTAAAAGATGGAAACCTAATAACCAGTCACCAGATTAGATGAAAAGGAGCAGGTAGACAACTAGAAATAACTACAGTCTTGGGCTAAATTAAATGGCTAAGCTAAGCATTTCTGGAAACCATCTAATCTCTATGATAAAAACATAACCAAAATTAATTATGTTTTAGTTTTCTGAGATTTTAATGAGATCGGCCATAGCTTACTGTAATAATAATGTCAAAATTCGAAGAAAAGAAAAGAAAAACTAAACAAGGCGTCGTTGGAAAGTGAAGCATGGAACACAATTATGGAGACCAGCCACATATCATTCAAAGCTCCTATTAAAATCAAACTTTTTCTTTTCTTTTCTTTCTTTGCTTTGCTTTCGTGTATCTAAATTTTAATGATCAAAATAAATTTAAAAATAATATAATTTATAATATTTAAATTATTATTTCACATGTTCGGCCATTAATTAAATATTAAAAAGTTAAAATTTAAAATTATTTTTTTCGTCATACGGTGTTTTTTTAACGTATCATACTCAGAGACAGAATTAAGATCGAACATGAAAAAAAATAAAGATTTATTAAGTTTTTAAATTTAAAATTTGAGAGATATAAAAACCCTTCCTACCATCCTCCCCTACGTTATACCTATTTTATCGAGCCGAATTTATTTTACTTTAACTAAGACAGATGGATTGTTTTACTGAATTCAAATCTGAATCTCCACATCACTTTCACTCAAATTGAGGAGATGCCCATCGAGTATTCAGTTTCATCTACCACTCTATGTAGATGATAGATTATACACATTAATCTATATAGTAATTTATAATCATAATGTTTGTTATTGAATCTACTTTTTTATTTTTATTTCCAATATCGGTATTAATAACAAAAAAAATCATGAATTACCTAAGTAAATTGTAATTTTTGTTACATATTAAAATTTAATTTTGATTAAGACTCCGTTTGTCATAGATTTTAAACACTACTTTTAAAAAATGATTTTTTAGATACGATATACATCATTTGAGCGTTAAATCAAGTAAAAAATACCTGTTCGATACGCTGTTGGTACTCTTCCGGCATTACTTCTCCGTTAGGCACATAATGTTAATTGGAGAAATATTGATGAACATGTACTAAATTGAACACAATTTTCTTAAATTTTATATTCGTTAAACCTCTTTTCCTCTTCATTATCGATTTTTTTACACATACATTTATCGAGAGTGAGTTTAAAGATTTTTAGAGTAATCACGATTAACTGTATAAAAAAGTTAAAATATTTTTTATAAGATAAATGTCAAGTCTACCTGATCCATCAACTAACTCTATTAACCGATAACTAAGGTTATATTATTACACTTATTATATCCTACAAGACCTAGATTTAACACTTTCGTTCGAACTCAGAACTCTCCTAAAACATACTATAAGTTGACATCTAGAAAGAGAAAAAGTAAGAACGGAATCAATTTTTTTCTATACTATCTCTTCACAACCATTGTTGATCGTTCAAATAAAAAATAAAATTAATAACTTTCAACATTTCATTTAACACATTAGCACTATTCAAATTAATATACCTTGTTTTTTATATAAGTAAATTCTTACCATAAATAATAATAAATATAATATAAAATAATTTAGAGAGGTTTTAATACTTAATTGTTCATGAAAAATATGATATTGGCTTTTAATTATGTCAACCATATTCACAATGTGACTAATATTTGATGTGACAAAAAAAGTTATGGTCAAGAGAAAAAGAAGGCAGAAAACAATATAAATAATGGTAAGAAGTGACACGTCATGATGATAACTCTATTGAAGATGGCCTAAATTAACTTCCCTAATGTTGACATTAAACAACTATTTGTCCAAAAAAAAAACACCTAAAATATCACAACTTGCCAGATTAATAAGGTTCTATTTAATGGATCGATGAGGTCCCAAAGAGCGTTAGAAAATGAAAACCCCTAAACCTAACTTTAATCCTATTCATAAATTACTTTACGACACTTGTGAGTAGGCACGATGCAGCAATAAACAACTTCCAATTCTTGTTTTAAGTATAAACCATGCAATAAAAACTAGCTTAATTAATTACTAATTACACCGTTAATCTATAATCGGGCCGGACTCAAAATTTTATGTAAAGGGTGCAAATTATCAAGAACTTGTAGTCAATACAAAATTACAAGACTTTAGAGGTACAAAATTAGATTATCAATCTAGCCACTTCTTTTCTCTAAAAAAATTTTTCATAGCCGTTATTCACTTTGATCAATCTTTTTGATCGATGGTCGACAATAAATCTTAGTATTGGTTGTCGATCACCGAATCTATTATTTTCTTTGTTTTTGTTTTTAATTTTAATAAGAATCTTTTCTTCTATAGCACATTCTTTTTGTCCTTGTGACATGCTTTTCTTCTGTTGTTCTGACATGTTTTTGTTATTGTTTTGTGTTTTGATTCATCTGTCTTTGTGGCATGTTTCAGCATACCCTAACGATCGGTTTTTGTTCTCATCGAAATTCAATCAATGCTAGTTTCTGATTTTTGTTTTGTGGACGGTCACTTGAAAAGATTTATCCCCACTCGGTTGATGGTTGTTTGCTGAGAAAACCAGTCCTGGGTAGCGATACTTTTTGCATGACAGTTTGGTCGCCTACAACTCCTTCTTTCTTCATTATGCGTCTCGTTTGGACAGAGACAAGAAGATTCAGGAAACTTCTGAATTTTATTGGTACGCTTATCTCCATAGAAATATTAATTTTTCTTTGTTTTTGGGTTGTAAGAATTTTGGATTGTTTAATCCAATTATTTTACTTCTTGATTGCGATATAATTATATTGTTCTATGGATTTAATAAAAATTCAGTGACATTTATCAAAAAAATAGATTATCAATAAAAAATATACAAAAATTTAAAATTTTTAAGGAGTACGACTACACCCAACTAATTATTAATATATATGAAATAACCAAATATCTTTTTTTATATATAAATAATGACCGAAATCAAGAACATTTTAATGGAGAGAAACAGAACATGAGCCTGCATGGAACATGAAACCAGACAGACCCTTGTTTTTTTCCAGTAAGAAAAGGAAAAGGTAATTTAGGGTTTTTGTCGTTTAAAATGATAAAGAGATGAACACCCACTATTTCATCAAAGTTAGGAGCTCCATGTCTTATATTATATAATCAAATAATTAACAATCTAATTAAGTATTATCAAATGCAGACAAGAGACTAAAACAAACAGGTTGAGAGTCAACAGTAGAGAACAAGGAAATCAGAGGGTACATTCATTGTCTCGGGCCACTAATTACAATTAACTTTAATGATAATCAATTATTATATAGACTTTTATAGATTATTATAATTAAATAATATATAAATATAATCTTTCAATAAGGTGATGACACGTGTGATCACCTATTTAAATAATTGTATTATTTTATTATAATAGAATTAGGATTGAATTAAAATAATGTATGAATGACAGAGAGTAAATGTATAATTATTTCATTTTATTTTTAACTGTCACGTCATCAATCCGTTAGTTTTTAACGGTTGGTGGCTATTTCGATACTATTTTAATAATTCACCGGTATATTTAATTGCTTTTTAAAGTATTGTAGCCATTTTGATACCAACCTTATAGTATTGTAATTATTCGTTTTTATCCTTTAAATTAAATACGGCAAAATTTATTATAAGCATAATATTCTCACCTTACTTTTTTTACTCTCAATATTGTAATTCGAAAATGTTATTATTTAAAAAGATTTAATTATTAATTAATACTCATTAACAGTTTAATACCGATCAGGCATGGGAAAGCCTGTTCTGTCAAGCGGCTATGGTGTACGATTGGGGACAAAGGCCGCCGTCCGTACCCCCTCTTAATCATTAATATTAATATACTTAATTAGTATTAAGAACATATAATTAGTGGCTGCTAATTTCAAGCGGTTTCCACGTGATTGCTCGATAATTAGGATGAGGTCATTTAGGTCTAGGGGTTAGTGGAGTCATTTCCTTCTCAGTTAGGCATGGTAATTTATTTACTAATTTTATTCAATTAATAAAATAAATAGACATTAATTATATTTAATGATTTTATTTTTTTTCCAGGTAAATATCGTAAATTTTGAATTTAAGATGCGGTTACGGTACGTAGTAAAGGGCAGCAATGTTTCATTGTATATAAATGTTTTTTTTTGTATCTTAATTTTAAATTAGTAGATTATGGTTTAATGTTAGAGAATTAAAATTTAAAAAATTTAACGTAAGATATATTTTTTAAGGTATAAATTTAATATCTAAAATCATCGTTAAGATTTATAATTTAATTTTAAATAATTTTTTAAAATAGAGTATAGAAAGAAGTATGATTAGGAAACATAAGATTTACACATGTTTCATGGAGAAATTATATTATGAGACATTCCCACCACGTCATCTATAAGATCAACCAATAAAAAGCATCCATTTAATTATTTTTTTCACCTCATCATTTTTATCAAGTGAATTGGTAAAAATTGTTTTACACTTAAATTAAATAAATGTTAGTAAAGATTCACTTGGTAAAAATGATGAGGTGGAAAAAATAATTAAATGAATGCTTTTTATTGGTTAGTCTCATGAATGACGTGGTGGGAATGTCCCATAATATATTTTTTTCGTTTCATGAGAACAAAAATCTTCTACCTCTTTTCTATGCCTCCTTTAAAAATTTACTAAAAATTAAATTTTAAACTCTAACCCTTATTTTTTATATACTAAATCCTAAACTCTATACCCTAAAAAATACACCCTACTTTTAATTCTCTAAACCCTAACCAAAACCTTTAACCTAAAACCTTAAACCCTACACTCTCTAATTTAAAGTGAAAGCATAAATAAAAACATGAGGAAGAGATAAACAATTTGCCACGTTTCATACGCCTTCTATATAATCTTACACGTATATATGACACGACATGAAAACAATTTTCCGAATATTGTGGTGAATGTCTATGAATAATGGTCAAATATAATTATATAATATCGACAAAATTGTGGTCTTTGTTTCTTTTCTCACATCTTATTTCCCTATAAACACGTATGTGGATGAATGTAAGTTGAACAATTACAACGCGGACAAGATTATGAATAAAAGGGAAAAAGGGTAATCGTAATCAAAATATAAAGAAAATACGGTGGAATTGTCTTTTGATGGTGCGTGTGCCCGATTGATATAAAATGTGAATTAAGAAATACTAGTACTTACCTTTATAGGTAGGCATGACATGAAAGTTATAATGTGAAGAATAATGAAAATTTTAACACATGTCAAACCAAATGCGGATGGAGTTGTGCACCCCCAGGGCTAGACGCGGCGGCAATTGGGGGAGTCTTGCGTATTGAACACGGGCAGTGGCTCTTTGGATTTTTCTCGTAGTCTTAGTGGCTGGTGCATGCGCTGTCATCGTTGCGGGACTTTGGGCCTTGTTGCCTGTTGGATGTCCTACGCCATGCTTGGAGGTTAAACTATCGTCAGATTGAACTGGAAACCGATAGCCTTGAGGGTGTAAGAATACTACAAGGTGATTCTCAGGTGCCGCATAATTTTGGCCTTGTTGAAGCCATTCCTGAGATTCTATCTCGAGCGTGGAAAGTACGAACAAGACATATTCGTCGTTGTATGAATGGTGTGGGCGAGCGGCAGATAAGCTGATTATGATGGCGAGAG
Source organism: Abelmoschus esculentus (assembly GCA_035048815.1). Lineage (NCBI taxonomy): Eukaryota > Viridiplantae > Streptophyta > Magnoliopsida > Malvales > Malvaceae > Abelmoschus > Abelmoschus esculentus. The sequence goes on from JAUCBN010000032.1 coordinate 3,433,589, forward strand.
AAATACCGACCGGCGAATTACTACGCGACACCACCGACGGATGTTGAAGACTTACTTGCCGCTAACGAGGTTGCCTTAGTGAAAAAAATTCCAACACATGTTTTTTTCATTATTTATGCGTGTTCCCATATTTGTATTTATAGAGTTTAAATAAAATAAAACGTGAAAAGATTTGCCAAGCCTGGAATTCATATTTGACGACATTCTTTCAAAAATATTCTTTGAAATTGTATACAAATGACAAGATTGAAATGATCACAGTCACAGACGTTAAGATTGAAGTGATTTTTATTTAATAAAATAATGTATTAAATATTTAAATATTAAATGATTCGTATTTTATGCGTATGTATATGAATTAAATAAATTCAGTAAAAAAGGGGAAAAGAAAATCAATCTTAATTACAGGGAAGGTCGGAAGAAGTACATGCGGGTTTTCAGGCGACGAGCAGCGGAAAGCTGATGTCTTGCCACGTGGAGGAAACAGAACCGTTTGATGAAAATGCAATGGTGGAGATTCAAAGCTGTGTTGATTAGATTCATTGAAACTGGAAGTGAACTGTGCTCAGACATTTTCTTACAAGCTTTATCTCTTTTCTTTTCAATTCCCTTTTCTCTCTCTTGCATGACTAGACAAAAAGTGGATATTTATAGAGTAGTTTTTTTTGGGTCTTTATTTTCTTTAATTCATTTTATCATAATAATAATAATATTATATTTTTATAATATTATTATTAGGTTGAAATGAATGGTTTTAATTTTTTATGTAGAATTTTTTCTTATAATTTTAATATTAAAATAGTTTTAATTTTAACGAGTTATTCAGGTGATATGCAATTTGATGATTTGAATAATTTTTGAGTTTGAGTTTTTGTATATATAATTTTTTTTGAGATATTTATTATAAAAAATTTAATGTACGACACGAGTCAATCCAGATTAATCAAGATAAAGTCTTGAAAATCAGAAGGCAACAAAAAATAGCTCAAATTTACAGAAAAAAATAAAATATCACCCGCAATAATAGAGGCGGTTCAACGATTCTAAGAGTTCTATGTAATTTATTAAAACAAGACTCTTACTTTATCAAAAATATTATTACATTCAAAGATTTTAATCCCTTTAAATAAACATTTTAAGTTTTCTACCTAAAAGTTAATATTTTTTATGTTTTAAATTTTAAATAATTATCATATACACATAATTATATAGTATATTTATATTTTTTATATATATTTAATTTAATTAATTTATTTTAAAATTCTTTCTTCTTAAGAATCTTATACGATAGTTTCAATTACGCATGTTCAGAACCTGATTCTCAACTATAACAATTAACATGTAATAAATCTGAACTTATTTATAATATTTGAATAAAAACCTAATTTATGGTATTCTAGAAAAAGGAGGTTCTAATTTAGAATACAAACAAAGTAGAAGGATTAAAATCAAAATCAGACCCTATTTTATTTTTATTTTTCGGTATAATTTAGAAGGGCGAGGGAGGAGAGAATGAGGTGGTTTATACTTTATAGTTTTTACATAAATAAGAGGAGAGTGTAGCAGAGAGCGGAGGGCAGTTCTCGTGGCGGCGTTTCAGAGGCTTAAATTCCGTGCCATTATGGCTAAGAATTGAAGGGAAAGAGAAAGCGAGAGCTCCAAGGAGGAGAAAACCATCCGTGTTTTGCTTATTTTATTTTACCCTAAAACCAAATCTCATTTTTAACCTCTAAAAACAGTAGCCGAAGATCGTAGAAGAAAAAGAAAACAGTCTCTGTACTTAAAAATCTAGCCATTCCAGAGGTCAGACAGAGCAGAAACATCACAGATCGGGTCAAAACGAAGCCCCCAACAAACCTTCATAGGCTAACACTGCTCCTTAAAACCCACCAGAAAAAGCTTCCACCATTGAAATCCATAGGAAAATCCAAACACCAGCTCAGCACACTAGTGATCTGGGTGGGGTGAGCGAGGGGGCACTAAATAGGGTGTTCCTGCTATGGATTTTTGGCCTAAATTGAGGAGGGTTTCAGATTTCGAGTGTAACAAATGGCTGGTTTCTTCTATCTAGGCGGACGAGAAGGAGTAGCAGCAGCTGCCAACAAACAGGAAGGAGAAGATAAAGAAGAGAGTCTGTATTTGTATAGGAACGAGGAGATCTACAACAGCAATAAAGGGTTTGAGATATGGCCACAGTATTATTACCAACAACAGCAAAACGTAAGCAACTACTTGTTTGGAGAGGGTCCTAGTCGGAGAGCCACTGGGTTCAACTTATCCGATGAGTCATCTTCGAGATCGGCAGGGTTCACGGTCATGAGACAAGGAGGGATGAACTGTCAGGATTGTGGGAACCAAGCTAAGAAAGACTGTGCACATTTGAGATGCAGGACTTGCTGCAAAAGCCGAGGGTTTCAGTGCCAAACGCACGTCAAGAGTACTTGGGTTCCCGCGGCTAAGAGGCGGGAGAGGCAACAACAGCTCGCAGCTTTGCAACAAGCACAGCAGCAGCAAAATCAACAAGAAGATGGGCAACAACAGTTTCGAGGAGAGATCCCAAAAAGGCAGAGAGAGAATCAAGGTGTTCCCTCTCTTGCCTGCACTCGTTTATCCCCAACCACATCAGGTAAAACTTGTAGTTTACAATACAAACAAAGACAACCAACAAAAAGAAGATGAAAAACCAAAGCGAGATTGATGGGTTCCTTTGAAATGAAATTATCTTGGATATAGGTCTAGGATGCTGAGCTTTCAAGAACCGTGTGTTTCTAACTTAAGCTAGACAAACTTCAGTTTCTTGTAATATTTTTGAGGAATCGATTCCCGCAACTTAAGACCGTATCATTTGCGTGTGTGCAAGTCCACCTCCATAGTCACCCAACTCACCTACCGGCTACTTTTCCTTTCTTTTTCTTCTTTTTTCCATTATTTCTGCCACTGTTTGCTGGTAAAACTGACGAAGAATTCCCATAATATCAGGAAACACTTCAAACAAAGCCTCTCTTTCTACTTTCCTTTCCTTTTCATTTTATTAACTTTGCTTTATTAAGTTGTTACACTATGAAAAAATTAGGGTTGGAACTGGGCCAATTCCCTCCCGAAGTGAGTTCACAAGCAGTGTTCCGCTGTGTGAAAGTAAGCGCTATGGACGACGTAGACGAGGAGTTCGCTTATCAAACGGCTGTGAGCATCGCCGGGCATGTGTTCAAAGGAATTCTCTACGATCAAGGCCCCGAAAATCGTTACACCGATGGCGGTGAAAGCTCTCAGCAACTTAATCTCATCACAGCAGCAGCCACCACAGCAGCAGCAGCTACCACGACAACCCCAGTTTCTACTTCGAGCAATCCAGGCACCAATATGCTGGACCCTTCGGTCTACCCAGCTCCACTCAACGCTTTCATTGCTGGTACGCAATTCTTCCCACCTCCAAGGTCTTGATTTACGGGCCTGTCTCTCTCTATCGGAGTAGAGTGAGACCCTTCCTTTTAACAGAAACCTTGCACTTGTCAGATTCATCGTTATTATTGGTATGTTTACTACCTACTAGCATGTTAAATGTTAACACCCACCGAACTAGACAGCATAAAATTTAAATGAGAATAGAAACTGAGGATGCATATGATATGGGGGATGTTGGTTTTTGTTTTCCAATTTCAATTCAGATTTTCAAAAACTATTTTTATAAGATCAATGACTAGTACTAGTTTACTTTATGTTTTTGTTTTCTTCTTCGATTTGAGTGTACTTAGTATAGCATGTGGATGTGTGCATTATTTTTTGCAGGGTTGAATTATTATTTTTTGTTTCTTTCTTTGTTGGGTTGTTGATTGATCTTGAATCTGCTTGCTTTCTGGTGGGTGTTGAACTCAAAGCCGCTTTTTCCCATTAATCCGTTTGCTTGCTGAGAAAAGTGTCGAGAAAATTAGGTTTCGTGTAGCCTGTAGGGCAGAAACGAAGAGTTCTGCAAACTTCTCCAAATATAGAAAAGAAATTAAGAAAGTGCAAGAAGCAACTTTACTAGCAGTTCATGCATTGGCAAGCAAACTTCCCTCTCTTTCATTTCGAGATAGAATGTACGTGTCTCTACGTATATTCACATACTTTTATACGTATAAACGTATTAAGCATTCATATGATCAGCCACTTATGTCTGAAAAGAAATCAAAATCCAGCCACTTGAATAGGACGTGCATGGGATTGTGCGGTGAGCCTCTAATGGAAAGCATACCTTTCCTCAATAGCCGATAAGTTTTAATGCTGCTATACAATCCTATGCATGTGATTTGTGTTATATTTAGTCTGAGACAGATGAGGTAGGCTAAGGTATGCAATCAAAGATGAAGTAACTGTCCTAAGTTTTATAGCTTCTAATCTTAAAACTTGTGCTCTGATCATTGGATCCTGAAGATATTGCAACTTTAATTTAATCGGCGAACTCTTTTTCAGTCGATGTTTTCGTTGCCTCGAACTTTATTATCGTCGGGAGTAATTGGCTAGTACTATCCTCCTTGTCAGGAACGGAGTCAGAATTTGAGGTTAAGGGGGTAAAACATAAATATTTAGAAGTAGGGGACAAATTCATAAATAACAGGCTGTTATTTAAATTCCTGATTCATAAAATCATTGACAAAATCATGGCTAGAATAAGAGGCTGAAAGCTGCAGATCCCAAATAAAACAAGGGTTTGGAATAAAAACAAATGAAAAATGTCATTACGGAAATCTCTGAATGGTATATGACTTATACGTTAATAGAATGAATTACCTATATACATTCAGCGACAGAACTAGAATTAGGGGTTGAAGTAAAATATAAATGCTTGAAAATTAGAGATAAATTTATAAATAAATTAGTTAAAAAATTAAATAAAAAAAATCTTCGAAGTAGAAAGGGACAATCGTATGATTCCGTGAATGTGTACATTAAATTGTTTCTTATATACAAAACATAGTTTCATAAGAATGTAAAATTGATAAAATAAATCTAAACTTGAATAACTTTTTTTAATCAGCTACAGTGTTACGGTAGTATCTGTTATAGAGCATACTCTCAACCATTAGACATTGATAGTTCAATCATTGTACTGACATTACTGGTGCTCGAACTCGTGACCTCTAAGAATAACTTATTTAATAAAAAATAATAAAAAATAATAACAAAATCATATTATATATTAGGGATAATAATGTGGTAAAATCAGGGCAAAGTTAGGATCGAGAGTTAAGGTATAAACATAAATATTTAAAAAGTAAAAGTAAATGTATAATTAGTACATTTCTAAAAAATTATAAATAACAAAGGTAAAAAAAAAAGACTAGAGTTGAATTATTTTAAGATTCAGCTAGAAATATTTTTAAAATTATTATATAATATTTTTCTTTAAGAATATTTAAATAAAATTTTATTTAATACAATTCATAAATATTAATTATTGTGCTAACTGCATTTATTTTCAAAATTCAATAAGGCAAGGCAATGTACGAAATTTAATATAAAGGGCAGTGTGCCCCTACCTTAACCTTAGTAACACGAAATATTTATGATTAGTGGTTTCAGATCCCAACTCCATTTCCTAACTATAAAAGCTGCCAAACTTAATTGATTTTGTGCCATAGAATTAATTTAACAATTCAATTGCATATTCAGAATTACCTCTCTGATATCATTTGATTTAATTATTTTAAGGCCAATTTGATATTTTTTTTGGAAAGTATAGTAAAAAGTATTTTTTTAATGTGATGGAAAAAAATATTTGAATCGTTTGTTTAAAAATTTAAAAGGCATGATATTGATGTAAATATTAAAAAAAATTAACATGGGTCAGTCCAAGTGGTGAGCAGCTTGGTTTCGCTTAAGTAAGTCTTAGGTTCGAGATGTTGTGTACGCAGAAAATCCTTGTTGAGAGATTCAACCACTAAAACTAGGTGTGCGATGCAGGTCGGTCTGGATTAATCAGTTCAAGGATTTAACATATAATTAGGGTTTTGATATTAAAGAGATTTTAGAAAATTTGATTCTAATATATATAGAAATTTGATTAGCCACTCGAGGGATAGGGAATTTTTGTAATATTGCTGGTGAGTGACACCAGCCAGAGATGACATTCGCATGTGGGCTGCCGCATGCTTTCCTTGCTCAATGACACGACATGAAATTGACTCTCAGCACCACAAATTAGATGCATCCGGAGGGATATGATACCTAATTCTTCATTGATAAGACTCCTGCTGCCCCCACAAACCCAGAAAAAAATAGGAGGATTTGATTATGAAAAACTATCAGTTTTCTGTTCTTGTTTGATGAGTTAAATATATAGAAAAGTAATTAGAAAATTAAGAAAGAAACAACATCAACACCTTAATCATAAGCATTTGTTTAGGGACAAGAATTTAATCCGAAAAGATGCTTTGTTTGCTTTTCGCCATAGCTAGGGCATAGCTGTTTGTATTTTGAGTAAAACGAAAAGGCCCATTACCTGACCAAAGCTAACAATAAGACTGGGGGTAAGGTAAGGTAAGCACTGATCGTCAACAGCCACAGTTCTGCTATATTTCGTTATGGAAACTTCCATAATTATTGAATCCACTGCAGCAGGCAGCAGCAGAAACACAAGGTTGGTCCCTATTTATCTTTATATTGCGACGGGGAAGAAAAAACAAAGGCCAGTAGCGTCCAAAAGAGTAGCATCTAGGGTTTCCGGCAGTAGGGCAAAAATATAGATTCTAGGGTTGTGAAGGGTTTTGGCATATGACTTTTCGTCGGCAGTGGCATGCGAATGTACTGCTAGTATCTTGGGCTTCTTCCGCTGTGTTGTGGTCCAACAACTCAGTTTTGGTTTCATGAGTGTGGCAAATTGTTGGGATTTTCTATGAAGAAAAAGATTGTCGACTCTGCTATCTGTTTGCATGTAAAGCTAAGCTCAATGCATGCACTGCAGCCTACACCAACGCTACCTACTGAAACAATAGCGTGAGGGTTTGATAAGAAAAAGGTCGCCGTACTTCTTTTTGCTTAGAATTATCTTTACCGCCGAGCAATACCCTAAGAGTTTGATTCACGGAAAAGATAATTACCTTTGGAAATAAGATTACTGGAATATATCATTACCTAGTATATTACTTAAAGTGCTATATTACTTTGTTTGGTTTATTTGACAGGAATGTAAGTTGACAGTGTTTGGTTGAGGGAATATAAGATTACTTGAAAATAATCTTTACTAAACTGTCCCTATGATATATTTTATTTTTAACCAGATAGACATTTATAGGTAAATAAAAAATATTAAAATAAAAATTCATAGAATTTTTTTATTTAACATAATTTTAGTATAACTAATATTAAGAATTTATATTTTTAAATAATTTTTATAAATATTATATTTATGAAGAAAATCATAGTATAAAGTTGAGTTTAAAAAATAAAAAATATTTTGGATTTTAACATAATTTTAACAGGGTTTACCTGTATAGGTAATATGACTTGTAATTATAATTTTTTTGTAACTCTTTATACCTATGTAGGTATTCAGGCTTTAGAGTAAATTTATTTAAACCAATATATCTATATATGTAAAATGTCTTAAAGTGTGCAAATTGATTGGTTTTAAGATTATTTCTATCGATAATGATATATAGGTAATGTTCACAGAAAAAATTATCTTTGGGGAAAATATAACTTATTTACAATGGCCTAAATATGTTAAAATTATTAAATTATGGTTATTTTTAAAATTTAAAATATTAATAAAATAATTTATTTATAATGTTATAAATATATTAAGATTATTAAATTTTATGTTTTTAAATATAAAATTATTTTTTTATTTTTTAATATTGAATTAAATTTAAATTGAATGCCAAAAATACTAAAGTCAATAGTGAAAATAATAAATAACTGATTTTTTTTTTCATAGACATTAAAGTCCAAAACAATGGGAATCAAACAATACCTAAGAAATCTAAGGGAATGACATTCCCATCTAACCCCCAAAACACGTTACTGTTGAGAGTGTTTTATAACCTCCTAAACGGAATAACTTCAATCCAAACGTAGATATTAGATTCTGAAAAAACTTTTCCCCGTAGTAATCCTTTTTTCACCTTCCAAACACACCCTAAAAGATAAACCAAATCCGCCTTAAATTGGTTTTATGTATAGAAACAAGTATTTTATCACTATAAATGCATTTTTTTTATGAAGCCTAAATTATCAAGATATACAGCCTTATATAAATTTTATCCTCGAATTAAATTAAATTAAATTAAATTCATCAGTCAGCCTCGTTATGGGAAAATTGTCTATCTCTTAACCGTATCTTTTTTATTAAGCTATACAATGATTACAGTAGTATCTCTCAAATACTCTCAATCATTGCCCATTGGACATTGTTCGTTTAATCACCATGCTGACATTACTGGTGCTAGAACCCATAACCTCTAAGAACACCAACCGTTCCTTTAATCACTGAGGCTAGATGATTCGTACAACATAAAACATAAAAAAAAACACGATCAGGATCGGCATAAGATTTTTATGCCCTTGTTGCTCGTTGCGCCCATATATACGGGTCATTAAAGGGTTCAATGAGAGTCTAGTGAAGCTCCTCAATAGATTTCGGCCTTATGGGCATATTCTTCTACTTACTTTATCCATAGCTGTTTGAGACCGACATGAGCCTCAAATCTCTGTTTCTCTTCAAAAATATTTATGACATCCTCAAACATTTCAACATGTATATTCAACGAAACATTACAAAACCGAACACAACCATATATCACACATGTAGCACTAGTTGAGGGACACACCTGTAGCAAAGTTATGCAACTCAAACTACCGAGTTATATGCTTCCCATGATCAACAATGAGGTATATATTAGTCATTACCAAGATATTTTTTTAATAGTTTATGGATATGTATTGTTTTTCTGGTATGTCTGTAAGTGTTCTCATTTGTAGTAATTTTATTCAGATTGGGATGATATGTTTTGTTCTAAAAATACAAGATTATTTATCGCAACATCTTTCAATCACTGCCCCAAAGAATTCAAAGAACTAACAAATTAGAAACGTGAGATGTATATGTTGAATCCCAAACAAATGGTCATAAGGGATTAATGTGATTAGAAACGTGAGATTCTTATAGTTCGTTGGACAAAGAGTTATCTCACCTTCATTGATTAGCTTACTGTATATAATTTTGTTAGTTTTGAATTTTATATTCTCAAATCTTAATTCCTCGATATATGTAATTCTTTTAATATGTTAAAATTTTACAATGATAATCAGTTAATCGAGGATTCTGATAGAGTTGTTAATAACAACTATAAAAAAATAATATATTAAAAATTTGCAAAAAAATTAATTTGCTTGTAAATTAAAAAGATAATATAAAAATAAAAATGAAAGAAAAATTGAGATGTAAAAAATAAAAATATTATAATGATTATTTATAGGTGTATTTAAAATTTTATTCTCGTTAATTTTAAAAGAATATATTATTATAAAAACTATAATTACATTCTTAAAACCTGACTAATAACTAGATTAATAAAAAAACAAATGATTATTTATATTTATTGTTTCAAATGACTAAATAAAATTTAACTATGGCATGGACCAGCTATTTTCGGTCATTGAAACTAAAGCTTCATAGACGGTGGACCTCAAAACACTTAAACTGACCTGACTAATATATTTTAGGAATACTTTCTTTTTCATCCACTAAAAAATATTTTTTTAATTTAATTTAAACATAAAATCTGTGTAAGATATAAATCTTGGATTATCGTTCTTATTACCGTGGTCCAAAGACGACATTGGCCAAGTTATATCGAAAATTTACTTTACATTCACTATCAATGTACTAAATATGCATGGTCCAAACTTTAATAGTTTGTAATCTTAAATTACATGAGAGGTTGGGTGGGGTATGCTGACACAAAGAGACTAAGGTTGGGTGGTATGCTGACACGTGTCACCATTTGATTGGAGAGAAATATATAATAAATATTTAAATAAAAATAAATTAAAAATAAAATTAATCATCCAATCGGATGGTGACACATGTCATCATCCGATTGGATGATTAATTTTATTTTTAATTTAAATTTAAGATTAAATTAAAATAATAAATAAATTATATGAATTAAATGTATAATTTTACAGATTTTTTTAACTGCCACGTCATCACCGTTAACTTTTCTGTTAAAATTTTAACGGCAGTGACTCAAATAAGTAAAGTTTCAAAGTTGGATGATCTGATTGACGAGTTTTTAATTAGGTGGCCAAAATAGGTATCTCTAATTAATTAGGTGATCACTAGGTAGTTTATCCTAACAAAAATTCAGTAACTTACATGATTGCAATAACTAAAATTTGAATTTTTATGAAAAAATAGGTGGTAACAATAACAATAACCTGAAGGTTTTCATAAATAATTTTTAATATAATTCAAGGAGTTTAATTTTAATATAGATGTTAATTACAGATTTATCATTAAAAATAATTATAACTATATATATTTATAAATTTGTATATTAGATGAATTTGTGATTTTAAACGATGTATTCGAGTGTTAATAAGTGTATACAAATAATTTGAAAGAAAAAAAACGATTGAATTAATATATTTTTATAATACGAAAGATTAAACTTATAAAATTATTTTAAATTAAGACTAAATTGATATAATATAAAAGTTTCGACACCTAAAACTAACATTTTACCAAATTAATGAATAATAATGTTTAATGATTTTTAATGGTAAAATGATCCAAATATAACTTTTAATAATCAAATAACCTAAATATAACATTGACTATAATCGAATTGCCTTTATTTTAGTATTGCCTTCGGACCTAAAACAAGATTGGTTTTTGAACACAACATGACGCAGGAAACTGATCCCTTGCGGAGAGCGAATGGCCAACGCTCTGTCGTCCACTGATTCTTCTTTCATCCCCACGCCGTCCACTCCAAGATGATGAGGGTCTTGACAATGACCAACTAGGAATCTTCTTTGTCGCCATAGAAAAAAGCTCTCGTTTCTTCCCAAAAGATTCCATTACCATCTTCTCAAACAGACACTGAACGGTTGAGCTTTGTCTACTTATCAACTTGTCCTTTAATTGGACAATGTTTTGTCATCGATGGAGTTGGGTCCGGGTGCCCTATTTAAGGGGTCCCCTTTCTTTACCCTTAGTGCAGATTAAAGAGACTGGTAATGGATACGTTGTCACTCCCATGAACGTGGATGATAAAAGTGGACGAAGTGGAAAACCAATAACCAATGAAAGAGATGGAAAACGAAGCAAAAGAGTCAAAAGTTGGTTTGATTACGATATTAGAAACATGATCGGTTCAAAGATTTTGAAACAGTTTATTAAAACGAGACCCTTCAAAAATATTATTATCTTCAAATATTTATACCAATTACTTTAGCACCTGTATATGTAAGAAATGATTTGAACCCGAGATGATCTCTTCAAAAAACTGTTTAACAAACCCGAATAACACGAACTTAAATGACTCAAAAATTTCAATCACGAAGTAATCTGTTCGAGATCATTCTCGTTTTTGTCCAATTGATAGATATATAGCACAAAAAAGTTTTATTCCTTGAGATTTGGGGTCCAATTTTCCCATGGAGTCAAGTTGTGTTCTTCATTTTTCTCATGCCTGTAATCATGAAATCGGCTGTATTATTGCATAGAACAGTGAAACAAGAAGAATTGTAGATAAGAGTATTCAAAGCTATTGATAACAGGCTTGAACAAGTATCATCGAATATTGTATAGACACACACCAGGGAAGGTCGAAGCTGGCTGAGTGCAATTATGGCAAAATGAGATCGATTGCTAATAAAATAGTTGCAATTATGGCAAACAGTGAGAGTGACCGATTGATATTTTTCTCAAAAATCTCTAGACAATTTGTTAAGAATGTGGTAGAGTTAAAGAAACCTAAATATGGATAACTAGATTCTTGCAATTTATCTTTGTAATGTAGGTATATTTTTTAAATTTAATTGTATTAATCTGAATTTAATATTTTTTTCGCAAAATCGATTGATTTTATTAATAAAAATAAAGAACACAAAGTAGGGTTACAAAAATAGAAGATACCAAGTATCTTAAATTTACTCCATTCAATCAAATCAAGGTTCAAATCTTTAACATTCATTTAAATTGAATGAAACACTCTTGATCCGATTTACTTTACTTAACGTTAAAATTTAAATCTCTAACATTATTTAAAAGAATTTGTGTTTTATTCTTAGGATCAATCGATAGTTAATTGAAATTAATTATATAACTAAATAGATATAGATATAGATATATATCGAATATCACTTATGTTTTATTGGCCAAAATGTGATATTATTAAATTAATACTCCCAACTTATCTCCTCGATCAACGAATAGTAAGTTAGTCTATTTTGATGACTTAATGCATGATCATCAAATAAAGATTTTCAGTCAAAAAGTAGGAAAGCAGATCGTTAGAATATGCATATGATTAAATTATTGAATTCAATTATTTAAGTTAGTTTATTAACTAATATAATCAATGTTTAAAAAATTTAGATTGTGACCATTTTTATTTCCATTCTACATTTGAATTTATTATAATTATCGTCAGAATAAATATTAAATTTAATCCTATATAAAATAAAAATAATACTCCTATAAATATATTTAATCACTCGATTAATTAATAAATCTAAAAGAAAATTACACTAAAAGGTTGAATTAAGTAAAACAATTTTGATATATTAATCCTAACTTTTGTGTTTGGTTCGAAATATTATATTTAAATCAATAACGAATAATATCAGTTCTAATCTTGGATCAATTAGCCACCTCTATTCATAGATCATCACTCTTGATGAATTCCATGTCTCCAGGCCAACGAGATATGGCCTGATGAATTCTAGTAGCTTTTACTGTCATTCATATTTGTCTTACAGAGACACAGAATGATAACCACCTGAAGAGTACTGAGTGACATCCTGCGTTATGTTGCACGAATAAGTAATAAACCAGGCAGTGGAATAAGACCAGCGAAATGTGCCGGTGGAATTGGTTTTGATTAGGTTAATTTAGATTAAAAATATTAATTTTTAGTTTGGATCAGTTTTACGTTTAGGGATGTGAATTGTTTTCAATTTTGATCATTTATATTGTTTTAATCTAATTTTTGAATTAAACTATTTAAATTTCAAAATTTTCAAAATGATAAACAGATTATTTAATTCGGTTTTAATTATTTTAGATTTTATTATATTCGATTTAAGTGACGTAACATGATCATGGAAAACAAAACATTCATCCAATTCACGTTGTCTTCAAAGTGGTCAACACCATTCTTACATGGCGTGGAAAAAATAATGATTTGAGCACCATTCTGCCACCACTAGTTCCAAGCCCCTCATATACTTCCTCGTTAATCAAGGAATTTAACGGCACTGATTATGTCTGTCACCCAGCAACATCTGCCGGTTTTGAAAACAAATGAAACATAAGTGTCACACAGCTCAGCAACAGTTCTTATTGCTCCATACGTGCTTAGCAAACAGTATTATCTTTAATAATGTGTATCATTAACCACGTTAGGGGTGTAAACGAGTCGAATCGAGTTCGAGTAGTGTTAAATTCAGCTCGATTCGTTAAGATTTCAAGTCGAGTTCGAGCTTTAGTAATTTTAAACGAGTCTAAAAAATCTGAGTTCGGCTCGACTCGTTTAGAACTCGAGTCGAGTTCGAGCTTTTTTCAAGCTTAATCGAGCTAAGTATTAACCGATCTTTAACCATGTTAGACTTGAGTAACTCTTATCTCTTAAATCTCATTTAAAGCCTAACGGAGAAAAAACTCTGATACACAAGTTGTGTAAACTCAGGCTTGTTAATTTTAGGGTTTAGTATGTTAATTTAGAGTGTAAGAATTATGTTTAGGGTTTAGATTTTAGGGTTTTAAAGTATATTTTTATTTTCGAGTAGCAGCTCATGAGCTTTTCGAGTCGAGTATCATGTAGCTCGACTTGTCTCGTCAAGAACTCGAGCCGAATCCAATCGAGTCGAATTTTGATCGAGCTTTGACCGAATCGAGCTTGAGTAACTCGCGATCTGTCTCGTCTCATTTACAGCCTTAAACGACATGTTGCATGATTAAAGGGATCCATGATGCACAAATATTTTCTGAGAAATAAATTGGATTTTACAAACTTTTAATGAACATTTTCATCGACTATATATCATGAGAATATGCTTAATCCTAGTTTAGGATTTAGGGTTTAGAGTTTAAGATTTAGGGTTTAGAGTCAGACACCTATAATGTCATTAATTTGTTGAATTATTTATGGGTGTCTGAATTAAACTGATTTAAAGAAAATATCTTTTTTATTTATGGCAATTTTGATATTACTTTTAAAAATTAATTTTAAATAGATAATATATTTATTTTAGATATTTTTTAAAAATATAAAAAAATAATAATATAAATGAAGATATATAAATTATATATTAATTTTAAAAAAAATTTAAAACTAAAAATTTTAGCTTTTTGAAAACCATTTTCAAACAAAACTAAAAAATAATTTTAACCTAAAATGTTACTTGTTTTTATCACTTTCAGTCTCAAACCAACTTTTAAACTAAAAAATTATTTTAAAAATAATGTAAAACGAGACCTAATTAAATATTCAGGTTATTTGTTCAATTTGTGAGGCTCGCGTAATATATATCATACGAAAATATGTGTCAGACTTGGACTCCAATATCCAAGGTTAAATACTATCTTATTTTTTATTTTATGATATGCTACTTTTATTTTATTTTCATATGTCATGTGATGTATATCATACGAAAATTAAATATATATAATAAATATTTAAAATACAGACAAGTTAAATTAAGTTTTTATTGTAATTCTATTAATAGAAAAATATTTAATTAAATTTATTTAATAAGTAAATATTTATATTATATAAGAAGTTTTATAGAATACGATTTTTTGGTCCTTATTTATTTGATTCTATAAATAAATATAGTAGGTTTTAATTTTTTTTAAAGGCATAAAGATAATTTTAACCCTTAACGTTTACAGTTTTTGTCGTTTTGGCTCTTATTCTTTTTTTTGGGATAAATTTAGCCCTTAGCCTATATCTTTTTGACAAATATCTTATTTTTTAACTAGCTTGATGACTGAACTGTTAAAAATTTAACGATGATATATATATGGAATATAATTTTAAATGATATGGAATGTAACCTATCAAATATATATATATATATGAAATATAATTTTATTTCAATATAAAATATAAAACAATTAAAATTCAAATAAAATATTAAAAATTAATTAATTATAAAATAAAAAGAATTATAAAACATTCTTAACCCTAACTACGATAGAATCAAAATCTCATCTTAAAAAATATAAACACAATTCGAATAAGATTTTGATTTTATCGTAGTTAGGGTTAAAAATATTTAATAATCTTATATTTTAGAATTAATTAATTTTTAATATTTATTTGAATTTTAATTGTTTTATATTTTATATTGGAATAAAATTATATTCTATATATATATATATATATGCATTTGATAGGTTCATGTCATGTTACTTAAAATTATATTCCATATATATATATATATATGTATCACCGTTAAATTTTTAACGGTCCAATCATCAATCTAGTTAAAAAATAAGTTATTTGTCAAAAAGATATAGGTTAAGGGCTAAATTTATCCCCAAAAAAGAATAAGTGCCAAAACGATAAAAACTATAAACGTTAAGGGTTAAAATTATCTTTATACCTTTTTTAAATTATAAGAGACAATTATTTTGGTGTAGTTAACAATCAAGAACCCAGATATTTTTAGGTCAAATCAAATTTATAAAATTCGTGTAATATCAAGTTTATGTTTTTATTTAAATTTAATTATAAACATTTATAATATTTTAATACTAATTAATTTTAATCTAAAACAGTTTTCTATACAATTATACAATACACGTATATAATTCTTCATATGAAAATATGCAATAGATATACACATGTAATGATTTTGTCATTATATCGCAAATTCATCAAAATTTACTAGAATTTCTACTTGAAATAATTATTAAATAAAACTATACTCTCAACGGAAAATAGTTCCATCATAACAGTGTTTAGTAGCCAATAGTTTTCTTTTCTATTTATAGTCAGAATAATAGATTTAGTAGAAGCCCACCGAATCAAAATCATCTCCCTTTTTCCTATGTCTTCATTTGTGCCCCACTTTAAATTAAAGGGTTTAGGGTTAAGAGTTAGGGGTTTAGGTTAGGGGTTAGGGAATTAAGGGTAGGGTGTATTTTTTAGGGTTAGGGTTTTAGGGTTTAGGATATAAAAAATATGGGTTAGAGTTTAAAATTTAATTTTTTGGTAAAATAACAAAGGAGTCACAAATGGGGGAGAAATTATTCTTTGGACCGGTTTCACCACGTCATTCATGGTCCTTAAGAACAAAAAACAAATCCACGTCATCATTTTTTACACATCATCTGCACACTCATAATTTTAATTTCCAAATCATCTCTCTAAATAAAATATATTAAAATTAAAAAAATGATGACGTGGATTTATTTTTTAATTAGGGTTTAGGGTTAGGGTTAGGGATTAAGGTTAGGATTTAGAATAAAAAACAAATCCACGTCATCATTTTTTTAATTTTAATATATTTTATTTAGAGAGATGATTTGGAAATTAAAATTATAAGTGTGCAGATAATGTGTAAAAAATGATGATGTGAATTTATTTTTTGTTTTTAAGGATCATGAATGACGTGGTGAAACCGGTCCATAAAATAATTTCTCTAAATGGGGCTAAGGAAAGGTGCAGAAGATTTTTGATAAGCCCGCCATTTAAGTGTACACTTCCATTCTTCAAATGGCCTACCATTAATTTTGGAATATTGGGATTCCATCTTTCTGCTCTTTTTTTGGAAATATATCCTTCTTTCTGCTCCATTGGCGAAGAAGGAATCCCATGTTTTATGGGTTTTTCTTTAAATCAAACGTTATAAAATTAAGTTGATAGAAAAGAGGTTAACCATTTTCACCAGTTAGCTAGTAAGAATTTTACTCGTATGGTATCGACATACGCCTATGAAGAGGCAACTGGGCTCGTCAGGCATCTTTTTTTGAAAATCGGCATGATGGTGGTGGGCAGCATGTCTGGTAAAGCAAGGGAGTAGAGATCAGAAACAGAGCCTACTTTGGGAGTGGGAACTTGAGTGGAAACACTTCATTCGGTTCAACATCTTTAGTGTTTAAAAAAACATAAAAACACCCTTTAATTCCATTAATTAGGTACATTAAAACATCTTTTGATTATTTCTACAGTAGAGATGATTAAAAGGAAGGATATAGAACATAGAGAGAAAAAAGTTGAAAATTGTTAGATAATGGTGTGCCTGTCTTCACAGTTCACCCCTCGTGCGCGCTATTTATCAATTGCGGCTCGCTCTCTTTGATCACCTTCAGTTATCATCATTAATGGCATGGTGCCAAAACAGAACCTGTTAGATAATGGTGTAGAGTAAATGATCTTTTTTTTTCCTGTTCATGTTGCAGTAGAAGCTCGATTGAGGATGTCGTGTCAGCTAATAAGGAGAGGGTGGAATAGGGAAGAATGTGGGAGACAACCCAAAACATTTCAAGGGTTATCACCAGTGCACTGTGGACCAGACCATCTCTTTTATATTTATATATATACCACCGTTTCATTTACCTAGCTCCCCATCTTCCTCTACATCAATTCCTTTCATCTCTTGTAAAAATCTCTAGCGTTTTAGGTCAAGAGCTTGCTTCAATGGCTGATGCAGGTGGTTCAGCCTCCGATAAGAGGATGTGGTGCTCGGTTCCTGAAAGGCTCCAGCTGCATATGGCCATGTTGACCTTGCAATTTGGTTATGCTGGTTTCCATGTCGTTTCTCGAGCTGCCCTTAACATGGGCATTAGCAAACTCGTGTTCCCAGTTTATAGGAACATCATTGCTTTCCTTCTGCTCGTTCCGTTTGCATATTTTCTTGAAAAGTAAATCGCTTAATACAAACATTATCTCATCACTGAGTTTTCTTTTTATAAGTTAAACCACTTCATGTGCTAAAACCCTAACTTGTTTTCCGCACATTTCTACTTTGTCCAGGAAGGACCGACCAGGCATTACTCTAAATTTTCTTTTACAGTTCTTCCTCCTCGCTCTTGTTGGGTACGCATGATATCCTCTACACGCTAACATGGTTAGTGTAATAAAGCAAACCTAACTGATCCTAATGCATTTTACGTGACAGAATAACAGCAAATCAAGGTTTCTATTTGCTCGGCTTAGATAACACATCACCAACCTTTGCATCTGCCATCCAAAACTCAGTCCCAGCCATTACCTTTCTAATGGCTGCCGTGTTTGGGTAACCCCACAAATTCCTCATATTATATAACACGAGATGAAATGTAATATTTGATAATTTTGTATTTGTTTCTCTTCAGGATAGAGAAAGTGAGGCTAAATCGAAGAGATGGGGTATCCAAGGTTATAGGAACGGCCTTGTGTGTGGCTGGAGCATCAGTGATAACTCTATACCGAGGTCCAACCATATACAGCCCAACTCCATCGTTAAATAGAACCACCCCGATGTTTGTTTCACTGGGATATGCAAAGGGAAAGAACTGGACCCTTGGTTGTTTGTATCTGATTGGCCATTGCTTGTCCTGGTCTGGCTGGCTGGTGTTGCAAGCACCGGTGCTGAAGAAGTACCCAGCTAGACTCTCGGTGACCTCCTATACATGTTTCTTCGGCCTTATTCAGTTCCTCATCATCGCGGCAGTCTTCGAGCGTGACGCTCAAGCTTGGGTTTTCCACTCTGGCGGGGAAGTCTTCACTATTCTCTATGCGGTCCGTAGTTCTTTCACCACTCCTTAATTTAGTCAAAACCACTCACAAACTGAATCCTTCTGCAATTATTTTAATGTGCATCCAAATCCCAATCCCAAGCTCATGGAATATAACACTTTCATTCTAAAATATCTTTCTAAAGCAATGTTCTAGTGGGTTATAGAAAACGAAACAAGACCTAAAACTTTTGCATGGGAAATGCAGGGAGTGGTGGCATCAGGGATCGCATTCGCTGTCCAGATATGGTGCATCGACAGAGGTGGTCCTGTCTTCGTTGCTGTTTATCAACCTGTTCAGACTCTGGTTGTCGCTATTATGGCTTCAGTTGCTTTAGGGGAAGAGTTCTATTTGGGAGGGTAAGTAGGTCCTCCCCCAGCCCCCCCAACCCCCACCCCAACCGTAGGATCAAAATTTATGTTCCATACATCTAACATTGTTTTCCTTTTGGTAATCCGCAGTATCATCGGGGCAGTGCTGATCATAGCTGGATTGTACCTGGTGCTATACGGTAAAAGCGAAGAAAGAAAATTCGCAGCTCAGGAAAAGGCTGCAATTCAATCAACACAGGACCATGGCCACAGCAGGGCAGGCAGGCACATGAAGACATCCCTCACTCAGCCACTTTTGCCTCCTTCAACAGAAAACGTTTGAATTCAGAAACACCATATCAGAAAGTTTGTGTGTGTATGTTTTCCCTTCTCCTCATCCAGAGGATGATGACTGTCACAGCTGTGTATGGTCTATGGCGGGGCCTGAAATCCCATATGCTCTTTTGTATGTTAAATTTTATGGTTTGTTTTAAGACAAAACGATAATGCTCAAAATCATGATGCTGGTGTGCTGTGAAATGGACCCGCGCATGTATAATATGCCATCTTCCCATCTTATTTTAATTAACTAGATTCCCATCAGATTAAACCAACAATCTGTTCCTTTTTGCTTGGCCTTTCACTGTGGAATTTATGACAAGTTGTTTCTCGAATATGAAAGCTCGTGATTGTAAGAAATAAGAGGCCGACAGGATATCACCAAACCCTACATTTTGGATGGTAACTAAATTTATATATTGTGTTGGAAGGGAGTGAAAGAAAAGACATGCAGTGAGAAATGACAAACATATAGTTATACACTTATTTGATTTTAATATTAAGAATAAAATTATTTTATTTGTAATTTATTTTAATATTTATAATGAGAATAAAATTATTTTATTTGTAATTTTTTTAATTTATCATTAATTTGTAATTGTTATGTTCGTATGTAATCTAAAATACAGTTTATATTTTTAAATTAAATTTTACAAAAATTTTAAATTTTTATTATAATTTAAGTTGATTTATTTAATAATCATAACATTAACAAAAATTTAAAATTTTTATTATAATTTAAGTTCACTTATACCTTACAACATCATGTTTAAAATAGACATTTTATCTTTTCAAAATCACTTTTTGACGTCAATAACAAACACTACTTAACTTTCTAAAATCATTTTTTCTACTACGCTTTTAAAATCACTTTTTCAACTGCATTTTTTATAAGTAATGTCAAACTAAGCTTTAATCAGTTTCATTTTAATAATTAAAGCGCTTTTCTTTAAATAAGTTTTCATCATATTTTTTTAACCAGCTAACAATGATTAAATTAGTATTTATTCTAAAGTATACTCTATCATTAGACATTGATTACTCAATCACTCTGCTGACATTATCAGTGTTTGAACTTGTGACTTCTAAGAATAACAACCGTTCTTTTGACCACTAAGATTAAATGACTCATATAATATTTTACCTTTTCTTTATGAATGATGCCAATGGGAATAAGCATCATTTTGTGTCTCTTAAAAGTTTATATCTTTCTTCTCTTCAAATTAGTAGTTTTTCCCTCATGCTAAGCTTTTGCCTCAATAATTATTTAATGTTTAAGATTTAAGACAACATGTTTTATATTTTTAAAATTTAAATTAAAAGATGATATTTACTTAAAAAAATCTATTTAATGTAGTTAGAAAAATAAAAGTTTATCTTTGCTGATTCAAAAGTGATATTATGGGAAAAAGTTCAATAGACGCTACAAAATTCGAGTAAAAATCTTCTGTCCCTTTTTCATACCTCCATTTATGCCTCCTTTGTTATTTTATTAAAAAAATTAAATTTTAAATTCTAACCCATATTTTTTATATCTTAAACCCTAACCCTAAAAAATACACCCTACCCCTAATTCCCTATACCTTAACCTAAACCCCTAACCTAAACCTCTAATTTGAAGTGGGGCATAAATGGGGGCATGGGAAAGGGGCAGATGATTTGTACTCACAAAATTCTTATTTGCAATTTGTCATCTCATCAGCAATGGACAACACCCCCAAGAGTAGGGATGGGCACGGAACCAAACCCAACGGGTTCTGATCCGACCCGATCCGGTTCGATCGGGTTGGATTTTTTGGTAAAAAATTCGGGGTCGGGTCGGGTTAGATTTTTTCAAGGGTGGTCTCGGGTCAGGTCGGGTTTGGTTTTAGGGTGGAAAAAATTCGACCCGACCCAGCCTGGGACTAATAATGTAATTTTCCCATATATATTTTAGGGATATTTACAATAATGACTCCTCTTTATATATTTTTTATACAATTAGATCACTAAAATTAATTTTTTTTATAATTAGGTCACTAAAATTAAATATTTTTACAATTAGATCCCTAAATTTTATTTTTTTACAATTTAGTTCCTAAAATTTTGTTTTTTAATAATTCGGGTCGGGTCGGGTCGGATTTTAAAACTTAAAAATCGAGTTGGGTCGGATCGAATTTTAAAGCTTAAAAATCGGATCGGATCAAATTTTTTTCACCCTGAACTCGAATCAGGTCGGGTAACGACCCCAACTTGACCCGACCCGTGTCCATCCCTACCCAAGAGATCCTACCCTCGCCCTCCTTTATTTTTGTTTAATAAGGGAAAGGGGCAGGACGGCTAAATGGACCACAGTTGGTATTTCAAAGTTTATTTGTATAATAAATATATGCAGTATAAATGGACTGACCCATCCAGATTTATTATTTCTGTCTGTCACACACACCTGGTTTATTTCCTGTTTTCAGTCGGCCTCAAAAAAATTTATTAGAGTATAAATTATCAAAATAAATATATTGTTAATATTAAGGAAGTAAAATTACGAAAATTTAGAGAATGTATAATTAAATTATCATTAAAAAATATATAAAATTTAAAATTTAATAGTAAGACAAAGAATTTGATTTTTGAATATTAACCTATAAGAAAGAGAATAAAAAAGGATAAAAGAATTTTTTTTTGTTATGTTCCGTTTCTATAGCTTGATTTCAGGCACTTATACTTTAACACCAAACCCCAACCTCCTTGTCATCCCCTAATTCTTCCCACCTATTATTTCTTTAAAATATGTATTTTTATTTTCACCATAAAACTGACAGAAAATCTGACCCCAACAAGCATGAACCCTGAAACAAGAGGATCATAATATAAATGGAACTTTGTTGCAAGTCAACCTCAAGATTGCTGTGAAAGTAAAAATGTTACCTGAAGAGGTAAAGAAGACACGTGTCAGAAAATGATACGTGGGGTGAAGAACACAATAAAAGGCGGAAGATTTCGGTGAATATGCGTTAGGTCTATGAAGCCTAAAACAACTATACCTACCCTTCGTACCAACATAGTCTTTCCAATCCAAACACAGAAACGTCATATGTATAGGACTTACGTGGAAGGAACAGAACCAAGATGATCCGATTCTGTTACATTGCATAGGTTGAATACTTGTAGGTAGGGTCTCAAGTCTCAACTTTCAAGTCCCATGGCGCTGCTGACAGTCTTGAACTCTTCTGTTGTCTGTTTTCTGTGTTTTCTGTTGTGTTCATGTGGATTCTGCAATGGAGGAATCACAGGTAACTTTGTAAGAAAAATGTATTCTCCTGATATGTCTCTTGACAGTGATGTTTTCCGAGTTCCTCCTGGTTATAATGCACCTCAACAGGCATGTTTCATTTCTAGTTCTTCCAAATCCCATAATGTTTCTTTTCGTTGTATTAACATTTAGGGTTTGTTTGGTTTTCCCATAGGTTCATATAACACAAGGGGATATTGATGGGAGGGGAGTGATCATCTCCTGGATAACTACTGATGAACCTGGCTCCAACACAGTTCTGTACTGGTCTGAAAATAGCAATCATAAGAACCATGCCGAGGGAATTTTTGTGAGATATAAGTTCTTCAATTACACCTCAGATTACATTCATCACTGCACCATCAACAAGTTGGAGGTATTAACTATTTGTTTGTTCCCTTTGATTTGATTTAGTTCCACCCAAAACTGAGAAATTTGAGAGAAAAATCTGGGTTTTTCTCTCCAATTACAGTATGACACCAAATATATATATGAGATTGGAATAGGGAATTCAACTAGACAATTCTGGTTTGTGACTCCTCCAAGAGCTGGCCCTGATGTTCCTTACACTTTTGGTCTAACAGGTATTCGACTATTTGTTTGTCCCTTTCTGATTTGTCTGATTATTTATCATTTCCAACAAAAGATAAACTCCATGGATGTGTTGGTTTTGTATTGTTCCTAATTTTCACTTTGAATGCTTATGTTTCCTTGTGTTTATCCATGTTTCCATCAGTATGTTTTTTGCATGGTTTGATGAACAGGGGATCTTGGTCAAACCCATGATTCAAATGTTACACTCACACATTATGAATCAAATCCAAAGAAGGGGAAAACGATGTTGTATTTGGGGGATCTCTCGTACTCGAATGACTATCCTTTCCACGATAATTCTCGGTGGGATACCTGGGGAAGATTCGTAGAACGGAATGCTGCTTATCAGCCTTGGATTTGGACGGCAGGGAATCACGAAATCGATTTTGCTCCTGAACTTGTATGCAGTTCATCACTTAAACACTACCACGTTGACATAGAAGGTCCTAAATCCTAATAGTCTAACAAATGTGGTTGTAACACAGGGAGAAACTACACCCTTTAAGCCATATACGAACAGATATTATGTACCGTACAAATCTTCGCAGAGTACTTCTCCGTTATGGTATTCAATCAAGAGAGCTTCAGCTTATATCATTGTCTTGTCTTCTTATTCTGCATATGGTAAGGGTTTATACTCGCCAGGGCCTTGTTCTAATGCAATTGTGTATACAGATTTGTCTATATCCTGCTGATTTCTTGCTTCAATTTTGACAGCAAAATCCACTCCCCAATACAAATGGCTAAAGGACGAGCTACCGAAGGTGGATAGAAGTGAGACTCCATGGCTGATTGTTCTAATGCATTGCCCACTCTATAGTAGTAATTCACATCATTACATGGAAGGAGAAACCATGAGAGTGGTGTATGAGTCATGGTTTGTCAAGTACAGAGTTGATGTTGTATTTTCTGGTCATATTCATGCCTATGAGCGATCAGTAAGTACAATCTACTTGAATCGCCAGCCAAATTTGTCCCAGAAATCTATATGTTATTCTCTTCTGGTGTCGTTTTCCTTGTTTGCGTATATAGCTTAGTACCTTGATGCCTCCATTTATAAATATTAACCTAGAAATCCTGATGTTTCACATTGCAGAAGCGTGTATCCAACATTGCATACAATATTTTGAATGGACAGTGTACTCCTGTCAATGACCAGTCAGCACCAGTTTACATAACAATTGGTGATGGTGGAAATCATGATGGACCAGCCCTAGGGTAATGCTTATTAGTGTATTTTTTTGATATCTTCTGGTGGTCGAACTGGCTTAAGGTGCTATTGGAGCTCATCTCGGAACATAACTAGGAATTTAACCCGTTCGACCACCAAATGACATCAGTAAATTCTTCTTTAACATGATATACCCCTTCATCTAAACTTTCTATATTATGATTATATATCATAATACTTTTAACTAATAATTGTCACTCCATGGTTTAAACAGCATGGTGGAACCACAACCAAGCTTCTCAGCCTATAGGGAGTCAAGTTTTGGTCATGGTATTTTCGATATAAAGAACCGGACACATGCTTATTTCGGTTGGCATCGTAATCAAGACGGATATGCTATCGAAGCTGATTCTTTCTGGTTTCATAACAGATATTGGAATCCCCATGGGAAATCTTTTGTAGCTTCATATTAGTCGGTCATTTAGCTGACAAAACTTTAATATTTATCTTAATCTAGTGGTAATTACATGATTATTACTAAAATGAGTTAATAGGATTTAAGCAGGGGGCAGCAGCTTAGCTATCTCATTGCAAAATCCACTGCTCTAAAAGGCCATCTCTCAAAAGGCAAACTTCGAAAAGCACTTACACACTAGATTTTAAGCAGCCTTAACTGTCCTTCACCAGATTTTCTTTCAAATTTTCCTCTGTTCAATTCTTCAGAAAATCCTTCAACGAAAATGGCAGAAAAGCAATATTATAACTACCAGTCTACCAGGAAAGGATAATAAGTATGATGACTGGCAGAAAAGCATCTAGCTTTTTCATAAAAAAACAAAAAATAGTTCTTTACACTAAGATCTTAGCTGATAATACGAATAATGCCATATTTACAAGATCCACCTACATCTAGATTCAAAAACAACAAAATCTATCAGTTCCAATGTTACTGTGAAAATAAAAAGAGAAGAGTCCAAGACAATCACCTAAGGAATGCTTACGGGATAGTACTTGGAGCCGAAAATGAAGCATCCAGAATTCTCCTTTGTCCATTGATTTAAAACAGCTTTCTTATCCTAGTAATGCTGCAATAGATCAGTTAGAACACACTAACAAGTCTGTGAAGAACAAAAACATAAACTAAAACAGGTCGAGTCAAGACGTGTGTGACCTCTAAACTGATGTTTGGGGGCTGTAGTCGTTTCGGGAGGATATAAAATACTTTTTGTTGTCTGTTTTTTTTCCCTACATTTCTTTATTCTTTTTTTTTCTCTTTCTAAAGATTTTTTTCTTTGATTGAAAATATAGCAGTTGACATGACCATTTTTAATTGGTATAAATCTGCATTTAGTCCTCGAGGATGTTGTGTTTTTGGAGGAACACTTTGAACCGATGTCTTGATTCGTTTTGGTTTTGGTTTTTCTGTTTCTTTTCCTTTGACTGTGTTACCTGGTTTTGTATTGGACTATGATTTTCATTGCTTAGGCTTGATTGTTTTCGGTGTTAGCAGTTAATTAATAATACAATTATACAAATTTATGATTGAACAACAAAAATAAACAGAGAAAACAAGCATGAAGCTGAACTTAAAAGGCTAAAATGGCCTGTTGAGCTGAAAAACGGTATGTATATTAAAGCAATGAATCTCATATTTAATGAACATAGAAAAACAGTGACATGATCAGACCATAATAAATCCATAAGAACTCGATCGAGCAAGTGGAACTACAGCCTGTATCAAATCAAAGAAAGTGTTTTCTATGAGATTCACTAATTCACTTAGTGGCTATAGATGCTAATATTATCTCGTATTTTATGAGTTTAAATCTCGATATACGAGAATGTAATACTTCATTATTTAAAAAAAAAAGTGTTTTCTTGTTTTGTCTTCTTATGCATCTACTGACCAAATATTCCTACAGTTCCCAGAATGCTTTTCTGCAGAGATGATAAGAAAGTTGAGTTGGAATTTGAAGAGGGACAGCTATTTGAGATGAAGGAAAATAACACATAATTCTGTCTTATTTTGACATGGACGAAAGAGGAAACGTAAAATAAAAGAAGGATACATGACGTGAACTCACTCGCTTCATCGTCTACACTTGAACAGTCTGAAAACAACATTTTGTTTCATATGAGCCGTGGATTCAAATCACATTGATTCCCATCATTTCCTTGGAATTGATTCCCTTCCAAGTGGAACACAGAATAAGCTTCTTCAGCACAGTTTAAAACATCTGTTTTGTTTCATCTCGTTGCCATTCTAAACGAATTTGCTTAATCTTTGGTCCTTGCTCCAGAAATGGTAACCATTAATCTTCTTTTACTATTTGTTTTTTCATTTTTTATATCTTCATAATCGTTAACTCTCCTATATCATCATGTTTTCAGAGTTTTGAGGACGATAAGAAACCGGTGTCATTTGGTCCATGGGGAGGCCAAGGAGGGTCTCATTGGGACGATGGAATGCACTTCACGGTAAGGCAATTGGTCATCGCTCATGGAACCGGGATTGACTCGATCCAGATCGAATATGACAACAAAGGGAGCTCTATTTGGTCAAGGAAGCATGGGGGTGATGGAGGCTCTAAGTCAGATAAGGTTAGCTTTTTTGAATATCAATCGATAAATCTACTTAATAACAGTTAAAACTGATATTTTCGGTTTGTTGTATAACTTGTTTCAGGTCAAACTTGATTACCCAGATGAGTTTCTTACTTCTATCCGTGGATACTGCGGCAGCCTAAGTGAAAGGGGACCTTTTATGGTTCGATCACTCACTTTGCAAAGCAACAGAAAAGCATATGGACCCTATGGTATGGAGCAAGGAACTGGTTTCTCCATGACTAGGGGAAAGATCGTCGGATTTCATGGGAGAGCTGGAGGGTATTTGGATGCAATTGGAGTTTATTCCAAGCCTTTCATAAAACTGAATCCCTCCAAGACTATTGTTCATGCTCAGAGTTTTGTTGCTAATGGGGCTGACAAAGATGGTTTTTCTGTGATCCAAGGAAGTGTTGGGGAAAGCTATGATATATTTCTTGCTGTTAGACAAAAGGATTCTTTTGGGAATTCCTTGCCAAGGGCTCTACCTAGGCAAAGTTCTAGTAGCTCTGATGATTCAAGCGATGTAGAAACCAAAAGTAAGGTAAGAACAACCCCAAAAGTCATTATCTGATTATCTGAACCAGAAATAACTCAAAATTTTCTATATCCGAATTGACCGATGCAAATTCATGTTCTTTCTTTTTTCCATGCTCAAGGTTTCATTTCAGGCTCCTGAGAAAGTACCCTCAAAAGTAAATGGAGTGATAACTTATGGACCCTGGGGTGGTAATGGTGGAACCAAGTTTGATGACAAAACCTATACCGGTGTAAGGCAAATCACTTTATCACGCAATGTCGGAATTGTATCGATAAAGGTCTGCTATGATCGCGAAGGGCAAGCAGTATGGGGAAGCAAACATGGAGGCACCGGAGGATTCAGAACTGATAGGGTATTACGAGTCTAGCTTTTCTTATAAAGTTTCAACTCAACACTTGCTGGTATTTAAAATACATATTCACTTGCTGTTACATTATCCACAGATAATGTTTGATTATCCATCAGAAATCTTGACACACATCACGGGGACATTCGGGCCATTAATGTACGTGGGGCGTAATGTGATCAAGTCACTGACGTTCTACACCAACAAAGGAAAGCATGGTCCATATGGAGATGAACATGGACCTTCTTTCTCCAACAAGATGAATGAAGGCAAGATTGTTGGATTCCATGGCAGTGAAGGTTTATTCCTGGATGCCATTGGTGTGCATGTAATGGAAGCTAAAGTACCACCTCCAAAGCCACCTTTGTCCCAAGCAATCTTCCAAAGTGAAAAGAGTATAGCAGAGATCGATAATTCTCCATGGTCTAACAAGCTAGTACTAGCAAAGCGAGGACCAGATGAAGAGGTAATTCATATGTTTCATTCTAAATATATCTCCAAAATGAGATTCATACATTTAATATGGATTGAGTTTTGTCAGGTTGCTTGTAGTGTGGTAAAAGAACCAGCACCATGTGGTCCTGGTCCTTGGGGAGGAGATGGGGGAAGACCATGGGATGATGGAGTATATTCCGGGATTAGGCAAATATATATAACCAAATCTGAAGCTATTTGCTCTATTCAGATAGAGTATGATCGGAATGGACAATCTGTCTGGTCTACAAAACATGGAGGTCATGAAGGAACCACCACGAATCGAGTAATCAATTAACTCGCATCTTAATAACCAATCTAGAACAAAACCATCTATTCTAGCCCCAACTTGGCGTATTTTTAACACAAGAAGGTTGAATTTTGCAGGTAAAATTAGATTACCCGGGCGAGGTACTGAATTGCATATCGGGATATTATGGGGGCATAGACAACGACGAGAAGCGCAAGGTTGTAAGATCGTTAACATTATACACAAGCAGAGGGAAGTACGGTCCGTTTGATGAGGAGAAAGGGACGTTTTTCACATCAACCGTAACCGAGGGAAAAGTGGTGGGGTTCCATGGGAGGAGCAGCTCTTGCCTGGATGCTATTGGAGTTCATATGCAGCACTGGCTTGGGAATCAAAGAACCACTAGGATGTCTCTCTTCAAATTCTTTTAGTTGAATTATATAAACTTGAGTAGCAAGCAAATCACAAATTGTTGCAATGGGGTATGGGCATGTGGGGCTTGTTGGCAGATACCACTGGTGAAATAGACTATAGTGATTAAGAGATGATGAATTCAGAGACTTGATTAAACTTAGGAAAAGTGCAAACTGATTGTACTTTATATATAATTACTGCTTTACCTTGAATAGTATAAACATGCTTCGTAAGCAAGTTATTATAAAATTTAAATTAAATTATATATTTGATTTTTTATTTAACTTAATTTTTTACTTTTTAATTGTGATATTATATCATACTTTAAAAATATGTCATATGATATTTTAGGAACATATTATTTAACACATAATATATGTTGAATAAAAATTCATAAAAAAAACTTTAGAAATCCAAAACAAAACATAAAAATCACACTTTTTCAATTTAACAAATGTGTAATTTTTTACTTTTAAAGTTCCTCTTAATAAATTTCTTGAAGTTTTTTCCTTTAAAAATGTGGGATTCTTTTTTTTCAATAAAAACAGTGAAATTTAACAAAAAACTGAATTGAAAGTCTTCATGTCTTGCCAGGATAAAAGTTTTAGAGCAAAATTATGTTTCCAGTATTAAGCTTCAAAACCGAAATCGAGACTGATTTGTTTCATATCTAATCTTGAAAAGGAAGAGTGAACAATCTGATTAGTTTAATAGTTTTGGTTAAAAAAATTAAACTGATAATTCTTCAATCCTCAGTTTGATCTGTAACACCTTCCCTTCCCATGGAACTGCTGGCTAATGATGGATCAGAGTCTTGAGGAGACTCTGCAAACTCCTCTTTGTACATTTCTTCTATCATAGGCTTCCATAGTCGAACTCGAGCATTTATAAACCAGTTTGATACCTGAATTTACGATGTCAGACCCAAAATTTGGCACGAAATAAGCATCATCTGAGCTTATGCAAATAGATAATTGAAGGGTAAGTTGAATATTATTGTAAGGAATCATACTTGTTTCTTTGTTAGGCCTGTTTGTGATGCCAACATTAGCTTCTCGGAGTCTGTTGGGTAACTGATGAACATCATGCAACAAATGGTAAGAATTGTGTCGTATAAAAATGGATGGGACTTGTTAATCACTTAAACACACTTACGGGTGAAGGAAGTGTTCGAATAGCCAAGACCGGAGGACTGCTAGGGAGGTTTCTGGCAATCCTCTTATAGGCCTCCAAGTTTGCCTTTGGCTTGGGATCATCCCAAACTGTTGAAGGGACAATCGATTCCGTCTGGAATCTTGATCGAACATGCTAAGATGAGATAACATGTGGTTGATTCTCGGTAATTCGTGGGAGAGCTTTCTTCTAATGACATTTATTTGAGATATTATGGTATCTCTTAGAATGTCAAAATGTTTAAACATTGTTTGAAGTGCCAAAGTTGTATATGACCTTGCTGCTCCTATACCAGCAAGTGATTCAAATAATGAAACCACTTCTTCCATTTGCTGGTGGTATTTCTCGTATCTAAGCTCAACCTGAAAATGAACCAATAATGAAGGTTGAAGTTAGGACCAAGTTCAAACATAACTAACATGATAAAGTTGTATCGAAAAGGGTCATGCTAAACCTCCTCCAGTAATCCAATTAGCTTTGAAAGTCTGATTTGAAGCTCATGCTTTTCAGGCAATACCATCTCGTTACTGCAGAATTCGGCTTTTAATTCAGAAGAAAGTCTTGAACCACTTGCTATATCACCTAGATATGACTTCCCAAAAAGGTTTTCCTCACCGTTTTTGCAGTCAACTTTGACAAGTTCATCGAGAAGGGACTGAGTTGGCCTTAGATACCTCGAATTCGCAATAGCATTGGCAAAAGATTCGGCCCCATACAGTTGGTGTAATGTGGTGGAAGATGCAGCATATGTGTGAACTGTCAAAGGGTAGTCATCACTTACGGCTTCTGCCCCAGGAAGGAAATAACTGGAACTTGCAAAATTGGGATTCAAGGATGAACCAAGCTTGTGAGAACCGAGTGACAATGATAGCCTCTGAGTTTGGTGGTTCGAGTTCGACCCATTAGCCGCTCCAAGAAGATCCATCAGGTGTCTGGTCTGGTTAATCTCTGATTCCTCAGGGACAGTGGGAGATGGAAGAAGGTCCATTGATCTTGACATTCTTTCCCCAAAAGATTGAATGCTGGGAAACAAACCAAGGGACTGAGGAAATGTATTGTGGTTGGCTCTCAAACTAGAGCCATAAGCATCAAATTGTTGGCCTACAGATTGGTTTTGGCTAGTAATAGAATCTGAGACAATAAAATGGTGCAACATACTAGAAGTTGGATTTGGTTTTGAATCCCTGGACACCATAGAAGCTAAAGGTTTTAAAAGTTCCTTCAAATGCGAGGAAAACGAAACTATGACCCTTTATTGAAGTGGATACACCATATCAAAGAATGGCGAGTCACCGAGTCGACCAGAGTGACTGAAAACAAAGACAAATCACCATTCCACCATGTGACAAGCATTAAATGCGAATATATAAGTTGCTGAGCATTAAACACGGCACCTGAAGTAATGACTGACACAACTGAAATGGATAATATGTACTGAGCTTTGCACAATTACACCCTGAAAGACCACCGAATCAGTAAACTAAGGAGCCATTTGTAATTAATTGAAGAGCTGATAATAAGTATAGTACAACTCAGTTGTCATTAATAAGCATAGAAAATAAATGGTAAAGTGAAGCAATAAAAAAAGCATCCATCCATAGGTGGAAAACTTGAAAATTAGCCTTTGTTGATAGTAGTAACAAAGGGTAATATGCTTTGGAGGAAGAGAATGACTTTTTTATCTTGCTTTTCTCAGGAAAAACAAAGGTAGAAGAGTTAGATACATAGACCTCTACCATTTCTTTAAGAAGGCAAAGATAATTGGGTGAGAAGAAATGAATTAGGTGACGGAGGTAAGAATGGTCCCCAACTCCTTCCCTGACTATAAAACAACAACCAAAAGCATCAATCCTTCAGCTTTATTGCCAGCAGTAACATTTCTTCAGGAGGCTCAGAAACAGTGTAAGAGCTTTCAATATGTTAAATTCTTGAGCTGCTGCAGCTGCTTCATATTGCTGTAATAATTCTGCAAAAAGAGGATATGCTTGTGAGTCTGGAAAACATATGGGAATATGCAGCTTTTTCGCTGTTGGCTGTGGGAAGTGATGCATAGGGATGTTGAAAAGACAGCGAAAATCACAATGTCTGGAGGAGTGTCAGAGAAAGAGAGATGAAAAAGGTTGGCAACTGAGTTTGGTTTGGAGCCAGTTGATGAGATTGATACTGGTTGCAATGTAATATTGGGGGGGGGGGGGGGGTCCGTTTGGATGTTTTAAGAAATGATTGCAACATTGTTCCTTTGGCATCCTTCAGTTGTCACCCTCTGCTTCCGTAACTCTCTGTAGTTTTTTTGAGGCCTAAAAGCCCCACACCCTCTCTCACTACATTGCTTTATAGCTTCAAACCTGCATCATCCAAAACATCTCACCTTAATGCAATTGTTCATATATGTATATATATACTGCTGCATACCTGACCACTTGATTCCCATTATAGTTGATTAAACTAACCCTGTAGGTATTAAATTTGGCCATGCTATAGTTAGGTTCAAATTGATTGAATCCAGTTTTTAGATTTAAATCTACCTGCAATGAATTTATTAGCAAGTCATGGATATGGACCACAGACATAGGCATGGAATTAAAAGGACCACAATTTCAATCCAAGGATACACAGTACATTCATGATCTGACCATTCTCAGCTGTTATATCAATATAACGATGATCAATCAACAATTCTCTGCAGATATATCAAAATTGGAATCCATATTTATTTGCCAATAACACAACTTGTACAAATTAAATTTCCAAACTTCACTGCGTTCTTTCTAGTTTATGTACTAGTTATTTTCTAATCACATGTATTTCCAAAGTAGCAGACATCTGCATCACACTATGAGATTACTTGTACAAGAATCTTTATTCATCAAGTTAGCTATATATCAATTTCCCTTATCTTTACAGAATGTATATACCTACTAAAACAATGTATTTGTATGTTACAATGGGTATCATATACACGTTTATATTTTATCATGACAATGCATCATCTTTCTCGTCTACTCAAACATGGAACAGATACAAGAAGCCACCCCAAAGTAACATCTCAAGAGTTGCTTTCTCGGTTTTTTTCATTTTTTCTTTCTTTTCATCGTATCGCGGGATCTGTCTTCTAACAACTAGGCATCCCCCCACCCACAAAGCTCGAGGTGGAGATTCTTCATTACACTACAAAATCATGCAATATATGGGGATTCCCAAACCTGTCTTGCTGGTTTCCTCCTTCCATGAAATGGAAGTCCACTGTCTCCGGCCCCACTGGAGAAGCCACCCTGTGGTTACCTCTCATATTGGTCTCTCCTGACATGGAAAATGTGTTATTTTCATGATTCCGTAAGCCAAGAGCCAGTGAGACTTGACCGCTGGCGGTGAAACCACTCAATTCTGTTAAGTCATACATGGCATCACCAGCCATAAGGGTACCATGGCCATGCTGGCCGGATGGGATTACTGTATCTGGAAAAGGGTTATTGCTCTCCATGTCCAGGTTACCCATATGGTCAACATTTAATTTCATTCCAGAAGATGAACCTGTATTTCCTATAGCAATATTGTGGAACATTGATCTTGAAATAGGCATGTGTAACTCTACATTGGGGATATGACCAGGTTTCGATTGTTGAACTTGGCCCGGTTGAACATTATCAGCACAAGCAACTTTGGATGTCATACTCTCTTGTGATTCCTCTCCCCTATCCTCGGATGCTGAAGAATTTTCACCCATTGCTTTGGCTGCATTTTCAAAGGAAGATTTGAAATTCGAGTCCATTTCACCAAACTCTTCTTTATGCATCTCCTCGATCATTGGCTTCCAAAGACGCACCCTTGCATTAATGAACCAGTTTGCAACCTGCTCCAAACAAAACATCAGCAACTCTTCATATAAATGGAAATAAAAACAAAGAAAATAAATTATAGAAATACTCAACATAACAACTAAATGAGCTGCTAACTATAGTATGTACTTTTTCACTTTTAGCAGTAATAAAATAAGTTTCTTTTTTTGAAAAGTAGATACCAAATTTAACCACGCATTTTAATGATACAAGAAGCTAACTATTTACAGGTCAGATAGTTGCATTTTTCATCTCTATACCTGGTTTCTGGTTAGACCTGTCTGTTTTGCTAGCATTATTTTCTCTGAATCTTTTGGGTACCTGATCAAAATCAAATTCAGAAAGGGTTAATGAACTAAAATTCTTGGTTTGGCGTGAAAATAAGGATCCAAGCACATACGGATGGAGAAAATGCTCAAAAAGCCAAGCACGCAGGACTGAAACGGAGCTTTCAGGAAGGCCTCTTTGAGGCCTCCAAGCATTCCGCATCACACCGAGTTGTTGAAGAGCCCTTTGTTGTCTGAGCTGATGATCCACATAGCGTAGACGTGGTATTGCTGCTCCTTGATTGTTTGATGAATTATCGTTCTCTCCAAGGCTTTTCTGAGTCAATTGAATTTGGCCACTGATTGCATCACGCAAACAGCGGAAGTGGCGGGAAATTGTCTGTAGGGCAAGTGCAGTGTATGGTTTAGCTGCCCCACATCCAGCTACCACGTCGAAAGAAGACACCAGAATTTTCATTTGATGGTAGTAATGTCGGTATCTGCTATCAACCTACAACAAGTGCATGATTATAATCAATCTTTGGAAACATGTACAACTCAATTAAAACACTTACAAGATAGTTTAAAAAATGTGATAGCTCAGAAAAGTGAAGGTCATGCTCACCTCATCCAGCATGGACAAAAGCTTTGTCTTCTTGCTCTGCAAATCTTGTCGTTCTGCGTGTGATAGGTCAGAAGACGTATTAACGGACTTGCTAGGTTCGGATGACATCCCACTGGAGGATTTTGGTTGAGAGCTCACATTCTTATCCAAATGAGGCTGTTTCAAAGCTTGCTGTATATTAATCACTTCATTAAGCAACTCTTGAGCCACCTTAAGATATTTGGAGTTCAAACTTGTACTTGCAAAACCTGGCTGAAATTGATATATTTCAGAACACATCTGTTTATGATTTATTGAGCCCTGAAGGTTAGACAAAGCATTTGCTCCATATGCATCATTGTTATCTCCATGATAGCCACATTGCAGGTCATTAGAATTTTTCAACTCACTAATTTTGCTTTCATCACCTGTACACAGAATCCTCGCCTGTCCTGAAAAAGGAAGATGGCCACTAAACAACGAAGTATAAGCCTGGTATGGATACTGCAATAGAGGTAAAGAAACGCCGGATGGCATCTGTGAGCTAAGACTGAGAGACAGCCCCTGAGATTGTGAATTCTGATTCCCTGCAACAGGGTTGCATATTGAATTTCCCGTTGTTAAGTTTAACTGCCCGTCAACAGATTGCAATGCATCACTTGAAGATGGAACGAATGACATATCATTTCTGCCATCCATAGTTGGAATTTGAACACGGTTCCGTATCGACAATGAAGTCCCAGATAACATCTCTGAAAATTCCCCCATAGAAGATGCTTGGTTCGGATATGTTGTTGAGTTACCAGGATCAGAAGATGATCCAAGGTAAGAGATTGGCTTTTGGTCCCCCATACAATTAGATGATAAATTGTCCTTTTGATTGCTAAAACTTGGATAATAAGAAGCCATAATTTGCTTCCTTATGTTTAGTAAGAAAAGAATGATAAAGCATTAGCAATCTCCACAGATCAAATGATTGCTTAAAACGGGCACCTCCCAGTAAAACAATGATCAGCTGACAGATCCTAATCAAACAAATAACATAACCATAAGAACATATATCAGAGTTCTTTCAAAGTTCAAATTTCATCAACAAATCCAAAGGCATTTTCTGAGTTCATGCAATCTCTGCCAGAGAAGTATGGCATGGAAATGCAGCAACCAGGCCAAATGCTATTTTAAAGCAATTTAGAAATTAGACAGAATCCACTGTGAGAAATCCCCAACAAAACAAACATAAATTCAGTAAATGAAAAGCTAGGAAAAATAATTTAACATCAACAAAAGAAAATAACTAGAACCTGACTTAAACATATAAATTCATTAAACCAAAAATCCTTATCTTTCTGTTCTAATTTAAGCTTCAGACTGATCCAGACCTCATTTAAATTCATATTTAGATACAAGCACTTTCTTGCATGATTCGTATTAGAGAAACAGCAAAATCATATGCAAGCCTAAATTCATGTTTCTTCACAAGAAAAAGAATCAGATAATCATGTATACCAAAAGGTGAACCATAATCAAGTAAGAGTAGTGAATCCAGGTTTTAAAGAGGGAAAAGGTACAACTTTTTCATTTTTTGGCTTTTAAGTTTCACTCTTTATAGTTTATCCCATCTCTTGCTACCATCATCAGTACACAGAAAGATCACAGTGAAACACAGAAGAAAAAACAAATTTAAGAAAAGTTATACTACAGAAAATACCCAGAAGAACAAAAAAAAAAGGCAGAAACTTTGAAGTTATCTCCTTTGGCTTTTCGACATCATCTTGTACTAAGGGCACTAAAGATCAACCAAAAGGTAAAAACTAATTCTTTCAATGTACAGCAGTCGTCTATCAATCAACCATTACAATCACAACTCTTAGAAAATAAAGCAAAAGGGTGAAGAAAATGGGGAGAATGAATTATTGAGTCAAAAGATACAGAGGGGGTTAAAAGTGAAATACCTGAAAGCCCCCCAAAGAAAAGCTGCGCCTCAATGGAGAGGCAAAAAGAGAGGAGCTTGAAAACAATGACACAAAACACAATCGTAAGAGATATAATCCCAACCGTAACCAGCCTTCCTTATCATTGGAACATTGACACCAACCCAAGAAATATTATTAAACAATCCTCCCACCCAATACAAATAAAAAATTGATGACAACAACTGTAATATTTTATTCTAAGAAACGATGATAATGATAAGGAAGAAGAATATTGTGAACAAATATCTCACGTGTAATCAACAAAGAACAAAAAGGCAAAGCTGGGATTTTTATATTTTTTTGTGGGGAGAATTTAGAGAGATGTTTCAAGCAAACATGAAAAGAAAGAAAGAAAGAAAGAAAGAAAGAAAAGGTGGGTGTTGTTTGATTGATTCCTTTCATTGCTTAAGAGAGTTCCAGAGCTAACTACCAGTTGGTAGACCTATTACCCTCCCTTAAACCTTCTTTTAACGCATAAAAATGGCGACTTTCCTTTCTCTCTCTTGTGTTTTCCCAAGGTGAATGAAACATTTTCTTTTAAAGCTGTCAGATTTGTTGAATTATATGGTTTGGGTTTCTTTCATTATGAAATTACAACAAAACCAAGCAAAACATAAAGAAATACAATTGAACAATGTGATTCGATGGAACTAAAATTGTTGTAGGAAGGAGTGGGGGAAGGTGTCGGCTGTACTTTGCAGTTGGTGAGAGAGACAAACTCAAACGTTACTACCACGCGTATGCTTTCTATACGCTACCGCCATGGCCAAACGAACTCTCTTGTTTCTAATTTCTTTTTAAATATATGATTTTAGAAACTTCATTTATTTTATATATTTTGGTTGGTTGTGTCATCTGAGAGCATGAATCATGAGATTCTATCAAGTTTATTTCAATCCAGTTATGGTGTAATTATTTTTATTTTTTACTTTATAATTATTATTTTTTGTCAACTATTATAGATTATTTGGTCAACAGGAAAAAAAATATATTTGACTCAAGGATAACATTTTTTTTAAATAAAATGGTTGGATGTTAGGATAATTATTATAGACATGAATATTTGACTATGTTTTTTTATCGAAAGAGTTATTGAATAGTTTGACTTTAATATGATTATTTATTTTAGATTTTTTTTTATTTTGTTATATTTTTGGTTTTGTTTGTTTTTATAACATTTTTTTATATGTTACGATTTTTAATTATTTTATATAATAAATAAAAATTAATTTATTTATCGATTAGAGTTCAAGTAGCAATTATCAATATATATTCATTATCAGAGAATATCGATAGTTTCATATATTTAGACTTTTTGTGATAATTTATTAATATTTTTATAACTACTATATCTCTTACATTACTACTTAAATTTTATATTCTAAAATTTAATTTTAAATTAGATTATTTTTAAAATTTCTCGCATGCAACTTTGGGACAATTTTCTTTTCATCATTTTTAGACTAAAATTAAAGAGATTAAATAAAATTTTACGAAATACGTAACCCAAAATGCATGTATAAATATAAGTCTAAATTTGTTTACTTGAAATATTTCAAAGATTTATTCTTGATTACTTTAAATGTTTATGGTCATTTTTGTTAAAAAAAATTATAGATTTAAATTTCTAAGTATGAACACATGTAATTTAAAAAAATTAAGTACTTAATTGCATCAAAATGTAAAAGTTAGGTACCTAAATGCACCAAAACAAAGTTAGATGCCTATATTAAGCATAAATGTCAAGTTTGGTACCAAAAGTGATATTTATTCCATAAACTTTGTGTCCAGACTAATACTCTATTTTGGGCTATTTTCTTTACAAATTTACCGACAAAAGTCGGACTGGACTTAATTTATTGATGGGCCTAAGCCCACATTGTTCTGCAAATCTTACCTTTACTTGTATTTTTGCAAATTTTCGCTACCCATAAGTAGAACTCAAAAACCTGGCCCTTTCTTTCCCAGGAAAACAAGATAGAATTGCGATGGCCAAAGTCGAACGCAGGCGGGCATAACATTACCATTTCAAGCCCCATTGTTTCGTTATTCTCCAATTCATGGTAATTTCTCTTCCTGACATCTGCCTGAGGCATTAGTTAATGGAAAACTTTCATCGATTTTTCTTAGTTTTTGGGTGTTTGTTCCTTTATCAACAGAGATTTTCATTGGGTTTACGCGATGATTATTAAGTTTTAAACTTGACGGTTGAGACTTGAGATTAACTTATTATATGGGTTTTTCCCTTTAGTTGTTGTGTTGATAGTTTATTCAGTTTCTCAAGAGTAAGTTATGTGGAAGATTTCTCTTTTTCGTTTCATATTTACTTGTTGCAGGAAATAGAACGCTGGTTAATTTTTAGTATTATGCTTAAGCAAACATGTAATCTTAATCATACACCAATGGGCCTTGTAGCTGATATTATGGGTTAAGAACCAATGATAAGATGTGAACAATGTTGAACAAGAAACACAAATGATTTTACTGGTACTAGGGTTTAGGAATTTACTTTGATAGAGGATGTCTTTTTTAATCTTTACTACAATTTGTAATGTGCAAATAACGGTTTGGGATGGAGATATTCCTCAATTATCATAAAGATACATCCTCTGTTGTGGATTTTTCAGTGTGGTATAGTTTGGTGGTGTTTGCCTAATAGATGCTTGAACTTTCTGGTTTTATTATCAGGGGAAAAACTAGCTCTCCATGTTTCTACTTGCGTTATTTGAATGGGTGGGGTTGCATAGTTGGTCTGATTCTATTTTAAAATTTCCCCTCTCTACTCTACCATGTGATGTGATAAAATTTCATACATTGTCTTTTACAGGTAGCTGCCATGATTCTGAATGGATTCACCTTGTCCTCCAGGCCTGTTTTTGTGAGTTCAAGGCTTCCGAAGCCTGTGCCATGTAGCTCTAGTTTTTCATGCTATCATCATTTGCCTACCACAGCTCTATTTCGAAGCAGCAGCGGCAGTAGATCTTCAGGGTCTGATTGGGATTTCAAATCCTGGCCAGCTGGAGGTATATGCAATGTCTTACCCCTTTTTTCTTTTATGGAAATCATTTGGTGTACAAATTTCTTCATGCTACGTATTTTTTGTTGGTTCAATTCCATAGAGTTTTTTTTTCTTCGTAGTTCTTTCTTTGCAATATCAACCCATGAGCAAGATCTAGTTAGTGAGATTCATTGTCTACATTTCGTTCTGTAAAGTTTTGGAATGGTTTTTTATTTTGTTTCCATGTTTTAATTTACATTGCTAGAAGATCAGAACTCAAACCTTTTAAGAATCCAAACCATTTTTTTTATTTGCTTTAGTTTACATTCTGCGGTTCTGGATGAGTGAATGTCTCAATTCCCAACAATTTTTTATATCTTTTGTATAACTGTCCAAATATTGTAGATGTACCTTTCTTGCACCTTTCTGCTGCATCATCTCCTTTGTTGAGTGGGGAACAAGGTGGCCTGTCTCAAGCTTTACCACCATTACCAAGGCGTCGCAGATCTAATTTGGTGCCTCGAGCATCTAAGGATGTTCCGTACAGTTTTCGTTTTCCTCCGATGACTAAGAAGCCCAGATGGTGGTGGAGGGCTTAGCGTGCTTACCCTATTTAATGCCTCTTCATGAGACATGGATGTATGCCGAGACTGCATATCATCTACACCCTTTCTTGGAAGACTTTGAGTTTTTGACCTATCCTTTCCTTGGAGCCATTGGAAGTTTACCGAGCTGGTTCCTGATGGCATATTTCTTTGTTGCGTATCTGGGGATAGTGAGGAGGAAAGAATGGCCTCATTTTTTCAGATTTCATGTGGTGATGGGCATGTTATTGGAGATTGCCTTGCAGGTGATTGGGACCGTGAGCCGATGGATGCCACTTGCAATCTATTGGGGTAAGTTTGGGATGCACTTTTGGACAGCTGTGGCATTTGCTTACCTCTTTACCGTTTTGGAGTGCATAAGATGTGCACTTGCTGGTATGTATGCTGACATTCCATTTGTGTGCGATGCTGCATATATCCAAATTCCATATGATTAAGTGAAAACATATGGCTGAAGCTGTTCTGAATTTAAATTATGTGATGTTTATTTTGTATGGGAATTATCAAGTTTTATTCAATGTGGGGTATTCTACTAAGCACATTGTCTCCACTTTGCACCACCTCAAGTGGTTCATTTTTTCCTTCCTTTTTAAATGAATGACTGTGCTAATGTTGTTTTTGTTTTTGGTTATCATCAGTGCTATCCTGCTTATCTTTTCCTATAATGATCATTCTTTCTGATTATTGCTACGGTAATTGATGGCTATGCTTTTGATGTTGCAAATCTTAATGTCTAAAGCCTTTTGTGTTGTCTATTTGCTTGAAATCTAATGGTTCTAGATGTAGGCTTAGTTTCATTCAGTGTTACCAGGTCGGATAGTTGGAACGGAAACTGGTGGATCCACCAGTTCAATTAGTACATATTTAGACTGATATTTTAAGAACCGCCTCAATCTAGTACAAAATGGGGAACAGGAAGACCGTTTGCCGGGTTTGAGTAAAAGCCAAAACTTGAGTCCTTTGCATCTGCTAAAGTTATAATAAATGAGGCCTTTCCTTCCTTGACTGGTACAGGAGGGCCGGGGTCCATGACTGTGGAGTTTGACCACTTTCCATGGCCAAGTTCCCAGACTATGCATCCATTTTACGTGCACAGATAGTAGATATAACCTTTAATTACGTGCACAGATAGTGATTTGAGATGGTGTAATTATGTCCTACTGGTCTTTGAATGAATTTAGCCCTCAATTATTTGGATTTAATTAATATATTTGTAGGTCTTGCATCATCTTCTGTGCCTTTCATGCTATTTTACTTGGCCTGTCGTCGTCTTATGATAATAATCTGGTAACACTTTCCACTATAAAAAATAAAATATTAAAGTCACCGACACTTAAGTTATGTATTGCTTGTCCTATGAAAAATACCATTCAAGTGAAAACCTATTAAAAATTAAGCAAGAAAAATGACGTTTTTTTTTTGTCGAACCAATCCCTTTCATGCTTGGGTTTTGAATTTTGATAACTTTGGGTTCGGAATAAATTTAGAATTTTAGTATTTATTTAGGGGTGAATGTTTGATCAAGTGGTAATATTTTTTCATACTTTTTTTATATGTGGTAGTATTTATCTAAGTATATATTGTATATATATCATAAAAACCAAGGGACTTATGTCAAACTTAAAAATAAATCCATTAATTATTAAAAAATTTACGGAAATTTATAAACTTTTCTATAGAAACATCTCTCTAAAAACCCCTATTACGCTGACTGAGGGTCGTCCTCTTCCGTATGAAAGTTTCCGGGGATCGCCCACCGAAATCTTTTCCTCGGTTTGCAACACCTTCTCACTGGAACATCTGGTTCCCCTATTGTGTTAGTAGATGAATGAGACCCTAAGAAGTGCAAAAATCAAGAACTCCCTGAACTGATGGTCCTTGGATAAGAGTGATGTGGTAACCAAGGTACTTCATACATCTCACACGGACATTTCTGAGTCTAATCTCTATAGACCATGGATGATGGTGGAACATAGAAGGCATAAGCCACCTGAACCTATGGACATTGGTAGTGCAGGCCATTGGTCTCCACCTGAGAACTTCTGGGTGAAACTGAATACAGATGGTGCTTGTAATTTGTTGAATGGCCATGTAGCCTGATGAAGTTCTTGGGAGTTTGTTCGGTTCTTGATGCTGAGTTGTGGGGGATTTTCCAAGGCCTTGGGAGTTTATGTTTAAGTTACTTTAGGGGAATCAAATGGATTTGCTGAACAAACAACAATTTTGCTTTTCTTTGGCATTAGCAATTATTTGCCACTTTTCTGCACAAAAAGAGAGGGGGAGGCGTACAAAAAACAAAAGACATCACGCTGAATGACTTGTTTCAACAAACAAGTAAATTAATTAATACATAATAAAGGTAGGCCAGATACATCCACAACAATTCAGACACCAAT
Organism: Abelmoschus esculentus; assembly: GCA_035048815.1. NCBI lineage: Eukaryota > Viridiplantae > Streptophyta > Magnoliopsida > Malvales > Malvaceae > Abelmoschus > Abelmoschus esculentus. Next base: position 3,476,690 of record JAUCBN010000032.1, read on the forward strand.
ACCCATAGTACAAAAGAAAGAGACCACAAAACAACCAAAACCAGCTAAGTTTCACCCTTTTTTCTCTAGAATTCAGACACCATATGTGCCGATGCCATGATGGGTTGGGTAAGATGTGGGATATCAAAAAGGTCGGTGAAGCTTTCATCACTTGTTTCAAAGCCCTCGGATCCATGCATCCCATTGTTGAGAAAATGGAGAATGTCATTGAGAGAATCGAGTCTCTGAGTCAGCTCCATGATCTGAGCCCTTAGAACCGAGTTCTCAGATTCCATGTTCAAGTAGTGTTGGGTGGTGAAGGTGATGCTTGTGAGGATCTGGTTGTTTTCCTTGGCTAACTGCGTCACTTGGGCAGTTAAATCATCTAAGAGCTTCTGTTTCCTCATCCTGGACCTCCGTGCTGATTCTCGGTTGGACTCCATTCTCTTCCTTTTTCTTTGATCTATCAACTGATGCAAGTCTTCTTCGGATCCCGAAGGAACCATGGAACCTGAGGAATTGGAGACGGAGTTTCCACTAGAAGAAGCCATATATTATATATATTTATATACACACACCAAAATCACAGCTGAAAACTTGAAAAAAAATAAAGAGTTACTTGATTATTATATATGATACTAGCAATAACAATGAGAGTGGAGGATTTAGAGAGAGATTATTCATGAAAACACATAGAACCAGTAGAGGAAGACAACAGAGAAAGATTGAACGAGATGAGTCCTGCGTCTTAGGGAGGAGTTTATCATAAACCCCGAACGGAGTATTTCACTCACAACCGGAGACATGACTCCCAAACATCAAGGTTTAGCAGCATCAGCGCAGATCTAAGAGATGAATCTAAAACAGGGTCTAAACCAGCAGAGCTTCAGCTCTAGGAAAGCAAAAGAAAAGGGCTAGCTAGATTTCTATAGGCGGGGAGGAGAAGAAAACTGGAAGAGGTTTGTGAGAGAAATGAGATGATGATTTATAGAAGAAAATGCATGTGCAAAGGCCTGGAGAATCTCCTTCCTGATCGTTGATTAGGCATGTGGGGTGGAGACGAATACGTCCAGGTCCAGCTGGTCGCCATTTCTGTCGCCCACACAAATTATTTATTTACTTTACGGTTTCAGTAATATCTATTTTAAAGTATTTAAACACATAATTTTTAAGGATAACAACTATTTTTTCAACCGATGATACTAGATGGTTCGTGCCGTACTTCTTTCCTTTAGTTCTGCTGTTTTATGTACTGCCGCTTTGTTTGTGCTGTACTACTATGTACTAGGAGCGTTTCACCGTTTCGTTTGAAGGTCAAAATACGGTGGAAGTTAATTAAAAAAAATAAATTAAATTGTTTCATTTTTAATTTAAAAATTTGTTTAAATAGTTCACGTTATTCATATTTTTCGTTAAAATCACATTTTCGACGAAAAATATAGATTTAATTTGTATATTATTTTTTAATAAATTCTACATATTTTAAATTACAACTAATTAATTTAACAAAAATGGATTTATTAACAATAAAAAATCAAATAAAAACAGTCGAATCATTAAAAATCCAATGGAATTTTTTAAAATACGTCATTTAACTTCTATAAAAATTTAGTAATTATCATTAAAATTTGTTTATCTTAATCCAACTACACGTAAAAGTCTTGATTTAAGAGAAGTGGTGAGATAAATAATTTTATAATCTCCATCATAATAATTCTGATTCCCATAATAAACTAATATAAATAAGAATCTAATAATATTAAATCGTTAATTCTTTAATTAAAAAAACATATATTTTGACAATCTCTATTCTTTACACCGGAAGTTAAATTATCTTAAAAATTATTATATAATTAAATAAACAAATATAATATGATGTGCGAAAAATATTTTTGAAAATAAATTCAAAATAAAAAAGTGAAAAACTTAAAACATAAAAAATATTTTTGAAATTTGTATTTATGGTAATTTAAGCAATAAAAGGTAAAGTTCCATGTGTCTCGAGAACTAAGAGAAAAAAAAATAATTAATTTATTTAATACGATAAAATATCAAATCTTATAATAATATATATAATTTAAATATTAATGTTATGAATATAATAAATTAAATTAAAGAAAGTCACTATCTGGTAATGTGAAATTCTAATACTTTGACAAACCATCACAACTTAATTATTAATTTTAGGTTTAAGGGTCAATAAACCCTTAAACTTTTATAAAAATATTTTATTTTTTTTATTTAATTAATCCTTTAAGGTAAAAAAAAAATAATTATCACAACACGATAATTAAATTTGATATTTTTGGAAATTTTAAATTTTAATTTTGAAAAATATATAGAAAATAATATATTTTTCTATTTTTTTTCTAAAAGATCTTGGAAATTTTAAAAATTATTTTAAAATATTGTTATTTGAAATTTTATTTAAAATAATAATAACAATTTTAAAATATTTAAATTTGTAAAAAAAATAAAAATTTTAAAATATATTATAATATTATAAAGATATTAAATGATTTTTTGAAAAATTTAAAATTTATTTTTAAAAATAAAAATATTTTAACAATTTTCAAATATTTTAACGTTTCAGTAGTTATTGTTTTATGTTTTTTCCAAAAAAAATTCTAACTGTATAAAAATATTTAATATTTTAATTATTTAATATATTTTAAATTCTATAATTTCGTAATCTTTGGGAAAAATACTATATATTATTTTTTAATAAAATTTAAAATAAAAATATTTTTATTATAAATAATGTTCATCTAATAATCTTTGAAAGGTGACCGTAAATATTTTGACTTATTGAGGCTTTCAAGGATCTGGAAACACCTGGCACTAGCACTAGCACACAGAAAAGGAGTCGGCCATTCGATTTCATGAAGACAATTCCTGTCATTTGTATAAAAATAAATTATTTTAACCAATCAATCTAAATTAAGAATTAAAATAATATTAATAATTTAATCTCATTTAAAATTTTAAAAATATTTTTCAAAATGGTTATGCAAATTTGATTTCAGGCCGCATGTGATCTGTACTTGGTTATCGACAACATCGGAACTTGATGAAACACGTTCATAGCCAGAACAGGAAGAATCTGCGGATCACGATGCCGACTGCCAAGCAAGGAAAAAATATATTTTAAAACCGACATAAAATCAACTACATATTTTAAGCGAATCTCTAATGAAACTAAATTTAAGTTTTAATTGACTTAATATTAATAATTAAATTAAATTAAATTTTTAGTTAAAAGTTCGTATATATTCTGTAAGGAACCAAGATCCAGTGTCCGAGTAGGTGAGAGCCCCCAGAGTTGGAAAGATGGTTGCAGAAGACGTGTAGTATATAACTCAAGGTGGGTACAAAGTGACTAAAAAAGTAATAATTATTGGAATTATGAGTTTGACATTGGGATTTTTCTAGAGAAAGGTCGGTCGAATATTTGGACCATCCTGTGAAATTGGTTGAATAAAGTCCATGAATGGTTCTTTTTAGATGAATTATTGACAGTCACAGGATTAATAGCGATTTAAAAAAAATTAAATGATTTAGAGTGAGGACCTAACTTTGTTTTGTTACATAACTTGTATCATGAATATATATATATATATATATTAATTTTAGATTATAATATAGATTAACGGTTGACATTAGAGGATTAAAATGATGAGATTTTTTTTAAAAAATAAAGTGATTGATTTCAACCATAGGTTTACACACATACAGTGATTCAGAATCAATATTAAATTTTTTGGATTTTGTATCATATAAATAGATACTACTTTGTACATAAAAACTTAATCTATGCAAACCTCAATTATATTTAGATTAATTCCTAGTCATTGTATGGGTGACTTGAATATATGAGATTAAATACTTATTTTTCTAAAAAAATTTACTTTTAATTTTTAATCTCATCTATTCGTTTCGCTAATTCTATAGTCGTGAACTAGAATAAAACTTATATTATTTTACATTAATTTTTAATCATTGAATGAGTGAAATGAATGAATAAAATTAAATATATTTTTTTTTTTGCTTAAAAATATTTTTATTTTTAACTTTGAATTTATTTATCTATTTCACTCATCTAATAATCATAAATTAGACAAAATCGTTTTGTTTGATATTGTTGGAAAAACAGTGGTATGTGACCATCTTTGGAGCAATTTTTGAACAAGTAAAGATAAGGTTTTGAATAAGGAAATGGTTGATTCCTATTCTACGTCGTGAGATCTTTACAACGGTAGCTCAATATCGTTGAGTGGTGAATGAGAAATTGATGCTCAAAGTGGGAAGGTCAAGAATGAATAAGGAATGTAGAACCCCTTTATCCCACATTGGTAAGATAAATGATATGAGAGTTGTTTATATACAACTACCCATAATAAAGTCATTTAATGATTTTAGTTGACATTGTGCCTCACGCGCAGGGGGGTGCAAATCCAATTCCATTTGGGTTGGGGCGCACTCGCACGACGTGGGCGACGCGAATGTCCGGACCGGTCGGGCCTTTCCGAGGCCTACAGATATGTTACCCGTTGTGCATATTTTTTCCTTATTTTATTTTTGAAAATATCCAGAAACGAATATTAATTCAGAATATTTTTGAATTAATTAGCAGTTGACTGCTCTAGCAAATTAAAGATATAATTGTTATTTATGGTATTTAATTAAAATGTAAAATACCGGTTGAATAACAATTATTCTAATTTTCGGATATTTGAAATTAAATCCTTTTTTGATTGGAATTAATTCCGGTTTTTTCGATTTGGAATTTAATCCCGGATATTAAATCGGGAAAGTTATACCACCGTTTGCTCTAGAAATCCATTATATAAAGGGTTTGATCTTTATATTTCAATTTTTCAGATTCGATTTTGTTTTAATAACTATTGTTTCGTTCTTGTAATCGTTTCGAAGTAAGATTACCGGGTTAACAGGTATAACGAATGCAAAAGGGGTCTATTATATTAAATAACACTTGCGTACTAAAAAGATGGACGAAAGATGGCTGGACTACATCAAGGTGTTAGGTTGTGAAATTTGTGATAAAATTAAAAACAATGTTATTTATAAATGTACGCTTTTACCCTTAAGATTATAGCTTTTTTTTATAGGTAAAGAAGCGTATACGCTTGTGCCTCGTTAAGAAATTTCCCTAAATCTAAATGGAGAAAAAAGAATGCACAAGCGAGTACTTACAAGATCAGCGCCACAAACGGCTACAAGAAAACAAGACATTAATCAAGGACCAAATCAGCCTGGACTAACTGAATAACCTCACTAGGTGGTGTATTATAAATACACAACCCAATCGGTTTACCTCTCATCATCCCAGCAAGACAATCCGCAACCATGTTTAGTTGTCGACTCACCCGCCTCACTTGCACCTCCCATCTTCTATCAAGCAAATCATACACCAAATCCACAATTGTTGCACCTTGTAAGGCCTTGGTATTTCGATGATAAATATCCACCGCTTGACCATTGTCGGATTCAATAATTACTCTACGAAAACCACACTGCCATGCATGGACCAACCCATCAACCATGTTTATTATTTTTCTTTTCTTTTGATATTGAATATTATATTATTTTAAGGTTTAGGGTTTATGATTTAGTATTTGAAGTTAAGGTTTAGGGTTTATTATTTAAGTTTAAAGCTTAAAGTTTATAATTTATGGTTTAAAAATTCACGAGTCTAGGTTTTAAACCTCAAAATCATGTCAACACTAACGCTATGAATGATAATTTAATCCGAATATAATTTAAAAAAAAATAAAAAAATCAATCTAAATTTAATTAAAAAATTCGAATCTAATAAAATATTTAAGTCCGGTTACAACACCTTCTTGCAATATTAATGTCAAATGGTTATCATCAAAGTATATATGGGCAAAATCTGCAGTCACTCTTCTTCAACAGAACACAAAGCTAACTACAGCAAAGTAGGATCTGTTATTTGCCTCCATCGGACGAGTATAGTTTTGTTAGTTTTTACTCTCTATTTACTCAGAAAGAGTTGTTACTGTCTGTACACACAGTTGTTCTGGTTGATTTTATATATGGGCGGTCCCCCAAGATACTGACAACACATGTTATTACAGGACGGGTGCAAAGATCCATGCAAGACATAAAGTGAAACTACATTAAATGTAGCTAACCTATGGAAAGAAGAGCTGAAATGGATCGTTTGGTATGCAAGGAAGAGCTATGGGTCGGTCTCTTTTGGCAGGGTAGGGTAGACAGCTGATTTGTTTGTAGGGTATCGTTTATAAATTTGATGCTACATGGGAGAATTGACTTGGAGGAACCCAACCCCCAAGTTGCTTAGGATATGTATCTGAGCAGAGAGAGATGTCACGGTGACATAATTCTTTTTATAATAAGACACAGATTTAATCATCGGATTATGTATTTAGATTTATTAAGGTTATGTTTGTTATCGCACAACAATATAACATAATAATTGAGCAATTAATGTTTAATGATTAATAATATGTTTTAAAACAGATATTACAGTGATCACTGTAGCTAATTAAAAAAATTGACTCGAGCTTTAACACGATCCTCGACATGCAAAAGAAACAAAGCACATGAACAATGAAAGTGATCGTATATCAACTGCTTAACTGAGTGGTACTCAAAGTAGTTATGAAGCCTTAACAACTTCATAGGACGTGACCCTTCAGGACAAGTTGAAGGCAATGTCCGTAAAAGCAGTTCAACAGAAACAACGAAAACTATCCATTATGGAAGAGTGGAAGAAGCAGGCCGGAGCAATGCATATCGAAGGAGAATTTCAGAAGATGACAGTTAAACCATACTCTAAAGGTGAAGTTTTGGCACTGGAAAGGCAACACCAGCATGCTGGCTGGGGAAGAAAGACAGATCACCAAATCAAAAGTGGACCCATTTGCCCAAATCTTCCTGGATATTATTCAAAACGCAGGAAGAAAGGAAACAAAAGTTGCACACCATTCCACCATATATAGCCGGCCTAAATCGCCTACCCTTTTCACATACTTTCGTTTATGTCTTCGTTTTAAATTAGAGGTTTAGAGTATAAGATTTAGGGTTCAATGTCAAGGTTGTGGTTAGGGTTTAAAAAATTAAAGTAGGCTGTATTTTTTAAGGTATTGAGTTTAGGGTTTAGGATATAAAAAATAAGAGTTATGGTTTAAAATTTATTTTTTAGAAATTTTCAATAGGAGCATGATGAAGGCATAATAAAAAGGTAGAAGATTTTTACCCTATATAACTTAACCGAGAATAAAAAAATCCGTAACCACTATAAAGACTGTTATTTAATGGTAACATTATCGGTCAAAACCGTTAATAGTATATATAATGTTGAGATTAGAATCACACCAACAACATTTGACAACAACTGTAATTTAACGGTTAACAATATCGATAATCATCTTGCTTTTTTTAATAGTATAAATGGTACTCTTTCCCATTGGGGAACACACTGACATTGGGCTTTAGATTCTAGGCAAATGGGAATGGAAAATAACATTATAACCAATGGTGGTCACACCTTAAAAACATTTAATTTTCGGCCAAGCCCAATATAATACATTGTCTTGTTTTTTTATTTGTTAGAGTTCTATTATTTTCGGTGGAGATGATGAGCATATTTTATTTATTTTTTTAGTAAATATTTTATCTATTTTTAATTTGACAATTCTATAAATTTAAAGCTTTGTTACTGATAATTTGATTAATTTTGATCAAACTTTGTAACATTTTAGACCATGAACTATATTAAATTAACTTTACCTTAAAGATATCGCACCCTAAAACTACCCTCAAAAAGCACTTACGGATGTTTAGATGTTTTATGCTTAGGTCCCGTTTGTGGTTGCTTTTAAGCAATCAAAAGCACTTAAAAAAAGTGCTTCTGACAGATTTAGATTGCTTTTTGTTGTTTTTAGTTGTTTTTCAAACCAGTTTTTTCACTCAAACTCAAAAGCTAAATTTTTTGCTTTTGAGTTGGATAGCTAATTTAAAAATAAAATTACTTATTTACTCTTATAATATATTTGTTAAAATAATATTTATACATATATAATTATAAAATAATATATATTTTATAATATTTTATATTTAGAATACAATTATTTTATTTTAATATTTATATTGAGAATAAAATTATTTTATTTTTAATTTATTTTTAATTTATTATTAATTTATAATTGTTATATTCATATATAATCTAAAATATGTATATATTTTTAAATTAAATTTTATAAAAAATTATTATAATTTAAATTTATTTTTTAATAATCATAACATTAATAAAAATTAAAAAATTTTAAATATAATTTAAGTTCATTAATTTTAAAATTAATAAAAATTAAATTTATTTTAATACCTTATAATATCATGTCTAAAATAGACATTTTATCTTTTCAAAATCACTTATTTACATCAATGACAAACATTACTTAATTTTCTAAAATCACTTTTTCAACCAAAGTTTTAAAATCACTTTTTCAACCGCACTTTTTATAAGCAATGCCAAACTGGCCCTTAGTTTGGCATTGAAAAAGTAATTTTAAAAGTGTGGTAGAAAAAGTATGGGCGGAGCCACTCTTGTCCATGGGTGGTCAAATGACACCCAAAATTTTTGGATTAATATTTTTTTATATGATTTATATATATAATTTTTTAAAAAATAATAATAGATAGCATCAATTTATAAACAATTGACACCCTTAAATATAACTAAAAAAAATGATATCTCTAAAATAATATTCTAGCTCCGCCCCCGAGAAAAAGTGATTTTAAAAAGTTAAATAGTGTTTATCATTGATGTCAAAAGTGATTTTGAAAAGATAAAATATATATTTTAGACATGATATTGTAAGGTATAACTGAACTTAAAATATAATAAATTTTTAAAATTTTTGTTAATGTTATGATTATTAAATAAATTAATTTAAATTATAATAAAAATTTAATTTTTATAAAATTTAATTTAAAAATATAAATTCTATTTTAGATTATATACGAACATAATAATTACAAATTAATAATAAATTTAAAATAAAATAATTTTATTTTTAATATAAATATTATAAAATATATATTATTTTATAACTATATATGTATAAATATTATTTTAATAACATATTATAAGGGTAAATAAGTAATTTTATTTTTAAATTAGTTTATCCGACTCAAAAATCATAAATTTTAACTTTTTAATTTTAGTAAAATAACTTATTTAAGAAAATCAGAATTTGATAGAAACAGTTAAAAAATTGCTTTTGATTACTTGAAAACAATCAAAACAGACCCTTAATATAATTTACCTATACAATAAATAACAAAAATATCTGGTCAGGCCCTATACTTTAGTAGAGTTTGAGATTTATTCTTTATAATAAAAAAATCTATTTAAAAAAATATAACCTAGAAGACGTAATCTAAGAGAAGCATCTTGTTTTGTTTTTTATCATAAAAAACTAATCCAATCCCTGCGTACAATTATACGGTTTTAAGGTTTTGTTCTAATTAATTCGGATCAACGTAAATCGTATATTAATTTTAGTGAATAAATCTTTTGTTAAAAATATTTTACGTAAATAAAATTTCAAACTCAATTTATTTCAACGATGCTAAATTATTTATTATTTGTATTAATCTTTGTTTAGTCTTAATTTAATTCATGCATTTTGGTTTTGGAATCTGCATCTCTTTTCCAGGGTGAGGAATATTGGGTTTTGAGATTGCATTGTCTCCATTATACTAATGATATTCCCTTTACACCATTGTTAAACAAGATAATTATGAAGATTAGGCAAATTGAATACCAATATTTTTTTTAACTACAGTGATTATTATAGTATCTATTTTAGAGTATATTTTTAATCATTAGATATTGATCGCTCAATCACTGTGTAGACCACCATGATAATTGATTACTGAAAATTAATATTTTCGATGTTTAATGAAAGATATGTTCAAAATATTTCATTTTATTTATTTATTTATAATTATTTGATTTTATTTTTAGCATTTACATTTACCTAACACTCTAATGATATTCAATACTTGATTGATTGATTTTAAATAAAGGAGTGACTTGATGGATTGATACCTCACTAATCCATTAAGGACTTAATTAAAATTTTTTGAAATTTTTTGACCAACTTGAAATCTATCCTATAGTTTGAGGTGTCGAATGGGATTAACCCCTAAGAATAAAATTCCCTCTTTATATAAAATCTCCCTGGATCATCTAGCATATCCTTTAGAACTCGATTCCCTTTGACCCCAATGTCAAATTAGAGTTCAAAAAGAAAATCGATCGGTCTGATTCTTTTGCCTAGCCTTGGAATGGTGAACGAAGCGACCGAAAGGGGATTCCAAAGAATATTACTAACTCAAAATATAAGATCAATAGTATTTATTATTTATATAATATTAACATATACGAGAAAAAAAATTATACGTTAAAAATTAAAAAAATAAATAAATACTACACAATTTAAGTTTATATTTAAAATTTAAATTTTAAAATATATTATTTAACGTTTAAGTATATGGGTGAAATTAATATATAACATGGGGTGTTTAGGGACGAAGCTACATGAAAAATGAAAGGACAACCGTCCCACCTCTGAAAAATTTATCCCCTTATTTAAGTTTTTAATAAAAGATATTTTTTATATAAAATTTAACTAAAAAATACACCCTTTAATAAATATTTTTACACCTCTTAAATAATAAATAAATCATATTCCTCTTGAAAAGTTGTCACTTCTCACATAAAAAATAATTATATTTTGTTTAAAAATATTTTATAAAATATTTAAACATCATCCCAATCCTTTCACCCGACACCCACCATGTGCTCAAAAGGTCAAAATATTTCATTTTTAAATTCTTGGAATCCTAATACATGGTTGACACCGTTTACTCTGCTTTTATATATATAAATCAGTGATATTTGAACCATTTTCAGGAAGAATGATGAATCAAATTATTATTCTAGCATCAAGATAATATTAATTAGATTTATTTATTATTTTTTATGGACTTTTAGTATTTTAAATTTTTTAATTACCATTTGATAATGAATGTTATGCTTTTAATGTTTGAGAATAAAAATAATCAAATAAAAATGAGTTAAAAATATTTTTATTGTTGTTTATAATGTGCTAATTTCTCCCTTAAAAAATTGTTGTTTATAATTTAATTTCAATAATAAAAATTTCTTATTTGTTATTAAAAAATCTCTCACGCCGTAGTTTAAACACGAAAAAAAAAGCACGAATTATCTAGTCTTATCGGTTAAAGGAACGGTTGTTATTCTCGAAAATCACAGGTTCAAGCACCAGTAATGTCAGCACGGTGATTGAACGATCAATGTCCAATAGTTGAGAATATATCTAAAACAGATACTACTGTAATCATTATAGCTAAATAAAAAATAATAAAAAAAACATAAAAATAATTACAAGAAAAATATATTATTGAATTTTATTCAATATATTTAGTCATTTAGTTATTGTTACAATAATTAATTTTTATTACTTTCTTTAAATAATTTGATTCTTTAAATTATAATACTCAAAAATAAAATTCGATTTCACCTATATTTAACATTAAATTACATAATCTTGTTACGTAATCCGTTAAATCTAATTTATATAATTTATAACCCAAATCTCTAATTCTAAAATTCAATATTTTTTTACATGAACGTTTATAACTTTAAAGCTTGCTTTGTTTCGATTGAGATTACAATATGTGCCAAATTTTGACCAATTGATGTCGACAATAGGAATCGAATTCCATCATTTCAAACAAAGAAAGTTTGTTGAAATTGGAAATTAAAAACTAAAGTTGAATCTTTTAGTTAGTTGAATGTCGAATACAAATTAATTCGGTTGAATCGACTAAAACGATAATTGTATTATTATTCTTAAATCCTAAGCTTAATTATTAGTATTTTTAAGAAATTATATTAATTGTCCCATGACTGATATTGGAAGTTTTAAATTATAGCCGCAATTTTAAATTTCATACCAAATCATGAACAACTAGAAATAATGATTAAAACGATGTATCGATACACTTTTTTACGCCCTGAAATATATAGAATACGATAAATTATTCAAATGATCAATTAACTATAAAATTACTTTTGATTTGATATTATATTTTTAATTAAAATAATATAATCACTTAATTATTTAAATGATATTAATTATATAGGTTACCATTAAAATATTAAAAAATGTAACAGGTAATGAAAATTTATATAATTATAACTTCATCCTCGTTATTTATACATTTTATTAATTTAATTTTAATTTACTAAACTAAATAGGTACTATATACCAAGCATAAATTTGTGTTATGAATCACAGGCAGCATATATGGTCAATTCTTGGTTTGGATTTTTTTTCACTAAGATTCGTTATTAGGGGCGATAACGAGTCGAATCGAGCCTGAGCCAGGTCAGGTTCGGAAACAGGCATATCTGAACTCGGCTTGGCTTGAGGCTCGCCGAACTCGGAATTTTAGGTTCGAGCTCGGCTCGAAAATAATATTGCTGAGCTCGATTCTAGCTCAAAGCTCGTCAGGCTCGGTTCGGACTCGACTCGGCTTGGTTTGACTCGAAATGGACAATTTTCTATATTATTTTTATTATTTATTTATTTATAGCTTATTTTTTATTTTTTATTTATAGTTTTGTAAATTTGTTTTAGTTGATAATATTCAATTTATTTTATTTTATTTATTTTTAATGGATTTGCTCTCAATTATTTTATTATTTTTCTTTGTTAAATAAATTATTTTTAATGTATATATAAATATATATATATATGTATGTTTATATATAATTATTTTGAGCTTGTTCACGAGTTTTTTGGAGTCGATATTAGGTAAACTCGGCTTAGTTCGTTTACATCCCGAACCGAACCCGAACTCGAATCGAGCTCACTTGAACCGAACTTTGACCGACTGAACACGAATAACTCGCGAGCCGACGAGACTCATTATAACCCATATTCATTACAACCGAGCACATGCAAGCCATCATCAGGCCACTCTGTCTGCTGATAATGTCGTTCCCCAGCACCCAAACAGGAAACAAAGTTCCTGAACATGTCTGGTCAATTCCTTGGTTTGGATTTTTTTCACTCCCTTGTTGGTTTGGCATAGACTCTGTTTTGTCCTTACAAAGAAGCATATCTGGACCACTTAGGTCATTCATTTCAAATTTAAATTTGCAGAAAATAAGAGCCAACATGAAGAACAATGCAAAGACTTTGAATAGAAATGGGAGGGAAGAAAATGACTCAGGAGTATCGATACTAACATCCGAATGGTTATTATAAGGATTATTATAATATATACTGACGGTAAAAAAATTATAAGCGAAATTATTTAAAATTATGAGTTTAAGTTGCGTAGTTTAGTATTTAGTGTTTAATGTTAAAATTTAGAATTTTGGTAAGGACAAAGCTAATATTTATTTATAAGAGGATAAATTATTTAACTTTAAAATAAGGAGGTCTTAAAATGTAATTAAATTATAAAATTAGGAGAGTTATAGTTTTATTTTTCTAACTTTGAAATTAAATGACTTAAAAAATAATTAAGTTAGAAAGTTAAAAGTCAAGACTTAGTTTTAATAGTTAAATGACTTAAAAAGTAATTAAATTAATAAAAAAAACATCGGACTTAGATGAGATAGTATAAGTCTCTCATATTTTAATCGGTGGTAAAAATTTTGATCTTTATTATTTTTTTTTGAAGGGTTGATCCTTATCCTTACTCTTTAATATAAAGTACCTTTAAAACTTATGATTAGTGAACCCGTGGTAGGTGTGGATTTGGTTCGAGTTTTGTTTAATTCGGTAGTTATTTTAATAATCATCGATTTTTAGTTTGGTTAATTTTGATTTTTAATTTTTTTATATTAACGTTAATTTTTAAAAATTATATTTTATCTGGACAAAATAGAGCTATTTATAATTTTTAAACATTAAAAGATAAATATTTTAATATATTTTTCATAAATATTTATTTAAATTTATTTTTTAAGTAAAACATAAAAAATAAAAATACATTTATATTATTTTAAGTATAAAATATATATTTTTATCTTATAAAAATAATTAAAAATAAAAATTAATTTAATTCGGATAATCGTAATTAACCATGATTCGTAAATTTATGAACTATAATATCTCAGTTCAATTTTTGATTTTACGGTTAACTATGTTCAGACTACCTAATAGAGTAATTCTATTAATAAATGATAATATAATTTTTTAGATGATCCGAATTCGAGCAGCAAGTATACACATCTGTTCTCCCACTCTCTGTCCGCCCTCTCCTAAAGGAATCTGATCGTACTATAACCATATCCAGCCGTAGATCTTGGCCTTCCCCCCACTGTTTTTCTCTCTCCCCCTTCTTTTTATCTCTCCCCCTCTCCCTTCCTCTGTCCTTCAACCACCCTTCTTTCTTGCAAAAGCAACAACACAGAAAGAACGAAAGAGACATGTTAAGATCTGAAGAACTACCAGATTGCTTGTACAAAAACAAACCTACCTTAATCTCTCCAAAAACACCTACCCCCAAGCATTCTCTGTATCTTTCAAACCTTGATGATCAGAACTTCCTGAGATTCTCCATTAAATATCTCTATCTTTTCAGGAAAGCTGTTGCCCTAGATGTCTTGAAATATTCACTCTCCACGGTTCTCGTGGATTACTACCCTTTAGCAGGGAGGTTGAGAACTTGCACACCCGACGATCACAAGCTCCAGATTGACTGCAATGGCGAAGGTGCTGTTTTTGCAGACGCTTTCATGGATATCAGTTGTGAGGAGTTTCTTCAACTTTCTAGGAAACCAAACAGGTCTTGGAGAAAGCTACTGTACAGGGTGGATGTTCACTCATTCCTCCAGATCCCGCCCCTTGTCGTTCAGGTATCGTAAATATTCGTACAAGGTAAAACTTTACACAAAAGAGATTGAAATTTGTCAAATTCTAATTTAGTCCTCTGATTATGTTAAAATTTAATATTTAGTCACTGCATCATGCGTCATCATTACATTTTTGACATTAACATTTTCTCCTATAACATTAAATAATTTAGATTAAATTGTTGGGTTGGAATTTTATTTAGAAAAATAATCATAGTTTTGATTTTGGAAAATTATATTAACTGATATTAAAATTTTAAAAATATATAAAACGGGGAATTAAAGTTTATTTTAGTATGATTGAAGGATCAAAATTAAAATTTAACAAAAGAAAGGACGAGTTTAAAATTAATTTCCTTTTCTTTTTATTGATGGTGCAGGTAACGAATCTCCGCTGTGGAGGTATGATCCTCTGCACCGCGATCAATCATTGTATATGTGACGGCATAGGCACATCCCAGTTCCTGCACGCGTGGGCG
The DNA here is from genome assembly GCA_035048815.1 of Abelmoschus esculentus. Taxonomy (NCBI): domain Eukaryota; kingdom Viridiplantae; phylum Streptophyta; class Magnoliopsida; order Malvales; family Malvaceae; genus Abelmoschus; species Abelmoschus esculentus. The sequence goes on from JAUCBN010000032.1 coordinate 3,492,122, forward strand.
CACGTGATCACCAAACCCAAACCCGATATTACCGTCTTACCCTTCCACTCTCGCCACGTGTTGAAACCCCGAAATCCTCCTCAAATAACCCACACCCACCTCGGATATACCAAAACTACCCTCAAAGACAACTACAGCCACGTGGACATCAACCAGTATTTACAATCCCGGCCACTGGTACCCACGTCCTTCACCTTCACCCCACACCATGTCCTCCGCCTCAAACGGCAGTGCGTTCCGTCTCTCAAGTGCACCACCTTCGAGGCGTTAGCCTCGCATACATGGCGATCGTGGGTCCGATCCCTGGACCTGTCGCCGTCGTCGCTCAGGGTGAAGCTCCTGTTTTCCGTCAACGTTAGGAAAAAGTTAATCCCGGAATTACCAGACGGGTATTACGGGAACGGATTTGTTCTTGCATGCGCCGAGACCGCGGTAAAAGATTTGGTGACCGCGAATTTACACAACGGGATAAGCTTAATCCAGCAAGCCAAGTCGAGTTTAACCGACGGTCATGTTAGGTCCATGATTGATTTGCTGGAAGATAAAACTGTGAAAACAGATACCTGTTCTAGCCTGGTGATTTCTCAGTGGGCTAAGCTTGGATTAGAGGATTTGGATTTTGGTGAAGGTAAACCCTTGCATATGGGACCCTTGACTAGCGATATTTACTGCTTGTTTTTACCGGTGGTGGGTAATTTTGAGTCGGTGAGAGTGCAAGTATCCGTGCCGGAGTGTGTGGTTGAAAAGTTCGAGTATTACATGATGGAGGGGTTGGATAAAGAAGATGATGGAGACAGTAATGGGTTTCATAATGGAGAACAACACAATGGTTTCATGTGAAGATGTTTCAATTTCAAAGACCTTTTTTTTACCCCTCCTGGTAATAATGAGAGAAATTTTACTGTAATTTCAGTATCTAAAGGTGAATACCTGGCTTTTTTAAAAAAAAAATTATTATATTTTTGGGTAAAAATCATCTACCCCTGTACTATACCTCTAATCATGTTTTTTATTAAATGTTTCTAAAAAATAATTTTTAAACCCTAAATTTTAGTTTTTATATCTTAAATCCTAAACCATACACTCTAAAAAATATATCTTACTTTTAATTTTTTAAACTTAACTTCTAACCTTAAACCCTAAATCTAGCATAAATAGAGGTATAAAAAAGAGATAAATGATCTACTCTTTATATTTTTGTTCACATTAAAAGAATAAAATATTATCTGAATCTAACAAATGGTATTAATAGAAAAAAATTGTTTTAAGATATAAATTTAAATAATTTTTAATTATAAGATACGCGTTTAAAGCAATATTTCTATCTCATTCTTATTTTTTTTACCAAATACTACTAATAAAAAACACAATGATTCATTGTCATAGGAGAAAGGCAAGAACATGTGTTTTATCCGTAATGGCCTTGCCTATGATTTGCCAAATTAAAGAGGGTCGAGTTGAAGATCCATTACGCCATAATTATGGCTCAGTGGTAGTGATTCTTATCACAGAATTGCTAAGAAGAGTATGAGTTAAGAATAGAAATAACTGATGTTAAGATATTCGTACTCCTTAAAATTTTTGATTTTTTAATATTTTATATACTTTTATAATTTAATTTTATTATTTTATATTATTTATATTTTTAACATAATTTCTAATAATTTATATTATTTACATAAGATTTTGAGTTTATCCCTTGTACGTATTACTTTTTAGTGGAAACACTCGGGCCACATCTTATCTCTACCTTGTATTTAAATATCAAAAGTGGAGAGAGTATTAGGTGAACCTTGTTCATCACGTCATCCATAGTTTAAGTAATCAGAACCGTTGATCTTTAAATAACTACTTAATAACTACCCACCCATTAAGTACGTGTAGAAAAGAGACAATAATTTACTTAATAAATAAGATCAACAGTCATAATTACTTGGGACCATGGATGATGTGGGGAACATGGTTCACCTAATAATTTTTCTCAAAATGGGTATAAAAAATAGGGGGAAATGCAAGTGCCACTCATGGTCTATCTTTCCCCTTATTTAACTGCCGAGGAGAAGATAGTGGAAGATGGCAACCCACTAAGTTTGCCATTTTCTTTACATTTATAGTTTAAGATTAGATTTATTGGAATTCTTTATATAGCTTTATTTTCTAGTATTTTTAATTTGATTTTTAATAATATTTATTTAATTTTTTAACTCTTATAAAAATTTACATATAACTTATAGATAAATTATCCAAATTCAAATATATATAAAAAATAATATTGTTTCATTAAACATTTTTTAATTCATATATAACTTCTAAGAACAAAGTGAAATCTGCTTAAGAATATTTTTAAACAGACGTCGAACACCACTGAACACCATTAATATTAAACATCGTTGAACGCTATTAAAATAATTAATAAAAATTAGAAATTTTAAAGACTCAGAGTACAATTAATAAAAGAATTATAGACTCAACATATTATTATTAATTATATATTGAGTTTTAGAGATTTTTAATCTTTATTAATTAGTTTAATAATATTTAACGATATTTAGTATTAGTAGTGTTCAATGATGTTCGACGTTTATATATCTTCCTCGACTTCTAATATTTGTTTAAGGCTGAGATAGAGTCGTGCCAACTCTTCTTACATTGTACAAAATTTAATGTTATCCTAAAATTTAGGATATTATAATAAATTATGCACGTGTTCACGTGCACTTTAATTTTGGCTGGTTATATATAATTATATATTATGTAACATAGACATTCTCTACTTAAAGATTGCTCAGAAAGTTATTCCATCATTATATTAATTATAATAGTTGATGCAGTGGTTTTATTTTTGAAATGGTTATATAAAATGATTATAGTTACTAATCATAATTAAATAAATTTAATTATATCTGAAAATATTTAAATGTCAATTAAAAAACTTAAACAATACCTATATATAAGTAACACTGGGTTGCTTGTATCTAAAGCTATCGACATCTATGGTCAGGATCATGGCTGCACCTGCACCTGCACCTGCACCACCATGATATGGTGTTCACATTACCTTCACTTGGAAGCATGGATCTTTGTCATAGAAGCTAGATGGTTGCCTTGGTAATAATGTCCGAGGGGAAATTTTAAAATATATTTTTAAATTGTTTGATTTGAAATTAAGAATGATCGATATTGTTATAAAAAATATTTTAAAATATATAAAATATTTATTTTAGGAGAAATTATATCATAGATCATTTTTATCACGTCATCCATATGACAAATCAATCAAATGTATTCATTTAATTTTTTTTAATTTATATTCATTTGGTAAAAATTGTTTTTAAACATAATAAACATTAAATATTAGTGAAGATTCACTTGATAAAAAATGAGATAAAAAATAATTAAATAGATGCATTTGATTGGTTGGTCCTATGGATAATGCGGTAGGAATGACCTATGATATAATTTCTCATATTTTTTATATTTTTTTAAATATAAAAAAGATAAATGAGTAATTTTATTTAAAAATACAGATTGGATGACGACACATATGATTGGTGATGATTTAATTTGTCATAGGTTTATATCTCCTCCGGTTGGGGTGTCACATTTGCTAGAGATTATATCATAGGCCCGGCCTACCACGTCAGCCGTGGTCCATAACCAATGAAAACCACCCATTCCGTCATTAATTAACCATGTAATTAATATAATTTCTAAAAATTATATTTTTAAAATGACATGTAAATTATGAGTGAAGATTCATTGGTTGGAAAAAATGAGTTGGAGATTACTGGTGAAGTGGATGATTATTATTAGATGGGACCACGACTGACATGATAGACCAAGCTTATAATATAATTTCTCCATTTGCTGAGATGATATTAATTAATTCACTATTGTATTTATAGTTTTGTTTTTCTTGTTATTTATGTTAATTTCTAGGTTCTTATTAAATACTTCTTTGGACACTCTTTTCTTCGTTAAGTTAAAAAGATTTTAATGAGGCCTAATATCGTATTTTTTTTATTAATAAAAAACTATAAGATAAAAGTTTTAACTTTTTAGAAAATAAATTTTAAATAAAATTAAAAAATACTTTTGACTCGAAAAACTATTTATTTTAACATTAATTTGTCGCCTAAATCACTTTTAAACAAAAAAAAAAAACTTTTCAAAAAATTAAACCAAAAAGAATGGTTTGGGGCCATAACATGATATTGTTAGTTATGCAAGTTAAAATGGTGATAAAAAAATATTAATTTTGAACAATTAAAATATTAAAATTTACATTTATATTTATAAAAATCATAAAAAAAACAACTCAAACTAAAAGATTATTTTCCGGATTTAATAGTAAAAAGTAATTTCAATGACCGAAAATAAAAATTATTCACGTTTCTAGAATAAAAATGAAATCAGACAATATAATTAATTCAATTGCACAAATAATTAAAATTCAAATCTGACTTTGAGTTATTAAAAGTAAAAAAAAAATGTATGATACAAATTGAAAAACAAGATCATCGTGAGATCATAATATTTTTTTTTCATATTATATTATATCTCATATATAAATATATATATAATTTATAAAATTTATTTTCAAAAATATAAATTTAATATACTAATCATATTAATAAATAATTATCTGATAAATATGATTTTTTAAAATTATTTAAATAATGCAGAAAAATAACCTTATAAATTTTCATGTAAATATTTTAATTTATATTGAGATTTTTTTAAAACATGTCACAAAGACAACTTAATAAAATTTATATTTCTATAATCTTATATTCTCTAACCTAACATTATAATTACATATTATTTTCAAATAAATAAAATATAATGTAATATTTCCTATAATTCATAAAATAATATCACATCAAAAATATAAATTTTAGAAATATCTCAATTTTCGTAAACTAAACGTACCCTCAGGATTTATTTTTGATGGGCCTATGTTTTCCCATTATTTGTTGTCTAATTTTGTGTTTTCATCTTGTTTATTTGGCCCATTTTGTGTCAGTTTTTTGGCCCATTTAGTTTCTGGATTTTTCCTCTTTCTTTATTGAAACTTAACTGTTGATTAAATAAATAAAAATAAGCTTAGAGAAAATAATCAGGGGTGTACATTCGGTTAATTCGGTCGATAGTTGATCGAATTAATTAAAATTTATAAAATTTTAATCGTTAAATCGAATTATCTTTAACCGAATTAATCGAATTAACCAAAGTTTATTATAAATTTTAATTAAATTACATAATAAGTCACTAAATTATGCTAAAATATTTTTTTAGTTACTAAATTTTTATTTTATGTTAATTTAATAAATATTTAATGTCCATTTTATAATATAAAAAATAATAAATATTTTATAATTTTTTAAAAGTTAAATGACTAAAAAAATTTATATAATATATAATATACAATATTTAATATATAATAAATTTAGTTAATTCAGTTAATTAATCAATTTTGAATCGAACTAATCGATAATATATTTTTAAAAAAATTAATCATTAACCAGTTTACTAAAAATTAACAAAAATAATTTTAATTCAGTAAGTTAATTCGATTAAAATCAAATAATGCAAATTTGAATAATACACACCCCAAAACAACCATGAAATTCCGTCCAGTTAGATACTAAGACTTTAGGCCCATTTGGTTTAAGGACTTTTTGGCTATTTTTACTCGTTTTCTTAAAAATTATGAAACATGTAATTATATTATTTACTAGAAAAAATATTTTATAATCAAAATTTTATTTTCATAATTTTTTTTGAAGTGTGAGATATTTTGCGAAGAGGGGCAAAGATTAGATTTTTTTGGATGTAATAAAACTATCCTTATCCACATTGTCTGAGAGAATCAGTATACACGTGGCGGTTCTACAATCTTGACATTTTCGACCGTCTGTACTAGGATTATCTGTTAAAAGTGAGACGGCTAGAGTTGACGTCATTATTGATAATTAATTCAAATTCAGATATTTATTCACATTTGGCTTACAACAAGAAGGGGGCCTGAAACTTGGTAAGTTTCAGAAAATATGTACATAACCTTTTTCATGTTCAATTTGGTCCCTTTTTTATTCAAATTGACCCCTAAATTTATAAGGTAACACAAATCTAAGGATGATTCAATTAAAATTATCGAATTCAAAGATTAATTTGGTCAACCCTATATTATTAAAATACTTAGTATTATTTATTTTTCTTGATTCAACTATAATGGTTACAGTAGTATTTGTTTTAGAGTATACTCTTAATTATTGAACATTGATTGTTCAATTACTATACTATCATTATTAATGCTCGAATCCGTGATTTCTAAAAGCAACAATCATTTTTAACCGATGAGGTTAGATGATTCGTGCTTCAATATTATCTATTTTTTTATGAATTTAAAACATAAAAGAATTATAAATATTTATAACCATACATTGAATTTTGTAAAATTTAAACAACTTACTATTATGTACAAATGCAATGATAATTCAGAAACTTCGATATAGTAGAAGGACTAAACCATGAATTAATCCAAATTATAATAGAATCTCTTATCTTCTGCCGATCTCTCGTTCCTTTGCTGATCCATACGTTGTCGGTTTATTTGCTTACTCTCCATTTCTCGAAGCTCTTCTCTTTTCTTTCCCTTCCTTTTATTTTCCCTTAAATCATATTGAATTTTGATCTTCAAAAAGGCTTCTTCATATTACAAGCTTTGCTTTTAACTTCTAAATATCCGTAATTCTCTGGAAACTTTGATATGATCGCTGCTCAAAATCGATCATTTTGATTTTTTGATCTGTCGTTTTTTGTTTCTTTTTTAAAAATTTTGAATTGATGTTTTAATTCTTATAATTGGATCATCCATGGTTATTAAATATGTATACATCTTCTGATCTTGTTTTTTTAGTTTATAAATTGGGTATCACGGGGGAATTTCCTTTAATTTATTACTATAATGAAATTACAATTCATTAATATCTGATATTGATTTGTTTTAAATTCTGGGGTAGGTGATAAAAGAGGTAAAGATGGCGTCTTTGCAAGGACCGGTGATTTGCCCTGCCGTTCGTAGCGAGCAAGTTGGTGTTTATACGCTGCCCTTTAATGGGTCTTTTCCGAGGGCGAGATTGCATCGAAGTGATATATGGGGATACAGAGGGATAACAGATGGGAAGTGTAAGCCACGGGGAGTTTCCGGTCACCTGAAGCTGAGGAAGTGCAACACCACGGTGCAGTGTGTTTTCAGTTCATCCTCAGATGGGAATGGAAGCATGGCCGAGAATTTCAATGAAAACAATGAGGATTATGTCAATTCCAGTGTGGTTGAAGCTGGTATGTGGATTCTAAGCCAATGATTACTTATTTTTTTGTTCGTTGGGTCTTTGAATTCGATATAGACTTGATTTTTTATGTAGATTGTGGAGAATTGTTGATTTGATGTGTTTGTTGTGATTGTTTCATATAGTTGAGGTGAGGAGTGGAGCTGATGGATTTATGATCAAAATGAGGGATGGTAGGAATTTAAGGTGTGTGCATAACAATCCTCAAGGCGGGCATCTGCCGGATTATGCACCGCATCCTGCTATTGTTCTGAAGATGGAAGACGGGACTGGTCTTCTTCTCCCTATCATTGTTTGTATGTGATCATCTTTCAATATCCTATGATTATTCGACTATGTTTATTAGCGTTTATCATTCAAGTTTGATTCCGATTATTGTTTTAATTGCAGTGGAGATGCCAAGTGCACTGCTCATGGCAGCCGTGCGCAATGTTCAAATCGTATGTTCTCATTCTGTCTACCATTTAGTCAGGATTCTTGTTTTCTGTCATGTTGGATTATTGGATTTGAACTTGTGAGTCGCTTGGTCTTATATTGAATGTTCTCCAGGCTAGACCTACTATGTATCAAGTGATGAAGAACATGATTGACAAGATGGGCTACTCGGTATGATTCGTTTCCATCTCCATTTTTGGACTCGTTTTTGCTCCTTCAGGATCTGGTTGTCATTTTTCTTATATTTTTCATTTGTTTTTGCAGGTAAAACTTGTCAGAGTTACTAAAAGAGTGCATGAGGCCTACTTCGCACAGCTGTATCTTACCAAGGTATCTGTCTCTTCCAGTATTAGCACATTTGTCTGACATTCAATGCTGGGTTATTCATGTAGAGTAGTCTTCACCGAATTATGTTGGATGTTCCTACAGGTGGGCGATGAGACCGAGTCTGTCACTTTCGACCTTCGGCCTTCTGATGCCATCAACATTGCTGTGAGATGCAAGGTACCTATTATGTGTTAGTCTCTCTACTCTCTAGTATACTTCCATTATTTTTAGAATTGCATCTGCTAGCTATTCGAGAAGTCTAAGATGGATACTGTCATGGTCCTTGTTGAAGCATATTTACATATTTAACAGCTGATTGTTTCGACATTTTGCTTTGAACTCTTGCTGAAAGTATTTCCAAATGCTAAAACGGGTAAGGTCGATCATAGCTAATTGATATTATCAAAGACTCGTCATTGAGGAGAAAGAATACCTAAGATATGATTTTTGTATTGTCTCGAATGTCCGTCAGTTTAGCAATTATGGATACTCCCGAATATATGTTTGGGCATTGTCAGAAAAATTCTTCCTTTTAAGTACTGTATGACTTGAAAGAGATGTAATGATCCTGAAAATTTGGCTTACTCATTTAATCAATGTGATGGCACAAATGCTTTATCCTATATCGAGAAGCATTACACTCATGTCGTTTATCCCTTTTAGATTTTTGTGAGAGATGATTTAAATGTGTAGCTTTATCCTACTTGATGTGTTGTTAAGGTACCAATACAAGTGAACAAATACTTGGCATACAGTGACGGTATGCGCGTAATTGAATCAGCGAAGCTGTCAACGCAGTCCCCAGATTCAGATGGCTTACAAGTCACAGAGCTGGATCGGTTGGTCTTCAAACCCCTTAATAGATTGCTTTTGCTCCTTTATTGAGGGAATAGAACGTTTTAACACTTGCAGGAGATTCTTGTTTATGAATTTCAAGACCTAGAACTTAACTTCCTTTAATTTATGGTTTCAGGCCAAGCGGTCAGCATTGTCTCGATACGGAGGAGTTTAACATTGTCTGTGACTTAAAGAAGGCTATTATTCAGGAGCGCTACAAGGATGCCGGTAGGTCCCTCAAAAGCATCTCTTGTAAATTTAATCGTTGTCCGTCTTTTGGCAGGACCAACTCTATCTATTTAATCGTGATCCAAAATCAAGTCTTAACTATATTTGCGAACTATATCAAGGTCATGAGATCACAAGATCTTCTATATCTCTAAAGCTATATGTTGTAAATTAGAATTGTAGTCCCCCCAATCCTTTTTTTCTTGTTTATATGCCTTTGTTAATTTTAACACATTTATTATTCTAATACTCCCTGACAGCCAACTTGAGAGACAAACTCGGCGAGTTTCGTGCTCAAAGGAACTCGAGGAAATATACATAACAGGTGATGTTAATAACTCGAATTAGGTTGCATCTTTAACGCATAATTGGTTCATAATCTCGATCTCTCCTGCTCCGTCAATGGAAACATAACAAGTTCTTAGTTTGTCTCAGTTATCGGCAACTTCAAATGTAAATAGGAATTATTGTTGGAAGCTGATAAACTTGGTGTTGGACATACAGCAGCAAAGCAATCAGGTCAGCTCAGTTATATTTACGGTATCTTCTGCTACTAAATATGAATGTAAAACTCAAGTCTGTGAATATACGTACATATATCCATAAGGAAATGGGGATGTAATATGTTTATAATTAAGCACATTGATTTATGCTTTATCAATTTATCATATTTCTAATCGATCAGGTTCGAGATATATCGGGATAAGCTTAAAATTCATTCATTGCCCCTCAAGTATTTGGAATAAATTTAGGTATGGGTCAAGTATTTATAGTGCTCATAAAATTTGAATCTACAGAAAATAAGTTGCATATTTGCATATATCCATTGCCCCTCCTTTTGATGTCTGAGTGCCGTATTCTATCTATCAAAGTCCTTCCTTTATCTATAGCTCTGATCAGTCCCCCATGGTCTGATTTGATTTTCTCGAACAGTGCCTGCCTGCATCAGGGGCTCTCGTGCGAGAGCCATGCAAGGCAGGAACTGCTCCTTTCCTCTCGTTAACGCTCGAGCTCTAAGATTTATTTTCTTCATTAAAAATAGGAGGTAGAAAATACCTATTAAACAGATCACAAAAATATCAGTTACCGTACCTATTATCTAAAGAAGAATCCTTCCAATAGTATCGGCCTCCACATTTTATCAAGTGATCGTACTAAAGACATAAACAATCATAGATAATTATGAGATACATTCTTTCCTAATGATATAAGAGAATTCTTACTATTATCTAATATTCTACTATTTTTTTTACTTAATTGAAAAAATAATTAGAAAATAAAATAAGTACAAAAATGAGTAATAAAATTCGCACTTTTCCGAATGTTCCAAAAAACAGATAGAGTTTTAGGGTTACTCCTTAGAGTAAATACTTTTTTACATACTTCCTCATTTACATTATATTCTATTCTCGTAAGATGATACACACCGGTTAACCGTCAATAAGATGTCAATCTTTAGGTTTTATTTATAACCATATACATATAAAATAACAACAATGAAATGTTAATCCTCGGGTTTTATTTATAAAGTCCGATAAAGATTTCTTTTTCATAATGTCCTAAAAACTTTATTATTCTTCTATTATTTCAAAATAAAGGCTTAAATACATCATTTACTTATGTCGAGTTATTCTAAAAAAAATTTAAGACATTTTAAAACTTCAAATCATTACCTCCTTTATAATAATAATTTTTTTGTTTCTATTTATAAATTTATTAATTGTTGAATATTTTTCAGTATTATGAAAATTCATAAAATTTATAACATGACGTAAATTATCGTTACGTAGTAATATCTAAGTCTTTTGAAAACAATAAAAAATTGACAAATATTTTTTTATCACATTAATATTTAATATTTTTATTATGTAATTCTTAAGTATTATTAAAATTGTTGCATATTTTGTAATATTATCAAGTTGCTTAGACCCCGATCAGTCTAGACCTTTAAATGTCTTTTTTTATAATTTATTAAATAAATAAATAAATTATTTTAATAGTTTAAATTAATTTTTTAGATATGTAAATAAATAAATCTAATAATAAAAATAAAGTGTTTAAAATATTAAAATAATCATTTAAATAAACGAGATGAATAAAAATTTTAGTGTTATTTTTTATGTCTAATATTAAAAAAATAAATTTTAAGTCTTAAAGTTTAATTTTAAATCATAATTCACTCTAAACCTAATTCTTTTATAAATTATAAACTCTACATCAATACTTTAATCTTAAATTTTAATTAACTTTAAATCTATTTTTTTTAATTGTTGGTGCATAACAAGAACACCAAAAAAGAGTAATTTTTATTCTAAATAAAAATATATTTTCGTTACATAAGAGATTGATTTTAGTTCTCGTTTAGTACCCAAAAAATCTCTGAGACGACCCTGAATATTATTATATATATTTTTAATTTCAGTTGAGTTTTCCTCTTATTTACTTGATCCCAAACGCTGCTGCTGTTGCCTTTTGTTTTAGAATTTAGTAGCTTATGAATCTCTTTCAAGTTTGACCTTCCTCCGTTGGGAACAAAGGTAGGAGACAGGTTTAGTCTTCGTCATAAAAAGGAATTCTAACGGGGAGATTTATCCTGGTGGCTCAGGAATCACGACTCCAAACAGAATTTCTAACAATACTTAGAATCTAGAGAGAGAGAAAACAGAATCTTGATTTATATAATATATATACTATTAAAAAATTAAAAAAATATAAATATATACTATATTATAAGTATTTTAAAAGTATTAAAAAAATATCTGCTAAGTTAGCAATAAATATGCGTGATTAAGGTTTTTTTTGTTTGTTAGCATATGCTTCCCGATGAGGTTCCAGCTTCCCTGTTGGCTCCATATTATACCGATTCGATCCCCCACTACTACTAAAGCTTAAAAAACATGAGGAGAAATTATCAATGCTTTAAACATGGCCTAAAAGACATGGATTCATATGTTCATGATACGACATAAAATTGTCAATAATCTCTGATGAAGTTCTAGACACGGGTAATAATTAAAAACGATCTTACTAAATTCCTTTAAAAGAGAGATCCAAATAAAAAAATAAATTAAATATTTATATATTCGATCCCCCATTAACTCTGTCTATTTAAGACAAGTATAAATAGCGAAGATCTCATATTGATATCAACGAACCCAAAACTATATTTATGACTGAAATTAAAATTTATAACGACTCTAGTCATCCCTTAACGATAAAAAGAGTCATCCCTTAACGATAAAAATAATTTGATCTACAATATTCACTATCAGATTAGTGTGGAATTAAGACATACAACTCGTTTTCTCCTGCTTCAGGTTCTCATCATTGATATTTGAAAGAAGAAGAATCATTATCGAAAAATCAAAGGTAATCTAAGATTAGAAATCTTTTCACAATAAATGAAAAAAAATTGGGATCAATTTATATTTTTTTAAAAATAGAATTTCATTTATAACGCCGTTAAGTATTTAACGAAAATAACTAAAATAAGAACAAATCAAATGTTTAGTGATTAATTTTTTTTTTTTTAAATTTAGTGATCCAAATAAGAATAAAAAAAGTTGAGTTGTAAAATTTACAATTTATCCAAAATTAGAACATATCCAATTCGATTTCATTTCTAGCATGGCCCAAAATGCATCAATGGCCCATTCCGCTCTCGAATGAAGTTCCATGGGAAGTTTATGGTATCTTGCTTGATTTCATATCCAACTTTCTTATTGCTGGAAAATGTCGAGAATATTTATGAAAATATTTATACAAAAAATTAAGATTTTCCCATTAACGGAAAAAATTATTAGGTGCACTTTGTTAATCACGTAATTCGTGGTCCAATCAATCAGAACCGTTTATTTTGTCTTTTTAAGATGAATCACCTCTTTTTTACATGTAATTAGTGTGTGAACTACAATTTAAAGATGAACGATTTTGATTGTTTAGACTGTAGATGATGTAATCATGGTTAACCTAATAACCTCTTTAGTAAATGGATTGTATCACCAATCTACAACAGATTATTAGGTGAACCCTGTTCACCATGTCATCCATTATCCAAGTAATTATGATCGTTGATCTTTAAATAACCACCCAATGTAAGAGAAAGGTAATAATTCACTTAAAAAATTAAGATCAACGATCCTTACTAATTAGAACCATATATTACGTGAGGTTCACTGAATAATTTTTTCCAACCTACAGTTTTACCTCATATTTACTAAATGAAGAATATATCCTTTATTTATGGAACCAGCCAGACCAGCTACCTCATCCATAACCTTTCCTTTTTTTTTTTCAATATTTCCGACTCTATATAAAGGGTGTTCTTCGGTCTGTCCTGAATATATGTAGAACAAAGAAAATATAAGTCAAAGCAATTTATCTGCAAACAATAATGCAAGTACTTCACATGAACAAGGGGAATGGCGACACTAGCTATGCGAAGAACTCGACGGTTCAGGTTTTGCTTTTATTCTTTTGCTAATGTTTGAAACATCATATGCATATGTTCGCCGTTTTATTTTATGTTCTTCTCATGGTATGGAATTTGTAGAGCAAAATTATATCTGCGGGAAAACGAATCATGCAAGAAGCTGTGCTAGAAATGTTATACAGTGATGTGATAGAACTAGAAAGCATGGGAATTGCCGACTTAGGTTGTTCATCAGGACCTAACACTTTGTCTGTAATCTCGGAGATCATGGACACGGTGGAAGACGCAAATTGCCATCTCGGTCGGCGACGGGTGTCGGAGTTTAGGGTGTTCTTGAATGATCTATATAGCAATGACTTCAATAACGTATTCATGTCATTGCCGGCTTTCTACAAGAGACTGAAAGAAGAGAAGGGGCTTGGATTCGGGACCTGCTTCATATCGGGTGTCCCAGGCTCTTTCTATGGCAGATTGTTCCCTACCAACTCCATGCATTTCGTGCATTCTTCGTCCAGTCTTCACTGGCTGTCACAGGTTAGCACTCATCCTCACCATTGTAATCGATATCATAAAACTTTCTAAAACCCAAACAACAGCAATGAAAATAACGGTAGAAATGCTAATGTATCTGGTAAAAAGTAAAAATTTTCAGCTGCAAATGGTGAAGCCACAGGTGTTGAGTGCAGAAAAGAAAATAAGCTGCATGGCAGCCATGTTTCATCACTCTGGGGTTTTGATCTATTTCACCCATTCTAGGAAAACTTGCATGAAAGACAGACAGGTGTAATTTGAAGCAAAACAAGCCATCCCCATTTCTCCACGTTTTCATTACTGATATGTTTTTTTTGTCACATGTTGTCTTTACTGATATGGAGTTCACAGGTAACGAAAAAGACATTTATGTGAATATTTAAAGGGTTATTATTTCATGCATGTATAACTATTCTATTAGTTATCTTAATGCTTACGCTTAGTGTTTGTGGTGGTAATGCTAGCTATTTGTGGGCATAGGTTCGATAACGATTGCCAACTTGGCATCATCCCAGCATAATCTCAACTTTACTTTATACAACATTCCATGAAAATGAAGCTCATTTAGTGTGACAATGTCAAACATGATCACAGTGCAACAAAATCAAATCAATCCTTAAAGTTGTTTTGAAATTTTAGTATACATGGGTCACTCTCATGAACCATTCGATTCTAAATGGTGCAATGGTGCTTGGGCGTGTCTAAATGGTGGAATGTTGCAGGTTCCAGCCGGTCTTGAAAGCAATGCACTCAGATGTTTGAATAAGGGAAAGCTGTACATTTCAAAGAGCAGCCCCCAGAGTGTAATGGATGCCTACTCGTTGCAATTCCAGAATGACTTTTCACTCTTTATAAGATCGCGTTCCCAAGAAATGGTTACCAGTGGCCGCATGGTCCTTTCTTTCTTGGGTCGGAAATCCGCCGATGCCACGACGGAAGACAGTTGCTACCATTGGGAGCTGTTAGCACAAGCAATCATGAGTCTAGCTAGAGAGGTATATGTTACTTTTTCTTCTTCTAAATGTTTTAGTACATGAATAGAATTATGACTTATGACTGATAAGCTAATGAGTAATGAACATTTTCCCAGGGTCGAATTGAGGAGGACAAAGTCGATGCCTTCAATGCCCCATACTACGCTCCATGCACCGAGGAGATAAAGGAGGGGATACAAAACGAAGGGTCATTCACAATCGATCGCCTTGAAGCTTTTGAGGTCGACTGGGACGGTGGTGTCGTGCCCGACATCCATACGCCTCAAGGGAAGCAATTGATCGGACAACGAGTGGCCAAAACCATCAGAGCCGTTGTCGAATCCATGCTGGTATCACACTTTGGAATCGAAGAAGATGTAATGGATGATCTATTCTTTAGGTTTGCAGATATGGTTGGGACTCACTTGTCCAAGTCCAGAACCAAGTACATCAATATGGTGATGGTCCTCATTAAAAAGGAGTAATCAAACTCAAAAGTGGAAGCACATCTTAGGAAAAGTTTTAATGGCTACATTTATAGCACTATCTAAACTATGACTTGAATCTAAACTTGACATGTGTTGGAAAATCTGTTCTCTTGTTCTATTTTGTTAAACAAAGCCATGTTCTGCACTCGTTATTGATCATATTTTATGAAATTGATAAACTATTTCAAACTAAGTTCATCAAGCACCGTAGGCAAAACCATTGTAGGCCAATACACCAACAGGCAACAGGCCATTTTAAATCCGTACACGTTTCATTGATCGGATGTGAAGTTGGAGAATTCAAATAAGCATAAACACAACACTGATGAATTACCGAAGTTAAGTTCTTCATCAGTTTCAGTGTTTCACTTCCCATCCCAAGGATACTTGAGAAAGAAACATGTTTCAGCTTTCGCTAGATGTTGGTCCTTATTGGCTTTGTTTATACGCAGCTTTAGGTCTTGGTGCCATGACTTCTGTTCTGAGCCAGATGCAGAAGATGCTTCTGCCGCAAAGACTTCTACGACTTGTGTAGAGAATAAGGTCCAACTTCACCTCGGGCACGTTTCCCCCCCCCCCCCCCCCCCCCCAATAAAACCATGTTTTTAAAGCATCCGAATCGAAAACGGAATATAACTGGTTAGACTCTTGATTCTTGAAGCTAAATTAGAATTTGTTCAATGGAGGTGTTGTCGTTTTCGATGGACCATCATTAGATTTTGGTGCGTCTCCGTTGACTGAGGACTGAATCGGCTAAAAATACTAAACAACACAGTCGACTGCGGAGGTAGTGGGGAATGGAAGCCAGGCTCTGTGCTTCTCCCCACCGCCATAAACTGCTGCATGCATGTCTTGTCTATTTGTTCTCCAATTCCATATCCTTGTACAGTTCGACCGACTTGTTGTTGATGCTCTTAATGGCTGGCACTATCATTTTTAGCCTTTATAATGTAAGCCCAGATCTGTTACTAGAATTAGGTGGGTTCTACTATGAGCTGAACTTGAAACAATTCAGACTTTAAATGATCTTATCCCGGAATAGAAAAAAATATTTTTTAATATTCAGTTGAATATTTATTTTAGTTTATATATATTTTTAAAATAATTTAATTTTTAACACTTTATTTTAGGTTGTTATGACTCTCAGTATGAAAATTATTAGTTAATTAACGATAAATAACTTAAAATGATATAAAAACTTACATGATATTATATAGTAACATAATAATATCATATAAACAAAAATATTAACTTGAAATACGCTAATCAAAAAATAATCTTATAAAATATATAAAACATAAATTATTTTTCTATTCACGTATCATTATGTTCAATCATTTTAAATCTTTTATCATTAGTTGACTAGTAATTTTTATTCATAAAGGGGATAGTTTTGATTCAAAATAAAATATTAAAATATATTAAATTTAGTGATAATATAGGTCAAAGAATTTAATTGATTTAAATTGGAAAAAATTGAGGGACATAATTAAATGTTTTTCAAAAGTCTAATGGTTTTATACCCTTAAGCATTTATAACTTCACTAGGGATTATTATTGAATAAATAAAATATATATGAATAACTTGGTGAGGGGTTAGAGTTCGAATAAGGCTATAAGCGAACCGTTTGTTTAGCGTATCGTTTGAAGAAAAGTTTGTTTATTTATTAAACGAACGAATATATATAATTTTTTTTTCGTTTTTATTTATGTTCGTGAATGACGATCGTCTATGTTTGATATGTAAAACAATAATTAATTAGATTTTCGCATTCCCTTAACTATGTGACTGAATAACACTAAAAAGAAACTTTTCGCATATCCATCACTTTGGTTAAAGCAACAAACTGAATTATCAACTTAGACCTTTAATAAAATTATAGTCTATAGAATAGTGACCGAATTTTGTTAAATTAAAATAAATGGATTAAATCTCCGATTTTAGATGATAGAGGGACCTAAACAGAAATTAAAGCTTTTAAGATTGTGGTTTACTACATTGCATTTCATGGTGTTCGTTTGTTTTGTAATAAAAGAAAGACTTCATATTTGTGGCAAGTGCCATTGAATTCTGTGCAACTGCATACGAATTCTTCTTCGGTTTAGAGTTATTTTAGGATCTGGGTGTTTCCACTTTTGGATTTTTTGACTGAGAAATAGTCTAAACTCTAAAGTTCTCAGTTTTTAATCTCTTTTCTACCACTCTTTTCTATTTTCCCTTTTATCTACATTCCATTTTTTGCTGTTTCATTGATTAATTAATCCAGCTATGGAATCTCTCTGCATGGCATTCAAGCTTGATGTCAATCTGATTCATGTTAGGAAAGGTGGTAGAAATGGAGGCTTTCTTTCCTGGGGTGAGAGTATCAGAGGAGATCTTAAAGGCAGGGATTTTGGAAGACAGATATGGAAGAGTTTGAGAGCTGAAAATGGTGCCCGAAAAGCAAAGCATGCTGTTGTTTTCTCTGCTATAAATCCAGATAATGGCTTTGACCCAACTGTAAGTAAAAGAAAACATTTTTAATGATACTGGGTATTTTTTTTTTCTGATTATAATAATTTTATTATTTGATTATCAGGAGGAGCAGGCAGCCATGTTTGAGACTCCACAAGCAGATCCAAAGCAAGTGGCTTCCATTATATTGGGTGGCGGTGCTGGGACACGCCTCTTCCCTCTTACTAGCAAGAGAGCCAAGCCAGCAGTAAGGAATATAAAGCCTTTTTTTCACCTTTTAGAATTAAGAATGTTATGCAAAGTTTGGTTTGTAGGTTCCCATTGGAGGTTGTTACAGGCTGATTGATGTTCCAATGAGCAACTGTATCAACAGTGGCATCAAAAAGATATTTATCTTAACTCAGTTCAACTCTTTTTCCCTCAATCGTCACTTGGCAAGGACATACACCTTTGGGAATGGTGTAAATTTTGGAGATGGCTTTGTGGAGGTAAGCCCATGTTTACAATCTGTATTATTTTCATGAAATTTCAGCTGTTCTGGTGGAAGTTGTCATCAACCTATGTTGCCTACATGACAGGTCCTGGCTGCCACTCAAACACCGGGAGAAGCAGGGAAGAAGTGGTTCCAAGGAACAGCTGATGCCGTGAGACAATTTAGTTGGGTCTTTGAGGTGAGTTACATGGAATTAGGATTCGTTTTCGAGCTGAAACAATCTGCCGGACCCTGATGTTCTTTAATTTCTACCAGAATGCCAAAGCCAAGGATGTCCAGCATGTACTGATATTGTCCGGTGATCATCTTTACCGAGCCAACTATATGGATTTTGTGCAGGTAATTAGTATGGTTTCAAGGAGCATGGAGGTTGTACTTTGAAAAACCATTCTGGCTTAATCCATTTGTTATTGTTCTTGCAGAAGCATATTGACACAAATGCTGATATCACAGTATCATGTTTACCAATGCATAATAGGTATTTATCATGTTATGTTGCTCAAAAAACATGAAGCACATACCAACGGTTGCTTTCCTTATATCGGAATTAACTTCCTTTCATTTTGCAGCCGTGCATCGGATTTTGGATTGATGAAGATAGATGCAACAGGAAGGATCATCCAGTTTACTGAGAAACCTAAGGGCAACGATCTTAAAGCTATGGTACCTGCTTTTACTACATCTTATCACTTCTGAACCCACATTTCCATGGTTTTGGTGTGTCCAAACATTATTGTTTTGCTGATTATCAAAGCTATATGTTCACATATACTACGGCTCGTTTCACATTTGTACTACAGCAAGGTGATACCTCCATATTAGGGCTATCAGATAAAAATGCTGCCAAATATCCTTACATTGCGTCGATGGGTGTGTATGTGTTCAAAACTGATGTATTGTTAAAGCTTCTGACTCGGAGCTGTCCATCTTGCAATGACTTTGGCTTGGAGATTATTCCGTCGGCATTAAAGGAACACAACGTACAGGCAAGATGATTTTTACAATTTTTACCTTTACTTAGTAATCAGATGCTAATTTGGTGATCAAGCTGCTGAGTTCTGTCTCTCTGAATATTCACAGGCATATTTGTTCAACGACTACTGGGAAGACATTGGGACCATTAAGTCCTTTTTCGATGCCAATTTAGCCCTCATCGATCAGGTTTTCATATAGATATGGAAATCGTTTGCATTAGTACTTACACTCTGTATCCATTTCCAGGAAACTAATTGTTTTATATGCTCCATGCAGCCCCCAAAGTTTGTATTTCATGATCCGAAGACACCTTTTTATACATCTCCAAGATTCTTGCCACCTACAAAAGTTGATCAATGCAGGGTATTTACTTCAAGTCTTGGTTTATATTGTGATTAATGAATTTGGTCGTCTTACATCATGGTAAATTGGTTGTTGCAGATTGTTAATTCCATAATTTCACATGGCTGCTTCTTGAGGGGCTGTACCGTACAACGCTCTGTAGTTGGGGTGCGGTCATGTTTGGAGTCCGGAGTCGAGCTTCAGGTGATCCAACATCTTCACTTTCCCATAGAGATTACAAATACCTTTTCTTGTTGATAAACTGCGTTTAGATTAGGTAATGACATAGACTAAACTTTGAGAAGATTGGATCTGCTTGTCATGCGCTTATACTTACGATGAGCAATCATATGGCCTTAGGCTTGTACGTCTAAATCAACCTTAATCGAGGGAGCGAAGTTGTTGAAACAAATGAGTATATATGTTGGAATAGGCGAATGTACAATTATCTTATCTTTATGTTCCTTTCTTTGCAGGATACCATGATGATGGGAGCAGACTTCTATCAAACAGCATCAGAAGTGAAGTCTCTGCTAGAGGAAGGAAAGGTTCCAATCGGTGTCGGAAAAAACACGAAGATCATGTAAGATTTCGATTGAAAAAAGAAAACATTTTCTAATTGATAATCCTATTTAGAAGATAAATGTCTTGAAAACAAATCCTTATTTTTGCTACTGTGTTTTAAAGGAAGTGCATAATAGACAAGAATGCCAAAATAGGAAAGAATGTGATCATATCAAATAGTGATGTAAGTATTGCTGTATATATCTTAAGGTTTTTTCTTTTCTTTTCCTTTTTTAGTAATTTTCATTTACTCTGGCAACGCAGGGTATTGAAGAAGCTGAGAGACCAGAGCAAGGTTTTTACATTAGGTCTGGGATCACAGTCATAATGAAGAATGCAACAATTAAAGACGGAACCCGAATATGAAGTTTTGAATCCGATCAAGCCTGAAAACAAAAGCAAAGAGCTCTATTCTGTTGAGTTCTGCTGTGCTGTTTTGCAGTGAAAATATATATAGGAGTAATGCTTTGTATATGTAAAGTACAAGTTCCTCTGCAAATTCTACATAGGAATTCAACTGCCATTTTTGTTCATCTTTTTCTTGAATAGTTTAATGGATTTTGACATAATTGTCTTCTGGTATCCCTTGCTTTCTTCAATCTCTCAATGTTCGTTCACCTTACATCTCCTGAATCCGAATCCGTTTCTGAGACTCTCGAGTGATTATGTCGACAGTTGATGTCCCTTGGCTCTTGATCATCTCGTATTCATCTCCGAAAGAGTACATTCCTTCCGCAAATAGCAGAATAGCTCACTGGTGGCTGCACCTGCGCCCCTAGTTGATTAGCAAGTTGTTTCTTACACTGTTGAACAACTCGTCCCTTTGGCCGGACCGGAAACTATGAATGATTCCCGAACTTGGCGAAAAACAATGGCTTGTAATGATGTTCTAAGCAACTTGGATGTGATTGCTAAGCCAGGCGATTAAGAAGGCAATTTGGGTTTCATCGCTTGAGCTTCCTGACGTGCTCAACAAGAAACTATTTAACGTGTTTTAATTACAGATATTTCTTTAAAAATTTTGTAAATGTCACCTAAGCTAGGTACGCCCCTGATTACCAACTTACCAATCACGTGCAGATCGGCGAGTTAACCACATGCATTTAGCTAAATTGTTGGGACTGTTCGTTAGGTGGAACTAAGCATCAATAACTGGAAGTAGAAGAATCATTGAATTTGAAAGTCGTCACCTTTTCGATTCCGTAGAGTATCAGCTCTGTTGAATTTCCACGCAGAGATACAAGGTTATATATACCTTTTTCAGTGTAATCACTAATTTTATCCGGAATCTAAACTTTTTTAATCGAATAACGGGCTTTAAGTTTAATTATTACATTAAAAAATTTCAAAAATAGTTCGTGTTTGTTTTTGTTTTGTTTTTTATATCATATATCAAATTTAAAAATCCAAAAAAAATACTAACTAATTATATTAAAAACTATTTTCTCTCTATTATACCTAAAAAAAAACTATTATATATATATATTTACTTTTAATTTCGGTGTGCTTCATTTTATCATTTTTACTATTATTAATTTTATTATTATCATCGAAATATATATTGCTTTACTTTTTATTATTATTTATTATTATTATCATATTATGTATAAAACAAATTAATTTAAAACCCAAAATAAATTTGAATAATGAACACAATTATAAAGAAGAGCCCAAACAGTCTTTATTTCTAATATAATAGTCCATTACAAATAAAACAAACCCAAACAAATTTAAATCAAGCTCAGTTATAGGTCCAGATCAGGTAAGCCCAATCAGAAACCCTAGATCTAATCTTCTTTCTCCATTCGTGCGCAGCTGAACAAGGACCGTTAGATATGACCTCAGATCTAACGGTCACAGATCAAGGAGAAGAACCCTCCAGAAGCGCCACGTGAGCACGCGCGCCCTTTGATCTCCCCACGCACGGGTTCAGTCTCCAAGAGACCCTCCAAATCTCGCGTGTGACCCACGAACGACCTTCCAGCTTCCACGAATTGTTGATCACCCCTCCGATCACCATGCCGTCGGCCAATGGTCCCCTTCTCCCAGAATCGTACACCTCGCAAGAAAACACACCAAGAATGTCAAAACATAAGCACTGCAAAATATCAAGGAGCTAAACCAAAAATAAAAAAAATTAGAGATTACAATGACCCATAGCAGACCAAGGAACAACATCAGAATCGCACATAAATACAACCAAAGATACAAAGGAGCGATTATTATTTTTATTCGTGTAATCAAAAGGGTATAAAGCAAAAAAAACCTAAACATTGTACACACTTTTTTTATTCGATCAGAAATAAAAAAAAAAGAGTTTTTCGAAGGTAGTTCCCTTTTCTGGTTTTCTTTTACATGTAAAGTATAGGAGTAAATATAGAGTTTCGAGTTTACCGTGGAAGATGATGTCGCCAATCGATTCTTCTTCTCCCTTTCTCATCTTCTTCGTTCCGGCAATAAGCCTCGCGGTCTCCGGGCTGTTGTCGGTGAGCCGACTTAGAGAGGGAAAAAGTTTTAGCTTTCTCATTTTTTCTTTCGATTTGAAAAAGAGATTTCGATCTGATACCTTGGAAACAAAAGGGAAAAGAGCTTTTTTTATGTGATTTTAGGGTTTGAAATAAAAAAAAAAGTTATTTAGGTGTTTTCGATTCAAAAAAACAAGGGTTTGTTTTCTTCGGCCACCACCAGTGGTGGCAGATTCTGGTTTTTGTGACGGTTTCTGGTTTGTTTTTCTGGGTTTTAATTTTGAAGAACAGAGAGTTTCTCTCTTGTTTTTGACTTCGGTTTAAAGGGAATGGATGAAAAAATATTTTTTTGTTTCATTATCCTTTATACAGAGGGACCAAAATTAAAATGGTTTATTTGGTTTATTAAAACCTTCTGTCTCTAAATATTTCACTCCGGGGTCCCTGCAGGTTTTCGAAACCTTTCAATTTGATCACTTTTTAGTTATAATCATCGTTTTCAAAATGGTTTAATTAATTTTCAATCCCTCTGCGTTTCACAACATGCTTTCCAGCCCTTCCTCTTGATTAATTTGTTTTTCGAGTCCTTATTTCTTTATTTTGTCTTATAAATTGGTCCTTTACAATATTGATTTTGTTTTATTTTATTTTATGTTACTACATACCTTTATTATAATTTTTTTTTGTTACTGTTTTATTTGTACATATATTTAATTTGCACTATGCTTTTTTCTTTGCTTATATTTATTTGCCTTATTATTTCTTTTTTGTTTCGCATGTTTTTTAGTTTATTCATTTGCTTTTTCCTTTACATATTTATTTATTTATTTGATGTTTATTTTATATATTTATATGTGTATTTATTTGTTGCATCACATATTTTTATCATATTTTTAATTTATTTAGTATACTTATTGTATATGCTTTTATTTTTGCCATGTATTTTTAGTTAGATTATGCTTTTATTTATTTGTTTAAGCATTTTGTTTTACTATTATTATTTATGTCATGTTTTATGCTATGCATATTTAGTTATACATATATTTAATTTTGTTCATTCTTATGTTACATCTATATTATGTTACTTCATGCATTTTTATTCGTACATTTTATTGTTCATTAATTTCATTTGCCATGTACTTTTTATTATGTTTTGTCTTTGTTCCTATTTTGTATATTATAATTGTTTGTATCTTTTAGTTATGCTCAAGGCCACATCCACTTCTCATTTAATGAATTTAATTAAATACATCTTTATTCGGTCATAACGGGTCCGTGCTCCGACGTATTAGTCACGGTATATGCGTTGTCTTTGAGTAAAGATACGGTAAATTTAAAATAGATTCGAAACTTAAACAAATTCTAATTTAAATTCCACTTTAAAACTTAAAATTTTTAAAATTAATTAAGCAGTTATTTTGATAAATGTGTTAATTTTGGACGGTTTTTAAATCATAAACCCGTTTTTAAACCGTAACCGACTCTCGAACTCGTCTTTTTTGAATCTCTGATTTTTCCGGTATCCGGTCTACCAAAAGTGACCGGTGGCGACTCCCCTTTTTTAAATTTTTTTTAAACCCTAATTTCAAAATTTCTCTTTTCAATTTCAACCTTAATTTTTCAAAATCCCCAAATTTTTTTAAACCTAGATTTCGATTTTCCCAATTTCAATCTAATTCTCGAAGTTTCCACTAGTAACCTTACTCTTTTACCACACTTATAAACTTTAAATTTTTTAAAGGGTCGCTACATCCGACACAAAACTTTACTGCAACAAAACAGAGCAAGAGTTGTTTTAAGCTAAATTTGTTCAGTTCCATCTTTAGAAAGCCATGGGATCGGAATCTCGAACCGTTTGTGTCACTGGAGCATCTGGGTTCATTGGCTCATGGCTTGTCATGAGGCTCCTCGAACATGGGTATACCGTTCGAGCCACCGTCCGTGACCCTGGTTCGATTCCTTCTGTTCCCCATATTTCTTAGTATTCTAAATGTATATTTTTCCCTGGAATTCTAATTTCTGTATAACAGACAAGGTGAAGAAGGTGAAGCATTTGGTTGATCTGCCAAATGCCAACTCCCACTTGACTTTGTGGAAAGCTGATTTATCTGAAGAGGGGAGCTTTGATGCAGCAATTAATGGATGTTGTGGAGTGTACCATGTTGCCACTCCTATGGATTTTGAGTCCAAGGATCCTGAGGTATGCTCTATTATTCACTTCTATATATGTATATGTATATGTATATGTATATGTATATGTATATGTAAAGACACCACTGACCAACCAAAACATGTTCCAGACTTCCAGTTTCATGTGTCTATAAAGAAGAAACTTTAGCCGAGGTACATGAAAAAGATATATTTTTTCTTTCTATTTTGTACAAATCCACACGTGGAAACCCTGAAAGTTCGGAGGGGAAATTAAATGATATGGTATACTAAACATGGGTAGTTAGGTCTTTTTCAACCAACACCTATAAAAATAGGGATGAACATTCGATCGAGTCGAGTAAAAAAATTTTGAGTTATTTGAGTTGACGAGTTTAATTTTATCATTCGAACTTTCGTTCAATTTTTTTAAATAAGTCGAGTCGAATCAAGTTTTCGAGTTCTTATAAGAATTTAATTATAATAATTTATTATGTTATAGTACGATTTAATTGTTATTTAAACGACTTTCATTAATCATTTAAGAATGTGTATATATATATTTCTTTATATTTTTTTTCATATAATAATATTTCTTTATTTTTTATATATTGGTATGCATATATCATAAAAAATTAAAACTTAAAAATAAATCCTCTAATTACTAAAAATTTGGAGTTATTCGAGTTATTTAGATTTTTATTTTATGATTCGAATTTTAGTTAAAAAAATTTCGAGTCAAGTCGAATTTAGGAAATTTTGAATTGAATAAAAAATGAGTCACGTATTCCGCCTCGAGTTGAGTTGTTTTTTTCGAGTCAATTCGAGCTTTACTCGACCTATTTTTAATGCAAAAGATTTATCTGCTAAAACAGCACCTCCGTTGATTTTTACTGTTGAGAAATTTGCAGAATGAAGTGATAAAGCCAACAATAAACGGCATTTTGGACATTATGCCTGATAGCAAAAACAGTTAAAAAGTTGGTTTTCACATCATCTGCTGGAACTGTGAAAGTTGAACAACACCAAAAACCCATTTACCATGAAAGTAATTGGAGCAACTTAGAATTTGTCTACGACAAGAAAATGACAGGATGGGTTTGTTCCTCTTTCACCTCTTTTGATTTTTAGAAGTAAAAAACAAAACCCTGAGACAATCCTTTTCTTTCTGGTTTCTAGATGTATTTTGTCTCCAAGACATTGGCTGAGCAAGCTGCTTGGCAGTTTGCAAAAGAAAACAACTTGGATTTCATTACTATAATTCCAACTCTTGTCATTGGTCCATTTCTTATGCCATCAATGCCACCTAGCTTGATTACTGGTCTCTCGCCAATTACTGGTATGGTCATCGTTTTCATAGGTTAAATCAGGTTGGCACCTGTAAGGCCATTGACTGGGATACTAAGATTTCGAGTTAAACAATGCAGGGAATGAAGCTCCTTACTCGATCATCAGACAAGGTCAGTTCGTGCACTTGGATGATCTCTGCATGTCTCACATATTCTTGTTCGAAAACCCTAAAGCTGAGGGAAGATACATATGCTCCTCCAACTCTGCAACCATTGTTGAACTCGCCAATATGCTGAGAGAGAGATACCCAGAGTACAACGTTCCTACCAAGTACCAAGTAAGCCACTTATAATGAAAAATCTTAACATTTTGTTACTTGGGATGGCTAACTAATTGCATATATATTGGTATGCTCAGGTTTAAAGATGCAGATGAAAACTTGGGAAACGTAGTGTTCAGTTCCAAAAGGTTGGTGGATTTGGGTTTTCCAGTTTAAGTACAGTTTGGAGGACATGTTTGTAGGGGCTGTCGAGACATGCCGAGAAAGGGGTTTAATTTCAGCTCCTATTAATACAAGTGGTCCTGCTTCCATTGACAGCATCCCTACTGTTGAGACAACAGTCAATGGTGCCTGATAGATGAATATCCAGCTTTGGTTTTGCTTGAACCCAAATAAAAAGACATTCTCTTTGGCACTTAAATTTTGGCATTATATTTGTTTGATTTAATACGAATATAGAAGTAAAACATGGATCATCACAGGCAAATGAGTAAAAAGAATGCCTACGACTTTGCTTTCTCCTGCATTTGGGAGGAGGATGCAATTGCAGTATACCCTCCATGGAAGCAAATTTCTAATGTTCTTCGGGACTAAATCGGTTCCAAGCCTCCTGGAGATTTCACATAAATAAGATTTATCAACCAAAGTTTTATACAATCTTCTTTCTCTTGTTTCTCACGCTATAAGAGATAAATAAGAACAAATAAATGAAAGCTTGGTAAAGGGAAGCAACAAACCTTGAGAAGATCAAAAACTTTCTCACAAATGTATTTTTGCTGTATGGTAGCACCTCGTTGCTGCAACTTATCAGGATGAACACACAGCGTGGCTTTTCTATATGCTTTCTTTACAGATGCAGTGGCTATAATATCAGTAAGTGGTATTGGCTGCCAACCACTATCGGGGACAAGGATCTGCCAGCAATCTGAATATTCAGTTAAACCAAGACCTCACGAACTACATGGCCTCAATATACATGTCAAAGATTTAGTCCTACCATTCTATCATGCTATTTATTTTTGAACATAAGAAGAAAGCTGTTACTTACGTATTGTAATGTTGATAGCAATGCACGTAAATTTCCCTGCTTCCCACTTGACCACCTTTTGACTTCGGCATGAGAGTTTCAGCTAGCCTCTGCGGTATAAATTACAATCCAAAATTGTTAGACAAGAACCAAAGCTGTCCTCCTTGCAAAAGAGTTTCTTACTACATTTGAATGGAACATTACATTTCTTTCAGCTTGTTCTTTCTGAGCAAGTAGATCACGCTCATTCTTCTCCGCAAGAGCTTTGGCCTGCAAACAAACAACCGGAAAAACAATGGGTGAGATTTTCAATACTTGTCCAGTTGTCCTAAAATTTAACCAGGTTTTGGTGCTGGAGAGAAGAAAAAGGGAAATTTGCCAGAGAAAGATAGTAGAGGGAATACTGCTCGTTCTGCAGTCCTTTGATGTCTTTCCAACCTCGCTTTACATCTTTCAGCTGACTCACCAACAGCAACATCCAGCCCTCGGAATATTTTGAAGCTTCATGAAGCAAAATAAAGATGATTCAAGATTTAAGAATTTTTTCGCCCAAATAAGTAATAAATCATAAAAACGTGTCATTTTTTCCTGTACAACATACTGCTCTGATTTGAAGGACCAG
This sequence comes from Abelmoschus esculentus, assembly GCA_035048815.1. NCBI lineage: Eukaryota > Viridiplantae > Streptophyta > Magnoliopsida > Malvales > Malvaceae > Abelmoschus > Abelmoschus esculentus. The sequence goes on from JAUCBN010000032.1 coordinate 3,520,390, forward strand.
GATATGTGGAAGATGCAGGAGGACATGAACCCTTGTATCGTGAATCCTGCAAGAGATTGTATTAATTATTTCATTGAAGTATGTGACATTCATAAAATAATAAAAAAGGTCCAAAATTAACAGAGGAGAATTGCATGAAAAATGAAGGCACTCACATAAGATTGGAAGCTCTGCTTTGAATCAGAGAGCTTTTCAGCCTGGTTTCTGGCTCCAAGAGAAGCCTTTTCAGACAAAGCTTTCTCCAGGGCACGCTTCCGGGCCTCTGCAGTTGCTCTCTCACCTGCAGCACGCTCAGCTTTAAGTTTGGCTTCCAGCAATGCCTTATCATTGGCCTCGGCAGAAGGCTTGGCAGCTTCTACTTGGGTTTCAGCCCTCGCCTTATGCTGTGCTTCTATATTTGTTCTTCCAGTGGCAGCCCTCTCACGGGCTTCAGCAAAGGCCCTTTCATGAGCTTCACGGATTGCTCTTTCAACAGCTATTCTCTTCTTTTCTTTTTCCCTTTCTCTTTCCCTCTCTTTTGCTTCATCCACTCTTCTTTTTTCTTCCTTCACTAACTTAACTTCTTCCTGGGAAGCATTTTCAGTTTCCCTCTCCTCCATCAGGGTTTCAGGACAATTCTCTTGTTCGCATTCTGAACTTTGGCCTGCTTCAATCTCATGTGCTATTTCAGTGGATTCATGTTTCTCCCCAAAATCGCAATGCAACTGAGCATCCACCAATCTTACCTGCTTCAATGTAACTTCTCGGGAAGCATTTATGATTTCCTTCTCTTCCTTCATAAGGATTTCAGGATAATTCTCCTCTTTGTATTCTGTACTAAGGTCTGCTGCAATCTCATGAGCTATTTCAGTGGCTGCATGTTTCTCGCGAAAATTGCAATGTAACTGGGAATCAACCAATACCTCATCAGTGTATTCAAACTTATACTTGTTCTCTTCCTGTTCCAAACAAATTTCATCCTCCCCGACATCTACTGATTCACAAACCAGTTCTTCAACATGATTCTCCATGGTTAAGCTTTTTTCAGATGTCTCGGAATACTGGTCTTTCTCAAGTAATATGTCTACTGTATCAACATCTCCACTGCTTCTGTCAAAATTAAATGCATCTGTTGTAGTTTCTGCTTGCTGCTTAATCTCTTCATGTTTCAAGTTACTTTCAGCCAAGTCAGACTTCTCAAATGGCAGGTTTTCTTGCAAGTCACTAGCCACTTCATCTGCTTCTGAATCTCTTCTAGTTTCTTCATTCTCACTAAAAGTTTTACATCTTTCTGCAATCCCTCCATTTTCTTCATTAAGAAGCAACTCTGGAGTCATTTCACAACTATCTACATTAGTAGAGGGTTCGAAAGTTTCACCTATGTTGTCAAATTCATTGTCATTGTATGCATTATCAGCTACATCAAGTTCTTCCCAATAGCAGTCTAAAGCATCTTCCCTTGCTTCAGTCATCTCCCCGGCTTCTTGATCAGTATGTGTTTGCATCTCTTCAGTTCCTCCACTGTCAGAAGCCTCTTCTTGTCCCTCATCCACTGCTTCCATTTGATAAGTATCTTCAAGAAAATCTCCATTCTCTTCAGCCTCCATAAATTCCTCATTTCCCATCAAATCATCATTTTCTTCAAGTTTCCTCTTTTCTTCCTCGTGATCAAAAGTGTTATCTCTAAGATTATCAAGTATCTCTGGTTTCTCCATTGTGTCTGACATCTGCTCATTGTCTTCACTATTGCAAGCATCTTCCTCTTCATTGTTTTCTTCTGGTCCACAAAACACTTTATGTTCCCCAGGCAGTTCTGCTATCTCAACAGCTTCTTCAGATTTCATTGTAAGTTCTTTTTGCATAGAAACTTCTTGTATCAGCATCTCATTGTCTTCCTTCTCGGAAACATCTTTTACAGCATAATCAATTTCTTCTGGTTCAATCATACAATTATATTTCTCCTTCACATCTACCACTCCATGAGCAACTGTTAATCTCTCCAAATTATCAGCATCCTTTAATTTTCCCACTTCAACTTGTCTCTCGTCTTCTATAGGTTTCTCTGGATCTTTCAATCTCCTCTCACATGCTTTTAGTTCATTGCACACTTTCTGTTCATTTTTTCCCACTGCTCACCCAATCTTAGTTTGGTTTCATCTTCTTTCAGTTCACAAAGTTCTACATCGTGCACCGATCTGTCCATATTTCCTCTTTATCACAAACTCTTTTGATGTATCTAGTTTCCTCTCCAGCTCAGTAGCTTCCTCAACAACTTCCGGTTTTTCAATGATTTTCTTCTCTTCTCCTTCGTGCTCATTCATATCCTGGATTACATCATTTTCTCTCTCGTTCGTTTGCTGGTTCCTTTTTTCCCACTTCTCGACTACAATCGACCTGTGCAGATATTAAATTCTTTGCACAGGTTTCTCCCGCAGATTCTCTTGCAACGAAACCTCTCTCCCCATCTTCTGATTCAGCAGCCACTTGGTCAACTTTCATCACATTTTGCATTTTTACTCCACCAGAAGTTTGCTGAGAAGAAACTATCTTTTCACAACTCTCCTGAGCTTTATCTTCCTTGAAATCATTTTGTTTGACAGTATCTTTTTCCCTCTTTCTCTCCTTAGCTGTCAAACTACCATTAAAACTAGGTTTGACCCGACCCATATGACCTTTTCTTCTTTCCATTTTTTTCTCTTGGGAGAGCCATGAAAGGTATTACCTTTGCATAAAAATGTAAAAAACATCCAACAACCAAACACGCCCTAACACCATATTTAACCAACAATCTCCAATAAGCAAAACAAATAGAAATTAAAAAAAAAATAACTCACTTTTTATCCCTGGTTGGTTTAGCAACGAATTCTTCATGAGAGACTGCAAAATCGAAGTCCCCAAAACCGCCAAAAATGTTGGAATAATCAAGCTTCGAGCTTGAAACATCGACCGAGAACTTCCTCTGGTTCAGCTCAGGGACATCGAGAAACAGAATCGAAGAACCCGAACCGTCACCGAATATCTCGGCGTAGTCTTCAACTCTCGATCCGGGCTTACTTTGACCACAAAAAACGCCGTCGTACATGTTTTTACCATTGAAACTGTGCCATTACTAAGTTTCTTAGTGAAAGACGTGGCAGTCGAAGCTCTTTGGTATTCCATTGAGGATCTTTAGGATTTGTTTCTCAGATTTTTTTATTATAATTTAATTTTGGTTTCCTCTGTTTCACTGCAGGATACAAGACATGAAGAGAAGAAGACTGGGGAGACGAGAAAATGAAGAGATAACTGTGATTTGAACGAGAAAAAGGAAGAGAAAGAAAAATAATTATTATTAATTGGGGTATTTTTGTCGGTGTACGGTAAATTAATTACTAGTATAAGAAATTAGGGTCCCAAACGAAACGAACGAACACGAACGAGGGTCTGTTCATGTTCGTTCGTTTAGCTTTATTAGAATAAATGAAAGAATATGAATATAAATGAACATAAATTTTTTTGTTCGTTTTCGTTCGTTAAGGATTGTAGCTTGTTCATGTTTGTTCGTTTAAATGATAAACGAACGTAAATGAACGAACATAAACGAACAAACATAAATGAACATAAACAAACGAACATAAATAACATATATAATATGCTAAATATTTAATATTTTGGATTAATCTAATTAATTCGGCTAATTAACTGATTTTAAACCGAATTAGTCGACAATTAAAATTTAAAAAAAAACTCTTAATTATTAGATAAAACCTAAAATTTAACTGATTAACTAGCTTTATTTTGGTTCGACTCATTAACTCAGTTTAACAGAACAATAAACACCCCTAGCCTATAACAAGGAATTTTTTTAACGAGTCATAAAATAAGGCTTATCAACTCGAGTAACTCAAATTTTTTTGACTCGACTTACTTGATCTAATGCTCACTCTTATATATATGTGAATAAATTTAAACGAACATAAATGAACGAACAAACATACATGAACATAAATGAACGAACATAAACGAACAAACATAAATGAATGAACATAAACGAACAAATTGTCGAACGTTCACGAACATAAATGAATGTACGAATCCTTTGTTCATATTAAACGAACGAAAAATATTGTTCATGTTCGTTCATTTAACAAATAAACAAACATAAACGAACTTCTCGCCAAACGGTTCACCGAATGTTCAGTTTGTTTACAGCCTTATAAGAAATTAAGAGGGAGAAAAGGAGAAGGGAGAAAAAGATGAGAAGAAGTGAGCGCACAAATCCGAAATTGATTTTAATTTCTTTTTAGTTTTTTAAAAGTAATTTGATATTTTTAATATAATAATATTTTTATCAGTTTATTTAAAAATTTTATTCAATTTAAAATTAATGAAAAATTCTTAAAATGTTATGAATATTATCTATGTGGATGTCTATCATAATAAGAACTCTATCAATTAGAAATATTATCTTCATTAATTAGAGTTCAATACATTATGTACTGCTTAGGCCTATAAATAGATGAGTTTGTAAAGGCATTGTACACAAGTCAATATTGAGAATAATACAAATATCTCTCTTTATATCTTCTATTTGTTCTTTTATTATTGTTCTTTATTCTTGTTTTAGTTCTTTATTATTTTATTTGCAACACGTTATCAGCACGAGACTCTAACTAACGAATGTGTTTATCGTTTGAATCTTGAAGGAGTTATTGTAAAATTTTTGTTATTAGCATAAATCAAAGATAAGTTCTTCTCTCTCAATTATATTTTAATTATCGATTATTTTTCTCTTTTAATCTTTGGTTTGATTTTTAATTTATTAAAAATCTTTGATTGTTTGGTGTTTGTGTAGCGATAAAATGGCTCAAATACCGTGGTTCTTATCGACAATTCTCAAAAAAGATTTTAACAAGATATTGGTAACTAAATCTACCATGTAATGGAAAATTCGGTATATTTTACTTATTTAATTTGAGATTTTTATCTTTACTTGTAACCAATATTTGTTCATTTTATTATTACGATGAAAATTTATGTTTTTAATCATGTTCAAAGTATTATATGATATTGAAACAAATATTAAACCTTTAATTAATTAATATGTTCTTTGTTATGTTGGTTTAATCCGAGTATATTGGTTGGACATCCCGTTCTGCGAGGCTACTGGTCTCAAAGGAGGTTCTTTTTATAGGACTTTGTGGACTGGTTTAACAACGCCGCGTATAAGGAATAAATTTTTGTTCCTTATTGTATATATATATTGGTGATCAATTACTATTTAATAGTATGGATATTATAAAATCTATATTTGCTTGAAAATAATATTTTTGTGTCAAAAAACTCGATTATAGATTTCTCCTTATTCAAGTTACAAAAATCGTCTTGATCAAAGAATTTTTATGGGAGGTATTCTCTGAAGTGAATGCAAGCATGATGATTATTCCATGCGATTATTTGATTTATTTTCATTTACCGAAGTGAATGAAATAAAGCACGTATTAAAATGTGCATAATTATGCATATTTTTCCATTTTAAATGCAAGAGAATAATACGAGTATTATATCCAGAAGTACTAATCTCATAGAAAGCTCCGACTGAGCAAATATGTTATTGCCAAATGAGACTTTATCTCATATTTACAGTGCATTATACTCGTTAAAATCGTAAAGAGACTTATGGAATTTTAAAGATATTTGCAGAAATATACTGAGAATATTAGTCAAGGGGATGTTGACTATCTCAATATTACGAGTATAACTTAAGGCAATAATGAAATTTTGGCAAAATTATATGCAATGTCATCCATATTGTACTACATAAGAATTAGTATAAATTGAAGCTCATGCTATTGTAAACTAGATATTTACTGATAATTTTATTTGGCATGACCAGTTAGACCATCCCGGTTCAATTATGATGCAAAAATTTGCTGACACTTTTATGTGATCATTTATTAAAGAACTAAGATTTTCTTCATGGTAATATTTCACGTGGTACTTGTTATGGAAGTAATTTGATTATTCAATCATCAACATCTAAGATAAAGTGCTATTAACTTTCTGGAACGGATATAAGGGGATATATATGGGACTATACACTTTTCTTAAAGACCATGTAGATATTTTATGATTTTTATAAATGCATCGACTAGATGGTTATGTGTATCCTTATTATTAACCTGCAACTTGGTGTTTGCGAGGCTACTTGCTCAGTTGATAAAATTATGAGCATATTTTCCAGATTATTTTCTAAAAACAATCAGTCTTGATAATGTTGATGACATGTAATTTTACATGTAGTATCACAAATTCGCATCAAGCCAATAAATGATCATAAGTTCTCCTCATTACAAATAGTTTTTGGTCAGGAATCGAATATTTCTTATCTTAGATTTTTTTATGCGATATATGTTCTAATTGCTCTACCACGACGCATAAAGATGAGTTTTGTTGGGAATATGTATCAGATTTAAATATCTGGAGCTTCTGATAGGGAATTTATTTACAACCCGATTTATTGACTATCATTTTAATGAGTCAATTTACCCAACATTAGGGGGAGAAAATAAATAGCTGGGGAAAGAAATAAGTTGGAATGAATTATCATTTTCTCTTTTTGATCCACGTGTTACACAATGTGAACTATAAGTTCAATGGATAATTCATTTAGTAAATTAATTGCTAGATGATTTTGTTGACCTTAATGAGTGACTAAGTCACGCATACCAGCTATGAATGTTCCGATTAAATTTGATGTTATGGAAGGACAAACTTTAGTTGCTAATGAGTCTAACTTACGCTTAAAGCGTAGTAGACAAGTAAGTTCCAAAGATAAGAGGTCCTCGAAAAAGAAAATAAGCTATATTTTATGATGGTTTGATCAAGGAATCAATGATTATGAAAATCTCTAGAAGAGATTAAAAGGTCTCTAACAGAGATATTGACATGACTCGGATACCTGATAATAAAAAGATCTCAATAGATTATGTCATGTCTGGTAATAAGTAGAACTGAAATTAAATGGACGTCGTTAATATATTTGCATGCAGTATAGCACTAGATATTTTATTTGATGATGTGGATCATGAATCATTATCAATTGGGCAATGTAAACAAAGAAATGATTGGCCAACATGAAAAGGCAATTTAGGCGAAACTAAAATCTCTTTTAAAAAGAGAAATATTTAGGCCTATAGCTTGTACAATGAAATGTGTAAAGCTCGTGGATATAAACGTGTCATTGTGAGAAAGAGAAATCAAAAGGGGAAATCATGAGATATAAGCTCATTTGGTTGCACAAGGATTCTCACAAAGACATGAAATTGATTATGAGGAAAATATATTCCTCGGTGGTGGATGCAACTATTTTTAGATTTTGATCAGTCTGACAATAAATAAAATTACTCGATTTCCGTCTAATGAATGTTGTTACATCATATTTGAATGGGCATCTTGACAGTAATATTTATATGAAACTTCCGGAAAGATTTAGATTGCAATAAGCAGTTCATTCAAGTTCTCGAGAATATTATTCAATCATATTGAATATATCTTTTTATGACTTGAAACAATTTAGGCGTATTTTGTATAATCGTGTCATTGAATACTTATTTAGTATGATGTTATATGAATTATTTAATTTCCTTCGAGCATTTTTATTAAGAGATTTAGCTCTGAATTTTTATTGTGGTGTATATCGATGATTTGAATATCATTGAGACTCGTGAAGAGATCTCTTCAAATCCTTGTGCATCAATCGACATACAGAAAAGATATTTAAAGAGACTTCACATGCATAACGCATATTTATTGATCATCCTTATGGTTGCTAAGTCTCTTAATGTAAATGATCTACCTCAATATTTGAGGATAGTATTTAATATTGAATTATGAAGATTCAAAGATCTTATGTGATATTTTCATGAGGGGAGTAAATACGCGTTGCACTCTTTTTCTCTTAACCGAAGGTTTTTAATGAGGCAACATGTTATGGGTTTTCCTGATAAGGTTTTTAATGAGGCAACATGTTATGCGTATCAAAGATGTGTGTACTCTATTTCCTTCACTTAAATTTTTTTCCCACAGGGTTTTTATCTTAGTAAGGTTTTAACGAGGCACATTATCTTCATAGACATCCAAGGGGGAGTGTTATGAATATTATCTATGTGGATGTCTATCATAATAAGAACTCTATCAATTAGAAATATTATCTTCATTAATTAGAGTTTAATACATTATGTACTGCTTATGCCTATAAATAGATGAGTTTGTGAAGGCATTGTATACAAATTAATATTGAGAATAATACAAACATCTCTTTTTATATCTTTTATTTGTTCTTTCATTATTGTTTTTTATTCTTGTTTTAGTTCTTCTTTACTTTATTTACAACACAAAAATATTATTGTTGGGAAAATTATTTCTCTGAATATTGATGTGGAAAAACTATTTCTCAGAATACTATGTTTAAACAGTAAAATAAAAAACTGATCCAAAAGACTCCGTGTTGGAAGACGAAGCCTTTAGATTCCGACTTCCCCATCCTCCAGCTTGCAGGCGCATAGAGCATAGGTTATACAGTGCAGGAGCAGCAGCAAGCGCAAAGCAGCAACAGGTACAGAGCAACAACATCGAGTGTTTGAAATTAAAAAAATTGAAACAACCCGTGAATAGAGAGTACAAGTATAGAAACAAATAAAATCCTTGTTTAGAGACGACACCTTCTGACCTGTCTATAAAACCACTATTGATTTCATAATATTTTAAAAAGTAATTTTTTTATATTAATAATCAAGAAAATATTTTTACAATAACAATATTTTCAAGAACTTCTCTAAAATTAACCTTTATTATTTTATATTTTTTATAATTTATTTAATATTTTAAATATAATTATATTTTTCTCAATTTAGTCTTAAACGCCTGTATGTAACATGAAATTGACCCATATTTCTTTATTTTCTTAATATAATTTAGTCTGATATTTTATATATAATTATATTTTAAATTTAATCCTAAAAATTATTATTTAATCCGAAATTAACCTATTTTTTAATTTTTATACTTTTTAATATTTTAAATATTATATTTTTTAAATTTAATCATAAAAATCTTTAAACATTAATAAACATCTTTATTTAACTCAAAATTAACCTCATTTTTTTTAATTTTATAATTTAGTATAATATTTTTATTTTAGCCCCAAAAATTTATATTTAACTTAAAACAGACTCTTATTTCTTTATAGTTTTTATAATTTAGTCCAATTGAGGTCAATTTCGATTAAGTATTTAGGATTAAATTGAATTTAAATATAATTTTATTTAAATTAATTTGAAAATTTATAAAAAATTAAGGTTAATTTTGATTAAATAATGAATTTGGACTAAATTAAATATATTACATTTATAATATTTAATTAAATTATAAAAATTATAAGAAAATAGAAGTCTATTTCGATTTAAATAAAAAATATTTTGGTTTAAGTATTTTTGTAATTTGCCATTGTCATCCCTTTATTTTTATATTTTAATCTCAAATGCAAGAAAATATGGACAGCTGCTGACGACTTCTAGCCCCACCCATAAATGTTGTCCGCAGTCGGTGACAACTTCTATTGTCACAGTTTGGGGTGTACATTCGGTTCAGTTAATTCGATTAACTGATCGAATCAAAATTATTTTAGATATTTTGATCGGTTAATTTTTTATAAATCCAGTTAATTATTAATGTTTTTGATAATTTAATTATCGGTTAATTCAGTTCAAAATTGATTAATTAATTGAATTATTCAAAATTATTAAATATTGTATATATTATATATTTATTTTTAGTTACTTGGTTTTTTAAATATTATAAAATTTTTATTAATTTTTTTATATTATAAAATAGTCACTAAATTTTATATTAAATTAATATAAAATAAAAGTTTAGTGACTAAATTTTTTTAGTTTAATTTAGTGACCTATTATGTAATTTAATTAAAATTTATAATAAAATTTGGTTAATTTGGTTAATACAGCTAATAACCAAAATAATTTTAGTTCGGTTAAAGAAAATTCGGTTCGATTAACGTTTAAGATTTTAAAAATTTTTATTAATTCGATTTTGGTTAATTTGATTCGGCCACTGATCGAATTAACCGAATGCACACCCCTAGCCAACGTAGAAAACGTCAAATTTTCTAAATTTTCTAATTTTTTTTCTAGTTTAACCATTTTTTAGTCTTGGAATTGAAATTTTAATACTCTTAATATTTCACATAATAATTATTTTCTGTCCTATTTCTTTTAAAGTATTTTAAAAAAAATAAAAATGCTTTTTTTCAAATGAAATAACAATTTAATAAAATATTAAGAATATATTTTGACATTATACTATACTAAAAATAAACTGGTATCATTGATAGTATAATTGTGTATTTTATAGGTTATTGATTATTCAAGTATTTGTTTTGAAATTTTTGATACTAATATTAAATTTAAGTCTAATTAATTAATTAATCAAATTATTTATTTTTGTCGTCTTAAATTATAAATTTTAAACTCAAAATCTGGTAAGTGGCCCAGTTATTCAAAGCCGAGAAGGCCGATCAGTGACCCAAGCAGACCTGGAGCTTGTAAAGGGCCTCTTTTTCCTTACGATGGGTATTCACTTTTCTCTGTCTTGAAGAAGAAGAAAAGAAGAAAACCCCTCTTAAAAGTACCGTCCAGGAAAGGAGAAATAGAGGGGGGAAAGCAAGTTTCTTGGTGGAAGCAAATAGAAAATCAGGACGGTTTATTAGTGGAAAATGTTCAGGAACCAGTACGATACCGATGTCACTACATGGAGCCCGGCGGGCCGGTTGTTCCAAGTGGAGTACGCTATGGAGGCCGTGAAGCAGGGCTCCGCAGCGATCGGACTCCGATCCAAGACCCATATTGTATTGGGTTGCGTCAACAAGGCTAACTCCGAGTTGTCTTCTCACCAGAAGAAGATCTTCAAAGTTGACGATCACATCGGCGTCGCTATCGCCGGTCTCACTGCCGACGGCCGCGTTCTATCTCGGTATATGCGAAATGAGTGTATCAACTACAATTTCACGTACGAGTCGCCGCTTCCTGTGGGCCGACTAGTCGTCCAACTCGCCGATAAAGCCCAGGTCTTTAATTTCTCAATTAAATCCCCATCCTTTAGTATATTTTAACTTGGTGGTGTTGATTTAGGGATTTTAAAAAATTGGGAAATTATTTGATGATTTAAACCTTAATTGCATTACCCAATCCCATTATTGCTGAAGTGGTAGATGATTTACAATGTAAAATGATAACCGAATAGTCCAATACTGAATAGAGGGAAATGAAATGGATACTGAAGATTAATATTACTCAAATAAAAATATGTTTACAACTGAGGAATTTAATCTTATGGTTTTTGTAATCCATGATTGAGCTAGCAATACTTGAATGTTGTGGATAAGAGGTTGAATGTATCTTGCCATCTGAGAGACCTGGGCAAGAAGCCTATATTCGCTCTTTTCATAATGACCAAAAACATCATTGTATAAAGCTGGCTAGAGAAATAGAAAAATGGTTCGAAAAGAATGTTGTTATGGGTGCCTGCCATTGACTTTTAATTGAATGTCATCCGTGTGCTTATGTTTAGCTGTGCCGGTTTTATGTGATCAAGTAGCATTTTTCCTAGAAATCATGATAACTTAATATGGATTGTGCATACTTTTTTGATGTTAGAGGTGAGATTGTTAGTGCTATTGCATTAAATGATGTGAAGTCTTTGAGGTCGTTGTAGTTAGTTACATTAACTTCGGAATATGATCTCTGTTCTTTTATGCCACTTTGATAGTTACTTGTAAGTCTTTGAAGTTGCTTTCTTGTTTCTCTCCTTATTAACCGCTGCTTATTCAATTCGCTGCTCAAATTTGTGTATACTTGCCGAAAGTAATAGGAACATATTTTTGATTCAGTTACATATTTGAATGTCTATTTTTATTTGTGTTTCTTCAGTGCTGGGCTGACATTATGTAATGAACTTTTGTTTTCTAGCGTTTATTTGTAAACCCAATCAAAACACCTTTTTCGTGTGGAACACCAAACTTAATGGATTTCTTGAAAGTTAGGTCATTGCTTTTTAGAACGAGCACTGCGCTGTTATTTGTTTGTGTAATTGAAAAGGAGAAAATGGGTGTGTTTTTGGCTCCAGGTCTGCACCCAACGCTCTTGGAAACGACCTTATGGTGTGGGTTTGTTGGTAGCTGGTTTGGATGAATCTGGAGCTCACTTATATTACAACTGTCCAAGTGGGAATTACTTCGAGTACCAGGCTTTTGCCATTGGATCACGCTCCCAAGCTGCAAAGACATACTTGGAGCGCAGGTTTGATAACTTTACAGATGCATCACGGGATGATCTCGTCAAGGATGCTATTATGGCTATAAGGGAGACCCTGCAAGGTGAAACCCTAAAAAGCTCTATATGTACAATTGCTGTGGTAGGTGTTGGAGAGCCGTTCCATATTTTGGATCAGGCAACTGTACAACAAATAATTGATGCCTTTGAGATTGTGGGAGAGCAAGAAGCTCCTGATGATGCTGCAGGACAGGATGCATCATCCGAGCCTAAAACTGAGCAGGGTGCTGCTGCTGGCGAAGGTGTGGCCCCTATGGATATTTGAGGATGGAAGAACTAGCGTCCCATCCATGTGTTTTTCTATCATGTTCTTGGAAATTTGGGTTAGTCACTCTAGACATTATTGTGTTGGATGTTTTCTTTGTTATGCAAGATTATCTTTTACCCATTGGTGCAAAAATGCATGCTAGCCTGAGTAGAAGCTTAAAAGTTTATTTACATTTATACTCGAGATAGTTTCATTGAAGTTGACTTATCCAAGTGTTACTTCCATTTGAATTATGAAATTTGGTGGACATGTCATTACCTTATTATAAAAACTTTATAATAATAATAATAAGTATTAAAAAAATGGGTTCTAATAATAAATATATTTTTTAAAATTTTTAATGGTATATAACTAGTAATATATACTGAAAAAATTGGAAGTTTTTGTGATCAAAACTTTATTTTATTTTTTTGGATCAGATTGATTTTATGAAATTCAAGTTAAGTTGAATTGAGTATTTAAGTTTTATACACATTTAATTGTAATTATTTATAATACACATTGATTTTAATAGTAACAACTTTCTATATCTGTATACTATATATATTTATATTTCTTTATATTTTTACATATTATATACAAAATTATTGATAACATAACATATATAATTGAAAACTAATATATTAATTAATAAATTTTTATTTCATAATTCGAACTTTATTTAAAATTTTTTTGAGTTAAATTGAGTTTATGAATTTACGAGTTGAGTTAAAACAAGTTAATTATTTTTTAATGTCAAGTCAAGTCAAATAATTTAATTTTTTTTCTGAGTTAAGTTTTGCTAACCTAACTCTAATAACAAGTATTGGGGAAAATAGACTCTTAATAACAAATAATAGAATGCCTAACAAGTATTGGGAAAAGTAGACTCTTAATAACAAATAATAAAAAAGGCATTTTAAGAGAAAATCTTTAGTAACAAGTATTAAAAAAACATACATGTAATAACAAATATTAAAAAACTAAAAATTATAACTTAATAACAAATTTTAAAAAAATAGACATACAATAACAATTAACGAATATTAAAAAATAAATTTTAATAATAAACACGTAACAACAAATATAAAAAATAAAATAAACTACTATTAAAATTAAATATTTATAATTATGAGCAATGAACTCTAGATAAGGGTGTGCTCTATGCGGTCGCCTTATGACCAGCCATAGGGACGGCGCTGGACTTCGATCGCTGACAGCTACTCTGTTTTTTTATAGGCAGAACTTCAAATCTTTTTATCATTTAGAAGATGATAACCTCCCACGACCAAGTTGTTAAACTTCCAACATCCTTGGCCTTTGACACTGACTATTACAAGTCTGTTTTTCTCTTGCGCATCCTTTCCGACCTATGGCATCTTCTGATGAGAGGGATGAACACACCAGTACCAGTCCCAGTACCAGTCCCAGTGTTATTTCTCCACAGATTTGAAAGCCAAGTTGGAACTGAGTTTGTGGTTTTGTGGTTGTCAACCCAACTGAAATAACTTCTATGTGGTAAGGAAGAAGACAGGTTAGCAACAGTTCTGTTTGATAAGGAGTTGGTAGGTTTGGTTACTTGGTCATCCTCGTCGTCTTCTGCAGTTAAAAGGAGAATCTGTCTTCTAATCTCAGCAAAGAATACATCATCTTCATCAATCCCATCATATTCAGAACTAGGGTTCATGTTCTTGTCACTGTGAAGAAATGCCATGAGAAAAAATTTTGGTTTCCAATAGCAATGGTTGGACATTTTATAGGAGACAAGCAGATGTTTCGGTTCCAAAGAAACCTGATGACTCCAAATGGATCTATGGGGGAATGTCCCACGTTTTGTACGTTCATTCATGTTTGTCTCTTAAGTGAATTTATTTATTGCACAACTGGTACGTTGAACCAAGTGGAGTAGAAAGAAAGATTCAGACCTTTGTTTACGTTTCAGACACTACACTTTGAAAAACATTGAATATTGCAGTAAGAAAATTATTGAAGTTCATGAAATCGGATTAAATAAGAGGGAAATAATAATTAAATCTCATATGGTTGACTTGGATGTTTATGATAAATTAATTTAAACGATCGGTTAATTGTTATAGCAGTATATTAGGGTTATAATTTAAAATTTATTTTGGATCGTTGGTGTTTTATTTATTTTTTGTGTTAAGATTATTTACTTATTACGTTATTATTATTATCCCGATAATATCACAACTATTGACTATTATTAACTGTGTTCGGTTATAGATTAACCTACAACATAATAAAAAAATTTACATGTTCATTACTTCTTTTAAGAATAATAAATAATCTCACCGATAAATATTATATTACTATTATAGTATAAAAAGGCTTTGAGATTAACATGGTCAATGAACGATATATATATATAAATAATTTAATAACGGTTAATTTATAATTTAAGTTAATCATTAACAATTAATTTTAATATTTAATTAATCAAAATTATTTACTTTTAACCATTTAAATAATTAATTTATAAAATATAATAATTATATTAATTAACAAGAAAGATTAATAACACTCCTACTTTGACTTGTCTCCCGCGTCTCATCTTTTTTTTTCTAATACAGAATTGAGATTGAAGCTAATGACTAATATCAGCTTTCATATTCACCAAGTCTACTATCATATCCGGTACTATAATAAACTCCAAAATACCAATGGGTGCACCACGACTCAAGGCAGCGAGTCTATCGACCATTCCATTATCTTCTCTAAATATATGACGAACACGTGTACTCCATTCACGATTAAGAAGTTCCTGAATAGCCGTAACTAAAGCATTATCTATATATATGTGCCTCAGATTCACCACCTAAAATCATGACAGCTTCACGACTATCCATCTCTAACTCAACTTGTCTGAATCCAAGCCTCCACGAATTGAGAAGAGCATCATGTGCCCCCAAAGTCCAGCCAATAATATCAAGCAACAACCAAGACTACGAGAACAACCAAAAACCCAAGAACCATGTTCATTACGCAACACACACCCTACCGTAGCTTTTTCATTAGACAAGTTCACAGCACCATTACTATTAAGTTTTATCCAACCTTCAGGTGCACATTGCCAATTGGATTCCCTAACTTGTCGAATAGTAGAATTCCCATTTGTATTGGAGAAAGTATTTTGATACTCTATCGATAAGCGTTGACTAACTTGAACTAAATTATCTTGTTCAACATAACTTATGTCAAATAATATATGACACTGTCTCTTTCAAAGAAACCAACAAATAACCGAAAACCTAGTGACCCTATCCACTCTCATAGTATCATAATCAAAATCAGACGATCCACATATATTTAGCTTTAACCATTTAATAAATGATAAGTCATAAAATAGTTGAATTTTATACTGTGGTACTACAATATTCCACTCTCTTTGTTATTTTGCGGTGTCTTATCTTAGCGCTTGAATTGATTATAAAAGAAAAGAGTAAAGTGCATACAAATTCACTAAACTATAATAAAATATTTATTTTAGTCATTAAATTTTTAAAAATTACAAATAGTCATTAAACTTTGATTTTTATTGTTAATTGATTATTGAACCGTTATCCGCAGGAGTTTACATAAAAGTTAAGAAAAATTATATAATAATATATTTAATTTTTTATATTTAAACATTCGATCAATTTTGATTCCATCACTATTACTAACCAGGGACGACCATGTTCCACGTCAAACTTGGAGCTTCTTCCTATGTACTAGTCACACTATATAATTCTTTTCATTGTTGAAGGTTTTAGCCCATTTAAGAAAGTCCAAATGTTATTTTGCTTGTACAGTTCTTCCGCAAGATATTGGCTGTGGATAGAGTGTAAAAAAAATATAGTTAGAAAGCAGCCATCAGGGGAAGCTCCATGGAACCTTTTCAACCCTTTATAACTCAATATTTGAAGCTTTATCATTATTTGAAGAGAATTGACTTACGGGAGATGATGTAGAATTGCCAGATGGAACCAGGCTTAATCATTGCACACAAGTTTTGGCAAACAACTCCCAACAAACAGTAATCTCCATAAGTTTTTTTTTTTTTATTTTTCCTTTTTGTTTGTATTAATTAATACAAGTTTTATATTAGTCTTGTTCCTTAAATATGATCAGCTAATTGCAAGTGTGTGTTTTTTTTCTGCCTGGCACTTTCTCCCTCTCAAAAACCCTAGCATTAAAGCTCTCTGATAATTGATCAAAACCTGAAAAATGGGTGATAGAATCTTTGTGGTGATATTCATTTTTTGGCAGCTCTCACCATTATCACCCCAACCCTTGTTGTCTGGTCAGAATCATCCATACCCTATTTAGAAACCAATGGTAAGAGCTTAAAGTCTCACTTCTTTTTTGTGTTCTGTCTGAATGTTATGTTGAGTTGCTTTGTAATCTGCAGGTGAGAAAAGTGAGGGAATAAAGTATAGGAGAATGATTGGATATGGAGGGACACAATTAAGCAAATCAAGCATATCTTCTACTCAAATTAAGGCAGCAGCAGCATCCACAGTTGAGCACCACAACTGGATCTGGTTTCAAGAACTTGAAAGCTTAGTCAGCAAGGCATTTCAGAAAGCACTGGGTTTGCTAATCAGCAACAGCTAAATTCAATCATAAACCTTCCAAGCAAGTGTACGTTGCCATCCCACCTTTTCCTAGTAATTGAAGCAACTCCTTTGATAGTTGATACTAGAACACAAGTTCATCAGGTTTAAGTTTGTGGAATCATCATTGGATTGTCTACTGAATATGACACAGTTCATCTTTATGAGAGTTGAAAAAGAGGATATTTCACATTGACAGCATCATTTATAGATTAGTCCAGGTGTGAATTGTCTAAGTTTGAGAGAATAAGGATAGTTGAGGAAGCTGACAGATGATGATTTGTTAGTTCTAACTAATGATTCGAACTGATAAGTTTTCTAGATATATTAGTATATGTTCTTAAGTCAGAGATCGTCCAGGCCATGGGGTTTGAACAACCAGGAATCTTCCTAGCTCCGATAATCTCAAATTTAACCCCATGGGATTAAAGCCTGAGATGCCGATAGAGGCTTAGTCACTTGCTCCGATGCTGCATATCCCTTGGCCTCCATTATCCCATGTATCCTTTGAGCATCGTTTACGAATCCACCGGCAATAAGTGCATTGATAATTCTCTCAAACTCATGGGGACCCAATTCATCCTTCCTAGCTTCTAAAACTCCAAGAGCCTGGAGAGTTTTTTTCTCGGATCCAGACATCAAGTACATATCACAGAGGCTTACATGAACCTTTAGAGGAGAAACTTCACCCAGTTCTGCTATCTTGTCCAATAGCTCTTCGGTCTCATCAACCAGCTGTAATTTACCAAACCAAGCAAGCAGAACAGTATACGTTGCTATTCCAGGTTCGAAACCATTCTTCTCCAGCTGAATTAGAAGTTCTAAACCCTTATCCAATAAATTTGTCTTCTCATAAGCTGCGATCATGTTGGCAGTGCACTTGTCATCTGGTTTGTGGCCAAGTTTTATCATGCTGTCAAAGTTGCTCCTGGCTTGATCAGGATTACCAGCTTGCCCATATGCCTTAACAAGCCGTGAAAAATACTCTGTATTCGGTTCGAATCCTGCAAGCTGCATGCTGTTTGCGATTCCTCCAGCTCCATTAACATCACCAATGTGAGAATAAGAGCGAAGCAATGCCAAGTAAATATCATCTGAGGGGTTGATATCTCTCGTTAACATCTCTCTCAACAACAACTCACCACGTTGAGGTTCGCCAGCATTAAGATACGTCATTATCATCGAGTTCTAGATCTTCATGTCCGGTTGGAATCCATAGCTCCTCAAGCTTTCAAACGCTTCTTTAGCATATTGCCCACCTTGCTATATATGTGAACAAGAATTGTGGCAGTTATACTATCAGGCATTATACCACTTTCAACCATCTTATTAAGGATTCTCTCCGCATCTTCTATGCGATTCTCGTTAGCATAGGCATCAATCAGTTTGGTATAGTCATGAACACTTGTTTGGAAAGATTCTTCAGGCAAGACCATCTCTGCAATCTATGACTATCCAACATCATGAAAACAAGATACCACCAGCTTACATAGAACAACAAAAACCCAATACTGATAATCAATAATATGGGATATAAATCATTTAATAACAGGAAAGTATCATGCAAATTATTGTAACATGTGCAAAACTATACCTTTAAGTGTATGCAGGGATTTTATTCTAACTTATCAAGCAAAGTGATCCAGTCAACACGAGTAGGTTGCAAAAGTTCTATCCATTCAGCCAAAAGCTGAGAAGGATCATCCTCCATTTTTAATGAAATGATTTTCTCCGTAACCAATTTGCACTTCCCAGATATATGCTTTGGCTCCTGAGGCCAAATCATTTCCCCTCTCTCATGGATTTTATCAGACACTTTAGCTCACTTAGGATCCGATAAATACATTCCATACATCTTATACTTAATCTTTCCCTTTCTTTTTGGAAGAGATGCAACCTTGGGCATATCCTCTGCTGCAACAACATGTTTATCTAAGAAATTTACACCCTTCTCTTGTTTTGTATGCCTAAAACGTTCTAAACCCTCATAAAAATCATTCTCCTCAACAAATCCCCATGGATCCCAACTTCACCAGCAAACCTACACATTTCTTTCACTTCTTCTGACTGCAAAAACTGCTTCATTTTTTCTTTCTTCCTCGCCTTCTCCATATCCTCCACCACCATATTACTCACTTCCATACAGTCCTCCATAAATCTTCACTAAAATCCTGAGATGGCATCATCACTGTCGAACCGACCATCTGCTGAAT
Source organism: Abelmoschus esculentus (assembly GCA_035048815.1). Classification (NCBI taxonomy): domain Eukaryota; kingdom Viridiplantae; phylum Streptophyta; class Magnoliopsida; order Malvales; family Malvaceae; genus Abelmoschus; species Abelmoschus esculentus. Next base: position 3,539,831 of record JAUCBN010000032.1, read on the forward strand.
ACCATCCTTCTCCATCTCTTCCACAACCTTCTCCACAATAACTAAAAGCATCCCATCAATTGTCTCCTTTTACAATCCGTGTATACTTCAGTTAACTTCCCTCTCATTATCCAAATGAATCGTGATAAAAATTCATTCACGGTTCCATCCTCCTCATCCTCAGAATCACAAGATACAAGTTCTTCTTCCACACTAGCGTAACTTAACATAGTATTTCGGGTTGTGTGAATATATCTAACAAAAGGGGAAATGGGTTTAGATTTTTTAGGGTTTTGAAGATAAGCATAGCTTTGACCACTACTTATTGGATAGAGGCAAGGAGATATTGCGGCTGAAATGGTAGATAAATCCTCGAACTTACCAGAAACTGATTTTGCATTGATTTTTGATAAATTATTGATTGTTTTCTTAAAAACTAAATGCTTCAAGTTCATGTCTACTCAACAATAGAAACCAAAACCCTAATGTTCAATTCCTCAGAAAATTATTGATGGTCGAGGAAAATACTGAATAAAATGCAAATACCTGTGAAAGGAGCTAATCTGTTTGGTTCTTGAGAAAGAAAGGATGGGAAAACTAGCCGAGAAAGGTGGACGTAGGCAAAGGTTGCCCTGAAAGTAAAGTGATGAAATGGACGGCCTAGATTTGAAGGGTTTAGTGGAGGGACCGAGAAGAAGGGACGAATTCTTTAGGGTAAACTACATTAGAGGTCAGTAAATTATTAATGAATTTATGATTGGGTCACACAGTTATTAAAAAGTTATAATTAATTTAATTAAAAAGTTTTACTTGAATTCGATTACTCCTCCGTTCAAATACAAATAAATATCTAACGAGATTTAGTTTAATGATAGTTTTAATCTTCAAAAATTTATATAAATTCTATTAATTTAATTTTAATTTAAAAAATTTAATAAATTTAATCTTTTATATAAAAAATTTAATCTAACTATTTTCGATTTTCAAATTATATGTTCTTCTCTGTTTATCATCTTTTCTACTTGAATATTATCAGTAACATGAATTCTAATAAACTTGATATTTTTTTATAATTATTATTGAATTTTTATTAAATCCATAAAAATATTATAATTACAATGAATTTAAAAAAATCAAAAAAAATAAAGAAAAATAAAATATTTTTTATGGAGATAAGCATACCATTAAAACCCAGAAGCTTCATGAATCTCTTTGTCTCTGTCCAATCGAGACACATAACGGGTGAATAAAGAGCGGTGAGCGATCTAAACCATCAGGTAAAATATTCCGCTACCCAGGACTAATTATATTAGTACACAACCATCAATCGAGTGGGGATCTAACCATCAATAATCACCGACAAAATCATAATCAAAAACTAGTGTTGATTCAAATCTCTGCAACAATCGTGTATGTTGAATCATGCTACAAGGACAGATAAAATAAACAAAAAAAAATGTCACAAGGATAGAGAAAACACTTGCTATGAAGGCAAAGATTCTTATTAACGTATAAGAAAATAAAAGAAAAAGAATAATAGAAATTCGGTGATCGATAACTAATATAAAATTTATTGTCGACCATCGATTAGAAAAGAAAAGAGATAAAAAACGACGACGGCAATAAAGAGAGAAAACCTAGAGAATTTTAAAATGACAAAGCACTACTAAACTTGATATTTCAATAAACCATAAACATGTATATTTTTATGTAGCCAACGTTATGTTTTGAGTGATATTTTTGTTATCATTTTATTCGGATCTAGTAATTTATATGATAAAATATAAAATTTAATTACAAATAAATTAAAAATAATTATTTATATGCTAAACAAAAGACAGAATTTTTTCCCATGCGATTTGCGATAACAAAACTTACAAATTCGACAACTGTTTCAACTTGAACTCTGATCCTATTCATTGTTGCATAATGGTGTTTCAAAAAGAATGTTTGGATATTTTTCGATGTTTTGTTGTGATGATACGGCGTTACGATACAATATATAACATATTACGAGGTTATAACGGTTTCGTACCATAAAAATTGTGATGTGGTTTTTTCGTTACGTTGCATTTAAAATGCGTCACAGTGACCTTAAAAAACGTCTCAATACGGTCATTACACTGTGTTGCGATCGCATTTTAATACTATGAATATATATACGAAGTAAAAGACATCAACTGAAGGATGAATATTCATTAAAATGAGAAACTGGTACATTTAAGGAAATATAAATATGCAGAACAAGAATAGGAAGACACAACTTTAATCTGTAATGAAAACGAAATATGAGATAGATGATGTTTTTGCCGCAGTCTGCTTTGTTTAAATTCCAACCTCTGTTGTTTCTGCTCCATGCTTCTAAAGCCTTGGGTTCCTCATTCTGCACCAGAAAATAAAGCAATATTAATATTTTATCGAAACATTACGGATTTAAATAACGGTCGGTGTATGCACAGTCCAAAAACGTGATATTTATAACCGCAATAATGATAATGTAACCGAAAACATGACCGTAATCACAATTTAAATCCTTGATTGCAAGTATTCCGAGAAGGGAACTGTGATACTTGTAACCACGATAATGATAATGTAAACGAAAATATGGCCGTAATCGCAATTTAAATCCTTGACTGCAAGTATTCCGAGAAGAGAACTGTGATACTTGTAACCACGATAATGATAATGTAATCGAAAATATGACCGTAATCGCAATTTAAATCCTTGACTGCAAGTATTCCGAGAAGGGAAAAAACCTAAGGCGGAGGGGGATAGGGATCTCTACCTTTGTTCGTTATCCATGTCATTGTATCCTTTGTTGCCTCTGGGTTTCTTAATCTTACCATATGGGGGTAAGGGCACATTGCCAGCCTCAATCTGCTTGATGTCTTCCAGGAGATTCTCGTAATGCAACTTCACCTCCTCCTCGGTTTTGTCTCCGACAGCCCTGGCTAGTTTCTGCCACAGGTCTGGTGTACGCACGTCGTAGACAGCCAAAGCATTCTCAAACAGCTTGTTTTGTTTTGCTGTCCAGCTCGAACTTGAGGCCATTGGCACGAGCAATCTAACTTGATAACAAACACTGAAAAAGGTAAGGAAGAAAGGGTGAGAAACAGAAGGGAATTTAGAAGATTGTATGCCTAAACGACACTAGCAATGCTACTTATATAGTAGCGAAGGGGAGAAAAAAAGGTTAAATTCGGTCATGGTCCCTGTATTACACTAAAATTAAAATTGATAATCCAACAATAAAATAGCAAACAATAAAATTAAATATTAATTAAGCATAACATAATATAATACAACAAGAAACTATATCATGGGTAAGTCTCACCATGTTATTCATGAGATCAACCACTAAAAACTATTCATCTCATCATTTTTTTCATGTCGTATTTTTCTAAGTGAATCTTTGCTCATATTTACTATTAATTCATTTTAAAAACAATTTTTTCAAGTGAAGATTCCCTTGAGAAAAATATATGACTTAGAAAAATTGATGAGATATGTGATTTTTAGTGGTTGATCTCATGGACGCGTGGTGGGACTTACCCATAATATAATTTCTCAGATACAACGATTGAAAAACGAGTTGAGGCTTATAGTTACACAGTTTTCTTAAAATAAATTTTTAGTCACTCTTTGATACTTGAGATTTTTAGTCGTCTATCTATAATTAAACTGCTTTTGAAAGTCACAGAGTAAAACAATAAAAAATATGTATTCTTTACTCGGGCAAATTTTAATTAGTTTACATTGTATTTATAGAGATTTCATACGGTGAACTATTAAAAATTTTTCGATTTAATGAAATATTTAATATTAAGAATTAAAGAGTAATTTTTAAAATTATTGAAAAAATTAAAGAAAACTTTAAATATTTATCCTTTTAATTTCAAAACATAATTTAAAAAATATATACTCTATTAGAGAAAAATATTCGAGTTAAAATATCTACAGGTCTATGAAAGATCCAATCGGTTCGGACATTCACTTACTGACCAACAATTAGCTTTCATACGGTGAACTATTAAAAAATTTTCGATTTAATGAAATATTTAATATTAAGAATTAAAGAGTAATTTTTAAAATTATTGTAAAAATTAAAGAAAACTTAATATTTATCCTTTTAATTTCAAAACATAATTTAAAAAATATATACTCTATTAGAGAAAAATATTCGAGTTAAAATATCTACAAGTCTAAAAAAGATCCAATCGGTTCGGACATTCACGTTACTGACCAACAATTAGCTTTACATTTTTTCAATAATATTTAAATCAATTTCTCATTAAAACTCCAAAAATATTAATATTTTTGTAAATGTGGATTTTGTAAATAGAACATAGGGATTAAATCTCATATTCCACTGTACTGCAGGGACTGGCATCAAAATTAATCCATAGGGAAAAGTGGGTTTTGTAAATGGTGTGCCTTTCGCAGAAAACCTAGCCGTTACTTTCCATGCAAAAACCGCGGGATTTCGTAAAAAACGACGTGGTTTTACTTTTGTTTTAAGCTACTTCCATGGCCTTCTTGCCAGTGCAGATAATTATCCTAATTAAACCTCAAGAACCTCAATTACTGGTCGGTGTTTATTTAACCAAGAACAAATCCTATTTCATTCATTTTTTAATCTATTTTTCTTCTTCTCAATCGCCGTTACGAAGTAGCCATGGATTTCCGTTGGCTGTAGGGGATTTTGTTTATAGATACAGTGGATGGATTCAGCCTGGAAAAGACTTGACTCAGGATGCCCACCAAATCCCGAAGTATCCACCCCGTGATAAACGTGATCAAACTGATTATTTCTCTTTACGTTTCATCCGGATTTAAAAACGTTTTTAATCGCGTTACGTTTATCGCGGATCTAGATATAATAATTATTTAAATATTTAAACAATGATTTAGTTTTAAACGTCTAAAATTTTAGAATTTTATGTGTACATTTTAATATATTTTACTAAAAACTCTACACTTTTAAAATAAAATCTCTTATGTCTCTGTTTAATATTGTAATGTTCACTAAAATTTACACTCTAATTAATGAACGCTAATTATATTTTTAATAATTTTAAAACGATTATAATATAATATTTATTGTTTTTTTATTAATCAATTGATAATATATGTATACTTTGTAAATAAAATTATTTAAATTTAAATTTTTTAAAATAAATATCATTCTCATTTCTAACAATAAAAACTAATATTTGATGATTTTATAATTCTATGTATAATCGGTGAATCTTATGGCGATACAAATTAAAAATAATTTTAATTAAATTTAGTTTTAAGATTTTATGATCTGATTTAATAATGGTACATAAAATTATATAATCTCGATACATCAAATATTCATCCTATTAATCATTCAATTATATATATATATATTTTTTTTGAGATAGCTGATATAAATTTGTTTAGTTGGTTGAGTATCATTGACACTAATTTCGTTTAGGTTTGTTGGAAAAAATATAAAGATGGTACGAGTTAGGTTGTGTCGAATTTTTGGTCTACATGTACCTGATCTGAAGATTTATTTATACTCTTCATCTGACATTCAGCCCGACTTGATTTTATGATAAAAAAAAAAACTCGATCTGATTTTTAAGTTTTAAAATTAAGCTCGACCCAACCCAAAATTTGAGGTACAAATATTAAGCACTCGTAAGTGTGTTAATAATTTTCATGCGTATTTTCGGGCTCAATTTTTTAAAGAAATAAATCTCATTTTATTTTTATAATATTTGAACTACTAAAATGATTGATCACAATTCCAAATATTTTAAAAATCAAATAAAGTAAAAATGATTTTAAAATTAATTAATACAATTTAAATAAAAATCTAATTTATATATTAATTAAAGGTAAAATCCAATTCAATAAAAATGTAATTTTCACGATTAAATAAATAAAATGAGAAAATTTGAATTTCAATAATTAATCGTCATATTATTTTTACTCTCGACACAAAAATGATCATGCCACATAAATATCAAATTTTATAAAAATAAATAAATAAATAAAAAATCAACAAAACTTTTATAAAATTTACCATTTTAATTTAAAATAAATTTTAAATTTTTATCATTTTAATAATTCTAAATTATTAAAAGTATTATAAAATCTAATATTTTGAATTCGTTATTTTTTTAATCGCAAGTTATTTAATGCGAAAGTGCACACTATGCTGGTCGTATATATGAAACCGTAAGTTATTCGAATTCAATTCAGTTAAAATTAATTTTTAAATTGAATTAGTTTAACTCAAAACTTAATGAATTATATTAAATAAAGTTTAATTTGAGTCGATAGATTCACAGACAACTTATTAATTTTTAAAACATTTTTAATAATTATATAATTTAAAAATAAATTTAAATAATAATTTCTATATGAATTATTAATTTAATTTTAACACGCTAATTTAATGTATTTATAGATTATTAATTTAGAATTTAATTTTTAAGTGTTTTATAATTTTTTAATATTTTTAATTTAATTTATTAATTTATTTTAATATTAAATTTATATAATATTATTAATTTTTATTTTTAACTAAAAATAAAATAAACTTTTTAATAAATTTAATGAGTAATGAATCCAGTTTAACTGAAAACTAATTGAAATGAGAAAAAAAATAATTATTATAATTCAAACTTAACTTTACAGTTTAAATAACAACGAATTAGGGCCAGTTTAGCACTACTTTTGAAAAGTGCGGTGAAAAAGTGTGGTCAGAAAATTCTTTTGGAATTTTTAGTTTGAAAAATATGTGTTTAGTATTGCTGTCAAAAAGTGCTTTTGAGAAAATAAATGACTATTTTAGATATGATGTTATAAGTTAAAAATATATTTAAATAATAAAATTATTTTATATTATAATATTAACTTAAAATATAATAAAATATAAAATATTAATAAATAAATAAATAAATTATTTTTAAAAAATATTTTTAAAAGTGCTTTTGAGAAAATATATAATTTTATATAAATATATAATTTTTAAATTAAAAAATAATTTATATTAAATATAATTATATATTTATAAAAATTAAGTTATAATAAAATATAATAAATAAAGGTTAAAATTATAATATGACTTCTTAAAAGTATTTTTTAAATGTAAATTTTTTAAAAATTAACTGCATTTTAAACTAGTTTTTAACCAATAAATTGATTTAGAAAATAATACTAAAAAGGATAAGCCGGTTGAAAAGCAATGCTAAACGAAATTCAGTCATCCACTCGCTAAATCCATTTCTCTTCATTTGACAGGAACTCCAAAGCACTAAACAATAAGCACCGAATTTGAGCAAAGAATCCGAGTCAACGACACCAATAAAGAAGGCTAAGAGAAAGCCAGGAGGAAAAAATGTCATCAGACGTGCTTTGTTGTGGGGTTAAATTCTCACTGTATCTGTTGATAATAGTGGGATTGGTGTGTTTTGCCGGATTGATGGCTGAATTAACACTGGGTCTCATGTCTCTGGGTCCCGTAGACCTTGAAGTCCTCATGAAGTCTGGCCGTCCTCAAGATCGTATCCATGCCGGTACCCTTGTCCCTAAACCCCCTTTTCTTTTTAGATGAATCGTTGTTTGGAATTTCCTTGTTTTCATTTTGTTGGTAGTTAGTTTATAGTACATATTTTACTTTTGATGAATTGAGGGGAAAGCGGGCTATTAGCTTTTGGAACTTAGTTGACTCGGTGAGTCCCGCCACTCGGATGTAGAAGGGAGGAAGCTGGTTGCTGAGTTTAGAGTCCTTTGATGGCTCTGTTTTGGTTGTTGTTTTCTCTGTATGCTTTCGATAATTCTATTTTCTACAACAGCATGAAGTAATAATTAGTAAGTTTCATGGATAATTGGATACCAAGTTAGGGTTTCAGTAAGCATTTGTTTTCTGGCAGCAAAGATATTTCCCGTGGTAAAAAACCAGCATCTTCTTCTGTGTACTCTGTTGATTGGAAACTCTATGGCGATGGAGGTTACTACACAAATGATTCTTATCATTTCCTCTCTTCCAAGTTGTTTTTTTCTCTTAACTTCTTTCTTTCCATGTAGGTTCTTCCCATTTTTCTGGACAGCCTTGTGCCTCCATGGGCCGCAATTTTGGTATCAGTGACTTTGATCCTCATGTTTGGAGAGGTTGGTTGTTAACATATTGAACTAGTCATGTTTTCAAGGAATGCAGTATTCTTGTTAATGTGTTTGTACATCTGACTTCAGATATTACCGCAAGCTATCTGCACTCGTTATGGCTTGAAAGTTGGAGCTGCAATGGCACCTTTTGTCCGTGTTCTTCTTTTTCTTTTCTTTCCCATTTCTTATCCAATCAGCAAGGTATAGTCATTATATGCATTTTCTATTATTTTGTTATGAATATTGGTATTTGTTGTACCTTACCATAATGTGCTTTCTACAATTATTAGACATAGTTGAAACTAAAGATTGATAGTATTATTTTTCTTGAAAACGGGTGTTATGTTTTATGTTTTGTTAATAAATGCCTTGTAATTTCAGTTTTTTGACTGGATGTTGGGAAAGGGACATGCTGCCCTACTACGGAGAGCAGAGCTAAAGACTTTTGTGGATTTTCATGGCAATGAGGTATTGAAGTTTGAAGTTTAGGACCTTGTAGCAATCATTTTCTGAACTCCATTTTGTATGGATCTGTACAAGCAACATCCGGCTTTTGGCTTATGTTTAATTGTTTCATGCATTCCTTAGTTTTTTTTTATCTGTCAGCACATGTATGCTTTTTTTAGGCTGGGAAAGGTGGGGTCGTGGGGATCTAACTCATGATGAGACAACCATCATTGCCGGGGCACTTGAAATGACGGAAAAAACTGCCAAAGTTGCCATGACGCCAATTTCAAATGCATTTTCTCTTGATCTGGATACAACTCTTGATTTGTGGGTTTGCAGATTCCAGCATATTGCAACCATAGGATTTTACTACTACTCTTATGTTCTAAGTTTTTTTTTGTCTTAATCTTTGCGTTTCAGGGAAACATTGAACAAAGTAATGACGATGGGTCACAGCAAAGTTCCAGTTTATTATGGAAACCCAAAAAATATAATAGGACTTGTTCTGGTGAGGTCCTTTCTCTGTATAAGCTATCATTTTATGATAGTTTCTTGTAGGGTACTTCATATTTGTTTGCCGTCCATTCATTTTTATCTCTTGGTCTTGCGATCTAATTCTCGCCTCTCATGGTCCTAATTTAATTCAATTTTATTGTTAATAACTTTGAGAGACTAGTTGATGAATATGGTAAAACAATGGCAGTGAGTTGCAGTGGGATAACTAATAGCTACTGATAATGTAATTGGTTCCTGGATCTAAAAGGTCATGATGGGGTCTTTAAGGAAAGTAAAATTAACCATATGCATTAGTAATTTGAGATTGAGATACAATTGCTTGTTTATTTTATCAAGAATTTCTTGGATTTAGAGAATATTGTGATACCCCTTTGGAGCTTTGTTGAATGCCATAAGTATCATGTTAACCATGATGGAGGCATCTTAAAAATGTCTTGTCATTTGCTTACCTGCTCCACTATCTAGAAAACAGTTCATATATTGATTTTGTTTCTGCAGTTCATATATTGATTTCAGTCACTTGGAGTCTTTGAACATCATATCGAATTCCTTCTAGCTCCTGCATTCACTTTCCTCGAATTTTCTGAATCCTTTTCTTAAAGTTCTCCCAGTAAAGTCATTCTCCTCATTTTATTCTATAATATAACTGAACGTATGTTCGTTCTCTTCTCTTCCACATGGCTTGACTTTAATTTTTTTTTTGTCTGTTTTTGTATATTTAATTGTAGATTCTTCTTCTTGGTCTTGCTTGAAACATGCAGGTTAAAAATCTTTTAACTATTGATTCAGAAGGTCCAGTTCCGCTGAGAAAAATGATCATAAGAAAAATCCCACGGTATTGAATCTCCTTTTTATTTAGTACATCTTTTAGTTTCTAAATAGGTTGCAAATATCCCCCCTTTGGGGATTCCAGAATCAGCTTAAAATTCAGTTGGTGTACTGCTTTTGTTGCCCCTACTGCAAAGGAGCTCAGTCTATTCTTCTATGCTTTTTATTCACCCTGCAGGGTATCAGAGGACATGCCATTATATGATATTCTTAATGAATTCCAAAAAGGTCACAGTCACATCGCTGTGATATATAAGGATCTGAATAAGAGCAAGGAAAGATTTGAGTTTAAGGACAGCTGTAAGAATCGAAGAGGCGAACCTGAGACTTCAAGAAAAGGTGAGAATATACATAATTCAACAGAATAATTATCAAAACATATTACTTTGTCCTTTATTTTTGTTCCATTGTTTTCATGCACAACACTTATCACTCGGGTTTTTCTTTGAAATGGCTTTAAGAAACAAGCACTTGTAAGTTCTCACTAATTTTGGGTATGTTACTAAGTAAGTATCCACATTATTAACTAGATAAGAGCTTGTCATGATTGATTCTGTAAGGTTGATCGAGCTTAGCTTTGTTGGGATGCTTGATCTGGTTCTTCTGCAGTAAATATAACCAGTCTTTATTTGCTTCCAGATGATCGTAAGATTGGTGTAAGTAACCAAAAGTCGGGGACTAATTTGGACTCGCAAGATGTTCAGACATCTATGACAAACAGTGTTGGAGGTAAGCTGACAAAAAAGAGTCCACCAGCTACTCCCGCCTTTAAGAAGAGGCACAGAGGTTGTTCATACTGCATATTGGACATTGAAAATGGTCCTATTCCTGATTGCCCATCACATGAACCGGTAGTTGGTGTTATCACAATGGAGGATGTTATCGAAGAACTTCTTCAGGTAAATCTCTGATCGTTTGAATACAGTACATTGCAATTATGCATTCTTGGGGGAGTCCAGGGACCCAGCCATCTTTGGACCTTTGTTTGGGTTTCTCATCTTCTCCATGATAATTATACATATATCATCCTCCAGTTATGGCCTGATATTGACGGACGACAACTCCGTTATGGTTCACAGGAATTATATGTTAGTTTTTTTTGTGATGCTTGCTTATGACAGGAGGAGATTTTAGATGAAACAGATGAGTATGTCAACATCCACAACAGGTAAAAGTTCACCATTTCTTCATGTTCACTTGTTATTGTGTCTTGTATTTTCGTTCAAGCTTAAACTCTTTTGTGAAAACGGAAAAGGTTGAAATGTTTAATTCAGCACGGATTAGTGTTTAAATAACCTGACATTGTGTCCCACCAAGTGGAAGTGATGGACTATAGTCAAGTAGCATAGACATCATAGACGTCAAAATAACGACTTTGCAAGTTCTTGGCATTGCAGGATAAAGATCAACATGCATGCATCTCAGGAAAATGTTCCAAGTTTGAATTCAAAACAACCTTTCACCAATGGAAGTGGCATCCCAACCCCTGCGTCACCATTGTCCTTTGGACATTATCCTATACATTCTCCCGCCAACCCCAACATGGCAGCCCCTGGTCCTACTCCTACCCTTTCAGTCTCTGGTGGTACTTCAAATACAGGTTCACCTGCTGCAACACTTCAAGTTTTGGGAGAAGAATCGTTAAAGGATAGGTGAAACTTCAGCTTCTTTTCTCAATATGGTGTGATAGGTTAACTGCATACTAAGGGAAAAATGAAGTTATGATGATTATTTACTCTGGTACGAATTAATGGCTGACTACTTAATTGTAGGCTGTATTGTCAGTAAGATACATGCTATATGGTATAGAGAACCGATGCTTCTTGTCTTTTGGTTTATTGTCTAATAACTCATATATAGACATCATCCCGTATAGAATTAAAAAGATAAATCATGATTCATGATTGTTTTCCCTAAAGCTAGCGTGCAATCTTCTCAGCCAACCAATAGTCATTTTGAATAGAATGGGATAACTCATATACAATCTTCATGATTGTTTTCTTTTTTTCTTCTTCTTTAAATTGGTACATGATCAATGCCGGTCACCTTTATTGAACCACAGATTCTGGTCCAACTTTCAATCTGGTTCATAGAAAGAATGTCGAAAATGAACTGCTGCTGCTTCGTCATGTTCATGGCAGCTTACAGTGTATAGAAAGGTTGGTTGCCTTTGATCCGTTTTTATTATAAAACATAACAAGCTTTACCATTTTCTTTGCCTTTTTACCGTTCTGCCTTAGTTGACTAAACATAACTGGTGAAAGGTCGTTTTCAAATCTTATTTTTCTGCTTAAAAACAATTGACTTGAAAGCTTTGCCTGTTGAGGTTCGGAGGCACATAAGTAGCATGTGCTGTTTTTAATTTTTTTTTTTTTGTTCAAACTCTTGTAACTTGAGTTCGCTCGACAAGACACTATTTAATTACCCCAAGAAAAGAGAAAAAAGAGTGAACCCCCAAGCCCCTCTAAATTATTGACTTGCCATCTGCAGAGAGAGGTCATCTCTTGCCTGGAAGTGTCTCCATCAATTATGAATTGCTTTTCGTTTAAACGTAATTCCCTGTCCTTTTTGCTGGACTTCCTCGTATGTTTTGTCCCCCACCGTAGTCTCAACATATCTCTATGATTGTAAAACACGATTACTGATAAATTACACTACTTCCAATCAATTAATGGTAGCTTCACATATTAGTCGAGTACTCAAAGGTTACACTGCTAGACCTTGGGTATTTCTTAAATAAATAAATTCTTCATAATACTAATATTTAAGCTTTTAATCTTGCTTAAGTATCTTATTAATACACTGCCAGACCAAGGTTGTTGTGTTGGTTCTATTTTGTTTTACTTTCAGCTAAGAGAAAACCCTCTCGGTCTGACTCCGTACTGCTGCTTCCTGTTTCCACCTTTCTAGTTTCTTTACTGTCATACATGAATTTTGGCCTAAGACCTAAGTAAATATATGATATATAAATAAAATATAATAATAATATAATAATAATAATAATTAAAAAAATAAATAAAATAATAAAATGAAAAAAATGCGTGGGTCGTGGGAGCGACAGTTTTGGCTGGAAAACTGAAAGAAACAGAGGCAGGTTCAGCAGTGGTATTCAACAGGGGGTTACGGGAATGAAAAAAAAGAAAAGAAACAGAGGGAAACAGGGGCATTTCGGCAGTGGGGAAAAACAGAGAGGAGAGGGGTTTAAAGCATTGAGGGGAGCTCGATTGGAGAAGGATTATCACCGGGGCAATTAGGATCGCCGGAGAGATCCATTGAAGCACTACCGAATATACCAAGGAAGTAATCTCAGATTTTTTTCTTACCACGTTCTTACTTTTTTAATTCATTTCAGATTAAGTTTTATGTAAGAATGATGTCAACTTTAGGATAGATTCGAATCCTTCTTCGTTAGTGTTTTCAGAGATGTTTTAGGATTGATTTTAGTGTGTTTTAGTGTTTAGATCATAAGAAAAGAGGTTTCCGGTGAGTTTTTAGGAGGTTTTAAAGTTTCCGGCGAGTTTACCGGCGCCGGAAACGGTTGCCGGAAAAGACGACGGTGACCGGTGGAGTCCATGGTAGTCGGCGAACGGCCGAGCATGGATGGATGGCGGTGGTGCAAGATCTTTGAGCTTTTTGTTCTTGGTGTTCTTCAAGTTCTTCCAAGAATATGAAGAACATCATGAAAAAAAGCATGTTTGATCCATTTGAGTGGGTTTTCTGAGAAATAAGGTGTTAGAAGGGAAATTTACCCCCGTGGTCCCTGGAGTTTTGAGTTGGTATGCTTTTTGGGCCCAAAACTTTAATTTTCACTCAAATTAACCCCTAATTGAATCCCAAACTTAAAATTTAATTAATTTAGATATTAATTTGATTTTTAACACTTAGAAATAATTTAATTAGGTTCTTAATTGAATTTAATTTAATTTCTAAGTTGGATAAAAAATTAATTTAATCTACTTAAATCTAGTTTGGCCTAAATCGAACTCCAAATTCACAATTTGATTAATTTAGACTTTAATTAAGGTTAATTTAATTTTAAAGCTTGGAATTAATTTAATTAAATGCTTAATTGAATTTAATTAAAATTTTCTAAGTTTAATAATTAATTTATCTCAACATAATTGAGTCTAAAATTCACCCTTGATCATTTTTTTTGCCTTTTAATTCTTGCTCTATGCCATGTAAGTCCTTTGTTTCAATGTACTTCCGGTGTTGTTTCGAGCTCTCATGTTTTAATCGAAAGTAATTTAGTTCTTTCATCTTTTGTTTACTTTATTGTATTTATTTGTTGTATTTAATTATTTAATTATGTTTGCATTTTTAAAGTCATGTAGTATGTATGTTTAGATGACACTTAATTACACTTAGATTAATTAAATTAGAGCCATTTTAGGATTAGTCACTTTAATTAAATAATTAATTAAATAGGGAGATAATTTAGTAACGATGGCATTCTAATCTTATACCTTGGATATACTAAGTGGTCAGTATTATAAAATGGCATTATGTTGACCAAGGGTATACTTCGGTATCGTATTCGGCGCGTCATCGAAACGTAGAAAATGATAAATAATTTAAGGTTAGAATTTAATAAAATTAATTAGGTAAAGATTAGTAGCACCAATAGAATTATTAATTTTGTTTGGTGTCGAAATGGTAGTGTCCGTGCATTCGGATGTTATCATAATACACCCGGTGAAATTAATAATTTAATAGGATTTAAATATTTAAATTGATGGAGCCTTTTAGGTTAGAACTTAAAATCGACAAGATTATAATTGATCATGCATTTTAAAACCTTTGGGGGCAGAACTTATATTTCTTTAAATACGAGTTAAGGTTTCCTATCTAGAGGACGTCTTATTAAGCTCGTATTTAAAAGAAATATATTTTCTTATCCCAAAAGGATATTCTTATTCGAACGATATTTATTTGCCAATAACGAATTAAATTAATATTATTATTCAAAATACCGAAATGTCACGTGTAATTAAAAGATACCGATTTTCGGGCGCTCGTAAGGGTCGTCCTTATGCGTAACCGACTCCCGAACCCAATGTTTTAAAAATAAAATCTCTGGTTTGTTTTATGGTGTCTGGCCTACCAAAGTGGCCGGTGGCGACTCCAAATTAATTTTAAAATTCAAATGTTTTCAATAAAATTTGGTTTTTCATAATTAAAAGTAATTAAATTCAATTTTTTCCAAATTAACTCGCCAGGCTATTTTTCACACTTTTCGTTTTTAAAATGGTCGCGACAGCTTGGCGACTCCGTTGGGGACTAAAATTTCTTTTGAGAGTCAGGCCTAATTATTAATTACACGTGGCATTTCGGTATTTTGAATATAGATATTAATTTAATTCATTATTTTCAGATAAATATCGTTCGGATAAGGGTAGTATTTTCATTTTGTGTGATATATCTTTCATCCATGCATCAGCTCTCGACCCGAGCTTTTACCCTTGAGTGGGAGTTAGATATTGTCCGACGTGATGCTATCCAGCTCTGAGTTTCGGATTTCTATCTACTTCTGGTATACTAACCTTACGCATCGTGAGGTCTTCACCTCCGTTGTAAGGGACCTATACTACCGAATCGATGTCTTATCGTCGCAGTAGGCGGTAACGACAGTTCGGGAACCCCGAGTCTAGATCTAAACCCACATGTGTAGAGTAGAAACCTACCTCTAATAGAGCCAGACAGGGACCATAAGATAAGACGGTATGCTGTCGAAATGTCGCCGAAATTAGGATTTCTGTGTTAAATTGCTCTCTGGTTATTTTTAAGCAATTTAAACTGCTCTCTGGTTTTTTTTTTCGCAATTTAAACTGCTCTCTGGTTAATTTTAAGCACAGTTCTTTTTTGTGATTATTTTATTTAATTCTTGTATTCACTATACTAACACGAATTTTGTTTTGTTTTTTTTTCTTTTATTATCTTGTTTATTTATTTGTCATATCATTTGCATTGGCATTAAATTCGAGAAACAGTAAAATTAAAAGTATCCAAAATGTCTGAAGTGTTCATTGCTGAAGAAGATAATACGGACGTTTGGGCATGGTCAGAGGCAGTCCTACACGAGAAAGAAGATAACTTATCGCCGGAAAGCGTATCGATAATGAAGGGTTATGTGAGAATCAATACGGCTCAGAATCCATGTCTTCAGGAAGTCCGAGAAATCTGGGATCAGTGGACTGATGGTATGAAGGAACAATTTAAGAAGGAATTCGGGGACATAGCGTTGCTACTGAAGGTACCTGTAGATAGACAACTACTCAGAGCAATGGTGCAATTTTGGAATCCGGCATATAACTGTTTTACTTTTGGACGAATTGACATGACTCCTACATTGGAGGTGTATGAGGTTTTAATCAACAGTCCTGCGGTCAAGAGAGATAAGATCTATGTTAAGCCGAACAGTACTTCAAGCTTCAAAAAGAAGTTGATACAGGTTACAGGAAAAGAGAAAGAGTTTTGGGATGAGAAGCTCGCCAATCGTGATAGTACAGATATGAACGAGGATAAGCAGAGAGTCAATTGGAAAGTCTTGAAAGAGTTGATAGTGGACAGTCGTGAAGAGCCCTCTAAGATTAGAAGAATCTATGCCCTTTGCATTTATAGATTAGTGTTATTTCCAAGGACTCCGGAACACATAGACCCATCCACCGTTGGGCTTTTCGAGAGGTTATCTAAAGGCGTGAATCCAGCCCCTGCAATCTTGGCGGAGACGTACAGATATTTAACAGCATGCAAGAAATCAGGTGAAGGGAAATTTTGGGGTTGTGCACAATTATTAGAAGTCTGGTTTAGAGGTCACCGCTGGAATCCACCATATCATGCACTAAGGTATATCAATTCATATTCACCCATTTCGGAGTATCTGAAGGATTGCATCATAGAGAAGAAGGACGAGAGACAGTGGGAAGAACTTTTTCAGAATCTGACAAACGCAGATGTCATTTGGAAGGCTTGCTGGTTGAGCAGAGGAACGATATTTCTGTACAGATGTGGGGAGTTAGATTGGGTCCCATTGCCAGGAGTTTGGGGTGGAACAGCTTATTGCCCACTTCTGGTTTCCAGACAGTTCGGATCTAGGCAGTTCATACCTGCTACAGTTGGAATGGCAGGTTTCGAATACGCACACAAGATAGATGGGTATAAATCTAAGAATGATACAATTTTGAAGGTATGAAAGACGCTCAGGAAAGTTCAGCCTTATCAAAGTTTGGAGATTATGGCCAGGTATGATGAGTGGAGAACACACAGGGTGAACGATAAGTCTTTTCAGGAGATACCAAGGATTACCGGATCGACGAGCAGAACAGTACAAGAAGCACCGTCCGTAATAGAGAAATTAAAGCATGATCGAGAGTTAGATTTGCAGAGGTATGAAAAGAGGATTTATGATCTTACGCAGGAATTAAATATGGCAAAGTATCATGAGTCAACACATAAGAGAAAAGAGAAGGAGCTGATTAGTCAAAATGAGAAGCTAAGCCAGGATTTGAAGGAAGCACAAGAGATGTACGAAGGACATAGGAAGAAGTTTCAAAAAGGAATCGAGAGTAGGAAGATTGAAGATTTGTCTGATCGCTTAAGTAGGATGGAGAAAGAAAAGGAAGAGTACAAAAGGCTCTATGAACGAAATTGTCATGAAGCAGGGGAAGCAAAATACAAGGACAAAAAGAAGCTAGAAGACGAGCAAGCGAGGAATTTTGAATTGACGAACCAAGTGACGCAGTTGGAAGAGTTAATTACCAAATATCACAATGAAGATAAAGTTCGGATGAAAAAAGAAAAAGAAGGTCTACAAAAGAAGGTGATCTCTCTTGAAAACAAGGTCCAAGAGTTGAGTGAGAAATTAACAAGGTACGAGGGAGCTTTATGCCAGGATACTGGAGGAGCGTGGAAAGCAAAATATGAAGCATCACAGAGCACCGTTCGAAATCAGAACGAGTTAGTCAATTTCAAAGGCCAGGTCAGAAGTATTGCCTCTTATGTACAAATTCTGTCGAAGGAAGCTACAACTCTCCTGAAGCAGCCGGATATTGAGCAAGAGCATGGAGAAGTGATTGTACGCTTGCTCCATGAGTTGACCAATCTAGGCATTAGAGCTAGCATTTTTCTTTAAGCAGATAATTGATTGTCTTTCCTTTATATGAACTTTTTAGGTGAAACGGATGTTTTTAAATACTGTTCTTCGAATACAATGTCTCATTACATACATGCATTCATGCATTTCATGCATCATATTACTTGCTAATTTTAAAAATAAATGTTAATAATAAAAGGGTTCTATGGCAGTGAATATTTAAGTTGCAATCATTCTGCATTCATATTCAACCCGGTCACGTACTAAAAAGATGGGAACAGAAGAAAGATTAAAGAAGTTAGAAGAAGATCAAGTAGAATTTCAGAATCAGCTGGATGGCATAAAGAACACTATGAAAGATAGTATCGCCGAAGCTCAGGTGAATATTATCAGTCAGTTGGCCGCTCTGATGCGTCCAAAAGATTCAGAGAAGGGCAAAGTACCGGAAGGAGAATCGAATGAGATGGAAGGACAGACGGAAACTACGTCTCATACAAGGGGGCAACCAGAGGTTCAGTCTACAAAAGTATAATTCAATTTAGCGGGAGCATCTGCAAGTCACCCGGTTGAAATTGCTGATTTTGTTTCTCCGAATGTCGAGGAAGTTTCGGATCTTAATTTCATGAACGAGGTGGAAAAGATGAGACAAGACATGGAGAAAAAGTATGTTAATCACTTCAAAGCGTTAGAGGCGAGAATACAAGAGATACAAGGGACCGACAAAAGCACCGACGTATTTGACTTGGGGTTAGTGTCTGATCTGGTTTTACCGCCAAAGTTTAAGATGCCGGATTTCGAGAAGTATGATGGAACGATATGTCCGAATGCACATATGACCATGTATTGCAGAAAGATGGATGCCTTTAATAAGGATGAGAAGTTATTGATTCACTGTTTCCAGGACAGTTTGACGGGTTCAGCGATCCGGTGGTATACACAGCTGAGCCGAGAAAATATAAAAACGTGGAAAGATTTACATCGTGCCTTTATGGAAAACTACAAACATGTATCAGAAATGGGGCCTACCAGAATTATGTTGCAGCAAATGAGCCAGAGGTCGAATGAAATGTTCCGGCAATACGCTCATAGATGGAGGGATTTGGCTTCTCAAGTACAACCTCCATTGGTCGAGAACGAAATGACCCATATGTTTGTGGAGACGTTGAAAGGTCTGATGTATGATCGCTTGTTTACCAATACTTTGATGCAAAGTTTTTCCCAGATTGTCGCTACGGGAGAACTTGTTGAAGCAGCCATTAAGAGCGGGAGGATAGAAGGGTCCGATAGTTCCAAGAGGAGTTTCAAGAAGAAAGAAAATAAAGTGAATAACGCCGTTGTATATGAGGCGCCGAGAAATGTAACGATCTCAAAGCCGGGAAGAGGAGCAAGTAGCTCACAGAACTCACACAAGAAGGATTCGAAATGGGAGAGGCCAAGTTTTACGCCCATCCCTATAACGTATGCCGAGTTATACACTCAGCTCTATGATGCGGATATGATACGTCCGTATTACATCCTGCCGCTTTAACCTCCATACCCGCACTGGTATGATCAGAAGGCTCAGTGCGAGTATCATTCTAAGGTTCAGGGGCATAGTATTGAGAACTGTACTGCATTCAAAAGAATAGTTCAGAACCTGATCAATACTGGGGTTTTGAAGTTTGACGAACCTAGTATATCCATGAACCCGTTGCCAAAGCATGGTGGTCGGGGTGTGAATGCGATTGAGGAGGACCAGATGAAGCAAGTTAAGGTGAGTGTATCAGAGATCAAATCGCCTTTAAAATGGGTGTTCAGACAGTTGTTTGAGAATGGGCTTATATGCCAGGAGATCATGATGTCGAAGGAACCAATTGATGCAGGTCTGTACTGCGATTATCACCAAGAACTGGGACATGATATCCAGTTCTGTGATGAGTTTAGAAGTCTGCTGCAGGGGATGATGGATAACAGGAAGATAGAGTTTTTTGCTAAGATTGGAGAGCGAAGGATGATGGACGTGTGCACATCTGAGAGGACCATACCGAAATACAGCGCGAATAGGCCGTTGATTATTTCGACCCGATCGAAGGGTAATAATTCATCAGGGGAGGTAAAGCCGACCCCTCGCATAGTGATTACTCCTCCATCACCTTTTTCGTTCAAGGATACTCAGAGGATTCCTTGGAATTACATTGCAAGTGTAACCGTGCCAAGCAGTTCAAAGACTGCCGAGGAGATACAACCAGAAAAGCTCGAGGTGGAAAGCAAGATTGAGACAGAAGGACCAGTGAACGAAGTGGGTCATTTCACGAGGAGTGGAAGATGCTACTCACCTGTTCAAGAGAAGGAAGAAGAGAAGGGAAAGAATATCGAGAAGAAGAAGATTTTTGAAGAGCTAGTGCCGAAAGTGAATGAGCCAGTTACTGAGGAACAAGCACATGAGTTCTTGAGGTTTTTAAAGCACAGTGAGTACAATGTTGTCGAGCAGTTGAAGAAACAGCCGGCTAGAATTTCTATTCTAGATCTATTATTGAGTTCCGAAGGACACCACAATGCTTTACTGAAGGTGTTGAATCAGACGTTCGTTCCGAAGGATATATCGGTGAATAAACTGGACTGAATTGTGAACCATATTACTGCAGACAATTATATAACATTTACTGATGATGAGATCCTGGATGGTGGGATGGGGTCTATCAAAGCTCTGAATATTATGACTCACTGTAAAGGTCATGTAGTACCGGGGGTGCTAATTGATAATGGTTCGGCGCTGAATGTTTTGTCTATGGTGACTTTGCAAAGGTTGTCTGTGGATGTTGCTCATATGAAGAGCTACCAGAATGTGGTTAGAGCATTTAATGGGACCACGAGGGATGTATTGGGCAGAATAGAAGTACCACTGTTGATTGGGCCTTCTGTATACAATGTGGATTTTGTTGTTATGGATATTAAGCCCACTTATAATCGCTTGCTCGGAAGATCCTGGATTCATTCTGCCGGGGCAGTGTCGTCATCTCTGCACCAGAAATTGAAGTTCGTAATTGATGGAAAGCTAGTATGTGTTGGAGCGGAAGAAGACATTATTGCTTCAGTTTCTACTGATACACCGTACATTCATGCAAACGAAGATGCATTAGAGTGTTCGTTCAGGGACTTGGAGTTCATCAACGCTGCGTTCGTGGCCGAAGGTGCGAAGTTTCCATGCCCTAGATTGTCGAATTGTACAGAGATGACCGTTAAACAGACTCTCAGTAAAGGAGCCAGAACTGGAAGAGGATTAGGAAGGAAGTTGCAAGGAAGCTTACGCCCAAGACCCGTGGTTATGAAAAAGAGTCGAAGTGGACTGGGATTTTCAATAGAGACATTTTGGAAGAAATATGGGAAAGCTGCAGCCAAGAAGTCAGTCCCGCTAAATTCAAAGATTGACTTTATCTCTTATGGGCTTGTGAATGTCACAGAGCAGGTCGAGAAGAATCGTCAAGAAGCGATTAGACTGCAGGAGGAAGAGATCTTCGGGCATACTTTTGATGGTCTGTTTGTGGGAGGAATTTCTGAAGGGCCGAGGATGAATTTTCTGAAAGGAATCCGTCCATGCTTTCCTGGCGAGACTCTGAGAAATTAGACTGTGGAAAATTTACCTGTAGTTTTTAAATTAGAGTAATGCCATGAACTACTTTATACCGTTGCCTGCGGGTATAAGGGATTTTCTGTAGGGAACTTTTTAACGTATTTTCACTAGTAAAAACGATGTTTCTTTATTTCTCAAATGGCAAACATTTTCGGTTTCTTTTATTCATTCATTTGCTCATTTATTTATTCATTCATTAATTCATTCATTTATTATTCTTTTCCAAATATATAAGTTTTCTTCGCAGGTTCCCAATCAATGATCATATGAGTGATTCTGAGCTTAATCCCGAAATAGATTTAGAAAGGATCTCTTGTCTAACAGAAATTAATGAGTGTGAAGATAATGTGAATTATGAGATTCCTGAAGAATTATTGAGATTGGTGGAAAAGGAAGATAAACAGATTATGCCCTACAAGGAAGAAATAGAGATTTTGAATTTGGGCACTGAAGAGTCGAAAAAAGAAGTCAAGATCGGGGCTGCATTTTCACCTGGGGCAAAACAAAATTTGATTGATCTGTTGCAAGAGTTCAAGGATGTTTTTGCGTGGTCCTACCAAGACATGCCAGGTTTGAATACTGACATCGTAGTACACAAGTTGCCAATTAAACCAGAGTGCAAGCCGGTACAGCAGAAGCTCAGAAGGTTGAGACCAGAAATGCTGTTGAAAATCAAAGAAGAGGTTCAGAAACAAATTGATGCAGGATTCTTACAGGTGGCTGTATATCCAGAATGGGTGGCAAACATAGTTCCGGTACCGAAGAAAGACGGGAAGGTGCGAATGTGTGTGGATTACAGAGATCTAAATAAGGCAAGTCCGAAAGATAATTTCCCTTTGCCTCATATAGATGTTCTAGTTGACAATACATCGGGGCATTCGTGGTTCTCCTTCATGGATGGTTTCTCGGGTTACAATCAGATTAAAATGAACCCGGAGGATATGGAGAAAACAACCTTTACTACACTGTGGGGCACGTTTTGCTATAAAGTCATGCCCTTCGGATTGAAGAATGCTGGGGCAACATATCAGAGAGCTATGGTGACACTGTTTCATGATATGATGCATAAAGAGATTGAGGTTTATGTGAACGATATGATAGCTAAGTCTCAAACAGAAGATGAGCATGTTTAGAATTTGAAAAAGTTGTTTCAGAGACTGCGAAAGTACAAGTTGAAGCTCAATCCTAACAAATGTACTTTTGGGGTTACATCTGGCAAGTTGCTCGGTTTTGTTGTTAGCAGACGAGGCATCGAAATTGATCCAGATAAAGTCAAAGCAATTCAAAATTTACCGCCTCCAAAAACTCAAAAAGAAGTTCGGGGATTCCTCGGAAGGTTAAATTATGTCTCTCGGTTTATTTCTCAATTAACTGATAGATGTGATCCGATCTTTAAGCTGCTGCGAAAGAATAATCCATGTGAATGGGATGACGAATGCCAGGAAACGTTGGACAAGATCAAACAATACTTGTCAAATGCACCGGTATTGACGGCACTTATTTCTGGAAGACCATTGATTCTTTACCTAACAGTGTTTGAGAATTCCATGGGATGTGTGCTGGGGCAACATGATGATACTGGGAAGAAAGAAAGGGCAATTTATTACTTGAGTAAGAAGTTTACCGAGTGTGAAGTACGGTACCCGTTTATTCAGAAGATGTGTTGTGCGCTTGTTTGGGTTACTCGACGGCTCAGACAATACATGTTATACCATACGACATGGTTGATATCGAAGCTTGATCCATTGAAGTTTTTGATGAAAGCACCGGCTCTAACTGGGAGATTAGCACGTTAGCAGATGCTGTTGTCTGAATTTGACATATTGTATGTAAGCCAGAAGGCCGTTAAAGGGAGTGCCATAGCTGATTTTCTTGCAAGCAGAGTTTCAGATGTGTATGAGCCTCTGAACTTCGATTTTCCAGATGAAGATGTGATGACCATTTTTGTAAACGAAGATGATGAAATCAAGAAATGGAGATTGTATTTCGATAGAGCAGTTAATGCTCTGGGGCATGGAATCGGAGCTGTGTTGATTTCTCCAAATGGTATGCATTATCCTCTCACGAGTAAGCTGGAATTTTTGTGTACTAATAACATGGCAGAATATGAAGCATGTGTTATGGGATTGAAGGCCGCAATAGAAAGGAAGATAAGAGCCTTAGAAGTGTACGGGGATTCATCCCTGGTTATTTATCAGTTGCGTGGGGAATGGGAGACTAAAGACGCAAAACTGATGGAATATCGCAAATTAGTGTTGGAGTTAATCGAAGAATTTGAGGAGATAACTTTTGCATACCTCCCTAGGGAAGACAACCAAATGGCGGATGCTTTAGCTACATTGGCTTCAGTATTCTAAGCGAATAGACCGGAAGACATGATGTTGATCCGAATACAAAGTTATGAAACATATGCTCATTGTTGCAACATGGAAGAAGAAGATGGTAATCCTTGTACTTCGACATCCTATAATACATCAAGTTTCAGGTTTATCCACTTGAAGCGAATGACAATGGCAAAAGAACAATCAGAAGAATGGCTGTTGCGTATGTGTTAGATGGTGACGTCCTATACAGGAAGACCAGAGATCAGGTGTTATTGAGATGTGTCAATGCTCGTGAAGCTAAAAGTATCCTTGAAGAAGTACATGACGGGATCTGTGGTACGTACGTCAATGGTTTTTCAATGGCACGAAAAATAATGAGATATGGATACTACTGGTCTACTATGGAAGGAGATTGCATAGAGTACGCCAAGAAGTGTCACAAGTGCCAGATTTATGCAGATAAGATCAAGTCTCCACCAGTACCATTGCATACTATGAATTCACCATGGCCTTTTGCTGTATGAGGAATGGATGTAATTGGGCATATTCACCCAAAGGCTTCGAATGGGCATCGCTTTATCCTAGTGGCTATCGATTACTTCACCAAGTGGATAGAAGCTACTTCTTACGCTAACATCACGAGAACAACAATTTGCAAGTTCTTGAAGAAAGAGATTATCTGTCGATATGGTCTACCAGAACGCATCATCACAGATAATGCCACCAATTTCAACAATAGAATGATTGCAGAAACCTGTGAACAGTTCAAAATAATTCATCACAACTCCGTAACATACCGACCGAAGATGAATGGAGCGGTTGAGGCGGCTAACAAGAACATCAAGAAGATCATATCAAAAATGACAGAAACGTACAAAGACTGGCATGAAAGACTTCCTTTTGCTTTGTTTGCATACCGAACGTCGATGAGAACTTCTACCGAGGTAACACCTTATTCTCTGGTATACGGGACTGAAGCAGTGTTACCATTAGAAGTTGAAATTCCATCTCTTCGAGTATTGTCAGAAGTGAAACTGGATAATACGGAATGGGTACAGATTCGTTTGGACCAGTTGAATTTAATTGAAGAAAAACGGCTGAAAGCTATTTGCCATAGTCAGATGTATCAGAAGCGGATGATTCAAGCTCATGATAAGAAAGTTCGACCGCGAGAATTTCGAGAGGGTGATCTAGTGCTTAAAAAGATCTTGCCGATACAACGTGATTTCCGTGGGAAATGGATGCCGAATTGGGAAGGGTCATATGTTGTCAAAAAGGCTTTTTCCGGAGGCGCAATGATCTTGGCTGAAATGGACGGAAAAGAATTTCATAAGCCTGTGAATTCCGATTCAGTTAAGAGGTATTACGCCTGAAGAATAAAAAGAAAAAATGAAAGAAAAATGAAAAATGAAAAAAAAAAGAAAAATGAAAAAGAATAAAAATAAAAATAAAATAAAAAAAGAATGAAGCGAAAACCCGAAAGGGCGTTTCATAAGAAAATGAATGATAAAAAGAAAGGAGGGGTCAAGATGAAAACCCGCAAAGGGCGTCTCGATACCAAAGGAGAATTTGAGTTGAAAACCGTGAATGGCGACTCAGATGTATGACAGTAGGCATCCGGCAATCTATACCTCTCGGTTATCTAGTAGTTCAGAAAGGGTTTCGTGTTTGCAAAGTTGGATCCTCATTTGAAGAACTGTTAGATGAGCAGATCTATTTTAAATCTATATCTCGGGAAAAGGCCCAGATGATCTCATGTGATAGGTAGTTGAGAATTTGCATTTGTTTCTTGCTTTTCTCTTTTCATTTGTTTGCCATTACTATTTTATAATTCTATACTTGTCACAAACATTTAAAAGCTTCAGTACATATTCCTTTTTTCTCTTCCGAGCTTTTCTTTTTATCCAAAGCATCGTGCAAGTGAATTCATGTGAATTTATAAATACAGAAAATTTCTTGTCATTATTTTGTTTCAAAAGTTACAGGTAATATTCGTTTTTCAGATCAGGATAACAGAGTAAAAGTGAATATGTTCAGATGATCAGACAGAACCCTAAAGCGGTGAATATGTTAGAAAAGTCTCCAAACAGTGGTTGAGATCAATATAAGGATCAAAGTTCAAAGTGAAAGCAAAAAGAGAAATAAACGAAAAGTTTTGAAGTAAAAATCTAAAAGGACGCTCCAGAACAACTTTGTGAGGAAGACTGTCATCAAAGGTTGCCTCTTAACGTGAGATGAATAATTGGAACATCATCGAGACTGCAAAAAGAAGATGAAAGAGTCAATTGGGCTCATCAGAGTGGCAATTGACTGATAATATGTGCCTTTCTAGGCAATACTTATGCATCATAATAGAAATATCTGCATTAGGATCATACTAATAATGCATCATATTTCTGTTGAACAGGATTCAGAAACCTACAAGAAATGATTCAGAAAAAGAACAATCAAAACAACAACAACAATTCAAACTTTTATGGGATATGAGGAATTTCATAATAAGAAGAACAGCCTCAAGTTCCATCACTTTGATCTGGAGAATTTCATAATGAGAAGAATAGCTCCAGATTTCCCAGAGACGAGGAATTTCATAATGAGAAGAACAGCCTCGGTCTCCACCACTTGATTAGTTTGAAGAATTTCATAATGAGAAGAACAGCTTCAAACTTTTCTAAACTTTGGAGAATTTCATAATGAGAAGAACAACTCCAAAGTCCATGGGATACGAAGAATTTCATAATGAGAAGAACAGCTTCGGATTCCATCATATTTTGTCTGAAGAAATTCATAATGAGAAGAACAACTTCAGACCCTGGAGAATTTCATAATGAGAAGAACAGCTCCAGGTTTCCACGGGATACGAGGAATTTCATAATGAGAAGAACAGCCTCGGGTGCCGTCATAGGTATTTAGCTTGAAGAATTTTATAATGAGAAGAACAGCTTCAGGCTTTATTAGCGTAACAGAGGTCAATAAGTTTAGGGCAAAGTTCATGTCTTTTCAGTCTTTGCTCGTCTCCTGCTCTACAGCATTGAGCAAAGAGGGACAGCTGTCATACATGAATTTTGGCCTAAGGCCTAAGTAAATATATGATATATAAATAAATAAAATATAATATAATAATAATAATAATATAATAATAATTTAAAAAATAAATAAAATAATAAAATGAAAAAAATGCGTGGGGTCGTAGGAGCGACAGTTTTGGCTGGAAAACTGAAAGAAACAGAGGCAGGTTCAGCAGTGGTATTCAACAGGGGGTTACGAGAATGAAAAAAAGAAAAGAAACAGAGGGAAACAGGGGCATTTCGGCAGTGGGGAAAAACGGAAAGGAAAGGGGTTCAAAGCATTGAGGGGAGCTCGATTGGAGAAGGATTATCACCGGGGCAATTAGGATCGCCGGAGAGATCCATTGAAGCACTACCGAATATACCAAAGAGGTAATCTCAGATTTTTTTCTTACCACGTTCTTACTTTTTTAATTCATTTCAAATTGAGTTTTATGTAAGAATGATGTCAACTTTAGGATAGATTCGAATCCTTCTTCGTTAGTGTTTTCAGAGATGTTTTAGGATTGATTTTAGTGTGTTTTAGTGTTTAGATCATAAGAAAAGAGGTTTCCGGTGAGTTTTTAGGAGGTTTTAAAGTTTCCGGCGAGTTTACCAGCGCCGGAAACGGTTGCCGGAAAAGACGACGGTGGTCGGTGGAATCCATGGTAGTCGGCGAACGGCCGAGCATGGATGGATGGCGGTGGTGCAAGATCTTTGAGCTTTTTGTTCTTGGTGTTCTTCAAGTTCTTCCAAGAATATGAAGAACATCATGAAAAAAAGCATGTTTGATCCATTTGAGTGGGTTTTCTGAGAAATAAGGTGTTAGAAGGGAAATTTACCCCCGTGGTCCCTGGAGTTTTGAGTTGGTATGCTTTTTGGGCCCAAAACTTTAATTTTCACTCAAATTAACCCCTAATTGAATCCCAAACTTAAAATTTAATTAATTTAGATATTAATTAGATATTAATTTGATTTTTAACACTTAGAAATAATTTAATTAGGTTCTTAATTGAATTTAATTTAATTTCTAAGTTGGATAAAAAATTAATTTAATCTACTTAAATCTAGTTTGGCCTAAATCGAACTCCAAATTCACAATTTGATTAATTTAGACTTTAATTAAGGTTAATTTAATTTTAAAGCTTGGAATTAATTTAATTAAATGCTTAATTGAATTTAATTAAAATTTTCTAAGTTTAATAATTAATTTATCTCAACATAATTGAGTCTAAAATTCACCCTTGATCATTTTTTTTGCCTTTTAATTCTTGCTCTATGCCATGTAAGTCCTTTGTTTCAATGTACTTCCGGTGTTGTTTCGAGCTCTCATGTTTTAATCGAAAGTAATTTAGTTCTTTCATCTTTTGTTTACTTTATTGTATTTATTTGTTGTATTTAATTATTTAATTATGTTTGCATTTTTAAAGTCATGTAGTATGTATGTTTAGATGACACTTAATTACACTTAGATTAATTAAATTAGAGCCATTTTAGGATTAGTCACTTTAATTAAATAATTAATTAAATAGAGAGATAATTTAGTAACGATGGCATTCTAATCTTATACCTTGGATATACTAA
This sequence comes from Abelmoschus esculentus, assembly GCA_035048815.1. Classification (NCBI taxonomy): domain Eukaryota; kingdom Viridiplantae; phylum Streptophyta; class Magnoliopsida; order Malvales; family Malvaceae; genus Abelmoschus; species Abelmoschus esculentus. The sequence goes on from JAUCBN010000032.1 coordinate 3,568,403, forward strand.
GTGGTCAGTATTATAAAATGGCATTATGTTGACCAAGGGTATACTTCGGTATCATATTCGGCGCGTCATCGAAACGTAGAAAATGATAAATAATTTAAGGTTAGAATTTAATAAAATTAATTAGGTAAAGATTAGTAGCACCAATAGAATTATTAATTTTGTTTGGTGTCGAAATGGTAGTGTCCGTGCATTCGGATGTTATCATAATACACCCGGTGAAATTAATAATTTAATAGGATTTAAATATTTAAATTGATGGAGCCTTTTAGGTTAGAACTTAAAATCGACAAGATAATAATTGATCATACATTTTAAAACCTTTGGGGGCAGAACTTATATTTCTTTAAATACGAGTTAAGGTTTCCTATCTAGAGGACGTCTTATTAAGCTCGTATTTAAAAGAAATATATTTTCTTATCCCAAAAGGATATTCTTATTCGAACGATATTTATTTGCCAATAACGGATTAAATTAATATTATTATTCGAAATACCGAAATGTCACGTGTAATTAAAAGGTACCGATTTTCGGGCGCTCGTAAGGGTCGTCCTTATGCGTAACCGACTCCCGAACCCAATGTTTTAAAAATAAAATCTCTGGTTTGTTTTATGGTGTCTGGCCTACCAAAGTGGCCGATGGCGACTCCAAATTAATTTTAAAATTCAAATGTTTTCAATAAAATTTGGTTTTTCACAATTAAAAGTAATTAAATTCAATTTTTTCCAAATTAGCTCGTCAGGCTATTTTTCACACTTTTCGTTTTTAAAATGGTCGGGACATTTAGCATGCCCCATATCTATCACCTGGGAATCTCTTCCCACTCATTTTTCGTGGAAAGTAACGCATCAAAAATCTGAGATTGGCCATTGCCCATTGGTTAGAGGCTATCTCACTGGGTACCGCTTCTAGTTGTCTACTTTCTCTTGTCCACAGCAAGTATAATAACACAGAGCTGGCAATGGCAATAGCATATGGCAATGACAGTAGCTCCACTTACCCCTCATTCAATGTCACCAAACATTAACATTACTAAATAATTGAGTTCACTTAGCAAAAACCCTTTTCGCCTTTGCAGTTTCTTCTTTATCTTCCAATATTAAATTGGAGTAGGTAGCAAGGTTTTCTTTATCTTTCCTTTTCTCTGAAGTGAATTTATGTTTCTTTTTGTTATAGATACAGTCAACTAATGATACCAGTAGGAAAAGAAACAGTTAATAGCCTGAATACGATAAAGCAAAAAATATATATGCTGAAAAACAAGAAAGTTCCATCATGAAAACTGCAGGAATCTTCATCTTCATCATACTTTCAATCGACAAGGAAAGAAAATATCATCTATCTTCTTTTCATGGAGCTACCATATGTATTATATATGTGTATTGAAGCTGCAGACAAGGAGAAAACAAAGAAAAGACATTACCAGAGATTATAAATCCCAAAACACGAGACTCCCCCACAGCCCCAGTGAACAGTTGAAAGCCAATACTAGCTGCTTTTTCTGGGTTTGCTTTTTCTTCTTGATCTCCTTCTTGGAGCCATAGAAGATGCCTCGGCCTTTGCTAGAGGCTTTTGCTCTACCTCTTCTTCTTGGGTAATTTTTGCTTCCTTTGTTTGGTCTTCGGATTCAGTATTCTCCACAATCTTTCGTGGCCTGCCTCTCTTCCTAGGAGTAATCTGAGCTTGTTGCTTGACATCTTCTTCAGCTGGTGAACCCTCAGGCTCAGCTATTCCTACTGAAAGTTCCATTGTTTTCTGAGGTTTCATCCTTCCCTATCAATAAGCACCACCCAGTTTTCATCAAATATCAAATCTTGGAACACCTCTTCTTTTCTCTAATATTTGCAGCTCTGATACTTTCAAACAAGTCCCTTGGTGTATATATATTTTTAATGCAATACCCTAAAGCAAATAGACCCTATCTTTGACCAATATCCAGATTCTGGAAACCCCATTAATACAAATAGAAATACCCTTTCTCTCTCCTTTTCTCTATACAGCCAAAAACAAATACTAGCATTAGCAAGAGCAGTAAGTGCTTGTATTTGAAAAGAATGAGAAAAAAAAAAGCTCAAAAAGCCATTTCATGCGGCTTTCATTTTCTCTGTCTATTAACCACAGGAAAAAGACACATCGGAGGAAATGATGTGGAATGCCATCTCATGTTCCAAGTCCATTCACCCCTTAACCATGGTTAAAAGTTAAAACCTTAGGGTTGTGTCTTTCTCTTTAGGGCAGTTGAATTAGTTTGGTTTCATCGTGGGACATTAATTGTCCCAACACCCAACATAATGAGAAAAAAAAAATCACTAGGTTATACTTGCTTGTTAATATACTTATTTGACATTAATTTTTTGTGATCGTAACTCTAGTTTAAATACCTACAATTACAGATAGTTGGGGTGCTCGATCCTGTGACCTCTAAGAACAATAACCATTCTTTTAATCGATGAGATTAAATGGTTCATACAAGATTTAAATGTTAAAATTTAAGGTTTATAGGTTAAGTTTTAAATTATAGTATAATATATTAACAATTTATTATTTAAATTTTAAACCTTAAATCATAACTTCAATCCTTAGATTCTAAGGACGTAAATCTAAGCAACTAAACAATAAACTTTATACTAGATCTCAAAACCATAAAACTAAAACGATTGTTGGAATTAGCTTTAATCTAGCAAGTTTTGATGGTAAGTTTCTAGTAGGCACCACATGCTTATTTTCTCTTTACTAGATAATGAAGGCTGAAAACAGGTTAGCCATTAGAAAATAAAGCTCCTGTTAGTCATAAGTTCATGTCTCTATATGCTATATAGTTTATTACATGATAAGCCGAGGGCGGGTAGATCAACTGGCCGGTGGTGCAATGCGCATAGGCTCCGGTGCAATCTCGGGTCCGGATTGCTCGTTGCCGATAGATTGGTGCTTAACATCAAATCCCCACAAAGTGGCAGATATGGTATCATCCTGGACCATTTGCTTGGAGAATTCTTCATGGTTGTATTCCAATATGGCCTTTCCTCCAAATTCTGTTGGTAGATTTTCCTCATCAAAATATGATCTCATGAGCTCCACACTATCTTTATTCTTAGGATACACAAACTTCACCTTTTGGAAGGTTTTGGCATCTAGAAAGTACTTCACAATCTGCAGAAATGAAAGCATAACAACCTGAATCAATCCGATTTGACCATAAAAATCGAAAACTCTCAACCTACCAAGCCTGAACCGGAAAATGACCTGAATTTGTATCAAACATGAATGACAAAACTCGAACTAACCCGATCTGAAAAGATTTTAAAATGACCCGACTCAAATTAACTAGACCATGTTATCTTAACCATTATTAAACGTTTACTGACCCTCAACAAGCTAAGAATCTGAACATAGTAACAATGCATTTAGAATTCAAACCTTCCAGAATGCTTCAAAAATTCTTGGGGGATTGTAGAGAAATGCCATAGCCAGCCTCTCAGGGTAGTGGTTTTGTAATACATTAATGGTGTCACGAGCAGACTTGACAGGAACACTCGTGCTCAAGCTCCAGCCGGTGAAATCTATCAACCATACCATCTGTTGTTGACCCTCTGGAAGGTTTAGGATAGCATTCTCAATCATATACACCAAATGGCGGAGCTGATTGTCCAAGGATGTAGTGTTCTGCAACATTTCTGATCATGTTAGTTTCCAAAACTTACGATAACTGTCGCGACTTTTGTCAACTTGTCAATTAGGCAGGTTGAATTGATTTCGGATGACTATGTTGTTTCAGGTTCATATCATTTGTGTTGGTAAAGTCTAGATTTTAGTTTTGATTTAGCTACAGCTGTTTACCTGCTTTGCTGGTCGCAATATAAGAACACTCCTACCATTTCGGTCGTGAAAATTTGCTCGATATACTTTCCCGGTCTCACCTTCTACTGCAACTTCATCCTGACAACAAAATATCAACTAATCACCACCATTAACTCTCTTTTCCTAAACATTCAAAGGTAGAGAAATATGTTACCCAACGTATTTCCTCGGGTTTATAGGTCGATCTCCACTTGAGTGTCTCTTCCAGCATTTTTTTCGATTTGTCAACATTCCAGTTCCGTGCCTCCAAGTATCTCCTCAAGCAGGCATCCGTGCAATATTTCAAACTGCGACCAGCTAGTGGTCCGAGTCCAGCTCTAAGCTCCTTGACCTGCTTGTATTCCCATGTAAAAGCAAATGTTAACCAAGAAACAACCTGAATCTAAAGAGAGTAAATCAAAATTTCAAGATATTACTGACTAGTAGGAACAGCAAAGGGAGATTTAAGTAGACAATCACTAATTGTTCCAACTTTATTACCTTGGATTCATGCTGCAATGGATCATTCTCTTGGCTATGGTGGGAATTGCTCCATCTACTAAACATTGTGACTGAATAGAATCTAGAAACCTAGTGCAACTGCAACCTGCAAAACATCAGATACCAGTAAATTGGGACTTGAAATTCAGAAATAATCGAGTTAAATGGCTAGTTGTCCGCTTTTAGATTAAGCATCGATGTGGAGAAACCAGCTCCTATACACCTTAACCCTCAAAGAAAACCAGACAATGAACACGCAGACAAAAAAATTACATCCAATAGAGCACCAAAATACAGAAAAGAACATGATTTAGATCAAGAACTTCAATCAAAATCAAATAAAACCAAACTTTTACCAACGGACTTCAAATCAAGCCGTTAATGAAGCTGCATCACCAGGATCAATGGTGAATTACTGCTGCAGCTATGTCATGTCATTCATACAAGAATTTATTTTCTACAGGTGGGGGAGAAGATGGTACCGAAAGATCACATACCTATGGAATACAGATGAATCCTGGGAACATAAGGGGGTATATGACCAGAAAAGGGTCACCTGGTTTCATTTCATTACATCATATTATTAGCATTAGATATACAAGGAGTAATTTCACATGAGAAGAACAGGAAGAGTAAAACCTGATCACGCGAGTTACAAGTTAAATCAACGGAAGAGGCATGATTCAACAACTGCTAAAACTTTCCAACTACTATGAACAGAACTATGCTCTAATTTGATGGGAAAACAAAATTAAAGAAAAGGGTATAGGATTCTTTATTCAACAACTCCATTATTAAGGGAGAAAACCTAATACATGGGTGGTCCCGACTCCTGACCCTCACTCCGTAGACCGTGGTAGCACTAGTTTGACCAAGCGTAGTGCGTGCTCAATTAACATCATGAACATATTGAAAACTTTGCACTCTTGTTATTTCTCCAGTTTTTTACGTTTGTAGGAAAATATATAGAATTCCAACTCGAGAAGGCTTATGCATTCTTAAAAATCTACATAACTGGGATGTAATAAATCAGTAAAAAGCATTCAACATATACATATGATCAAAACACGAAAAGGGTATTAAAAGAAACCCTTAAGTTGCAGGGCCATGAAAAGATGTTTCCAGGGCTTGGCATCTTAAAAAAAGAGAAGAAAACATACCTCTTTGGGTCCGCCCTGAGGAAAGAACAAGAGCAAAGACTCTGTTACAAGCCTAAGAGACAACGAAAGAAGAAGGGAAAGGAAAGGGGTAGATCACTTTTTTATTAAAGAAAGGGTACATCACTCGAAGCTTGATCACGAAAGTGGCATGGAATTCTACAACATGACTAGATCAGGCCACTAGCAGCTAACGAAAGGAAAGATTGAAAGTGAAAGAAGAGAAGAGTGAACCTAGATGGGTAGCTTTGGGCGAATAGTGGGTTGGTGGGGATGCCTTTTATGGTTTGGATCCATTAGATATTTTTAAAGCGTAAGGAGTAGGTTTTTGGTGGCCTCGGGTGACTTGGTCGGTTTTTAATGTCTTTAGAGTTATCCGGACAGGTGTTCCGGCCACATGTGGTTGTCGTTATTATGACAAATTGCAGAAAGAGGATCTCGTTTCCAATTTTGTAGTAAAGAGAATCATGTTTTTAGGTGTACCTTGCACTTCCTTCCACTTTTGTTACACGCGCATTCAATCCTGAAATCCTCATGAACTAAAATGTCTTTAACTCTAAGTTCACTAGGGGAACAAAACTCGGTTCGACTTGAAAAAATCGAATAATTCAATTCGATTCGAGATAAAAATACTCGACTCGTTTTGACTCGACTCGAAATTTCATAAACTTGATTCAAAAAAAATTTAAATAAAGTTCGAGTTATAAAATAAAAATTCGAATAACTCGAATAACTCAAAATTTTTAGTAATTAAAAGATTAATTTTTAAGTTTGAGACAAATCTATCGATTTTGTATGATATATACATTGATATATATAAAAATATAAAAAAATATTATTACATATGAAAAAAAGATATATGCATATCTTATATGATTAGAAAAAGTCGTTTAAATTATAATCAAATTAACATGATAAATAATTATAATTAAATATTTATAAGAACTCAAAAACTCGACTCGATTCGACTCAAAACGAAAAAATTTCAAATAAAATTTGAGTTGTAAAATATAACTCATCAACTCGAATAATTCAAAATTTTTTTGACTCGACTCAATCAGATACTCACTCCAAAGATCAGTATCAAGATTTAAAATACTAAAGATATAATACAATGATCACATCAAACTCAAAAAGTGGATGAAATATATATTAAAAAATTATAGTTTGTTATATAAAGAAAAAGAAATGGTAGAAAAACGATATTAATATTCTGGATACAACTTCAAGTTGGAAGGAAGTCCAAGACAGGAAAAGGAAGGCCATTTTTATTCCCTCAGTAGGTCCATAAGCATCTATCTTCTTTTTACAGTTTCAGATACGAGTAGAAGAGCTTCATTTGAAGGCCTCAACTCAAAACTTGTACTGGTAATTGGTAAATGCTCACAAGTTGAAAGCAGCTTGCAGAGCCAACTTAGGCCTGTGATTTCCCTTTCTTTTTATCAGCTTCTTTGGAAGTCTTTTCTCCACCTTCACTCTGGACATTATAACAACATCACCAGCACACATATATCAGAAACTTGCACATTAAAAGTGAAAATCAAACATGTTGAATCAACTTTGTGCATGAGAAATAAAACTGTCATCAAATGTTTAAGCATTAGATGTTAGAAAGTAATTAATTGAAGCAGTCATTTGGGGGTGGGGAAGGCAGGAATGAATGAATGTTAAACTACTAATGTAAATGTAATACTGGGAAATATTTGCTTAAATCCCATGAGAACTCCTAGGGGAACAGATAAAGAAAGCAGACATAAAACATTACAATTCTACAGAGAAGTTAGCAATCCTAATACTCATTCACCACATTTACACTAAAATTCTTTTGAATCCAGACTAACTGGATTGCAATCAAGATGAGTCAAACTCGAATGGTATTGTTTGAGTTTGATTTGAAATTTACTGTGGGAAGATCGGTTCAAGGTTCGAGTTCTCTCAAATTGGTTAACATTTGATCCATTTCCAGTAGAGTTTTTTCTTTCCATAAGCATGCTTAAAATGATGTAACTCATCATTTTAGGGGCACTGAACTCTACTCACTATCTACTAAACCATAACTCTAAACCTTAAAAGCTTATCTTAAAGGTTAACCCTAAAGACTAAAATTCTAACTTTAAACATTAAAAATGCAGGCTTGTGAAAAACTTTGTTTTCTGGCCAGTGCATCAAATCATTTTTCTTTAGATAAAATGTTAATATGATATCAAAAGTACTAATCTTTACAAGTTCATGGAGCTCGAACTCAGTTTACTCGACTCAAGAATCAGTGAATCACTAACTTGAATAGTCGTCTAAGAAGTTTTAGACTAAAATAGTAGTGGATTTCATTTTCATACTAGGAGAAAACAAACTGACCTTTGATTGAGCAGAGGGGGAATCAAGATTGAGGGATCCCATAGATAATTTAGCAATCTCAGAGATGGCAGTATCTCGAACAGCAGCAACATCACTTGACAAACTCTCGTAAGCAGCCTCAAAAGCTTCAAGCCAAAACCTGGGCAAACGAACCCTGGTGCTATGCGTATAAACATCCCACATCTTCCTCACCACTTTCTCTCTTTCCTCCAATTCCTATTAAACCAGCACCCATATAAAAAACAAGCAAAACCGAACAAAGAAGAAAAAGAAGATTGCTTACGAGGATGTCGAGATCTTCATGAAGAGAGATGTCGGAGAATGTATTGAGATTTCCAGAAGACCATTTGAGAGAAACAGAGCCAGTAAACATGGACCAAAACGCAAGTAAGAGAATCGCAGTGAAAACCCAGAATTTGTACCCACTTTTACCCAAGAAGCCAGCAGGCGTGGAGGGGCTATCTTTCTTCACAGGAGTTGTAGTTTGTTGCTGCAAATGGATTGCAACTGAGAGGGATGTGGGTGAAGAATCTTTGTCCATTTCCAAGCCTCTCAAACCACAAAAACTTTGAAAGCTCCCTGTTTCTTTGCTAGGACAGAGGGAGTTAAAGTAAGGGAATTTAATTAGATGGAGAGGGAGCAGAAAGTAGGTGAAGTGTCACAACAATGGCAGCCTATGAATTGTAACCTCAAAAACAGATAGAAACCATCGGCTAGCGTAAAACTACTGTTTTTATAAAAATGAAAAATAATTATTGTAGTAATAATTTTATTTTCAAATGAATTAAAGTGTTTGAGATTTGAGATCTTCTGAAAAGACTCTACACCTATTGATTAGCAGTGCTTTTTAATAATGTTAATGATTTGACATAAAGCATAATCTAACAATAATGAAAGGATGAATTCATAAGAAACTTAAAACATAAAGACCAAATGTTAAAATTGAATAATAATACAAGGTCTAAATACATAGTTTAAACCCTTGCAACTACCGACAGTATGTATAATTTTGGGTGTGGTCGTGTCGTGTGGGTCCGAAGAGTACAAGTTTTTGACCATTGCGTTATCCTATAGTTGACATTTGTGTTCTTGACGGTGAATATTAACGTACGTTTCGTTAAAATAATTAAATTCGAGTGGAGAAGAAGAATATAATACGCTAATGACCATAAAAAAACATGCTACGCCACGCTAACAACCAAACAAAAAGATGTCCAAATCTTTCTGTTCTGTACCACCAGCAACACAAGACCACGCTCAGCACATAGCCATGGCCAAGCTGTGACGCTCCTGCTACCAGCAACACGAGCGGACCAAACTTACTACGGAATCAACCAAAGTCAAGCGAGCTGCGAATGGCATCGATGTTCTTTTCCACCCAGCCAACTTACTACGGTATCAACCAAAGTTGTTTGTTAGTTGCTGATCAAGTCCCCCAACACCTTTGGTAGTCGTCTCACCTATAATTTTGCCAAGATTTTGTAAACGGAGTTGACCAAACTGATTGGCCGGAAGTCACTCAAGCTCATTAGCGTGTCCACTTTAGGTAACAGTGCCAGAAATGTGCAATTTGCACCATAAGACAGCTTAGCAGTATCATGAAAATGTTGCGGCATCCTAACTCTTCTTGTAAAAGTAAAAGCTAAACCAGTCCGGCGCTGGCGCTCGGGTCCCCTCCTGCCGCCACTATGAACAGTTGAGTTAATATCAAACTCTCTTGCTCGGTGGGCAGTCTAAATGAACCATCAATAATCCAAGAACACTATCGAACATCCGCTTCAAAATGTTTTCGAAATTCCTTCACTACATGCTTTGGTTTAAGAGTTTGGAACTTGGCAATGTTGTCTAATGGTCTTGTGGTGATCGTTAATAGGTGCCAACTGCCAAGTACAGTGAGAATGTGCAATGGAGGCATCTACCATGTTTGCAACAAATATGGAACTGGTTTCGGTCTTGGTAGGGGATTTGCTTGCCTTTACCACGCTCCATTGATTGTGTTTGGAGGGCTGAAATCATAGATTATTACTCTATACTCATAGGTTATATATACATCAGATGTGGAGAACGTTTTAAGAGCTTCGAACACATCTTGTTTGGAAGGGGATCAAGTTTTCGTTACAGTCCTAAACTTGAAGGTCTCCCTAGTTTCAGCAAATTCACTGTCGAGCTCAAGGATAATCTCTCCTTGATAGCAGACATTGAAAGCTAGAAATCTAGAATAAATGCAGACTTCACTTCAGATTTAAACATAAAAGTCAGGATTAAAACACAGAGAATTTCAACAAGTGGGAAACTGCAGACATACAACAAGACATCATATTCAGACCGCCCGTCTGCTTCTTCTCACCATTGAAAACACACTTGAAATCAATATCTATTGAAGGGGGAGAGTTCAAAACTATACTTAAAACATGTACCGAAAAAAGGGTTTCGATTTAGTTGAAGAAAGAGTGCAGGCATCAGATAATAAGCGGAGCTTATGAGTCCACATTCATATTTCAGAATAAAAGCAAAAACTTTACATCATCTGCCTTCATTTTCAAAATCCCAAAACCAGTACAAAAAAATGGAAATGGCATCAGAATATCAATAAGCGAGAACATGAATCTACAGGGTTCATCAGAGTGTAGGATAGAATAAGTATTCATCTCTTGCCATTAATAAAACTAAGAACAAAGTATAGGCCAGTCCATTGGACGCCTAGGCAAAGAAATAGAATGCAATGGGCTGGTAAACTAACCTTGTCACTATCTGCATCTGTTATTTCTCCTTCAGCAATGACTTAATTTTTTGCTACAAAGAGAAGAGGATGAACAGATGCAAAAAAAAAAATGCATTTTTATTTGATTTTCGATATAAGAAAAATGCAGGAAAAACTGACAACTTATAGGGAGAAAATGAATAGGGATTAGGGAATAAAGGCGAAATCTTTGGAGGCGGCAGCTTGTGAGGAGGAGAGCGCTTTAGTAGTTTATAAACGAAACGCGAATTAGGGTTTTTCTTGGGCTTTTCTACGGGCTTCAATGTTATGTACATTTTGAATCCAATTCCATTTTACGACGTGTCGTTACTTTTTGTGGAGAAAATAATAAATATTATCCTTCATTTTTTTTAAATTGATAAGATTATATTCGAGAATTATTATACATAGGTTATACCAATAGAAGCCTCATTAAAAACCTCACTAAGCCTAAATGGAGGAAAAGAGTACTCTTAATGATATATAAAACAAGCTAGAACAAAAAAATGCTCAACTATCTTTAGCTAAAAATGAATGAATCAACGCCGGCGAATTTTCATACTATAGGATTTTATAATCTTAAATCCTATACTTTTAGCCAACGCATCAGCTGTGTTATTCTGATTACACTGAACATGCTGAATCACAACACTTTAATTTCGATTAATAAAAATCATCGATATGTTATTTGAGCATATGAAAGACATCAAATTCTTTATTAAGAACTGAAATCACCTCTAAGCTATACAACTCAAGAATGATATTACATAGCCTAAATTTCAAACATATCTCAAACTATAATAGGCTCCCCATAATTCTGCATCAAGAGTCGAGCAAATATCTAAAAACTTCGTAAACCTAAAACACCATTCTCCACCATTATTCCGACCAAAACCACCACATCTTACTTACCCATTGGTTGTCATCCGAGCTTCATCAATAATAACCTTTAACCATTGTGATACCGATTGATCACAGGATACTCTTTAAAACTTTTAGTCAATCCGAATCTGCTTCGAAGACTCGTAAAAGACATTTGATTTTATTTTTAAATAGTAAATTTAATATTTCTTAAAAAGTTGATAGCATTTAATTTCTTTTGTAAACACTGCATTTATGTTAGAGTATGATGAAACTAACTATTTTTTAAATATAAATATTGTTATTTTGGACGATATTTGTTATTATTAAAAACGGATTCGAAGTTTATACAGATATTAACATTTAATTTAATAATTTAATTTAATTATCAGAGTGTTAAATACAAACTTGAATTAAAAAAGGAACATATTTGAAAAGTACTGTTAAATTTTGACACATGTCTACCTAAAACATTTATAGTTTTAAATTTTGATACACATGTCTTAATTGTATTTGGTATAGGTTTTTTTTTTCTAAAAGACATTTTTAATAAGATATGTAATGTTTATTTTTTTATATAGGATTAATGTTTTATGTCTCCTTTTAGAGGTGATATTCATCTCTATTTAACATCATGACCCATTTGTCACTAGTTTTCACTTTCATGATTGGAATTATTGTCACGTTTGTTCACATTGTCTACCTCTATCATGAGTGTTCGATGTAAAATCAAACAATGAAAGAGTCGATCTGGTACCATTTATCATAGAGCTATTACCCTCTTCCTAGAAGACATGGTTGATAAGATATGTGACGTCACCATTTATATATCCCAAAACCTTTCTTCTCTTTTTCTATATCAGATTAATGCTCTTTGCTTCTTTTCAGGCGTGATATACTAATGATATCTTTGATAATATCTTGATATTTTAAAGACTCAATTGAAATATTTTAAAGTTTGAGGACTAATTTAAAAATTGAACCATTGTTTTGGAATGTCCTCGGAAATTAACCCTATATAATTTCAAAATTCCTAACATCGGGAAAACCAAGAAAGTTACAATAGCGGGCTATTGGTTCTTCGACCGGACTCAATAAGTCGATCGGAAAAGCCCAAATTCGAGCGACAAGTTCGTCACCAGCTTCTTTGTCTTCTCCCTCAGTGCCTCGGTTCCTTGTTATCCTTCTTCTTTTCAGAGAGAAATGAAGGCTTCTTTGAAAGGAAGATACGCAAATGAGAAGAACACTGTCGCCGCTACTTTTTCCGTCAACGCCGGCGATGTCAAGCTACGCGCTTCCATTACTGACGCCACCCTTGTCGACGGCCCCAGCTTGAAAGACTTGACTTTAGCCGTTGAAAAGCCCGGATCTTTCTCGATCGACTATGACGTCCCCAAAAAGGCACTCTTAACTTTAATGTCAATTCCCCTTTAACTATGCCTTTGATGAATCATTGACTTGCTAAGTACTTTACTTTCTATTTTTGGATAGGGTTTTCGATTTCAGTTTATGAACACAGTTAGGGTTGCCGAGTTGCCCTTGAAACTTACTTACACTCACAGCAGAGGGGATAACCGGACGGTTTTCGATGGGGCGCTTATGTTCGATTCTGCTAACAAGGTGTCTGCTAATTACACGCTCGGTACCGGGAACTGCAAGCTCAAATATAGTTACGTGCACGATGAGGTTACCACTTTCGAGCAATGTTATGACTGGGGGAAGAACGCGTGGGATTTTGCGGTTTCGAGGAGAGCATACGACGACGTTTTCAAGGCAACGTATCAGACATGGAACAGCGATTTGGCTTTGGAGTGGTCGAGAAATTCCAAGTTTAATGGGACTTTTAAGGTAACTGAAACTATCTGGTCTGTTATTTCCTTGTGTTTTCTTTGAATTTTTTAGTGTTTCCATTGCGTAGTATAGTTAACTAAGGAACTAAAGTCTAGATTTTAGAGGGCAGAAGTGAATTGAGGTTCATAGGATAACCTGTATGTATTGCAAAATACTACATTTTCCCCATATATTTAGGGCATGGCAGCGGGTAGTTTTTCAGCAAACAATTTTGTGGATATGGGTTGTAAAAGAAATAATGTGTAATTGTGAAAACTGAAGTCATAGGAATCATATAATTTTGAATTTGGGGTTTAAGAAGGCATTTTCTGCAAGAGGGTGCTTTCTTAAACATGGCTGTTTAGTGTAGTTCCGAAGAACACAAGTGTAGTCCCGACATCCATAGAGACTCTGCTGTGTTTTTGATTCGGTTTTCTGTTGTTTGAAGTGAAATAAGGATGGATAGTTCAAGAAATTGAGTGCAAGAGTGAAAACTGAAATAATATGAAGCATAATAATTTTAGATTTAAGGGTTCAGGAAGACATTTTATGCAGGAGGGTGTTTTCCTTTTCCCTTAAACATAGTTCTGTAGTGTGGTTCCGAGGAAGACAAGTAGTAGATAACTGCTGTTTCCTTGTATTCCAAGATCACTGGAGAGCGAGGATAGTGTTTTCTTGATTCACCCCGGATGTTGTTTGAAGAGGATGTAGAATGTAGTCAACTGGTCATTTTAAACTCAATGCTGTAATACTGCTTGAAATCTTGAGAAAAAGCATGCGAAGCAAGCAAGGTTGTGGATTGCTTGATCTTTAGGCCTTTATAGATTTGCATGGTATTATATTTATTTAAGGCAAGGGCGCAAGGCTTTAACCAAGAGGTCTGGAATTTGGAGCAATGAAGAAAAATGCCAAGATGCCATGAATCTCTCTCTTTATCTGCCCTTTTCTCAATATGTTGGATTGAATTAAGTTTTTATGACTTGATACGATTTCCTGACATGATGATTGCTTAGTGTTTTTGGTAAAATTCAGGCTGCATCCTAAATATAGAGGAAGGGTTTGCAGGCTTACAGGTGTTATTTCTATTTGAACCCTAAACATAAGGGTAGAGTTGAACATTTGGTCGATTCGGTTTTTATATACAAAAAAACACGAACAAAACGAACTGACTTTATTGTCAAAGTTGAAATATCCGAATAAATCGGTTTGGTTAATTTGGTTTAACCAACGTTTAGCTCATCCTACTTAAGGATAGCTTGTATGGACGAACTGATTAAAGCCTCAATTCATGATATCTTATCTAACATCACATAAGATACTTCTATCCCTTGCCTGAGATGATTTCTAATTTCTAACCATGATCACTTTCTTTCTGTTTTTTCTTACCAGATTTCAGCACACATGAATCTGGCCGAAGAATCAAAGGTTCCCAAAATTACTGCTGAGAGTAGTTGGGATTTGGAAATCTGAATTGTTGCTTCTGTTCATTTCATTTCTATAAACAGATATTGCAGGCTGCCTCTGAGTCTCTCATGGTTCCATTACATAGTTTAGTTATGCTCCTGTTGTTGGTTGTACCATACCTGCACTGCTGATTATGAAATTATGAATATCAGATCAGATCTCCACTCTTGCACTTTGGTGTATGTTGGTTCATGATTATAATAGGGAATTATTATTAAATTGTATAATCCTTCTTCTAAACAATGTTGGGAGATCTGAACTCAAAAACTTAGATCGAATCGACCTGAACTTAAATTTTTTGATTCATATTTAAATTTACTATCAACAATCCGAATCAAATTTGATTTGACCTAAATCCAAACCAACACAATTCTTGAACTTGAATGCCATACATTTGAAGTTTTGGAATTTAAACCCTTATAGATGTCCTTTATTATACCACATCCTAAAAAAATTAAGGTTAAGATTTATATTTATATTTTTAAAATTAAAATTTAAAAACTTTATAAATATAATATTTTTAAAATTTTAATGTTAAAATATAAAAAAATACTAAAAAATACAAACTTTATAAATCATTACCCTTAGAAATAACATTTTATTACCCAAAGCGCGAGTTTCAATCTCCGAAGTCTTAACTCCTTTTTCCTTAATCCCCTATAAGGCTATAACTTCACCGTATTGAATCTAACCATTAAACCCGAAGTCACCACGTTGGACTGCTTTCTTAATAGTTCATGGTATGTGTCTTGTTTCTCACCATTTCTCCATTGCCCCACAGAATGATTCACATGCCTCAAATCTAATCTCCACACGAAATACAAGAAACCCAGATCCATAAACACACAATAAAGATCTGAAATTCAGACACCCTTTGGATCTTGGTATGTAAAAACATTGAATCAAAAAACAGTCTTCAAGATTTCCCCCTTTCAAATGGCAAATCCCCATAAAGTCAGGTTCTTTCTCTTATTATGTCTTTTCTTAGTTTCTGCAAATTCTAATTATGTTTCAATCCAAAATGACCACGGGCATGACCAGATTACTCACCATGAACCTGAACCCAAGGTTTCATCTGGTTATTTTAACGATCCCCAGGAAGCTTTATTGCTGAAACTTGAAGAATTAGTGAGAAATCTTAGTGAAGTAGTTTCTAGATTAGAAACAAAGCTATCGGAGTCATCAAAAGTTGATGATGGGTTTGGGGAGAGAGATGAAATGGGTTTCGGAAAACATGATGGTAGAACGAAAAATCCAGATGTTGAAGCTAAAGATGGGGAAATTGGGAGGGGTCTTTCGGTTACTAAATACAGTCCGTTATGGTCCGAGAGGTTTCAATTCATGTCAGCTGTGAAGTTAGGGTCTGCTGCGACTTGTATAAACGTTTTGCCGTTTCATGATTTCGAGGGACTTAGCAAGTATGTTGCTGTTGGGGATGACAGGGGAAGGGTTTATGTGTTCTTAAGGAATGGGGATGTGGTGGTTGAGTTTTATACGGAGCATGAGTCGCCGATTATGGCAATGGTTTCTTACATGTCTGTTTATAAGAATGAGAGTTTCGTTGTCACGGGACATCAAAATGGTGTGATCTCGATGCATAGAGTTTTTGAAAGATTTAATGGGGAAGAGTTGAGTTCACTTGTAATGGAAACTGTTGGTAAATTTGCCGCTGCTGGAAGTGGGGAAGATGGGTTGCCGATAACTATATTGGAAGTTCATCATGTTGGAAGAATGAGGTATATTTTGTCTACAGATCTTAGTGGGAAAATCCAAGTTTTTAGAGAAAATGGATTACTTTACGGTTCTGCCATGCCTAGAAGTAGGCCACTTGTGTTCTTGAAGCAAAGACTTTTGTTCTTGACGGAGACTGGTGCCGGGTCATTGGATCTGCGAAGCATGAAAATTAAGGAATCAGAATGTGAAGGGTTGAATCATTCCCTTGCTAGGAATTATGTCTTTGATGCAACGGAGCGGTCTAAAGCGTATGGTTTTACATCAGATGGTGATTTGATTCATGTTTTATTGTTGGGTGATGTTACAAACTTCAAGTGCAGGGTTAGGTCCAAGAAAAAGCTGGAAATGCATGAGCCTCTTGCATTTCAGGCTATTAAAGGGTACTTGATTATTGTCGATCCAGAAAAGGTTTTCGTGTTTAACATTTCTACCCCACATTATGTTAGGGCTGGTGTGGCACGTCTTCTTTTCTCAGCATCTTTGGATGAGATCAAGTCATCGTTTTTAACTAACCATGTGATGGATACGAATAAAGAGAAAGGTCAAGTGATGCCTGTAATAGCCAGTGACCGTGAAAAGCTCGTTGTTCTTGGACTCGGAGGTGAGTATGTGGGGATATATCGCTCTAACCTTCCAGTTTTGAAAGCGGAATCTAATACGATGCTATGGACCACCCCTGTGTTGTTTTTCATACTTTTCCTATTCGGGGCATGGCAGTTCTTTGCAAAGAAGAAAGAGGCACTTACTTTATGGGGACCTGATGACCCTTTTACCTCGACCTCCGCCTCCACCTCCACATCAGCTACAAATGGTGCACCATTAGTGTCTAACACTGGAGACAGGCCTTTTATAGATTCTTCTTCAAGAAGTTCTGATATGCCGGACCTGAGAAGCAGTGGTCTTCGAAGTCGAAGGTATGCATCTCCTTCTCGATATCCAGCTGCAGCTACCACTTCTTTCAGGCCGAATTCTGCTGATCCCAACCCTAGACCTTCTTCAGTTGATCCCAATTATAGAGCTGCACCTGAGCTAAATTATAGGGTTTCTGCTGATGCCATCTCTAGACCCTCTTCGGTTGATCCCAACTACAGGGCTGCTCCTGAGCTAAATTATAGAGTTTCTGCTGATCCCATCTCTAGACCCTCTTCCGTTGATCCCAATTACAGAGCTGCACCTGCACCTGAGCTAAAGTATAGGATTTCAACCCTTGAACCGCCGCCTGGCTTTTCTAAACGAAGAGAGAGTTTATTTGCCAACACCCAAGTTTCGGATGACAACAGTTGACTCTTACACCCACTTTCCCTTAATTTCTACTTCAATGGAGGGTTCTTTTAAATTCTTCTTGCTGTTCATAAGATATTATGAAGCCATTTGAACCTGCCATGTTGTTTTTCTAGTTTTCGATAACCTAACAAAGAATAAATGCAATATTTTAAAGCTTGATCTTTTCTGAAGGAGACCTATAAAAACGTTTATGTTCTTGTAGCATTTATCTTTATGGCAAAGGGGGGGGATTTCTTTCTATAGAAGTGCCCTGTTTATTGGTTCCTGGTAACCAAATCTTGTGAATATAACTCTGCCAAATGAAAATGGAAATTTGTATTACAAAACTTTCTACTGCCAGCACACCTGATAATAATCCTTACAAAAAGGAGAGAAAAAAAACAATAGTTAAGGTAAATATTCTATAATTTTAATTTGGCAAGTCCTTAGATATATTTTAATGTGATTTTGGAAAACTTTACTCATTAATAATATTATGTTTAGTTAGAACTTTTTGGTCTGATTAAGTGAATTGGAGTTTACTCAGATTGGTTCATGCAGCTATTCTTAAAAGTGATTAACAAGTTGGTTTCTGGATTTCTGTCTGAGATGTGTCGAGAACTTAAATGCAGCAGCGGTAATTGCTATTCGAATCTTTTTGATCCTGTGAATGCAGTTTGTTGGTGCCAATTATGAGTTATATTTGAAGATGGTTTTTTGTCCAGGTTGGTGTTTTTTTTGTCATCTCATTCTGTTACTCTTAACGATGTCCATGCCGGTCGACTGTACCGTGTGTGCTCAAATACTTCAATGGATATGGATATAGAAATATCTTCATTGTCCTCCCAAGTCTGGAAAGTCATTTAACTTTTCACCTTTATGCTGGTCTTCTTGCTTATATGTCCTGTATATAACTGCAAGAGTTCTCCATTCACTTTATGGGAGAGGTAAGGGGGCATCAGAGGAACCATGGGTTCATCATATTAACATGGTCTTAACTGCTTGTAGGCTGCCTTTGTACCGAACAGTGCAGATGGCACAATGGAGTCCCTGAAGAGCACGATTGTAGTAGCTCTGATACCGACACTCGTGGCTCGGACTTGAATTCTCCAAGCTGAGGTCATTCACTAATTCAAAGCCAAGCTTACTGTTTTGGTTTACTTACAGCGGGTGGATGCATGAGCATGCAAGATGTTACCTACAGAATTTTTTCTGATAGATTAGAGTAGCAAACTTTGATCTCCATTCTCAACCCTGTAAGGCAAGCTGATTGACCCTTAACGTTTCTTTTCCTGAACAAAACCCTTTTTCAGACAAGCATTATTATGTAAGCTCTTTGAAAACAACCCCTTGCTTGCTAGGGGACACGGCGGCTGTTCCTTGCTCTTATATGTACATATTCATAAAGAACAACCCCTTGCTTTCTGATCAAGATTGTGGTGGGGGGAATCTCAGGAGAAGGAAGGAAGGAAGTTCCTGCAGATGGGGAATCCTAAGTCGGGTCGTCTTTGGTGAAAAAACTAAAATCCATAATTTGAAGAAGAGATGGTGATTCCATTTTATGATTTTTTAAATCTTTTTATATCAAATTGATTAATGGCATTTAAAATTTTAAAATCAAAATCTATCTGGATCGTCCATTTGAGTAGGGCCAAGATTTGGTGAAATCATGCAGCGTCCATACCGCGGTGGACGTAAGTGTTTACGTAAGTGTTTAACGAGTTAAGTAGTTTGTGAATTGATTGAATTTATATGATCAAAATTTAAATTTAAATTTGACTCGAGATCTTAACAAGTTGAATTGAGAAAACTCTAACTAGATTTGATAAGTTTATGAACAGTTCGTAAATTTTTATAAATATATTTTTAGTAATTATTTTAAAATTATTTCATTCAAAAAATAGTCTAATATTATTAGTTTAAAATTTAGACTTTAAGAGTATTTTATACACTATTTTAATATTTTTTGGTTAAATTTATTAATTTATATTAATATTAATCCTATATGGTATTATTAAATTTTATTTTTAGTTAAACAATAACGTAAACATTTTCATAAGTTTAACAAGTAACAAGTCAAGCGTAACGAGCAACGAGTCGAGTTGAACAACAAAATATTTTAACGAGTTTAATGAATAACAAGTAAAATTAAATAATAATTTTTAATAAATATAAATTAAATATTATCTAAATTATAATCAACTCGATCGATAAACATCTTATAAACAACCATAGCGGCTAACCGCAGTGCGGCTTTGGTCGCGTCAACTATCAAACCAAAGCTAAAAAAAACACGCATGTTGCCAACGCAACGCATGCTGAAATCGGATCTCTTATCATTTTGCAAAAGCCGGTGCCCTTTGCTAACTTAACTTTAAAAATTGTACCTCATTTTTTCCAACTTCCAACCAATAAATTAAATTAATTAATTATTTTAATCAATTGTGATCATTAATATTTTTAAAATTGATTAGAGTCAGACTCAACTTTAAATAATAAATTACTTTTTATTAAAATAATCAAATTCAAATTATATATATCATTTTTATAATATTTTTCACTAAAATTGAATTGTAAATTATCGTTTATAATACTCTTTCAATAAAAAAAATAAGTTGTACAATAAAATTGAATTATATTCTTATCGCCCTACTGTCTTTAGTTTCATTATAGTAAAAATTACAGATTTGAAAATTAAAAAATCTCCAACAATATTAAGAAAATTTTTTCCGTGATTATGATTAACCGTAAAATTGAAAATCGAAACAATCTAAAATATTATAGTTTATAAATTTATAAATCGTGATTAACAACGGTTAACATAACTAAAACAAATTTAATTTTTAATTATTTTTTAATAATTTTTATAATATAAAAATATATTTTTACAAAATATTATAGATGTAGTTTTTTACTTAAAAATAAAATTTTTAAAAAGTATTTATAAAAAATATAATTTAAATTATTTATCTCTTAATGTTTAAAGATCATAAAATAAAATTATTTTGTTAAGATAAAATATAAATTTTTAAAAATTAATATTAATATATAAAATAATTTATCTAATTAAATCGAAACCAAATCAAATACGCCCGAGATTGGGTTGAGTTTGAAAAGTCCAAAATCTCTGCCTTGCAGTACCATGGAAATTTTTTTTTTCTAGGGGGTACAATTGACTTTTGGAACACACTCTCAAAATGGATCACAAAATAGTATGCAAACGACAAGCACCGCCTACTCATAACTTCTCCCGACAAATTCAGAAAGCCGGAAAGAATGACACGTGGATGGTCAGATGCGAAACACCAAGTGGAAGGGTAGATGAGCTTAACCTTGGTCTAATTCCTAATTCAGTCCCTTTATTATGCTAAATTTTATAATTTAGATACAATAGTTTTTATAGTGGACTTTTATAATTTTATTAGCAGATTTAAATTGATAATGCTGTTAATTTATACCATTAAAGTGATCATATAGTGTTTTATTGTTATTCAGTCACTCAGTTTTTATAACTTTATTAGCGGATTAAAATTAATAATGTTGTTAATTTAGGCCATTGAAAATTAAAAGTGATTACATATATTTTTTTATTGTTAGCTTAAATTATAAAAAAATATCTGTAAATTTTTTAAAAATAATATTTTAATCACCGGATTTTAAAAACTTTCAATAAATTCATTAAACTTTTATTTTAATTTTATATTATTGTCGTTTGTTGTTATTAAAAAAATTTAACGTTACACATTATTTTTTTAAATTATAATTTAATTTAATATTTTTAAAGTTATACTTTTATAATTTTATTATTTAGTTGAATTTTCAAAATAGTTTATAAAAATTCAGTAGCATTTGTTAAAAAAAAGTTTATAAAAGTTTTATTATATTAGTTTAAAAGTAACAAGAAGTAATGACTGTGCGGAGCTAAAATTTAGGGATGTTTAAAAATATTCGATTTGGTCAATTCGATTTAATTATTCATTGATTCAATCTAAAAATTAGGATATTCGATCTGGTTTTTATTTTTGGACCAGATATCTGATCTGTTTTTTATTTTTGGATCGGATACAAACTACATTATTTTAAATTTTGGATTATCCAAAAATCCAAAAAATAAATTTTTATTAATATTAATCTTTTTATATTCAACAATTTAGCACTTGTTATATTCAAAAATTTTAAAAATTAAAACTTTTATAAATGTGAATCTTGTTGTATTTAATAATTTATTGTTTATTATATTTAAAATTTGAAATTTTTCATGAATACAACCTTCAAATTCGAAAAATTAATTTAATCAAATTATATTTTTGGATAATTGAATATTCGACTATCCGATCCGAATGTTTGATATCTAAATATGTGAATATCCACTTTTTGATCGGATATATATCAACATATCATCGATCCGTAAATCCGAATATTCAAAAAATCGGATCCGATCTGATCTGATATTCAAAAATGAACACCCCTATTAAAATTAAACGTTAAAAAATATTAAAATTTTAAATTTAAAAAACATGAATGACATAAATTTTTATCTAATTAATATTTAAATAAATATTATTATACTAAAATTTTTAAGAGGATTCCGTCATTGTGCTGTCTATTTAACCTACTAATATTAATATAAAAATTTATATGATTGTAAATTAGAATATAAATAGTAAAATATCAAACTTAATCATATTATAGATAGTAAAAGTATAATTATAGCATTTATAATCGAATCTGGCATAGCTTTAACTATTTGTAATTAATTTTGTATTTTTTTAGTTAATTTAAGCTTTTTCTCAATTTTTTCTTCTTAATTTACTTGCTTCTCTTCAATGTCTATTCTTCACTTTTTGTTCAGACCATGAAACCGCCTTATGAGACCTCGTGCTCTGTCCTTTTACTTAAATCGTGGGTTTTCAGTTCAGTTTTGCTTCTTGTTTGTATTCAAACGAAAGATATCACGCTTAGAAATTCGTCTTGTTCCTCACTTTCCATTCGTTTTCCTCGTGAATAGTGGGTAACAATCATTCAGTTTGAAAATCAAGTCAAATTTGCGGTGGATTGTTGGATTATCGAAAACCCAAAACTCAGTTTCTTTCAACTAAAACTGGGTTCCATTTCTTTGAGCTGAAAACATGGGGGAGCTTCAGAACTCGTCAGCAATGGCTGTTTCTACTGGTTCCGGTGAAGCGAGTGTGTCTTCTTCGGGAGGACGGACACCGAAGAAGAAAAGAAATCTTCCTGGGATGCCAGGTAAGTTATAAGAACACGCAAAACTCCACTCTTTTTTAAAATCTTCATAGTTTAATTCTAAATTTCATTGATTTGTTCAGATCCAGAAGCCGAGGTAATAGCCTTATCTCCAAAAACCCTACTAGCTACCAACCGTTTCGTTTGCGAGATCTGCCAAAAGGGGTTCCAACGCGACCAAAACCTTCAACTCCACCGCCGTGGTCATAACTTACCGTGGAAGCTCCAGCAAAGAACAACCGGGAAAGAGATAAGAAAGCGAGTCTATGTTTGCCCGGTGCCGAGCTGCGTACACCACGACCCGACTCGAGCCTTGGGTGATCTCACCGGTATCAAGAAACACTTTTGCAGGAAACATGGTGAAAAGAAATGGAAATGCGAGCGGTGCTCTAAAACGTACGCCGTTAAGTCCGATTGGAAGGCCCACATGAAGACGTGTGGCACCCGAGAGTATAAATGCGTTTGTGGCAACGCTTTTTCCAGGTAAAGACAAACTCGTCGATACGTAATAATTTCCGTTTCGTAGCTGTTGACGATGATGTTTCTTGAAGGAGGGATAGTTTCTTTACGCATAGAGCTTTCTGCGATGCGTTGGCCGAGGAAACCGCGAGGGCTGGAGCAGGAGCAGCAACTGAGCCGCCGCCTCCACCACAGCCTTTAGCACCGGCACAATCTTCAATCTTTCAGCCAGCAGCAGCACCCTCAGAGGGCACAGCATCCCTCTCTCTTTCCTCTGCGCTCTACCTCTCCAACAATGGCTCCTCCATCTTGACCGGACCAGTCATTTCGGCTACTGCATTGCTCCAGAAAGCTGCCCAAATGGGTGCAGCAGCGGCATCGAGCCCTTCACTATTTCGTGGGCTAGGCTTTGCAGTCTCACCCTCTGTTGGCCAACATCCGAATGTTAAGTCAGAAAGCAATTCAATGTCGATAGCAGGTATTGGCCTCGGCCTCCCCTTGATAAGCTCATCCCCGCAGTTGGAGAAGAAGCCTACGACACTTGATTTTCTAGGTCTAGGCATGGGGGACGGTGGAACTTCCTCTAGAGGATTATCTGCTTTGCTCAATTCATTTGGAGGCGGGTCCGGTGTCGAAGCAGCTTCAACCACCACATCATACGGTGGCGCCGGTGGGAGTTGGAATAGAGAAACGTGGGAAGGGGCAGCCGAGAGAAAAGCCCATGGTTAAATCTTGGACACAGGTGCTTTGTAAGTGGGATAAAGATCTTGTTTTTTTTTTTTTTTTAAGTTAGTTTGCTCTTGTTTGTAATAGAAAATCTTGGAGGTATCCTGGTTGTAAGTATCGTATATGGTACATTGCGTATAGTTTTGATCCTAAACTCATAAAATAATTGGTTTTCATTTCATTTAATTTCAATACGGTACATCATTTAAAACACGTGGCAAAGCCGATTAGAGTTTTAGTATAGAGGGGAAGTCCGAAAGTGATTGAAACATGAGGGTGCAGTCAGATTTAGGACAAGGTTTTAAATGGTGGTCAAAAATGGGTCGGCGGCTCAGCCTGCCCAGGCATTTGTAGGTGACATTTCAAAACTGTGGAACCACCTTCGGCTAAGCTTGAGTATTCGAGCTGCCAACCCACGGCTCCATTCCTTCGTCTATATCCTGCCGGGCCCGTAGAGTTTCAGGTGGGGGTAGGATTGGAAAAAACGATAAAATTGGTCGGAATCTGATTTAATAAAATAAATTAATTGTTAGGAAAGTCAGGAAATACATAAATATTTAAAAAATTTTATTCTAATAATTTATTAACCGTTGGATAACTGCCTAGGTGGGTTTAAAAACAACTTAATTTAAGGTTAAAATGATAAATTTTAAAATTTTATCGTAGAATAATATATATTTAACATTTTAGATTTTTAGATTTATTTTTTCAATAAATTTTAAAATTTGTTCCAAAATGTTATATATATTGTTTTAACATAAAATATTATATATATTTAATATTTTATAATAGTTTAATAAGTTTAATGATTGTTTTATAATTTTCTAAAGTTTAATGGTTAAGAAGATTATTTTAGAATAGTTTAATGGTTATTTGAATAATTTACACAAAATATTATAATAAATTTTGATTAACTTGAAAACCTTTAAAATAAAGCCAACTTTTAAGGTTTGGTTAATTTTTTTGATTTAATTAGCGGTTAAAATAAAAAAAAATCAATTAATAAATTTTAGATAATTTAATTCAATCAACTAACTATATAGACCAAATATATATCCTTATATTTAAATTTCTAAATTTTAAATCGAGTTATTAAGCATAAAATTAAAACAATCATTAAACTTATTAAACTATTATAAGTCCGTAATAACTACTCACCCACTAATTACATGTAGAAAGAGGTGATGATTCGGTTTTAAAAAACTAAAATAGACAAATCTAAATGGATGAGACCATGGATAAGGTGGCGAAACGATTCCATGTAATATTTTTTCTTAATAAGGAAAGAGTAGGATTCGAATAATAGACAAGATACGTCAATAGTCGATACAACTTAACCATTTAAATAAATATTATATGCAGGGGTTTATAATTTTGTCATTTTGACTCTCATTCTTTTCTAAGGATAAATTTAACCCTTAATCTATATTTTTAACAAATAATTTATTTTTTACTAACATAATGACTAGACCGTTAAAAATTTAATGATACTAACATGTCATATATGTGATAATATATTTTAAATAACATGACATCTAACCTCATCCTATATACATATAACATGTCATTATCGTTAAATTTTTTACGATAATGATAAATATATACATTTGTTTGGATGTAATTCATTTTTTAAAATTCATTTTGAAAAATTGTGTAAATCATTTTTAAATGAAATGACTTTTGTAATTCATTTTTTGATGTTTAGTAAATTTTACTGAAAATAATTTTAAAATTTATTTTTAATGAAACAAACAAGATTTTACATTAAAAATTTATTTATTTTATTGAGGTAATTTTATTGTTTTTAAAAATTATTTTTTACAAAGACTTACACTAATATATATTCAACCTAATAACCAATTATAAATTATAAAGATTTACGTCGATGTAAGCCGTTATAATTTTTTCCTTCGTCCAAATGCCCTTACAAGAATTAGGGCATTGAACAAAATCTGGAAAGAAAATGCATCCCAAAATTATTAGTAACTTATTAGTAGTGTTGTATCAAATTGTTGACAACAATAAAAAAAAATCAATTTTATGGCTCATTTTCTAAACAAATATTTTTAGATTTGATCTTATTTTAAAAGTTTAAAAATATTAAAAAAGAAATCTAAAATAAAACCCACTATAATTAGAATGAAATATTAAAATATAAAATAAATTAAAACAATGAATCACGGGTTAGGAAGGAAAACAAATTAAAATATAAATATAAATAAATATTAAAATAAAAATAAACGTTAAAATATTAAAATAAATATAAATATTAAAATAAAAATAAAAATATAATTAGAATAAAATATTAAAATATAAATAAATTAAAATATTTCTTCATTTATAAAAAAAAAAACAACTTATCGTGAATAAATGGATAAATCATTTTATATAGAAACAATAATTTTTTCGTTGACTGTAATTAATTTTTCGACTTTTTTATTTTTCATAAACCAAACAACAAAAAAACTTAAGAAAATATTATCCATAAAATCATTTACCGAAGATAATCCCATCAGCCCCTAGTCAATTAAATGATAAATAAATGCGCCTAATTTACAATTATTAATAATTACTAAAATTTACCCCAAAAAATACGAGAAATTATTACATAAACCCTTTTCACCACCTAAGATATAGTCCCAACCAATTAAAATAAGACACGTAAAATATTTTTTTCATATTATATTTACATATAAGCATCATCTAAATCATTTACTTTAATGTATTTAATTTAAAAATAAAAAATATATTACAAAAGATTTTTTATGTTATCTTCCTCTTTATTGTTTAATTTTTTTAATTAACAAATCCTAAACCCTAACCCTAATTCCTAAACCTTAAACCCTAATTCTAAACCCTAAACCCTAACACCAACATTAACCTTAAACCCTAAACCTAAACATAAACCATAACCCTAACAATAACAATAACACATAACCCTAACCCTTAAACCTAAACCACATAAACCCTAAACCTAAACCACATAAATCCTAAACCACTAATCCTTAACCCTAAACTCTAAATCTTAAACCCCAAATCTATATAAAAAATTAATTAGGAAAATTTTAAAGAAAAAAGAGAAAGATGACACAAAAAAATTTTAATAAGATTTTTTTCTTTTTTAAATCAAAGACATTAAGTTAGATGATTTGACCAATGCTTATGTGTAAATATAATATGAAAAAAATATATTATCAGTTTTAATTTAATTGGTTGAGACCATATCCTAAGTGGTGAAAAGGGTTCATGTAATAATTTTTTCAAAAATACTAAATTAAAAAAAAAATAAAAAAGTCCATTGTCGTTATGTTTGGAATTTTGTATTCAGATAATCCAGTTCCTCTCAGCACGCCAATACAGTAAGAAAGTCAAGGCATCTTAAACAACCGTTGGATTATTTCTTTCGTAAGCTTGATCAAAATCAAGAGTCCAATTCCATCTTTCTTACAAAGGTGGTGAAGCACTAAATATAACCTCCTCCGTGTTCTTTGTGAAACCCAGAGCGATGACTAAGCTGTCTAAAAATGGAGATATTATACGATGAATCTTGTTCACCACGTTATCTATGGTCTAAACAATCAGGACCGTAGATCTTTAAATAACCACTTAATAACTACTATGCACTAAATTCATATAAGAAAGAGGTGATGATTCACTTGAAAAAAATTTAAGATCAACGGTCTTGATTACTTGGGATCATGGATGACGTGGTGAACAGGGTTGACTGTATAATTTTTCCTAAAAATGACTTAAATTTGTCAGCTACTCTGTTTGTTGATGCAATAAATTAAGCCAACGCCACTCCTATCTCTTCTTCTCTCTGTTTCAGTGTTGCAGTGAGGATATGGCGGGGCGTAGGGACAAAGCGCAGTCGTCTCGTGGATCTCGAATTGCCATAGCCATTGTTATCGGAGTTCTTCTTGGCTGTGTCATCGCTTTCTTTTTCCCCCACGGCCTCATCAATCCCGCTGCCTCTGTTCAAACCCGTCGAATTGGCAAATCAAATGTCCAGGTTCACTTCTGATAAACCCTCGAAACTAACTTTAGATTTTGTTCATCGTCGTGAAAGATTTCATTGATTAATGGTTAATGAGTTCAGTCTGAAGGGGATTGAGTTGACTTTGGAATTAATGAGTGTTCTTAGCGGTGTTGACTCTTTCTTTTTGTTTTTTTGGGTGTTCAAAGAAGCTAAATTATATAAATTAATTTGATCTCTCTTACTGGAAATTTTACTTAGAACTAGATAAAACTTCTTTGGTGTAGCTGCATTGGAATTGATTAGCTCTAGCCTCTAGTTCTACTACAGATAGCACACAGTAGTGATAAATCTTTGAAGGATGTTTTTTTAACCCATTTTATAGAGGTTTACTTGCAGTTGCAGTTGCAGTTGCTGGCTTCCATTTCCCTTGGTAATGGTACCCTGTAGGCTTTATCCGTCTGTTTTTGCTTTGAATGAGCTTAGTTTGTCTACCTTTTGTTGCTTATAAAATGGTCAATGCACGTTGCAAGCTTTGATTTATAAGCATATGGTTATGGTATGCACTTAATAGTGATTTGTAAAGGATTATGAGCTTTCTTATTATTATGGGTTGTCCCAATGTTGCGAAGTTAGTATCATTTCCTCTCTCCCTCCATGTTTGATGGATAGTTCTGCTATTTTGTGTTATTTTTTAGATTGGTTCTTCATCGTGTGAGTCCTCTGAGCGGAGTAAGATGCTTAAGTCTGAAATAGTATCACTATCAGAGAAGAATTCTGAATTAAAGAAGCAAGTCAGGGATTTGACGGAAAAGTTGCATCTGGCCGAACAAGGAAAAGATAATGCACAGAAGCAGTTTCTGGTTTTGGGTGAGCAACATAAGGCTGGACCTTTTGGTACTGTCAAAGCATTGCGGACTAACCCGACTGTTGTCCCTGATGAATCTGTGAACCAAAGATTGGCTAAGATCTTGGAGAAGGTTGCTGTTCAGAAAGAGATTATGGTTGTGCTTGCCAATTCAAATGTGAAAGATATGTTGGAGGTTCAGGTTTCTAGCATCAAGAGAGTTGGTATACTGAATTACCTAGTTGTAGCTTTAGATGGCAATATTGAAGAGTTCTGCAAATCAAATGATGTCCCGGTGTACAAGAGGGATCCAGATTCGGGTATTGATGCTGTTGGGAGAACAGGAGACAATCATGCTGTTTCTGGATTGAAGTTCCACATCTTAAGGGAGTTTTTGCAACTGGGTTACAGCGTGCTTCTATCGGACGTTGATATAATATACGTACAAAATCCATTCAACCATCTTTATCGGGATTCCGATGTAGAGTCCATGACTGATGGTCACGATAACATGACTGCTTACGGATATAATGATGTTTTTGATGAACCTGCTATGGGGTGGGCACGTTATGCTCATACAATGAGAATATGGGTTTATAACTCTGGTTTCTTTTTTATAAGGCCTACAATCCCTTCGATCGAGCTTTTAGACCGGGTGGCTGATAGGCTAGCTCGGCAACCAAACTCATGGGACCAAGCTGTTTTCAATGAGGAACTCTTTTTCCCATCACATCCTGGCTATGATGGGCTTCATGCTGCCAAGAGAACTATGGATTTCTACATGTTCATGAATAGTAAGGTCCTCTTTAAGACGATCAGGAAAGATGCTAAACTGAAGAAGTTAAAGCCAGTAATTGTTCATGTAAATTACCACCCGGATAAACTTGAAAGAATGAAAGCAGTGGTAGAGTTCTACGTTAACGGTAAGCAAGATGCATTGAATCCATTCCCAGATGGTTCCGAGTGATAGGAACAGACTACTGAGGATCCTATGGACGATGGATGGGCTCATTGGTTCAGTTGTTGTGAATGTCCTCTTTAACTTTTGCTTTGTATTACTGGTGTAACCATTTTTCAAAACCTCTACAAGCACTTAAATTAGTACTCTTGTGCTGCATTATGCATGCTGAACAAGTTCTATTAGGGTTTTGGTTGGCTTTCATGATAAAGATATTACGGCATCGTCTGCATATTACCCTCCTCTAAATTGGTAAGATAAGTACAAGAAGGATATTGCCTAGTGTCCAAAAGAAGAGAATAATCGGTTGTTGGTTTTTAGCACAGTGGATCTGTGCTTCAATGGCTCAAACCATCCATTATTATAGAAGACAACCTGGGTGTATAACGAGTGCATTTTGTGAGTTGTTCGAACTTGATTCGGTTAAAATCTATAGACACTCTATTCGAGTTGATTTGATTTGAATTCAAACTTGACTCCAAACACATGGTTGATAGTTGTATTTTCATCCAAGAAAGAATTTCAGATGGACCCTTTGCCAATTCAGATGTAAGCTGAGAACCAATTCTAGACTAGAAGTTGGATAAACTTTGATGCTAAATCACCATCATTTGGAAGGCGAAATTAACAACGCAGAAGAGGGGAATAACAATAACAGTGTTGGAAAATGAACTCAGAATCAACCTCGGATCACAAAAAATTAAGAATTAATGGCCGCCATAATAATGTTATATAAAATTCTTCACTCAAGGAAAAAGACAAAACCTACAATTCTTCTCCATAAAACAAATCAACCAAAGCTTAAAGCCTTTGTGGCTTCAAATCTTTTCCTTAAACACCCAACTTTGTCTTCTTCTTCTACTTCTTCTCCTTCCCTTTGAACTTTCTCTTTCAAAACAGTTTTTCATATCTTTCATCTACGGAAAACATTCTCACTTCCCTCTGCAAATTTGACCCCTTTCGACGTCGAATATGAAGAGATTTTCCCACAGAGAGAGTGTTCTTTTAGGATACAGTCCGCCCAAGACACCAGTTACAGACTCGGATATAGACTTCAACGATGTCTTTGGAGGTCCGCCGAGGTCATCGGTTCAAGAGACACGGCACCATTTCAGTGAAGACATGGATCCTTATTCATCAACGTCGTTTTCTGCATCAACTGAAAAGCCTGTGTTCGGGGAAGAAGGGATGAACCGGAGGAGACAGTCGAGAAGTGATTTCTATGATGATATTTTTGGAGGGAATGATCGGCGGTTGAGTTCTTCTCCGAGGAAGTACGAAATGAAGGACCCTTTTGGACTAAGTTCGCAGTTATCAAGCCTGGGTAGGTCGCCGCCAACGGCCGAGCCTTTTGCTACTTCATTGCCTACTCGATTCAGGTTCTACTTTCGACTTCATTTGTTTTATATTGCTGCATGGGGGTGGGAAAAAAATTGAATACCCGGTTTCGGTCCCGACCCGGTAAGTCCCGCTAAATTTTACTATTTGATATTGAAGGTAAGATCGGACTGAAACCAAAATTTAGATCTGATATAACTAGAATTAAATCTTGATTTTTTAGATTCGGTATCAGGTGGGTATCTAATAAGATCGAGATTAATATCAAATATCCATTATTGATTTTTTTTTAATATCAAACTTTTTCTTTATGCATGAATATTATGAGTATGACTAGTTTTAAAGCCTATAATATTTTAATTTTATTATTTAATATTATTATTGGTGGTTGTAATTTTTCTCTAATTAATTTTTTTAAAAAAAATAAACCAATTGACTGAGTATCTGATATTAAAACCGATTTTCACCAATAAAAGAATTATTTTTTAAAAATTTAAGACCCAATTTAATCAAAACTGATTTTAATTTTTAACGATAATTAATAATTTTGTTCAAATTAATCAGTACCCGATTTTACTCACCCCTATAGCAGCCTAAAAAAGCTTAACGGGACCGTAATATAATAATTTTGACGCCGTTTAAAATTGCAATGTCTATAATTATTTTATTTGCAATAATTTATTTAACATATATTATATGTTGTATTTTATATTACTAAAATATGATTGACCCAGTGATAAACACACGCCACTTGTATTTTAGTTATACGTAATTATCTTATTGGAAGAAGAAAATTAATTAATTAAATTAAATTAAAATAAAATAATTACAAACTTCTGATAAGGTAATAACGCTATTTAATTAACTAATTAATTTATTTTTATTAAATTAAATCTAAAAATATTTTCCAATTTATTATATCAAAGTATCTCACACTTATTTTTTCCGCCTTTAAATCCCCAGCCTTCTGAACAAAGGAATGGAGCTCCCCACATTTGTCTCTCCCACTCTTACCACATCTAGAAACAAGGATGGATCTTCCGATGGCTCAAGTTCTCCTCTATCGAGATGCTCAGGCAAAGACAAAAATGATTCCCATTCATCGTGTCGATTCAGTACTTTGTCTCGAGAATCATCTACCGGCAAAGAAACTGAAGATTCAATAATCTTGACCAAGAACGATGAAACAGAATCGACAACCGGCGGCCGCTTTCACTTCCCAGTTTATAAACAAGAAGGCAAAGGAAAGGTAGCGTTAGTCATTAGGGGAAGTGGTAGATTCGAAGAAAGAGATAAACTGCAGAGATGCTCAAGTGCTAAGGGATGGATATCATGTGAAAGTAGAGCAATGGAATCAAAACCAGAATTGGATTCAAGAAATGGAGATGGAGAAAGGGTTCCATCTCCCAAGCCCGAACCTGAAATCAATCGTTCACTTTCTCAGAATGGTTTGTGTGATAAACAAGAGAATGAAAATAGAAAGGCTCACCATCAAACTTTGAAAATGCTTTTCCATATGGATGAACATTACGAACGAGGTCTGTAGTACTATTCGATTCGGATTCGGATTAGAATTGATGGTCTAATCATACTTTTATGATATGATCCTGTGCTTATGTGCTATTTCTTATATGCTGTTTTCTTCTGTATTGTGCAGGCAATGATGGGACAAAAGGCATCTCTGGAAAGAGTAGGAAGAAGTTGTATGAAATTCTAGACGATGAAAATGTCAAGAAACCGGATGCTACAAACAGTGCTACTTCCAACATGGAAGCCAGTATAACAAGAGTAAAAGGTTCCCCTAGGAACTCTGGGGATAATGGGAAAGGCGGAGTTAGAGGGAAGGTGAAAGATTTCATTAAAATCTTCAACCAGGATGCTTCACCAAAGCCGAAACCGTCCACCGTCCACGAGAGTCATAACTCTAGACGGTCGGAAAGACATAGGATCAAACCGGAGTATGAACTGAATGATGGTATGATTGAAACGGAGCCTGACATGCAAGAGCAGAAATCATCTCCCGAAGTTACTATTGTGAATCATATGTTTAATGGTGCAGCTGAAAAGAACACTAATATCTCAGTAACAGATCCTGGTTAGTTTCTCTAGTGTTCTACTAGTTCAAGTATGCTGGTTTTGGAGATTTCTCTCCGACATGCAAATTTCACTCAATGTTTACCATTTCCTTCTGTTATTTGTGTTGGCATCACTTTCTATTCTAATGGCTTCAACAATATCATTGAAGATCCAACAGACTCAGTCGACGACAACTTCATGGTATGGTTTCGGTTTACATCTATTTGTACTATTCCTATAGGATAGTTGATGTTCAATGTTATGTACCCTATCCTAATTATGATACCACATCAACATGCTTATTGACAGATAGAAGACTTGACACCGGAAGAGAAAAACTTCCCAGATTTGGACATCGACCCAGAAGAAATCAAGGTAATACATTATAGACCACACTAGATGCTGTCATAACCATATGCAAAAACACCTACTTTGCTTCACATTTTTCAGCTGGTTACTTCATTTAATGCAGGCCATTGATGCTAAAATACAGAAATGGTCAAGTGGGAAAGAAGGAAATATCCGTTCATTGTTGTCAACCTTACAATATGTGAGTATTAATGGTAATCTCCAAGATCATGCAGGCCAGTTAGACTTGTCAATTGACAATTGGTCTGGTGATATCGGTTTTGGGTCGGATCAATTTCGGTCATTAACGGAATGTAACAAATTACCCTTTTCTGATTTTGAGGCAAATGTAAAGAACTTTCCTTTGTCATGTGTAGGTCCTTTGGCCTAATAGTGGTTGGAAGCCGGTGCCTCTGGTGGACATAATTGAAGGGCCTGCAGTGAAAAGATCATATCAAAAGGCTCTACTGTGTCTGCATCCAGATAAACTACAGCAGAAGGGTGCTGCCTCAGATATAAAATACATTGCAGAAAGAGTCTTTGATGTTCTGCAGGTAATGCATGTTTTCCCCTGTTGGTAGAAATCATTGCTATAACACCTGAATGAGTCTTTTACGTGTATTCTAAAAAAATAATATTTTCATTGGTCAAATTATGATTTTGGTCTTTCTATTATGTTCAAAAATGGGATTTAGTCCCTGTAAACATGGCATAATTTGATTCTCTACTCTAATTGTTTTGTCATTAGAGTAAGATATCATATTGCTACACTGATATACCTACCTGTTTGGAACCTCAGGGTGCATGGACTCATTTCAACTCGTTTGGCTCGGTGTGATTTCTGTACAGTTTAAATTCATCTTGTTTCTCCACACACATACTGTTTCTTTATATGTTTGAACGTACTTGTATTCTAAATGTAGTATACGTTTATACTTCGTATTGTATAAATTTTATGTTGATTTTGAATTGTTTCTTGTGTATTAGTCATAGTCAAAACTACAGAAAACTTCCTCTGCTGTTAAGCTCGGATCAAATCAAACATAGTCTTACTAATTAAGTGATTATTTTGTAATTTTTTATAACAAGATGATTAAATTAAAAAAAAAGTAATTTATAGTCCGTCTGCATATTTATCCATATGTTTTAGGGTGTTTGAAGGAAGGTGGAATAAAAAGAATAGGAAGGTGAAAAGGGGTTGGTCAAGTCTTCATGTTGTTTCTACCTATCCGTCTATTTTGTACGAATTTAACATGCAACATATCTAAGATGTAATTAAAAATATTAATTTTTAATATTTAAAAATTTAAAATATTATATTTTTAGTAATATTTTAGGTTGATCTTTGTAATATTTTTGTGACATACATTTATTTATTTAATCTTATTTATTTATTTTTTTACTTTGATAATTAATTAATTCTAACTATAAAAAGAAGATATTTATTAGTTTAAGTATTTAGACTCAATAGATATTGAATTAATTTATATTATCTAAAGATAAATTTTAATTTAAATAAAATTGAAAAAATCATAACATTATATTTAATTGTTTGTATAAAAATAATTTTGAATTAACACCATAATCAAATATATTTTTCAAATATAAAACCATCCTTATTGTTTTAATAATTAATTAACTCAAGCACATTAAATATTAAAACCCATTTAATTAAAATTTATTTATATTCAACTAATTAAAATTTTAATAATTTTATCAGTTAAAAGCAATGTATGGTTTAAAACCGATTTCGAACATTATGAAATACTAAACATTTCCCACATGTAACTAATTTTTAAACACAATAAAAATTTTAATTTTATGATATTTGGTCTATCTTATCTAAGTGATCGACGACAACTCCAAATTTTATTCTCAAAACACGATTCGAGAAAAAAAAAACTAAATCAAAGTTTACAACATAATTGCAAATTGCAATTCAAGTTAAATAAGCAAGGAGAAACCACACCTAAGGTTTATAAAAATGCCGGTGCAAACTAAGAAACTTAACTGAGACTCGATATTGATCGAGAGCAAGGCCAAGACAGTATCAATCGTCTTTCTGATGAAGAACACTAGGCGGGTGATTATTACCATTGAGAGCAGCATGATATATTCGCTTCTCAGCTAGTCCGATATCCGACAGTATCAAGTTACCCTGCAGACACAAAATTATCCAGAAAGCAAGACCCCCATTAACATGCATGAACAACGATGATTCAAGTCAGATTACTATGGAGATTGAAGACATGAAGGTTTTTCTAGTGCCTACTGGTGACTATATGGCACAAAAAATACAATAGTGCTCTAAGCCAGTGCATCAGAACTCTAGAATGATCAAAATATGGTATCTTCTAACCGTCGACAGAGTTAAAGTTTGGTACATGCATACCTCGGTGGCCATCAATCTTCGGACATTATTAGCATATTGCTTTGAGTCATCCTTCTCTTGCTGTGAGGGGTAGTAGATAGGTAAGTGTGTCACTTCCATGTGGTTTACAAATTGACACAGAAGAAGAACAATATGCCGTACCTACGGGGGAACAATACAGGGTATTAGCATCAGCCAGAAAAATGGGGTACGACCAAAATACGTATCATAAAAAGGTATTCACAGAAACTTCAATGTCTTCTTGCAGGAAGAAATAAATCATAATACAGGGTATAAGAACTTAAGAAGAAAATTGTTGTCTTCACTCATGCTTTTGAATATAAGTAAAACTAGCACAGATATCAACTATACTAAACAAATGGTTCATATTATAAGATGCCCAACAGAAAGTAGGACCACCACCTCATAACGGCACAAAAAACGAAGTATCCCATGTATGTATAAACATTTTCGATATCCAATGACCAGATGTATGACACAGCTACTTAACTCAGGAACGTATAAATTTTACAGTCATTTTGAATTTGCTTAAGAAATACTCACCCCTGTTATTGTGTCCCAGGCAGGACTAAATCTTTGGTATGGGTACCTTAATATAACAGGCACCACGGGTGCTCCAGCCAAAAATGCACCAGTCTTGAATGGGAGAAGGTAATCCCCATTTGTAGTTGTTCCTTCTGTTGTCAAGATGAATATGAATCAAACTACTGTTACTCATCGGGAACTTAAAGAAATAGGAAAACCTTAGGCAACCATGAAACATCAGAGCTTCATGAACTCAAGCGTACACACACTAATATTATTTGGGTACATCATGCACCATAAACTAACCATGTCACCATGTGATAAATGTATATAGTGGGTTTGTACCCAAAAATGTATAAAGTCGATCAAAATTATGATTAACCTGGAAAGAGCAACATCATTGGTGCAGATTTATTTTGATGAGCTTCATGAACTCTGTCAGTCACAACACCTGAAAGAATGATCATTCATGCGTTTACTTTTGATCAATAGTAAGCGGCGAAGAACATGTTTAGATCGACAGTCATTCTACCTGCAACACCCTTGAAGTCTGATGATTTTGACTCCCGTTGAACATAGACACAACCGAGGCATTTGCTATAACAAACAAGACAAAACATCATTCATCACTCCAAAACATATAATCATAAAAACACATACAAGCAACAGTATTTCAAAAACAAAGAGTTGTTATATTCAGATATATCCATTAAAAAAAAAAAAACATTGCTGCCTGCAGAATAAGCTATGAAGCTAGTAGGTTAAGAACTTAAATGTGAAGTAAAACAAAAACTTTTACCATAACTATAACAAGCTCGAAATAAACTCACCTGATGAGACCAACTAAAGGAATTTTAGCCACAGATCTCTTCAGCAATAAAATCCAAGGGTCCCAATTGACAAAAAAACAAACAAGAAACATGTTAGTTGAGGCAACAAAATTTAGCCCTTTATGGCATAATCAAATTGCAGCAAAGTTAACAGACCTTGGCAACGAAGCTTGGAAAGGAAGAGGACATGTGATATAATATATCTAAATATGATACATGATTAGATACAATTGCCCCAGGTCTTTCCTGCTCTTCTGATAGATGGGTACCCTGTAGAAAAACCAAACACGTAGAGTTCATAAGAGATTAAAAAAGGTTACTTTTTTATGAAAATTTCATTATTCAAGTTTGGGAGTTCACTTAATTGAAGTCAAAGCTGTATAATTGAACATAAGAAAAAAGTTGGCATACCTCATTTTTTGAGTTCTCCTGGGTACTTGCTGAATCTTTATGAGTTTCATTAATCCAATAGAACCCCACCACAAAGAGCAATGACCTAGAGAGGAAGCGACCCGACCGGACAATCGCCGCCCGCCTCCACCCGCCCAAGTGAGCATAATTCTCCTGCTCCTCCTCCAGGTTCGGAGCAGCGAATAGCGTACAGATTCTACAAATCAAATAATATACAACCAAAATAGTCATCCCAAACATGATGCGAAGCGGAAGCAGCGTGACGAGGGCGACCCCAAGCAAAAACTTCTCCTTCAACGGCAGCTCCCCACGTCCCATGACACCGTAGACGTCGTTACGAACATAAGCAGCAAATTTCTTCTCGAGCTCCTGGATGTTGTATTCAGCGGCGGATGAGGAGTCGGGTTTGAGGAGGGGACGGTCGTCTTTGACGGAGACATCATCGTGGGTCGAATGGGGTTGTTGGATCTTCGCCGGCTTCGAATGGCGGTCCTTCAGTTCGGATTCCATACTGGTTCGATAGAAGTACAAACTTGGACAAATCTTTGTATAAAGAAATCTGGGAAGTGATTATTTAAAGAGATAAACAAAGGGTTTGACACAGAATTTGGACTTGAGTAGGGGAGTTAAGTCGACGAATGGAAAACACAGCTTTAGTTAGATCTGAGAGCAGCGCCATGGTTTTGTAAACTCAATTTCTACTTCTTGTCAAACCTTCTTTCTGGCAGCGAAAATAGCGACTCAAATGCCCCAAAATTGATGGATTCTTCTGTACTTAATTTTTTCTGAGAGAGATTTCTAGTTCAAGAAGGTTCCCAGCTTGACTGGTTAAGACTAGAAAATAAAAAAGAAAAAGATGAATGATGATGACGTATAAATGGATAAACGTTTAATTAAATTGAATAACCTAAATATGATTATAATATAATATTTATTTATAAATATTTTTAATTTTTAATATATTTTTTGTTAAAATATTTATTGAGTTTTATTAAATTAAATACTTTTAATTTAATTTGAAGTGTGAAAAATAAATATGCCAATTTGAATTCTAATTAAAATTTTATAGAAAAATAAAATATTAAAAGTTGATTATTAAAACAATCAGTTTAATTAAAAAAATAAATTAATATATAATCATTAATGAATCTAAGATTTACTAATTGCTTTAGTAAATAATAATTATAGATACTTATCTACTTTGTTTTTATACAAATTCAAAATTTAATATTATTATATATTATTTAATTATAATCAATTTTACTGCAAATTTGTAGTTAAATCAGTTTGATCAATCTCCTTCTTCAAGAAGACAAATTGAACAAGTTGACCCTTGATGTAATGAGAAGTTACCTATCATTAGACTATAGGTTTAATTTTATTTTGATTTATTATAAACTTTTTAATTAATATGTTAAATTATTAAAATATTCTTTATCGAATTATTGATCGTTAAGTTTTAATAAATATAATGATATGGTAGTTAAATAAATTTATATAATTATATTTTTAAAATTAAATAATTTATAATAATATTCTTAAAATTAAATTTTTGTTATAGATCAGATTTGATTGATATATATATATATATATATATATATTTCTTTGAATTAAGTCAATGTCGTGTCAATATATATATATAATTTTTTATTCTATTCAATCTTTTAACTTTAATAAGATTCAATTTTTTAACTTTAAGTAAAACAAAATTAATTTTACTTATAAAACATACCACTAAAATAACTACCATTTTATGACACTAAAATAAATAAAATAAAATAAATTATAACTTAAAATTCTAATGGAGATAATAAATTCGAGTTTTATTTTATAAATCTTATGATATAAAGTTATAATATTTTCTATTTAAATATTATATTTGGGCCTCAAACCAAATTCAATCCATAATTTTTTAAATTTAATTAATCTAACAAAAAATTTATAAAATATTTAAAGTCAACAATTAAACTATACACGTATAAATAAATAAAATATTACTACGAAAAAGTTCAATTTAAAACATTTGAATATACGTTCGAATACAATTTCAACCATCACCCACCTGTTTTAAATTCAACTATTCTCTATTTTTATCATTTTCTTTTATTTTTATTTAATTGTTTATTTATTCAATAATTATAAAACTCTTATCCTCCAAAAATTAATTCGCTCAAGACCCAATCCAAACATTTTAATTGCTTGAACATAAAGATTTTTTTTTTTTAATTTTAACTAAAAGTTTTAATGATGTAAAATAAAATCAATTCACTTGACCACCACGCATCCTAAGACCGAATTCCGAAACTCGACTTTCGAGTCATTATAAAAATAATTTTAAAAAATAAAAATTAAATTTAAAAGTTCAAATTACATAATATTTCATTTATATGTAAAGTTTAAATCTAAATTAGAAAATCAAAATATAAAATATAAAATTCTAAAAAATAAAACTAAAGATAAAACATAAAATCGTGTATTCATCTTGAATATGAGATTTTTGAGAATAAAATTTAGAAATTAAAATTAAAATTAAAATAATAAAAAATAAAATATTTTAACTAACTAAAAGTTTTAATGATGTAAAAATAAGAATAGATAATCGAGTCAGGCACAAATATAATCATAAAATTATGGCCCGGGCCTGGCCCATGACCCCAAAATTTAACAGGTCTGGTACCTAATATATTTTTTAAAATGTATGTTTATTTTTTTATCGGGTTAATGGGTCATATATCTTGAGTTGGATAATTTTAAATATCCTTATCGTTGAATCTTTTAAATAAAATTAAAAATATTTATTCTAATATTATAAATAAAAAATAACTTATAAGAGTCATTTCATACTCAATCTATTCAAACTTCTATCCAAATTAATTGAACAAAATGGTTAAAATTAAAAATAATGTTAGTCCAATGTGTCGTTAAAAATTAAAATATGCGATGTGATAGTTAATAAAAATTGATATAATAATATATTTAATTTTTTGTATTTATATATTTAATTAATTAATTAAAATTAAAAAATAATAAATTTAATCTTCCTTATTTACTCACTATATTAATTTGGTTGTATAATATATTAAAAATTATTTAATATTTTGAACAACAAACACCACATATTGATTACTAAAATTAACTGACAAGCAATGCATTATTTATAGTTTTTAAGACAAAATAAAAATCGATTTTGAATAATTTGTAGCGCATGATTAACGAGAATGCACTCATGTGATTACGTGGCCTTCTCCTATTGGTCAATTTCGAATAGTCGGGATTTACAGCGAACTCCAACCAATAAATAAATGCCAGTCTCTCTCATTTGTTGTTTCTCTCACTAAAAAAACAGACGCTGAGTTTTCATTTATTTTCCCTTTCAAAAACTGTGTTTTCTCTCTCCACAAAGTTCCAGAATTTCTCATCAATTTCTCTCTCTTTCTTACGAAAACACCCTATACGTATTCACTGATGCATGATCTTCCTATTCAATGCAATTTTGACCCTTGAGACTTCTGAATTCCCATCGAGTTTTACA
Organism: Abelmoschus esculentus; assembly: GCA_035048815.1. NCBI lineage: Eukaryota > Viridiplantae > Streptophyta > Magnoliopsida > Malvales > Malvaceae > Abelmoschus > Abelmoschus esculentus. Next base: position 3,609,804 of record JAUCBN010000032.1, read on the forward strand.
CCAGCTTGATTTTGACTCACTGAGCTGGTTTCAGGGGAAATTATGATGGAGCATTGGAGAGTTCCGTCAATGGCGGTGGTTTCACACAGTTACAGAGCTGCGGAGACAGTAGTGAAGAGGAATTATCAGTGTTGCCACGTCACACCAAGGTGATTGTTACTGGGAATAACCGTACCAAATCGGTTCTCGTTGGTCTTCAAGGCGTGGTCAAGAAGGCGGTTGGACTTGGCGGGTGGCATTGGCTGGTAATTCTTTTGATTTTGTTCAGTTTTGGTGGAAATGGGTTTTGGGAATTTTTTTGTACTGGCAATTGTTTTGCTCTTTACTCTTTTTGGTGTATAATGAGGATTTTTCTTCAAGTTTTAAGTAAAATCAAATTTGATTTTCTTAAGGTAATGTGGATTCAATTTGAGCTCTTATCAAGTACACGTTTTGGTTTTACTTCATTTATTTATTTATTTTTTCCATTTTTCGTGATTTTTCGTTGAATTTTTCCATCTAATCCAATTGCATGTCCTGCAATATAAGATTTATTTTGAATAAAGCTTAAAATTTAGCTTTTTAATGTCTGCTTTTGCTTGAATTTTGATACGTTATAATAGAAGAAATGGTTGTATTATTATTCAAAAGTTGGGGTTTGGATTTGGGGTTTGTTTGCATGTAAGTTTCCCTTACTGGATCTGGTATTTTGAAGGGGTTTAGCTTGCATTTCTACAATGAATCTTACTGGGGTGGGGGCGTTTTTTTTTTAAAAAAAATTATCAGGTGTTTATCTTTATATGATTGCATGAAATGGGTATTCCTGGGAATCTTGTTGAACTTGGTTTGGAAATGGCATATTTTATATTCTGAATTCTGATCTTGGTTTTGCCTGAATATTAACCCCTCAACAATTTTTTTTTTCTTGAGTTACTCTGAATTTGAATCCCTTTTCTCTTCTTTTTTCTCTGCAGTTTTTGTAACTTCTATGTATGAATGGCATGATCGAATATAGGATTAATTCATAGCTTTGCTGGAAATGATCATATTTTGATTCAATTCAACTACAACTGTTTCCTCCTGTTTCTGTGCTGAAAAAATGGACCTTTTTCCCCTTCCAATTAATGTTATTGCTGGTTTACTTTGACAAATCCGAATGTTTCTCATTGAGCCAGAGCTATTTGAGTTGTAGACAAGTGTGCTTGGTTTATACTATTTTTTAAATTCTAGGTGAGCTAGTGAATTGAAATACAAAATTGACAATTTAAAGTCTAACCGACTATTCTATCACAATCAATAGTTTCCTAATTTATTTTGGTTTGGTAGTTTCACAATCAATTGTTGATATTTGTGCTTGATTTATCTTCCCTGTCTATTGTTTCTTGCCAAAGATCTGCTTATGGGAGCATTGTATTTGTATTAATCGTTTACCTTGTAGTTGTTGTTGGTATTTGTTTGTCCAACTAATAAAATCACAGGTTCTTACAAATGGCATAGAAGTAAAGCTACAGAGAAATGCCCTCAGCGTTATTGAAGCTCCCACTGGTAATGAAGACGACGACGACCTTGAATTAGGAAACACGCAGTGCAATGGATCAGACATGTGTGAGCTCTCTTTTCCTCTTTATTGTAAATATTGCATATTCCTCGTATTTTTTAAGGTTGAATTTTTCCCCTTTCAATTGAAAAACAATCTTCTTGAGAGGGCACACTTAGGGGCACCAAAAGGGGGCAGAGGAATTCTTTTCATATTTTAGTGGCTTATTTTTCATCAGTAGAAAAGATATTTTCTTCTGCTGATTTTGGGATACCATTAATTTTTTCTGGTGAAATGCTATGCCTTGGAAGGGGAGTGCTATGGTAATGCATAATGGCTTTTGATTTCTAATAATACTTAATGCTGTGGTCAACTACTCCAATACTTAATACTTCGGTTATAGTGATTTAGATGACTACTTTCTCTGGTGAAAAGTAGTTGAGGTTGGTGCATAGGATCCATTGTGTCTTCACCTTTAACTTTCACTATTTCTAAAAGCTCCATTGCCTCTTTTTTATTGCTCCCACCATGTTTTTCTTTTCATTTGTTTTCTTAATCCTGCTTGTTCCATCTCTCAATCCCCAGCATCTGATGACACTCAAAAGTCCCACAGGTCGATGCATAGATCATATAAATCAACAGGGTCTTCTAACAAGACTATGAGCAGGTCTCTTTCTTGTGACTCACAGTCTAAGAGTTCTGTTTCCACACTCCGTGGTTCAACGGTACATAGTTTTTAAACTGTATTTTTTTCTTGAATAGTTTTTCATATCACCTGTTACTAAATACCAACCTATTGCAAAAAAGTACGTTAGCTATCAATTTTTGCCTAATTAAGGTTTATTTTTTCATAATATCTCCTCTACAGAAAGTTGACCTCAGCAAACTTGAGATGGCTGCTCTTTGGAGATATTGGCGACACTTCAATCTTGTAAGTTCCTCTCATTGAAACTTTAAATAGAAGTAAATTACCAACACAGCGGTTAAACATCGTTGCTTTTGCTATTTCTAGGTGGATGCCAGTCCCAATCCCTCAAAGGACCAACTAGTTGATACCGTTCAGAGGCATTTCATGTCACAGGTAACTTCACCGCGATAGTCCCCCCCCCCTTTGATATTTTTCTTCTTTGCCTTTTTAGGTTCCTGTACCAAATTTGTTTAACTGGTTGAATTCGCTTGGAAGTGAAAACAAATATAAGTTTGTTAAGACAATTCAGTTATATTAGTTTTTCACTTTCTTCTGAGTAAGAATGAGATTTATCAGTTTCTGAAGAAAAAAAATCTGATTATGCGATACATGTAACCTTCTGTTGGTGTAGCAAATGGATGAACTGCAGGTGATCCTGGGATTTGTTCAGTCTGCAAAGAGATTGAAGACCGTTTGCAACTGACTCGGAGCAGAATGATCAGACCGGCTTTCGAGTTTGGTTTCCATTGCCAAAACGCTAACAGACCCTTGGTATTCCTAATGTTCCTCTTCCCCCTGGTACTTGGTAGTGGTATCTGTAGCACATGTCTTCAAGGATCGTGGATCCTTGGTGGTCCTTGTTAGTAGGTCAGTATCTTATTTCGAGCTCTAGAGGTTCCGTTCCATTTTGGTAGAGTAGTTAGTATAGATATAATCCAAAACTTGGTTAGTAGACCTCTAAGAAGTCTCTTTGTGCCTTCCTTTCTAAAGCTTGCTTGAATGTACCTCTGAAGTGGAGATTTTTTGACAAATGTTACTGAATTTTTATATATATTATTTATAACCCCTGCTTACATCTTATATATATTATTTTTATATATATTTATATATATATATGACATGGAAGAAATATTTAAAATATTTTTTTATTAAAATAAGTATTTATAATATTTTTTTTATTAAAATAGGTATTTAAAGTTTATATATTTTATCTAAAATTTTAAAAGTTGACATGTGATATTGATTTAAAAATAAATTAAGTGTTTATTTAGATAAAAAAATATTTTAAATATTTATTTTAGTAAAAAAATATTGAGTATCTATTTTAATAAAAAAAACATTTTAAGTATTTATTTTGACTAACAATATTTTAGATATATAAATAAAATTTTGATATAATTTAAATATTTAGTTGTAATATAAGCCTTTAATAATCATAAGTCTAATTAATTCTATTATATGTAGTAATATATAAAGATAAAAGATAAAATAATCAAGACGAGATAGATGAGAGTAAGATTGGGATACAAATCGTTTGCCCTTCTTTATGCCTTCATTTATGTCCCACTTTAAATTAGAGGGTTGAGGGTTTTAGGTTAGAGGTTTTGGTTAGGGTTTAGGAAATTAGGGGTAGGGTGTACTTTTTAGTGTGTAGGATTTAGGATTTAAGATATAGAAAATAAGGATTTAAGGTTTTAAAATTGAATTTTTTTAGAAAATTCAAAGGAGGTATGAAATGAGACATAAAAAAGAGGTAGAGAATTTTTGTTCAGATTTGTCATTGAAGTTTATAACCTATATTTTGTAGAGATTATATCATAGGCTCGACTTATCACGTCAACTGTGGTCCCTAACCAATGAAAACTCAACCGTGTAATTAATATAATTTTTAGAAATTACATTTTTAAAATGACATAGAAATTATGAGTGAAGATTTATTGGTTAAAAAAATGAGTTAGAGATTAGTGATGAAGTGAGTGGTTATAATTAGATGGACCACGACTGATGTGGTAAGCCGGGGCCATAATATGATTTTTTTTATGTTTAGAGATAAATATCCGTTTGTCGATCTATTTTGAAATCCATTTAAGACTTGAAAATCAATTATTAAATATTTTTTTGAAATCAAATATAAACTATTTAAAATTATAATTATTGTTTTTTTTAACAAGCTAATAGTGATTACAGTAGTGTCTGTTCTAGAATATAATCTTCACCATTTGATATTGATTGTTCAATCACTTTATTAACATCGTTGGTGCTTAAACTCATGACCTCTAAAAACAACAACCATTCCGTTAACCACTTAGACAAGAGAGTTCTTGTAAAATTATAATTATTGATAAATGAATATTTACCGTCACAACGATAATAAAAAACACGTTCTGAATGTTGCAAATGTTTTGTTTGATTGTTTCTTAGATGAGCTAAATTTAAATATCGTTATTATTATAATGTGTATATTTTTAAAAGATTAAAAAGTAATTACCGATAATCATGCATAATATTTAAGAAAACAAATAAATGACGAAACAGGTAATTATTCAGGCAAATGATTGGTTACAGCACATGTACAACCGACGTTGGATAAGGAGTACAATCATTGGTTTGGAAAGAGACTGAAAGAAAGACTGAAGTTGAAGTAGGTTTCGTCCCGTCCCGATTTCCGGGGTAAATCGTTTATTTTTTCAATGTCTTTTTTTAGGTTTTTCTTTAAATTAAAAAGGTTAATATTTAGGGTTTAAAATTTAAAGTTAATGATTGTAGTTAAAATTTAGAAAATTAAAGGTATAATATATTTTTAGTATATAAAATTTAAAATATATAAAATAAAGATTAAAATTTAAAATTTAACTTTTTAAAAATTTCTATTGGATGAAAGCATAAGATTTTTACTCCTCGATTTGGAAAGAATGTAACTACGATATATTTAAGCTACATAAAAGATGATAAATTTTAAAATTTATTTATAATGTATTAATACTTACTTTTGTTTTAAATTAAAAATTCTATTAAACTAAAATATAAAAAATAAATATCCATATTAAAAAACTCAAAAAAACAAAAATAAATATTTATAAATTGTCGTAAGTGACGGATGCACATATGACTATGAGATAGGCTGAATCCATATTCACTCTAAACTTTTTAAAGTTCACATAATTGTCTTCAAATTTATAAAAAATTATAAATCAACCTTTAAATATTTTAAATATTTATAAATTGTATCCACCCTAAAATTTTACATGTACTCACCTCAAATATTTTTCTGGATCCGCAACATAGTATAGCCATAAATATTATTTCGTACCACCATCACCATAAATATTCACCACCTGTCAAATCAATTTTAGGTTTTATACGTAAATGGGTCTTCATCTCTGTCATGTGGCACATGGAATCATATATTTCTGTCTAAAATTAGCAAAAATATTCAAAGACACTGCATTTATGTTGAAGCTTCAAAGGCAACTTCTTTTTCCTTCAACTTGTACTCGCAGTTAATGTCTTATAATAATACTAATAGAAACATATTATTCATCTTTTTTTCCCTTACCACGAACAGAACTTACAGGTGGATTGGGGAGAATTTTGTAATGAGTAATGTAAGCAAGATATAAACAAGCTAAGCCTACATATATTTTACACACACTGCTGAAAATGGTTAGGTAAGTGAATAGGGTTGTCAGACCAAGTATCACTGAAAAATGTAGTAACCACTTCCAGGTACAGAGTTGTTCTTCAGCTCCTTCACCATGGAAATGGCCCTGAGATTTGAAATTCGTCAGTAATTCGTCCTTCGACTTGAACCTATCGATTAACCAAGCTGCACCATCTGCATTGGATGTTGGGATCTCATCGACTGGGATACATTGTACATGGATGTGAACCTCTGATGGATCGACACCGAATATGTTGTCGAGAAAGAAGGGGCATTGATGCTTATACGCAATGGTCAGATCGTATACTGCATGTACACCGGGGAAATATAAAGAGAAATGCAGAAACAGAATCAGAATCCATGAGTTAATCATCTATAGTATTGAGTATTGACATTTGACAATGAACCTGCATCCAATGAGCCCCGAAGTGCTTCCAAGCAAAGGCAAAATCCCCTTGTTTTCGGCAGCAGCACATTCGTCAACACTGGCAGACCAACCTCAGCTGCAAATTCTTGACTCTTCAAGCATTTTGCTTCACTAGATACATAAATTTGATATAAGAATGCAAACAGCATGTATATGCAAAGATGGAAGCTAAGAGAAACAGAAAATTTTACGTAAAATCGGTTCCTTCGGGGAACAGAGCTAGCCACAAAGGATCTTGAGGATTCTTAAAAGTGGAAAGCATTTGCTGCATGATGGTTTCATCCGTTTCCCACTTCCTATCTACAGAAATAAACTCCAAGATGTGAAATCCCCAACCAAGAACGGGCAATTTCATCAGGCTGCTCTTAAGTATATATTTGATGTATCCCAAGGACCCTTTTCGCATTGCGAGATCCCACAGGTACATCCAATCAACTTCAGTTCTGTGATTGACAATAATCAGAACACGTTCCTTTTGTGGAACATTGTCTCCGGAGAAGACCACTTTAGTGCCATTTATTTTTTCAAACAGGAAGGGCCACATTGATAGCCATAGGCCAAAGAAGAAGGAACTTGCTTTTCTACTGTAGTGTATGCTTAGATGTCTCAATAGGACAGCCCCGGGTCCTAGATACACTAGCAACATGAAAGCAGTGGAGAGGAACACGGTTAAACATACCAGGCCCCTAAGAAACCTATACGGAGTCAAAGGGCGGTGCTTTAATTTATCATCTGATTTCAGGGGTTTGCAAACTTCCATCTTTGGTTCTGGCAGCTGCTCAAAGTGTCCCCTCTCAGCTGCCTGCAATAATGGTCTCAGTGTCACTCAAATCTCAATGTTCCTACAGATTATGAACAGATATAAACACATGGCGACTGAAATCCATATCCATCACAACTCTATAATACCAACCAAATCACATCTACCACCAAACCAGCCTACTCGGATCCGGATATCTATCCGGCATGAATCACGTTCCTCAAAAGGAATGACTCCATGAGTTACATCAAGGTACTGCTCATAGCCAGCCAGCCAACAGACAGACAGACAAGTGGATCACTGGGATGGGTGGCACAAATACCATAAAACTACTGACAAGAAAGGCTAACGACAAACAGATTTCTTGGAATCTGTTCAAATGATTTTGGCCGGCAACAATGCCAAAGTCAGCCATTGAAAAAGAAAAGAGATTTATATTAAACGTGTGGTCTCAGACTATTGGGATTAAACCTCGGAAACCATTCATGGCATTGGTGTTAGATGCAAGAAACTTCTTTTCCATCATCTCAATGGCAGACAACAAGGAAACAGCATTTACACCCTTTATTGGGACATCAATTATTACGTTCTTTAATTCATTTATTACATTTATTACATACACAATAAACAAACAAGGAAATAAAAACATATGAATCGGAGAAATCTACAAAAACAAAGACCAACCCAATATTAAAAATCTATATACCAACAAAGATCTCATCCAATGAATGAATGAAATGGATTCAAAACACAAGAATGGAAATTGAAAAGAGAAACACATTAATTTAATAGTACCTCGAATCTCGTGACTTGAAAAAGGAGAAGTGGGAAGAGAAGGAGAGTTGTTTCTTAGAGATGTTGATAATGGAAGGGATAGAAGGATAATTGGAATCGGATTCTTGTTTTGCTTACAAGTCAATCAAATAGAGGATTTTGGGTATGGAGATTTTGGTTTCTTGTTTTTGGAGAAGGTGAGATGTTAAAGTAGAGAATTTGGCAATCGGGTGGAATGACAGGCGTTGCTCGGAAGGGGTGGGGGTGTCTGTAATTAGGATAAACGTGGGGAAGAGGCATTGACTTTCTTGCCTGCTTCTATTCTTATATTGATTAGTGGAACGTTGCCAGATTGGAACACCATTGTCTTTTGGTTTTATTACGGGTTTAGTCCCTCTACCATGATATGATTTCTAATTTAAATATTTTATTGTTTAAATAGTGATACCAAATTTATTAATTGATTAATTAAGATCGGATATTATCGAGGTTTCAATTTTTTTTATTTATAGCGTTCGTAATATTAAGATTCAAACTTTTGATCTTGTTTAAAAGACTTGGCGTTTTATTTTATTAGACCAATTGATTATCGGTTCAATTCATCTAGTTTCGTATCACATAATTTGATTTATATATTTTATAAAACTATTAGTAAGTCTAAATCAATAACATAAATGATAATTCACCTCGACCAACTCCATACATGAAACCCTTTCTTATCATCGAGCCTAAGTATCATAGACTAGATTTTTTCAATGTAGTCTTAACCGTGTGATTAAGAGCAAGTGTTGATGGTCAATTGTTCAGAGTCGCTTACCTACTCTCATCCCTTTCTTTTAAGTTCTTGGTTCAAGACTTAACAAGAGTTATCACCTTCCCTACAGTTTCCGTATTTCGTCTCTAAATAAAAATAATATTTATAAAAAAATCTATATAATTGACGTAGTAACAATATAAAGTTCATATCATCACTTCATTAATCGTAATAACTGATGGATCAAAAATATAATAAATCGTAGTTTCGAGATTAAATCCCAAATACTTAATATACTCTAAGGAGTATACGCAACAAGAGACATGAAAGTATCGATTTTTTGGGCAAGTTGTGGTTGTATTTCCCAAAGGTTGCAGTCATTATTAAATCTGAGTTGATGCTTGGTAAAGTCGCAAACATTCCCCTGGGAAAACATATTCCCAACGCAGTTTCTTTGGCAGTCCGATGGGGACGGATCCCCCTCTTTATTAAACAAGATATTTTAGGCCCATCATATTAACTATGCCCCGGCCCTACTTCATTTAAAGCCCATCTTATAATAAATTATTATTATTTGTTATTTGGGGTAAATTAGAGACGTGTACGAGTCGGATTGAGTTTTTTATTTATCTAAATTTGATTTTAAAATATATATTTTTAATTTGAATTCAACCGAATTTAAATAAGTCTTTGAAAAAAGTCTAATTTGATCCGAAAATAAATATCGTAAACTCGATTTTGACCCAATCAGACTTAACCTACGTAACTATATTTTAAAAAAATAATTTTAAGATTTAACTGTAAAAAATAAAATTTTAAAAATTAAATTATAAATAAAATTTTAATTTTAAAAACTTAATTATAATATATATAAAGAAGGGATATTATTATAAATATCTTAAAAATTTTAAGAAAAACTTATACGATTAATCCTGAATTAGATCAAGTTAAATATTTTTTATTATAAATATAAATAAAATCCAAAAACTCGATACAATTTAAATTTATTTTTTATATAAAAGTTAACCCAGTTAAATTAAATCATAACATGACCGGATCACATAAAATACCCGCCCCTACAAATTCCGATAACTTTTCTTTTTGACAAATAGTAGAGTAAAAATTACATTAATGTTTTGGGTAAACTATATAAATGGTCACTTAATTATATTTTAATTATTTTTTGTATTCTTTAACTATCAAAAATTATAAATTAGTCTTACGATTTAAAAATTATAACAAATTAATTTAATATCTTTAAAAATTAACAATCGATAACGTGATAATTAATATAAATTGATATAATTACATAAATAATCTTAAGTTCTACACTTATTTTTATTTAATCCTAATTATAAAAATTAATTCACATAATTTTAATGATCTATCAATTTAATCTCAATTTACGGCCATTTTCCCTTTTCAAAAAGCTTATTGTTTAATCATTATGAATTATTGTTCTTTTCTTCTTCTCCTCATAATTACTAATCGTCTTCCTTCTATGATATCGTTTTTGATTATGAGATTATTGTTTTTCAATTTCAAATGAATTGTAGAGGCTTTGATCTTTACATGAATTCCGTCAATATTTATGAAAAAATGTGTATTTTTTGTTATTGCATTGTATTAAAATTCTCTGGGTAATCTGATATTTTGCGTATGTACGGTGTTTATTTTGTTTCCGATTTGATCCTTGTAGGAATCGGAGTTTTGGAAGATCAAGAAATGGCAGGTAGGTTTGGGGATTCAGCTAGCCGTTCGCGGCCAAATCCATCGTGCTCTGGTAACAATGCTAACGGCGATGCCGGTAATTTTGATTGCAATATCTGCTTTGATTTGGCTCATGATCCCATTGTTACTTTATGCGGTCATATTTTCTGCTGGCCTTGCCTGTACAAATGGCTTCACATTCATTCCCGGTCCCGCGAATGTCCTATTTGTAAGGCCATTATAGAGGAAGGAAAACTGGTTCATTGTACGGAAGAGGGAAGTCTTCTAGTGATCCCAGGTCTAGATCCTTCCCGGGTGTTGATATTCCAAATCGTCCGGCTGGACGGAGACCTGAGACTGCTCCTCCACCTGAACCAAACCAGTTTCCCCAGAATGGGTTTGGTTTCATGGGAGGATTGGGAGGTTTTGCACCAATGGAAGCAGCTAGGTTTGGGAATTTCACACTGTCTGCTGCCTTTGGTGGTCTTCTCCCATCATTGTGTAACCTTCAGGTGCATGGGTTTCCTGATGCAGCAATGTTTGGTCCTGCTGGGTTTGCTTACGGGTTTTCAAATTCATATCATGGTGGTGGTCATGCTAATGGATATCATCACCACCACCACCACCATCATCGTACTGCACAAGACCAGCAGGACCATTATTTGAAGATGCTGTTTATGTTTATCATTGTTTGTGTTGTCTATGCAATGATTTATCTATAAACCAAATCTTCTATCACAGCTTAAATTTCTAATCATGTTAAGAGTGTCGATTCTATGTTCTGTGTAAATTCAAGACTGCAATTTATTTTGTTTTAGAGATTGAGGAATTTTTTATATATTGCTTTTGTTATTTAGTTTTGTACATTTGTAGGTTTTCATCTAGCATTTATGCATTGAAAATCTCTAGTATGGTTGAAATGCATCATCTCTTCTATCAGTTGCAATGTATTCATGAAGTTGACTATTACTCCATTGTAATTTGAATAGATTCTGCTCGATGGACGGTATAATCAGGGACGAAATCACATAAAAGGATAAGAGGTAATTGTCTCTTCGACTTTAAATGGTTAAATTTCTTTTTAGTTTATTGATAGTTTTAAAACTATTACAATTAAGTTCTTGTCTTTCTAAAATTTTTTGGTTTATTGTTTTTTTTTAAGATTTTCCTAGTTAAAATTAATGAAATTAAGTTTCTAACTCTTCATTTTTTTAGTTTAATTTCTTTCAAAACTGTTCAGTTTTAATTAGTGAAATTGAAATTTAACTTCTTAAATTTTTATGATTTATTTATTTTTTAAAATTTTAATCATTTTAAAATTTACCTAAAATTCTATAACACTTTCTTTTAGCTATTGCAAGAGAATCTACCTAAAATTTTATGCAGACAAACATCGATCAAAATGAGAAATTTAGATTGGGGATGAGATATACCTGAAATTACATACAATTTCATAAACGTTCGCACACGTGAGAAAATCCTTCATCTTGCAAAGCCGGGGAATGATAGTAATTCATACTATAAATTTAATTAAAGAATTCCATATGAAATGACAGTAAATTTCCCTCCCATCCAATGTCATTGGAGCCAACAACCTAACCAGTGAATAAATGAGAAAAACAATAATGAAACTAAAGATTATGGCTTTACTTTCCTACCAGCAAAATGAAATATATGCTGAAATTCACAATATTCCCACTTCAGGAGGGATTAACTACAAAGGCAGGAGATTGTTCTTAAGCAGACAGCAAGAATAAGATATACATTCAAAAAGGGTTATAAAATTTGGAATTCATCAGGAAATATTACTGAGAAAAGATTGTTTACAAATCAAGCATGAGAGCAATGCATAATCCAAGTCCCCAACCACCTAACGTTTGGAAAATTGTGGAGCTTTACGAGCCTTCTTGAGCCCAACTTTTTTCCTCTCCACCACCCTGGAGTCCCTGGTCAAAAGCCCTTCCTTCTTCAAAGGGCTTCTATGGTCCGCACTCACCTTCAACAACGCACGAGCAATGCCCAGAGAGATTGCCTGAGCCTGTCCCGAAAGTCCACCCCCATGAGCTTTAACAAACACATCGTAACTCGTCTCATACCCCAATGTTACCAATGGAACTTTTATGTACTGCAACCATAATGGGTTCCCTTGAAGATATTCCTGCATCAAATGACAATGATAATCAGACTCCTAAGATTGTCTTTGGTGTCTAAAATTTTTGTTTTCAACAGCAATTCGCCCACCAGACATATTATCAAACACCTGGGGGACAACTAATTACTTGTTACGAACACCCAGAAAAAAAATAAAGATTTCAATTTCACCTTAGCGTCACGGTAGTTGATAATGAACTTTCCAGTGCCTTCCTGGAGAACCACGCGAGCAATAGCACATTTCCGACGACCCGTCCCTATGATAGTCTGAGCGGCGAACCCACCAGGGAGCCTGGACTTAACGTACTTCTTGAGGTTCTCAACCGGTTCCACTTCGGCCGGGGCTGCCACAGTGGCAGCAATGGAAAGGGAACGGGTGGTTTTGGAGGAGAAAGAGATGGGGAAGGTTTTCGGTGGCTGGGGAATTGAAATACTGTTTGGATTCCGGGAAATCTGAGAGGAAAACGAGAGAGAAGAAAGGGATGATGCCAGGGAAGAAACCGAAAGAGCCATTTTTGTAATGGGAAATGGATTGTGATCGCAAATAGGAGGCCTTTTTGTGACCGTGAAAGAAGCTCAGTAGCTGAGACAGGGAGAGGATAACGTACAAAGAAATAGACGATAATACCCTCACCATTTACTACTAAAACGTCGTCGTCTTAACTTGCACGTCTTGAAATATGGTCGAAATTTCGGTTTTAGCCCCTGCTCTATATTTAACCTGTGACTTTAGTTCTCATATTTTACCTTTAACACAATTATGTCTTAATACATTCGTAAGCCCCATTAAAATATTCCATTACTCGGTTGATATGGAATACTTTTACGATTTAAAATTTGAAATTTCGTATATTATTTCAAAGAAGAAAATATAGAATTTTACTCCTTCAAGGCTATTAGGGCAAAACTTGTTAAATATAAGGGACTAATCCGATAAATAACAAACAAAATTGTTTTAGAAATATTAAAACAAGTGACCCCAAAATTTCCCTGGTCATGTACTTCAGATGAACATGCATGATCCAAGGAGTTTCATGGATATCCATGGGGATAACTTAGAAGAATTAAACCTAACAAAGTATTATGGATAATGTAAAACCACACTTACAAACATCAATAGTTCTCTGAAACAGGTCTAGAAGGAAAAAGCCTTAGGAGGAATGTCATCAACGACCAGAGGCAAACCACTGCGAGGGCCTGGAAAGTTCCGATCATCCCGATAAGTGCACTACCTCTCTCGAACATCTCCGGTGTTCTTGGAGAATCTTTCATCAACAACAAAAAGTGCTGAATGAATTGAGTAGCTCTTGTCAATTGATACAATCTATACACCTGTAATATCAATTATGAAGTCATCAATCATCTCACTTTGTCTTTCGAATGAGTCTAAATCCTGTAACGAACCAAATACCTCGAAAATGATAGGAACCAGGGGCCAACAAGACGACTGTCGCTTTTCAAGAATCATCTCAAATGCAAATTGAACAGCACAGCCTGCCAAGAAAGGAGCCACTGCAACCAATGCTGGGAAGCCAAGCACCGGCCAAGTTACATAAACGGCAACGAGAGGGGCAATAATCTTTAAACCGGTAGACAAGAATGATGATGTTAGGTATCCCCTGAGTCCAGTAATGAGACCCCACCTCTTGGCACTGAATTGCAAATAGGGTCTTTGAACATGATCGGTCACAAACAGGAACATCCCGAGACCAACGTAGAACATCACTTCAAAGGAAAAAGATGATACAACTTCTGGAAGTCATGATCATGCAAAACAAATTACATTAGTTATTGATTCAAACAACAAAGTACTAAAATTACCACCGATAAAACTTGACTTCAAGAATATAAAAGAAAACACGAATTGTTATCAACAACTATAATAATATAAACAAGACAAAAGCTTCGAAGGACATATTGGAAACCTTTTGCAAGACACAATCATGCAAAATAATCACATCAGTTCTTTATCTAAGCAATACACTCTGAATTACCAATACCACACACGAAAGAAATACAACTTCATGAATATGAAAGAACTCCCATATGGTTAAAATTGGTTGATTGAGCATTGAGACAAGCTCTAACTATAAGTTTTTTTTTATCCCAATACAGAGCTCAAACAAAAACTTAAAAGCTATAGAAATGGAAATGTTTTATCTAATAAATAATACTTATGCCAAGTAATAAAAAAACCATTAACATGAAAGTAAGAAAAAGATTTAAGTTCAACTATGGTATACCTATCTTGAACAACAAAAAAAACTAGGGTGTACCTATGAGTGTCTCATCCTTGAATAAAGCTTCAATTGCACTGCTGAGGAAAAACTGTGGAACAATCAATGAAGAAATCAATGCAATGGGTGCCAATGCCCAAAGTAAAGATCCTTTTTCTTCTTCGAAAGGCGCCGACATCAATTTGCTCTCTTCCACTAGCTGGTGAGTTAGCCCATGAAAGGAAACCGAACCCGATTTACCACGAAAGGGTTCCACCCCACCATATACACTAATAGCCCTACCAGATTTCTCCTTCCCAATAGGTTTCAAATTTGAGTTTGGATCAGAAGCAGAGGCACAAACTACTCTCCCTTTGTTCAATCTACACAATCTAAATTCCTTATCTAACATTTTCACTTCAGGAACTAAACACCCTGAATTAAAAAAAGCATTTCTTTAGTTCAAACTCTGAAGCAGGGCAGAACAAATAAGAACACTCGGGAAAAAAAAAGAATACGTAAAATTTTACACTTTGAGACGTATCGAACCCCAGCATTTCCCGTTCTTATTCCAGCCTTCAAATTCTGGTAAATTAGAGATGAGCGTGAGTTTCTGCCTCGGATGAAACTAAATAAAGAAAACAAGCGCAGAATTTGGGAGAGATTTACTTACAGATTGCGAACGAAAGGGACGATGGTTGGGAAATTTGAAGTTTGGGACATGAGCACCAAGGCAAAGGGATTGAAGTTCCATGTCTTAGGGTATTAGAAGAGTTCGCCGACTAAGTTGCTGGTTGTCACCGGCACCGCTTAAACCCCCACAGTTTTCTCCCAAAGGTAGGAGATGGCTTTACCGGTTCAAGCCAATAAGAGCGCAATATGTTTGGAAGTTGGGTTTCTCCAAGTAAACTTAGGCCCATGATAACTTCTCAGGTTTCATTTTATTTTAAAAAGGCCCAAATTGTAGGTTAGGGTTAGTACGATTATAATGAGTATTCGATCAAATCTAGTTAAATAATTTTGAGTTAATAAAATTAATTAGTTATATTTTATAATTTAAAATTTGTTAAAAATTTCAAGTTGAGTTGTTAATTTTTTTAATGTAATTGTATTAATTAGTTTAGATTTAAATATTTTTTATAATCATATACAATAAAAATATATTTTTTTTTATATGAGATATAGATATATTAAATAGAGTTAAGATACTTTATCCGAACTTAAAAATTAATTTATTGATTACTAAATAATTAGATTTTTAATTTTAATTTAATTTCAACTTTATTTAAATTTTTTCAAGCTAAGTTTATAAAATTATGATAAAAAATAAAATCAAGTTGAAATAAATAATTTTAGGTTCAATATATTTTTCAACTATTTTTACTTTTTTTTTTCTCTTTTAACTTTTAGTGTTTTATAATATATATAACAATGCATATTATTTTATTAAGAACTCGTTGTGTAGTGGTAAGAGTGTGGGTTTTATACCTCTAGTTCTTAAGTTTAATTCCCTCAGATATTTTTTATCTTCTTAATTTTTTTTATTATGTTTGATACGTGTCATCATCTAATTAATTTAATTTTAATTAAATATATAATTTTATAAATTTTCATTATTTATAATAATGAAATATTTATAATAATATATCTCTTTATATATATTTACATTTAAGTTCTTTAAAATTATCTTTTACATAAATAATTTTATCCTAAATTTTAAAAATATTTATAAGAATATCTCTCTTTATATATATTTACATTTCGATTCGATCGAGTTTTTCTGTAATTTTTGAGAATTAGGGTGGGCAGGATTTAAAAAACATTAACTCAGGTCAAATCGAATTCGTATATATGCTTTAAATTCTTCGCCCAGCCCTAGTATATTTTTATTTATTTTTATATATTTTATTATATTTATAAAAATATCACCCTATTTAAACGTTTTTATGAGTTTTAGTTATTTTTTATTTTTTGAGATTTATTTTTATCGTAAAATGTGTTAGATGTAGTTCGAGTTTTAATATATTTGATTTTATCGGTCGATAATTTAAATTTATTCTTTTTTATATATGTAATTTAACATGTGGTCATTTAAAAATTTATTTTTATATATTTAAAATCAATTAAAATTATAATTTATGATTGTGATAGAGGATTGATTGAATCTAACATTTATCATCGACGAAAATTATCTTTTACAATTAAATCTTTAAAAATATTTTTTTATAGATCTAATGTGGTTGAATATTTTAAAAACTAAAATTAAATCAAATTTAAAATTAAAATATTTATTTTTTAGTTAAGATTGGGTCGTTAATATATTTTATAATAGAATATTACTTTTGAAAATAAACGTAAAAAATAATTATCGATATTGAAATTTTCATTTAGTTCCTATTTTAACAATTTTTCAAGAATTGTTTTAATGTTTTAAAATCTTTATTAGGTTAGGTATTGATTTTATTTTTGTTTATCAATGAAATTACATGGTTGATGTGTAAAAATATATATTCTATTAAAATAATCTAAGAAGAATACGTAGATCTTAAATAAATATTTGAATATTTATCCTCTAATTTTAAAAAATACCCTACAACTACCATTCAAAATTAATTATTTGAATAATTTACTCTTTAATTATATCATTAAAATAAATTTTAATTTTTTTAATCACAGACAACAGCGCATGTTACCGGGCCTAGCGGCCCCGAGTATAAAGACAAATATAGGGATAAAAATAATAATTATTAAAATTATAGGATACAAATATAATAAAAATACAATAAATATAAAATAAATTTATATATATGCGATAATAATAAAATTTATAAATCCATGTTCAAATAATTGAGTCATAAAATTAATTTTTATCAAAATTACTAGTATTAAAATTAAACTTCTAGATGTAAATTAAGAATTTGAGTTACTAAATTAATAATAATATTATTTTTATAAAATAATAATATTATCAAAATCCATATAAAACTGTAAAAAAGTAAAGTAAAATGTAATATGAAGATGATAATTAAATGGATAAATATACAGCGTGCGTCGAATATTGTTAAACACTACTAACGATGAACATTGTAGAACATCATTAAATTAATTAATAAAGATTAAAAATTTTAAGGACTCAATATATAATTAATAAATATTTAAATAAATTTTCAATTAAATTAGTTTTTATAAGGAAAACTACACGAATGGTCATCCAACTATCACTCATTTCTTGGGTTGATCACCGAACTAATTTTTTTATCAAAATTATTGTTAACGTTTTATATCATTATTATTTTAGTCATCGACTATTAAATATTTAACAAAGATTGAGATATGATATTGTTTAATAATAATTTTAGTCCATAAACTTATTATATTATATCAGATTAATTCTAATAGAATATAACCCATCAAATATTTGAACTAAACCTCAAATTTCCCCTTTGTTCTCTTGCAACATTACTTTAAAAAATTAATTTTTCATCTCACTCTTTATTTCTCTTACGTCTTTGAACAATTTATTAAATTTTAGATTATAGAAGATTTCTTTAATTTTATGATTTGTTTTTTTTAAATCTAATTTAGCTTCTTTGACTTTTCCCAAACTACTAGTATATATATTGATATTTTCTATCCTTTTTATGCTTATCAGATCCATAAAAAATTCAATTTATCAATTCACATAAAGGTTCATATAGATCAATAATCATAAAATCTTTAACATATAAATATAAATCAATTTGACGCCCATCGTAAAATTTTTCTTGGGATTAAATAAAATTTAATTTTACTTAAATTTTCATTGAGCAATCCAACTTTTCGATCTTCATATGAATGTTCCTACAACTTCATATGCTTGAACTGAAAATGAAACTATTCGACGAAAACGTCGTCCTGAATTTGAAGAAAAAGAAATTATTCTTTTAACTTAGATTTTAAAAGAATAAATTATAAAATTAAAATAATTTTTTATAATTTAAAACTTAATAAGTTGTTCAAAGACACAAGAAAAATAAAGAGAGAGTTGGCAAATTAATTTTTAAAGTAGTGTTACAAGAGGAAGAAAAAAGTGATGAAAAATTTCGGGTTTAGTTGAAATATTTGATGAGTTATTTTTTTATTTGGATTAATCTGTTATAATGTAATAATTTTAAGGATTAAAATTATATTAAACCATTTTATTTCATAATTTCTGTTAAATATTTAATAGTTAATGACTAAAATATAATAAATTAAAATTTTAATAATGATTTTAATAAAAAAATTAGTTGAGTGACCAACACAAGAAAAGAGTAATAGTTGGGTGACCATCCATATATTTTTTCTATAAAAAATAATTTAATTAAAATTTTATTTTAAATATTTATTAATTATATACTGAGTCCTTAAAATTTATAATCTTTATTAATTAGTTTAATGGTATTCAACAATGTTTAACATTAATGGTGTTCAGCAGTGTTTGACGATGGTTATAAAATTTTTCTAATTAAATAAAACCAGAAAAAAGTGATAGATCATTAATTTTGGGTCTCACAAAAATCAATTAAAATAAAAAGTTTTTATTTCCTTCACGTGACTACTTCTTCCTCAACCACAACTTCTTCAATTTTTTTTCTTCTTCAACTTCTGTAGCTCTTGTTCTTTAACTTTTCTTCTTCAACTTTTACAGGTTGGGCATGCACGTAAACCCTAATGTCGTCCTTGAAACCTTCCTTTAGATCTCCTGACATATTCAAAAAAAAATAATTATATGTTGTAAATTTTGAACGTTTTCGGCACAGAGTTATTCTTGAAATTTTAGTGATTTTAAGATTAATATAAAAAATAGCTTATAATAATAAGCGTTAAAAATAATTTTTTAATAAAAAATATTAAAAAAATAAATTAAGTATATATTTACTAACAAATAATAATAAAAAAACTAAACCCCTAATAACAAGTATTGATAAAAAATTAATCTTTAATAATAACTATTGAGAAAAATGAATTTTAAGAGTAAACCACTAATAACAAATATTGTGAAAAATCTAACCTCTAATAAAAAATATTGAAAAATTATGATTCGAATAATAATTATTGAAAAAATAAACCTCTTATGTAAGTATTAGGAAAAACTGAACTCTAATAACAAATATATTAAAAAAATAGGTCTCTTATAATAAATATCAAAAAATAAATTTTAAATTTAACTCCTAACAACAAGTATTAATAAAATCGTCTCTAATAAAAAATAACGAAAATAAATAAATTTTAATAATACATATTAATAAATATTAAAATTTTTTGGCTCGAGGGACTGCTTTGATTACGGCTTTGTTCTGGAACGAGGCTCGTGAGGTCAGGCCGAAGGTCCGATGGCATAGACTGATATGGTTTCCATTATATGTTCCCAAGCACTCTATAATTCTGTGGATGGCTATATTAGATAAGTTGCCCACGATGGATCGATTGCAGCGTATGGGATTGGTGGTTGAGGATGGTTGCGTCCTCTGTGGGGGCTTGCAAGAAACCAGAGATCATTTGTTCTCAACTTGCAGCTTAGCTAGGAATATTTGGACGAGGGTGATGAGATTATGTGGTCTGAGCAGGAGCACTCTGGATTGGGGAGGAGCTATGCTGGTTGTATTCCCATTTGAAGGGGAAGTCCTTAATTACATATCCTTAAAATATCGGATAAATAAATTTTAAGAGTAAGCCTAATACAAATATTGAACAAAATTAAGACCATAATAAAAAATAAATTCATATAATGATAAGTAATGAAAAAATAATAATTAACCTAAAATAAATATTAAAAATTAAAATTAAATATTAAAAATTCTAATAATAAATATTAAAAATTAAAATTAAATATATTTAATAAAAAATTAAAATCGAGAGCCCTGAATAGAGGTAGGTCCTGGACCGTCACCCTTTGGTCCATCACTAAAAATGACACTAATTCTCGATACGGATCCAAATCATATCTATCTTATACTCGTCTCGAAAACGTATTAGATATATGAGACGACCTTCTCGTGCATGGCATCATTTACTAGCACAACATGGCATCAATAGGGATGTGGGGTGTTGTGGGTTGACAATTGATTTTATTTAGTTACAAGATTCGAGTAGAAAATCACCCAAAACGTATGTAATCGAGATATTGGTCTATGAAAAAATATCAAATATTCTTTTTTTTATAGATAAAAAACGTATACGTTTGTACTTCGTTAAAAAATCCCCTAAACCTAAATGAAAGGAAAAGAGTACATAAGTGAGTACTTATAAGATCAGTGTCACAAACGGCTAAAAAAACATGATATATTTTCGATTTTTATAAAGATTAATAAAATTTTTTAATGAGACCGATTGTTTTTTTTTTTTTTAAGAAAAACCTAATATTTTTTTATTTTAGATTACATCCGAATATTGACCTAAACCCTAAACAATGAGAAGAAACCATTATGGAGTAACCTTTTTAATTGAATATTTTATGTGGTACAGTGGAAAAGTCACATTTTTAAAGCAATCTCAGCCGCTCAATTACTGAAAAAAATAACACCAAATCAGTACATCCGATTTGAATTTGTTGTATAAAATCGAAATTTGAGTTAAAATAAATAAAAATAAATTAATTTTAAAAAAATATAAAAATAAAAATAAAAAATTCTTGAAACGAGACACTGCGTACGATAATAATCCAGTCATTTTCATCGGTTGGAATCCATCCTTATCGACACTTTTATTTCTGTCACTTAAACAAATATTTGTGACGTAAATTCCAATAACAAATATATTAACCAATTCGAATTGGAAACTATTAAAACATGTGTACAGTGGAAAAGTCACAGTTTTTAACCTCAAGATGAACAAGTCAGGAAGATACAGAGAAACATAGAGGATAACTATAAACAACGTGACAGGAATGTTTTACCTCCTTTAGCTTATTAATTAGGTTGACTTTTTAAATTTAAAAATTTTAAACTTTGATGATTATTATTTTAAATAATTAAAATTTATAAAATATGTATTTTAAAATAATCTGATTGAAAATTTTAAAATATATTTTTATTAATAATAAATTTTAAATAATAATAAAGTAATATTAAAAGTTTAATAAAAAATTAGGTGAACTATATAAAGAGTCACTGAATTTTTAAAGTGAATTTATTTTGATCACCATACATTTAGAATGTTTGATAAGATTATTTAACTTTTAGTTTGAATTCGATAAAGTCACTCAACTTTTAGTTAAGTTATTGAATAAAAAAATTTATCCCACTCGGTTGATGGTCGTTTGTCGATGAAATCAATCCTGGGTAGCGATACTTTTTGCACGATAGTTTGAATCGTCCACAACTCCTTTCTTTCTTTGTTATGCATCTCATTTGGACAAAGATAAGGAGATTCAAGAAGTTTCTGGATTTTATTGGTATGCTTATTTTCATAAAAAAATTTATTTTTCTTTGTTTTAGGTTATAAAAATCTTTGAATTATTTAATTCAATTATTTTATTTCTTAATTACGATGTAATTATAATTTTTCTATAGATTTAATAAAAATTCAGTAATATATATATATATATTTATGGGAAATACTTTTGAATGCCGCCATAAGTATTAAACTCAACGTACTTTTCAAACGTTTCGCGTGTGAGCAGTGATCCAGTGGACCTGTTGCCATGGCCACTACTATAAATAGAGACTACACTTGTCTTCTCCATTGCAATCCACCTCAGATTTCCAAAAATATACTTTTTGGTTAAGTCTATATTAATCTTTGAGAATATCGTTAATTCTTAAACCGTCGTAATGGCTACTACTCCGTCTTCTCGACCTGCTGCTGTTCTCCCCATTACAGAATTGCAGCCAGGAGAAACCAAGCTTCCTTTGAAGCAAATTCCGGGGGATTATGGGCTTCCTTTCATCGGTGCAGTCAAAGACCGGCTTGCTTTTTTCTACAACCCAGGTCGAGACGAGTTTTTCAAAGCCAAAATCCAGAAATACCAGTCAACCGTGATCAGAACCAATATGCCGCCCGGTCCTTTTATTGCTTCAAACCCTAAGGTTATCGTTCTACTCGACGCAAAGAGCTTCCCCGTTCTGTTCGACGTCTCAAAAGTAGAGAAAAAAGACGTTTTCACCGGCACGTACACGCCTTCAACGGACCTCACCGGAGGGTACCGGATTCTCTCTTACCTCGACCCTTCCGAACCCAAACATGAAAAGCTCAAACAACTTGTCTTTTTCCTCTTAAAATCTAGCAGAGATAAAGTGTTTCCCGTGTTTGAATCTTGTTACACCGGGATGTTCGAAACACTGGAGAAAGAAGTTGCCGAGAAAGGCAAAAGCAGCTTCGAACCACCTAATGAGCAAGCTGCATTTAACTTCTTGAATCTGGCTTTCTTTGGTTCGAACCCGACTGATACTAAACTCGGAGTTGACGGTCCGAGTTTGATTAACAAATGGATACTGTTTCAACTCCATCCCATTCTCTCCCTTGGTCTCCCAAAATACCTCGACGATCTTTTACTCCATACTTTTCGCCTTCCGGCGTTTCTCGTTAAAAAAGATTACAAAAAACTCTACGACTTTATCTCCGACTCGTCTAGTCTCGTTCAAGATGAAGCAGAGAAACTGGGTCTTTCGCGAGAAGAAGCATGCCATAATCTGTTATTCGTTACGTGCTTTAATGCCTTCGCCGGCATCAAAGTCTTCTTTCCCAACATGGTGAAGTGGATTGGCAGAGCTGGAGGGAAACTACACACTGAACTAGCACAGGAGATCAGATCAGTCATCAAATCTAACGGTGGGAAACTAAGCATGGCTGCCATGGAACAGATGCCGTTAATGAAATCTGTGGTATACGAAGCGCTACGTATTGAACCTCCGGTTCCATATCAATACGGGAAAGCGAGGAAAGATCTTCTGATCGAGAGCCACGACGCCGTTTATGAAGTGAAGAAAGGAGAGATGTTGTTTGGGTTCCAACCATTTGCGACAAAAGACCCGAAAATATTTGAGAGGGCGGAGGAGTTCGTCCCTGACAGGTTCAAGGGCGAGGCTGGGGAGACACTGTTAAAGTACCTGCTTTGGTCGAATGGACCGGAGACGGAGAATACAACGGCGGGGAATAAGCAGTGTGCAGGCAAGGATTTCGTGGTGCTGGTGTCCAGGCTCTTTGTATCGGAACTTTTCAGACGTTACGACACGTTTGAGATCGAACTCGCGGAGGCGCCGTTGGGGGCTTCAGTTACAATAACGTCATTGAAAAGAGCAAGCTTTTAATGTCAAAGCTAAATCTTAAAAAACAAGTGAGGGTGATCGGCATATGTAATATGCTGACAATAAAAATAAATCATTAATGGAATAAATAAACCCCACAAGTTTAAATAATTGAATAAAAATTGTTAATTTTTTTCAATAAAATAATTTATATGAGAATTTTAAAATATAAAAAGATAAACTTTATTGTACGGATAGAGTATTAAACTATCTTTTAGGAGAAATTATTCTATAGACCGGTTTTACTACGTCATTTATGGTCCTTAAAAATAAAAAAGAAGTCCACATCATCATTTTTTACACATCATCTGCACACTCATAATTTTAATTTTCAAATCATCTCTCTAAATAAAATATATTAAAATTAAAAAAATAATGACGTGTATTTGTTTTTTAATTAGGGTTTAGGGTTTAGAGTTTAGGGTTTATGGTTAGGGTTTAGGGTTTAGAATAAAAAACAAATTTACGTCATCATTTTTTTAATTTTAATATATTTTATTTAGAGAGATGATTTGAAAATTAAAATTATGAGTGTGCAGATGATGTGTAAAAAATGATGACGTGGATTTCTTTTTTATTCTTAAGGACCATGGATGACGTGGCAGAACCGGTCCACAGAATAATTTCTCATTTTTTAGGGTTTCTATTTTAAATAATTTTGATTGATTCGCATCGTATATTTAATTTTAATGGATGAATTTATCAAAGTTTCTACGTGTATAACGTCTAAAACTCAAAAGTTACTTAAGTATAACCAAATTATTAATTACCTAGACCAATCCATTTTAATACTATGATTGTTTGTCGATGAAATCAGTCTTGGGTAGCGATACTTTTTGTACGACAGTTTGGATCGCATACAACTCCGTCCTCTTTGTATGTCTCGTTTGGACAGAGACAAGAAGATTTAAGGAAGCTTCTGAATTTTTTAGTATGCTTATCTCTATAAAAATTTCTTTTTCATCATTTTTTGGTTGTAACAATTTTTGGGTTATTTAATCCAATTATTTTATTTTTTAGATATAATATAATTATGTTTTTTTATGAATTTAATAAAAAATTAATAATATTTGTAAAAAAATATTTTCATCGATTGAAACTACTTGTGAATAACTTTTTTTTACTAATGTATCGGATAATTAGATTCAAATTACATTATAAATATTATATAATTAAATTGCATAATAAGTATTATATAAAGATTTTTGTTTTCTATTAATTTTAATAATTTTACTATTAATTTAGAAAAAAAAAATAAACGTCTAATAAAATTTACAAAACTTTTATAAATAATTAAAATAATTAGTAACAGGTTGTTTAATTTCATAACGAGACCCTGATGAAAGCAACACATCGGGGAAAGATGATTTGTGTTCCAAGATTGTTTATGTAATTAATTCGGAACTTGAAGCTACGTTAAAAGAATGAACGCGTTAGTTAATAAGTGATTAATTATTTTTAAATTATATTTTTAAAGTATAAGTTTACTATTTATTAGCAGGGAGTGGCCATCATGATAAATAGGTGTCATAGGTAGATCTGCATAAATTTTATTCGAGATATAAATTGATTTAATTAAAATTTATTTAAACACGATAATTTAAATTTGATCTATAATTTAAAGTAAATATATAAAAACGAATTAAAATTAATTTAATTTTTAGCTAAATCAAAAAAGTTCTAATTTAATTTTTAATTGAATTGAATGGATTTAAATTAATTTTCAACCAAATTAAATAATAAATAGATTCAAACCAATTTTGTTTGAGCTAAAGACAACCCAAAAAATATATTAAAATAAATAAAGAAAGATAGAAATAAAAAATCACACAACTCGACAAAAAAAATAAATATGCATGCTATATAAAGTTATATATAAGGTAAAAAATCTATCTCGACCTGAAAA
This sequence comes from Abelmoschus esculentus, assembly GCA_035048815.1. Taxonomy (NCBI): domain Eukaryota; kingdom Viridiplantae; phylum Streptophyta; class Magnoliopsida; order Malvales; family Malvaceae; genus Abelmoschus; species Abelmoschus esculentus. The sequence continues at coordinate 3,635,633 of JAUCBN010000032.1, forward strand.
CATTGCTAAAACCAATTGAATTCCCATTAACATGATATTGACCTGATCCAAAATTATTAGATTCGAAAATCAACTGAATCATAAATCAATTATCCTGGCTCGATACCTAAACTAAAACTACTGTAGACCAGAGCTAACATCGGATCAAACTCAAATCGACCCAAACTAACATAAACTAAATATAATCGAACCTAAAATCACCCAAACTAAAATATCCAAACTGAATGGTTTGTCATCTCTAGTCACATGGCACCCAATTTTTTTTTTTTTAAGTTTTAAAATTTAATATAAAAATAATTACAACTTTAAATAAATATTGATATAGTTTAAAACATAACTCAATTTAAAATAAAATGACACCTATTATTTATTATCATGTACTTAAAAAATTCCATTCATAAAAATCTTAAATTTTAATATCTCAAACCAGTTTCTTAACTAAATTTTTACTTATTAAGAACATTTTTTTTTCTCTTTCCATAGGTCCAGATTGTTAAAAAAAACGTTAAAAATCTTATGATATAAAAAGAGGTGTTTAAACAGGTAATTTGATTGGCGATCGAATGAAATTACTAAAAATTAACCGAATTTTTAAAATTTTTAACTATTAATTGAATCAAATTTTTTTGAAATATATTTATTGAACCGAACATATTTCGATTAATTCGGTCGGTTAATCAAAATTTGTTATAAAATTTTGAGTAAATTACATAAATGATCATTCAACTACATTAAAATTGTGACACCCTCGCCCCGGGTTAGGAGACGGGGGCGTCGACCGAACATTCAACTCGTAAATAAACCAAACTTGTATTCATTTTTAGATCATTTCGATTATTTGTATAATAATTCAAGACAATTAAATGTAATACTTACCAATTTCGAGGCCAATTTAAAACTTTTTATAGATTCAATTTACTTATTAATTAGTTTCGATCTTATTCTATTTTACGGTCACCATCCAATTAATTCTTGACTTAATTATTCAATCTTCGAATCTAATCTCATTTATCATTCAAGTCTTGTCTCAATATCTGTTTGGAGTTCAATATAGGCTTTAGTTTAACTTATAGATTCGCTAAAACAATACGTAGGACTTCCATACTCTTTAATCTTAAAATTTGGGTCAAGGGTGGCTGAGGGTATCGATACCCTCTATAGAGGGGTATTGGAACAGGGGTATCGAACCCCAGTTCGATACTGGTTAGTTGCGTTGACCCGTTGACCAAGGTTGGATAGCCTGGTTCGATACTAATATCGATGCAATTTCGTTACTTGGAGCTCCAGTATCGAACCAGGTATCGATGCTGGGCTACTTCGAGGACTCATGGTTTAAGGCTAAGGTGGCCTGATTCGATACTAGTATCGAACCAGTAATCCCATAAGGAAGCTCGGTATCGAACCTAGCTTCGATCCATTTTCGTTACTATCAAGGGTGGTATCGATACCCATGTAAATGGTATCGATACCCATGCTCGGAATGAGTAGGCTTCAAGCCCTTTTTAGACACTTAGAAAATTTCAAAAAGGCTACCTAGATGGTCTCACACCATCCCTAAACCTTAAGGGAGAATTCGACATGATTAGGCAACATGTATCAATTTACTAACCTATTCACTTTAGCCAATTCATTACTCGAGTCATTAACCATGCTCATTGACATTCAAGATGCACTATGCCATGCATTTCTCACTATGGAAACTAGCCTATCCATGTTATAACTTTAAGGATTCACATGTTATCCTACTTAGATCATGCTTATCATGCCAAGACAATTACTTACATATCTTATGCATATCAGCAAGGCCTATATGTGCAAAATCAAGCCAACCAAGACACATATGGTTATCCTACATGATCTACATGCCTTATGGCTTACAAACCCCAAAACTCAATGACAAAATATACAAAACATTAACAACCTCAAATGCATAAACTAGTCAATATATGCTCCCTATGCCACCATAATTAGGAGTCAACCAAAAGAACAAAATATCGTACATTGCTTGCTTGGTGCCCTTGCTCCAGTTTAGTCTCGATCTAGCTTCTTATCTCGTTTACCTGTTGTTTGGGGAAGGAGGAAACAACGAGTGTAAGTACTAAGAAGTACTTAGTGAGGCAGCCCTAAGTGTAACCATATTAGACATGAATCAATTAACAATGATAGCATGCTACAATAAGCAAATATAACCAATTCATAACAAAGGATCGATCAATAAACAAGGATATCATGCTTCTCATGTCAATCATAAGTCTAGTATACTATTCAAATTCATATTCTATATGCTAAGCATTAACTAGCATGTATTCGATGCATGTTGTTCATTGATCAATTTTCATTCTCAAGCTTACATTAAACAATTCGTTTCAAGGGATACTTATAGCCATATGTTCATTCTCAATATCAATAGTCATTTCATGTTAAATGGCTACTCATAGCATCAATTATATTCCAATATTCTATAACAATACATGATCAAGTATCAATGCTTCTCAAGCCAATACATGCACATATAGTTCACATTTAATCTTTTAGTCTTTCGTTTAAGTTCGTGTGATGCCTTGGTATAGTTAGACAAGGTAAGCGAGTCAACAAGAGTGTCACGAATACACTAACAAGAGTACCACAAAGGTACTAACAAGAGTATCATATAGATACTAACAAGAGATACACATAGTATCAATTGGTGACTAACCACCAAATCACGGTACCCACAGTACCAAACAAGAGTACCGAAGTACTAAACAAGAGTGTCGAAGCACTAAAAAATGAGCTCAAGACCCTAGGCATACCGTACTACCTATGACCAACTATCGACCAAGGCTCAATACCATTTTTTATATTCATTTGTTCATTATTCAATTCACATTAATCAAGTTCATGTCACCAAAAGCAATTATTTATAACATGCTAATCACAAAAGCATCAATTATGCTATCATCATATCATTCATATTATGTAAACATATGACATGCATATCATGTCATCAATTCAACATTTAAATCATTATATACATGCTCCATGCATGGTTCACGTACCTGGCACCCGTAGTCGCGTGCCGTTACTTACCTCAACATTTCCGAGCTATGCAAATGCTAAGCTAGTACTAACAATCTCGCAAGCAACTCATATCGTCAAACAAGTTATTTAACATTAAGCCTCCTTCTCTTATTTACCGAATATAGATTAGTCCATTTACATGACATATCAATTTAAATAAACAAGGGATGGTTAGGACCCTAGGTCCTAACCCTAAAGTTTGCCACACTCACAAATTCTCTGAGCTATTAAGGGTTGTAGATGGTGATTCCTTTGCCTCTTCCTTGCTTGCTCGAGCCTGTCCTGTTTTTCAATATCCTCTTCTCTCGGATTATCTAGCAATTCATATACAATAGCCATTCATTAGGAAGCAACATGGTCACCTAATTCAAGTGATCTTAGGCTTATCAAATGTAATTGTATGCATTTGTTCATTATGGACAGTTTTGCTATCATTTAGCGAAACGATCATATCTCCTAGCTCCCTTATCCGATTTTAGTCCATTTTACCGCTTCGGAAAGCTAAGAGAATCCTCTACAAGGAACAATTAACCTTAAATTTTAATTATTTGCCGATCAGTACCAGATTTCATTCGAATCGGACATATCCAGATTCGGGACTATTCGGACCGCCCCTACGGAAATGCTTATATCTTTTTCTACCGAACTCGGATTGAGGTTCTGCAAATTTTCACTTAAACTAGGTATATAGGAGTATCATGCTTTAAAATTCCAGCTCCTAACTCCTTAAATCCCGACCTAGAGAATTTTCTCAAAAGTACTACCCGGAATTATATTTCTAGACGATTTGGCTAATTCTCAATCCATAGCTTTAATTCTCGATTCCAAATCATTTTCATGAATTTTCAGCATTTCAATCACATATTTAGCACCAACTAACCCTGAATTTCATCACATTATCAAATCAATTGTCCCACAAAATGTATTTAAAAGACCCCAAATCTAAGATTCCTACTCAATTTGTTCATGTTTCTAAAACCATACCCAAACAAAAATAATCTTTAGATTAAGTTTCTAACAACCTAATCTCACTTGGGAGTATCACAAAACATTCAAAAATTCAAGGATTTAGCTTCCAATGTTTCGGCTATGAAGAGAAGTGCTTACCGAAGCCTTTAGGTTCGATTTCCTATTGAATTTGCTCAACATGCAAGGCTCCCAAGCTTTCTCCCAAAACTCCCATGAACTTTTCTCTCTTCTCCTATTTTTGGTGTTCACGTGAAATGGGGAGGAAGAAGAGAAAATTGGCTGCTTTTGCTTCTCATTAATTGGATGTGAAATGACTTTTTTGCCCCTTTTTGCTATAACTAGAGTTAGTTTATTACAAGGGGTAGTTTAGGAAAATTGGGTATTTGCCATGCAACCTTTAATTCCCTCATTTAATTCAATTAAGCCCCTTTCTTCTAGCCCAATTATCATGTTGTTCGATTTAATTTATGAATCATTCAAATTGTTTTTACTAACCCGATTTTAGGGTGTTACAAAAATAATCTTTTTAATAAATGAACTTTCAAAAATTATAAAACAATAAGTAAACTTATCAAATTATTATAAACTGGTCATTGATTTATTACATATTATAAATTATTGATAAATATAAAATTTTTAATGATTACTTTTTAGTAATTTAATAAATTTAGTTATCATTTTGTGCTAATTTGATAATGTTTAATGAACATTTTATAATTTTTAAAAGTTAATGACCAAAAACAAATATATAATATAAAATTTTTAGTTAATTCAATTAATTAATCAATTTCGAATCGAATTAACCATTAATTGAACTTTCAAAAAAAATTAATCACTCAGAGTCCGAACAAAAGTTGACAACCGATCATTTAACTGAATTAATTTAGTTTGGTCAATTAATTCAGTCCAACTACCGTTTGAATACCCCTAAATGCAACCTTCGATAATTGACCCTAACAATTCAATATCACAATGGATCGGGATCGAGATGACCAAAAACCTACTCCGCCTCGCTCCGTTTTCATCCCTACTCTAACATCACCATCAAACATATATTATCACATAAATATTGTTCAATACCACATCAACACTATAATCGTTAATATCAATCGAAAGATAAATTTATATAATTTAAAAGTAAATATAGTATTATTAATTATGTTTACTTCATGTATAAGATGATGTTTTAAACCTAATATGAGATATATCATACGTCAACAAAATGAATAATAAATTTAAATATATTATTGTATTTATACAAGTAGAAAAACAGACAAATAAAAAAATTGCCGGAATGTCATTGACCTGGTCCATGGATAGTTTTGTTTGTCAATTCCTCGTATAACCTGGCCATTCATGCTTAGCTTTGCCACATGTCACATTCATTTTTTTAATTACGTGTAAATTAATTAAATGTATAAATATAAAAATATAATATTATGAAAAAACTGTTATGTTTTTAAATAATAATTAACGGATTAATGATTACTTTATAATAAATTAAAGTTTTAGGTCTTTTATATAATGTTTGAGTTTTAGGTCTTTTATATAATGTTTGAAACGTGGTAATCATTTTAAAATAATTTAATGATCATTTGTATACTTTATCCTAAATAACATATAACTGCTGTAAAAGATAAAAATCGTCTACCTTTATGCCTCTATTTATGTATTCTGTGGAAATTTTTTAAAAAATTAAATTTTAAACCTTAACTTTTTTATATCTTAGATCTTAAACTATACACTCTAAAAAGTACACTATAAACCTAATTCGCTAAACCTTAATCTTGAACTTTAATCTCTAAACTCTATACCCTAAATCATCTAATTTAAAACGGAGGCACGAATAGATACGTGAAAAAAAGGTAGACGATTTGTTCCGGCAGTAAAGGTGATAATTTACAGCAGGGAGGATTCAAGAAGTCTTAAAATCTATGCAGAGGGACAAAACTTTGGTAAATGCATTGATTAAGGAGGAGATGAAATTGAAATCTGAAGGAAGATTTGAGTTTCTTGTTAATGGGTTACGTTATTCAGCAAACTGGTTGAAGAAGGCGAGCTTTGTTCGCTCAACCAGGGATCTTGGACTGAAACTGGTGAAAGATCATTCATTCTTTCCATCGAGTTCATAAAACCAACATCACTCAATCGAAGCATAAACATGTCTCTGTTTTCGACTCCAACCTTCTTACTAACTGTCTTGCTTAGTGGCTGCTCGCTTAGATTAGACGAAGACGAGCACGGAGACACCTCTGATGAAGCTTCACAAGTAGTTTCTTCGCCAGGTACCCATCTACTTAGCCTTATTTGTTCCAATTCAATGGCCACTTCCAGCATTGTAGGTCTCATGTCTCTGTGAAATGATAAGCACCTAAAAGCCAGCTCTGCCACCTTATGGATTGAAGACAATGTCCAAGAATCACTGTTGGGGTCTAAAAACGGGTCTATGATCTCGTCTAAACGTCCCTTGCTGATTCTATCAGTAGCAACAGCTGCCAAATTCGCTTCGTTTAGGGGCCTAGAAAAGTCGACCACTTTCAGTGCTGTTATGATCTCGATGAGAACGACTCCGAAACTATAAACGTCACTTTTGTCTGAAAGATGGAAGTTTTGATGGTATTGAGGATCAAGGTATCCTGGTGTCCCTTGGGGAGCTGTTGAGATGTGGGATATTTCAGTTTCTCCGAGTCTAGAGAGGCCAAAATCAGCTACTTTGGACCTGAAATTGTAGTCTAGGAGAATGTTGCTAGACTTGATGTCCCTGTGATATATAGGAGGATCTACAGCAGAGTGGAGATGAGCGATGGCTTGTGCGGTTTCGGCAGCAATGGTAAGCCGAACCGGCCAGGCAAGTCCGTCACCTCTCTCTCCATGTAAATGCTGGAATAATGTTCCATTAGGCATGAACTCATACACAAGTATTTGTTCACCATTTTCTATACAGCAACCCAGTAGGCGCACCAGATTCGGGTGTCTGACGGATGAAATCAGCTTGATCTCATTCACCAATTGTCCAATGCAATCAGCATCTCTATGCTTGATCCTTTTAATGGCAACCCATGAATTGTTATGAAGTTTGCCTGCATAGACTGTTCCAAACGCCCCGGTTCCAAGCATTTGTTTCTCTGAGAAACCATTTGTAGCTTTCTCTATTTCTTTGTATCTGTGAATGGGAATGTTGATGTTTGAAGCTTCAGATAGGAGACTTTTCGTGCTTCGTATTGTTTTCGAATTCGATTGCTTCCGCACGACGCAGCAAATTAGAACTGTACTGATCAGTAAAGAAGTTGCAGCTGCAATGCCTGAAAACATTGAACAAAACAATTAGTGCAGCATACATAGATCATAAAGTCATCTTCACTGCTTTGAAGCCACCAGCATTAACTATGTTCTACATCAAATTACGATTACCTCCGACGAAAATAAAGACTCGAGTCGGCCCTCTGCACTTGCCGGAAATGTATCTTGCCGGGTTGCAATCTGAAGATGCTGTTGAGTTTTACATGTCAACAAACACTTTGAAAACAAATCCATCAATCTTCTGTTTTACATGTATATAAATTCAGTTCCATTATTCTTTCAAACACATCCAATTGAACAGATCATGCTTAAACACTTCCTTTGCATCCCCTAATACCATAATTTGGAGGATGCGTCCCTCCCAAGCAACTATGACTAATTTCGGTCTCTAACTTAAAGAGTGGTGATGTAGTTTTACCATTTTAATAGATATATAAACGAATATATTCATAAATAAATGTTATATAGATATGTTCGTAAACATTAAATGATCAGGTTTATGAACGTTAATAGCACATATTCACGAACAACAAACAAACAAATATCTTAAAAACAAACAAACAATTTTAAAAATTTAAATGAACCTAAATCGAATAAAAATACCTTAAAAATAAAAACAAACACAAATAAAAGATTATTTTATAATACATTACCTGATTATAATATTGATAATCTTATCCCAGATTTTTCGCAGGACACCTAATCAAATCTTATCCCGTGATTCAATAGCAAGATTTACTCTTTATCTACCTTTATTAAATAATTCTTAGGTTAAATTAGCTTGAGAATCAAGTTTTACGTGTAAAATATGGATTATAGCAAATTTTCACAATTAAATTACTAAAAGACCTGAAATTATTCACTTACATGGCTTTGGTTGGAATGAGTAAAGATATGATTTTAATTCCCAAGAGATTCAGTGAAGCAGAACAACTGACCTTTCCGGCAACCATCGCCGGCGCGAAAACCATCGCCAATGAACCCTTTTCGGCATCTGCAATAGGATCCCGGCAGTCGATTAACCGGCGAAACAATTTCCTCACAAATTGCATTTTCAGAACATAACTCCGAGCACCGTCCTTCAATCCACCACCTTAGCTCAACCACCTGGACCTCCAGCACACCTGATTCGTTGAAGAATTCTGTCGATATGGACGATAACAAGGACTTACAGTGAGTTCCGATCACCTTGCTATAATCAACGAAACCATTCGTTTTGTTCTCCGAGTAGCAACTTATATTGCTGCTACCATTAGCAGAGCAGGCAAGGGCCTCAAAATGAGTGTAAACCATCGTCGATGGTATCATGCATGCCGCTGGCACGCTGCAGTTCTGCAGTAGAATTGCGTTTCGAGATGTCGGGGCATAGTTGGGGCTGTAAAGACGGTGAAGGGCTCGGAGTGGACGATTGCAAGTGGCTTCAATGCTTATTTTTATGCGATCATTGCTTATCTTCAGGATTGGGAAACCAGCAATATTAGGGTGGTGATGGGCGTTCGAGCTGCAGTTTAGAGGGATTCTGCAGCCGGGAGAGAACCCAAATGGATATGGAACCAGCTTGTCGCCACATGATCGAATACAGTTGCTTGATTGAACCGTGATTAATGAAGGTATTAAGATTGCTAAGAGAAGAAGGATGGGTTGTTTGAGAATCATGATTAGCAATTGGAGATTTGTAAAACTGAAACAAAGAATGTATGGTTTAAGAGTGTTTGATCAAAGAAATTGGAATGATTTTCTTCTGGCTGAGATCATTTCTTAGTTGTTGGGTGCTTTGAACAGAGTTTTCCTGAGAAAATAAAACAGGAAAGGAAAATCATTCTTCTTTCCCATGCGGACTGCATTTATCCAAGAAAAGAAAGAGTTTGTTGAATAATACTAGGAATTTGAAGCTTGTGAGATTGAAATTTGGTGCGATCTCTGATCAGCAGTTAAATAACTGCAAAAATAATACTAATAATCTATATAAATCTTCTCTCTCTTTTTAATATATATATACACTAAAAAATAAGTTTAAACTTTATAATTTTAAAATTACTGTTTAAAATTAAGATTTAAGAAATTAACTTTACAATGTATTTTATGATTTATGATTTATAAAATTTAATATTTAAAGTTAGAGATTAAAATTTATTTTCCAGTGTAAGATATAGAAAGGAACACCGAAAATGACAAAAAATTTGTTCACTGATAATTGTCTTTTATGTTATGTTATAATATATGATATCAGGGACGGAGTTAGGATCGAACATTGAGAGGGGCAAAGGTCTATTAAACCTATAAATTTAAAAATTGAGAGGGACAAAATTCTTATTTTATTACTATCAAAATTACGAAGGACCTTAAATGTATTTATACCAAAAATTTTTGGAAGGGGCAAGATCCCCTCCATCGTACAACATGGCTCCGTCCCTATATTATATATATGGATTGTTGGATGAGTAAAATAAATGATTGAGATTAATGAAATGATATTTAAAAATTATCACTTAAAAAAGATAAGGAGTTAATCTTAATTATCCATTTCACCTATCTGTCGATTCAAAAAAAGTAAAAAAAAAAAACTTAAAAGTTCGAAACAAAATAAATAAAAATATCGGTAAAGTTAAAAAATAAAAAGTAATAGAAAAAACGGGGTTATATCGAGTCGAATGAGAAATCATTGGATCTATACAAAAGAATCAAATACAATTATTTTTTTTTAACAGATACAACTAATTTTATTAACAAGAAAATACTCAATATTACAATAATGGTTTACAATTATCATTGTAAACTAAAAATATAATTTGATCATTTTCTTAAAACTAGTCACTCTAGATCAGACAAGGACCATACATGAAAAAGTTTAAAACTTATCCAAAGATTCGATCGAAAAGATAGATACGAACAAATCTGATTGTATCAGTAAACGAACCAAAAGGGGATTAATCTATGAAGATCACTGAGAAACGCAGATTAGAACAGAGCGTCGCGGTAAACTATCCACGAGCGCAAACCGCGTATCCATATTCAATCTGAGGGTCCAAAGCAAGGAAGATCATTGTGATAACAAATAAGTGCCATCTTTATCAGTCGTGGCGTCGTCATACCCAACCTTAAAAAATAAAACAAAAGAAAAACATACCAAACGACAGAAAAAACGTGTCAAACGACAGAAGAAACGTACCAAAAGGTAGAGTAAATCGTGCCATAAGAGCAAAATTATTTATTAATAAAAAACGAAAATGATAGAGTCCGGCGGACGACGACCAATATTAATATTAGTGTCGTTGCCGGCACTCAAAGAAGAAGAAAAACAAATCTGTAGCAGTAGGAGATTTTAGTAGAATTAATTATTGATATTTTAAACAATAATCCAAATACAATTATTTTAACAGATCAATCTATGTAACCAAACAAATACGTTATTTTCATTTCTAAATCTGGTTTTATATTATTTTCCTTGGTTTCACACTACTCTTGGTCTAAATCCATGAGATCAACCCAACTTGGAAAGCAAAATTCATTTTCTATTCTTTTCTAATGAGAATGACCATAACATCTTTTTACAGTTAACCAGACCAGACCAGTGTTCTTCCTTGTCAGTCACCAGCCATAGCCAATCTACCAGTATTTGTTGCTTAACCTGTTACATATTTTTTTTGATACGAGACTGTTACTTTCTAGTATGAAATTCCTTCAAGGAAAATAAAAATTTGAAGGGACCAATTATGAGTGTTGTAAAACTTTTTAAAAGTAGAGGGCAAAACCAGTGTTGCATTCACACAAGCAGGAAGATCATGTCTGCCAATACGACTCATCCAATAATGTCCTAAAATCATTACAAGAAAAAAAGAAAACCACACTCACAGCTTCTCACGGATGATGCGTTTAAGAGACAAAACATAAATATTTAAAAATAGAGAAGGTAAATATATAAATAAATTAATTTTAAAAAATTAAATAAAAAAATGTTTTGAGGAAAGCGATTGCCCATCATCCCATTCAGTTTCGTCACTGAAAGACTCAAATTAAATTTACACATCTGTCTACAAACAAACGAATTATTTTATGTAAAGAAAACAAATTTTTAGAAAATTATATTTACAAATATGAAAATATAAAATTAAATTATTAACAAAAATATAAAAATAATTAAATTATATTTTTTAAAAAAATTTAGAGGTACAACTGCTCTCGACACCTCATTGTTGTATCGAATCATAGTGCTGAACTTATCATGTGAATCCCCGGTTCATCGTCAAATATTTGTCCATAGTGGACCATCCCCTTGTATGTTAAAGAATGTCGGAAGTAATCCGTGACAAGGAGAATTGATATATAATACGTTTGGGACCATAAGTTGAATTATTAGACACGGCAAAACAACCCACATAATTTGTATGGGTAGGAATGATAATTTGATTCGAAATTTATTCAATTTGATAGGATAAATTTTTTATTAAGAAATTTGGTTTGAATTGAATTATTGAAAAAATAAAGTTGGATTAAAGTTAATATTTGGATAAAAATTTAATCCGACCAATTATATTTATATATTTTTATATATAATATTTAATATTTTTATTATTTTTTAAGTCAGATCAGATTTAATCAAGTTTTTGGGTCGAATCATGACAACAACATAAAATTTTAACTTTCTAATTCATTTTTCAATTAAAAATTATGATTCAATTACGTAAGTGAAAATTTTGACAATATCATTTATAAATTATTAAAAAATTACATAAATAGTCACTAAACTAAATAAAAAAACTACTTTTAGGAGTTTTTAAATTTATATAATAATTAATAAACTTTTTAAATTATTATAAAAGAGCATTATGGATTGATCATTTTATATTATTTTAAATAAAAAAATACTTTTCGTAGTTTTCAAATTTATACAATAATTAATAAAGTTCTTAAATTATTATAAAAGAGCATTATGTATTGATCATTAATTACCATACGTATACTTTATATAACTTTGTGAAGTTTAAAAGTTTCAGACAAAGAGTCAACTGTACTCATGCTGGATGGGGACAACTTAAGCCGTGTCTGCTTTCACTTCTTTTAATCTTCCCGTCTAATATTCGATTCGGAGTAGAAATCTTCTGTTCTTAATTGCGTCTATTTTTATATCTCTTGTTAAAAAATTTTAAAAGTTTAAATTCGAAATTTTAACCTTTATATTTTATATCTTAAACCTAAATATTACACCTAAAAACTAGATTCTATCCTTAATTCTCTAAACTTTAACCACAACTCTTAATCTTAAATTTTAAATTCACTAATATAAATTAAAAATACTAATAAAAACACAATTAATAGATAAATTTGCGTCCTTCGGTTTAATGTTTCAAGCTAAATGATTGTCACCAAGTGTTTTTGCCATATATAATTTATAATATTTTTATTTAATTTTTTAATAAAATATACCTTAAAAACATTCGATTATTTTTTGAAAATAAATTATTTTTATTTTTAAATATTTAAAATATGAAAAACGTCAAAGAAAACATGTTTAGTTGTAGAATTTGATTATACATAACGATTAAACAACTAATAATACGTTACAAATAACAATATATAATATTAATTATGTATAAGAATATATGTTTATTTTATTTTTTATTTTAAATTATAGTTTTTATTAAAAAAATTCTTGATTAAGTAGTAGATGAGGTAGATTTTGTGTAGCAATAACAGATGTTTTCTCAATCTAATCAAGAGACCCGAAAATTTGGGAATTCCCTCCTCCTCCACACTCATTATGTCTGGAAGCATTAAAAAGAATGGTGAATTTAGATGAATAATAGGGTTAGAAAAAATATTTTAAAAATAAATATATTTAAAAAATATTTAAGAAAATATATTAAAAAGAATAATATTTTTTGAATTTCATCAACAGTAAGTAACGAGATCCATGTAAACCGTTGGATTGAATAAAAAATATATTAACTTTAATGGTGTATATGGACTTCAACACCTGTAAATGTGGAAGTGTAAGTAACAAATTTAAAAAACATAATTTCTTTTGACTTAATCATTTAAATATTTTTCGAACATATTTATTCTCTAATTAAATTTTTAATTTTATTATTTATCTAAATTGATCGGTCATGAATATATCTGTGTCAAAATCATATTTTATGTACCTTTATGATATGTGACCATTCATTTCTCTGTCCTAGACAAATTTGTTGCTTCAAAATGTGAATTACACCAAGACTTCATGGTATTTGGATACAAAACTTGATAAATCACATACCCCACATGGATCTAATGATTCAATATTTCTCTATCAAATTTTTTTGAATTTTATCTACCTATTTTACTTTTAAATAATAGTATCTTCGTATATTTATAAGATTACACGAGTCAAAATATTTATTTTCACATTTCCTTACATTTTAACATTCGAATTTTAGCATCCAGCAAACTCAATAGTATGTGGCGGGATAAATTATATCATGAATTTGGTTTATCATTTCAGTTCTGGTACTTTATCGCTGTCTTTTAAATTATTTTTTTTCAATTAATAAATCTTCACTCATTTTTTATGTCACTTAAAAATATATTTTTTAAAAGTTAGATGAATAATTAGTGATGAAATGAATGATTTTTATTGATTAGAGAACATGAATCGAACCTACGATATAATTTCTCATCAATTAAAATCCAAAGGTGGAAAAAATGGAATAGTTGCATTTTAAACCCTCCAAGACTTGCGAAATCTAATTTTCAACCCTATCTTGATTTGTATAATGTATTACTTTTTATGCACGAATTATCTTGTTTTAATGGTTAAGAAAACGATTATTGTTCTTAGAAGTTAAAGGTTCGAGCACTAATATTATAGTATAGTGATTGAACGATCAATGTCCAATACATCTATTATATTATAAATATAAAATATAAATAACAATATTTTTAATATAAACAAAACAACCCAAATCAATCTCATCAATTACATCAAATATTATCTAATTATATCGATTAGTAGAGAATTTGATCTCTCTGAACATGATAAGATTTTTCCTCAATTTTATTTGATTTGTTATTACTTGCTATTTAAAAAAAATTATCTAACATTTTTTAAGTGACGGGTCAAATCTAATTATCTTGACAAGTCCGATATTTTATATGAAAGCTTTGAATCAGATACTTATATTGTTATTACGAACCATTTAGTATCAGTGGTTAAGGGAGCATCAGTAATGTCAGCACAATGTTTGAGTGATCAATGTCTAATGGTTGAGAGTATACTTTAGAACAGATACTACTACGATGGCGATACATAAGATATATAAAACTCACAAAAGTTAATATTGTGTAACTGGATTCTAACACGTATATTATATATATCTTTACACATATGATTTCAGGGGAAAATATTTATACGGGTCATCAAGATGGGAAGATTCGGGTTTGGAAAGTCTCTTAAGAACCCGGATGTTCATAAACGAGCGGGAACGTTGCCAACCCTGAAAGAGATCCTCAAAAACTCCATTAAACCAAGCAATTACATTGAAGTGAAGACCAAGCGCTCTTTATGGATCAAACACTCGGATGCATTATCCTGTTTGAGCATGAATGAAGAACAAGGTCTTTTTTACGCAGCCTCGCAGGATAAAACGTTTACAGTACGGAGAGCTTCCGATTATAAATGCCGGTAAAAGAAGGAACGAAGCATGCGTCGAGTCGAACTCTTTTACAACAAGAATGTGCGGTTACAGCGTTGGCAATTAACAACCCTGCTTCAGTACTGTACTATGGTTCCAGTGACGGCCTGGTTAATTTCTGGGAACTGGAAAAGGATCTAGCCCTCAGTGGGGTACTTAAAGGCACAAGCTTGCTGTTCTTTGCCTTAAGGCGGCTGGGAATTTGGTGTTTACCGGGTCAGCTGATAAAACCATGTGTTTGGCCTAGGGATGGCAACATCCACAAGTGCATCTCGGTGCTAACGGGACATACGGGGTCAGTGAAGTGCTTCGCTGTGGAAAAGGACCATGAAGTGAGGAATAAGCAGCGGGAGCCTGGATAAGTCTGTCAAGGTGTGGAGCGTGTCGGAGTATGCTCAGATAGGTCGACGCAGCAAAACCAGCAACATGGGGTGGGGTATGAAAAGGAGTCCCAAACGAATCATACAAACTAGTTACCCTTCCGTTCCCACATATCATGCAAATTCAGTTACTTGTGTGTTGAAAAAAAGACTCGGGAAAGAATAAAACTAATATGAATTGCTCAGAGAACAAATTACAGGACAAGCAAGAACAATAAAAGTCATTACTATTATAGTATTCATTATTTTTTCCACTACAAAATACTTGTATATTCTTTTCTATATACGGCAAATTTGAGCAAACGAATGACCTCATTACAAACATGCAATTCCCAAAGGTTGAGCGTCTTCAAGTAAAAAAAGCACGTAAAACAATTACAAGAAAGGGAAAAGAATATCATGTGATGATGCTCAACTATACAAGCATCAGTTTCCTGTTACCTGTTGAATCAATCCAGTCAGTGCGAAAGCTTTCGAGAGTGGAGTCTCCTGGATTCCGGTTGTGTTTGAGTTTTCAATCCACGTAAATGACCACTTCTATTGCCGATTGAGTTCAGGTCTAAACTTAGAGGAATGCTGGTATCTCCTCCTTCAAGCATTCTAAGGATCTAACAATTTGCAGAGAACAGATAAAAATCACTCAATTTCTATAGCCATCAAATGAAATGGGGTGAAAAGCTCCTACACAGTATAGTATGGAAAAGGAAGAGTTATAAAAAGAATTTAGAACTTGATGGACAATGTAGAGTACCTTTGACATCGGAGGTCTTGATTCTGGATCGTGACTTAGGCACAGGAAAGCGGCACGGCCCATGGCCCGGAGCTGATGAGTGTAGTCCTGGACTTTGCTGGAGGCTAAACATGGATCAATTAACTGATAAATGTTTGTCATTATTTGGTTCGAATTTAATGCAGCTAGAGGGTGGAACCAGTCTGATAAGAAATTCTGTCCCTTATAATATTGCAGGTCATTGATTCTTTGACCTGTCATTAACTCTAACAGCACCACTCCAAATGCATATACATCAACTTTCTGTGTAATCCTTCCACCATCCAAATACTCAGGGGCAAGGTACCTGAATTTAGTCATTTCATTTTTTAGGCCCGCTTAGAATGATATAACTATTCACAAGTTTAATAAATATTTTTTGTTTTATATGTAAAATTCTGGCTTCAAAAGATGCTAGGTCTTAAGGATTGTATGCCAAAGATTTCTAACAAAGCATATTTCTGTATTGTTTGTGTCGTGAAACCAGGGTTACCTTTAATTCAAAGAAGAAAAAAAAGACAATTTAGAAAGTACCCTGAAGTTTCAATAGTTCGTTCTTCGTTTCCAATCCATTGATCAGAATGCCATCTAGCGAGGCCAAAATCAGTAACCTGATGACACATTAAAAGTAAGGCATATTTCGATATGAAGAAAACAGGAAAAATGATAGAAGTCCTACATAACTATATGTATCACGATGAATCTACTAAAAGATGAAACAATGCTCTATAAGCCATATGAATACATCAAATGAACCTTCGAGGCTCTTCAAACATTTTACATTTTAACCCGAAAAAAGTAGTATTGATCAGTTATAATGAAGGTGGAACATTTCAAACCAAAAACCGCTCCGCAAAGAATTTCAACTTCTACCACAGTCCACAACTTGCATATATAACCAAATGATTAAAACAGCTAATCTGTGCGCTGCATTTTCTTTTATGATGATTTGAGGTCTTGGTATCAACATGAATAAGCATAAATACTAATGCTTTCAGAAATGTCCAAGAACTAACTACAAGTACCTGAGGCTCAAAATCGTGGGTTAGGAGAATATTTTTGGGCCGCATATCTCTATGTACTATACAACCAACTCTACAATCTTCATGAAGGTATCGCAAGCCCCGGGCTGCTCCAATTGCTATTCTTAGTCGTGATTGCAAATCTAGAGAGGCTCTGTTGCTTCCTGTCAACCAGATGTAACTAATATCATTTTGGAAGACAGGTTCTAAGTGGAAATAGAAAATGGTGCATATGGAAACTGTAAGATTGTACACAAAATATGATACAGAGAGAAATAGAAATGAGAAAATGAATACCATGTAAATGGAAATCTAAGGATCCATTGCAGATGTACTCATAAACCAAGACTCGCTTGTTGTCATCAATACAAAACCCAATTAGCAACACAACATTCCTATGTTGCGCACAGCTCAAAACTTGAACCTCCCTGCAGAAATCGATATCCGCTTGACAACCGAAAAACTTTAACAGCTTCACTGCTACAAACTGACCATCTCTCAAAATCCCTCTATAAACAACACCAAAACCACCTTCTGCCAAAAAATTCACTTCTGCAAATCCATCAGTAGCTTCCTCTAGCTCCTCGTAAGAAAACCGTCTTGGAGGTTTGCCAAAGACTGGTGCCTTGTGTTGACAAAATGAGCATAGGGGTGGAGGTACTGAGGATGTTCTACCTAAGGCAACTGCATCTCTAATGTTTGAGCTAACCACGTAGTCTTTGTCATGGCTTTGATTGAGAAGTCTACCTTCCTTTGCATCTCGATCATATTGAACAAACTTGTCAAGCAAGGTTTTGGAACTAGGAGGGATGACTCTATTGCTTAGAGTTTTATGAGCTTTTTCATCATTGTGATTTTGGGGAATCCAAAATACACTCTTGTCATTACTTTTCACAGAAGATGTCGAGTTTACTGATAGATTTATAAGCTTTTCTCCATGTGAATCAATGAGAGCAAGTTGGTTGTCCAAGTTATTCTTATTATCTACAAAAGTGTAATTTCCTCTGTTCATCCCTTCAAAAAGAGGATTTTCCTGATAGACCAGGAAAAGAGATGCTGAATCAGAATTTGGTAACAACTCCTCTTGGCTTGTTCTTGAATAAGAAGTGCTCGGTTCGTCTGGGCTGCTGACAGGAGTAGAATGCTTCATCCTATGTCCTAGGTGCTCTCCATCATCCATAACTGGAGAGGAAGCAGCGGAGAAATAAGGAGTTCGGAGTTCATTTACGCATTGCAAATTAAGCCTGAGAACTTTTGCTTGGGAACCTTTCATCTGTACAATGTTACAATGAAGTTCATCCATGCAATGTTTCAGCTCTTGCTTCAGTTTTCTGATTCAAAAACAACTTTTCGTGAGTTAACAACAAAAATCAACATCTAGATTAAGTAACCAAGTTTCTGCCATGCCAAATTGTTGTCATGGAATGTCACAGACCAATCATGCTATTTTTATTTATGACCGATAAACAATTGGATTATTCAACCAGACCTTTTCCATTGGTTTTCCTTTGAATTTGATTGGTAAAAGTAGAATAGACTTACATTCTATACATGAACAACACAAAAACCTGAACTCAAACAAAACTTAACATGATTCAGAAACAACATTAGTACTTAGCAATAATTACATTGATCTTTACCAGACAGAATTAAGGGGTTAAACATATATTTTTATTTTAATGATTATTACTTCAAAAGGTACTATTATAACAAACATACGACAAAACTGTTTGCATATGCACATATTCCAAAGACGGTAGGTACCAATCTTTGACCACTAAAACTAACATATAAGACAAAGTTGAAGAAATAATGAACTGGTATAAAGCATGCACAGAAAGGGGATAAGCCACAATTATGACCAACCAATTAAACTAATAGCTTAGAAACAAGAAATAATACTTTTTGTATGGTTAATTACTTATCCAGTATGACCCAGTTGGCTCCATTGTTCTTTGCTTCAGCCGCCACTGAACTGCCAGTTGTACCTGACACCACCTTGATCCTCACAGTAACCTGCAATTTAAGAACTCAT
This sequence comes from Abelmoschus esculentus, assembly GCA_035048815.1. Lineage (NCBI taxonomy): Eukaryota > Viridiplantae > Streptophyta > Magnoliopsida > Malvales > Malvaceae > Abelmoschus > Abelmoschus esculentus. Next base: position 3,654,838 of record JAUCBN010000032.1, read on the forward strand.
TATTAACCCTAGGCAAATTCCTCCTAAAACTATAGTTTGCTTAGCATTTGGCTCCTAAGTAAATGAAGGTTTCATGTGATCATACTACCCTGCGTGAAAATAAGAGTTTTGAAACTTGCATAGAATCTCAAGGGACCCACCATAAACCATATAAAAATGGGGTTCCATGAAAAATAACTTCAATAATGTTGATCGCCAATAATGCTACTTAAAGTATACTTCATCATGCACATGACAATGTCATTCAACCACCCCGAATTCCAATGTCTAAACAAGCCCTCTAATCATTTTTTTATTTCCATCTAACTGTAGTGCTCAAGCCCTGTTTGGGTTCCTGGAATCTTCTAAACCCAGACATGAGACACCCCAATCAGGCAGTAAATCCATTGCATGTTGAATGCTGTTGTTTCTAAGAAAGACAAAAGCATGTTACTTTGTTTCTGGCAAAGTTCATAGAAGAAATGGACCAAATACTCCATATGCAGCCACATGAAAAGAAGCCAACTCAAGTACTCAACTGGCAAATGTAGCAAGAAACTTTAGCCAATTAATTACCTCGACTTGGTTATGAAACTGAAGCACCATTTGTGAACACGACTCTGAGATCTGACAAATCCTTTCCGGTAATTCCTCCCGAATGTTGCTCCCGCAATCTCCAGTAAGCATCGGAAAATTCCAAAATCGTTTACCTTGAACAAATTCAAAGGGAGGAAAAAAAAGTTGGGAAAAACAGTGAAAACAAACAAGAAACTCTGAATCTCGATTCGATTAAAAAATTACCTTTTCTTTCTCCAGGGAAGATGGCGAGCAAGGTAACGCAATCACCAGGATGAACAACATGAGTGAGCGCCCAAGCCAAGGCGGTTTTGGATATGACCCTCTCTGCTTTAACTGCAACCACTACTTTTTGTAGGCTGCTCGTGGTGGAGTGTTGCCTAAGGTTCGTCTCCATATCCCCAGGTTAAAATTTAAGGAGTAGAGCCAAATTCAAGCTCTGGGGGAGCAGAATCAGAGAGAAGGTGTTTCAGAATTTTGGGCGTATATGTGATCGACTTCTTTCATGAGTTACCTTTCATAAAGGCAAGGCAAGTGCAGGGACATGGTTTGGTTTTCGTTGACTGTTAATTAGATAGCAATAACATGTTGGTCCAGCGTGTTGGGACGAACAAAATTCGATTAAATTTTAAAAAATTAAATAATTCGATTTGAGGTGAAAATATTCGTTTCGTTTTGATTCGATTTAAAATTTTATAAACTCGACCCGATTCGAAAAAATTTTAAATAAAGTTTGAGTTGTAAAATAAAAATTCGAACAACCCGAATAACTCGATATTTTTAATAATTAAAGGATTAATTTTTAAGTTTGAGACAAATCTCTTAATTTTTTATGATATATACATTGACATATAAAAATATAAAGAAATATTACTACATATAAATATATATATACATATCTTATATGATTAAAGAAAGACGTTTAAATTGAAATCAAATCATATTATAACATGATAAATAATTACAATTAAATTTTTACAGGAACTCGAAAACTCGACTCGAACCGAAAAATTTTAAATAAAGTCTGAGTTATAAAATATGACTCGTCAACTCGAATAACTTAAAATTTTTTAACTCGACTCGACTCGATCGAATACTCATCCTACCCAGTTGTTTGTTTAATAGTTTTTTAATTATTAAAGATTACTTATTTAGTTTATTTAATAAATGAATGATTATTATTAGACGAGTAAACGTTGATGATAGATTAATTAAAATTATTCATTTATTTTTATTTTTTTAATTTCAGATTTAAAACTTAATAAAAATATTTTCTTAATTTTTTTTTGATTTCGTCTTATTATAGTTAAAATCAAAACTCTTTCTTTTCGTATAAGTAAATTGGGTTTGAGAATAAAATAATATTTTTATTAATTAGAATTAAGAATAAGGTGGTTGAGATATTATAAAACATTAAAAACATATTTTAAATTTAGTAGGGGTATAATTTTAAATATTAAATAGTTATTTTAAATTTAATTTTTTTCAAAAAGTAACCATCAATTAATCTAATTTTCATTATATTCGCGTTAACCACAAAACTTGCTTTGTAGACCAGATGCGAGTATTAGAGAATTTTAAAATTTTTGATATATATCAAAATTTTTATAATTATTATAAAAAAATTAACATAATTTCTTTTTAATTTCTTTTAACCTGTATTAAAAAAAGCGTGGGTATTATCATTCACATTTATTAGATGATATCAATCTTAAAATCTATTATAAATTTTAAAATTTTCTTAAAAAAATGAATTATAGTTGTTAAAATGTTAATATAATTATTTCTTAAATATAATAATTAATTATTTTTGGACATGTATAATAAAAACGATCTTATAAAACCTTAGAAAGGACATTTGTTTTTAAAGGTCATATTTTTAGAATTAATGAGAGTTATAGACAATTACTTTTCATAACTACATTTTTTATAAATTGCACAGGACTCTCAAAATTCACCGAGGCACATTGATTTGTATTGAATTAGATATTCAAGATTGAGTTTTCAGGGTGTAAGTAATTTATCCTTTTGTTTATTTTTAATGTTGTTATATTTTAAAATAGTGATTTTAAGGTTTAGGGTTTAAGGTTAGAAGTTGTGGGATTTAGAAAATTAGAGGTAAAGTGTATTTTTAAAGTATAAAATTTAAACAATAAAATTAAGGTTAAGGTTTAAGATTTAATTTTTAAAAATTTTAAACAAGATACATGAAAAAAGATAGTATTAGAAAACAGATGATTTGCACTTTTCTCTAACTCATTTATTTCATAATTCATATCATTTTGAGTTGATATTGTTCTATAGTTTCTATCATTCCTAGTACGTCTTATTTTAAATTAGAATCGATTTATAATTAAATCATTCAAATATTAATTTTTTTTAACTTATCACATAAATTCAAATAATTCAAATTTGTATCGTTATTTTAGGATTTGAATTATCGTTTTTTATAATCAAATTAAATTCTCAAGTGTAAATTCAAATCGACAAGTCTCGTGTCAGGGTGCATGTCATCTTGGAAGTCACCCATGTGATGATAGTAATGCTATGAGTTTAATACAATCCTTTTAAGGACCACGGCTGTTAGGAGGATAGAAAGGAAAGTAGGGTAAGGGACCAGTTGAGGTGGATGTCATGTACTCGTTGTCATGGATAAGATTTATTGTTCGATCGAATCAAATCAAATCAAATCAATAATTTTTGAGTTATTTAAATTAATAGGTATTATATTTTATACTATTTTGTCTCATAAAATTTATTTTTGGTTGATTTTTACATAATTTTAAAAAAAATATGTACAAGAGATATGTTATAAAACAATTAAAATAATAATTTTATCCTTGAAAAATTAAATTTTATTTTATTGAAACTATAAAAAATATAATAAAAAACATGCTTAATGAAAATTATTATCAATGTGATAATTTAAAAGATTATTAAATTTTTTGAGTTACACCACGTAATTTTTTACGACTTAAATATTACTTTTAAAATTTTAAATTTGTATATAATATAAAATGAATTTTATTTATTTATAAATTTTAAAAATTTCTCTTAGAATTTTATACGTTTATGTACTGACATAAACTAAGTGTATGGTGTAACAACTATAAAGTGATTGAGAAACTAACCGAGCATTGCCATTTGCCAGAACCTTTCCAATTAGCACTGCTTCTGTTCTATTACTAGTCAAGAATCTAAGTAAAGATACAATATGATTTGGAAATTTGTAATATGAAATATTCTTATATGTTTTATTTAAACATTATTACATTGCATGGGAAATAAAAGAAAGGGAAAATCATCTGTTTTACTCCAACACAAGCCAACCAGTGAACCCAATCAAGGTCCTTGAGTCTAGCCATTTTCACCAGGGTTCATTCAACATAAAGCTGAGGAGCAAGGCGCGGTGAGACAAGTGTTTCCAGCGGCGTAGATTTCATGTCGGTCAATCCAACTGTTCCAGTCAAGTCGATCAAACCGTTGCCTGGTCTCGAGAACTCGAACGCATGCAAGAAATTCGCCAGTGTCAAATGCAGCATTTGGAGTGCAAAAGATGTTCCAGGGCAACTTCTCCTCCCACTACCAAAGGGCATCAGTTCAAAATGCTGACCCCTCACATCAACATTTTTGTGCGTTGTAAGGAACCTCTCCGGCTTGAACTCCAACGGTTCCGGCCATGCATTGGGGTCCCTTTGGATCTTATGAAGGTTGACGATCAACCGAGTGCCTTTAGGGATTTCATAGCCACCGATGGAACAACTTTCACTGAGCTCACGAGGTGCTGAAAGTGGAGCTGGGGGGTACAGTCTTAATGTCTCTTTAATAATGGCTTGGATATAAACCAGTTTACTGATGTCTGATTCTTGCACGAACCTGTCCTTGCCAACATGGACGTCTAGTTCTTCTTGAGCTTTTTTAAGTAAATGGGGTTTGTTTAGCAATAACGAAAGTGCCCAGATTAGGGTAACTGTTGTCGTATCACTGCCTGCTAAAATCATGTTCTGCAAACGTAGAATTTGTAAGGATTTTGTAAAGAATTTAGGTACAAAAGAGAGAAAGATCAAAACCATACCAAAGAAGTAGCTTTGTTGATCGTATCAGCATCATAACCAGCAAGATCAGCACCTTTAAGAACTGAGTTCATAACATCCATGAAATCCTTCTCTTTTTTACTTTCGTCCCAACGTCCGTTCTTCCTATGGTCATTTAACCACCCTGCAACGACGTCGTCCAATTCTTTAGCAGTTCTCTTCATCCACTTCTCATAGCCACCCAAATCCAGTTTCCGGAGAAAAGGAACTGCATCGCCGATCACAAATATGCCCGACAAGTAGAAGAAATCCCTCAAGGCCTTACGGTATCGAGTCACCACCTGCTGCTCTTCTTTAGCAACACCGGAATATCTCTTCCCAGCCACGGTTCTGAGAATAACGTTTAAAGTCAAGTCCGAAAACCGTTTCTTCATCTCGACGGGAACCTGACCCGATTCACCCTGCTTTTTGTCATTCCAAAACTTGTATAAATCCTTCACTGACCCTTCTATTTCTGATACGAAAACTTTCTTCAGCTGGTCGATTCTATGATTGGACAGCACCTCCAACATAGTTATCTTCCTCATTTCACGCCAGTATTGTCCGTAAGGAGAAAACCCGAACATGGCGTAGTTATAGCCCATGTGTTCTGCGGCAGCCATTTTGGAACGAGACGAAACGGCCATATCATTGGTAGTGAATATTTCCTTGGCCACTTCTCGTGAACTCACCACCAAAGCTGGATGAACACCTAACCGGATGGTGAAGGCAGGTCCAAGTTCATCGGCCAAGGCTCCCAATGTTACGTGAGCCGCCTTGGATCCCCCTAATAACGGAAGATGACCAATTATCGGCCATACACCATCAGCTTCCGGTGCAGCTTTGCCGTTGGATCTTTTGAGTTTAGTGTAGAAAAACAATGTCACGAGGGCAAACAACACAAGAGAGTAACAAAGATAAGGAAGATCGAAAAGATCCATCATGCAAAGCTTAAGTGCAGAGAGATCTTGTGTTATGGGAATGTACGTATGGGTTTTTCCATATATATATATATATATGTATGAGAGAGAATCATTTGGTTTCGATTTATATTTTATTTCGAACAGTTAGACCGTATACACTAAAATTTACTACGTTATCAAATTTGAATGAATTTTCTTGTGCCGGAATTGAACATTTGTGCATGCAAGATGGTCGAAAATAATACTAAAATATTTATAAGTGAAGCTGTTCTCCCAAGTTTTTATTGCAGAACATCAGTTTAGGCTGCCATAACCAGATAAACTATAAATTGTACTTGGTTGTTGGTCAACTGGTCACACATGGTGGCTTAAATTTTATTTTAATCTTCAATGTTTTTTTAATGTGTGCGAGGAAAACAAAATGAAAAATCCATGGTTTCTTTAATATCTAAGTACAAAAGCCCACAGTTTCTAACAAGAAAAAAAAAGGTTAGATACAATTTTTCTTATTTATTAAATTTTCAAAAAATTAAGTCAAGATTTTTTAATTTTTTTATACAAATAGAAAATTAAATGAGTAAAACTTAAACACTTAATTGAGACGTAAAGAATATTAAATAAGAATTATTTTTCTAATGTTTATGTACTTTCCGAGTATCAAACTTGTTACAATGTTATATTAAAATGGATAAAAATTGTTTATATTTTTATTTTATTTTAAAATAATAAATTTAAGATTTAGGGTTTAAGGTTTAAAGTTATGATTTAGAGGATTAGGTTTATAATGTATTTTTAGGGTATAACTTTAAACTTAGTTGGGTCGAATAGGTTCGAGTTTATAAAAAGTTTTATTTCATCGCTCAAAATAATTATAAAATTATCTTTTTATAATATTGAATAAAGTTTGTAAACAAATACGTATAAAAATATATTTATATCATTTGTTTTATACTCTTTAATGGTACAACCAGCTAAATAAATTTGGATAGACTGTTTTTCAATAAATTTAGATAGATTTATGAAATAATAAATCTAAATTAAGAGCACACAGATACGCTACAATAAAATATATTTTTATCGTAAAATAATACGATGTGATAAATTAAGATAATATAAATATTTAATTAAATATATAGTATATTATAAAATAAATAATTTTGTTATAAATTGATTGGAAAAATGTAAAAGTTTTGTTCTTGTCCATTGAAATGTGTTTGAATTTTTTGTAACATTCCACAGCAAGCATTTTTGAACAACTAGAGAAAACTGGTAATAATTTCGTGAGGCTATATGAACCGCCCCCGGTTTTCCTGCCAGAAGGCTGCTGTTTTTTATTAAAAAAGTTTAACCAGGTGCAAACAAGGAGTTAAAGATTACTAGAGATTATTACTTATAAAATGGATAAAAGAAAATATTTTATGTTAAAAATTATCATTAATAATTACATATCAAGTGAAAAATATATATATAAATCTTAAGATTCAAATTGTCTTATTTAAATATATAAGAATACAACGTCATCGTTTTGAAGTATTATTTAAATGAAGTTTAATAATACAAAATTATAAATTTTAAACCCTAAAAATATATTTTATGTCTAATTTTTTAAACTTTAATTTTAAATTTTAATTTTTTTTAATATACGGCATAAATAAAATACCAAAAAAATTAGGATTTATATTCTTTCTCCATAGCATCCATTTAATTGGTCCATATTTAACCTTTCTAAGTGTTCGCTTCAGTCTTCAAACTTCTTAAAAATAATCATTTTGATTTGATGCTTCAATCCGCAAAAGAACAAACCCAACTCACCAACCAACACAAGGCCATTCATGATGGCTACAATCTTGAAAATCTCAGCTGCTTCATTGCATGTTGATGACAAGGCTCCGCCGCCGCCCCTTCTTCCTTGGACACTCGCCTTTAAGGTGCTGACAACGTTAGCAAAGCACTTTTCGGTGCTCATTGGAAGCCAAATATGGAAACCACGTTGTTGTGTGCTTTCAGACATCAATAAGAACTCATCCCTCCAATATCGTACAACACTTTTGGCGTTCTTTGTCGGGCTTTGCTGCTATAATTGACCACTGAGGCAGTGATTGTGGCTGCCGGCTGGAGCGACGACGGGTGAAGTACTTGTGACCATGTTCACGAAGCTGTAGCACTTTGGAATGCAGATGGTCGTTAATAATGTATCTAAATACGATAAAAAATGGATGTACTTCGTTGTAACCTTCCTAATTCGTCTTGTCGAACCCAGTGTAACGTCCTTAACTGATTTACAGCTATACCGGGCCGAGTGGTTACACCTATGCATCCTTTCGAGTTGGCTTCTGTCGTGACTATTTTAAAATTGAGAGTATGGAAAATAGTTTGGCGAGTAAATTTTAAAAAATCGAATTTTTACCCTTTTTAATTGTTAATTACGAAAATCGGGGTCGTGTTAAAACATGTATTATTTAAATTTTAAAATGACTTGGAGTCGCCATCGGCCACTTTGGTAGGCCAGACACCATAAAACAAACCAGAGATTCATTTTTAAAACATTTGGGCTCGTGAGTCGGTTACGCGTAAGGACGACCCTTACGAGCGCCCGAGACCGATACCTTATTAATTACACGTGACATCTTGGCATTTCAAATAATAATATAAATTTAATTTATCATTGTCAAATGAATATCGTTCGAATGAGAATATCTTTTTGGATAAAAAATATATTTCTTTTAAATACAAGCTTGAATAAGACGTCCTCTAAATAGAAAACCTTAACTCGTATTTAAAAAAATATAAATTATGTCCCAGAAGGTTTTAAATGCATGACCGAATATTATCTTGTTCATTTTAAGTTCTAACCTATAAAGCTCCATTAATTAAATATTTAAAACTTATTAAATTATTAATTTACCAAGTGTATTATGATAACATCCAAACGATCGGACATTACCATATAGACACCGAATAAATTAATAATTATTAATGGTGTTTCTAGTTTTTACCTAATTAATTTTATTTAATTCTAACCCTAAATTATTTACCATTTTCTAGGTTTCGATGGCACGTCGAATACAATACCAAAGTACACTCTCTTAGTCAACATAATGTTACGTCAAAACACTGACTGCTTAATATATCCGAGGTATATGATTGAATGCTATTGTTACTAAAATTATCTCCCTTAATTATTTAATTAAAGTGACTAACCCTAAAAGATTTTAATTTAATTAATTACGTGAAAATTAGATGTTATCCTAAACAAATATGCTATTAAAAATATGCAAGCAAAATAAACAAATAAAGAAATACAACAATTGAAAGACAATGATCAAATTAAATTTTATTAGAGACATAGGAGCTCATTTACAAACATTGGTGATCTAAAATAATCAAATTAAAAACCTGAGAGCTCAAATTAAAAGAATTAGGGACTTAATTGTGGTGTCATTGAACTTAGAAGTCAAATTAGGCTTAATTAATAACAAAATTAAAAGAATTTTAGAGCAAAATATGATATGAATGAACATTTTAAACAAAAAACCATAGCAAGAAACGTAACACACAACAATAAAAAATTTATCCTTCTAAGAACTCGGCACCTCTTTAATAACAAGATATCATGTTTTTCTTTTCTCCAAAAGACAAATCAAAGCAACAACAAATACTCATCTACTTGAAATTAAAATATTTATTCAAAACACGGAATAATATCATTGGCTTTAACAAATAAAGAGAATACTCACAAGAAAAGCATGCACCAAAAGCAATTGAACCACTTCTACATTAAGTTCTTTTAGAATGTTTCTTGTGGCACTGATTTCCGAAAAGGACTTCAAAATTTCAAGAAATGAAGAATCTTCCGAATCACCCTTTGATCTCCGAGTGCGAACAAATGACTTAGACGAGTCAGTCATGATAACCGCTCAATAGATTGTAAAGAGCCAAAATAAATGAAGTGAAACAACGTAGTTTTATATGAGTTGGTTAGTGCTTTAATCTTGTTTTAATGAAATGGTGTGTTTTATTGGTTAATAGTTTAGGTGTAACGTTGTCGTTTGGCAACCCTAGGATATATTTTCTAAAGTAATTTTTCTTCGAACTATCTATGGAATGAATGAAATGAACTTTGTTTTCTTCTTCAAATTCTCTTTTTTGTGTCTCCCTCTGCTCTGTCTATCTCTCCACCTCCATTAATTATTCTTCTTCAATTTTGGGTTGTTACATAGATAAAGCGAGGTGGCGATTAATCGAATGAATCTTTCCCCGTTGTTAGCCTTAGAGATGAAGCCCCCCTTTAATTCCTTTCGGTTTACCTGCTGTGGAGAGAAACAAGAAACAAATTCCCTGCCGAATGCACCACTGTCTCCCCCTCTTTAAACGCTTGGAAGCACTAGACACTATACCAAAATTGATATATAGTGGCGCTTTCTGTGGCGTTTTTAAGCAAAACGCCACTAATGTAACAGTCTTTTAGCGGCGTTTAGTAAAGAAACGCCACAAATGACAAACTTCATGGTATTTAGTGGCGTTTGTTGATAAAACGCCGCAATAGAGCATGTAATAGTGGCGTTTAGCAAAAAACGCCGCGAAAGACTGTTACATTAGTGGCGTTTTGGAACAAACGCCTGTAACACCCGACCCGGATATCATAATGGGCCTCCAGCCCAAAACCCATATTTCAAAATTTCGTTTTAAAAGCCCAATAACAAAAATAATGTAAGTCCAAAACCAATTCATAATCCAATTAAATAAAACAAGTCCAACATAATTCAAAGTAATTCGGAGCTCCAAAATATATGACAGACTGTTTTAAAAACATTCGACCCAAATAAAATTACAGAGTTACAATACATATAGGGTCCAACATAGTACTAAGCCCACTACATCTAGTAATTGTACTCTGACAACACGGTCGATGTTGTAAGTCCAAACCTCGATGGTGCTCCATGAGTCCCGCTCCACTTAACCTACGCACGAAAACAGATTTCGAACGCTGAGCCACACAAGCTCAGTGGATACGCCAAACTCGGCCAACATCATGCATATCAAAGCAGTAAAGCATGGCATATAAATCACATGCATGGTATGAAGGTCTAGCATGCTTGCCTACACATGGCATAAATGAATGTATACTATCGCACACAGCATATACAAACATGTAAGTCAACACACAAGAGCGAGGCCCGCGTCCACACAGCATCGGGATCCTACACTCAGGATTGAGGCCGCCCTCAAATCCTATGCCCGGAATGGTACATCGGACATCTTCGAACGAGGCCGCCCAACGTTCGGAAAAGGGTGGAGGCCGCCCAACCAACCCTATGCTCGGAATGTCACATCGAACATCTTCGAGTGAGGCCGCCCAACACTCGGAATAAAAGTCTTCAATCATCACCCGGCATGTTACATCGGATGGCCTTCAACGTGTTGCAACACTTATGGATATCCGGATTCCAACACACAAGGACTCGACCACACAAACGATCCACCTAGGATCTCATCACAACAAGATATATATTAAAGTCTTATCTCACTTAGTCTTTCGGAGTTATAGCTTTAACTTAGTTTGATAATTCATTTCATAGCTTTTAGGTTTGAGTATTTATTCATTTGAATCACCGAGTCCCTAACTTTATCCAAATTTAACCAAGTTACACAGGGGTATCGATACCCTTAAGTAGGGTATCGAAACACCCTTTATCGATACCCACCCAAAGAGGGTATCAAACCACAGGTATCGAAACAGGTATCGATACCATTGACTAGCCCAAAAGGTCAACAGAAAGGGGAGGACCCGTTTCGATACAGGTATCGATGCAAAAACTTTCTGGAATCCACGGTATCGAAACAAGTATCGATACCTCTGAACAACAGGCCAAAATATACACACTGGTATCGATACCGGTAGCCCGAGTATCGATACCCCCTACACTAAGGACGGTTCTGCACTTAGAAAATTTAGATTTTCAACCCCAAACTTAATATAATCGATCCTTAAGAGTTCCTACTCAATATTAATGATGTTTAAAGTATTTTAACTCCAATTTCCAACCCTTAACCACATTAATCCGAATTTCACCATTAAAGACCCATTTCAAGCAACCAAGCAAAAACAACATACAAGCATGATTATCTCTATATGTCATGAAATCTACCATGAATGGATGATGTAGAAGGAGTTGGGAGTACCAACCTCAAGCCAAAGCAACAGCAAAACGACCTCTCCACTCAAGTCAAACTCCTCCTCTACCCAAGCTTGTTGATGGCTCTCCAACCTCTTTCTCTACACGAGAAAGATGAACAACGATTAAGGATGGTCCGGGAATAATTTCTAAAGCTTAAAAACACAAAAAGACCCAGATTTTAAGCCTCAAAAACCCAAACCCGGATTACACCTTAAACCCCTACAAAACCTCCACCTCCACCAAACCCACACATTCTTACCTTGTTTTATAGATCCTTTGCTGCTCTATAACATCTCCTCTACTATAAAAACAAGATTCCAAACATAGCTCTTAAAAATCTTACCTTTACACACCCCTTTTCTTGCTTCAAAGGTATTGGAGGATGAAGAAAAGAGAAGAGAATGAAGTCATCCTCTGCAGAGGATTAAAGACCCCCTTCTCCCCCTTGTCTCACTTTAGGCATTTACAAAAATGCCCCCATCTTAAACCTCTTAAAGCCCACACCACTCAAGCCCAACAAGTCTATGGCCCAACAAGGCCCAAAACATACAAACCCGGTCCTAAACCCGAGGCCCAACACAACGGGTTAACCCGACACACAAAACCGAGAGTTCGGGTCGTTACAACTCTCCCCTCCTTAAAGAAAATTTCGTCCTCGAAATTTACCTGTCAGGAAGAGATGAGGATACTGAGCTCTCATGTCCTTCTCCGGTTCCTACGTGGCCTCCTCGATCCCATGGTTCCTCCACAACACTTTCACCAAAGGTATACACTTGTTCCTGAGCTCCTTGACTCCTCTGTCCATGATTCCGATTGGCCTTTCCTCGTAAGTCAAATCCGTATTGACTTCGATTTCCTCAAGCTGAACCACATGTGAGGGATCAGAACGGTAACGTCTCAACATAGACACGTAGAACACATTGTGAATACGCGCCAACTCCGGAGGCAAAGCTAGTCGATAAGCTACCGGTCCAACCCTCTGAAGCACCTCATACGGCCCGATATACCTTGGGCTCAACTTTCTCTTCCGACCAAACCGGATGATACCCTTCCATGAAGATACCTTGAGAAACACTTTCTCGCCAAGCTCGTACTCGATGTGCTTACGCTTCTTATCCGCATAAGCCTTCTGCCTATCAAAAGCTGCTTGTAACCTCTCTTTGATGATCTGGACTTTCTCTTCTGTTTCCTTAACAAGTTCTGAACCCACTATCTTCCTCTCATTGAGCTCTGTCCAACACAAAAGTGTCTTACACCTGCGCCCATACAATGCCTCAAAAGGAGCCATCCTGATGCTCGACTGATAACTGTTGTTGTAAGCAAACTCTACCAACGGTAACTACTCCTCCCAACTACGAGCAAAGTCTATCGCACAACACCGAAGCATATCCTCCAAGATCTGGATAACTCTCTCCGACTGTCCGTCGGTCTAAGGGTGAAAAGCTGTACTGAAGTGCAACTTGGTGTCTAAAGCCTCGTGGATAGACCTCCACAACCTCGCTGTGAACCTCGGATCCCTATCCGATATGATCGATGAAGGTACACCATGTAACCTCACGATCTCCTTGATGTACAACTGAGCCAACTTTTCCAAGCTGAAGTCCATCCTCACGGGTAAGAAGTGAGCTGACTTGGTTAACCGATCAACTATGACCCATACAGCATCATGTTTCCTCAACGTCATCGGTAACCCGGTAACAAAGTCCATGGTCACACGATCCCACTTCCACTGTGGAATCTGTATAGGCTGAAGCAAACCTGAAGGAACCTGATGTTCCGCTTTCACCTGTTGACATGCCAAACACCTTGTCACAAACTCTGACACATCCCTCTTCATGCACGACCACCAAAAGAAAGGTCGAAGATCCTGATACATCTTGTTACTACCCGGATGAACGAAAAATGGACTACGGTGAGCTTCCCTCAAGATACGATCTCTCAGATCCTCCAAGGCAGGAACGCACAACCGACCTTGAAATTACAAGAACCCACCATCTCGCACCTCAAAGTCTGACGACTCACCCCTCTGAACAGCCTCTAACTAAGCTACCAACTCCTCGTCTAACACTTGTGCTCTCTTTATCTCCTGAACAAGCGTGGGCTCCACACGCAACTCAGCTAAAAGACCTCCATCATCGGTCATCCTCAACCGAGCAAACAAAGCTCTCAAGTCCGACATGGACTTCCTACTCAAAGCATCCGCGACCACATTCGCCTTGCCCGGATGATACTCTATGACACAATCATAGTCCTTTAACAACTCTATCCACCGACGCTGTCTCAGATTCAACTTTCTCTGGGTAAGCAGATATTTCAAACTCTTGTGGTCGGTGTAGATGTAGTATTTCTCCCCGTAGAGATAATGCCTCCATATCTTCAGAGCGAAGATAACTGCTGCAAGCTCAAGATCATGTGTAGGATAATTCCTCTCATGGGGTTTCAACTGTCTCGAGGCGTAAGCAACCACCTTACCCTCTTGCATAAGCACACAACCCAACCCATTCAAGGAAGCATCACTAAACACCACATAATCTTTTCCTGGTTCCGGTTGCGTCAAGACCGGTGCCTCTGTCAGATAAGCTTTCAACTGCTCAAAACTCTGTTGTCTTCTTTCGTTCCACACAAACGGAACTCCTTTCTGAAGCAACTTGGTCAAAGGTGCCGCTATGATCGAAAAACCTTTAACAAACCTCCTGTAGTATCCGGCAAGTCCAAGAAAGCTACGAACTTCAGATACGTTCCTTGGTGGTTTCCAATCCACCACAGCTTGTATCTTCTGGGGATCTACTCGGATACCATCTGCTACAACTATGTGGCCAAGGAACGCCACCTCAGACAACCAAAACTCGCACTTACTGAACTTGGCGTACAAACGTCTATCCCCCAACACCTGAAGAACAACTCTAAGGTGGTAGTCATGCTCCTCCTCTGAACATGAATACACCAAGATGTCATCGATGAACACAACCATAAAATGATCTAGATACGGCTGAAAGATCCGGTTCATCAAGTCCATGAAAGCTGCGGGTGCATTCGTGAGCCCAAACGGCATCACGAGGAACTCATAGTGTCCATACCGCGTCCTGAAAGCGGTCTTCTGGACATCCTCATCCACCACCTTTAACTGATAGTACCCTGACCTCAAGTCTATCTTAGAAAACACACGGGCACCCCTCAACTGATCAAAGAGATCATCGATCCTAGGCAAAGGATAACGATTCTTGATCGTAACCTTATTGAGCTGACGGTAGTCGATGCACATCCTCATCGATCCGTCCTTCTTCTTAACAAACAAAACCGGTGCTCCCCATGGTGACACACTCGGTCTGATAAAACCTCTCTCAAGCAACTCCTGGATCTGCTGTTTTAACTCTCTCATCTCTGTTGGTGCCATACGGTAAGGCGCTATGGACACCGGTGCCGTACCAGGCAACACCTCTATCCGGAACTCTAACTCATGATCGGGAGGTAAACCAGGTAACTCCTCTGGGAAAACATCGGGATACTCGCAAACTGTCCTCAAGTTCTCTAAAGCTGGGCTGCCAACGCTCACATCCACCACGTGAGCTAAGAAAGCCTCACAACCTTGCTGGATCAACCTCTGAGCTGTCAACGCTGACACCACATTCGGTAAACACGGGTTTCTTTCGCCCCTCACAACAAGCTTAGAACCATCTGCCACCCTGAGCTTCAAACTCTTAGATCTGCACCCCAAACTTGCATCATGTTCAAACAACCAATCCATCCCTAGGATTGCGTCGAACTCCTGGAACGGCAAGACCATAATATCGGCCGGGAAGAGAGATCCTTGTACTTCAATCGGACACCTCCGATATACCTTATCCACCAACACATCTAACCCCAACGGACTTGTCACACGGACCCCTATCTCAAGATCCTCTGCTAGTAACCCCCACTGCTGAGATATCCCACTACGGATGTACGAGTGTGTAGACCCTGAGTCCACAAGAGCAACTATAGGTACAGAAAACAAACTGAACGTACCTGAGATCACATCGGTAGCAGCACAGTCCTCCTGTGCCCTCACAACATACTGTCTTGCGGGTGCTCTGGCGGTGGACTGAAAGGTGCCTCCTGATGCATGGCTAGCTCCACCACGAGAGAACCCACAACCTCTCTGAGCCTGGAACACAGTCCTCTGAGCCTGACCGGGAGGAGACGTCACAACCTCAGGACAGTCCCTAACAAGGTGATCCGGGGACCCACACTGAAAACAAGCTCTGGCATTGCCCCAACACTCTCCTCGGTGGCTCCGACCACAACGCCTGCAAGTCTGGACACTAACACTGGCACTCCTCTGTAGACTCTCTGGACCCCCAGCAGAAGAAGACACAGACTGCCTTCTACGTCCCGTAGACTCTGACCTCTGATCTGACCTCGAACTCTGGTTCAATGCCCCTCTGTTCTGGTTCCAACGGTTCCTACTCCTACCAGAGTGGGACTGAGAGTTACCCGCACGGCTCTGACTGGCTCCACCGGAGACTCCCTGGCCAACAGACGGCCCATAGGTCAAACCCTGAACCTGCTCCAACGACTTAGCACTAGCAGCCAACTCTGAAAACACTATAGGTGGTCTAGCAGTAAGATAAGTCTGGATCTCCTTCCTCAGACCTCTCAAGAACCTTTTACATCTCATCTTCTCAGTAGCAACAAGCTCTGGGGCATACCTGCTCAACTGAAGGAACTCCTGCTCATAAGCGAAGACCGAACGGTTTCCCTGAATCAGATGGGTGAACCGCTCCCTCAAGGTGTCTATGTGAGTCTCACCCACATACTTGCTCTCGAACTCCTCCAGAAAGTCCTCCCACTTTGGACGATGTGGGTACCAACCCTGCTCAACAGTCTCCCACCACTCTCTTGCGTTGCCCTTGAGAAGAGACAACACACACGATAGCTTATCCTCTGACCTCAGTCGTATCTGTCTCATGATCCACCTTGTGTCGTGTAACCACTGATCCGCCTATACGGGGTTATCCTGTCCCATACCGAAGAAGTCAACAGCACCCTGCCTCCGCACCCTCTCAACCGGTGCCTCACGAGGTGTAGAAGATGGCCTCGGTATAGCTCTCACGATCCTGCGCAGGGTACGATTCAACTGAGCAAAGTAGTTGGCCCCTTGACCAACTGCGTCATCCGATGGTACCTCCTCATCGGGCTCGTACTCATAGTCGGAGTCTCCTCCACGAGAACCCCGGCTCTCCTCCTGATCTCTCACACGCCTAGGCATGCTGCACAACAACCACAAACGGGATTACACCACCGAATTTCCAGCTTTAAAAGAAGTACCATATCGACTCGTGGGCTAGTACTAGTCTGACACCTATATAACACACTAAACTCCCCCGGGGACTCCTAGAACCGACTCAACCTGGGCTCTGATACCACTAAATGTAACACCCGACCCGGATATCATAATGGGCCTCCGGCCCAAAACCAATATTTCAAAATTTCGTTTTAAAAGCCCAATAATAAAAATCATGTAAGTCCAAAACCAATTCATAATCCAATTAAATAAAACAAGTCCAAAATAATTCAAAGTAATTCGGAGCTCCAAAATATATGACAGACTGTTTTAAAAACATTCGACCCAAATAAAATTACAGAGTTACAATACATATAGGGTCCAACATAGTACTAAGCCCACTACATCTAGTAACTGTACTCTGACAACACGGTCAATGTTGTAAGTCCAAACCTCGATGGTGCTCCACGAGTCCCGCTCCACTTAACCTACGCACGAAAACAGATTTCGAACGCTGAGCCACACAAGCTCAGTGGATACGCCAAACTCAGCCAACATCATGCATATCAAAGCAGTAAAGCATGACATATAAATCACATGCATGGTATGAAGGTCTAGCATGCTTGCCTACACATGGCATAAATGAATGTATACTATCGCACACAGCATATACAAACATGTAAGTCAACACACAAGAGCGAGGCCCGCGTCCACACAGCATCGGGATCCTACACTCAGGATTGAGGCCGCCCTCAAATCCTATGCCCGGAATGGTACATCGGACATCTTCGAACGAGGCCGCCCAACGTTCGGAAAAGGGTGGAGGCCGTCCAACCAACCCTATGCTCGGAATGTCACATCGAACATCTTCGAGTGAGGCCGCCCAACACTCGGAATAAAAGTCTTCAATCATCACCCGGCATGTTACATCGGATGGCCTTCAACGTGTTGCAACACTTATGGATATCCGGATTCCAACACACAAGGACTCGACCACACAAACGATCCACCTAGGATCTCATCACAACAAGATATATATTAAAGTCTTATCTCACTTAGTCTTTCGGAGTTATAGCTTTAACTTAGTTCGATAATTCATTTCATAGCTTTTAGGTTTGAGTATTTATTCATTTGAATCACCGAGTCCCTAACTTTATCCAAATTTAACCAAGTTACACAGGGGTATCGATACCCTTAAGTAGGGTATCGAAACACCCTTTATCGATACCCACCCAAAGAGGGTATCAAACCACAGGTATCGAAACAGGTATCGATACCATTGACTAGCCCAAAAGGTCAACGGAAAGGGGAGGACCCGTTTCGATATAGGTATCGATGCAAAAACTTTCTGGAATCCACGGTATCGAAACAAGTATCGATACCTCTAAACAACAGGCCAAAATATACACACTGGTATTGATACCGGTAGCCCGAGTATCGATACCCCCTACACTAAGGACGGTTCTGCACTTAGAAAATTTAGATTTTCAACCCCAAACTTAATCTAATCGATCCCTAAGAGTTCCTACTCAATATTAATGATGTTTAAAGTATTTTAACTTCAATTTCCAACCCTTAACCACATTAATCCGAATTTCACCATTAAAGACCCATTTCAAGCAACCAAGCAAAAACAACATACAAGCATGATTATCTCTATATGTCATGAAATCTACCATGAATGGATGATGTAGAAGAAGTTGGGAGTACCAACCTCAAGCCAAAGCAACAGCAAAACGACCTCTCCACTCAAGTCAAACTCCTCCTCTACCCAAGCTTGTTGATGGCTCTCCAACCTCTTTCTCTACACGAGGAAGATGAACAACGATTAAGGATGGTCCGGGAATAATTTCTAAAGCTTAAAAACACAAAAAGACCCAGATTTTAAGCCTCAAAAACCCAAACCCGGATTACACCTTAAACCCCTACAAAACCTCCACCTCCACCAAACCCACACATTCTTACCTTGTTTTATAGATCCTTTGCTGCTCTATAACATCTCCTCTACTATAAAAACAAGATTCCAAACATAGCTCTTAAAAATCTTACCTTTACACACCCCTTTTCTTGCTTCAAAGGTATTGAAGGATGAAGAAAAGAGAAGAGAATGAAGTCATCCTCTGCAGAGGATTAAAGACCCCCTTCTCCCCCTTGTCTCACTTTAGGCATTTACAAAAATGCCCCCATCTTAAAACTCTTAAAGCCCACACCACTCAAGCCCAACAAGCCTATGGCCCAACAAGGCCCAAAACACACAAACCCAGTCCTAAACCCGAGGCCCAACACAACGGGTTAATCCGACACACAAAACCGAGAGTTCGGGTCGTTACAACGCCGCTAAAGATTGTTATATTAGTGGCGTTTTTAAAATAATCACCGCTAGAAAACTGTTACATTAGTGGCGTTTTAAAACAAACGTCGTAATAGAACTTGTATATAGTGACATTTGTACATAAAACGCCGCAAACTGAAACTCACTATTTTAATTTGAACATTATAACTCAAACTGAGCCTCTCCTCACCAGATCCCCAAATCAATATAGTAAAATCCCTAAATCTTCGTCTCTCTCTAGTGCTCTCATTGCCACAATTTGTTAAGATCTGCTTATATTTTTCTCTTACTTGCACGATCGATAAAAAGAAAAATGGAGATTGTTTATTTAATTTTTTTGGCGTTAGCAACAACTTCTTTGCAGAACAAAGAGGTCTGGTTTGCTTTCTCTCTTGCACTTGCAGGCACGACCCCTTAGGTCGAAGGAAACGTGTTGCGTGTAAAAGTACTTCGCAATTGCGTGCAAGTGTACACGTTCAAGTTATAGTATAAAAAGTATCGTATCCATAGAGATTGGTGCTTCTTCCGAACTTTAATTTCTTGTACTGAAAAATAAAGACACAATTGTTTGATAGAATTGATATTAAAATTAAATAACAAAACAAACAAGTAAAATAGATTGGAGCAATCGATGAGAGAGGCATGACTAGGTTATTCCGAATTATGAATGACTATCGAATGATTCCTTCTTTGTGAATGGGTGCTCGCACCACCCTACTTGTCACGGCAATTGGGCTCAATCGATTGCTTATGGAATTTCCCCGAGTTGTCAGTTCGTAGATTGTTTGGGCAATGATGACGAGGGAATTGCCTGGGCAATGTTGGGCAACTATCCTTGAGGTTCGGCAAAGCGTAGCTTTTCTTAGCCGTTGAAATCCTACACTTATCCCTAAGCCGGATTAGTTCTTTCGCACTTGAATCGAACCATACCTACTCGTTTCGTGAATCTAATCCTCCCGGATCTGGATAAATAAATTGTTTATCGAGTCCTCTCCCGATTCTCTCGCAAACAAATTTAATTGCCAAGAGTAGATAAACCTCAATTTAGAACACACCAAACACTTAATAAAAATCAAACTAAGCATGCATAACATAAGAATAACCCAAGCCAACTTAAGATTAGTTCACGGCTGGGCAAAATATCCTAAAATAATCTCTCATCACTCGAGTAAATAAGAAAATAAAAAGGAGAATTCGGTAGCCCCTTTGTGTACTTCTCTCTTACGATCGGCTCATCTTCTATGGTGATCGGCCAACTCCTTATATGGAGATTTTCGGTCAACAAGGTTGAAGGAATAATATAGAGATGAAAACAATCATGCTAGAATATTTCCCTTTCTAATATATATTTCCTTCTTTACTTTGATCCTTCAATCTTTTCATATCTCTCATTATTTCTTTCCATAGCTAGCTCTTTCATCAAGACTTACTTTCTGCAAAACATGGAAACAAAACACAGCAGCATCTTTTCTATCGAAAAGTAACCAACTAAGGAATTAAAGTGACAACCAAAGAAATAAAAGGAAAATACATAAAAATAATAAAATACAACTAATTATGTACTTAAGTATAACAATAATAACGAGTAAAAAGGTAATAAAAATAATATTTTTAAACACTCATCAAAACGATCCAAGAATATGGAAGACATAGAGGATTTGTTGGTCGGCAACGGCGGAGTTCCAGCGGTATGGCACCATTTTCGTCGGTCGAGGGAGGCCTAGACTCAACATCTACCCCCTAACAATATTCTCCCTGCCTCCTCCTTTCAGCGGTATGACACCATTTTCATCGGTCAAGAAGACGTCCCTTTGGAAGGCGTTATCCAGCTTGAAAAACCCAGTTCTTCTTCTCGTGTTTCCGAATGGGGTAACCAAAACTTTCTCATTTTTTCCTTTCTTTTGTTTCTCTTTGTTTTCTTCTTTTAATTGTTTCAATTGTTATGTAACATTCGAGTGGTCTATCCAAAGCCATATCCGCTGCTGCCAAATCTTAGGGTTTGGGAATTACCGTAAGTTCCCCTATTTCTTGTTGTTCAATCCCCTATTTAATTATTAAGTTATGATTAATCGATTCTTTAGTATGGTTATTGAAAGTAAATGAAGATTTAGTTATTTTTGGTATTTGTTTGAGGTGATTGGCCTTAGATGTCATACTAGTGATTGCGGAAGTAGACAAGCTGAAGCGAAAATTCACTCAAACTTAGAAATTTGTTTTGTGACACCAATTTGCAATAAGTTTTTCATTTATGTACTTGCCTTTGCCCAAGCAAACGATACATGTTTTGCTTCATCTTATGTCAGGTTTTCTAATTTAATCTCTCAAAGATCACTTGAAAGAAGTTACGATGGTGCCTAGATTTTAAGTGAACTTTCTGTTACTTTGTTGAAAATTTCCATCAAAAATATATATTAATTACAAGTTTGAGAATCATGGGATTTTAGTATTTGACCTATCTATATTGATTGTTTATATTTGGAGCTATTAGCTTAGACTGTCGTCGGCTTTCAGTAGTCACCAACTTGCTCCATCTTTTAGTACACTATTACTTAATAACTAATAAGCCTAGAATCAAAACTCAAGAGATTTTACTTTTCCCTTTGTTTTCCTACGATCATTTTTGTGTATCTCCCATAGTAATGGACCATGACAGATTCATATGATACTGTGCCTTTTGACTTTATCTTTCTTCATTTAAAAGCTGTGTTGATGAAGCCTTTTGACATTGCCTAGCTGTCTACCAATGCCATGGTTAGTGCCTTGTGAAATTTGGTTGTGATTAGAGTTTTTTTGTAGACAGACACACTGCTGCATCCCTTGCCTGACATTTGTCCACCTAGTGTACGAGTGGAGAACAATCCCTACAATATTATACTTTAAAGATGCTACTGCTTTTGATTTGATGAAGCTCGGTTGCTTTTTGATTCCTTCCAAAGTGGGAAGTGGGAACTCAGTTAAAGTTGAGAAAAAAATTAGTCTCAAGAATTTTCCTGTGTGAATTCAAAGGTGCAGTTTTGGGCTGTTATGAAAAGTGTTGTCGCAAGAGTTTTCATTTTCTCTGTGCAAATTAGTCTCACAATGTCGGTGGGATGTTGTAAGTATTATACATATTGAGCAGCTTTCTGTGTTTGTTATGAATTTTTATTTTTAAAAGTTAAGACAATGTTTCTTGTTAACATGTGTATTTATTTTGGATCTTAATAGGATAACTTCATAATATTATGCCCTCTCCATCCCTCTTTTAAGATGCCTAATGAGATGATAAAATCTCAAGAAAGTAGAAAAAAAAGTGTCTTAAGAGGGTATGCAGAAATTTCATTCAGCTTATTCTAGTTCCCTGAAGAAATTCATTTCATGATTTTCTTGCTTCATGTCCAGACATTTGCCAATTCATCATAGTGGCTGCTAAAAATAAGTACTTTAGTGGTATGCTTTAATTGCATGAATCTGGCTTTTGTATCAGAGGTTGCTGGTCCACTTGCTTAAACTAGATATGAACTAGAAATATATATATATATATGCTCTTTAGCATGCATGATATTTTAATTGTCTTCGTTTGTTTTGTCACTTTAATCATATACTGGTATGCTTGCTAGAAGAAAGCATAATTTTTGTTTTGGTTTCTATGTAACCAGCGAGAGTCTTCTTAATTTTCTATATGAAATGATAGTATTATATTAGATAGATAATTAACCAAACCAAGGGAAAGTGTTTTATGGTCTTTGGCAGATCCACTTGAAAGTTATCAATTTATACAATCTCAAATCAGTTCAAGTGAGATTTTCTCTCATATATGCTTATTTAGTTCTGTAGTTGTACTTGATAATGCAGGTTGGAGAATCTTCTTTTTAAACTGAAGGTGTTGGATCATAAAGCTCGGGAAAGAAGAGTTATAACACCTACACTTATTTCACTAATTCCCGTGCTGTTGATAATGGATGTTGTTATTGAGGTGAATATTTGTTTTGATTGTGCAGAACCTGATTTTTTGATTTTATTTTTATTTATTTGCATGCATCCCATATCTATGCATTTCTAAGTCTTATTGCTGGAGATGCATTTCTAACTCTTACTAAGGGAATTGGAGTAGTGGGTGAGATATCGTTCTCAGATAATTCAAGCTGGACAAGAAGCCGTCTTTTAGTAGTTATCTATTTATTGTATAGCATATGATATAGAAATTTTCAGGCTATAAAATCGAATGCTTGTCACTTTTAGTGGTGTTGCTTAGTACATTCACCAAGATGAATAAATTTTAATATCGTTTTACTTCTTAACTTTTTCAGTTTTTAATCTATTCTTAAACTGAAAAGATCAAAATAAGCTTCAGAATTTTAATCACAATAAGACAAATAAAGTTACATTACCTTCTTATTTCTTTTCATTGTTTTTTTTTTTTAGAATTTGTGTATGCGTTGACATGGTTGTTTTTAAGTCATTATGAGATTAACATAGAAGCTAAAATGATCTAAAATTTTTTCTTTTGCTTGTAGTATACAAGAAGCACCATCCTCATCTCTTTCTGATGAACTATGGAGACTAGAGAAAATTGGCAAAGATGGGACTTTCTATAAGCGCCTAAGTCGGGAAAATATCAACTCTGTGAAGGATTTTTTGACCTTGCTCTTCATAGATCCTTCAAGGATGTGGCATGTAAAACTTAACTATTCTTTATTTTTGCACGCTGCTTAGAATTTTTGTACTACAGTTTTTGTATTACAGTTGATTGATTATATATCATATATTATTATTTTTATTTATTTATTTTAAAAATAGTGTTACTAGTGGCGTTTGAAATGTAAAACCACTTCCCCTTAGTAACCGCCCATCAATAATGGTAACCATTAGTAACCGCTATTTTATATTTTATTATTTTTTATTTCAATTATTTATGTATTATATTTATATTTAATATTTATTTATAACTTTATTTATTTTTAAATATTCGGACAAAATTCGGGTATTACAGCTTCATCAGCTCCGATCAGTTTAAAATTGTGCAGATATCCCTCTTGGTGCAAGGTGGTATCAGCAGGGTCTATCTTCTTCGATTTTACGCATTTACCTTTCATGAGAGCAAAACCTGGGTACAAGCCTCGAGGACTCATGTTTCTAAACCTTCAGATACTGTGGATAAATCATTTTCTTCAATAAATGATGGATTAAGAAACTTGGCCACGAAAGCCCATGCCTTGTAAACATCTTAAAAGTTGGTCAGGAAACCAAGTGATGCAGTAATTACTTTAACTCGAAAAAATAAGCTCCTGCCATCTTTGCAACCATTAGCCATTGGCTGACACAGGGACGTGTTGATTTAGTTAAGATTTCGTCAGTACTCAACTCGATAGGACTTGAGTTAAGTTTTTGATGAGCAAAGTTAATTTATTGATTCGAAAAAGTTCTCGAGCTACTCAAAAATATAACATGAAGTATATATATTTTTATATTTTAAAATTAAAGTGAACTAAAATATGTGTTGTTAGATAGTAGTAGAATTGTTGTTGTTTATGAATATGTGACGGGAGATAGATCTTGGGTTACTCAAGTCTGATTCGATTAAAATTGATCAATACTTGATTCGGTTGGACTCAACTTGAGCTTGAACTCGGCTTAAATTTTTAAAGAATCGAGTCAAACTCAATACTACTTAAGTTAAACTCATATTAAGCGAGCTCGAATTCTTATCGAATCGAATCAAACTCTGCCCAATTCATAAATCCTTAACCTATGCGGAGCACAATGAATGAATGAATGAATGATGGTACCATGCTTTAAATATTCCCTTTGGGTCCTTGATACGGGAAAGATGAAACTGTCAGACAATTTCATCATTTTCCATCATCTATATGTGGGAACACTTTGATTCCTTTCTCAGTTCCATGTACGTAGAAATATAGAATTCTAAGGCCTGTGAAACCAACTTTAAAACCATGTCTGTTGCATGCGTATTCAAACATGTTGCCCTTAAGTCACGGGTTCATTATCGTCAACTAAATGATAGTTCCCGACATGATGATTTACAGTGATTTCATTCGTAAAGATGATAACATTATTCAGATTTCTTCGGAAGAAAGATGTGACACCCTCGCCCCGGGTTGGGAGACGGAGGCGTCGACCGGTCATTCGAACTTATAATTTGGACTAACTTGAGTTCAATTATAAAACATTTCGATAATTTGTAAATCAATTCAAGACGATTAAATGTAATATCTATCAATGTTTGGGGCTATTTAAAAATTTTCGATTTCGATTATACTCATTAATTGTGAACTAACTATCATTCCAATTCGATCTCACAATTCAACGTTAATGTACTATCAATTCAAGTCTTGTTATAGATCTCAATTCAATTTATTTAATCACCCTTAGGATATTTTATCGATCGAGTTAATTTTTATTAGCCAAATTTAACTTCATTAGCTATAAGTATCGATACCCCTATAGGAAGGTATTGGAACAAGAGTATCGATTCTGGTTTCGATACAGGTTGCCTACGTTGACTCGTTGACCAAGACTGGGGAGCCTGTTTCGATACAAGCATCGGTACCAAAACTTTCTAGAAGCTCCAATAACGAACCAGGTATCGATACTGGCTATCCTAATGAATTCAAGGCTTAAGGCATGAAAGGTTGGTATCAAAACAAGCATCGGTACCAAAACTTTCTGCCAAGGGTAGTATCGATACCCAAGCTAGAGGTATCGATACCCCTGCTCGAAATGGGCAATTTCAAGCTTTTTGAACACTTAGACACATTTCCATAGGCTTACATTGAATCTATTTCACCCCTAAACCATTAAGGGACATATCCAATACCTAGGCAACCCTAGCAACTTACCTAGACCACTTACTAAGTCTAGTGTCATTAATTTTTACTCCATGACCATCAACTAACTTCACCTTTTTCTTAAATGCATGCACACCTACCATATGCATGTGTCAAGGGTCTCTCTAGGTGCAACCTTAGACCATCTCTAACCTTAAGGGATCAATTTAACATGTGTAGGCTCCAATTAACAACCTAACCATTGTATAATGTTCATGCCATTAGCTAATCCTACCTTGACCTCATGACCTACATGTTAGACCATAGGACTTGTCATTTGCATATTAACATACATCACCCTAGCTAAGGCTCCATGAGCAATCCTCAACCATATCAAAAGCTAACTAAGTATAGTGATGCCTTATGGCTTACAAACCAAGTCATATGCACAAATATATACAAACCATGGGCCAAGCCCTCAAATGCATGAACTAACAAAATAAGTTCACTAATGCCACCATACTAGGAGTTAATCAAAATACAAGATACCATACTCTTGCTTGCTTTGTGCCCTTGCTCCGAATCAAGCTTGATCTACCTCTTTGACACGTGAACTTGTTGTTTGGGAAGGAGGAAACAAAGGGAGTGTAAGTACAAAGAAGTACTTAGTGAGGTGACCCTAGTCTAACCAAATTAGACATGATGCAATAACAAGATATATCATGGTTCAATTAAACATACGATTTAATTCATGGCAAATGGTCTATCAATGCACAAATCAACAATAACCAAATATCATAGCAAAATGCTCTCGTAGTTAACATTTATGTCATTCGTATCATATCATGGTCTATATGCTCAAGCTAGCATAACATTAATGCTCCTATCTCATTAGTCATTTTTCAATTCTCATGCCATCATTAAGTAATCCATTTCAAGGGCTACCTATAGCCATATGAACATTTCAATATCAATAACCATGTTACATTCAAGTGTTACACTTAGCATCAATTATATTTCTATAGCCAATGCCAATGCATGATCAAGTGTCAATAACATTCAAGTCATTACGTGTAAGTATAAGTCACATTTGAACTTTTAGTCTTTCAATTTATATTCGGGTGATGCCTTGGTATAGAAGAACACGGTAACGAGTCAACAAGAATGTCACGAAGACACTAACATGAGTACCACAAAGGCACTAACATGAGTACCACAAAGGTACTATTAAGAGATACCCATGGTATCTAACAATTGGTGACTCACCACCAAAACACGGTATCCATAGTACCAACAAGAGTACCGAAGTACTAAACATGAGTGCCGTAGCACTAAACAATGAGCTCAAGACCCTAGGCATGCCGTACAACCTATGACCGACTATAGACCAAGGCTCAATAACATTTCATTATCCATTTATGTTATTAAGTTCACATTACCAAGAACAAGTGTCACTTACATGTTGATACAAGGCAATTATAATACTTCTTTCAATTTGTTTATAGCAATTCAATCATGTCATCATGTGGAAATATCCAAGGCAAGTATATCAATCAATACATTATAATTAACATGCATACCATGTTATCAACAATATGTCGCATCACCAATACATGCTCTATGCATGATTTACATACCTGACATCCATAGCCGCGTGCCCTACATACCTTGGCATTTCCAAGCAATGCATATGAGCTAAGCTAATACTTATAATCTAGCAAGCAAGTCATTTAACATTAGCCTCCTTTCCTTTTTACCGGATATTCGATTAGTCCATTTACATGATATATTAGTTCAAATAAGAAAAAGAGTGGTTAGGACCCTAGGTCCTAACCCCAAGGGTTGTCACACTCACTATGTTTCCAAGCTATTAAGGGTTGTAGATCACAACCCCTTTGCCTCTTTTCCTTGATGCTTCGAGCCTCTCTTGCTCCTCGTTGATTTCTTCTCTCGGGGTATCTAATAATCCATATACATGTATCATTCGTTAGGACACACATTCAATCATTTAATCCAAGCAATACTAATCTTAACAAAGATAAACATGTGTATTTATTTGTTACGGACAGTTTTGCTATCCTTTAGCGAAACGGTCATATCTCCTAGCTCCGATGTCCGATTTAAGTCCATTTTACCTCGTTGGAAAGCTAAAAGAATTATCTACAACGTACAATTAACCTCATATTTTAATCCCCATTCGATTACCTCCAGATTTCGATCGAAACAGCCCTGGCCGGATTTCCAGGACTGCTCGGGTAGCCCTACGGCAACACGTATATCTTTCTCTACGGGACTCGGATTTAGATTCCGTAAATTTCCTCTTAAACTAGGTATACATGGGTATTATTACCCAAAGTTTCAGCTTTAAACTCCTTAAATCCCGACCTAGGGAAATTCTCAAAGTTGGCTACCCGGAATGGTGTTTCTAGGCACTTTCGGCTACTCTTCATTTCATACATTTAATTCCAAAACTCTAAGCTATTTCCAAGAATTTCCAGCATCCTAAACATGAAGTTAACATCACCTAACACCTCATTCTTCCATTATTTGAATCCTTTAATCCATATACACAACATTTACGTAATCTAGGTTTCAAACTTCCTAACAATTTCGTTCATGCTTCAATAGCTAAATCCAACCAATTAAAACCCTTAATCTAATATCAAGACATCATATAACATTAAAACCCCAAATGCTCAAACCCTAATTTTCGATTTAGGGAGAAGAACTTACCAAGCTAAACAATTGTGGGTTCCCAATCCAATGATCTAACCATGCAAAGCTTCAACATCCCCTCTTCCTTTAACTATGGTGATGGAAAGATGGAGGAAACAAAACTCTCCCTATTTCCTTTTTCTCTTGCCGTCCAAAATGAGGGAGGAAAGGGGAAAATTTTGCTCTTTTGTTTGCTTATAATTAAGGGTGAAATGTCTACTTTGCCCTTAATGAAATGCCTTGTCTCAATTTTATTGTGGGGTAGTCTAGGGAATATCCAATTTTATCATACAACCCCAATATCTTTCTTCTCATTTAATTTAGTCCTTTTTGGATTCTCATTTATTTGCTCAAGACTCGACTTTAATTATAATTTTATTCGAATCATTTTATTAACCCGGTTTTTGGGTGTTACAAAAGAAATGTTTGGACTGATGAAATAGTTGATATTTTCTATGCATCATTTGCTGGAATTGATTCATATGGTTCGTGGCTAAACTCTACCTCTTACCTATGTTTTCATTTGTACATCCATTTTAAATTAAAGTGTTTAGAATTTAAGGTTAGGAGTTATGATTAAAGTTTAAGAAATTAAGGGTAAGGTGTATTTATAAGGTGTAGGGTTTAAGGTTTATGATATAAAAATAAGGGTTAGGATTTAAAATTCATTTTTTTAGAAATTTTAAACTCTATCCCTTATTTTTATATCCTAAACCCTAAATCCTACCATCTAAAAAATACACTATATCCCTAATTCTCTAAACCCTAACCATAACTCCTAACCTAAAACCTTAAACTCTATACCCTAAACCTCTAATTTGAAATGAAAACACGAATAAAGGCATGAATAAGAAATAGACGATTTGCACACGAGAATTTTTACCCCCACATTCTCACCCATATTTCAGTTACACGCATTTCAATGCACGAGTGTTGACTACATGTCACTCTCACATTTTGATATTAATATTTTGTAATCAACTATATTAATTATAATAATGTGTCTTAAAATATTCTTAATTATTAGAGATTGATCGTTTAATTACTGTTTACTGTGTTGTAATACTGATATTTAGGCCCATAACTTTCAAGAATAACAACCGCTAAAATAAGATGGTTCGTACTTTAACGCTAAAACAAGATAGTTCGTGCTTTGACACTAATATATATTGGACGTGGGATTGTGGTTAATTTAAGGGTGATTTAGATTATATTAAATAAACCCAACGAATACTTCCACGTCTTAATATTACAAAACTTCACATACCCAGAACAACATTATGAATACATCTTTCCTTGTTTTCAGACAGGTTAAAGATAACTTGAGGAGCCAAAAATGGAAAATTTCCAGAGATACAACGTGAAAATATATGTATATATATAGAACATGTTTCTCGGCTGACATTGAAACATCAAAACCCTGTTTTAGCTGTTTCTGATCTGCTTAATTGGGTTTGAAGAATTTCAACTTAAGACCATTGCTCACTATGCTCCAAACGCCACCAATGGAGAAGGCCAAGCTGAAGGCAATACCAAGCCAACCAAGGATCCAATGGAAATACCAACTGAAGCTGTATTTGGTTGGCCTTTTGATTAGAACCCACATGAAACAAGGATAAGCAAACGTAACCGGAAGAGTGAGACCTCCTAACAGTCCAGCAAGACTCGAAAGGAATGGCAGTGCCACACCTATGAAGAAGTTGACGAATCCGTAGAAAACTCGAAAACCGGATCGAACCCAGATCGAGCAAGGGCGGTTTGTTCGGCTAGTATATCCGGCTTCAAAGCTATCGAAAACGGGCATTGAATATATTTGGAAACTGCTCAGGCAGTTGAATACCACAAGAAGAAAAGTCAGTGCAAGAAGCCCTCTTGGAATATCATGACTGTGGAACCCGTAGAGCGCATTCAGAATCCCTCCTGAAGGCATCTAAACCGAGAGAAACAAGCGCGGTAAGCAATGGATTGATATTATAGAAGATGAAATCTGCCAATATTGACAAGGTGGAATGCTTACAAGGTTTCCATAAGCCCAAAAGCCTCCAATGGCAACAGGGAAAAGGCACATTGCAATGAAGAAATAAGCAACCTTGGCCCCTCTCCACATGGGGACATGAGCAGGGTGCTTAAATGTTGATGGCATTGTCGCCTGGAACAAATCATCTTATAAGAAACGAAAATGGAACTTATTTAATTGGAACTATCGGCCAACCAGACAGTGCATACCTGAATCTCTAAAACTAAATTATGTCCTCTGAATGCAAATGCTACAATCCCAAGAGCATTCATGACTGAGAAGAAAGCAGCGGCGGGCGATGGCAGTGAGAGAGGTTCATAAGAGATTGTAGGCGGCCTTTGTTGGCTAACAGAGAGCACCCACACCATAGTGGAGTAAGTGATGGCCGTCACAGCTCCTACTAGAGAGAGTCCTGCAATTGAATTAAGATTCGGGAGCTGAGATAGGACAATGCACAACGAAGTGAACACCAGATACCACTCGACCGTTGTCAGAGGATTCGAGGAACAGAGAGGTCCACAAACAATCTGGAAGAATAGTTTCATGGTCTCCCCTCCTATGAGAATCAAAGCTGTTGCAGTTCCTGCTGATAAATAAACTGTTGGGAAGAGAGCAAGCCAAACTCCTAATCTTTCTCCTTCAAAACCAGAAAAGAACACAAAATCAATACATCAAATTCCCAAAGTTCAGAAATGGATTGTTAGAAACATGTTTATACTACTTGTCAGTTAATGTTTGAAGCATATTTTCTCACCAAAAGCAGCTTGAGCGAGCTCCACATATCTATTGTACCTCTTTCCTGGGACAGCTTCATGTAACTGAACCAAAATCCATAAGGTATAAAGTTGCCAACAGTAGGCTATAGTTAAGGCCAATATACCCCAACTCCTACACAAGAAACCAAATCAAGTTAACAGTGTTCAAAACATTTTCTCTTATCATTTCAATGTTTTGTTTGACTCTCCAAGTTGTTTTTACTATTATTACATCTATAGAATATTGGGACAAAGGAGCAGCTCTGTCCCCAAAAGGAATCCAATGAACATTGTTTTCAGACCAGTCCACATCAACATGAATTAGATGAACAGTAAAGGTTGAATTCAATGGTAGCTTGCCAAAACTTACACCAAGAACTTCAGAAATCAGTCTTTTATATTTCAAACCATTGAAGGCAACATAGTTAAATTTTAAAGCATGCTTATCAGCTGATATGCTGGTGTACAAAATCATGAGAAATGGACATCATGAATCCTGATCAAAGATAAAGTCTTCCCCCCAGGCCCCCACCACACCACACAGCTTAATCTCATAGTAAAGAATCAGAAAACAATAAGTGGACCCTCATCTTATTCCATAAAATAATTAAACTACTAAAAAATTGCCCCTAGGACATTATTTCTTTGATCTTTTTTCAATTTAAATCTATGATAATTATAGTAAAGGTGATAATAAAAGATACTTAGGACCACACCCACATAAACTTTAATCGAAACCCATAGACTGTAAGACAGAAACAGAGTGGCTTTCACCAGGAAAACAAAGAAAAGAATGAGTGACAGTCACCTTAAAGGGACAAAAGAAATCCATATGAATGAGATATTGTGAAAAGAAGAAGAAACAGAATGGATATTCTTTTTCTAGTTCTGATAAAGGTATGAAAGTGGAGGTAAACCATCAAGAAAATGAACAAAAACTAAACTTGATCAGTATCACAAAACAAAGCTAAAAACAAAAACCTTGAACTTTGGCATTGCCAGTTTATAAAAGGTAAAATGGGTCATACCATCCCAGAAAAGCAAAAGCAACAGGCAAGACCAAAGCTTGGAATCCAACCCCGGCATTGAGGTTATGAAACGCAGCGTAATGAGCGTTCCCATTGCGAGATTCGGTGATGGGAAGCCAAGCATCTTGAGGGTTGAGCTTAGTGAGATGACCCACTTCTTCCAAGTAACCTTTCATGTTGATCAAAACCCTCTTCATCGGAGTCCCTATAGGACTCAAAAACCTCGGAGAAATAAACGACGTCGGGGTCCATGCCGACGACTTCGTCTCCTTGGAAGCCGGTCTAGGAGATCTCTGCCCTGAAGGCGTCTGTATCTCCGGCGTCGACACACGTGGTGTCGCCGGAATCGATATCAACTCTGCCTCGGGTCTCTCCTCCATTAGTAGAAAGATATGGAAGTTAAGAAAAAAGAAGCTAATGTACGAGAAGATGGAGGAGAGTTGTTCCTGGCCTTTATATTTGTTCCTAGTTAATAGCGACTGACTGTCAGAGTTAAAGTGGGTGAAAATGGCCGAAAAAGGGAGAGAGAGAGAGAGAGAGAGACGAGCATCTTTAAATCAATACCGTTCAACAAGAGTGAAGGGATAATCGACGGTTATGATGAAGTACCGGATCATATGATGATGGTGACGCGTCTGACTTTGATACATGAGCATATAAAGACGGTCGCAATAATTATAATTTTAATACTAATTAGTATTAAGCTGGTATTATTATTACGTATGACTGGTTGGCTACTGGCCAGTCAATCCAGTCTATGATGAAAAATGGTTTTTAGTTCAGATGTGGGACCCATGCGACTTATTGCCGGATTTTACGGTTGTGGTGGTCGGGGAATGAGTCACGCGATGTCGGAGGCGTTAATAGCAAAGTAAAGTTGTCTGAAAACTTGAGAGCAGTTGGGCGTGAGATTCTATTTGGGGTAAGCACCGGTTCAGGCTTTTCTTTCGGCTTCCAACAAAACACACGGTTCGTTAGTTTCACTACTGATCCAAAATACGTTCTTTTTACCTAAATATTTTGTTTTTTAATATTATTTTACCGATATATTAAAAAATAGATATGAAGTTAAAAATAATTTTAAAATTTTTTATTATAAATATTTATTCAAAATTAATTATTAATAAAAATCTAAATTTTTAAATTCAATAATTAAGAGATTTATATCTTAAATATCAATTTTTTTACCTAAAGTGGTTTCACTGATTACTGCATCGGTGTTTGTGTTGCAGTGGCGGTAACTTTGAAAAAAACTGGACTTACAGTACCAAAGGTGTCAGATTTTACCGACATGACCACGTGCCGGGGAATTCATTCTATTATTTTTTGTTTGCTAAATTCAAATTTCCACCCTTAATTCGTCACCAAAGCTTACCTGCACTACTAATTATTATATACCAGCATGCTTGATTATGTTTTTTAGCCTTAAATAACAATGATTAAATAAATAAAAAAACAATGATAAAATACTTTAACATTTAGAATTTATGAATGATGTTATGATAAAAAATGATAATTTATTTATATAATTCAGATTTAAATATTATTATATATACAGTGTATATATTATTAAAAATAATAAAATTAAATAGATATTAATTTATTAATTTTTGAAAAATTATAAAATAGTATTTTTGCTTTTTTCTTTCGAAATTCATGTGTAGATCAATTCAATTTTTTTAAATAATATGTGTAGATCAACTCAATTTATAAAAAATAATATTAATTTATTAATAGAGGCAACTCTAATAAAAAATACTTTTTTATTCGCTTTGATTAAAAAATTAAATTTTAAATTTTTAAATTTAATTCAATTTTTTAAATAAAAATAAACAATTTTAAGAAAAATTTTATTCGATGAAGTACATATTCTTAGGTGAAAAAATAATTATGTAACATTCGATTTACAATTTTGAAAAATAACATTATTGTTAAAAACATTATTAAATAAACAAAATATATATTTTAAATATTAATTTTTAAATATAAATAAATTAATAGAAAATATATGTATATTTACAATTTTCACTTCAGGTGTCAAGATACAACAGCTAGCCCACAACTTCTATCTTGGTTCACAAATAATATGGATAGGCTCCTACACGGCTCTTGGGCTCTATACGGTTATTAGAGGCTTTATTGTATAATTTTTTAAATTTAACAAGGATTAGATAAAAATATTTTATTCAAATAATATTCTTAAAATATTTTTAATATCGATAGTGTTATTTTATTTTATTAATCTATATTTTTAACTATGCTTTGTAATAGGATTATTTTAATTTATTTATAAATTATTTTATAATTGAGATGTTCAATTCCCCTTTCTCCAAAATTAATTATTATTATCTAAGTTTACAATATAAAATATAAACATTCTCTAAATTCACAATTTAACTTATCGCTCCTGTGTTTGAAGTTCTTTCGCCCTGTTTTCTTTGTTTTTCGATGGTTGTGGCGTTGTTCTTCCGACGTCTGTCTCTGCATTGGTCGACATTTTTTCTGTGTCCAACCAGATGACGTGCATAAGAAGATTTGAATCTGTTCGATCGCTTCATTCTTATCTCGACATCTCCCGTCATTTTTGTCTTCTTGTCGGTTTAGGGTTTGTGTGTGCTTTGTCTTTGGTGGTTTCCTTCGTTATTTCTGATTTTTGTTTCTCTTTGAATCCGTTCGAGTCCATCTTCCCTGTATTTCTTATGTTTTTTTTCCTATTAACTAACGCCGACGATTTCAGTTAAAAAAAATGTCGGCTTAGCTGAAATAAAGAAAATGTTTCTTCAATATCATCTTGATGTTTGCCTGCTTCCGTTAAAGAAGAATTGATCCAGTGATTTATGGAGCTTCAAATGGCTTAACAAACACTTTTGAATCCGATTTCTTCGTATTATAAATTAGGACTGAATTATGATAATAAATGATTAAGGTTATTTGTTTAATTTTAAATCGTTAAATTATGATAATAAATGGTTTATATTAATTTTTAATTTTTTTAAGTGATAATATTCATATTTTTTATCGTGTATCTATTTCACTCATCCAATGTGTATGGATTAGTGTAAAACTATTTAAATTTTATATGATGTAAGACTTGATCTTATCCCTTTTTAAATAATCTTTGTAATTATCATTTTATTCAATAATTAATGAAATAAAGTTATTTGAATATTAAAGTTGAATCCGAATGTTCTTTATGTTGATCATAAACGTCGAGTAAAATTTTTTTGTCCCTTAATCATATACATCTTTCTATATTCCTTATTATAAAATTATTAAAAATTAAATTCTAAATTTTAATCTTAATTTTCATACCCTAAACCTTAAATTTTATATCTAAAATATATACACTACCCCTAATTTCTTAAACCTTAACCACAAAATCTCACATTATATCCTAAACCCTAATTACAAACAGAATCTCTCTTTCTTCGGTGTCTCGTCTACCTCAGATGAGGTTTCATGCATTGTTCCAGTGCTCAATTTCTTCTCCGCTGCGCATCTAACACACATTACATATGTGCAACACCTCAACCATTTTCATTTCTTGAGCTGAAAACCAGCGTCCTACTCCTTTTACTGGTTCTGGGTCACTGCTGAAACGTCTACACGGTAGTCCAGCAGTCACCACTGGCGGAGCCATATTACAACTCTCATGCGGCTCCTGCTTCCATTGCTCCTCTTATAGATGTACTTTTGGTGATTATAATCTTAAGCATTGTCGCCGGCTATGCACCGGATGGAAAGTAATGGGAGTTGGGTGAATTCTGGCATGTTGGGAGGAGAGAAAAGGGGGATTAGACCATCACCAAATACTGGCATCTCTATTCATGAATCAACCCTCATAGACAGGGCAAAAGGTCAACATACTTATCTCTAGTAGAAAGAGGAAATCCCCCACAGTACCAAGGCAGATCACACTGCACAACTAACAGTATGAGCTCATGCCACTTATCTTCTCAATTGCCAGTCCAACAACATAGGTTGTGGAAGCAACAATATTTTTAGCAAGAGAAATCAATATACGAAAGGGAAAATGCTAACATACATCGATTATAAACATATTTAAACTCGTGTCAATTTTCTTTGTTCACAAAGAAAGTTGTCACAATGTCCCCAAAGATGAGGTCCCAAAAATCATGACTAACAGTTGTTAAATTGTCTGTTCTAACTCTTCATCTAAGGACCTTTCTAACTATGATGTCGTAAATCGTAATTGACGACAGGTCCTCATTAAGGCACTATAGACCCGTCCTTAACCCAGTAAAGGTAAGAAAAACCTGCCTTTTATGAATTCACCAGAGAAATATATTCTATCCATGAGGAGATGAGTGAGAGCTTCCACTGCATGTAGGACGCTTTATCTTGAGAAGATGAGAGAGGCCTGCGATTACATGGAGTCGACTGCTTGGAATGCCAGTTTTTGCAAGTGCCCACCCATTTTTGTCCAACAACACAAAGCAAGGAACATACTTGATGTCATAATGAAGAAGCTGCATTAAGACAAATATATATAACTAATCAACATCAACTTATACAGAATTTCTTTGTGACTGAGGTTTAAAATGGTTTAGTTCTCTCGCATGGATAGAAAATGCTTAAAATGATAGTAATTCATCAAATATGTTTCTCCTAACCCTTAACTCCATGCCAGATAGCAGGGAAACAAACTGAGCTATAATATTAGTTCAGGAATACATCATTTTAAGAAATAAGAAATGCAAAGAGGTCTCTTTGAACTTGCTATATCTTCTGACTAACTAGTATTTGAAACATGTTAAAAGCACTTCCGTTGTACCTCATATAGCAAACAAGACATACTCTGAACCTCAGTACTGCAATAACTAAATGCTGCTTTCTGTAATTTCTTTGATGATATCTAGCAAAGAATAACTTCAACAAAAATGGACTACCCTTCCCTATAGGTGCTTATGGATGTCATATGAATACCAAATATCAAACTTAAGATGTCTTTCTAGGTCTAAATATAGCAATATAAAATAGGGAAAATGAACCTTGTCGGCCAAAACTTGGAAAAAGAGCGGTGCAATACCATCACAACTCACAAGAAGTCCTAACATTGAAGCTTTTGAGGTCATTACTACAGGAGTTAATATATTATTTGGTACTTGAACTTGGCTTCATGATTTGAATAGGTGCTTGTACTTTCATTTTTATTAATCTATATTGGTACATGAACTTGACTTTTGTCGCATAGTTTGGTACAATTTGAACCCTTTAGTCAAATTCAAATACCAATTTGGACCAACCAATTTGAACCTCGAAGCCAAGTTCAAATACCAAATATTATAACGACCTTTACTTCAAAGTATTTAAGTGGCAGAACAGGTTCAACCAGGAAAAACAGTAGCATTTCGCATCTAATCCTCGAACATATAATCAAAATAAGGAGATAAAAAGTACCTCAGGCAGCCATTTCTGATTCTCAGCATCAGCCAAGACAATGTTGAGCCAATCTGAGTTCCTATTCTCCACCTCCATGACAAATTTGAGCAATGAACTACACAAACTACATTTAGGTGAGTAGAACTCAATCACTGTAGCCTCCTTCCCACTGGCTAGTGCTGATGAAAAAGCTCTATGCTCAGCCTCTCCTTGTTCTTCAGGATTCAATGCTTTTCTCTTAAAATTCAAACTTCCATTTTCACTAGCCCCAGCAGTCAATTGGGTAGGATTAAAATTATTGACCCATGAATCAGAAGATTTAAAAACCGAGTTGAAGGAATATAAAACATGGGATACAAGATTTTGCATAGACTTGAATAACCAAGGGCCTTCAAAGGTACAAAGGTTAGGACTTTTAGGCTGTTTGTTTGCATCCCACGGCCACTTCAGACAAAATAAATTTGGTTTGGAAGCAGAATTCATCTTCTTTGCATCATGTAATAAGATAACCTCCACACTGGTTCATTTTCCCACACAATAGTAAGAACCCAGAATTCAGAAGAAATATACACTACATCTAACACCATATAAAGAACATATAAAGAACACTTACCTCTAAAGTTAAATACTTCCGAACTCCGGTAGGAAACACTGCAAGACGAAGACACTGATGGTAGGCTGGGGTCTGGGGGACAACATAAACCGAACTATCAACTTATTTTTTTTCATTGGGCCGTGTTGCCGTAATGGCTTCCACGGATTTATTTCTTTGGTCTAATGTCTGGTTTTAGGGCTAAGGGATTTGCCCTTGTAAGCCCAAACCAGAACCAAACTAAGACTTTGGTCTAATTAAATATATGTAATTTAATTTAGAATATTTTGATCCCTCTATTATTATAATGTTATTGATAGGTACAAGATATATAAATTGACCATTAGTTGTGAAGGTGATAACTTTGATTTTTTTAAAGAAAAAAAACTTAAGTACTCCATTGATATGTAACGTTATTATTTATTGAATATAATTAATTATTTTTATGTGATTTTGATTGTATGACTGAATGTTAAATAACTATAAAAATAAAAGATGAAATCATCACTTTAAGCAACAATGAATGATATTATTGATTTTTGGCAGGGACAGAACTACATAGGTGGAGAGAGACAATCGCCCCCCATCCCTAAAGAATTTATTTCACTTTTATTTTTCTATATAATTTTTTAAAAAAATTTGATTTTTTTATGAATTTGTCCCCCTACTTCTAAATATTTATGTTTTACCCCTCAATACCAAATTCTAGTTCCGTCCCTGCTTTTTGGTACCTCTATTTATGCCCCAACACTAAAATATGGGTTTAAGATAGAGTATAGGGTGTATTTTTAGGGGTTAAGATATAAAATTTAAAATTTAATTTTTTTGTTCTACAGGCTTGCAGGTTAGAAATCACCTATGGTTCATGGTTGAAAATGCTGGGTTAGGTGAAACAACATGGTAAAGGCAAATCTTTATTGGCTATGGTTATTCGCCTGCTTGGTGTGGGCTGAATTATCATGTTTGGTAGGAAAAGAATCTGAGGTAGCAGGAAAAGAGTCCACATCAGGCTACTGATATTTGTTTTTGCTAATTTGACAGGATATTCAAGGTAAATCTTGACGATTGAGTGTTTAACATTGAAAACCATTTCATTTAACTAACCCACAAGTTGTATTTGGATGACCTTAACATCTCAAAAACCTGTTCTTATTACCATTGGATTCCCACCCAATTTTTTATGACCAAATGTTGTTCTCAAAGTCTCTTAAATGACAATTTACACCCTTCCCTCTGGTGACCAAGATGTTTCAGCTGTGACAGTAAGGTAATTTAGCTAATGAGAAAAGAATATGCGAGTCTAAAGGACAACCCCAATGAAGAACAATGAGAAACGAATGTCTGTCTTTCCTATATAAGTGTTTAACTTTAACTCCTCCCATTGGCATCATTTCAATTACCAAGCAAGCAGGGAAAGTTGAGAGATGACTTCTTCTGGTTTCAATGCTCAACAGATCACCCTCTTGCTTGCAATAGCTGCGTCTCTTTTGACAGTCACTCGAGCTGCAACAGTGGTCGTTGGAGGCTCTGAAAACTGGCGCTATGGTTACAACTACACGGAATGGGCGGCCGACAACGCGCCCTTTTACTTCCAGGACACGTTAGGTACTTCATATACAATCCTTATTAACCATAACATTAAGTTTTAGTTTATCATTTTCTTGATTTGTTGAACATTGCAGTGTTCAAATATGATAACACAACAGCTCATAGTGTCTACATGCTGCCAAACTTGTGGAGTTACTCGCAATGTGATTTCAGTGAAGCAAAGGTTTTAGCCAATCCAACACAAGGAGGAGGAGATGGGTTCCAATTTGTGTTGAACCAGTGGAGGGTTTTCTACTTTGCTTCTGGTGAAGGCAATGACTGCAAAGATGGGCTGATGAAGCTGGTTGTTGTCCCTTGGCCACGGTTCTAATAAAATCATATCGGCAGTAATAAAATTGTTCAATCATTTGAGAGAGGCTAATACGATTGAACAAATTTATAGTATAATAAAGACTTAATACACTTTTCTTTTGAATTATATACGTTTTTAATTTGCCCCTTAAATTATTTTTGACATATTTTATCTTCTAAATTTTACGTCGATACCAAATTATCCCCTAAACTATATCATTTTTCTCAAGTTATCCCTAAATACGAGTGATTTAGGTCCAATTTTATAAAGTTCAGGGGGCAAAACGGGTCAACAAATTTAAGGGACTAATTAATTTCATCACGTTATAAATGTTTATAATTAAATTCTAACATAAACTCGAACAATTGACTAAAAAAATCAAATAAAATTTTATAAAAAAATTCAACTCGACTAATTCTAAAATTTTTTTACTTGACTCTATCGAACGTTTACCCTTATTTTTTATTTTACTTTCTGGTATCTTCACACCGATAACTAAATTGAAATGATCAATTGAATTCTAAGAGCTTTATTTAGAGCTGATGTGGGTAAGAATTTAAACCATTGAAAAAAAAAAGTTTATATTTTCTTGAATTTTCTTATTATCAATTGTATTCATTTTACAATGTTATTCCCGATACCATCTTATCCCAAGTTAATTTAAGCACACTAGAAGGACTAAATCCATAATTAGACCAAAGTGTAAAACACCAATTCTAATGACCTCTAATGAAAAAAATACTTAGTTCAGGTGTAGGTGCACCATCTGGATTGATCATATACAGAGCTTCCGAGTCCTTTGATCCCACCACCCTCTCAAATCTTGCTCTCATGTACGTCAATTCCCCATCAGCTACATTTTCCTTGTCGTTCGGGCAAGGAATTACCCCAGCTCCCATGGAAACACCTCGCAAAAGCTGCATAACATGAAGCTCGTCTTCAGACAGTTGTGTCCTCCTAATAGAGTAACCCATCTTTCTTCCATTACAGTAAAGCGCCCAGATAAACTCCTCAAACAACAACTTTTTATGTGTCCTGGTCTCACTCTCCAGTGCTATCCTCACAATATCCGATCCCATTTCCTTTTGAAGCATGCTGGTGAGCATTGGTAGCTCGATCACAAACATCGGTACATGATAGGGATCATCTTGTATGGCTAACCAAACCCGGCCTTTACGGTACCCGAAAATCGTCCCCATCGTGGCATTGCCCTTAAGCAATGGCTTCCGGGGTTTCCCCAACAATGCAACCATCTTACACCCTGAGGTTAACATAGGGAAGAGCTTGAACATACGCAAGAGACCGCCGCAGGTACTACTACTCGACTTACGATGCTTCTCCCCCAGAGCACGCCGGAGCAGCGAAAGTATCTCCGGATTGTCCATTTGGAAAAATGGACTAGAATGAACATATGGCATTATTGGATTTTGTTTAAGTACTCTCAATTGAAGAAGCTAGAAGGGAAATGTATTATAAATAGTGTGTGAAAAGGAATAATGGGACTAAAGCATGATGTGACCAAGTTTAGTGACGCAAAAGAGGATCGGTCCACAATTTTGGGCGAATTAGTATCGAGTTTAATATCTTAAATATACAAAAAGTTCTCGTTAAAAGACGCATCCACTAAAATTTATTGTGAAATCAGAACCGGTCTGATTTAATCGAACAAATGGCGTCCACATCACTTGCTTTATGCTGTTTCAAGCCCCAATCACGAACTCTCTATAATTATTGAGGTGCAGCTCATCTTCCCTTAAATTTTTTCACTCTATATTCATCAAAATGGATTTAGAAAAGCAAACAAACATCCTTTTGCTTTTGCTTGTGACTAACTCTTTCTTTGCCTCTCCATCACTTGTCCTTTTTCTAATGTTTCGTAACCGATGGAGGCATTTCAGGTAACAACACAGCTTAACTATTGTTCCTGATCATGTTCTTAATGTGACGCTACTGTTTATATGGCAGTGTTCAAAGTAATTATGAAGTTTTAGCAGCCCTGGTCGCTGTCTGAGAGGGCTTCATCTGAATTTTCTCAGTGCTTTTTCGGTCACTGGCCCCTCCTGGACGATTAGATAAGTGTTAAAATTCACTTGGCGTGCGAGAGTTAAACAGCTTAAGAGCCTTGGCAATACCGGCAAACATTCACAGCTATGTGTCAAGAATCCACAGCCTAAGAATATATACTGAGGGCAAATAATTATAACCTACTTTGGTGAACCCATGAACCTCTGTGTACGGTGAGTCTTCGATTGAGTCGAGTCAAAAAATTTCGAATTATTAGAGTTAATGAGTTATATTTTATAATTCAAATTTTATTTGAAATTTTTTCGGTTCGAGTCGAGTTTAAAAAAATCGAGTCGAGTCGAGTTTTCGAGTTCTTATAAATATTTAATTATAATTATTTATCATGTTATAATATGAATTGATTTTAATTTAAACGACTTTCTCTAATCATATAAGATATGTATATATATATTTTGATACATAGTAATATTTTTTTATATTTTTATATATCAATGTATATATATCTTAAAAAGTTGAGAGACTCATGTCAAATTTAAAAATAAATCCTTTAATTACTAAAATTTTCGAGTTATTGGAATTTTCATTTTACAACTTAAACTTTATTTAAAATTTTTTTAGTCGAGTCGAATCAAAACGAGTTGAGTATTTTCACCTCGAGTTAAATTATTTAGTTTTTTTCGAATCGAGTCGAATTTTACTCATTATACCTCCGTGTAAACGAATAAGCAGAAAGAATCTGTGATAAACATGCGTGATTGTCGCGAAACTTTACTGATAAAAGCTTAGAGACCAAAAGAGAGAAACCAACAACCATTCATATTCTTCAACAAGTATAAATCGTAATGGAGTATTTTTTTGAACAAACTAATATTCATCATTTGATATTGATCGCTCAATCACTCTGTTAATATCACTGATGTTCGATCTCGTGACTCTAAAAACAATAATCGTTCCTTTAATCACTTGAACTAAAGGATTCGTGCACCGCATAAATATTTCCGCCATAAGAATTTCCAATCAATGTTTTCATTATAATGATTGCTTAATCATGAATTATATGGGTTGAGGGTGAAGAAAATGGCCATGTCTGAGTAGACAAGTAAAAGGAAGGGGGCACCTGAAAACCTTTAAACGTTTAGAGACCAAAAGGGGATGTATTTGCATGTCATTTATCAAGTGTTGTGCTTAAAAACAGTTAAAAAAAATAACGTGTTACGAATTAAAATGTTATATATATTTCGATAGAAAAATTCTACGACAGGCGTCGAATGTTGTTAAATATCATCAATATTGAACATTGTTAAATATTATTAAATTAATTAATAAAATTTTAAGGATTCGATATGTAATTAATAAAGATTATAGACTCAACATATAATTAATAAT
Organism: Abelmoschus esculentus; assembly: GCA_035048815.1. NCBI lineage: Eukaryota > Viridiplantae > Streptophyta > Magnoliopsida > Malvales > Malvaceae > Abelmoschus > Abelmoschus esculentus. The sequence goes on from JAUCBN010000032.1 coordinate 3,698,748, forward strand.
TGTGTATTATGTCCTTGAGATTTTTAATCTTTATTAATTTAATAATATTCAACGATATTTAACGTTATTGGTATTCAACAATGTTAGATACCTATTGTAGACTCATCCATTTTGATAACATTTTTAATTATAACATAAAATTATTTATATTTAATCAGTGACGGAACTGTGTCGCTCCTCCTCATCCCCGAAGATTTTTTTTCACTTTTGTTTTCTTATTTAAATTCTTTTAAAAATTAATTTTTTTATGAATTTACTTTGTACTTTTAAATAATTATGTTTTGTCTCCCTCAACTCCAAATCTTAATTCCGTCGCTGTATTTAATAAAACATATTTTTGAAAATTCCCCCGAAAGAAAACTCCCTTGTTTAAGATTTATCCTTAAATATGCAATGGCTTAACTTTTATTTGTAACATCTAAAAACTTGGCCTGAGTTTAACCCGTACAACAAATAGAGAATCAATCACGAGTTAGATATTATTTAACTTGTACTCGTTAAAAAAAATTATTGTTTGATTTGATTCGTTGTTCGCTAAATTTGTTAAAATTATATTCGACTTGTTCTCGTTAAAATATTTTGTTATTCAACTTGACTCGTTACTTGTTAAGCTCTTTCGTTAAGCTCATTAAAAAACTTACCTTAATTTTAATTAAAAGTAAAATTTAATAATATTATATGAGACTTAATATTAACATAAATTAATAAATTTAACCAAACAAACAAAAGAGTGTATAAAATATTTTTAAAGTCTAAGTTCAAAAGTAACAATCCATAAATACACTAAACCATCATATTAAAATTAAAATAACAATTCACACATTAATAATTATTATTTAAATTTATTTTTTGAATATATTTTTTAAAGTAATTAATAAAAATTTAAAAATTAACGAATTGCTCGCGAATTTATCGAGTCAAGTTAAATTTTGCTCGATTTAACTCGTTAAGATATCAAGTCAAGTTCAAATTCAAGTCGAGCTAATCTAAATCGAGTATTTATTGATTTTTAATCGAGTCGAGTTCAAACAGCTCACGAGCTGTTTAACTCGTTAAACACTCCTAACTCGTCTTATATTTGTACTCATACCAACACGTGTCTTCGAGATATTATTATAATTTAACATTATTAATTAAGAGGACTATTATTTTTTTTAATTATGGATCAACAATGAATTATAAAGATCCAATGGTCACGATGATTCCTACATGATCACAACTCTATCCACCTAAAGATCCAACGGTCAAATTTAGATAAATAACAAGAGTGAAAAAATATTTAAAAAATAAATATAATTAAAAAATAAATAAATAAAATATTTTAGACGTTATTACTTGCAGGTAATAAGATGTTCGATCTTGTTATATGTAGATGACAAGATTTATGTGCTTCATACAATAAAATTAAAAAAATATACTAATAAATTTTTTATTATTTTAACAGTTATCATACACATCAACAAGTGACGAAATCAAAAATATATTATTTTTAATTTATTTTCTTCTTATTTTTTTTAAACATACTTATTTTTTAAATATATTTTTCTCAACCTCGTTATTCACCCAAATTTGCAACCTCAACTCTACCCACCAAAATACACGTGCTTACATGTGATCCATTTGACTGAAACAGCGGATGGCTATTTCCAGCCACCAGCCTCACTGCTTCTCCACTTTCGCTACTTCACCATTCTCATATGCTCTCATTTTTCGTCATTTCGAGAAAAGTAACATCTTCACTGTCGCTATCAAGTAGAAGATTCAACCACAGAGATTCAAAACAATGGCTTCTTCACAAGACAACAAAGTTACAGCTCCCTACGGCTCATGGAAATCCCCCATCACCGCCGACGTCGTCTCGGGATCCTCTAAACGGCTTGGAGGCACCGCTGTGGACCATCAAGGCAATCTCTTTTGGCTAGAGTCACGCCCTTCTGAGTCAGGGTAATTTCAAAGTCTTAAACCGCTTAAACCCACCAATATCCATTATGTCGGAAACTACAAGTGCTGATTTTTTATTCTTAAACATAGGCGGGTTGTTCTTGTTAAAGAAGCATCTAAAGCTGGGGATGAACCGATTGATATTACTCCACCGGAGTTTGCTGTGAGGACAGTGGCTCAAGAATATGGAGGAGGAGCGTTTAGGATTTCTGGGGATACTGTGATTTTCTCTAATTATAAAGACCAGAGATTGTACAAGCAAGCAATCAGTTCCAAAGGTTCTGACTTCTGATTCTCAGTTTGTTTTTACTCTTTAAAGTTATTGGCTTTAATTAACTGATGATAATGGATGGCGGAGCAGATTCTTGTCCAGTATCAATCACTCCAGATTATGGAGGACCAGTTATCAGCTATGCTGATGGAGTTTTTGATTCAAGGTTTAATCGTTATATCACTGTAATGGAAGGTTAGACATTTGTTGTGTTGGTTATCTCTATTGTTAGAGGGGTTGTCGATTTGTCCCTTTTTGTTGATTCAGTCTTGCACCTTGATAGATCGCCGTGTGAGTAGTATAAATTCAACAACAACAATCACAGCAGTACCACTTGATGACGGTAATATCCAAGGTATAATTTGTCTCTGGAAATAACCCTTATCTTGTTTGTAAACTATTGTAATTTTTTATTATGATATGATTTTTCAGGTTTGTATTTTTGTTTTGCTTTTCTTGTATGTTAAACTTTTTATTATCAATTATTCTTTGTAGTTTCATATGCTTATGAGCATTAAATTCTGTCCCTTTTTTTTTAATTTCCAGAACCAAAAGTATTAGTGAGTGGCAATGATTTCTACGCTTTCCCTCGATTGGACCCCAAAGGTGAAAGAATGGCTTGGATCGAATGGAGTCACCCTAACATGCCGTGGGATAAATCAGAGCTCTGGGTTGGCTATATTTCTGAAAATGGGTAAGTTGACTTGAATTCTATCGGTGCTAGGTACCTTTCCCTCTTTCTATCAGCTCTTTTAGTTCCTTCTCCAGATTGAAAGCTTACATGTTCTGGATTGTTGATTCTATTCAGTTTTTGTTATTATAGATTATGCTTACATCTATGACTTGTTATGTCATGTAGAGATGTGTGCAATCGTGTTTGTGTAGCTGGTTATGATCCTAAAATTGTGGAGTCGCCTACAGAACCAAAATGGTCTCCTACTGGTATGCAGTAATAATTTCCTTGTTTCATGAACAGTTCTAAATATGACGTATAGACTTTCATGATATTGTACTTAGGTAAATAATTAAGTTTTAGATTTTGGATCAATGAAATAATATGTTCTTTAACATCTGTTGTGCCATAATTAAGTCTGTCTTTTAGAGTCTCCTACAGAACCAAAATTGAAATAATATGTTCTTTAACATCTGTTTTGGCGTTATTAAGTCCGTCTTTTAGAGTTTCCTACAGAACCAAAATGATCCCCTACTGGTACTCGTAAAATTTTCTTATTTCGTGAACAATTCCAAATATGAAGTATAGGCTTTCCGCTTTCGTGATATTGTATTTATGAAAACAATTAAGTTTTAGAGTTTGCAATAATGATATAAATATGATCTTTAACACTATGTTTTTTTCTCTTCCCCCAACTCTTTCTTTCTTAATAGAGCAATGAAGCCCTGAAATTTGATATTACTCTTGCAATATCAACACACGAATACTGACTGGGACATATTTGCACGTTTGGGGGCAATTAATTTGATTTTTCTCATCTTTTTGATATTTTCGGATCTTATAGGAAAGTGATTATTCGTGTATTGGTGGTTTGACAATTTTAACGGTGAAATGTTAAAATATTTCCGAATGTGCAGGAGAACTTTTTTTCATTACAGATCGAAAAAACGGATTTTGGAATCTCCATAAATGGGTAAGTTCCTTTTTGGCAATTTAAAGCTGCATTTTATAGCCAGCAATGTCAGGTTCAGCCCGATGTCCATGGTTACGTGATGTATCTTCTTTAAAAATTCAATAATACTAATAAGGTATTAGTTGTGTATTTTTTCTTACATGGCTAATTGTTTTAGCTGTTATTGTAGAATTGGTTTCATTAATTGCTTTATATATGAATATATATTCATTCTCTTTGTTTCCTACTCCAAAATGGTGTCAGTGGTTTTCTGCTTTGTATTACTTTGCTGTGATCTTCTCCGAGCTCGGAGTGTCTATCAGAATTAATTACCTCTTGTCATTTTCTGGAAACAGGTTGAATCTAAGAATGAGGTGCTTCCACTTTATCCCTTGTATGCTGAGTTTGCACGTCCATTATGGGTTTTTGGAATGAATTCTTACGAGTTCATCAAGAGTGAATCTGGAAAAACCTTAATTGCTTGTACCTACAGGTAATTATAAGAAAATCACTAGCCATTACACTTCATCATATGCAAAAGGTCTTTGAAAACTAAAACATGTTTTTGATTTTGTTGAGTGAAACTGTGGATGTCTGAATGCAGGCAGAGTGGGAGGTCGTATCTTGGAATTTTGGACAATGTTCAGGGTTCATTTTCTCTGCTCGATATTCCTTTCACAGATATAGACAATATTGTACTTTCAAAATCACACAAAACTTTCCTAGTATCACCTTTGAATTCATTTTGCCAAGGAAATTATAATGACGACTTTTAAAGACGTATACTATCTGCTTTGCAGAATTCATGGAATAATTATTTGTATGTTGAGGGAGCCTCTGCAGTTCAACCTTCATCAGTGGCTAAGGTAAAGCTGTCCTCTACTTTACATTTCAATAATATTTTAGAGAATTTTTTATTGCAGTCATAACAATCTTTCATTGTCTTTTTGAAGGTAACTCTAGATGGTCATAAGTTAAATGTAGTTGATTTCAAGATTGTTTGGTCATCTTCATCGGATTGCTTAAAGTATGAGTCCTACTTCAGTCGGCCAGAATTAATTGAATTTCCGACTGAGGTTCCTGGCCAAAATGCATATGCATACTATTATCCACCAACAAACCCCCTTTATCAAGCTAGCCAGGAAGAAAAGCCACCGTTGCTGTTGGAAAGTCATGGTATGATATTTGCTTATTTCGAAAACTTGTTAAATTCGCCTTCATTTGGTGAGTATTGTCTCCAACGTATTAGCAAATTCTTTTTCATATTTGATTGTATTATGACATGTATCTTATGTAATATATGGCAGGAGGACCTACTGATGAAACTCACGGGATTTTGAATCTCAGCATCCAGTACTGGACCAGTCGAGGTTGGGCATTTGTGGATGTTAATTATGGTGGAAGCACTGGTATCTTCTCCTTGCCGTTAGCAAAACATGCTCACACATCCTTGACTGCACCATTACATCTTTGAACAAATTAATTCTGTTTATATCTGATATAATGTGGTGCCTTCCTTGAACTCGACACAATTTTGTAGGTTATGGAAGAGAATTTCGTGAACGACTTTTGGGGCGCTGGGGAATTGTTGATGTTGATGACTGTTGCAGCTGTGCTAAATTTTTGGTAATTTGTATGATTGTTTCCAAATTTCTACTGGATTATCTATAAAATATCACTGCTTAGTCACGGTGATTCATTTTTTCTTTTCTCTAGCTGGAGAATGGGAAAGCAGATAAGGAACGACTCTGTATAACAGGAGGCTCTGCTGGTGGGTACACTACCTTAGCGGCCCTTGCTTTCAGAGATACATTCAAGGCAGGAGCGTCCCTCTATGGGGTAATTAATTTGGCATCTTTCATTGCCTTTTGTGTATTAATGCCGTGTGCATATATGTTTCCTTGAATCTTGTGCGCATGAAACCGGAACCTGACAGTTATATTCTCTTTGAACAGGTGGCTGACCTGAGCTTGTTAAAGGCTGAAACTCATAAATTTGAATCCCATTATCTTGATAAACTCGTTGGTAATTAGAAAAGGATAATCAATGCCTGAGTTTGATTTTAATGTTATCCATTTCGTTGCTTATCATATACCTGACCATTGCAGGAGACGAGCAGGCTTACTTTGACCGATCGCCTATCAACTTTGTGGATAAATTTTCTTGTCCCATCATTCTCTTTCAGGGATTGGAAGATAAGGTCCATAGATAGTAGATATGAGTATCTTGCTTGTGACATAAGCCGTCGTTTGTCTTCAACAATTGTTTTAGTAATTAAAGCAGACTTTCGTATCTTGAATAACCTCGAGCCCTTGACATGTCACAGGTTGTACCCCCGGATCAAGCTCGTAAAATCTACACTGCATTGAAGGAAAAGGGTTTGCCTGTTGCTCTTGTGGAGTACGAGGGAGAACAGCATGGTTTCCGCAAGGTATATATATCCCACCCTGCATGTCTTCAAATTTTCGTCATACTGAAATATGATTTATGCCACTGATACTGTGCTGTAACAGGCTGAGAACATTAAATTCACACTGGAACAAGAAATGGTGTTCTTTGCGCGGTTGGTTGGAGGCTTCACTGTTGCCGATCCCATTACACCCATCAAAATAGACAATTTCGACGAGCACTAAGAGAAGATTTTGATGGTTCATTGAGTTCAGTTTGGCATGACTTTCTGGTTACATTAGCTATGATTCATAGCCTATGAATCTTAATAGTTTTTAGGAAGCTTGATTGCCAACGCCTGCACTTACCGCATGTAAAAGAGAACCCCTTTTTCATCTATGTAGACTTGGAAAGTACCTTGATAATCATCACCGTTTCTCATGAACAATGAAAGTTGAGTGTTTGAGGTAGTGAAAAATCATGGTTTGTCCATTTACGTACGTGTCTGAACTCTGATGCATAAAATCTGGAGTCTGAGTTTGGGTCCACTCCCTCTTGGGAAATTTTAAATCTAAAACCTTTTTAATATTTTATTAAAAAATACCTCCTATTAGTATTATTTGGAAAAATACTCTTAAATTATCCATGTAAAACGAATTCACATTCTAAAAAAAACTTTTAAACATGCGTCTTATAAAAAATAGTTTTATTTTACAATTATAATAATTAATTCTTTTATCAACTTAATCAACATAAAATTTACATTTTATAAAAAATAAGTTTTAAGCTCACAGTATAAAAAACGAATTAGATGAACCATTAATATTTAATAATTAAAAGTATGATTTCAAAATATATTACTCTAATATTTTAACTGATTTAAAAAAACGACCCTCGTTGAAATCCCCCAGATTATAAAGATCCAATGGTCACGATGATTCCTGAATGATCTCAACTCTATCCACCTAAATACACCTGCATACATGTGATCCGTTTGACTCAAACAGCCGATGGCTATTTCCGCCCTCACTCGCTTCTCCACTTTCGCTACTTCACCACTCTCATCTGCTCTTATTTTTCGCCATTTCGAGAAAAGTATCATCTTCACTGTCGCTATCAAGAAGATTCAACCACGGAGATTCAAAACAATGGCTTCTTCACAAGACAACAAAATTACAGCTCCCTACGGCTCATGGAAATCCCCCATCACCGCCGACGTCGTTTCGGGATCCTCTAAACGGCTTGGAGGCACCGCTGTGGACCCTCAAGGCAATCTCTTTTGGCTAGAGTCACGCCCTTCTGAGTCAGGGTAATTTCAAAGTCTTAAACCGCTTAAACCCACCAATATCCATTACGTCGGAAACTACAAGTGCTGATTTTTTTTATTCTTAAACATAGGCGGGTTGTTCTTGTTAAAGAAGCGTCTAAAGCTGGGAATGAACCGGTTGATATTACTCCACCGGAGTTTGCTGTGAGGACAGTGGCTCAAGAGTATGGAGGAGGAGCGTTTAGGATTTCTGGGGATACTGTGATTTTCTCTAATTATAAAGATCAGAGATTGTACAAGCAAGCAATCAGTTCAAAAGGTTCCGACTTCTGACTTCTGATTCTCACTTTGTTTTTACTCTTTAAAGTTATTGGCTTTAATTAACTGATGATAATGAATGGCGGAGCAGGTTCTTGTCCAGTACCAATCACTCCAGATTATGGAGGACCAGTTATCAGTTATGCTGATGGAGTTTTTGATTCCAGGTTTAATCGTTATATCACTGTAATGGAAGGTTAGACATTTGTTGTGTTGGTTATCTCTATTGTTAAAGGGGTTGTCGATTTGTCCCTTTTTGTTGATTCAATCTTGCACCTTGATAGATCGCCGTGTGAGTAGTATAAACTCAACAACAACAATCACGGCAGTACCACTTGATGACGGTAATATCCAAGGTATAAATTGTCTCTGGAAATAACCCTTATCTTGTTTATAAACTATTGTAATTTTTTATTATGATATGATTTTTCAGGTTTGTATTTTTGTTTTGCTTTTCTTGTATGTTAAACTTTTTATTATCAATTATTCTTTGTAGGTTCATATGCTTATGAGCAATAAATTATGTCCCTTTTTTTAATTTCCAGAACCCAAAGTATTAGTGAGTGGCAATGATTTCTATGCTTTCCCTCGATTGGACCCCAAAGGTGAAAGAATGGCTTGGATCGAATGGAGTCACCCTAACATGCCGTGGGATAAATCTGAGCTCTGGGTTGGTTATATTTCTGAGAATGGGTGAGTTGAATTCTATCCGTGCTACATACCTTTTCCTCAACATTCATTTCATTTCCTTAGCCAATTTTCTATCAGCTCTTTTAATTCCTTCTCCAGGTTGAAAGCTTACATGTTCAGGATTGTTGATTCTATTCATTTTTTGTTATTATAGATATGTTGACATCTATGGATTGGTATGTCATGCAGAGATGTGTGCAATCGTGTTTGTGTAGCTGGTTTCAATCCTAAAATTGTGGAGTCGCCTACAGAACCAAAATGGTCTCCTGCTGGTATGCAATAAGAATTTCCTTGTTTCATGAACAGTTCAAAATATGACATATAGGCTTTCATGATATTGTAGTTAGGTAAACAATTAAGTTTTAGAGTTTGCATCAATGAAATAATATGTTCTTTAACATCTGTTTTTGTGTAATGTTTTTTAACATTTGATTATTCATGTATCGGTTGTTTAACAATTTTATCAGTGAAATGTTAAAATATTTCCGATTGTGCAGGAGAACTTTTTTTCATTACAGATCGAAAAAACGGATTTTGGAATCTCCATAAATGGGTAAGTTCCTTTTTGGCAATTTAAAGCTGCATTTTATAGCCAGCAATGTCAGGTTCAGCCCGATGGCCATGGTTAAGTGATGTATCTTCTTTAAAAATTCAATAATACTAATAAGGTATTACTTATGTATTTTTTTCTTACATGGCTAATTGTTTTAGCTGGTATTGTAGAATTGGTTTCATTAATTGCTTTATATATGAATATATATTCATTCTCTTGTTTCCCACTCCAAAATGGTGTCAGTGGTTTTCTGCTTTGTATTACTTCGCTGTGATCTTCTCCGAGCTTGGATTGTCTATCAGAATTAATCACCTCTTGTCATCTCTGGAAACAGGTTGAATCTAAGAATGAGGTGCTTCCGCTTTATCCCTCGCATGCTGAGTTTGCACGTCCATTATGGGTTTTTGGAATGAATTCTTACGAGTTCATCAAGAGTGGGTCTGGAGAAACCTTAATTGCTTGTACCTACAGGTAATTATAAGAAAATTACTGGTCTTTACACTTCATCTTATGCATAAGGTCTTTGAAAACTAAAATATGTTTTTGGTTTTGTCGGGTGAAACTGTGGATGTCTGAATGCAGGCAGAGTGGGAGGTCGTATCTTGGAATTTTGGACAATGTTCAGGGTTCATTTTCTCTGCTCGATATTCCTTTCACAGATATAGACAATATTGTACTTTCAAAATCCCCCAAAGCTTTCCTAATATCACCTTTAAATTCATTTTGCCTTGGAAAATACTGTAACGTTTTTTAAAGATGTATGCGATGTGCTTTGCAGAACTCATGGAATAATTATTTGTATGTTGAGGGAGCCTCTGCATTCCAACCTTCGTCAGTGGCAAAAGTAAGACTGTCCTTTACTTTACATCTCAATAATATTTTAGAGATTTTTTTTTTGCAGTCATAACAATCTTTCATTGTCTTTGAAGGTAACTCTAGATGGTCATAAATTAAATGTAGTTGATTTCAAGATTGTTTGGTCATCTTCATTGGATTGCTTAAAGTATGAGTCCTACTTCAGTCAGCCAGAGTTAATTGAATTTCCGACTGAGGTTCCTGGCCAAAATGCTTATGCATATTATTATCCACCAACAAACCCCCTTTATCAAGCTAGCCAGGAAGAAAAGCCACCGTTGCTGTTGAAAAGTCATGGTATGATATTTGCTTATTTCAAAAACTTGTTAAATATGCCTTCACTTCATGAGTATAATCTCCAACGTATTAGCAAATTCTTTTCCATATTTGATTGCATTATGACATGTATCTTATGTAATATATGGCAGGAGGGCCTACTGCTGAAACTCATGGGATTTTGAGTCTCAGCATCCAGTACTGGACTAGTCGAGGTTGGGCATTTGTGGATGTTAATTATGGTGGAAGCACTGGTATCTTCTACTTGCCATTATCAAAACATGCACGCACATTACATCTTTGAACAAATTAATTCTGTTTATATCTGATATAATGTGGTGCCTTCCTTGAACTCTGTGACACAATATTGTAGGTTATGGAAGAGAATTTCGTGAACGACTTTTGGGGCGCTGGGGAATTGTCGATGTTGATGACTGTTGCAGCTGTGCTAGATTTTTGGTACGATTGTTTCCAAATTTCTAATGGATTATCTACAATATAACACTGCTTAGTCATGGTGATTCATTTTTTTTGTTTCTCTAGCTGGAGAATGGGAAAGCAGATAAGGAACGACTCTGTATAACAGGAGGCTCTGCTGGTGGGTACACTACCTTAGCAGCCCTTGCTTTCAGAGATACATTCAAGGCTGGAGCTTCCCTCTATGGGGTAATTAATTTGCCATCTTTCATTGCCTTTTGTGTATTAACGCCGTGTGCATATATGTTTCCTTGAATCTTGTGCACTTGAAATGGCAACTTGACAGTTTTATATGTTATATTCTCTTTGAACAGGTGGCTGACCTGAGCTTGTTGAGGGCTGAAACTCATAAATTTGAATCCCATTATCTTGATAAACTCGTTGGTAATTAGAAAAAGGATAATCAATGCCTGAGATTGATTTTTAATTTTATCCATTTAGTTGCTTATCATATACCTGACCATTGCAGGAGACGAGCAGGCTTACTTTGAACGATCGCCTATCAATTTTGTGGATAAATTTTCTTGTCCCATCATTCTCTTTCAGGGACTGGAAGATAAGGTACATAAATTTTTCTTCAATTTCTTCTTTTTGATACACAGTAATGGAGATCAAGGGGTTATTAGTTAAGACATAAGTGTGATATTTCTTAAGACTTGCAGATTGTGGCAGGGGGGGGGGGGGGGTAGTATTATAATGTTTCCTTAGATTTTGAGTTCGAAATTAAGTGGCACACTAAGTGATAGTTGATATGAGTATCTTGCATGTGCTATAAGCCGTTGTTTGTCTTCAACAATCGTTTTAGTAATTAAAGCAGACTTCAGTATCTTGAATACCTTGAGCCCCTGGCATGTCACAGGTTGTACCCCCGGATCAAGCTCGTAAAATCTACACTGCATTGAAGGAAAAGGGTTTGCCTGTTGCTCTTGTGGAGTACGAGGGAGAACAGCATGGTTTCCGCAAGGTATATATATCCCACCCTGCATGTCTTCAAATTTTCGTCATACTGAAATATGATTTATGCCACTGATACTGTGCTGGAATAGGCTGAGAACATCAAATTTACACTAGAACAACAAATGGTGTTCTTTGCGCGGTTGGTTGGACGCTTCACTGTTGCCGATCCCATTACACCCATCAAAATAGACAATTTCGACGAGCACTAAGAGAAGGTTTTGGTGGTTCATTGAGTTCAGTTTGGCATGAATTTCTGGTTACATTAACTATGAATCTTAGTTTTCAGGAAGCTTGTGATTGACGAAGCCTGCACTTACCGCTTGTAAAAGAAAACACCTTTTTCATCCCATGAACAATATTTTCTAGTAAGATGATTTTAATTACATAAAGTCTTGCCCTATATTATTGCCTGCGATAAAAATATGTGACATTGTATGCGTCTTCGTTTCCAAAACGACCAATATTAGGGTCACTGGCCTGGTCCTCATGGCAATGGCTTTAAGTCCGTTGTCATTTTCATCATGGAAACTAAAGGTTTGCTTTAGTTATGGCCACATTTGCAGAAGCCATAATCACCTTTGCTCCAAATAGGCTTTACAATAGCTGATGCATGTAGTTCACATATGGGTGGACAGAAAATAGGACCACCTTGTTCCTTGTTTTGAGCCTAAGAACAAAATTGTGATCCCATCAGCCCCTTTTCTTGGGGTTTCTTAATAGATGGACGGCATGATAATTAAAGCCCTAGGCTAGCTTTTTCATACTTCCACTAAAATATTTATGTAAGAAACAAATATGACCGTATCTAGCACGGGTTTTTTAACGACATAATTTTACATTACTTCTTTAGAAAACCTGATCTGCTTCTCGTGGACCACAAGTGATAGCTTCTGGATATTTAAACTTAAACACTGATTGAGAAATCTAAAAGCTTCCTGTGATATGGTTTTGATGCATTGATCGAAAATGGTAGGCACGAACCGGGAAAAGACCAGTTTTTTGTTATTGTTCTTCCCACAACATATTAATTTACATATAGATGATATACCTGATGAACATTCCTCACAACTTCCAACAATTATTCAGTACTTGGTAAGTCCTTAGCAAAGTCAAGCAAGTGGTCCAACATCTGTGGGATTGCAGACTTCTCTGGTGAGTTTCCAACTGCAGCCTGTAAGTACTCTCTTTGCCACTTTGAATTTGTGCTCAACTTGAGAAGTAGTATATACTTGAACTTTCAATCGATGGAATCGACAAAATCAATAATCAGTATTATGTGATAAACTAGTAAAGTGCTTTGGAACCGAAAGGAGAAAGAAGGAAACAATAGCATTAAAACTCGGTGATACTGATACTTACAGTTCATTATCATTTATCATGAAGTAACATTCAACTCAGGACCACTGAAAGAATATTGTAATTATCCCAGAAATCCATAATGATTAAAGGTGAAGTAAATGAAGCTTACAGCAGGAGAGGACCAGATTCCACATGCAAGAGTAAATGGCAATGGTTCAGATTGTTCCAACCCAAACATGCTCCTGGCACTTGGCAGTCATCTCATCATTCTTGGCACCCTTTGGAAAAGTCTGATCAAAATTCAAGATATATGACACGGAAGACTTCATTATCATTATGAAAAATAAAAGAAAGTCTGCAAAACAATTCAAAATGAGGTACCACTTACAAATTTTGAGTGGTAGGGCAATCTGAGATGAAATGTACAATAGTCATTGCATTCAGCAGGTGTCCCCCAACATATATGGTTGTCTGTTGTTACATAGAACAGGCAATTGAATTGCTTTTAGGCCAAGGGGGTTGGAACAATATGCAACAACATTTCTTACAAAATCTTGTTTCTGGGACATCCTTACCTTTCTCATCATTTCCACAACCATCTCTGGACTCTCTGGTACTCCTTGTTCTGAGAATGTCTGAATCAACATCAAGTGTTGAAAGTGATTCAATCTACCGGAGTAAACTAAGAATGATGGCAGAAACTAAATGCATTAAAAGATAAAGTACCATCATAAAGACAACGTGGGGTAGGTGAGCCATGCTTTAAACATTCAGAAATTTGTTTGAAAGATACTAGTCCAAATTTGTAATACAAGCCTAATTCTTTTCGGTTTATATTCACAAATCGGTCCTTCAGTTACATTCATCACACAGGATTTATGGACATTTATCCAAAATGCAAGCTTGATGATTAAGGTTCTGCAAGTTCAAGGAGGTAAGTCTTGCAAGGAGTCTAAGAAATGCAACACATAAAACCATAACAATTCTTTAGCGGATTTATGTCTCTCGTATTACGAATATCATATGAGCTTCTCTATGAACATGACTCCATGGAGGTTGCAATCATTGATTGATCTGAACTGTGTAAACAAACTCTCTCGTGTTCTTGTTTATGTTGCTTTTTTTTTTTCAATGGTTCACCCTTGCTGCAACTGACATAAGCACTCTCCGAAACAACTACACTAACAACTTGCCATTGATGTATTTCGAGTTAAAGTTTTCGTTTGCTGATGTTTAGGATTATCTAGGCAAGCCTCACTCAAATCAGCTGGATTCCCCATGTTCCTTTTTGAAGATGATATATAGACAGCTTCTTGATACAAGTCTTGCATGAAGTGTACAACTTGTTCTAACCAGACAATCTCCTCTTCCAGTACCGCCACTTCGGCTAAAAGCTCCAATGTCTACAAAAAAATCCAGCATTGGAAGATCAATTTTAATCACTTCCATACCTTATTCCTTCAAGTTATTGAAGGAATAAAACAATGGTGAATTACTAACTGAAGGAGGGAGATAGGGAGGAAGACGAGGTAAAGCTCCCAAAGGTCTATTAAAAGCTCTCTCCAAAGCTCTATGAATGTTCTCTTCTTGTCTAAGCTTCTTCTTCAGTTTATCAACCTGATAAATACTGAAGCTGTCAAATTTCAATCAATAAAACAGATAAGAAAATGAAATCCAAAACCTGTAACACTCTAGGAAAAGAAAACTATACATCTTGTTGAAGGGCCATTTTCCTCTCATTGGTCAAGGCTCGTCGGTTTTTCATTGCCTTTGTGGCCACTATTGGCTGCATTTCTGCCTTCCCCTTCAAAGAGAAAAGTGTTCAGACACAATCAGCCTTATATAGCCTATAAAGTTGACATTTTTCCGGGAAAATCCACCTTGGTTTCCCCATGAAAGATGCATAGAAGCTACTTTATCCATTGATTGAATGCTTGATAATTATGATTAGTGATTACATTTTCATGCTTCAATGAAACTTTCGTGGACTGCAGAGACACCATGGCTCTGGTATTCATCTTTTCAACACTACTGCCTTACCTGCAACAAAAACCAAATTCAAAAAGATCTCTTCAAGCTGGAAAATTCAAAACTTCACCAACAGAAGGAAATCATAAGATTGGTCAGATTCAGGCCTGTTAAGAGAGAAAAAAAAAAGTTCAATGGCTTCCTCCTCCAACTCCAAGCAAGTGAAAGACTAAACTAAAAGGGTTTCATATAATACCATATTTGGAAGCATAGAACAGAAAAAAACAAAGGAAGTAGGTTATATACTGGGTTTGGATAATAATGTTACGTGTTATATTATGTTACGTTTAAAAAGAGATAAAAAACATTAATTTTAACTGAAAAAAAATAGATATATAAAGGGTGACGTTACACATCTTATAAAATATATTTTTTTAAGAAGAGAATAATGATTCTGTCACGATCAGATAGACTCCACCTATAAACACTCCCTTGCTTGCGTCATCATGAATCAACGTGACAGATTCTTTTGTCTTCTCTTCCACTTCGGTGACTACTAAAGACTAAGAATTCCATGTCTGTAAACCAAATATTCTTTTGCAAAAAAGAATTAGTTATTATATATTTGTTTTTCTTATTAATGTAACATAATTAATACAGTTGATGCAATAAGTTAATAGGACTAATCTAGATAAATATGTATTTTTAGGGACTCCAAAACAAATAAAATAAGTAACACAAAACAAAAACATGTTTTCAACTATCTTGAAACTTATCCATTGTCCTATTTTTTATGAAATGAAATCGACCTCTTTTTTTGGGTAAATTATAACTGATGTTATTTAATTATTTTTTATAATAAATAAGTTATTTTTTACTAAAAATCGGAAAACATATCTCTTAATTAAAATATTATTATAAATAAGTTATTATGCCGTTAAATTTCAAAACGAATGCTGAATATATTATGTTATAGTAACATTTTTTTTCTTAAAATTTATAAATTTTATTAATTTATCGTAGTACAAAATAATTTAATAATTTAATCCTTCATGTTTAAAATAAAAACAATGTAATATTTTTTTATGCTAATATTGTTCAAGCAAGGAGAAATTATTCTATGGACCGGTTCCACCACGTCATCCATGGTCCTTAAGAACAAAAAACAAATCCGCATCACCATTTTTTACACATCATCTGCACACTTATAATTTTAATTTTCAAATTATCTCTCTAAATAAAATATATTAAAATTTAAAAAAATATGATGTGAATTTGTTTTTTATTCTAAACCCTAACCTTAACCCTAAACCTCAATCCTAAACCCCCAACCCTAACCCTAAACCCTAATCGTAAACCCTAAACCTTAGAATAAAAAACAAATCTATACCATTATTTTTTTTTAATTTTAATATATTTTATTTAGATAGATGATTTGGAAATTAAAATTATGAGTGTGCAGATGATGTGTAAAAAATGATGATGTAGATTTATTTTTTGTTCTTAAAGACCATAGATAACGTGGTGGAACCGGTCCATAAAATAATTTCTCTCAAGCAAGTGATATCATTTTATCAAAGTAGTAGTATACCATTAAATAAGTATTTGTCAAATTGTTATTATACCATAGAATTAATATAATTTTTTGGGGGAGAAAAACAAAGTCAATGTATGTATTAATAGTAGTATATATTATTAATTAAAAAACCCAAATATAAAATATAAAACTAAATTAATACTATTAATGATCTAAAGTTCAAATTACCAACCCAAATAATTATAAAGCTCAATGGGTCATATCCAAACCTAACATAAAAACCCTAAAGAGCCTATCTAATATCCATTTGCTTCTTTAAGTCACCCAATTTAGATATTAAGATAGATTTTAATTCAACGATCGCGATTAATCTAAGTTTTTTTATTTGTCGTATGAGATACACATTCAGACTATTCATCTTTTTATGCGCACGTGTTATCTACGCATTTGGATTATTCAGTTTTCATGCGTCACATGACATGACCTTGTGTTGTCACAACATTTTTTAGATCACATCTTAATTTTTCGATCAACACTAAAAAACACGACCAGTTATCATCAATCATCCAAAAAATAAAATATATAAAAAATAAATGTATATATTTTCTTGGTTAAGCTTATTTTTAGATATAGATATATATATCATTCTTCCCTTTGTTTTTTATACCCTTCATATTTAGTATGCATTTATATAAAATATAATATGTTTTAGTTACCTTTAAATCTATATTTTGTTACCACATGTTCTGTAAAAAAATCTTTAGATTAGCTTTAGATTTAAACCTTTAGTTTAGTTTAGAATTTAACTTAATTAGTTTAAAGTATGCTTTTGATTTAATGGGTATATATTTAAGTCAATTAAATTAAATTTAGGGTAATCTTTGAATAAGTTTGAAAATCTTTGTGAGATTTTAGTTGAATTAATTAAAGGCATAAAGATAATTTTTACCCTTAACGTTTATAATTTTTGTTATTTTGGCCCTTATTTTTTGGGATAAATTTAGCCATTGACCTATGTCTTTTTAACAAATAACTCATTTTTTAACTACCATGATAACTGAACTATTAAAAATTTAATAATGATAACATGTTATATATATATATATGTGATAATATATTTTAAATGACATAGAATCTAACCTATTAAATATATATAATATAATTTTATTCAAGTATAAAATATAAACAATTAAAATTTAAATAAATTATTAAAAATTAATTAAATTCAAAAAAAATTACTAAATATTCTCGACCCTAGCTAAACTAAAATATCTTTATAAAACCCTTAAACTTCGATTTAGATTAAAACTAAAATACCTAAATTCTAAACTAAAATAATAAAAATTCAATTGATTATTATCAAAATCCTTTATCTTTGATTCACCGATAACAAACTATACAAAACTCTTTCTTTTCGGATTATGTTCATACCTTTTTAGATAAAATTTTGATTTTATTATAGTTAAGGTTGAAAATGTTTAGTAGCCTTTTGTTTTATATTTAATTAATTTTTAATAAATAAAAAATTATTTTTTAATATTTTATTTAAATTTTAATTGTTTTATATTTTTTGATTGGAATAAAACTATATTCCGCGTGTATGTATTTGATATACTAGATGTTAAGTCATTTAAAATATATTGTTACATATATATGACATGTCATCATTATTAAATTTTTAACGGTTCAATTATTATGATAGTTAAAAAATGAGTTATTTGTTAAAAAGACATAGGTCAAAGGCTAAATTTATCCAAAAAAGAATAAGGGCCAAAATGATAAAAATTATAAACTTTAAGGGTGAAAATTATCTTTATGCCTTAATTAAATTAAAATATGTCATTGGCTTAATATGATGTATTTTAAATTAATTAAAATTTTCTGATATAAAAATGATTAATTTAGTCCGTAGTTTAAAAAATCTTAATTATTAATTTGATTTTGTTAATAGGATCCTTCACTTAATTAGATGTAATTTAAAATTAATCAAATTAATTAGTGTTAAGATAATTTCATAAAATATTAGGTTTTAGATTTCTATGTTTATATTAGAATAAGTTAGTTAATAATAGTTGACCAATTATCTTTACATAATTTCTTGCCTTTTTAGATTAGAATTTTAGTGAATCTTTGTATGTTTATTTAGAGTCCTTATGTGGCATACAATTATTTATCATTCATTTAATTTAATTTATATTTTTATAATTAATTAATTTTAACTTTAAAAAAGATATTTATTAATTTGAGTATTTTTATGGTAATATCTTGACTTAATAAATATAAACTAAATATTCAAATTATTTATATTGCGTAAAGACAACCTTTAAATTGAATAAAATTTAACTAATCATAACATTGCACTTAACTATTAGTTAAATTTACATCATAATTTAAACCATAAATTAATACGACGGTTAAATTTAATGATATCGATTTAATTTATGATATGAATTTAAAGACATTTTTATTAGTTAAATAACTAATTAATTCAAATTTATCAAATGCTAAATGTCACTTAACTAAAAATTGTGTTCAACCAACATCATTTAATTAAATTTATTTTAAATTTTAATATTTTTCATTCAATAAAATCAACGTACAATTAGTATTGATTTTGTATGAAAGAGTTAATCTTTTTTTACACATAATCAACTCTCAAACTTAATTTTAAATGAATCTCTAATTTTATGATATCAGATCTACCAAAATGAACGATGAGAACTCTAATTGTTTTAAATATTTTTAATTTACATAATCATCCCTCACCAAGCAAAGAGTCGTTATGACAGAAACATATATTTTAGTTTATCTCAAAAAATATAAAATTTAATTGAAATTAGGATATTATTTTTTAAAATATAATTTATTCTGGGAATGATGTGGTGATGATCTTGACGTTCGTTTCTTTAGGCCTCCTCCGAGTGCTATTGAGTCATTGTTGCAGGCCGATGGTAGCCCTATTTGGTTTATGTTTGTTTGAGCTTTAGGCTAGATTTATTTCTTATGTTCACCAAAAAAATGCTCATTTAATTGACAATAATAAATATATAAATGCTCAAATCAACATTACTAAAATCTGATATGATAATTTTGCACGACAAAAAAATGGAAAACATATTAATATTTACATAAAACACAAATCATAACCATGTCAATTTCTAAATATATATATATATATATATAAAAGAAAATCTTTATTCTTTATTTAAATTTTTTAAAAATTTAATTTATTTATAAATTTACTTTACTCCGACTCTAAATCCTGACTCGTACTTGTCTACAGGTCTATGGAATATAACTTCAATAAGTACGTTATTTATTTTAAATGTGGAAGACATTGTTCTGCTAAAAGCTTAAATGCATTCCATTTACATGTTACTAAAATGGTGTTCCAACAACTAGTGTGAAAATATGAATAGCAGCAAGCAAGGAATACAATCTTATTCATGAAGCACACTACAACCACACACGTCAGCAAAGTCATATATTCCAATCAAGTTTCCCTTTATAACTCATCACATAAAATTAAATAATGAATCCAATCCCTAAAATAAACAAGAACCCTAATTAAACAAGGGGTCAAAATTTAGTTCCACTCCAGATATGGAGGGATTTTTATGTAAGAAATTCTACAGAACCCAGAGAGCTATGGAGTAACAACTAACAAGGCAGTCCCCCTCTACCCCCATTTTTCCCAGTTTGAACTACTTAGTAGAGCTACAACTCCTTTCTCCTGTTGTTATTATTTCAGCTTACCTGTTGCTGAGGATTACCGTAGAAGGGATAAGCCCCATATGCGGTGGCTGCAGCTGCATACATGCCTATGCCATTAGGTGGTGGCAAAGTGTACCCATAACCATCGTAGACCTGCCCTCCGTAGTAAGCTCCACCCCATTGGTTACCGTAATCACCTCTAAACTGCATTATCCCAAAATAATAGATTTTACATAGAAATGATTCAACATCTCTGTTAAAGCATTTGGTAAGAGCTTTCTTAATGCTCCGCATTTAACAATGAAGGAGAGAGTGGAGGGGAATATATGGATAGAGAATAGAAACCTGCTTATTTGCTGGATTGCGACCCCAAGAAAGGCGCACTGTTTGGTTGCCGATATTAGTCTCATTCAACTTCTGCAATGCCTCCTCGGCATTGTCCCTGTTGACACTCGGAAATTACACCAAGGTAGAGTAACTCAAGAACAACTAGATTATACCTTTACTTTTAGTATAGCAGTCTTTATAGGCAAAACCAAAATATAGCCAAAAGTTTACCTATTAGCAAATCGTACAAACCCACATCCTTTTCCAACAGGTATTTTAACAGAAACTAGTTCACCATACTGAGAGAAAGGTTGCCTAAGATCGTCCTCAGTGACACTAGGGTCAAGTCCTCCGACAAATATCTATAATAAACTTTGATTAGACAAGGGAGGCACATATACAGATGCTCCTAAGAATTAAAGCCAAAAGGAGCTGAAGAACTTACGGTTGTGTTTGAAGAATCTCCGTCAGATTGGGTTGAAGCACCATTTGATGCATAGCCACCTTACAAAAACAAAAGAAGACAAATGTATCAAGCAAATCTGAAGGATTAAGCCTTGTCAATTAAATTTGTCTTGAGAGGTAAAAAATTGGATGGAACAAGAATCAACAACAGCAACAAAAGGCAATCCTTTGCTAGGTTGCAGTTCTATTTAACCCTGTGAATAAGGATTTAGACTTTAAAACTATCCGAGCATTGAATTCCTTTACAATGCCAATCATTAAATTGCCTCAAAAGCCAAATTCAGGTTTTATTAAAAAAAAGAAAAAGAAGTTTAAGATTCATTATTTGACAATCAACTAAGCGGATGTTTTTGGCCAAGTAAACTAAAAGGAAGTTGCATTCACGAAAAAGAAATTATAGAAATTGTCAATCACATAGATTGAGGTAACCCAATTAATTCTCTCATAAAACACAAATCTATTGTGGTTTCCATCTAAATAAATATGTGTAGCGCTGCAACTTTTAACAATGTCATTGTTATTTTATTGCTCATGAAATAAAACAGGGATTAGCCCTCTTTAAATTCAGCCACTGGGGAAGTTAAGATGTTATTTTATATTGCACAATAAAGGAAGGCACTTGAATATATCAAAATTAAAAGACATAAACACCCATCAAAAGAGGCTAAAAATCTAGTTGCACAACAGAATATGGAATGCGTGATATTAATGAACTTTGTTACACTAAACAGAAACAAAAATCTAGCATGTTGTTGATCAACAAAGCTACTGTTTGATTCCAACACAATCTGATAATTAAAAGAATGGCATTCACCAAAAGGGCAGAAACAGAATAGACAATGATATAGCGTCTCAGAAGGAATCCCGGATCTGCTCAATGCGAAAATTTAAGTCAAAGCAAGAGAAGCATCACAAAATTTGTTTAGCAGATGTTTCAAAGGAGCTAGCCTAAAATTATCTTTTTACATCTAAAACTGTTAAGCAT
Source organism: Abelmoschus esculentus (assembly GCA_035048815.1). NCBI lineage: Eukaryota > Viridiplantae > Streptophyta > Magnoliopsida > Malvales > Malvaceae > Abelmoschus > Abelmoschus esculentus. The sequence continues at coordinate 3,720,661 of JAUCBN010000032.1, forward strand.
CCTCAAAGAAAAAAATTGCAAGTGACTCAAGAGGTGAAAAATAAGCACTTTAGCAATGAACATAAATCATTAAGTAAAATTTTAAGATGTACCAAAGTTTCAGAGCTTAAACAAAATGAATAAAGGGAAAGCAAGTTAGATAATCAAATACCTTGTGAAGAATATTGTTGTTGATACCCTGACGACTTCCTGGGAGTTGCAGCACCAATACGCATAGGCCTGCTTGAACAATATGCACCATTCATTTCGGTCATGGCTTGTGACCTTTCAGTATCATTCCCAAACCTCACAAAACCATAACCCTTTGATCGACCAGTGTTAGCATCAATTACAACTTTTGCAGCTTTAACAGAAGGATATTTACTGACAAAAGTTTCATGTAATAGGCTATCAGTAACATCTGCAGCTAAATCTCCTACAAAAATAGAAAGATCAGGACCATTTTCTGGGCGCTTCTCTCCTGTGCTAAAAGTTGCCCAATTCAGGCGGAAAGGTTGATCCGTATTAGGCATCAAAATACCACTATAATTTTGAAGAACTTTCTCAGCTGTTGCATGCGAAAAGAATTCCACAAATCCATACCCTTCTGATAAACCAGTTTGCTTATTGCGAATGACCTTGATCGACACAATCTGCAAATCCCAATTTCAAATATCAATTTAGGCAAGAAATTAAAACTCTTGAATTAGATTTATTTGTCTAATTCAAACCCTTGAATTAGATTTCTTTGAAATTACATCTAATCCAAGTAAGACAAACTTCTTGTATGGATCAACATGGGCCAACAAGTCAAGATATTTTGGATTTAACATGCAATTTAACCTCAACATTCATAACATAAAATAATGAGTGTTCTAAACAGCTTTTTGACATTCAAAACTATATCTTCAGCCAGAAAAGTGAAACTCCAAAGTTGTTTCAGGCTCTAGTTAATTAATGTTATCTTGTACATCTTTTTTCTAAAAATGCCTTAAATAGCTAAATCAAGAATTGACTTCACCCAGTTTTCTGGTTTAAAGTCATCCCATTCATAACATTTGATTATAGTACTTAAGTATACATCCATGAGATCTAAATGCCAGCCAGTAAATAGGCACCAGATAGTGCAAATTCTATCTTTCCAAATCAATAACACACATAAATACACAAACACATATCTTTTGCTTCTGAATATCGGAACAATACTAGTACGATTACTATTTTCATAAATAGTAGTCAATGGAGATGCATTTAATATGAACAATTTCTATAAATAGTACTAAATAAGTGTTCCTATAGCACCCCAACGTGCGTTTTACATGGACACGAGCATACTAATCATTAATCAATAATCATCATCGATACAAAATGTAACAGACAGTGCCATAACTGCAGATTCCACGAAAACGACAACATAACAGTCACCGATCACAAATAATGATGAAAAACATAATCATAGCAATTTATTCAATTAAAAGTAAGCATTTAAATTATAAATCAAATCTATTTATGAGAGTTTGTTCAACCTCGCCAGTGGAAGCGAAACAGCTATGAAGATAGTTCTCGTCCATCCAATGATGCAAATCACCAACCCAAACCGTTTTGTTCTCGCCGCCACCGCCGGATCCTTGCTGCTGTTGTGCATGATCGTGGGGGTGGGGGTACTGGTGATGGTGAAAAGGCATGTAGTGCTGAGGTGGAGGTGGCGACGCCACGAAGTGCTGCGGTTGCATCATTTGATGCTGCATTACCATAGCAGCAGCCGGATACTGCATCGCCACCCACTGAGGCTGAGGTTGCGGAAGCGGTTGTTGAGGCCGTTGATTCTGTTCCCGCGACGGCTGCGGTTGCGAATCCGAATCACTGTTCTGCTGCATCCTTATATTTTTATTCCTCTCTTATTAGAATTGAATCTGATTTTTTATTACTTTTAGGAAATAATTTTTTCTCTTTTCAAGGTTGAATCTGAGAAATTTCAGGGGAAGAGAGAAAATAGAAAAGGAAGATAGAATGCGGCACGGCTAGGCTAGAGTCTAATTCTAAACAGAGGATTTAAGCTAAGGGTGACCAGGAACATGAAACGTGGGTCTTTATAGACCGTTGGATGACTAATGCGATAGTTGAATATCGACCGTCCAGTTCTGCATAACGTGGTAGGGTAACGTGTGCACTTATGCTGTTTTGTGACCACTGTCTCTCACCCTGGCTGGATCCGGGAGAATTCTAAAAAGGAAACGAATTAGAGGATGTTAAAGTAATGTTGTTATATTAAATTTTAGACATAAAGATAATTTTAACTCTTAACGTTTATAGTTTTTATCGTTTTGGTTTTTATTCTTTTTTGGGATAAATTTAGCTCTTAACCTATATCTTTTTAACAAATAACTTATTTTTTAACTAGTTGATGACTGGACCGTTAAAAATTTAACGATGATATATATATATAGAATATAATTTTAAATAAAATAGAATGTAACTTATCAAATACATATATATATATATGAAATATAATTTTATTTTAATATAAAAATATAAAAAATTCAAATTCAAATAAAATATTAAAATTTAATTATTTCTAAAATAAAATATTATTAAACATTCTTAACCCTAACTACGATAAAATTAAAATCTTATTCGAATTGTGTTTATATTTTTTATTATATTTTAAAATTAAAAAATAAATAACATATTTTTAAAATTTTTACATAATTATTGTGACACAATTGTCTCATGAAAACCTTTTTTTCTCGTGAATTTGATTTATTGTATATAATATTTAAGATTAAATGTGATGGATTTTGTATTATTTAAATTATTGTCTAGAATTTAACATTTAAAATATTTGTTATATAATAAAAAATGAAATATTATATTAGTTTATGATATTTTATTTATATAATATTATTCCCGTTATTTTTTATTTGTTCATACATCTCAAATAAAAAAATAATTACAATACACTATGATTATAAATTCTAAAATAAAAATATAAACATAATTCGAATAAAATTTTGATTTTATCGTAGTTAGAATTAAGAATGTTTAATAATATTTTATTTTAGAACTAATTAATTTTTAATATTTTATTTGAATTTTAATTGTTTTATATTTTTATATTAGAATAAAATTATATTCTCTCTCTATATATATATGTATTTGATAGGTTACATTCCTTTTCATTTAAAATTATATTCCATATATATATCATCGTTAAATTTTTAACAGTCCAATCATCAAGCTAGTTAAAAAATAAGCTATTTGTCAAAAAGATATAGGTTAAGGGTTAAATTTATCCCAAAAAAAGAATAAGGGCCAAAACGACAAAAGCTATAAACGTTAAGGGTTAAAATTATCTTTATGCCTAAATTTTATTATTTTTTAAAGTTTTAGGTAATTAAATTAAATTTTATATAATTATATAAGTTTTTATTGTTTATTATAAGAATTATTTATAATTATATAAATTTTTATAAATTTAGTAAGAATTTGTATATATATTATTTTTAAATAAAACTTTATATAAATTTTAATTTAAAATTTTTATCATTTGAGTAAGAATTTATATAAATTACAAGTATTTTGTCATGGGACTATTATTATCCTCCTAAAAAATATGTCTGATGAGATGTACAACGTCATCGTGCATATATATATATATAAATGTTTTTATTTTTCTTTTCAATGTGTGATTAATGTTTTTTACTTTTTTTTTTCAGACGTGATATTTTTCTCACTCAATCTTGTGACATCCTCGTTACAAGTTTCTGCTCTAGTGATTGACCTCTTGTTATGGTTGTTCAACTTGTCTACCCTTCTCATTAGCGCTTGGTGTTAAATCAAACAGTCGATGATTGTTTTAATACCATTTGTTATGAGATTATTATCCTCTTTCTAAATGACATGTCTGATATGATATATAATATCACTGTATATATCTCAAGATTTCTTTTAATATAAAATTAACGTTTTTCGCCTTCTTTTTCAAGCGTGATAATTTGTATAGATACAAATTTTGACAAAAATGATATAAATTTGTACAATTTTATCCTTACTTTAAAAGTGACTTGCTCTAAAACTATTATTAGATCCGCCATCAGCTTTTTTCTCTTTTGGAGTTTGAAATTTAGTTTATTACCATAAATATCTAAATAAATCAGTTAAATTAAAGATTTATTGTGAATAAAAAATAAAATATATTTATACCTTTGATTAGAAAATATTTTTTAAACTATAATTTAATTATTTAATTAAAATTCATTATATAAAAGTTATTTTATTATTAAAATTGAAATGAATAATTTATATATCTTGATATAATAATAATTTAAATCATTAATATATATTATTATTAATTTAATCTTAAATCGATATAATCTAATAAATTATCTTATTATTGTATGCTACCTTTTAATTTTAGCAATGAAATAATTTGTTAGTAATTAAATTTTAATTAAATTATTATTTTTTTAGATAATGATTGGTTTGTAATTGTCGAGATTTGTTTGTAAAGCAAATAGCAATGGTAGCATTAAAATAGTGGTTTACTTTGGAGAATCCACGTTGACAATAAGGTACGAATGCTTGTGGACCAGTGAGGGATCCAACAAACTTGTTCTTTATAATGTCAAAAATGCTCTTAAAGTTTTATTAAATAATTATTTTATTATTTTTTTATTTATAATATTTTATTTTAAATTAAAATAATTTATTATAAATGAAAATTATTAGTTGATTAAAGATTTATTTGGAATGTTAATACGGAAAAATTATATCATAAGTCTAGCTTATTATATCAACCATGATCTCATCCAATCATAACCATTCAACTCATCACTATCTTTAAGTTATTTTTTTCAATAAGTGAATCTCTACTAATTTTTTATGTGATTCAAAAAATATATTTTCTGAAAATTAAATTGATGTCATAGATGATTATTGGTGTAATGGTTTTTTTATTGGTTAGAGATCACAAATAATGTGACGAGTCAGATCCGTGATATAATCTATCCAGATTTAAGAATATATTTTTTAGAATTTCAACCATCTTTCAAATCGTTTTTTTCAACCAATAATTCTCTACTTTTTTATATTATTTAAAAATATATTTTTTAAAAACTAGATTAATAACATAGATGATTAGCAATAAAAAATATATTTTTTATTGATTAAAAACCACGAAATAACATGATAAAACGGACTCATAATATAATCTATCTATATAATTATGGTAATCGATCATTAGGAACATATCCTACCCAATCTGGTTAATAAGATATAACATCAATAAATTAGATTTCGTTCGACACAGTTAAGAGTTTTTAGAATTATTTTTGACTGTCAAATGTTATTGAATAAAGTAATTTTATTTTAATTCATCTTATATTTAAAAAAAATACAAATACAACGATTAAAAATTTTAAAATTTTCAATTTCTCTCGGAATATAGATTTTAGAAAAAGCCGGCCTTAAAAAAAGCTTAAAAAACGGTTGTAACGTTTTTCTTATAAAAGTTGTATGAAATTCGATACACATTTTTCGATATATACCGAAATTCTTATAACTTTTGTAAGAAAAATGGTATATACTGAATTTCTTAAAAAAACTGTAAAAATTTCGGTATATACCGTTTTTCTTATAAAAGTTATAAGAATTTCGGTATATAACGAAAAGTGTATACCGAATTTTTTTATAACTTTCGTAAAAAAAACAGTACGGCTTTTTTTAACATCGTTTTTTTTAGAATTTCCCAAATTCTTTACCGTGTATAATTTTCCCACAATTATACCGAACGGAGCTTTAGATAGGTCGAACTTGACACATCGCTGCAATGTCGTCCCCTCGCACCACATTCCACTTGTCCGATTCTCATTTCTCACATCTCCTTAACCTTAACGAATTCTTCCCCATTGCCCCAAATCAAACGACCTTCAATTCTATCATCAGAATCCCCTCACCTTCAAAATCAAAATCACATACAATGTCAGTTTTTGTTTAATTTTTTTTATTAAAACTCTGTAAATAATAGGAGATGTGAAAGAATATGACATTGTCCTTTTTAAGAGCTTCCGCACATTCTCTCACTTCAGGTACTCTCTCTTTGCTAATTTTTTTCCTTAAATTATCTTAGCCTTTGGTTGTTTTCGTCGTTTTGGGGAGGGATTACATTGTTTTCAATTGTTGTTGAATGATTTCAATACTTTGTAATAATGAAGTTTATGTTCCGTGGTGGTTGCTTTGTTTATTCTTTTTAATGCAATTTGAAGCAAAAATCCCCAATGACATTTTTTTTCGGAGAGGAAAAATGAAATTGTTAGGAAACTGGAAATTTAGTTTTTATTTTATGTTAGTGTGTATTTGTCTACTTATTTAGTTTTGGGTTTACTTTAATTAATGATTCTGAAGTAGCATTTTATGGTTTAACTTATAACTATGTAGTTTTTGCGTATATAACATTAGATTGATGGGAATGGTTTACTTTATTTTGTTGGATTGTTAATTACTTTGGAAATTAGAAAGGTTGATTAGAATATAATAGTCTTTTGTGTTTTGTTACATATCCTAATTTTGAAATTACTAAATTTTATGTTTTTCTTCAAGTTGAAGGTTTATTCAGTATCGATATCAAGGAATTGGAGATGGCCAGGATCATGGTTTTTGACTTTTTGTGCTGGTGAAATACAGGGGCAATTTTGAAACATTGAATTAAACTAAATAAGAGGATTCTTCACCAAATCCCCCCCCCCCCCCAGAAATGGACTATGATAAGCACTCAACTAGACTGTTACCTAGACTCAAAATGGAAAGGGTTCGGACGATTTTAACTCATAAATACCCTTACCCGCATGAACACTCACGTCATGCCATAATTGCAGTAGTTGTGGGTTGTCTGTTCTTTATCTCGTCAGATAACATGCACACTTTGATAGAAAAGTTGGATAATAATATTAAATGGTGGTCTATGTATGCTTGTCTTCTTGGATTCTTTTATTTCTTTTCATCTCCGTTTATTGGGAAGACTATCAAGCCAAGTTATTCGAATTTCAGTCGTTGGTGAGTATTATAATCAGATGCCTTTGTTGATCATGTTACAAATCCTCTTCACATAGATTTATTTAAATGATTGTTGATATGGAGCTAGATGATAAAAAGTAGCAATGGCTTATTTTTGATTTTGCATAGCTTAAATTTGCAGGTACATAGCCTGGATTTTAATTGCATCTGTGTATCATCTTCCTAGTTTTCAGTCAATGGGAGTGGACATGAGGATGAATTTGTCTTTGTTTTTGTCGATATATATCTCTTCAATTCTCTTTCTCATTGTCTTCCACATTATATTCTTTGGCATGTGGTATCTGGGTCTTATATCTCGTGTAGCTGAAAGAACGCCAGAACTTTTGACCATTCTCCAGAATTGTACTGTAAGTGTTGAAGATGCACTTGATGGTCTTTTCTTTGGACTACAGATTTTAGCCTTTGTGTAATGTTGCTTCTTATAGATATTTTCTTATCCCACCCTTTGTAGGTTATTAGCATAGCCTGCTGTGTATTTTATAGTCATTGTGGCAACCATGCTGCATTAAAGAAGAGACCTTTTGAACAAAAAAAATCTAATTGGTTTGGGGGAAAAGGTGAAAGAAACACATGGCTTGCAAATTTTCTTCGTATGAATGAGTTGAAAGACCAGGTCTGCTCCTCTTGGTTTGCTCCAGTTGGCTCTGCAAGTGATTATCCACTTTTGTCGAAGTGGGTAATTTATGGTGAGGTAAGGTTATTGAATATGAAGTTTAAATTGTTAGTATCAGTCTATGGGTATTCTTATGATCAGTTTTGTCATTTTTTATCCTTATTACATATTAGCCTCTTGATTTTTATTTGCAGATAGTTGGCAGCAGCTCATGTCCAGGTCCCTCAGATGAAATTTCTCCTATATACTCATTGTGGGCTACATTTATTGGTCTTTACATTGCCAATTATGTAGTGGAAAGGTCAACAGGGTGGGTAGGAGCATAGCTTGTTCTAAATGTCTGAACTATTTCTGCTGGTTGCATATTCTTGAATGAGAATTGTACTACATGTAGCATGGGATCAACTGTTTGATGGATAAATATTGCATTGAAGTCATTTTCATGGCATTGGCATTGTACACTCATGATTATTTTATTAATAATCCTATCCCAATTTCTTGATTATCTATCCTTTAGATCAGTATTATCAGTTTCTGAGTCTAAGATATGTATCTTTTATAGGATTCAGATACACTTTCTTCTACGTGCAATATCCTTATTCTATATCTTATTTATTTGCAGTGCTTTCTACATCAAATCCAGGTGGGATCCTACTCACCCTTTGTCTGTTGAAGAATATGAGAAGCTAAATAAGAATCAAATGAAACCAGATTTCTTAGATATGGTTCCTTGGTATTCAGGGTAAATCTTTAATATTTTTGTCTTTTACCTTCTACTTCATTTGTTTTTTTTTTTTACTTCACCATGTGGTAGAAGGGAAAAGGTTTCAATCTTTTAACTTTAGTTTGCTTATCCTATTTTTTCCAGAACATCAGCTGACTTGTTCAAGACTGTTTTTGACCTCTTAGTATCAGTAACTGTGTTTGTTGGTCGATTCGACATGCGTATGATGCAGGTTTAGTTCTAAAATTTGATATATATTCATTAATGTTTTTTTTTTCCTTTTTGTGTTATAAGTCTTTTGATAAGTATTACATCAATGAATTTCTATCTCCTTTTTTGCCTTTGTCAGGCTTCAATGACCAGGGTTCATGAAGGAGTTCAACAAGATGATCTTTTTTATGATCATTTGAGTGAGAAGAAAGATCTATGGTTTGATTTCATGGCTGATACTGGTGATGGTGGAAACTCCTCGTATGCTGTTGCTCGACTACTTGCTCAACCTTACTTATGGCTAACTAAAGATGATTCTATGCTTAAGCTACCACGAGGGGACTTGCTACTTATTGGAGGAGATCTTGCGTAAGTTCTTTTGTACAATTTGTAGTTTTACTTGATAATTTTTTCACATTGATTGTTTATTATTCATGAAGCTTAACCTTTATCATAGTTCTAATGTTTGGTTGATGATTTGGTCGAAAAGTATTCTTATAGTAACAATTTATTACTCATAACATGGTTGTGTAGGTATCCTAATCCGTCGAGATTTACATACGAAAGGCGCCTTTTTTGTCCTTTTCAATATGCTCTCCAACCTCCAGCGTGGTACAAACCAGATCACATAGCTGTAAACAAACCTGAATTACCAAAAGGGGTATCTAACCTGAAGGAGTACATAGGACCCCAGTGTTTTGTCATTCCCGGAAATCATGGTAGATCATATGTTTTGCTCGCTCCCAACTTTTATCTTGAATGGTTTATTTTTGCATGTGAAAAAGTTCAAAATAATGTATACTATTATTTTCATGTATTTGTTAATAAATAGTTATAGTACTATTATTGTTATTTAAAGATTCAACCATCTGTAATGGAATTATTTTTTGACTTTACAGATTGGTTTGATGGGCTTAATACGTTTATGAGGTATATATGCCACAAGAGCTGGTTGGGTGGCTGGTTTATGCCTCAGAAGAAGAGTTACTTTGCTTTGCAGCTCCCAAAAAGATGGTGGGTATTTGGTCTTGATTTATCACTCCATGCTGACATTGATGTGTACCAGTTCCAGTTCTTTTCTGAATTAGTAAAGACCAAGGTATTGTTTCTAAGTACATTTAAGATCTGTCTCTCTGTTACGTTTAGTACTAACTTTACATTTGAATTATCCAGAATTATGAAATACATCAGAGTGAAGAGGGAGTTTATTTTAACTTAATGGAAGACTCGTATATCTTTTATGGTGTCAATAATTATCATGCATTAACGCATTCTAGAGTGTTCACATTGCTATAATTCTGGCTTATTTTCTGAGTCCTGTATGTTGTATTTTGATCTTGATGCCTAAGGCATGAGGTATACTTGACAAAATTGTAAGAGAAGAATGAATTTCAGTGATAATGTAATTAGGTTATAGCCCGGGTTTATATACACAATTGTCTAGCGATTCTAGCCTAAAAAAAAAGTACTAAATTCCGAAAATATGACACTCCTAAAATAATGAATCAGTTGGAATGAAAATCTGTCCTAACTCTAATTCCTAGAAATCAAGAAATTATACATGATACACAATCTTTCCGAATAAAGCCACATAATTCGACGCTCCCCTCAAGCTGGTGAATGGGAATCTTCCATCCCAAGCTTGCTAATAATATCTTGAAACACAATGTTTGTTGGTCCCTTTGTGAGTACGTTTGCCAACTGATCCTTGGTTGAAACAAATGGAATGCATATCATACCACTGTCTGGTTTCTCCTCAATAAAATGTCTATCAACTTCAATATGCTTTGTTCGGTCATGTTGAACAGTGTTGTGAGCAATACTCATGACTGATTTATTATCACAATACAACCTCGTGGGTCCTTCCCATTTTATTCGTAAGTCATCCAGGATTATCTTCATCCAAAGTAACTGATGAATGGTTTTTGATTAACAAAATGGGCTCAGAGATGGTTATGGGTAAGTACGGACTCAAATTGGGCAGCCTAAATAAAAATTAGGATCTAGAAGAAACATATCCTTTGCTTTATCTTCATTCAAAGTCTCCCCTTGAAGACAAGCATGTTGAAAGAAGATTCTATCTATAACATTATGATGGTTGAGTTGAGATCCTATGTTTTCCTTTCAGGTTGGTGAAAATGATTCTGTTATCATTATGACCCATGAGCCACACTGGCTACTTGATTGGTACTGGAATAATGTTTCGGGAGAGAATGTCTCACACCTGATATGTGACTCATTAAAAGGGAGGTGTAAACTTCGAATTGCCGGGGACCTGCATCATTACATGCGCCATTCATGTGTTTCTTCAGATGGCCCAATTCATGTGCAGCATCTTGTTGTAAATGGGTGTGGTGGTGCATTTTTACACCCCACTCACGTATTTGGTAATTTTAGTCAATTTTATGGGAAAACATACGAATGTAGAGCTGCTTATCCTTCTTTTGATGATTCAAGCAGGGTACTTCTCCATTTTTTTACTATTACTTATAATCCATTTATCTTCTTTCCTAAGTTCTCACTCAAATAGGGAGTGTAACTTGATGCAGATTGCATTGGGAAATATCTTGAAGTTCCGTAAGATGAACTGGCAGTTCGATTTCATTGGTGGTATTATATACTTTATATTGGTTTTCTCTATGTTTCCACAGGTATATTTCTTTTAAATTCTTTGAACTCTGTTCCTTTTGATTGCTTATTCCAACTTCAACTGTCATTTGACAAAAAATGATTTGATTATTAGCTACAATCTCATTATCTTTCAGAAAGCTTACACATCTGTTGTACTGACTGTTTTGTTTTCCTCCTTTTTTCAGTGTAAGCTTGATCACATATTGGAAGATGATTCATTTTCTGATCTTCTAATGAGTTTCTTTGGCACAGTGGGGAATTCTTGTGTATATGTTTTGGAACATTCTTTTGTATCATTGGCTGGTGTGGTGCTATTATTGACCGCGGCAATTGCATTTGTACCTTCCAAGTTGTCGCGCAAGAAACGCGCAATAATTGGTCTTCTTCATGTTTCTGCACATCTAGCTGCTGCCCTCATTCTTATGCTGCTCTTGGAGCTAGGTCTAGAGACATGTATCCGACATAAACTGCTAGCAACATCTGGTGAGTTACATTCTAAGTATTTCATCCGCAGTAGTAAGATTATGAATGTTGTTTCCTTTGAGCACTCGAACTCTAATTCTTTATTTCGTAGTTTGTTTGAATGTACTCCCTTATGGTTTTGTGATGACTGGATTCATGTTGTCTTTATAATCGGAGGTAGTAACGGTTAATTATTGTGTCTAGGTTACCACTCTTTGTACCAGTGGTACCAATCAGTGGAAAGTGAGCATTTTCCCGATCCCACCGGTCTTCGAGCACGGATAGAACAATGGACATTTGGCCTGTATCCAGCATGTATTAAATATCTTATGTCTGCATTTGATGTTCCAGAGGTAAGAAGCCTCTCCCTGTTTGATAGATAATAATATGATAACTTTTCTCATGTTAACATGGATGGTGGAAACATCGTCGTTAGGTTATTGCCGTCACTCGTAGCAATATTTGCAAGAACGGAATACAGTCGCTCTCCCGAGGAGGTGCCATCATATATTATGCTTCTGTCTTCCTCTACTTCTGGGTTTTCTCTACTCCGGTGGTTTCGCTCGTGTTCGGTAGCTACTTATATATCTGCATTAACTGGCTTCACATACACTTTGATGAAGCATTCTCGTCTCTTAGAATTGCTAATTACAAGTCATTCACACGGTTCCATATCAATCCCGACGGCGATCTTGAAGTCTTCACTCTCGCAATCGATAAGGTAAGAAACCGATATCCATTCCCTTGTCATACTTTGTTAAACCGAGTTAATCAACCGAATCAATGTAATTTAATTAATTCGTTCGAGGGAATCGGTTTATATCAATGACCAAATCGACTACTGCATTTGACTAGCAGGTTCCGAAGGAATGGAAGTTAGATCCTGACTGGGATTCGGAGGCGAAAAGGCCAGAAAAGTGGAGCCACCGGAGAAAATATCCGAGCAAGTGGAGTGCATCTGCAAGTCAACTAGATCCAGTGAATACTGTGAAGATCGTTGACCAGTTTATTATTAGACAAACAGAGAAACATGATTTTGCATGTAGTAACGGGTCAATTAGGTAATAAGGGACTGTTAAAGTTTGATACATTCACGCGCCAATGTGTTTATATATTCTAGTTAAGTGCATTCATGCAAGACTAATACATTAATCTAACAAAAATACATGCATAAAAATATTCTAGAACAATCATTCAAATTATAATATCTATAGGTTTATACCGCCAAAAATTTTATAATTCAAATTTTATTTGATTTTTATCGAGTTGAGTTTAAAAGTTTTAATCGAATCGAGTTGTTTGAATTTCTATTTAAATTTAATTGTAAAAATTATAATGTTATCGTATTAATTAGTTCCAGTTTAGATATAATAATCTATGTATATTTCTTCGTATGTTTTTATACGTGATATAGATATCATACAAAATTAAGAGACACGACTTGAATTTAATGATTAATTTAGTAATAATTAAAAGTTTTAAACTATTAAAATAATTCTAATTTTTATTTTATGACTTAAATTTTATTTAGTTTTTTTCGATTCAGATTTATATAATTACAAGTTAAATTAAAAATAATTACAAGTTAAATTAAAAATAAATTAAAATTTTCTATTCAAGGGTTTACTTGCCATAAGCGGATTTAGCATATATAAACTCCAGAAACCATGAAGAAAAATAAGACCAAAATTGCTATTGTTAATGGAAATTTCTTAGGAGTCTGTGTGAACTTGTTTTCCTGCATGTATTTGACACGATATTTAGCATGATTTCTCCAAGGTGATGCTGTAAAGAAAAATAATAATAGTGGACTCATGAACTTGCTGACGATTCCATGTAAAAATCTCCATTAGTATTAAGGTAAAGTGTAGGTTTGAAGTTAAAAGGGAGTTTTCATTTCGGATTGGTTGGCCCGTGTATTTGAATTTGGATCGGACTGGATCTGGACCGACATAATGAGATGTATTATATATAGTGGTCTTTTACAGCTCAGAAGGATTCAAGAAAGCAAAAGTTCAAGAAACGCAGATCGACAATGTCAGGCATGGAAAGGTTGCAGAGAATGTTCGCCGGCGCTGGTGGAGCGCTGGGTCATCCGCCACCGGATTCGCCGACTCTCGATTCGTCGGAGCAAGTATACATCTCCTCTCTGGCCCTCCTCAAAATGCTCAAGCACGGTAATCTCTCTCTATCTCTCATATTCTCAATTTCTGCTTACAATGCTTATTTTTTACTTTTCCTTTTATTTTCTGAGGTGATTAGGGTTTCTCCACTTCATAGTTTTGTTTCAGAAAAATGATAGAAACAATCGACGGGCTTATCCTATTTTGCTTTTGCACTTTAGGGTTTATTAGATTAAAATTTTAATTTGCTGATCTGCCTTCTATGCACTTGCCTATGAGTAACGTGAGCTGTTTCGATTTTAATTTTAGGTTTAATATAACCTGTACTTGGTAGTTGTTGTAATTCTGTCTCTGTCTCTGTGTTTGGTTGATTTGAAAATTTTATAGGAAGAGCTGGAGTTCCTATGGAAGTTATGGGTTTGATGCTAGGAGAGTTTGTTGATGAGTACACAGTGCGTGTTGTGGATGTCTTTGCAATGCCACAGAGTGGTACTGGTGTCAGTGTTGAAGCTGTGGACCATGTTTTCCAAACAAATATGCTTGATATGCTCAAGCAAACAGGAAGGTATTAGCTCTCTAAACTTTCATTCATATAAACTTATAATATTTGATGGAAATAACTCAAAGATTTTAAGAGTTAATATTTATCAACAAGATTCGACGGTTTTGTTAGCCTTGATGATCTGTTTCTCTAGATTGAGCCGACCGTATTTCTTGGTGTTGCAGGCCGGAGATGGTGGTGGGTTGGTACCACTCGCATCCTGGATTTGGCTGCTGGCTTTCTGGTGTTGATATTAACACACAATAGGTTGGGTTTAAACCTTTTGCATAGTGCTGTGTCATATGCAAGTAGTCAACTTGCTAGTTACTGTTTCTTAGAAGTTTTTCTTGTCGGAATATGAACATGCATGTCATTGATCATTTCATACTTTTTTTGGAAAGAAATGAAAGCATTCAACTCATCTGGCTCTTCTATTGAGTTTCCTGATAGTATTTTGTTTTATTGGATTGTTATCCCTTTAATTTTTGGTTCTTTCTTTCCTGTTGTTAGAGGATATGGGTGTTTCAAGTAGCCATATCTTGACTATGCTGTCCTTAATTGATAACGCTAATGGTTCCAGCAATGTAATGATTGGGAGAGGAAAGGCATCATTTCTGACACTGCATTGTATTAATTGAGATTCATACTTTTGTAAACTCTCATCTGCTCCCTTCTCTTTCTCGGCCACCTTTCTTAATTGAAGCTGTGTTCTTCGGAAAGACAAAAAAGTGAACGTGTTAAAGTCTGATCCTTGGAAGTTTAACATCTTTCATTGCTTGCAGAGTTTTGAAGCTTTGAATCAAAGGGCTGTAGCAGTGGTGGTGGACCCAATTCAGAGTGTTAAAGGGAAGGTGGTGATTGATGCATTCCGTTTGATCAACCCCCAAACCATGATGCTTGGCCAAGAACCACGTCAGACAACATCTAATCTTGGGCATCTTAATAAGCCATCTATTCAAGTGAGTTCCACAAGAATGTCTGATTGTTTTTGTTCATCTTCTTTTATATGGGAAATGATTTCATCTCATCATTTTCATTGCAGGCATTAATCCATGGACTAAATAGACATTATTACTCCATAGCCATTAACTACAGGAAGAATGAACTTGAGGAGAAGATGCTGCTGAATCTTCATAAGAAGAAGTGGACGGATGGATTAACACTTAGACAATTTGATACCCATTCTAAAACTAATGAGCAGACTGTTCAGGTGAGTGAATGATGGACTTTATCATCCTAGTCTATGTTGTTTAACTGTTGTCTGGATATGTAATATATATGTATATATGCTGATCTCCCTTGCTGAAGTGAGGTTCCTCAGCATGAAATAGGAGAAAAACATTAGCAAGTGATAACTAATCTTGCCATAAGCACTTTATGAATACCAATGAAAAGAAGGCTATGGGTTCTCAAATGCATGAACTAATTTCTAATTATTAAACACTTCTTTGTTATCAAAGTGCCAGATAAATTTATGTCCTTGTTATAATGCATTTTTTATTTTCTATGTGTAGGAAATGCTGAATTTAGCTATAAAATACAACAAGGCAGTACAGGAGGAGGACGAATTACCTCCTGAGAAGCTTGCAATTGCAAATGTTGGTCGACAAGATGCCAAGAAGCACTTGGAAGAACATGTCTCAAACTTGATGTCCTCCAACATAGTTCAGACTTTGGGAACTATGCTTGACACGGTGGTGTTCTAAACTCTTTCAAATTCATGAACTGCATATACATTGATATCATAGACTGTTGGTGAAGTGCACTGCTATATTTTGTGAAATTTGAAAGTGACTATCCAGTTGTCTCATTAATTTCTCTCCCCCCACCTCCCTCCCTCACTTGTTGCTTTTGGTTGTTTGTCGGGGTTCTTAAAATGATTGGGTAACTAATGCATTACAAGTCGAATTGTGGGGTTTACTGTAGGATTTCAGCTTGCTTGATCCCATGGATTTAAAGTTTCTAAAGTTCAACAGATTTTTTTTTTTCATTTAGTCACTTGATAATTTAAACTCTAAATAATTCAAAATTTAAATGATTTGGACTATAAAAATAATTTAAATTATTGATGACCTAGAAGTCTCATATAAACGACCTTAAGTTCAAAATAGAACAAACTCAGGCGATTATAAGTCACATTAATCCAAGCTTTTAGAAAGTAGCCTGAAAAGTTTCCAACCTTAAATGTCTATAAAGTTCAAATGAACCAAAAACTATAAAATCTAAATTAATCTATTTAAAAATCAATCTAGTATATATATATATATATATATTTAATTATCGGTATCTAGTCCATTGCTCAATTATTTCAGATCAGATCGAATTTTATAAATGTCTGATATACTTTTAACCTATTTTTTCATTCACAACATATCTGTTCAAATCAATAGGTTGCACTTAAAATTTTAATATTTTATCTCGTTAAACCAACTGATTATCGATAATACGAGGTCTAAATGATATGTTTAAATGGACTGCATTATCAGAATAGCTCATGTCCGGCTGATGAGAATGGAGAGCCCAATAATCAGCCCAAAATTGTACAAATATTCCTTTATTAATTACGCACTTCAAACTTCCTGTTTGTCAGGTGAGTCGTGACTCTGCTTTTTCTCTAGTTTATTGTCCCCCTGCTTATTTTAGTTAAATCAAAAAGACTCCCAAAAATGGAGAAGACGATGGTTTTGAGATCCATTTATAGAGCTGCTTGTTTCAGATCTCGCCGTTTCTCGGCTATCGCGGTTGCCGCCGCCAATCACAACCACCACTTGGGTTCCCGGAATCTATACTCTATCTCATCACCCTCCGCCTCTAACCCGCCCCCAATCATTCCGTCCGGTACTCTTCTATTCTTCTGTATTAGTATTTGATTACCCATTCTTCGTTTTCCATTATCTTGGTAATCCCTGGGTTTATCGACTTAGATTTAGTATTTTCTAACGATCTAGCTCGTGACTGACTTTTCTTCATAGGATTTCAAAATTGATCATTTTGGTTGTTTACCTGTGCAAGTTTTGAACTTTACTCTTTAAAAGGATGTATTAAAAGCTCTTTAGTACTCCCTTAGGATTGTGGTGTTTTGCAAACATGGAATTGATGGGTTCTTGATTTGCTTTCGGTGTATGATATAGGGTGGTGTTTATGATTATTTTATTTTAATTCTTTTACAACAACTGCTAAGAATTTCGGGTGGATTGTGTAGCATTTTGTAACTTGTAATAATACCAATTTGGATCAAGTTCCTACCGTTTTTATTTATGAGTGGAAATATTCAGGTGGGAGGTCATCCATTGCCCTGAGATTTGGGAGCACGCGCTATTTTAGTGATGATGTATCTCGCATGCCGGCCATCACAGACGCTGAGATTCTGAATGTTTTTAAGGACTTAATGGCTGCCAGTTGGGATGAACTTCCTTATTCAGTAGTACAGGATGCAAAGAAAGCCTTGTCCAAAAATACCGATGACAAAACCGGCCAGGAAGCTTTGAAAAATGTCTTTCGTGCTGCTGAAGCCGTTGAACAATTTGGTGGTATTCTGATCAGCATAAAAATGGAACTTGATGACAGCGTTGGACTGAGTGGAGAGGTATTGCTATAATCTATAAGACCCTGATGATTTTCTTCTGCCCGTCTGTTCTATTACCAACTATTGGCATTTGATGAAATCAATCTTTCTTGAGCAGAATGTAAAACCTTTGTCAAGTGATCTTTCGGCTGCACTTAAGACGGTTTTTCAAAAATATGCAACTTACTTGGATGCATTTGGTCCTGATGAAACCTACTTGAAAAAGAAGGTGGAGACAGAGTTGGGATCGAAGATGATCTACCTAAAGATGAGATGTGGTCACCTTGGTGCCGAGTGGGGAAAGGTATTAAATTTTGTTGCAAAACATTTGTAAATTCAATTGTGACTGCATGATCTACCTCGAGGGTGTATAACTACTAACTAGTTCATTCATGCACCTCATAACATTTTCTTATAGTTCATGTTTGTGAAATAACAATAAGAGAATCATGATTAACATTAACATCTTAGTTGCTGATTTCAACAAAGAAAGTCATCTCAGATTATATTATAGGTACTAATTGCTGTTTGTTATTCCCTTCTGTGTTTAACATCCTAACCATCTGCCATCTGGTGTTCTGGAACACCAATCTGAACCCTAGGCCAAAGGTTAGCTCGTTTAGAGAATCCTTGGTCATGACAGAACTGTTTTCAATCCATATTCATCCACCAAGACTTATAAGGTAAAACAAGTACATAGATGCATTCGCCATTCACTCGTTTTTTCTTTGCTGCATTTATAATATTTGTCAATGGTAGTCATTTGCATAAGCACTGTGCATAAATGCTGATGCCAATTGGTTTTTGTATTCCTACGAAATAATGCAAATCTGTTTTGTCTAATATTTTCGGTTGCTTTGCAGATTACTGTTCTTGGAACCTCTGGACTTTCTGGATCTTATGTCGAGCAAAGAGCTTAGCACCGAAGTGTTGTAGGAGTGCATGTGGACATTATGTTTTTTCTTCCTGTTTTAGATATAATGTCTATGAATATTGGGAGACAAGTTGGTGTTCTCCTGGAAAACCTTGGAGGTTGGAGTTTGCTTGGCAGCTAAATAAATGGCTTATGTTGTCAACAACAACAATAAATCAAAGTGTAAAATCTTGTTCTTTTTTATGGGAAATTTTTCCACCATGTTTTTTTTCATATATAAATTCTGAATCTAATCCTAGGGGAGAATTGATTTAGAACCCATATCTAAGAAAATATAAGAAAACAAAAATGAATAGATTGACCAACCGACTGAATATAATCGTTCCAATCATATTTCTTTACCATTTATTAGGATTTATGACTATAAAGTTGCTCATCAAGTTTACACTGCAGTACTTCTAATTCGATAAAAAAAAATCTTGGCTGTTTAATGACTATAAACTTGCATAAATTTGTGTATTAAAATATTATATATATGTATGCTTAGTAAACTACACAATTATAGATCTTCTAAAACGAATTTAACTAAATTTATAACCTCAAATAAATATTTTTAGGTCATGAATTCTATACTCACTAAAAGCACCTTTGATGCTTTCTCTAGAGTATTATATCACAAACTTAGAGCAGGGTTAGTGACACACAATTTTAAGAAAGTACATTCTTTGTGAGAATTAATGTCACACACCCTCAGAAACATATACTTAAAGTGAGGTCCGGTATCACAAAACTTAAAAGAACGTGCTTGGAGAAGAAGGGATTTCCATTGCCAAAACATTTCAAGTTAAAGGTCCGGTTGTAGATTTTGAGCTTAAATCTACAGCGTCTTAACTAATCTGGTGCCTTTACGCTAAGACCAAGACTCTGAAGTTGATTTAGGCAAAGGTGGGTGCAACACAGCCTTCCTACATAGCCCAAATGGCAACCCTTCACAATGACAAATTTCCCTAAAGATTGAACGCCTTTGAAATTCCACCAAATTCAACGTCCAAATCCCCAGGAGATCGGCCTTGTTTAAGCTCGAACAATGGGAAAAGTTCGACTTGGTCGACATAAATGCTTCCCTGCTTGAGCCACTCGAACGTAGTGAGAAACAACTCCCTAGTCCCTACAGAAAAGAACCCGTCTTCATTATCATTGTCTCTTCTGTTGGGGTGCTTTGAGCTTATATAAATTAACTCTCCGGTTGATGGAGATAACACCTAGGAAAAGCTTTCCGCCATTAGACTTGGCCTTTTCTTCATCTTCTCCATTGCTTGATTTCAAATTTCCGAAACAACTACCTGCAAACAACACAAGCGATGAGGAAAAAAAAAAGAAACGAACACTTATATAATTGGCAATGGAATTCATATAGTACTTTGGATTCATCTTCAATATCACTCATGGAGTTTTCATCGTAGTGACCCAAAATCAAAGGCCGACCATTGAAACTATGGCAACTGGAAACTGCTTCTTTCAGAAGTGAAGCCAGAAACATGCATGTCTTAGAATGATGAGACCGCTCTTCTTGATAAAAGGCGCTCATTTTTAGGAGAACCGGAAGTGGCAAATTGATCTCTAAGATACTAACTTTATAACATACATATTCCTACAGAACATTCATTGTTATAAGACTTGCAGTTTCTTTTTAATCATTATTTTGATGTTGAAATTGACCTGATTGTGCTGATAGTAGCCTTACAGCTTACTGAAAATACTGGGATGTTTGTATACTTTGGGGTGAATAGCCAATACTAATTTAAAAGGGGGGGGAGGGGGGTCTTCACTTTTCCATAAGACTAATTCCTTTGGAGTTGCTTACAAGTTGTACTTGAAGCTCAAGTCATGGTGAAAACTGAGAAATGCTACCAAACAATGAAGGTCAGTATTGGACAAATTTGACAAGTATCTTCCTCTTTTAAGTAACAATTTAAACATATATCACATTACATATTGAAAACTTGATCAAGATATAGCAGTAACCCAAGCTTAAAAGTTATATTCTAAGACAATCTAAGATGGTGAACTTTGGAGGTGAAGTAATTTAGAACCACACTAGTTCAGATTTGTCAGGAGACAACCAATATCAGCGACTTCATGAATATCTTAATGGAGACTCCTTCAAAGAACTGGTCTCCATAGGTGCAGATTAAAGATAAACAGAGACAAGGCTTATCAAAACCAAATCATGTTTATTCCTAAGAATCATTCTTTGACTAAGAAATACAACCAGGTTAACCTATACGTCTAGAAGGTGCCGGTACCAAGACTCAAATGTGATCACAAGAAGATCCCAGAACCAACTGTGGCAGATGTCGATAAATGATACGACAGCCCAACCATAGCACTTGCATTTGTCAAACGAAAAGAAAGAAGAAAAACTCAAAAGTCCAACCTCGGACAAGCTTTATGAATGCAAAAGGCAACATGATGATATAGATGAAAACAACTAATAATGATCAGTTTTTGTCTGATTCCACCTAATTTAGAAGCAAACAGAAGATTAGAACATGAATAAGTAATAAAAAGCAACCAATATTCGATGTTTCTTGCATCTTTCCAAAAATATTTCTGCTAAGATTTTGCAATAAAAAGTAAATTCAGTGATTAAGTTCTTATTTTATTACTCCAACTTGGACACAGAAAGCAGAACAGTTTGGGTGTATCAAAAAAGTTCAACTCAGCTGCAAGTATACAACTACTAATAAACCTCAAGACAGTCTTTTGAATTGTTTGGCACAATAACAGTTTAGAATCTTTTACTCAACATCTGATGATACCATCCAACTTTACTGGAGCATTGTACAAGTAGCCCATTTGAGGGGAAAACGCTGCGCATAAGCAAACATAGAAGGAACTTGACCAGCATTAACTAAGTAGCACAAATTTCAAGGGATATGAAAGTTAAGTATCACCTATTTAGCTATAGCATCTCTATTGAGATACATAGTTAAAACTTAAAATAGGCCACCATATCACCTAAAATCGAAAACCCAGTGGTGAATCACCAAGAATCCTATGTACATTTTAGTTCCAGTCTTCCAGAAAACCTCTTCAAAAAGCACATCAATCTTTTGATTATTACAAATACCTAAGGAGCGAGGCAAAACACGAAAAAGGTCCTTATAACTCTATCAACCTATAACTAATGTTCAAATATAAACCAAGTTATTGTTATCTAGATGAATTAACTGATCCAAATTCAACAATAGGAATCATTCATATATTTTTTACCAACGTCATACATGGTTACACAATTGCAAAAGCATCTCAAAAAAGGCAACATGATGCAATCTTTCAACCGAAATTTGATTGAAGCAAGTAAAAATTAAGTACAAAAAGTAAAATACCATACAAAATATGCGCTAGTTTGAAACAGAAGATTTGTGGAGTTGCTGAGAAGTGAGAGATATAAGAGACTGAAGCTTGGCAACAGCAGAGGCTCGCTCGGGTGGGCATTTGGAGAGTGAAACATTCAAAGAATGAAATGCTTCATCAAACTTGCCAGCTGCCAATGCGGCACAACCAGCTTTATAAGCCTCATCAGCCAATTGGGCATCATACTCGGTCGAATCCTGGCCCTTGTTTCTCAACAAAGATGACGATGGGGAACCAAGAAGAGCTGTAGCACGTGCATATTCAAGATTACTGATAGCAGTGTTGATATCAGCCATGAGAGCCTCAGGTGTTAATGGGAAAGTCTTCACTCCATCAAAAACACTGAAATGGGGATTCCCTTCCCCATAACCCATCTGTTTCCCAATAATCTTTTAGTCAATGAATGGGCTTTAACCCTCCATTTTAGTCTAGTCTTTGTAAATCCGAGTAATGTAAAAACCAACAAGGTCCAAGGAATGATTTAAGCAACTTGAAACTACTGAATTAACAATCTTTGACGTTTATAAAGCAAAACCCAGGAAAGTCCCGGAACCTGTTAATCATTAAATGCAGGAAATAAACAATCTTGAACAGGAATCAAATCATGTTCGAAAAAGATAACGGAAGTAGCAAAAACACTAACCTTAAAAAGATGTTATCTGTCTTTCAGCTCCAACAACGAAAAATGTTAAGCTTAGAATTGGGTTTATCGACGCGTTTCTCGTAGAATCGAGATGTGGAGCAAAACGTTTTTACCTTTTTCCCAACAATTCTTTTAGATCGCCAATTAAAAACCTCTTAAAATCCAATGATCCGACTACAGTTGAAGTTAAGAACTATAAGTGTTCATTAAATCAAGGAATTGAATTGTTCCCAACCCCAACTACCGATTTGATTGTCTCGGTTTTCTGGGATTGATTGGCTTCTGAATTGGCCGTTGTTTTGTGGTAATCTTGGTTAGAATGGTTTGGGCTCAGACTTCAGGGTCACGACCAGCCATCAAGCACCGAGACCAGCCGAGTAACCTTGGGCGGATCAAGGCAAGCATGCTCCAAGGGAGATGCTAGAATGGCCTAGGAAGGCCAATTAAGATTCCCACAAAGTCCAACCAAGGTTCTAGTTATCTTTGGTCCATTTTGAAGCAAGTCAAGCACAAAAAAAGGGGCTAGAAAAGAATTAGGACGCCCAACATATGCCACAAGGTTCTAGAAAGGTCCAGGACGTTTTATCCAAGTTTAAATCCACCCGGGAGGACCTAAAAGGCTCGGGACTACTCCATAAGGCCTTGGAGTTCTCTAGAACATTTCGGATAGTTATGGATATGTATACACATATGTAGAATTCTTTAGATACAAGTTAATGCTTGTAGATATTTTAGGAGGCAACATAATAAGCGTCGGATCAAATAGATCTTAGCCGTCCACTCGGAAGGTGGGAGCCTATAAATATTGTCACCCCCTTTATTTTGTACATAGCCTGAGAAGTTGAGCATTCTTGTAAACACTCTCTTAAGCATAATACAAAAGCTTCCTTTCAAATTCCTTTGCCTTCTCTTGTCTTTCTTTGTTTAGCCACAAGGTTGCGTGTAAGCAAGACTTGCTAACATTGATCGGGAGTGTTAGCGCCGCACGGATTGAGTTTGAGAGAATTAAGTCTGTGACAGTTGATATCAGAGCGTGTTCGATCTTGTTCGGGACATGGCCAAGACCGGGAAGAATCAAGTAGCTAGCTCCACCAAGGCCGAGATCTCATAGGAGCAACGAGGGCGTGAGGAGGAGGTTGATCCCACGATAGCTAAGCCACAAGCCAAGTTAAGGGACGTTATCTCTAGCATGGAGTCGCTCTTAACTCGCGTCGAGGAAAACGTTGGGGGCATGAGAGCTCAGGTGGACGACCTTCATCAGAGAGTGGAAGGCCTTGAGGCGGAGGATGTCGAGATCCATACAGCCATGAGGGTCTGATGCTCACGCTAGAGAAAGCCATGCTCGCGGAGTTAAGCAAAACTCGCGATCTTCTCATGGATGAGCTCTCGAAGGTACATGCTTCCCTAGAACAAGAGCTGACCATAATCGTGCTCAAGTTGAGGCACTACAAGGCGATGTTACCTTGTGGAAACGTGCGTTGGCAGCCAGGCCAAGCACCAGTTGTGAGGCTAGAAGGGTCAAAGTGCCCAAGCCAAAAACTTTCTCAGGGACACACAATGCCAAAAAAGTAGACAACTTTTTGTGGGGGCTAGAGCAATACCTTAGTGTTGCCGAAATTATGGACGAGGCAACCAAGGTTCAAACCGCAACATTGTACCTCACCGACACCGTTATGCTTTGGTGGAGGAGAAGGCGTCTAGACATAGAAAAAGGTATGTGCACCATCGTTACCTTTGATGACTTTAAACGAGAGCTTAAACGACAATTCTATCCGGAGAATGTCGAAGATGAGGCTCGAGCTCGTTTGCGAAGGCTCAAGCAATCGGGGAGCATACAAAACTATGTCAAGGAATTCACCAACCTAGTGCTCGAAATCCCTAATCTCTCTAAAATAGATTCACTCTTCAATTTCATGGATGGACTCCAATAATGGGCGAAACCCGAGCTAAGGCGACGAGGAGTACAAACCCTTACCGATGCCATAGCCATACCCGAAAACTTAATCGATTATTCCAGCCACAAGGAGCCACCTCTAAGCCGAAAGATGGGAAGAGTAATCAAGCCATTGGTTGGAGAGACAAGAGCCCTCGTAAAGATGGTCACCATAAGGATCACTCGAACAAACCTAAAGACTCGTTCTCATGGAAAAGTAGGGACAAGGTTAAGTCTCAAGCTCGAGGCACCAGAAGATCACCACCAAGTGCGTGCTTCATTTGCGATGGTGATCATTGGGTTCGAGAATACCCGTAGTGATAAGCCCTTAGCTCTCTCTCTTAGCTAAGCATCGAGGAAACAGTGATGCCGAGGAGTCTAAACCCGAACCCGATGCACAAATGGAATCCTTGCAATTGCTCAACGTGATGTAATCCACCCCAAAGATCAAAGCCAAGGGATTACTCTACGTGGACGTTACCATCAATGGAAAGGTGTCAAGGGCCATGCTTGACACAGGTGCATCCCATAACTTTATTTCTCTTGATGAAGCCAAAAGGCTTGGTTTTAAGGCAACAAAAGGCGAAGGATCCATCAAGGTAGTTAACTCTGTCGCATCACCTATCCAAGGTATCGCACAAGGGGTCAAGATCAATGTAGGGACATGGTCTGGCCACCTAGGCTTCACGGTATCTTCGATAGATGATTACAATCTCGTCCTAGGAATTGACTTTTTCGATAAAGTCAAAGCTATTCCGATACTATATGCCAGCTCTTTGTGCATCACGGAGGGTCATCAATCTTCTGTGGTGCTAACCATCAGGGCCACCAAACCGAATTCTAAAGTGATCTCGTCACTTACAATGGAGGAGCATACAAAGTCCAAGAATGTACCTTCAAATCTTCGGAAGAAGCTACCACCAAAGGGCAAAGCAACACGTCACAAAGGTACCAAACGAAGGAAAAACTGGGCAAATAAGAGAGCGCCCTCACCCGACACCAAAGAAAGGGAATTCTAAGCCACATCTAACACAAGGGTTCGTCCAACACGAGAGCTAGCCGAGACTTCGAGGAGGCTCTTGGCAAACAGGAAACCAATACCAACAGCCCGTTGTAAGCGTGACGAGGGCGTCGCAAGCTTAGGTGGGGGAGGATGTCACGACCCGCCATCAAGCACCGAGACAAGACAAGCAACCTTGAGCGGATCCAAGGCAAGCATGCTCCAAGGAAGATGCTAGAATGACCTGGGAAGGCCAATTAAGATTTCCACAAAGTCCAACCAAGGTTCTAACCATCCCTGGTCCATTTTGAAGCAAGCCAAGCACCAAGCAAGGGACTAGAAAGAACTAGGACTGCCCAACATATGCCACAAGGTTCTAGAAAGGTTGTTTTACCCAAGTCTAGACCCACCCAGGAGGACCTAGAAGGATCGAGAAGGCTCGGGACTATTCCGAAAGACCATGGAGTTCTCTAGAACATTTCAGATAGTTATGGATATGTATACACATATGTAGAATTCTTTAGATACAAGTTAGTGCTTGTAGATATTTTATGAGACAACATAGTAACCGTCGAATCAAATAGATCTTAGTCGTCCATTCGGGAGGTGGGAGCCTATAAATAGGGTCACCCCCTTCATTTTGTACATAGCCTGAGAAGTTGAGCATTTTTGTAAATATTCTCTTAAGCTTAATACAAAAGCTTCCTTTCAAAATCCTTTGCTTTTTATTGTCTTTC
Source organism: Abelmoschus esculentus (assembly GCA_035048815.1). Lineage (NCBI taxonomy): Eukaryota > Viridiplantae > Streptophyta > Magnoliopsida > Malvales > Malvaceae > Abelmoschus > Abelmoschus esculentus. The sequence continues at coordinate 3,747,187 of JAUCBN010000032.1, forward strand.
TTTGTTTAGCCACAAGGTTGCGTGTAAGCAAGGCTTGCTAACATTGATCGGGAGTATTAGCGTCGTACGGATTGAGTTTGAGAGAATTAAGCCCATGACATTAGGCTCCGATTTTTATTACTTCTAGCCACCCATAATTATTTTTAGGGTAAACAACAGTATTGGTCACTAAACTATTCCTTTTATTATTTTGGTCACTAAATTATTAATTTTAACAAAACTATCACTAATGTTATTTATTTTTTATTTGGTCATTAATGTTATTCTTTTTCCTGTTTTAATCACCAATTTAGTGTTCCTTTTCTGTTTTGGTTAATAATTTTTTTAATTATTTTTTAACAACAAATGAAAGTGTCGAGATGATTAAAGAAAAAGTTGATTGTTAATCTTTAATTTTAAAAATGTTATCCAAAGGTATGAAATACTTTACAATTCTCAGAATTAGGATTGAATTGTGGCTAGCTTTTGACTAAATGAAAATTTAGTTAAGCATGATTTCAATCATGCATTGAAATCGTGCTTAATATTTTATTAAAAAAATAAAGACTTGAAGAAAATAAAAACTCAAAGAGAAATTTAAGAGAATTTTGTAATTCAAGAAAAAATTGAAAATGAAGTACATCTTAAGCTTTACCCTCAAGTGGTATTTATACTATCCTAAAATCTTAAAAATAAAAAAAATAAATTTAAAATAAAAAGATAAATCTTAAAGATAATCTAGAAGATAATTCAAATTTTAAACTTTAATTTCTAAGATATTTTTCATAATTTTGTTTGTCCTTCTAGAAGATGTTGATTAGACTGCTTTTTAGAAGCTACTGTTGATTGTATAATTTAAATCTATCAGGTCAAAAAATGCCACGCTAATTATTCCAACCACGAAGGATTAATAAGAAAAATACAGAACGCGTTCTTCTTACTGCTGGTTTTGAAAAATATATTTATACACTAAAAATAACTAAAATGTATATAAGTTATCTAGCCTCAGTGGTTAAAGGAATAATTGTTATTCTTAGAAGTTATGGGTTTAAGCATTAAGAATGTCAATATATTGATTTTGAAATTTTTAAGGTTGAAAATCTTGTTTAAATTAAAAATAATCAAATTAATATTCATTAAATTTTTACCACATTTTACTGTAGTTTTAATGTTGTTCTAAAATTATATTTATATTAACTTAAAATTTTTTAATTAATTTATATATTTAAATTAAACTTAACAAGTAAATTATATTAATTATATCAATGTATTTAAACTTATGTTTTTAATATTAATAATAAGTTATCATAATATATTTTTAGTATAAAAACAAAAAATACTTCCACAAAATACTCATTTTGGCGAGAGATTAGTGAAGATTCATTGGTTGAAAAAAATAATTTGAAAGATAATAGAGAAATAGGTGGTTATAATTGATGAGATCATAATTGATGTGATAAGCCAGACTCATGATATACAACATGGATAAAGAGAGCAGACACAAACAGAAAAATGGTCTTGAAGAATTCTTTCATATACAGCAGCAGACCAATGGCCATCGTCCATTCCAACTTTCACCCACAAAAGAGATTTAGTTTTCACATTTATGTATGTATAAATAATTGAACAACAAATCAGGCCACTTGATTTCTTTTTAACTGTAGCCTCTCTCCCATCCCATATAAATCATCTATCAATGCTGCCTGAGATGAGATGAGACCAACCAATTGACACATTTTGCAGTACAAAAACAGTTCCATGTCCCTCCCCAAGAAAAAGGACATTATATAGTCAAAACCATAGGTCTACTTGTCTGATAAAAATGGGGTATCATAAAACTCAGTAGAACCAGAGTCACCTACATCTGGAATGGACTGCCCATTGTTGGTGTCTTGTTGATCAAAATTCAGTCAACCACTAATGATACCTGATACCCAAGGAACCATAACAGGTGCCTTTGTTGTGTGTGTCCCGATATGCTTCGGAATATCTGTCCTTAAAGTTCAGTCTGGGCTTCTCTGACTGCATATTTATTTTGATTAGCTTTATGTTCCAGTCATTGTACGATGAAAATGCCAACTTAATGGATACAAAAGGTAACTTACGAATTTCAGCCAGCACTCCGTGTGTTTGTGTTGGTATTTATCTGGGGAATAGCAACCAGTCTCTGATGGACAATAAACCCATATGTTGCATTTCTTTTCACCAGGCTTTGCATTTTTGGCCTGATCTAAGCAAGCCTGGCAGCAAGCAGCTGCACTTTCTTTGTGGTGGGTAAGACCCCATCTAACGGCCTCACCGTCATAATCCGTACGAAGTTCAGCATGGCATTGTTGTGGAAGGGGCCTCCCAGCTAAAATTTGTTCCTCATCTTCTGCAGTAAAAAAGAGTAACACCTTAGTGACAGACAAGTTTCTACCTTTGAATCCATGTTCCAAAAACCTGTGTATAAATATTGATTTAAACTTACGATGCTGTCTTAAAGAGTGAGATGGCTTTGATCAACCGGAAAAATTGAACAAATACCTGTATCTTTCGCACCCTCAGGTTTATCATCATGTTCTTGATTATTGATTTCGGTGGGTATCCAAAGGCCAATTTCTTCTGACACCACATCCCAATTCGACTCCAAGGCTTTTACTAACATCCCTACAAATATGGTAAGTCAGACTGGTAAAACAAACATTCGGCGATAAGGGAAAAGGGTAAAGCTTTTTGATCTCAAAGATGAAAAAAAAATACTGAATACGCCACCTTCCGATTATGAGTTACCTGCTTCCTCTTGCAAAAGTGTTGAATTCAACCCCTCCCCTCCAAGGGGCAACTTTTTGGCTTCTTTTAGTTTCTCCTTCCGCCAGCTTTCAACCGATTCTGTTAACCAAATAAAAAAATCAACAAAGATAGTAGTAAATTGTGATGAAAATTCTCTACAAAATCAATGACATAGATGATTAGTTGTTCTCAAACATGAGAAATACATTATTGCTGATAATTTGAACTCTTCTAACACACGGAAATTAATCGTATGACCCTATTTGGCAACTAATGGATAGTTGATAGATGATAATGGATTGCATTAATTGAGCTGACTAACTAATTGTATAAAAGTGTTTGGTAAAATTAACGGATACTCTATTTGAACAAGCAAAATGACACATGAGTATATTAGTTATCGATATTTGATATCTATTAATATGTAATAGATTATGAAAATTAACACTCTTTTAATATAATATCACTAAACATATTTTAATGATGTATATACTAATTTCTTATTTATGAAATATTTTTTTTCAATACTATTTGATTAATTGTCAAATTTAAATGATATTTGAAGCATGTATATTAAACTCATTTATTTGAAGGAAAATCCATTATTTAAAAATAACTCTTATATTTGATACTCTAAATAGAAAACCTGCTAGTTGAATCTTATATATTTTTATAGGATTCACCCCAGCCCATTGTTGCAATCCCTTGTTTGCCAAACAACCTAATTAGTGGATTTGAGTGGTCAAAACTCTATAAGTGGTCCAATCCTCTAATTTTGACTCAAAACTTTATTTGCCAAAAGGGGCTTATGAGTTATCACAACTCTTAACTAATGGCAAAAATAGGATTGCTTCGAGAATTGGGAAGCTTGTTGAGGAATTCAAAACAAATACGGCCTACAAGAATCGATCTAATCCCCTGTGTTAGTTAAAAACAGTGTATGGTAGTTCTGGAAACAGCGAAACATAAGTTTCTATTTATATCAACTGGTAAAAGTAAAGATTTTTAAATTTAGAGTTCATCAGTAACCAGCAGTTAAATATTGCTAACTACAACAATTTTTTCTCAAAAAAAGGGGTTGTGGCTAAAGTAGTTCTGAAAGTTTCAAAATAACTACCAATTTTTAACTCAAATACACATTTGGTTCGAGCAATGCCAAACCCAAGAAAATCGTACTTCTCGTCATAAAGTGTTCTGTAGCCTTATTAAAACTATTTCCTCGGGTGTAAAGCAACTTTCTACCTACTTTACATTCCTAAACAGTCAGAAGCAGCACATGAATATCAAGGTACAAGTCAAAGCCAACATCAAAATTCAAGAAACTCAGTCCTTTCTAGACCAAGGAATGTAACACCCCAAACCTTTTCCCCATTTCAAATTAGAATCCCTAATCCTTGTACCCTAAAATTTGGGAATTTTAATACCGAAATTAGGGACCTTTTTGGTAATTTCTAAAATCTAAAGGCCCCGTTTTGAAACCTTAAAAGTTCAAGCCCTCCTTGTGCAATTACACCGTTTTGTTTTTGGAAAGTTTCCTTCCCCGAGTTCTGATACGAATCTGTTGGAGGGTTCCCTTTCCTTTTTAATTTCTCACGAATTTAAACAATTCGTTTCCCTCTTTTCGTTTTCCTTGTTTTTCCTCTCGTGGTAATCGTGTCTCCGTTCCCTTCAAGTTTTGTCTGGTAAGCTTCCTTCTTTCCTTCGTTTTTCTTCTGATCGGGTTTGTTAGTTTGGTAGTGTTGTTGTGTTTTGATTCGAATCTGCTTTGGGGGAGTTTTTGTTGGTTTAATCGAATCGAATAAGGGGTTCAGAGCGTCCTAAAATCGTTCGGATTAACCCTGGGGAGATCTGGAAATTCCAGATTTTCTTGGGAAAATCTGACCCAAGCCCGTGTCTGACCCGACCCGAAACCCAACTCGTCCGACCCGAATCCAACCCGACCCGTGACCCGCTGACGTCACTGTTGATGTCATCAGCGTTGACTATGCTGACGTTAGCGTTGACTTTTTCAACCTGGGCCCACTTTATGTTTTTCGACATCCTGAGCCCGATGGCGCTGTCCGTTTTTCGAAATTCAAACCCAAAGTGTCGTTTTTAGGGTTTTTAAGTTCGAATGCTTATTTGGAAATTATCTTTAGTGGATTCTGAATCAGTTTCTGTTCACTTCAGGTGGCGTGGATTTCGAGCCCGAGCATCTGCCTCCTCCTCCTCCTGGACGACCTCCTGTCCAACAGCATCCGGGACCCGCACGTGAGTTTTAGTTAATTTCGGTTTAGTGTACTTATCAGTTAAATGGCATAGTAGGGTGTCTAACGATAATTGTTACTCGTAGGTTCTACTCCTGCGCACTCTAGTGGTAGAGCTGAGTCCAGCCGACTTTAGTATCGTCGTTGAGCTTTTTGTTCAGGTGTGTTCTCTTCTGTTAACTCTGTTTTTCAGTACGTTCCGTTTTCTGTTAAAATCTGTATGATCATGCATCATTCTGACATCACATTCCTGTTACTGCTACATGATATGCTTGCCTTCGGTTTTATTGTAATGCATGCATTCTGATACTATATATGCATATACATTACATCTGGTAGAATATGTGTACGGGGAAGTTAGTGATTTATCACTTCTGTTTAGTGGCTCCACCTGCGGGTCAAGATACCACTTCTGATCAGTGGCTCCACCTTCGGGTCGAGTTTCCACTTCTGCTGGTGTGATGGAGTTAGAGGGGTTCAGGGGAACCTACTCTTCTATTGGTGTTCGGAGATGGGTGCATTTCATGCATACACCGCATCATCTGCATATACTGTTCTAAAATCCTGTTTTATCTGTACTTTAGAGACACACTAGGCTCCCTAGCTTACACCCTCTCAGCTTCCTGTTTCAGGTCCTTGACCTAAGCTACTTCGGTACTTGGAGATTACTATTTTCAGACTATTACATATGTTTCATGGTTTTCAGACTATTTTATTATTTTCTGGATATTTTATTATTGTAATAATCTTTGGATTTGAAACTTTATTTTGGACTTTGGACTATTATATTATTTAATGTTAGGTTGAACCTTATTTTATTTGGATAATATTTCAGTATGTTTGATAATAAATTATTTTAAATAATTGTTCTTATATTTTGTTTTAATAAAAACCTGTCTTGCGAATCAAGTTTTAATAATGTGATCCCTAACTTTTATTCTAAGAAATTAGATAAATTTTGGGGTTACAAGGAAAAGCAACCAAAAGGACAAGGACATGTAGAAGCTGATCACCAGAATTAGCATAAGTAACCAAGTAAAGACTTGATCAAGCGATGATTACATCTACTCTAAAAGTTATATCAACTAAAGAAGTCCATGACTTATTATACTGATAAGAGATGAAAAGGTAATGCAGTTGTATTCTTCAGAGTAGAGAGAATGGCGTATATTTGGCTTTTACTAAGCAATTAGATGCATAAAACATCATTTAATCATATCAGACCCAATGTACCACATAAAGGAATGGGGCAGCAAAAATAAAAGCATGATATGATAAAAGGACAATTATACACTAAAAACTGATAAGTACTACACAAAATTCAGAAGAACAGAAGATAAAGCTTGTCCACCTTTGGATTATTGGATGATATTAGATCAATAAGATTAAGTACCCTGTAAAGATGAAAGAACAGAAGAGAAAGCATAACATGTGATACCTAAAGGAGATTAAATGAAATGAATCCTAAAGCCTACATGTACTTAAGAATTGAACTTTGCTATTGTTAAGAAACATGGAAAAAAAAACATCACAAACACACATCATAGACGATGGGAACAAATTTTAAAATGTATTTCTTTGGGATTATCGAAGAATTTCATTTCCTAGTGACGGATCAAGAAGACGATCCCAAGGAAGCTCAGGTTTCCAGTAAACATAATGTTTGAACTGAACACATGAGCAATAATCAAGTACTATTCTGGGATAAAAAAACAGATAACGAAGTATACAATTACATATCCATAAAATTAAATTTTCATGCTCAAAAAGTGCAATGTCTTTAATGCATTTCTTATGTCTCTTGCATGCTAAACCAGGTCAATCACACATAAAATTCTCCATAATACGAATGCAGTTCAAGACTTGACTATTTCACTGACAATTATTATTAACAAGTAATCTTTGCAGTTTCCAGCTAGCACAGTTATGTAATATTTGAACCTAAACCTAAATCTCCTGAAAAGGATACATCATAAATGTTCAATCTCTACAAAAAAACAATACTTACTAAATAAGAATACATAAAAAAAAAACAGCAACTTTAAACTGTAAAATAAAGGTACAAAACAGTAGAAAATTTTAAAGGAAACTAAGACACCAACCTTGCTGCTCACTGGCAGTGGCATTTGGTCTCAAACTTCTCAATCTCTGTAGGATCTCATCAGTTATCTTATGCTTAACTTCCAGTGGCAGTTCAACCACCAATTCTTCACTCCAAGATTCATGCTTTATTCGCTTAACCTTTATAAACAGACATCAATAGTATACCCCAATTAAAACAATTAACAAAAAGGAAGCTATAAAAAAGGGTAATTTGCATACCAATTTAATAAGCTCGGTAGGTTCACTAGCTCTTCGAATCTTAACTGATTCTTCCATTTTCCTAATCTGATCCGGAGTATACTTTACGACTAAAAAACAAAAACCCAGAAAATTAAAACATTAAGAAATGTCTTAAACCCTCAGGCCTCAACCCCACCCAGAAATGAAGGCAAAGCTGATAGAAACTTACCATTATCTTTGTTGGAATGAATGTAGAGAGAAGCATATAGTGAACGAAGAACAAAGAGAGCAATAACAATGTTGACGAAGCAAACAGTCAAAGTTATCCTCTTATATGACCAGTGACCCGAACCCAAGCCGCCCCCTTTGAGTCTTCCTTCCCTAGCCATGTCTCACTCCGGCTCTCCTCCTCCTTCATCCCATCACATCTTTTTTTCTTTCCCTCCTGAAACAGATCGACCAAAAGGGAAATTTTACAAGATCCCACCAACAAAACAAGCTTTCACTTTCCAATCCACACCAAATGGAGGCACCCCACAGAAGTGAACTACTTCAGCCTCTGCTTTAAAACAAAGGGCTGCGAATGCTATTGATTATTTTTCAATTTAAAAAGAGTGGGGGCTTGGAGGAAATGATCGATGATGTTCGTTGGTTCAGGGTTGTCATTCTTATATTTAGACGCCTTTTGGATTTACCCGTTGCAATTTTCCTTTTTCATGAGGTTTTTGGTGGTCTTTATCCCCGTAGTTTTTATTATGATCCGGATGCAGTGTTTTGTTGTCTATTCTTTATTTTAATGAAATCCGGCTTTTTAATCTGTTAAAAAAAAGGTTATTTTTTAAAAATCACGATCAATTAAATATTTTCAGGTATACAGATAATTTTAATTATTAATGTTTATAATTTTTATTATTTTAATTATTATTTTTAAATAAATTTAATCTTTAACTTATGTTTTTTTGATAAATAATTTATTTTTAACTAACATAATAATTAGATCGTTAAAAATTTAACAATATTAATATGTCATGTATATATGATAATATATTTTAAATAACATGACATCTAACCTCATTCTATATATATATATATATATATATAATATGTCATTATCGTTAATTTTTTTACAATAATGACGAATACATACATATAAAATATAATTTTATTCAAACATAAAATATAAAACAATTTAAAATTTAAATAAAATATCAAAAATTAATTAAATCTAACATAAAAAGGCTACTAAGTATCCTCAAATCTTAAATAGCATTCTACATGTATATAAAATATATCATTATCGTTAATTTTTTTAACTATTTAATCAGTATATTAATTAAAAATGAATTATTTATTCAAAAGATATAAGTTAAAGGTTAAATTATTTTTAAAAAAATAAGACTAAAATAATAAAAATTCATAAATATTAAAATTAAAATCATTTCTATAACATATTTTTATTTATATTTAAAGATGGGTATTTTATCGGATTAAATCGGACAATAGCATTTGTGTTTACATTCAGGTTTGTCAGAAAAGTAGGGTTCGGAAAAGTACTTGTCTTGTTCATGTATTTAGCCAACATTTTTAAAAAAAGTTTTTATTATCCAAACTCATATTTCAACAACTCCACCGAATAAAATCTTAATAATTAAAATAAATTTTATCACTAAAAATCAAAATTAATATAGACATAAATATAACTTAAAATAAGCGTGGTTACAAAAGAGAAATTATATTTCTAGTTATGGTGTTGACAGTGCTGGATCTGGGGTGGTCTGACGATGGCATTCAGAACTCAATTTTATTTTTTTAATATTTATTATTTGAATTTAATTTTTAATATTTATTATTGTAGATTAATTATTTTTTAATATTTATTATATGAATTTAGTTTTTAGTATTTATTATTATGGTTTATTTTTTTAATATTTATATTAGGTCTACTTTTAAAATTTATTTTTTATTATTTTTATTATGATTTCTAAATCTCAATTTTTTGCAATGCTTGTTATTAGAGACATATCTTTTACTAAGCTTATTATTAGAGATCTACTCTAAAAATATATATTAATATTTATTAATATATATTAGTGAAATTTATTTATTTTCTTTATTTGCTATTAGAGTCACGATTTTTTTAACACTTGTTATTAAAAGTCTAATTTTAAAATTTGTTTTTTGATATTTATTGTAAAAAAACTATTTTTTTAATATATTTGTTATTAGAGTTTAATTTTTTTAATACTTATATAAGAGGTCTATTTTTTTCAATAATTATTAATATGACCATAGTTTTTCAATATTTGTTATTAGATGTTAGACTTTTCACAATATTTGTTATAAGAGATTTACTCTTAAAATTTATTTTTCTCATATTTATTATTAATAATTAATTTTTTAATCAATATTTATTATTAGGAGTCTAATTTTTCTAATATTTGTTAGTAGGCATATACTTAATTTAATTTTATTATATTTTTTATTAAAAATATTTTTTTCTAATATTTATTATTAAAGACCTATTTTTTTTATGTTTGCTCTAAGGCCACTAAAATCTCAGTAACGGTCTGGGTGTTGGAGGCAAAGGAATATGATGTTGTGAACCATGTTGGTTGATTGGGTAAAACAATAAAAAAATGTCATTACGAGAAATTATATCATGATTTGATTTATCACATCAATTATAATCTTATTCGATCATAATTACTCAATTCATTAGTATCTTTTAAGTTTTTTTCAATCAATAAATCTTCACTCATTTTTTTATATTATATAAAAAATATATTTTCTAAAAATTATATCAATAATGTTGATAATTAATAATAAAATAAATAATTTTTATTAATTAAAAATTATAGATAATACAATAAACCAGACCAATAATTTAATCCCTCGCCCCTCACATATTCAATTTTCCAGCTTGCAATGCAAATGTGTAAAAGTAGAACATGCTCAAGAACAATAACGTAAATTATATTACCCCTTCACGCTCTCGCAGCACATGCCTTTTCCCCGACAAAATTATTCTCCATCTTTTCTAATTAATATTTTAAAAAAATTAAAAATTATAATATATCTTAAAACACCAACCTTAAAAATTATAATATACTTTTAATTTTTTAAATTTTAATTTTAAATCATAATTTTACATTTTAACCTTAAATCTAAATCTACTTTTAATATAAAACATAAATAAAAATACTAAAAATATCATATATATATTATGTTTTAAAAAAATTAAAAACGGTTAAAAGAATTCTATCATTTTTTATATTTGATTCAATTTAAATTCGAATTTCTAAAAATTAAAATATTGTACGTTAAGATTTTTTCTCAAATTCAATCATAATTAGAGATGGGCACGGGTCAGGTCGGATTTTTGGTCCATCCACACCCGACCCGAAAAACATACCCGCCACCCACCACCCGACTCGAATTTAGAGTGAAAAAATCCAACTCGACTCGATCGATTTTTAAACTTTAAAATCCGACCCGACCCTATCCAACCCAAATCATTAAAAAAAATTAAATTTTAGGGACTTAATTGTATAAATAATTTTTAGGGATCTAATTGTAAATAAAATAAATTTTCAATGACCTAATTATAAAAAAATAATTTTAGTGACCTAATTATATAAAATATATTTAAAGAAGGATCATAATTACAAATATTCATAAAATATATATGAAAAATTACACTATTATCCTGGATCGGATCGGATTTTTTTCTACCCTAAATCCGACCCGAAATTATCCTTGAAAAATCCGACCGACCCCCTGAACCCAATTTTTCTTTTAAAAAATCTAATATGTCAAGTTCGGGTTCCGTGCTCATCCCTAATCATAAATTTACTATTATCACTGGGATAGGAAAGATGTTAAATCCACCATTGTTTCAAGTTAGAATTGGGAGCGAGAAAAAAATGATTTGGATTTTTTTAAATTTTAAATTCTTTGAGTCAATTTAAGTTCGTAAAAGATTTTAAGTTTAAATTAAATAGAATTCAATGATTAACTGTTAAATTTTAATATTAAAAATATTTTTTTATGATAGATTAATCATACCATCTAATTAAATAATTTATTAATCGTTATAATGGTTATTAATTATAACCTAATCGTTAATAAAAGATTAACTACTAAATTTTTAATTATTAATCGTTATAATGATTATCTGTTTCTTAACTATTATGTTATAAGCTAACTTATACCTATTTAAAAAAATTATATGTTCATTTCTTTTGTGAATAATAAAATTATCTCTTTAATAAATATTATATTAATTTTTATAAAAAAAATACTTAAATAAAATAATTTATCAATTCAATTAACTTGAATAATTTAATCTTTTAATCTTTATATTAATTTACTTATACCTATTACAAATTCTATCCTCGTTAAATTATAGGTAACCATTAACCATCAACTTCAATAAGTCAATTAACTAAAATAATTTATCTTTAATATTTAAATTAAATAATTTATAAAATATATAATTATATCAACGATTATGTTTTTTTTTTCATTTCCTAATAGACACTTTTATAGATATTAGATCCTCACAGTCTCAATTTAATTTTTATTAATTATTTTTTACACTTAATTTACTTCTCATAATTCAAATTATGATTAAACTAATTATTTCGTAACGTTATCTGAAATCATAATGATCAACATGATTGACATTATAAAAAAATAATTTAATCATACAATTTATATTATGAAGTTCAAAAATTTATAAAAGCTAAATTAATATTTTTTAATGTTTCCTTTAGAATTAATTTCACCTTTAAATCTATAATTAGTTCCATACAAGAAAAGCAAATGAAAAGAAGGAACCACGGAAAGGGAATTTTTTAGATAATTCAGTTTAAAATTAAATTTTAAAATATAAAAAATTATTTATATTTTATATTTTTAATTAATTTTTATGGTAAGTATAACAGAACGTTATATGCATATAATATTATTTTTATATATTTTAAAAAAACTTTTTAAAAAGATAATGTTTTTTATTATATCGTTACGTTATAATTTTCGATTTAAAATTTTATTTTTTTAAATAAAATTTTTAAAAATTTTATATATCTAACGTAACTAAACAATATAGTGTGGGATTTGATAGTCACGGGTTTCAATGCGTGTGAGGTTGGTTGGGATGAGGGGAATCTCAATTAGGAGCAATTGGCTCCGAGAACTCCGCGGTCGTCCGGGCTCCTGATGGAGGAGGTCAAAGGGTTAGGTTAGCAATTACAGAAAAAATTACTTCCAATAATTAAGTCACTGACCAGTGGCGGATGTACGTATTTATAATAATAATAATAATAATAATACACATCCAAATCAAATTCACTATATTGAAATTTTGAGATTTCATCTTATATTTTAATCGGTATAAGTTGTTTTTTATTTTAAAATATTATTAATACGTTCAAAATGACAACACTACACTCTTTATTAGTTGGTGATGTTAAAAGGATTGAGTAGATTTTTTTTTAAATATAACTTTTAAGTGTTTGACTAACATATACATTTATCATTGATTAAATTTTCAAGTAACATTAATTATATGATCAGATAATATTAAAAAGTATTGCATGGCATAATTTTAATAGCAGTAATAAAGGGCGTCGATGGAAAGAAATTATTAGATAATTTTATTTATTGTATCATCTGTAGTTCAAGCAGTTATATTTATTTTTTTTAAATAATTATTTAATAATTATTTATTCAAAGAGATGATAATATCTTAAAAATAAGATGAACGAATCTAATTAATTAAGATTAAGAATGATATGATGAACATGATTTATTTAATAATTTTTTATTAATAAAAAATAGAGTCGAAGAATAAAATATAAATATTTGAAAATAAAAAATAAAAAAATTTCGAAGTGCAGTTTGTGGGGCAGTTCTAGGGAAAGCCCCTTAATAAAAGCCTAATAAAAGCCTTTCATTAAAGGCAATGGGGAACCGGTTGACAACCGGTTCCCATGTAAATCTGTTTTTTTTTTTTAACAATGGATACCCAATTTATTTTTATATATTCGAATAAAAATATACAAATAAAAATATTCATAAAATAAATATTTGAATAAAAATGTTTGTATAATAAATATTCGAATAAAAATATTCATACAATAAATATTTGAATAAATATATATACGAATAAAAATATTCATATAATAAATATTCAAATAAAAATATTCATATAATAAATATTCATATAAAAATATTTAAATAAAAATATTTGAATAATAAATATTCGAATAAAATATTCAAATAAAAAGATTCGAATAAAATACATACGAATAAAAATATTCATATAAAAAGATATTCGATTAAAAATATTCATATATAAATATTTGAATAAAAATACTCGAATAAAAATATTCGAATAAAAAATAAACGAATAAAAAATATTCATATGATAAATATTCGAATAAAAATATTCGAATAAAAATATTCGTATAATAAATATTCAAATAAAAATATTTATATAATAAATATTGGAATAAAAATATTCGAATAAAAAATATACAAATAAAAATATTCGTATAATAAATATTCGAATAAAAATATTCATATAATAAATATTCAAATAAAAATATTCGAATAAAAAATATACGAATAAAAATACTTGAATAAAAATATTCGAATAAAAAATATACAAATAAAAATATTAGTATGATAAATATTTGAATAAAAATATTGGAATAAAAATACTTGAATAAAAATATTCGAATAAAAATATTTGTATAATAAATATTCAAATAAAAATATTTATATAATAAATATTGGAATAAAAATATTCGAATAAAAAATATACAAATAAAAATATTCGTATAAAAAATATTCGAATAAAATATTCATATAATAAATATTCGAATAAAAATATTCGAATAAAAAGTATACGAATAAAAATATTTGAATAAAAATATTCGAATAAAAAACATACAAATAAAAATATTCGTATGATAAATATTCGAATAAAAATATTTGAATAAGAATATTCGTATAATAAATATTCAAATAAAAATATTCGAATAAAAGATATACAAATAAATATTGTACATAATTCCTTATAAAGTATACACAATGGCTTACAAAAACCGTAAGGAAAAAGGTATGTACACAATTCCTTACAACTTCCCACCATGAGCTAAAGGAGTCATCCAAAGGTAAGGTTTTGTGTACATACACAATTTACTACGATTTTCGTAAGCCGTTGTGTATACTTTGTAAGGATTTTTGTACAAACACAAATCCTTACCGTTTTCGTGCCATATTGTGTATTTTTGTAGGAAATTGTGTATATACACAAATCCTTACCCTTGGAAGCCTCCTTGAGCTCATGATTTTGAAGTGGTAAGAATTTGTGTACATACTTTTTTTCTTACAGTTTTCGTAAGCCGTTCTGTATACTTTGTAAGGATTTTTGTACAAACATAAATCCTTACCGTTTTCGTGCCATATTGTGTATTCTTATAGGAAATTGGGTATATACACAAATCCTTACCCTTGGAAGCCTCATTGAGCTCATGTTTTTGAAGTGGTAAAGATTTGTGTACATATTTTTTTTCTTATAGTTTTCGTAAGCCGTTCTGTATACTTTGTAAGGATTTTTGTACAAACATAAATCCTTACCGTTTTCGTGCCATATTGTGTATTCTTGTAGGAAATTGGGTATATACACAAATCCTTACCTTTGGAAGTCTCCTTGAGCTCATGGTTTTGAAGTGGTAAGAATTTGTGTACATACATTTTTTCTTACGGTTTTCGTAAGCCGTTGTGTATACTTTGTAAGGAATTGTGTACAAACACAAATCCTTACCGTTTTCGTGCTATATTGTGTATTCTTGTAAAAAATTATGTACAAACACAAATCCTTACGATTTTTGTGCTAATTTATGTATGTACCGTTTTTCTTACAGTTTTTATAAGAAATTGTGTATTTAATATGACCGGGTAAACTGGTTAAAGTTTTTTTAGGCTTTTATTAATGAGCTTTCCCTATAACTACCCGCAGTTTGTGTCAACGGAGAAGATTACATACGTCTTCAAGCCGACCGGCTCCTTTGGGTTGTGCAGCCGACTCGAGTGGAGAGGAAATCTGCCACTTTTGCCACATCAGATATTATAAAAGGAAAAAAATAAATTAACAGAAGAAGTCAGAAGCTTAAATTAAAAAAGAGGCAGAAAGCTGCTCCATTTTGCATTTCCGGCTTTCCACATTGTAAAGAAGGCGTTGTTCTTTCTTTCTTTCTTTATTTTTCCTCCATCTTTCTCATTTTCTATTTTCTCTGCACAAAAAAGTTTTCCGATCAACAAAATAAGAAAAGAAAAGAAAGGGAATCTTTGCAGGACGCCGTGATCTACTGTTTTCGTTCGTGGTCGATACTCCAATTCCTCGCCTCGTCTTCTCATTCTCGTCGCTTGTAATTTCTTTCATACTTTGCTATCAACCGATTTCTCTTAATCCTCCTTTGAAACTTTCAATTTCTTTTCGTTGGATATTTATATTATTTTCCCTTTATCATTCTCTTTACACATCTAGATTCATTTTCTTTTTCTGTTATGATTAACAGATTTGTAGGAAATGTTTGTTACTTGTTATTTTTTTACATGGATTTAGTTTTTTTTTTCGATTTTGATTAGGAAGCATCTCTATCGAATTTTTATATAAATCAGATTTTTTTGGAAGGTCTATATGTTTTTTCCCTAGCCATTTCCGTCTAGTGTTTTAAGTGGCAGATATCGTTGATGAATTCGGTTCTTTATTTCGATTGTTTTTGCGATGAGATTTGATTATTGAAGCTGGCATTCTGCATTTTACAGGATCTTTTAGTGTAATTCATGGAGGATTAGAGGCATTGTCCGTGAGGTGGAGTTTTAGCGGTTGACGTGGTTTTTGGATTTCGAATTCTGGAACAATGTCCTCGAGAGGCGAGCATCAAACGGTTCCGCTGTCGGTTCTACTGAAACGGGAATTAGCAATCGAAAAGATTGAAGACCCGGAGATTGTACACGGACAAGCTAGCCATAGCAAGAAAGGTGAAGATTTTACGTTGCTTAAAACAGAATGCCAAAGAGCGATGGGAGATGGTTTCACTACATTCTCAGTTTATGGGGTATGAATTTTTGATCTCTCATACTAACTAAATCGTCACTAAACACATGATTTGGACTCTGATCTTGAAGTGTCTATTTAACCATAAAAACCTGTAATTTGAATAACTAGAAGATAAACATTTATAAACTTTGGTTTGGTAGGTATGTTGTATTTGTCTGTATAATTTGTTTGATTTGACGCATATATACATATCATTTCTTTATTTCCTTTTTTTTTTTGCATTTTTTTATTTCTAAGTTGGTCTTGCTAATCCTTTTTTGGGAAGCTCTTTGATGGACACAATGGATCTGCTGCGGCTATTTACACTAAAGAGAATCTTCTTAATAATGTTCTAAGTGCCATGCCGGCAGATCTTAATAGAGAGGAATGGATTGCTGCACTTCCAAGAGCTTTGGTTGCAGGATTTGTTAAAACTGATAAAGATTTTCAACAAAGAGGTATGAGTTGTTTTTTTTATGTAAACATTTGAGTATAGCACATGCCTTATCGGATAAGCTTTTGTTGAAAAAGGAGTATTTGTCTAGAGACAATTTTTATTATATTACAATTATGCTCCTACTTTGGGAGTGGTTGCTACTGTTTATGCTTATTGTTCATGGAATGGTAGGACTTATGATCTTATCAATGTAGACATAGATTGTATCCCATTTCAATCAACTAAATCCTTTTTTTACTCCTTATAATTTTATTTTTCTGTGAGGTCCATGTAGGATAATATATCATTAAGAATCTCCATAGAGATCGTGCTTATATGTTTGAATTGTTGCTTTATGGAAGTTGGTAGATATTGTTTGGTGATGGTTGATTTACACTACGTGTGGATACTCTGGTGGTTAGTGGGGTCGCTGTTTGGTTAGGATGCTTACATGGAGATGTAATGTTTTCCTTTATACAAACAAAGGAATAGCAGATTAGCAGATGTTTATCTACAAATCAGCTTGCCATTTGCCAATGTTCGTATGATGTTATCATATAAAATTTTGGTTTATGACTATTTTATCAATAGTTAACTGAATTAACTGATAGTCTGGAGATGTCACTTTTAAATTGGTCTAGATATAGTCAAATTGGCCCCACCAATATTTGTCCAGATTGATAATTGACCTCTATTACCAACAAGACACCAGTCAGTTTCACCAATTAATTACTTTACCTCTCTACTTGAAGATGATTATCCACGAGCATAAAAATTCATGTACATAAGCACATAATTTCTTCCTTCGATTGGGTTGGGAATTGCAATGAAGAGGACAAAACATATTAAGTGGCCCCTTTTTTGCTTTTAATTTTTTGAACTTTGGGTAATGACATTTTTCTTGTAATTACTCCCACTTGTTTAGTATTTGATAGACATAGCATGACTTTTTTACCCAGCAAAAACATCGGGAACAACTGTAACCTTTGTGATAATAGAAGGATGGGTTCTAACAGTTGCATCTGTTGGTGATTCCCGCTGTATATTTGACTCTGCTGAAGGTGGAATATATTACTTGTCAGCTGATCACAGGCTTGAATGCAATGAAGTGGAGTAAGTTTCTGTCACGACGTTTTCTGTATTTAAGTTTCCCCTAAATGTTGAGGTCTTACTTTCTGTTTTCATCTTATTAGGAAGGAACGAATCACTGCATGTGGGGGTGAGGTTGGTCGCTTAAATGCTGGTGGTGGTGCAGAGGTATCTCCTCTGCCCCCTTCAAGTGTGCATTGTAATTCATTTTGGGTGCTTTATCTTCCCCCACCCCCTAGATTCTTAGCCTTTTCTTCCCTTCAGTGAAACTTAACACCTTCGAGATATTAGTTTTAATGGATGTGCAACCACAATGTTTTTAAAACACAATCTAGAAGCTAGGTTCAGATATGCATGACATTTTTGGCTGTTTACCAAAAATACATTAAACCTATTTGGCAACTAATGTGAATGGAGGACCCTTTTGTTGAACTTACTAATTTTAGATGTTACAATTGTAGTTAGTAACAACTTTTTCTGTTTATATCTTGCTTTGTTGCATATCTAGGAAACATGATAGTCAAGTTTCTAAATGATGATAAATTGATTCTTGTTAGACAAATTCAGTATTTGCAGTATGAGAAAACTAAATTTGATTAATTGTGTGGATCAAAGCTGGTAACCTAATGGTGAAGTTATTTTATAGATTGGTCCTTTGAGATGTTGGCCTGGAGGCTTGTGTCTTTCACGATCCATTGGTGATATGGATGTTGGGGAGTTCATTGTTCCTGTTCCATACGTCAAGCAAGTAAAGGTTTGTCTTCAATATTCTCCTGCATAATGTAATAGATATTTCTTGATTTAACTTGTGTGCTTAATTGTGTCGGATCTTAACATTTGATTTAAGGGGGGAAATTGAAACTATATATTTTTCTATTTTCATTTGAGGTATTTCTAAGCCTTTTTCTAAAACAGAAGATATACGCAAACAATATAACAGTTAATAAATAAAAATAGCATGAAACATGTAAGTTTTAGCAGTTCATAAATTTACAAAGATATTGAAATCAATCACAAATATATTGAACAGATTGAAATATATAAGAAGTTACTTTTAGAAGTAGAAAGTCAATTTATTTTTTCTGGCAAAGCCCGAGCCGCTCTGCAGACTTCTTGCCAATCCGGTCCAAATGGAGTGTTTTTTTTAATGTGGATGCGTGTGGTGGAGTGGGGTAATTATGGTAAATACTTTACCCGTTTTGCCCCGCCCTGACTTTTAATATTATTATTTAAACCTTTTATAATATATTATGTATCATATTTATATTTTTAGCATATATGCTATACACTAATATCACATATATATGTGATATTCATTATATATATGTTTACATTTTTACTTTTTACGTATTCCAATAATACTGAAAAAGTGTTCACAAATAAATTGTAAATATTATTTTTATAATATGAAGATAAAAAAGCGTTTGTAAAAGAAGTGGGGTGGAGCACCGTGGATAAAACCATCATCCATGTGGATAATTTCAATGTCCGTAAAAACGCTGCGCGGATGTGGATGAGGCAATCCTCTGCCCTTCTACATTGCCATCCCCATTTTAGCCAATTATTATGACTTTAATATTTGTGGATAGCTTATAAATCTTAAGTGTTTGAAAATGATCAGTGGATTCATAAATAGATAAGCAACTATCTTATTTTAGGTTATTCTTAAAGCATAAAATAAAAACAATAATGTTGGAGGGCCCATTTAAATGTACTTGGTATAGAAACTTATTCATACTAGAGGATTTCATATTTCGTATAAAAATATTATTCTGTACATTTTGTTTCACAACATGCTATTTTTTTCCCTTATGCAACTGTTTTAAGAGATTGAATTTGTTCTTGGCTGTAGTGGAGTTCCTTGAACTTCTAACCATGACCATTTCTGAGTTCATGCAAGTTAAGTACATAGTAGAGCCATTAATTACATATCCTCATGTGTCCTATACTCACACGTTGAAGTGTTTTGCATTTGGATTTTTCTTTCTTAATCAGTTTTCTTGGAGAAGGTTCTGTTTTTGATTAAATGTTTTATCTAAAATTAGAAAGCATTTTTTCTTGGTTGTTAATAATAATTTTATTTTACCTACTAGCTTATTTTATGCAGTTATCTACAGCAGGTGGTAGGATAATTATCTCTAGTGATGGTGTTTGGGATGCTTTATCAGCTGAAGAAGCTCTTGATTGTTGTCGCGGAATGTCACCAGATGCAGCAGCTGCACAGATTGTGAAAGTACACACATATTCCTTCCTCTGTGTTATGCTCTTCAAATACTGTCGCTGAGAGCTCTATGCTTTGGCTTTGAAATATGTTGGTATAAGTTTGCCTTTCTTCATGTTTCCTTATTCCTCGGTCTCCAACGAACAGGAAGCTGTACAATCAAAGGGTCTTCGAGATGATACAACCTGCATTGTTGTTGATATCTTACCACCAGAGAAGCCAGCTGCTCCTTTGCCGCCACCAAAGAAGCCAGGCAAAGGTATGTTTAAGTCCATGTTTCGCAAGAAGAATTCTGGATCATCTTCTCATGACAAAGAAGAATACATGGAGCCAGATATGGTGGAGGAATTATTTGAGGAGGGATCTGCTATGCTTTCAGAAAGGTTAGTGTTTATGAGAATCCACTATTTATAGGAGTTTTAAATTTGCACATCGACTGGCAGATCAAGGATCAGATATATTATTTTGTGTCTGTATGTTCTGCGGGGCGTGGCTTGCTACGAATGAGGAGAGGATGAAGTAGTTTGTAGTTTATCTCATGAGGAACCTTCTGTTGGATGCAGGTTGGACACAAAATATCCACTGTGCAACATGTTTAAGCTGTTCATTTGTGCAATCTGTCAATTAGAGATGAAACCTGGAGAGGGCATTTCTATTCATGCTGGCACATCTAATTCAGTAAAGTTGCGTCCATGGGACGGTCCTTTCCTTTGCTCTAGTTGCCAGGAGAAAAGAGAATCCATGGAAGGGAAAAGATCATCAGGAAGTAATGGCAGACCTCTCTCCTTCCCTCTCTTTCACATTGTTTCTTCATTGGAACTTTATGTTACTAAAGTGTTCTTTTTTGTCTTGTTTTTTTTTTCTTTTCCAGATAGACATGGTAGTGACAGTGACTAGCTAGACCTTTCCATGTACTATTGGGTTTTGTGGGTGCTAACAATTGTTCTAGCGATGGTAACGAATGGGGAAATTGATGCATTCTCAATATAGTAATTTGCTTCATGTTTCTTATTTGAGGGTCTCAAACACCCATTTGAATCTATATATACTCCCAAGTCGCTTTGGGAGTGAGGAGACTTGTGCGTTACCTCGACTGGAAATGGAAAGAAAATAAAATAAAAAAAAAGATAAAGATAGCTGCAAGGTTTTTCAGACTCGGGCAGTGGGATAGTGACATGCCTCAGAGGTAATTCCTGTTCTCCATATGTATTTGTCGCATTGTTTTATACCAGTCGCTCCTAATTTATAGAGCTAACATTAAATGATAGTGGACATCAATGTAATGTTGTTATAGTATAGAGAGTTTGATGAGTAGTCCGTACAAATTTGTCAAAAGCTAGGAAGAGAACTTGGGTGATTAGCTTGCTGAATGAATTCCGTTAATGTATCATTGGTTATTTGTTCGTACCTTCCTTTGACAACTGGGAAGGTAATCTTTGGTATAGAAAAAAATTGGAAATTTCGTTATTCTTTCCCAACTAGAGGTTCAGGACATCTGGTTGTATTTCAGTTTCTTCTTTTTGATCTGCAGCTGTTTTTGTTTAATCATTCAGCCATCCATACATAGACGTATGCTTGGTTGATGTGAATATGTAGACTGTGTTGTCATGATGTTTGATATGATAATAGCTGGATTGTTTCCCGTGTTTGAGGATAGATATGTTGAGCATTCATGTATCACAGTTGGGACCAGCTCTTGCTGTGGGGACTAGTAGACAACTGCATGGCTGGAGGATGTGGACTCTAGTCAACATACATGTGAGCTCGCTTTCCCCACCCCACAAGTTCTTTCACAAGGCAAGTGCCTTGCTTTTCTAGAACCCAGCATGATTAGGTACGTTCGGTTTTAAAATAAGATTGCAAATCATTGAATAATCTTACTTTAACCAATACACTTAAAGTAGGGGAAAAATCAGAAGCAGATATAAAATCTTTGTACTGAGAAAACACCCAAAGGAAAGGATGCTTAGTAGTTGGGTAATAAGGTTTATAAATTTCTTGTTCTACTAGTTGACTAATGGGGTTGGCAGCGGCAAAAGGAGAGAAAGTGAAAGCTCAAAAGCTTGCCCACCCTAAGGATCTCAAATGGGTTGTGAATGTGAAATCTTTGTTTTATGTCGTGTTTTCTTCTTCTTCTTCTTATCTTTAAGGGAAGATGTAATAATAGAATAAGATTTTGAGTGGAGAAGATTAGTCAGTCCACCAAAATAATGCCTCCATGATTGAGATGTTGACCTGAATTACATGAACAAAATTTCCCCCATTGCTGTATAACTAGCGGGACCACTCTGTACACGTGTGCGTGGGTCTACCATCTCACCAAATTCTCATTCTTTTCTTCCACCCTTTCCTTTCAACCCCTTAAAATCCCATCTTTCTGATCAAACCACATTCAACGCCGTCCGATCTCAATCAGACGCTTCAAATTTCTTGCCATGAGATCAATTTGCACATGTTTTATCTTCTTCCTCATTTATGATTTTTTAGTTTCGAGAGTATTTGGATAATTAATGATAAATTTCCCTGTCAGAGGCTCAAAACTAGAGCTACCCTAAAACCACATTAATTGCATGTTTTGTTAATTAATGATAAAAAACACATTTGTTCCTCACTGGTAGGTCTCCGTCCCAACCATGAAAATCATTTGCATTTAAAACAAAGCAAAGACCAAACCACATTGTCCATCATAAAATTCTTTCTCCTGTCCGGAAATTCAACCATCAATCGGCAGCCGCTGAGAAATGTTTCACCAAAATCGATGCCAATAGTCAAAATCAGCTTCTAAATATTGGAAATGGTGTGTCAAATCGGGTCCATTCTCCAATATAAGAAAGTGCAAAAAGGAATGTGTTTTTCAAATTAGTTGAACCATGGAAGTAAACTCCGACTTTAAACATTAATTACTTTGAAAAACATAAAGGAATCATCTCCCTTTCAATTCTATGAATGACATCATTTCCTTGTCAAAGATGAACATGTTGAAAAAAACAACCACCTCGTTTCACACAAAGCAATATGCTAAAGGAGAAAGCTCAAGTTTCCCATATTTCTTAACTTGCAAGG
Organism: Abelmoschus esculentus; assembly: GCA_035048815.1. Classification (NCBI taxonomy): domain Eukaryota; kingdom Viridiplantae; phylum Streptophyta; class Magnoliopsida; order Malvales; family Malvaceae; genus Abelmoschus; species Abelmoschus esculentus. Next base: position 3,770,388 of record JAUCBN010000032.1, read on the forward strand.
ATGAACTCACAGTACAGATATATGGTGATTAAAGTTTTAGGTTTTCCATCCTATCCCATCATCTAAATGTTGTGGGTGAAATTTGTATGTTTGTGATCAAAATTTCTTTTTGATCAACAGTTTTAGAAAAAGGTGTTGTCTTTTGACAAATTGACCCACCATCCTTTTTGTTGATACATATAGTGCTAAATGTATCATCTCATCTTGTTAGTGCCTCAATGGCCACCACACCCTTTCCTCTCCATTGAAGCATTATGGAAAAACAAAATGTAAACCAAATATATGTCCCATTTTGTACTAAAGACACATTAAAACCAAACAAACAAACCCAAAGCTGGAAGAAAAGAAAAAAAAGAGTCTTGCAATCATGGAGAAAGTAGAAGGCTCGGAAGATAAGCAACAATCATCATCATCATCATCAATGGTGGTATCCTCTGCTTCAGCTTCTTCGTCTCCTTCCCATGAATTCTCCTTCACAATATCTCTCCACTCTTCTTCTTCAAACACAGTCTCGGATAAAAGTACCAAACCACCACCGTCTTCCATCGCCGTTGATTTGACTCCGGCCGATGACATATTCTTCCACGGTCATTTGCTCCCTCTACACCTCCTATCTCACCTCCCAGTTTCTCCACGTTCCTCCACCACCTCACTGGATAGCTTCAGGCTTCCTGTAAGAGACGTTTTGGACGACCCCAAGGCGGAAAAAACCAGCAAAAGCGACAGCAATATACGATCTATCAATGGCAGACCAGTTAACAACATCAACAACAACATGGAATCAAAAGCAAGGGAAAAATCCAAGTCCTTCTCGTTGTTTAGTTTCACAAGAAGGCCGAAAGGACGAGTGGACGTTGAACACAAAGAGAAGCATAAGAAGAAAAGGATGAGATTCGACGTGAGTCATTTGTTGAAAAGATACGTAAGGATGGTACGGCCTTTGCTGTTCTTCAGAAGGAAGAGAGATAAGCTCCATGTCCATAGGCAAGCTTATTCGTTTTCAGGTAATTTAGGCAGCTTGAGAAACAAAAAGGAAGATGAGCTAATGAGAGGAAGGAGAGGACAGTACTATTCGTCGGCTCCGGCGTCGATGAGGACATCGCCTACAAACAGTGGTCTCCTTGTTGCAACCACAGGGTTTCCTTCTTCAACCAGTGATAGCACCATGGAAGAGTTGCAGGCTGCAATTCAAGCTGCCATTGCTCATTGCAAGAACTCCATTAGAGGGGAAGATAAACTTAAATGCTAGGCACATAATTTTGGTTATCTTTCTTTCTTTTAGTTTTTACTTCATAGTTATGTGAATAAAAAGTAACCTATAAGTATGAGATTAGTTTAGGGTATTGCTTTAATAAATCTCTACATATTAGAATCAAAACTAAACTGATTTTCTTTTTCATTGCTCTTTCGATTTTTAAAGATTCATCCTGATTAATCCCGACCGATTTTGAGACTTACTTAAGCAAAACTAAGCTGATTACCATTTTAACTAACCTCGATCGATTGAAACTGGTTGTCTTTCTTGCCCTTTACTGTGCATATTATAAAAAACATGTTTGGTGACGATAATGGAAATGATTTGAGGTTTGGCCTGATTCATTAGTTTCATTTATAACTTAATAATGGAAGTTGTTTAGCAGATAGTATTTCAAATTATATGAATTGAAACCCAGGTAATGTGATTTGTATGTACCAACTAAATCATATAGTATATATTTTTAACCCCAAACCCCACATTGATTAACACATCATCAGCAAGCTACCATTTGTTTATCTTCTGAAAATTTTCGTTCTTTTAGCATTTTCCCATGAATCAAACAGTGTCTGTAAAGCCCCATAAGAAAAAGGCAAAGTTAGTATCTGAAGCAAAGGAGAGGTGGGGGAAAGAAGCTAAAAAGAAAGCAGTGACTTTTTAATCAAAAACCATCTTTGGGGTCCAAAATTTGATGGCTTAATTAAGCTCGTCCCTTTAAAACTTTTTTATGGTTTATTATAATTATTTCAAAATTAATCTGTCTATTACTTTATTTGATTCCGTTCTTGATTGTTGATCGTGCCAAAAAAATAACTGGTACCATTGTGATTTTAGATTGAATTGTGGGTGGGACTCACATGAGTTGATATCTTACCAAGTATCACAATGTTGGAGCTTAATATCAAAGAAATGATTCATTTCAATGCCATGAAAAAATGGTGCAAATCGTCTACTCCTTTTCCGTGCCCTCATTTATGCCTCCACTTTAAATTAGAGGGTTTAGGGTTTTGATTAGGGTTTAGAGAATTAGGGATAGAGTGTATTTTTTGGGTTTAGGGTTTAGGATATAGAAAATAAGGGTTATAATTTAAAATTTAATTTTTTAATAAATTTTTAAAGAAAGCCTAAAAGGAAGCACATAAAAGAGACAGAAAATTTTTTGTTCTGAAAAATGGTAGCAACCATCGACTAACTTCTCCCTTTTTTCTCTTTTGTGGGGACTTTTTTTATTTAAAAAATATCATATTTTTCGGGGTCATCTTTAATTTTTATCATAATATCCATCGATCACTCAAATATATTCTCGAGTCAAAAATATTGTCGAGGTTAAAATTTAATATTATTTATTAAAAATATTTAAATTTGCAAAAATCAACGATATATAATTTATTAAAAAAATAATTCTATTATTATCTCAATTTAATGTTTTTAATATCTTTAGAAGCCATGATCCCATTAATCTATTAATCATTTTATATTAAGTCTATTTTGATAATTTGAATCACATGTTATTAAATCGCCGTATAATACTTATATATCTTTAATATTATTTCTATACATATATATAATGATATCACGTCATTTTTTTTTATAAAATCTACTTTTATTTCTACTTAGAGGAAAATTTTAAATCCGAGACTTAAGACGAAGAGATGGAACACAACCGGTCATCAATTCTTACTAAAGCTTTTAAACTTTAGAAATAATATCCGAGGAGAGATAAAATTCAATGAACGTGAAACCAGTAAAAGCAAGAAACTGGTACACTTTCCCCGTCAAATTTATAAGGGAAGGGAAAGAGACATTGAGATTTAGCTTCATATATAATATGATCTGTCTATTTCTTTTGGACCAGCATCATATCTTTACAAATCTCAACAAGAAAAAAAAAAGTCTGAGAAAATTTCGTGGAAATATTTTCCATGGAACCAAACAAATTCTGGAAGAAATTATCGTTAAATTTTACTGGTAACAATATTTTGTCGTTGTAGTTTTTTTTAACATGTACCCTATATGAAGTTAAATCAAGCAAAATGACATATAAACATATGATTATATTCGATAATTATTTAAATAATTCATTAATTATTGATATTTTATATGTACTAATATTAACTTTCTGGTCATAGTCCTTGCTAGGCAGCTGAGCCATGCTGGTTCAGAGTACATTGGACCGTAGCACCTCTGAAGCATAGGTCTTGGGCTTCAGCCTATTGATCCATGCACTGCCCCTCGTCTTAGGCTTCCTCACTGGTCGCTCTACAACTAGAAAACATTGCTATTTGCTACAATTAGAATATCAGCAATTTTAAAACAATAAATTGTTTCAAAAAAATTACGATAATAAATGAAATATAAAATAAAACAATATCGAATATACTTGTATGGCTCGTAGGCGTCAATGCACGTGCACTTGTATCGACTTACATAGGTAGGTAGGACGGAGAGGAGAGGGCAGGTGGAGTCGAGTGGAGCCGGGCCTTTTTCCCCTCAATTTTTTTAAAATTCTTAAAAAATAATATAAATATTAATTAAAAATATAATTATTATTTTAATATATTCTATTCAGATGCGAATATTATTCTTGAAAAAAATGAGGTTGACAGATTTTTATTTAACGATTTAAGGTAATTGAGTGATGATTTGTATTATTACGGGACCATTATCCTCTTCCTATGTCTAATAGGATCTGCAGCGTCACTGTATATATATATATATATCTCAAGACCTTCCTTTTTCTTTTCGATGTGAGATTAATGTTTCTTGTCTCTTTTCAGACATAGCATTCTCACCCACTTAATCTCGTGACGCCCTCGTCACGAATCGAACTTCCGCTCTCGTGATTGGCCTCTTGTCACGGTTGTTCACCCTGCCTACCTCTCCTATGGAGGCTCGGCGTAAAATTAGACAATTAAAGGATTACTTTAATATCACTTGTCACGGGACCTACAGCTCTACCGTATATATATCCTAAGACCTATCTTTTCTTTTTCGATGTAAAACTAATACTCTTTGCCTTTTTCTTACGTCGTAACATGATTTACCTTATTAAAGTTAATTGAGAATAACAATTTTCGTTCTCATTTTATTCCATTATCGATCACTGCCAAGAGTCCATTCAAACCAAAGGCATGGATTATTAATTACTCCATACAATTATAGTTAATTAATTACTTATGAATTAAAATGAATGGTTTGCCAGCTACAGCCAACCATTTAAATCACACTGCTTGCTTGTACAGTGTCTCGATTCTCTGCCAATCGGGCAAAAGATTTTTATTACCAATTTTATGTCGGCGGTTTTGTTTGGATCTAATTGTGATGATTAAGAGAATATAGTTTTGAGTTTTATAAATTTAGTATTATTTAAGTAAATTTTGAGTTCAAAAATTTATATGCATAAAAATTTTATTAAAAGATTTATCATACACTATAATTAGATGTATAATAAAAATTAATTTAAAAAAAAAATGAGCGAGTCAACATTATTACTTGATTAGTTAATTGAATGAATTAATTTATAATTTTTTTTAATAGTCTAATAATGATATAACATAATATCTATTAATATATTTTTAATTATTTGATAATATATTTTATAATCAAGGTAATTAAATTAGAATTTTTAAATAATATAATTTAATTTTTATTAAAATTATTTATTGGGTTGAATAAATTTATAAATTTTAAAAGTAATGTATAAATTCAAGTATATAAATACAAAATTTGACCATTTATTTATGTCAATGTTATACAGTCTGTCACTCTGTCTTCATAAAACGTTTTGCAATAATAAGAAAATTATAGGCCTAATAGCATGTTTGGCCCTCAATATATTTATACATTTTATTTTTTTTTATCTTTTAATTGCTGGTTTTTTATTTATTTTTAATTAGATTAACAAACCGACAAGAAAATAGATGTGAAAAAAAAAACATCATAAATTGATGTCAACTCAAGCATGGCGGAGTTAGTAAATTTTTTTAGGAGTGTCATTTTTTTAAACGATATTTAAAAAAATTAATTATTTATAAAGGGATGTTAAACTATTTATATAAGGGTATCAATTATATATATTTTTTATTTTTTATATACAGATTATATAAAAAATATTTTTTAAAAAATTTTGGGTGTCAACAGATATGGGTGTTTAAAAATATCTGATCCATTCGATCCGATCCAATTACCCATTAATTCGATCCGAAAATATAGATATTCGATTCGATTTTTATTTTTGGATCAGATATCCGATCCGATTCTAAGTTTTTCGGATCGGATATGGATCATAATATTTCAAGTTTCGGATTATCCGAAAATCCGAAAATCAAAAAATTCAAATTTTTCTTAATATTAATCTTGTTATATTTAACAATTTAATACTTGTTATTTTTAATAATTTTAAAACTTGAAACTTTTATAATGTAATTCTTGTTGTATTTAGTAATTTATTGTTTATTATGTTCGAAATTCCAAATTTTTTATAAATACAACCTTTAAATTTAAAAAATTAGTTTAATCAAATTATTTTTTTGGATAATTGGATATCCGAATATCCGATATCCGAATATGTGAATATTCGCTTTTTTTTGGATCGAATACGGATCACTATATCATCGATCCGAAAACCCAAATATCCGAAAAATCAGATCGAATTCGATCCGATATCCGACAATAAACACTCCTATCAACAGATATCTCATTTGTGGGTGTGGCTCCGCCTATGAACTCAAGTCAACAGGTTTGTTACTTTTTCTTTCATTTGGTTTAATTTGATAAAAAAAAATAGAAATTCATGAGCCAAAAGAGGAAAAATATTTAAGGACTAAAATGAATTTTTGGCAAGTCCGAGGGCAAAACATTTATATTAGACAAAGATGTTGTAAGAATAGCAAAACTTTATTAATTAAAAGAAGTGGTAGGTGACGGTGATTCTTGTTTTGCAAAAAAAAATGAAAAAAGCGACCAAAGCTTAAAATATAATTTGGAATGGAAAATGGGCCTTAGCTCGATCGTTGAATCTCCTGCTGACACATCATCTTCTCTTTTCTCTCTCGAGTCTCGACATTTCCGAGGTAAATACCAAGACAAGCTCTCTCTTCCTCTTCTCTTCTCTTCTCTTCTCACTGTGTTCCTTCAGTCTCTCTTCTGTTCAACCCATCAATTTCCCCAGGTCTGTTTCATGTTCTTTTGAATTTTTGGTTTCTCTTGAGAGAAAAAGAGATTTTTTTTTTTGTAAGTTTGGGTTTTATTGATGTTGTGCTGTCGTTTCTTTCTGGGTACATTCTAATAGTCAAAGAAACGAATATGCTTTAATGCCATCAACTGTCCTCCTTGATATTTTTTTTTATTTATTTTGCTTGGTTCGATCAAGTCTTTTTTTTCAGTGACGTTGAAATTACAACTGAGAAACACACTACCAAAAAAGAAAAAGAGAAAACTCGAGTTTCTCAGTTTTTTTCTTCTTGATTCATGCTTTTTCTTGTTTGTTTCTCTATTTTTTGAGTTACTGGGCGTTGAAGTATTCCCAAATCGATACGTTTTGTCTGTGTATTGCCTTGTTCATTAATTGGGAGGTTTTGTCTCTTTCTATCTGGTGCATTATTGTTTTTTCATCTGAAAAAGCATTTCTTTTCTCTTTTTTATTGATCGGGGTCTTTAAATTATGTGTTGATTTTGATGTTTTACAATCTGGGTAGTTGCAGAATTCAAAGCTCTGGACTTTTCGAGTTGAGATTTCCCGTTGATCGTGCTTGTCGAAAGGCAATCCATTGGGATTCTGAATTATGGTTGGATTATCAAGTGTTTGAGATCTGAATAGTGTTAGAAACTCAAAGGGAGGAGGATGTACGCGGTGGGGCGGCTAGGTAGCTATATTTCTCGTGGTGTTTATACAGTGTCTGGTCCCTTTCATCCTTTTGGGGGTGCAGTAGATATAATTGTGGTGGAACAACCAGATGGGAGCTTCAAATCATCGCCTTGGTATGTTCGGTTTGGTAAATTTCAAGGGGTTTTAAAGACGAGGGAAAAAGTGGTTAGCATCTCCGTTAATGGCGTCGAAGCGGAATTCCACATGTTTCTTGATCATAAAGGGGAAGCTTACTTTCTGAGAGAGGTAGATGGTGAAGAAGGGGAATCTGATGGTGGCCCTTTTCCTTCTGGATACGAAACAGATGACCCTATGTCTGCTGATAGGATGCCAATGAAGTCCAAAAGTTACAACTATGTTGCTGATAAGTCTAACTCTGTGGGTGAGGTTGATGTGAGCAATGGGAAGATTTTGGCTAGGACTACTTCGCGGAGGTCACGGATATTTGGATTTTTTGGACGGAGGGCGACCACAAAGGAGGATGGTTACCAAGCTGGTGTTGATGGTGCTGATGTAGTAAGGTTAGATTCATTAGAGCGTGCTGAGATTGCTGCTGACCTGTTGGAGGTGAAGTGGTCTACCAATCTTACCTCTAATAGATCAAAAATTAATGCATCTGGATTATCTTCTGTGAATGATTCATTGGATACTAAAGGTTCTGAAGAGCATACACCGATTAACTTTGAAGAAAGTCGGTTTCTTTCTGCAGATGAGAAGAAAAATAACGATGCAGAAAATCAATTTAACTCTTCTGTACATGATAAGGAGGAAAATTGCATTGGTAGCCAGACATTACTAGAGGAAACTGAATGCTGCAATGGGAGAAAGGTCAGTTCTCATTCTGGCCTTGAGAACGTAGAGTATTCTGTTGAGGAAGCTAGCATACAAGCGCCCTGTGTAAGTGATGAGCAACAAATTGTTGAAGCCTCATCATTAGGTGAAGGTTTTACAGAAGATAAATGCAAAGTAATAGCCAATTTTTCCGGAAGTATTGATAATCTTTGTCTTGGAAATTCGGATCACAATGATAATGTGATGGGTTCTGTCTCAGGGATGAGTGGTCCTAATCTGCAAAGTCAATTTAACCTTCAAGCATCGACAGACAAACAGTTTGATGAACTGGTCTGCCCCGAAAGTGATGTTGTTTTACCAGTCGGGGAGAATTCCAATAAGGAAGTTGTTCCAGAAAGTCTTCAATCTTTTGTTTACTCCAAAATGTCAGAGTCCTCAGTAATAACATCGAGTGGTTCAGGCGAACGAACTCTTCAAACACTGAGCCTTTCTAATGTAGGAAATGGGAAAATACATGTTCATGCCGAAATGTTGGTTACAACGACTGAGCTAGTGCCAAAGGTGAACTCTCATCCAAAATGTTTCTTATAGTTGCACGAGACATCTTAAACAAAATATGATTAAGAACATGTTGCACCTTATTTACATAATATGAACCTATTTTTTATTTGAAAAGTAATCTGTTTATAATTAATAAAGAATCTTACCGAACTGATGGAATATATGGTTTAAATCAGGTTACAGTTCTTAAGCGAAAAGAGGGCATGGAGTTGGATTCTGAAAGGGTATTAACAGTCTCAGAATCCTGCTCTCAAATGGTTACTGCTGACCCTGTAATTGGTTTGGAAGAAATGAAGTCAAGCAGTTTTCATGCTACTTCCACCATCAGTGATTCGTCGGCTCAAGCTGAAGATGAAAATTATACCAAGAATGTTCTCCAATATTCTTTGGACTCCGTTGATGATTGTCAAAACATTTATTATGATCATGACCCAAAGAAAAGTATTCCACCTTCAAGGAGTTCTGATGATGAACAATTCCTTTTCAGTGACCTTGATGAATTGGAACCTTGTGACCCAGATTCTGTAAATAAAGATCTTCATCCTTCAACTTGTACAGAAAATGAAGGAAATGACTTTTGTAATTCCAATAATGAGTCATATTTAAATCCTGATAATTTTGTTCAGGAGAATTCATCCAGTGATCTGGAATACTCTGTAGGAAAGTCAAGGAGCAATCCTATTAGTATTTCTAGAAATTATAGAGTATCTGGTGAGAATGATGGGTTGCAGGTGGAATCACTTCCTAATATGTGGTCTCCTGATGCCAACTTTGATGCAAACTACCGTCGTCCTGTCAGCCATTCTCTGGATTCAAATTCTGAAACCATGAAGTGGACACCGACCAGGAAAGATGATTTGAGCCATATAAGGTCAGATGCAGATGAGGAACAACCATTAGAACATGAAAGGTCTAGTAGTGAGGAGAGGGAAACTTCAGTGAAGCCGAAAAATACTCTTAATAATCCTGCTGTCGGTAAGAGAACGCCATTATATTTTTGTTCTCTGCTCTTTGATGAATAAGAGAATGTGGGTGCGATGTATTACTTTCTTGACTTTACTCTTTACACTGCTTTTTTACCTTTTAGGGAATACTTTAAATTCAAATTTTATCTTGGACTCTTGGTCCCAAAAGGAAAGTAGCAAAATAATTTGGAAATTAATTCTTTTTATGTGATGAATAAACCCATAAACTCATGCTAAAGCACAACATGCCGTGCCTACCATTTGTTATGATTTTTAATTGAACATAAAAGAAATGTTCTGTTGTTTCGCTGCAGCTACTCTAGGCTATAAGTTGTTGAAAGTGATATGCATTGTGCTTTCTGCAGAGATATCTCTTTGCAAACACTTACTATTTGAAGGGATGGGGGCTGAAGCTGCTTGTCAAGTATTTGATGCTGAAAAACTGGATAGCAAAACGTTTAGCTCTTTAGGTCCTGCTGTTGTGAAGAATGATAGGCTTGTTGTTCGAATTGGTGGTCGTTACTTTCCATGGGATGAAGCAGCCCCCATTATTTTAGGGATGGTTACATTTGGAAGTGAAGAAATATTTGAACTCAAAGGCACGATACCTGTTGATAGAGTGGAGAAATCCATTGAAGGGGATCCATCAAAAGACGTATCCCGTGGTGGTAGCTGGAGGCTCTGGCCATTTTCTTTGAAAAGATCAAGATCTAGGAACGCTGTACAACCGGATCCAGCTGATACCAGAGGTTTGGATACTGAGAATGCTGCAGACGTTACTGTTGCCTGTGATGATGATAAAAATATTCTTAAACCCAATCAGGTGAAGAAGATGATCAGGTCAATCACTCCTACATCTGAACAGCTGGCTTCATTAAACATAAAGGACGGAATGAATCATATAACCTTCACATTTTCGACCCCTATGCTAGGGAAGCAACAGGTCCTTTTTATTGAATCCTGACTTGAAGTTACTTATTCTTTCTGAAATCTTATTTAGTGTTTTGTTGATGAGATCATTTCTGATTTATCACTTGTTTCTTGATGTGCTCACTCAAAAGCATGTATTAAACAGGTTGATGCAAGAATCTATTTGTGGAAATGGAACACACGTGTAGTAATATCAGACGTTGATGGGACAATTACAAAGTAAGGATGTTTCTAAGATTTCTTCATGCAGAAGACCCTATTATGCTACTTCATGTTTTAGATTGAGTTCTGGCTAATGTTTTCATGTCTATGTTATTAAGTTCTTTTTCTGCTATTAAAGATAATTCAATATTTGGTTCATATTCCCCGTTGCTGATTTATTGGCTTTTTATTTGTTCGTATAATGAGTTGTGGCCTTTTGAGGTGTTTCTCAACCAAGGGGGTAAAGCTTTGCCACTGTTGATTTACTGGCTCTTCATTTCTTCTTACATGCTTCTTTAACATTAACTTTTGGTTAACTTGAGTAATATTTTGATTGGGGGTGCTAACTGAGTTGAGCAACTTGCGAGTAGTTCGAGCTCAACTCGGTCAAAACTAGATCAACACTCAAATCTAGTTGATTCCACTCGAGACCTTAATGAGTCGAGTCGAGTCGAGAAAGTCCCCACTCGACTCAATAAGTTCATGAGTTGCTTGTTAATTATTTTTGTAATATAACTAGTTTGGAGTATTTGTGGATTGTTACTTTGGAGTTTATATTTTTGGAATTGCATCACACACTATTTTTATCATTTTTTTTGTTAAATTTGTTAATTTATATAAAAAAAACAAGGTTAAATTCTGGTGAGCTTAACGAGCAATGAGGGTCGAAGTCGAGCAATGATTTTTTTAACAAGCACAAGTCAAGCAAAATTTTATCAAGCTTATCAAGTATCAAGTCGAGTTGAGCACGAGTTAAACATTTTTTGAGTTGAGTCGAGCACTCTTTAACTCGTGATCGGCTTGTTCGATAAGCTCCCTCAATTTTGATTGATCATCAAATATTAATCTTGGGCTCAAACTCATGTCTGACTTACATTACCTTGAATTTCTTTACAGTGGTTTCTTTTATAATCTTTTCTTAAGTTATTAATTGCAGCAGGTAAGGATCTTCTTGTTTATTTATGTGTTCCCTAATTTTATGTTGTTACAGATCTGATGTTCTTGGCCAGTTCATGCCTTTGGTCGGGATCGATTGGTCACAAACAGGTGTTGCACATTTGTTTTCAGCTATAAAGGTTCGTTGTTTTCATCTTCCACTATAATTTCTTAGTTCATGATATCTTATTTCTTCTTGCAAATAAAAACCTTGGGTTTATGAACCATGTACAGTCTTAGTGAAGGTCCTTGCATAAGTGCGACCATTGTTTTATTTCAAATTGTAGAAGGAAAAACGTTTTTATATTTTAGATGGATTCTAATGCATGAATTTGAATATCACTGTTAATATCGTCAATGGATTGAAATTACTCTTCTATATTGCAGGAAAATGGTTATCAATTGCTTTTTCTTAGTGCACGTGCAATATCCCAGGCATATATCACTAGACAATTTTTGATCAATCTTAAGCAGGTAAACTAAGCTAATTTGATTCTTTTGTTAAATCAAAGTCAAACTGTAAAATGCGAATAAAAATACTTCAAAATTTCTTCTTTCCATTTTCCTTATTCTTTGTTTGACTTACCACCATTGCTCATAAAAAGGAGAATCACTTTCACAAAAAAATCTTTGTATCGTAGGATGGCAAGGCTTTACCAGATGGGCCAATTGTAATTTCCCCTGATGGGCTTTTTCCATCCCTATATCGAGAAGGTAACCTTTTTTTTTTCATTTCAGAGACCTATATAACAGTTTTCTAGGGTTGCTTTCTTGTGGCAATATGGGTGACTGTTTGTGCTTAGTTTTCTATTTCAATCCTACCGTTTTTAATTTACTTTTGTCTTATTTATCCTTTTGGATTTATTGCATAGATTCTCATGTGGACATTAGTTGTGTTCTTCTATATCGTGGCATATGAGTATCTAAATTGCCAACCCTGTGCAGAATTAAGGCAAATGGCCTCTTTCTTTTTCATTCATTCAAGTTCTATTGCATCCCAAGACGACGTGGTGCATTATCTTAATTCTATGTCAACCCCTAGATGGATTTACGACATTTATGCAATAACTAAGATGAGAAGCTGTAGCTGTACCTCCAGACATAGATACACGAGATCTGCAATTACAACCTTAAAAAATCAAAGTTTAGTTGTTATGACACGTTGAGATGCAATAAGTTTTAAACGAAATATTGTTATATTTTCTTTTGCTTCTGTTACGTATTATGTAGGAAATTGAAAGATTCCTAGGTACTACCTCTTTGAAATCCAAATTGAAGTAGCTTTCAGATTCTTAGTTAATATGTTCTCATTCTGATTTTTGCAGAAAACTTTATAATTTTTAAAAGGATTCAATTGAAAATTTTTCATTTATGGAGGTGGCCAGAGTGCAATATTTACCATTATCTAAACTGAAAACTTTATATTTCAAATGGACTGATAAAAAATTACCCTTTTCGGGGGGGGGGGGGGGGGGCAAGGCCACTGCCATCCCCCTCTGGTTTCATCCCTCAAACCACATTATTGACTAAAACATCTTTATCTGTTTCTCAGTTATTAGAAGAGCTCCTCATGAGTTTAAGATCGCGTGCTTAGAGGTTAGTTCTCTGATCTAACATCCATCTTAACTTCTGATATGGTATTTGTGCTGTTAGATTAATTAATTAGTTTTTGCATCTTCTTGTGTGTCAAATCTGTTGAATGAGTTACATGCAAGCCTCATAGGAATTTAAATCATTTTGAGTGATGTAGATTGCACTTCTTAACAAAATGAGATTTTAAGTTGAGTTATAAGCAAACTTATATTATCCGAACTCTTGAATTAGTCTTTTGCTCGAAACACATCATGTCTGTAATTTGAGTCTGTCTTTAATATTATGGATCGAGAGTCTTATGGTTAAAATTCTTTGTGGCTTTATAGATACTATGCATTATGGTAAGAGAGATTTAAAAGCTTTCCAATGTACATAGATAGATGATAAAGATCAGTGTGTCTAAAAATTGGAACATTTTAATTTTTCTTAGTGTGTGTGTATATATATATGTATGTATCTTTTGATTTGCAGGAGATAAAGGCGTTGTTTCCATCTGATTGCAATCCATTCTATGCTGGTTTTGGGAATAGAGACACAGACGAAATCAGCTATGTTAAGGTTGGAATCTCGAGAGGGAAAATCTTCATTATAAACCCAAAGGTAATTCAAGGCTTTCATACTTAAAGAAAGGCGACCAAATACTTCTAATGTCACTGCACCGGACATTCTCTTCTAACGGTTTCATGTTTGTAGGGTGAGGTTGCTGTGAACCGTCGTGTTGACACAAAATCTTATAGTTCTCTTCATGCTCTTGTTCATGGCATGTTTCCACCTACGACTTCATCCGAGCAGGTTTTGTTACCTTTCCTTTACCATTTATATATAACAAACAATGACTGGAGTTCATTTCCAAAGCCAAAAACTGACTTCAAACATTCTTCTAGATTTTCTATACTTTGGTTAGGTGACGACTATTGATCGAGGTCTCACCTTCTGATAATATATTAAGTCTAAATTTGCTAGTTCTATTCATTTTTTTCTCGGTCGTCCTTTCTTTTATCGCTCAAGTTCTTTTTTCCTATTGGTTTCAGGAAGATTTTAATTCATGGAATTTCTGGAAACTGCCACCTCCTGTCATTGACATATGAAGTTTTCAGCTAGAATATACTGTGTTAGCATTCAGATATCGAGATAAATGGACGATGTATTCGATCGTTCTGGAGCTATCCAGGTATATTTAGATTGGATGCTTATAACAAGATTACACCAGCATATGCAATCATGGATGCTTGAATTAACTTCTTCCATGCTCTTGAAAGTGCAGAACTGGCCAACATTCAGTTGTCCAAAGTACTTTATATGAAATTTGCATGGAATCTCAGGTTTTATATTGGCTTCACTGTTGTTGGATTTGTATAGTGAATCCTTGTGACTCTACATAAAGTTGAAACATGTAAACATTCATGGGAGAAAAAGGATAGTTTTAATTTTTGTTTTTATATATTTATTGACGATAAAAAACCGGTCTTTATTAGTTCGCCGGCGATTGATTGTAATCCGATCAACCGATTTTCTGAAGTACATACATCAGAAATCTACTAAATGATACTACATTTTACAGATGAATGAATCTATTCGATTAAATTTTGCATGTACAATCGAAAGGAACTCGGATTATTAACATTGCTCGAGTGGAAGAATGTATCAACAAGGTTTGAACATAACATTATCTTTTTGGACAAACTAATGACATCATTAAAGTAGAGGGATTAGTTATACCAAACTAAACAGTAGAGACTAAATCTCAAATTTGAACATAATAGAGGGACTAAAACTGGAGTTTAACCAAAGTTTAGATACAATTGCTATTTGTTAATACCCCTAGAAGCATAGAAAATTATGGCTAAAGCAAAGGGCATAGAAAAGCAAAAGATTTTTTATATTTTGTTTTTTTAATTTTTATCTGTTTTTATAGTATGTTTTTATCTTATAACACGATTTTTTTTTATTATTGTGAGTTACGTTTTTTTTATGACATTTTTTAAATTTATTTTTATAATAGATTTGTATTTATGGATAGTTTTTTAAGATACTTAACTTTGATTTTCGATTATTGATGGTCTTTTAATAATTTAATCCTATTTTAATTAGTTTGTCAATATAATTAAATTTATTTTATAAAATAATTAACAGAATTATTGATTTCGTTACCGTTACATCTTCAATTTTTAAGCATGTAAGTAGATAGTTTTACAATTTTTTTATACTATATTTTTATCTCATTCAGAATATTTTATTTTATTTTTTAATAAATTCAACCGACATATTAAAAAAATAATGCTAAACAAATGATGCTAAAAAAGTCAAATTAAACAAAACTTTCTATACACTGATTGTTGTTGAATGGGGAATCATAAATTCGAAAATATAAACTATAAAATAGGCATAGATTATATTAAAAAGAATATCAAATAAATAATATTAAATAAAATTTAAATATAACTTACTCATCCATTATTTAAAATATCCCAATAAACTTCCTATACCTTAAACAACTTTATTTTATACACATTCTTCAATCTTAGACATTAAAAAAAGTCGTCCCATACATTAACCAAAAATCGTCACATAATATAAAATATTAATCCCTAAATATTAATGATAAAAAAATAGTCCCCAAATATTAGTAAAATATAAAATATTAAATAAAAAATAAAAAAATCCTAAATACGTATTATTATTTTGAAAAACTAAAATAATATTAGATTTTAAATATTAAAATTTAAAGTTTAAATGTTTAAAAAATAATCTCTAAATCTTATAACCTAACATTAAATACTAAAATTTTTAAATTCTAAATACGAAATACTCAAATCTTAATCATATTTTTTTACTAAACATAGGTCTTAAACACTAATTATTAAAACATAAATCCTAAAATTCAAATAAAAAGATATCAAAACTTTAGAATTCTAAAATCTAAATTTTAAGTGATATTTTTTAAAAAATATAAATCTTAAAAATCAAATATTAAGCTTTGTATACTAAAATTTAAACTCTAAATACATATTAAATACTGAAATTAATGAGGTCGGTCCAAGTGATAAGCAATTTGATATCATTTAATTAAATTTTAAATTTTATGTACATAGAAAATTCTCGTTAATAGACAACTCCTCTCACTATGAAGATATTTTCGTAATTAATATTATAATTATGAATCGATACAAAATTAATTAACTAAAAAAAAAGCAACCCATAATCAAAATCAAATCATTTTTCACCTAAACTTCAGTAAATTGCAAACCATTAAGCATATCATATAATATAAATTTTGTTCACAGCAACCCTTATTCATCAAATCCCTCAAGGCAGGCTTATATATTACATAGTATTAGAAAGGGAATTAAAAACAGTCACCACCTGTTTCCCATACCATAACACTAATAACCTTTCACTAGGCATGAAGGATTCTGATACCCAAATATTTGTCTGCAAAATCAACAAAGTTGGTGATCTCATTTTCATGAATAAAGCCACTACCATCGGCGTCGGCATACCGTATGCCACGCCAGCTCTTCCATCGGCAGAATCGTCCTCCGGTCTCGTAAATGGCGTTTCGGAGTTCTTCCATGCTGATATGGCCATCTTTGTCGGCAGCGAACTTCTTTAACCACTGCTTGAACTGGTTCATGGTCATAGTAGGCGTTCCATCCATGGGGATGGTCTTTTTGTTCATGGCCATATCCTTGGTGACCAGTACCACCATACTGTAACTTATTGAACTATATATATATATAATTCAAGAAAACTGTTGTATTTT
This sequence comes from Abelmoschus esculentus, assembly GCA_035048815.1. Classification (NCBI taxonomy): domain Eukaryota; kingdom Viridiplantae; phylum Streptophyta; class Magnoliopsida; order Malvales; family Malvaceae; genus Abelmoschus; species Abelmoschus esculentus. Next base: position 3,787,250 of record JAUCBN010000032.1, read on the forward strand.
CAGAGCTAACAGAAGGTGACAATGTCCTTCAGAGTTCAACCATTTATGTTATCTCATGAATCACTCACAGTAGGAATATTGGGATTGGAATTTTGAATTAAAATATATTAAAAATATTATCCTTTAAAACATATAAAATAGAAAAAGAAATTCGATTGTGTCGTATAATTTACTCCTTCAATCAACTAAAATTAAATTTTCCACTTTCTCACCGAGGGAAAAATTTCAAAGTTTGGGTCAATTTAAGAAATAAAAAGCTTCAAACACAATATTTATTCCTGGGTACAAATTGTCTACCTTTTTTATGCCTCTATTTTAAATTAGAAAGTTAGGTTTAGGGTTTAAGGTTAGGGGTTATAGTTAGGGTTTAGGGAATTAGGGATAGAGTGTATTTTTAGGGTATAAGGTTTAAAGTTTATAATATAGAAAATAAGGGTTATGGTTTAAAATTTAATTTTTTAAAAATTTTTAATAGGAGGCGTGGAAGGAGGCATGATAAAGAGATAGAAGATTTTTACCATTATTACTGGTGTGAAAACATTTAACAGGCAAAGTGATCAAGATGAGCGAAATTCAAAAGTTTAGGAATAAAATTGAATACTTAAAAATTAGATGATCACAATAGATATGTGCTAAAAGTTGAGCAGCTAAACATGTAATTTACCTTTTGGCTTTTTATTATTGAGCTAACTACTAAAATAATCACTTGTATTTCAGTTCGGTATAGAGTTGGTCTCCGAGTTTTAAAACAATCAATAAAGTCATTTACATTTTTAGAGTGTCTATCTTTGGTCACTCAACCACTTATTGTGGTTAAGCATTGATGGTTGAATGATCTGGTAGTAGAAAAAAGGACAAATTACTACATTAACAACTTACATTTATCCCATATACATTTTTTATCTTTAATTTTAAAAATTAAACATTACAGTCAGTAGTAAATAAATATTTTTAATTTTACCCTTAAATTTTTAAAAATTTATTTTTAAACCTTTAACTTTACTATTTTCAATGATAAATACACAAAACCTTAAAGGTATATTTAAATAATATTAAATTATTTTATCGCCCGATCATAACATATTAAAATTTATATTCAATTAATCCTGTAATATATATATTGGGCGAAGTTTGGGTGAGTGTTGAATGGAATATATTTAGATTCATATAAATCTGTAAAATCCGGAAAACCGAATCCAACGGCGCCTGTTGCAGGATGCCTCTTATCACAACTGCGTAATGAATATGTGCCTATTGCTAAAAAAACGAAAAGGGTAAATTACTTATTTCGTCACTGACTTTTCTTTTCATTAATATTTTGATTATTAAAGTTTAAAATTTTTAATTTAATCATTAAATTCTAAATTTTTCATGTTTCGATCACTTTAGTGTTAATAATTAACGGTTTTTTATAAATGGACATTTTAAAAAATATATGTTATGAAATGACACCAATTCTTTTAACAAAAAAATGATTTTAATTTCTCTTTGATTTTCCAACAATGATTTTTTTTTCCAAATATTCTAAATTTAACTTTTTTATTTTTAATATCATTTAAATTTAATAATTAATTAAATTGTATTAAAAATAATTATATAAATAATAAATTAATATATATCTTTAAAATATGATTAGTAATGTCACATTAAAAAATAATTTGTATAATTTAATTAATATTAGTAGATACACAATATAGATATAAATAAACTGTTCATATAAGTATTGGATATAATCATGACCTTATATATTATTTTATTAATTTAAATAATCAAATAATTATCAAGTAGTTATCAATTATTAACAAATATAATCAATAATCCATTATTAATTATTTATTATTCTAATTACTACACAAGATATGTTTATTTATTATCAATAATCCAATATTCATTGCAGGAGGTAAAAGCTATTCTCAACTCATCTGAAAATAAGGAGCAAAACTTGTTTTGACTCGACTAAAAAAATAATTTAATTCAATTAAGTTATTTAAATTGGAATCTACTCGTAATATAACATGAAAAATAATTATAAATAATTTTTTATTGAAATTCGAAAATCCTAATTTAAAATAAAGTTTGAGTTACAAAATGTAATATGTCAAATTGAATAATTAAAATTTTTAATTTAACTCGATCGAATGTTCACCCGATAAAAAAGACATTGTTGAATGAAAACTCAGTAGTTGTGACCATGACATGCATCTCTACTTTTGAATGAGTTATGGAAATTAATTTAGTCCAGGTTTGAAATGCCTTAATTTAAACTGTGAACCATTTTTGTTGATAAACCTTAAAAATTCACAACTCTATTTCTTCAATATCAAGGAAGACTTACAGGAAATCAAAACATTTATTATAAAAATAAGGTAAAATACATAAATGGCCATTAAATTATACCAAAAATTTCAAAATAGTTCCTAAACTTTTAAATGTTATATAATAAACATTATACTTTAGTTTTATTATAATATAATTATCAAATCGTTAACTAACATTAAATAGGTACTAACTTTTTTATAATAAAAGATGATACTATAAACTTTAGTTGTTTTTTTCAAAAGTTAGGAAAAATTATTTAAAAACTTTAGATTTTGATTTTCATACTACAACTAGGTATTTAACGTAATTAACTACTCAATTATCATTTTATAACAAAAATTAAAGTATAATATTTATTATATAATTTTTAAAAATTTAGAAATTATTTTAAAATTTTTAGTACACTCTAAAAAATACTTAGCAATAGCATCTAAATACTTAATGGTACCCACTGAACTCTTATAATTTTGTACCTTTATATTTTTAATATAATTTCTTGATAATTTGCATCCTTATATAAAATTTTAGGTTCGTCCCTGATTTTCTGATAAAATTTTGTCCTAAACTTTTTTATATTTTTATGCTTCCGAAACTATGGATATCTGACAAAAGAACCCTATTCTAAAATTTAATTTTTAATTTTATTTCTAATAAAATACTTATGCAAATCAATGGAATACAAATTTGAAGTTGTTTACCCACATTTACCTACTAAGGTATTTGTTCTTCTGATCCCGATGGCTAACCTAATTGATTCATTAAATCATTCTAGAGAGCTTCGTTGTTTGATTTTGAAAGCATAGATTGGTAGAGCCAGTCAAGTATATTTTATGCATTTAATACAGGCCGAACGGCTAAAAGGGACAGTTCAGTGCATGTAGCCTGTAGGAAGTGGACGGGGCAACCAAAGGGTTGGTGAAACACTTGTTTAACGAACCCAAGTATAAAATTCATAGGAGAATTTATTGATTTATTTTATTAAATAAAGATAATATAAATATTTGTTTAATTTTAACCCTTTTATTGTTTTATCATTTCCTTTCGTTTGCTTAAACTAATTATAGCAGCCTAAAAATGTTGACTAAATGATGATTCCCTTTTTAGTATAAAATCGCAATAGAAAATAATATATATTTTATCCAAAAAAGAAAATAACATATATATATAACGAAAAAGAAAGGTATACATTTATGATTTATTCTAAAGCCTGTCCCCAATGACTTGGTGTTTCTGTTTTTATTAGGTTTATTATTATCAATAACATGTATAAGTTGTATTTATGAATCGCAGAAGAAATATTTTATAAAGGATTATTAAAATTATATTTAGTAACGGTAAATTTAAAATTATAAGGGCGGAACCATGAATTAAAAGTTAAAAATTTAAAAATTAAAAGTATAGAAAGTTTTTGAACTAAAAAAAATTAACTAAGTCCCTTATTTTTTTTTTTATCAAATTAAGTTTTAAATAAAAAATTAAATTAATTAAATTCTTGAATTAATTTTAAATATTAAATCTTGATAAATTTTTTTATTTATTGTGTAGTGTGTTATGTTATAATGTCTCGACTTGATTTAATAGCTTAATAAAAATTAAAAATTATTATTATTAGAATTTGATTTACTAAATTCAAGTAAAAAAAACTTACTTTTTTACACATTTTATCACCAAGACAACTCCCACTCTATAATATTAAAATAAATAAAATAAATTGTAATTTAAAATTTAAAAAAATCAAATTAAAAAATGGACCATAAGGGTAGACCACAGGCCTGACCTTGTCACTCCAACGTGGCTTTACCCATGAGTACAAGAAGAAACAGGTAAAGATGGAAAGTGCTTAGAGACGATTAATATTCGATTTATTAATTAATTAATTTAAATTAAAACTACAAAAATATATTTTATATTAACAACTTCATTTAGAATATTAAGATTCAAATTAACTTATTAGACCATTTAAGAATTGGTGTTTTGGATTTTTAATTTAATTAATCTAATAAAACATATAATTTGATATTTAAATTAGGACGGTTTGGAAGTAAAGCTTTCACCCTGCCTCGATCTTTTTGTCTGAAAAGGGAAGACAACTCATGACCAAATGAAACGACATATGGAGCTTTCTAAATGGTCCGATTACTACACCCTTCAAAATCCTTTAATTTTCTACTCATCAATCATCATCATAATTCATTATTGCTCATTATTTTAAACTTAAATGATTCATATTTGCATACACATATATAAATACAGATACCCAGATATTGTATTTGCAGTGAGGAAGGGAAGACATGGGGGAGTTAGGACAGGGTCTTCAAAAACTTAAGGCAACACCTTCAAATGTTTTGGTTAGAATTAACCTGGTTTTCATTGCTTTCTTTCTAGTTATCTATGGAGCTCTTCTCTTGGGACCAAATTCTTCTCTGTATTTCCAGAATGCGGCATTGGTCGTTCGATGCTCGTTTCGTGAGTGTCATCACAAGGTAAGGTGAGCTGAGTCTCAAGTGTTTGTATTTGTTCATCATGCAATCAAATTTTGTTTTATTTGATCTTAATATGGTGATTTGGTATGTAGCTGGAGAAAGGGTTGAAACTGAAAATTGTGACAGTTTTGGAGGCAAAGAGGAATTTAACCATGTTAGAGGTGCCAAGCTTTGTTGACAGATTTGGAGGTGGATTGAAGATTGGGATGGTGAATTTTGAAGGTGAGGATTTTAGTGAGTGGAGAAAACATGGGGAGACGATTCCGGTCCATTTCGAGCGAGTCTCCGAGCTTTTCAAATGGCAAGATTTGTTCCCCGAATGGATTGATGAAGAAGAACAATCGAAAGTGCCGAAATGCCCCGAGATACCGATGCCGGACTTCGATGAGTACCCGAACATGGACTTGATAGTAGTGAAGCTGCCGTGCAAGTACCCCATAGAGGGCTGGACTAGGGAGGTTTTCAGGCTTCAACTTCATCTCATAACGGCAAACTTGGCAATCAAGAAAGGTAAAAGGGATTGGAAATGGAGGAACAAAGTTGTGTTTTTGAGCAAATGCAGGCCTATGTTGGAGATTTTTAGGTGCAATGATTTGGTACAACAGGAAGGGGAGTGGTGGTACTATGAACCAGAAGTTGCCAAGTTAGAACAAAAGGTTGCATTGCCTGTTGGATCCTGCAAGCTAGCGTTGCCATTATGGGGCCAAGGTAAGATCCTTTGCTTTCAAAAGTCTTCACCATTTCTGTAAAGAAAATTATACCTACTGAGTTTTCTGCAAGCAGTTGAACAACGAAAGTTGGCGCAGGAAAGCGAAAGGATGAAGAAAATAGTATGAAAATAATTAAGAGTAGGAATTAGTATACGGATTAGTTGGATCATTGATATTGATGTTAATATAATTAGGAACTTTCAAATACTAATTCTAAATTTGACTTTACTTGCTGACCAAGTCTAAGACGTGCAGTAGTAGATATCATGTAATTTTATATATTCCTTTTATTTCAGGCAACGATGAAGTGTTTGATGTCTCCAAGATCAAACATGCAACAAGGACCAAACGTGAAGCCTACGCCACAGTGCTACATTCTTCGGAAATGTATATTTGTGGTGCGATAACCCTCGCCCAAAGTCTCCGAAAAACCGGCACCAACCGTGACCTCGTCCTTCTCCTCGATGACTCCATCCCCGAGCTGAAACGCAAGGCTCTCAAGGCGGCCGGATGGAAGCTCCGGTTCATAATGAGGATCCGGAACCCTCGAGCCCAAAAACGCTCCTACAACGAATACAACTACAGCAAGTTCAGGCTTTGGCAGCTTACAGATTACGAAAAGGTCATTTTCATCGATGCAGACATCATGGTGTTACGAAACCTTGACCACCTTTTCAATTACCCTCAAATGACAGCTACGGGAAACGACGTTTGGATTTTCAATTCGGGCATTATGGTGATCGAACCATCGAACTGTACGTTCAAGCTTTTAATGAATAAACGTGAAGAAATCTTGTCGTACAATGGAGGGGACCAAGGTTTTCTCAATGAAGTTTTCGTATGGTGGCATCGTCTGCCTAGGAGAGTGAATTTCCTCAAGAATTTCTGGTCTAATGGAACATCTGAAAGATATTTAAAGGATCAACTCTTTTCAGCCGATCCACCGAAGCTTTACTCGATACATTACTTGGGATTGAAGCCTTGGCTTTGTTATAGGGACTATGATTGTAATTGGAACAAAAGAGATCACCATGTTTATGCCAGTGATGCAGCTCACAAGAGATGGTGGAAGTTCCATGACTCCATGGATGAAAAATTGCAGAACTTCTGTAGGTTAACGAAGAGAAGAAAGATGGAGTTGGAGTGGGATAGAAAGAAGGCTAAAGATGCAGGGTTGAAAGATAAGCATTGGAAGATCAAAATTACAGATTCAAGAAGAAGAAATTTGATCAATTAGAGATTGAGATGTTTCTTTTTCCAGTCTCTATTTTTTTGTTAATTTTCTTCTATATTAAACACTAAATATCATCATGCTTTCCTTGTAATTTATGTATTGATGATAGCTAATTAGCTATACCGTACCACTTGTACAAAATATACAGCATTTTGATGCTAATAAAGGAAGATTTTCTTGTTGGTAGAGTAAAAATCTCATACTTTCTAACCGTGACTTCCTTCTATGCATCTACTTAAAAATATTAAATAATTAAATTTTAAATCCTAACCTTAATTCTTTCCGCCTTAAACTTTACATTTTAAAAAATACATCTTACCCCTAATTCCTTAAATCATAACCACAACTCTTAACCTCAAACACTAAACCCATTAATTTAAAGTGGAGGTACGATTAAGAGATAGACAATTTGCACATTCTTTTATAATGGGCGCGATTGTGACGTAAAACTCGAAAATCTTTTCTTTCTGTACTCGAAATTCAAATTTGAATCAATATAGTACTAATAAATGATTCCCATTGTCTACCTGCTCTGGTTTAATTTAATCTCTTTGATTGCAAGTCTCAACCACCTGCAGATTTCCTTCTGTACCCCAAGAACTGTTAGGCAAGAATTAGAGATTCTGCTGATTCTGATTAATCAAACAAAATGTGACCTATAGTATGATATACAGATGTCTGTAGGTACACCTAATGAAGCCGCCTGTATATATATATATATACTATCTGGAATTTGGAGCCATTGAAATGGATAAACCAGATCAAGCAAAGGGTTAAAGTTCAGTAAACTTCTGTCTTGAATGAAAACATATTTTCTCTTTCTTTCTTACCAAATTTCGGTGAACTTCTTGATCGAGATAGTGTTAGAATTTAACTTTGAAGTCATTGTTTTAAATTTTGAATAGTAAAAGATTATAATTTTTTTAAAAAGAATAACAGCATAATAAATAAGTGTTTATTTTAGTCATCAAAATTTTAAAATTTGTGATATAATCATTAAACTTTTAGTACATTTATATAGGATATTAAGTCAAATATATGTTTGTTTTTAAATATGTTTTTAGGTCACAAATAGGTCATTTATAACGTTTGATATTTGGATTAAATTCGTTTATACCGAATATTAGATATTTCATTAATTACAAGAAGTTCGAGATTAAATTATAAAAATTTAAAATAAATTAAATTTAATTTCAAATTAAATAAAAATTTTATAGACTAAACTAGATAAAAGTAAAACCATATTAAAAATATTACACAATTATAGAAATAAAATTATATATAAATCAATTTTGAAATAATTTTTTTTTAAGGATTAAATTAAACAAAAATAAATTATATTAAAAAATATTAAACTAAATTATAAAAATTTAAAACAAATAAGAGTTGATTTTAAACTAAATTATAAAAAACTAAAAATAAATTATAATTTTCAAAAAAAAATTCTTTCCTTCACTTTTCGTACCAAGGAAGGGAAAAAAAAAAACTATTTTCTTTCTATTTTTTCATCTAATCAATCAAGTAGACCAATTGGAAAGAATATATATTTTCCATCCTTCCAATTTTTCATCTTTCTAAGTTTCTTTCTTCTCTACCAAGAAAAGCCTACAGACATATATGAAGGTTACACGAAAACATTCCTATGGAGTCTCACTGCTGGATGCCCAACTGTTATTTATTGCAGCTGTTCGACTCTTTACATCATGGAACAACCTAAAAACAAAAATGATAAAGCCTTAATAACTGATTGATACGGTTGTTTTAGAATCTTTGCTATTAGAAGTAGAACATCAACGATAATCAAGTTTACCTGATCATGGCAGGAAGCTTCAGTTATGGAAGTTTTCAGCTTCTTTCGGCTATGTTCACCGCTACTCTCTTCACCTTGTTCTTCGTCTACGAAGTTCTGATCCGACCCCTCTGTAACAAACAAATCAACAGTTTTCGAGTTCAATTGGTTTAAGAGTTGAAAGATATCACTTTAAACATATCTTCTTTGGCAAGATGGCAAATTCATTGGCAGACATTGTACTAGAAACAAAATGATAGCTTTCTCATTCTCGCTTGGAAACCAAATGTCCTAGACAAAGTTGCAAGAAATTTAACAGCAAGACCATGATTCAGAGCCACCATAGGAGGACTAATTGAATTAAACTCGAACTAAAATTGTAAGGTTCAACGCTTTGAACTGTATAGGGAAGGATGCTAATCATACTAAATGATATACATCTGATAATCTTGAATAAACTTATTTTGTTACACCCCAAATATATAATAGAAAGAAATCACTTCAAGTAAAACATAGACAAATCGACCTTAGAAGTCTCGTATCGAGCAAGTCTAAGATTGTATGAATTAACTCGGGTACCACCACCGACTCCTAAACCAAGAATTTTAGATAACATCATCATGAACACAACAGAATATCACTGCAGGGATCTGTTTGACTGCCATATGCATGAAAGTGTTTAAGAAGCTGATAAACAGAAATTGCTTTATTACCTTTGGATGAATCATTATCTTGAAGACGACAAGAGGCTAAAACACCACAAGACCTAGACCCGGATCTGAAGTGCTGGATCCAAGGACTCGCCACAAAAGAACGAGAGCTATCTCTTTTATTCGAACGAAATCCAGGCCTTTCAAAATTGATCTTCTTCCAGCAACCACCTCGAAGAACCTTAAACTGCATTGAAGATTGGAACATGTGGTAAATAATATTTGACATAGAGAATGGAGAGGCAACTCCATCATTATCAAGAAGCAGAGATTGAACTCTAACCTGGCCTGAAGAGACACAATTAGTCTTCCTAGGTGATTTTGAACCTGGCAATTTGTCCTTTGAGTTCCAGCCAAGAGAACTTATAGAATCATACAACTGGTTAACAAATGATGCTTCCATGGATTTAAGGTATAAACTGTGCTTCTCATCTGTCCATTCTGCAGAGGTGGATTCTGTTATCAGAGAACCCTGTAGTATTATCATTTACAGCCATGATTAGTAAGTTCTCCCAAGGTAAACAAATAATTATGTAAAAAACAGATTATAAAGAAATAAGCAACCCAAATTAAAAATGAAAAACATAGAGCCAACTACATCAACAGCATCAATATTCAATACCATGAAATAAAAGGGATAATCAATTTTGTACGCTTCCAAGTTACAAAGCCTCAATTAATCGTACCCTACAATCAAAGCTACTTGGAAGGTAGAAACATCTAATGATAAATACTAGCCTTTTTTCCCTTAAAACTTCAGCTTTAATGCTCAACAGAAACGTTATTAATGAAAATCAAAAGGATCAGCATGCATGATTGAAAATGATAAAAATTTACCATGTAAAGAGGTTTAGTACTAAATATTATATGCTTTAAAGTGAAGTTCGGAAATTTAGCTGATTTAAAAGCTAAACCCATGTCACTCATATTTCCTTCCTTTAAACAAGGAAAAAAGAGAGAGAAACCCATGATTCGTTGATGCATAACTAAATAACCATAAAAGATCTAGGAAGAAGAAGGGAGAGGATGTACCAGGCATGGATTTTGCCCATGGTGAGCGAACTCGGGCGATCTCTGAGGAGTCAACTCAGAGGCAGAAGCCCCTGAACTCGTCAGAGACTCAATTTTCCTAAAACCCTCCATGCAAAAAACACCACACAAGAAAAACAATATCCCCTGTTTGGCAAAGATTAGAATAAAAAACAAATTTTCCTTGAGAAGGAGAAATGTTTGAGATTGGAGAAGGAGAAGAAGAGAAAAAAAATGGCGGGTGAGATAATAGGAGGAGGAGGAGGTGTTTAAGGGGAGAGACAAAAGAAATTTACAGTTGTCATCGCTTTTACACGTGTCATGAGACCTTCACTTTGCCACGTCATTTCTTAGGGTTAGCGAATATACCGTAAGCAGATATTTATTGGCCTTCAAAATATCTAATCTTCTACTTTTTTTTTCTTTTCTTTTCTTAATTTCTCAATGACATGTTGAAACTTGGAGATAAGATTACTATAATCCAATTGTGATATTTGAAATAGGTCAATAAACGGGAAAAAGAAACCTAAATTTTATTCAATAAATTATAATATATGAAATGGTTAAATCTTTATCAATCCGTATTTAATTATTTTATAGTATATTTTATTTACAGGTTATTTAGTTTTAAATTATTTTATAATAATTGGAAGAGTAAAATAAATAGAAGAGATGATATCTTTGTTTTTTTTATAATTTTTTTTTATTTTTTAACTTTATTCATTTATTTTATTCGTACAAAGATTATAAATTAATATAAAATTAAATTTAAATTATGTAAATAAATTCTAACCCTATATCATATCATATAAAAATATAACGAATCAAAGAAATATATTTGTGTTAACTTTAGTTTGCGGAGTTTAAAGTTTAAATTTAGAAAAAAAAAGGTTTAGTATAATATTTTTTATCGATTGTAGGAAAATTTAAGAAAATAATAATGTTTATAATTATATTTAGAAAAATAAGTGAGTTTAGAGCAATTTTGGAGAAATAAGTCAAAATCTATTATGTTGTTTGGACTTCATCATGTTAATCATCATATTTAACTAAAATCAATGGTGTACATGCACCTCGCCGCATATAGGTGACGAGATTCATGTTAGCCGTAAGATTGAACTAAAATCAACGGTATACATGCACCTCACCACCTGCAGATGACAAGGTCCAAAAAATATTGTTCTTTTTGCCTATTCTCCAAATATTTCCCGAACAAACTTACTTTTTTAATTTTTTTAAATTCGACTAAATTAACCTAATTTATATTGTATCAAATATAATCTATTTTTAGTTATCTATGTTTGTGATTATCTGTTTTAAAAATATTAAATTTATGTTCACTTCTAAAAAAATATCTATTAAGTTTTTAACTAAAAAAAGAAATAGAAATGCAAGATATTTTAATATAAAATATATTTTAATAGATTCGTATAGCTAAAAGCTTTATTAAATATCTGAGTTGTAACCAATCAAACCAAAAATAACACTACAAAAGACTCGGTCAATTAAATGGCTTAGTATACTTTGCGATTTCCGATTTCTCCATCCCAAACATAAGATATTTGTTCAACCTACGTAAGCCAAGCTCATGCCAGGCTACAAAAATCCAAACACCAGAAACAGAACTGATTCTAAACAGATAAAGAATGGAATAAAACTAACAAATGGTAGAATTAAAAATAAAATAAAATCACAGTCAAAATGGGTTTCAACGTAGTTTGGGCTTTACAGTAGCTCTTATTATACAACAATTTTTGGAGAAGAAAACAAGGGTATAATGGTCAAAAAGATGATTTGAAATATTTTTAGTTGACCCCAGGCAGCAACAGTTCTTTGACTCATATGGATATTTGAATCCCCTTTGGGCGTTGCAGAGGGCGTACCTGAGATGAAACTAATATCACATATGACCGCAGATGTCAGCAACAAGAGTGTGTTGGGATTCAAGTTTCTTGCTCCTGTTCGTCCTCTGGCGTTTCCGTTTCGATTCGACCTGTAAATTGTAATAGTCAAAGGGATTTGTGATCAAATAATGTTCTTGATATGGACAAGTTGAAGATTGAGAGGACTTGGACACATATAAAAATCTATTGGAATGAAAAAGACTCCTTTTTTGTTTTTACTTTTAAAAGGGTATCTTTAAAGTAAAGAAAAATGTGGTACATATTTGACAGATTCCAACTCCTCATAGTCTGAAATCAGGTATAGAAGAATGTGACAATGAGAGGAAAGTGGGGGTGCAATTCAGCCGTCAACGTTTGTTGTATGCTAAACAACTATTCTAGATATTATAGAAATATCAGCTTGGGGGCAAATTAGATTATGAGATATTGCTACCATTAAAACCAGGCAAATATATTCTTTGCATCAATCGGCCATCAGCCTACTCAAAGACGATGAAAACTATTACCGGGTAATAGTTTTCCTCGTCTTTGGATTCGCCAACGACAAATGCAAAAAAAGGTAGAATAAGAAACTTTCGTCCTCGTGATGTTGAGGATCTTTCAGGATTATATATACCATACCTAACAAGGAAATGATAGAATAAGAAACTTTCGTCCTCGTGATGTTGAGGACCTTTCAGGATTATATATACCATACCTAACAAGGAAATGATAGAAGGGGCTTTTGAAGGTCCGTTGGATCTCATGTCAGTTCCTGCAATGCAAATGAAAAATTATGATCCCAGAGCAGTAGTTTGTCAACTTGTGATGCCATCGTAGAATAGTATATATGTACGGTCAACAAAACCGATACGTGAGAACCCATGTTCCGACACAATATAAGTAAAAAAGCAAATCTGTTGTAATTTATAAGTACACGGTCTGTAAAATGAGAAAAAGATCCCCATGGCCTTGAAGTAGACAGACTTTTCTCAATGTTAAGGCATTGGCGTTTAGGTCTTGCTTGGTATGAAGGATGGAATAGAGGAAGGATAGAAAATTAGTTAATCAAATAGTTAAGCTTTATAACTACTTTCTAACTTTGAATCTTAGCTATTTGATCAACTAATTTTCCATCCTTCATACAAAGCAAAGCCTGAATCTGAATGTGTCAGGAAATATAAATAAATGAATTGTGAAATCCCCCATTAACCAAACTGAAGCATCTTTAGTCTTTAGTGAAGATATAGTGCTAGAACTTCTTGTTAAAAAATGCACCAGAGCATATAAAGACGTATACCTGAACTTTCAAGTGACTTAACAATATCTGATTTCTTAAATGTAAATCCTATGAAATTGTTATCTTTTGATGTCAACATCTGCACCATCAAATGAACAAAAACATGTCAAAACATTTAAAACCAATCTATTATAATATCATACCACAAACCTTACTAGAAAAAAAACAAAGATTGGGGTAAAGAAGGTCATTACCTTCCTCCAAGGTCCCACTTCTGGTATTGAGGAGGGAGGGCCATCAATCTAACAAGCAAAGATATGGTAAAATTAGTTTCACTGAAAGGAAAAATAGAGAATTTCAAACTTTCACAATTTTTTTAGTAAAAAACACTTCAAAGTTCAGGATGCTAAAATATTTCCATCTGAAAAACAAAAACTAAAAGTTGCAACAAGCAAAACTAACCAGAATCCGTATACCGCATTTTAAATAAAATACAATGGAGAAAGCTACCAAATTATAGAAATTCTTAACATCCCATTGGGAAAGAGATACTTCATCACCCCATTAAGGGTGTAACTCTGATACATTAGCATTTAAAGTACTCACTTCAGGGAACTTCTCAAAGTTTTGAGTATCCAAGTCTCCATTGACTGTTGGCTTATATGCTGCTTCAATCTCATACAGCTTTTCCCACTGAACACCTTTGAACCACAGATGTGCCTGATAAATTTCAAGACTTCAAAGTTATAATTGAACAAAATACTAACAAGCTCAAACTGATAAAGTGAACAATCTAATACTAAAATATTGCAGACAGTGCAACCAATTTGTCAATGTACAAAATTAAGATCTAGATGCAGCCTTCAGTACGGAGAAATATATTGTCATGAAGCTTGGTGCAAAGGTATCTAGCAACAAAAACAGGTACAAAAAACATAAAGGGGCCTCTTTAAATCTTAATATATAATACTTAAAGGAACATTATTTTCACGGAAATGACTTACCTTCAGTTCTTCTACACCTCTGGTGCCTAGGCGGGTTTCAACATCACAGAGAAGATGACATATTAAATCCTTAGCCTCAGCAGATATTTTTTGTTCCTCGGGGAATTTTAAGCAAGCTCTCCAGTTGATGATCTGTCCAAGAGAGAAATATTACAGTCTAGTGAAAAAAGAAGGATGACAAAATAACTAAGAACCAAAAACTAGGTGTTGTGCCACCTTGCGGCATGTTATCCGAGGATCATCAGAACAAAATGGAGGATAGCCTATGAGCATCTCATACATGATCGCACCTAGAGACCACCAATCACATTCCATTCCATAACCCTTCTTTAATAGAACTTCAGGAGCCATGTAATCAAGGGTTCCAACAGTTGAATATGCCTGCAAAAGCCAGACATTAGCCGATACTGAATGGAATGACATACCTGCTTAAGAAATGCATGTAAAATCTGTAGAGTATAAATGTCAATTCACGTGAAGGAATTTTTGCAGGTTGTTGCAACTAAAATAAAGATAATACCAATGCACGGCGGTTACGTTTCCATTGTTGTAGTTGTTCTTTTGGCATCAACCAAGGGGGTCTTTCAGATCCAGACTGGATCTCAACTTCACTAGCATCCTGGGAAGTTAAATCTTCATTTTCCAACAAAATTGTTGAATACTTGTCATCTAGGGGTTTACACAAACCAAAATCTGAAAGCTTTAAATGCCCGTTCTTATCTAGTATCAGGTTATCTGGTTTAATGTCCCTACAAGAAAAACATGATCAAGAATAAATATCTGCAAAGACATTCTTCTAGTTTCAAGTAATTTAAGTCCTCCATATATTCAGAAATTAGTCAAGACTCTCCCTGATTACAGTCAACATGCTAACATACATTCAAGAAAATCATAATCTTAGAAACATATTAATGACAAGCAATACCTATGTATATAGTTGTGTTGGTGAATCGAATGAATAGCCAAAATGCTCTCTGCTACATAGAAACGTGCTACATCCTCAGAAAGAATATCTTCCCTCATTAGCAGTGTCATGATATCACCACCAGGTAAATACTCCATAATGAGGTATAAGAAGTCGGAATCTTGAAAAGAATAGAACAGCTTTACAATGCACCGGCTATCAACCTCGGCAAGTAAGTTTCTCTCGGAACGAACATGCTCAACCTTGAAACAAAGTAAAGTCAAAAGAAAGGATAATAATTTAACTTGCTGTGTGTCTTACATCATGATCCACCAAGAAAATGTAGAAGTTGGTTTCATAAAGATCCTAACCATTCTAAATCAAACAGAATTAAGATTTTTTTTTCTGTCAAATTGAATTGCCAACTACCTAAATCCAGTTATATCATAATACCAAAACTAAAGGATGGTTAAAAGAAAAGGAAGTAGGAAATAACTCCTGCATTAAAGACATCCCTAAAAAAGTTACTGATCACTTTCAGGAATCTAACAACACTTGTGATCATATGATTAAATCAACTACCAACCCACTAAGCAAGAAATGAAAAACAAAGCCTGTAATAAAATAACTGATATGAATAAAATCAACAAAGGTTACCATTTTGAAAGTGTCTATTATTTAGATGGGTTACCTGTCCACGACTAAGCATCTCTGATTTCTTTAACTTCTTCATGGCAAAAATCTCTCCTGTATTTTTAGCACGACATAACCTAACCTGCATTTGTTACATTGAAACAGTGGTAAGTGTCAAGCCATGTGATTATCTACATTTGCAATTTCTTTTAAAATGTTAACCATAGATCAAGAGCTCTAAAACAACAAACATGTGAAATATACCTCACCGAATGCACCTTTTCCAATTACAGTTAATTGTTCGAAATCATCAATTCCGACTTTCCGTCTTTGCAGCCTCATATATTCGGTTTCTTTCCTTTCCAAATTCCTCATCATCTCCTCTTGTTCCTCACTCGAAACCTGAGCTTCCTCAGCCCTCCTTTGCAGTGCTCGTCGTCTTAAATGAACAACAGTTAAAATCCAATAATACATTTCAATTCTAAAAAAAACGCACATCAAATTTCATCTAAGCTAACCGTATCCACCATTTAACATCGTAATTTAAATTATTACCTAAAACAAATAAATTCAACTAAAGATTAACAAAATATTAAATTAAAAGAACACATGGACATTCATATACAACAATAGTTCGGACCATCGGAATCACCTTTCTTTACGCTCTTGTAATCCCTGCAGGTAGTTCTTGTAATGATTCTCAATGAACTGTTTAGCAGCGGCAGCTTTTTGCCTGGTTACCGGCGAAGAAACGGAGACATCCGGATCCAAATCTAAGCCTCGACCTGCTTTCAAATTCAAAGCTCCTAATCTTACCGTCCCATCTCCACCGTCCATTTTACCTCACGAAATTTCAATGGAAGTATTTTCTTTCCCCCAAATACCAAGCTTCAACTTCCAATTAAAAAGAATCAAATACTAGTACTAGCAAACCATTTCAAATACAAAAAAGGCAGCTAAAAGAAGCTTGATCGGTGTCACAGATCGAGGAGAGATCTAAGATCTGTCACCTGTCAGTTGTTCGTGAAAATGACTCAAAGAAGATTAAAAATAATACTAATTAAACTTAAAATTAAAAATGAACTGGCAAAAACGTTAAGGCGTGAGCGAGTGCCTTGGCGCGCGCCAGGTTATTCTAAATCCATAAATACTTATGGACGGCTTTGAAATGCAAAGTTTAAAACAGCTATGTTTCCTTCTGTTTAGACTGGGAATTCTATTTCGAATGTTTTCTTTTACCATGAATTGATTGAAATCGCCGCCATCGTTTTGCCTCATACGAGCCTGATTCTTGAAAACACTTTTTCATTTAGACTTAACCGCTAAACAATAATTTAAATTATAATTTTATGTAAGTATTTAAATTGTATTTTAAATTAAATAAATATTTAATATTTTATTTTTTATTAATTTAAAAAATAAATTATCATTTAATCAAAATATGATACTCCATTTGATTTTTTACTTTTTTTTATTTTTAACAAATCCAATAATTTTAATTTGTCATCAACCATTACATCATATTTTTTATAGTCTGGCATTTTTTTCAAGTTGATTGTTTATTTATTCATTATTTAAGTGTCGGATATTTTATTGTTCGATATTGTTTATCTTTTAATTGTCGATCGAAACTCAACCAATTTTATTATTATTATTATTATTAGGTATTCTTTGATTATAAAATCAATAATTTATTCATTGATTTTTGACGATGAGATGATCAAACTTTTAATAGAGAGACCGATAAAAAAGGTAATTGATGATCAAAATAGATAAATTTAGAGATTTAGAATTCGAATTATTTTTAAAGAAATTAATATTTATTAGGTCAATTAATATATTTTATTTTTATATTTTAATTTTAAAACAATAAAATTATATCATGTATTCAAATTTTATTAAATAATAACAAAATAATTATATTATAAAAACTTTAAAAAATTACAAGATTAAGTATTAAAACATAATTTAAACACTTTTTTAACCTTTAAACCTTTAATTTATTATATTTTTTTTGTTTTTCAGATCGAAGCCAAAATGATGACAGCAAAAGAAGCCATGATTTTCTGAACTGGCTCTGATCTGCAGTGTCGGCGGAGATCTGTAAGAGACGAAAGTCCCTGTGAATTTCTAAGATTTTTTCCCCTGCGTGATATATACGCGCTTGGATATTTATTCAACGGTGTAATGAATTCACAAATTCTGGTGTCACGGGTGGATATTTACCTAACTTGTAGATTATTTTAGGGTAAACTACACAAATAATTATCATATTATAATATTAATATCGATTTGATCATAATATTTTAAAAAAAATTAAATATACCGGTAAATTATTAATTTGATATTAAAATAATCATCGACCGTTAAAACCAAACGAACTGATGACGTGGTCGTTAAAATTAAAATAGAATAATTATATATTTACTCTCTATTATTCATACATCTTTTTAATTTAATTCTAATTTTATTATAATAAAATAAAATATCACCACCTAATTGAAGGATTATATTTATATATTATTTAATTTATTAAATTAATTTTCCTCCTCCAATCAAGTAGTGACACGTGTCACCACCAAATTAAAGGAGAAAAAAAAATCTCATAACATGCTTTCAATGGATGTTGAACCAATAACTTTAGGTATAAATAGGTAACACCCAAATCAATGAACAAAGGTGATTATTATGATTTAAGTTTTCATAACCTATATATATTGAATATAGTTTTTTATATGTATTATATTAATTCAATATATAATATTATATTTATTTTTTAATTTAATTAAAATATTAATTAAAAATATTTTTTATATATTTAGATTTAAAAATATTCGAATAAAAATATTTAAAAACTTATGATTTTTATTCATATTTTTAAATAAAAATTATTCGAATAAAAATCATAAGTATTAGAATATACGAATAAAAATCATAAGTATTAGGATATTTTTATTCAAATATTTATTATATGAATATTTTTATTTGTATATTTATTATTCAAATATTTTTATTTAAATATATAAATTTTTTTATTTGAATATTTTTAAATCCAAATATTTGAATATTTATGATTTTTATTTGAATATTTATTATACGAATATTTTTATTCGTATATTTATTATTTGAATATTTTATTTGAATATATTATTTTTTATTCGAATATTTAAAATTCAAATATTTTATTCAAAAATTTTAAATCCAAATATATAGAAAACATTATTTAGAGTTTAGTGTTTAAATGAGTTTTAGGGTTTAGAGTTTGTTAAATAAAATTTTATTATAGTTTAAATATTTTAATTTATTATATATAAAATAATTTAATTAATATTTAATTAAACTAAAAAATAAATTTATTATTTTTTGTGAATAAATATAGAAAACTGTATGTATTATATAAATATTAAAGGGATTTGTATCACAAAAACTATCATGGTCTAGTTGTTTGGTTTCATACCTATTATTGTGGGTTTAATTTCTCTCATGCGCATTTAAGGGTTATTTTATTTTCTTCCTTTAATTTGGTAGTGACACGTGTTACCACCTCATTGGAAGAAAAAAATAAATTTAATAAATTAAATATATAAAAATAACGTACTCCAATAAGGTGGTGACACTAATTATATTATTTTATTATAATAAAATAAGAACTAAATTATAAAAATGTATAAATAACAGGGATTAAATGTGTAATTATTCTATTTTAATTTAATTATCACGTCATCAGTCCGTTACATCCTTAATGGTAGATGACTATTTTAATATCAAATCAATAATTTATCGGTATATTTGATTCTTTTTAAATATTGTGGTCAGATCAATACTATCTGTGTAGTTTATCTAATATTTTATTAAAAATTATTTTAAATCTAATTAAATAAAATGTATATATCAAATATTTAATTATTTTTAATATATCATTTAATTAATTTAACACCAGTGAATCAATTAATTCAACGATTCAACATCTCATTGATTTCATCTGTGATTTGATTTTCAAAACTCTCGATGTTTTCGTTGAAGCTAATAAAAAGAACATGAAATTGTGGTAGAGTGGATGTGAAAGGCGGTTGACGTGTACGCGCGTAGGTTAGTCTCGTGGCAGGAGTGGGGGATGAATCGATCTCAGACAAACCACGAGGGAACAAACAAATACAAGCGAAACGGACCAGATTTAAGATGTCTACCACATTTCTTACCCTTTCGATTAATAAATATTATTGCTGAATTCCGTTTATAAATAAAATTTGCAGCGCTGGAGACAACTGTTAGAGTCCAGATAGTCATCGATGGAACCAAAGACGGTTGATGTTGTGAGGGTCACAAGTCAACACCACCGCCATTGTTTAAATGTTTTTATTAATTCATTACAATCAACGGGGAGATTATATTTATGATTTAATCAAAATAAAAACATTTTTTTTCACATCAAATCCCACTTCATGAGATATGGAAGAACCTAGAAACCAAGGTGTGTCTCATGAAACAAATACAAAACATGGTCCAACCATCGTCGCCGAAAAACATGGGGAAGCAACACAAAGAAAAAGCAGGATACAACCAGGTCAAATAAAAATGCAACCAACAAACGATGGTTAAACGTAGGATGAAATTATAATATAATAATAAATGATATAAATTATAAAAAATAATATATATCATAATTCACAAAGATAGAAAATATGTACTACAAAGACATTTTTATTAAAATAGTAAATAATAAATTCAGTGATTAATGATTAACATTAAATTTGATTATCAATTACTGATAAAAAACAAAGTTACATGCATAACAAATTTGAGAGTCCGATTAAATTCAGTGATTAATTATTAATATTAAAATTGATTATCGATTATTTTTTATTATTTTAAAAAATTTTAATATTTTAATATTTTTATTTTTTATTTAAATTTTAAATAAGCTCTTAAATTTTTACTTTAAATCAATTTTGATTTCATATATATTATTTACGCAAAAGATTAAATCAATTTGTAATTTTGAAAGTGGGTGACCAAATTAAATATTTTATTATAATTTAATGATCGTTTGTGATTTTAATTTCATTTTACCATCCCTACTTTCTCCAACTTTTGTACATTTGACATAGTAAGAGAAATGCATAAAAATAATTTTAACACTTAACGTTTATAAATTTTGTTATTTTAATTTTTATTCTTTTTTGGATAATTTTAATCCCTAATCTATGTCTTTTGATAAATATCTCATTTTTTAAATAACATGATAACTAAAATATTAAAAATTTAACAATAATGAGATATCATATATATGTGATAATATATTTTAAATAACATAACATCTAACCTCATTCTACATATATATGACATGTTATTATCGTTAAATTTTTAACGAGAATGACAAAATATATATGTAAAATATAATTTTATTCTAACATAAAATATAAAACAATTAAAATTTAAGTAAAATATTAAAAATTAATAAAATCTAAAATAAAAGGCTATTGAACAATCTCAAATCTCAAACTTTATTCTACATATATATGACATATTATTATCATTAAATTTTTAACGATCAAATCATCATATTAGTTAAAAATAACATATTTATAAAAAAAAGTACGTTAAGGACTAAATTTATCAAAAATAAAAAAATTATAAAAAATAAAATTATCTTTATACCTAAGAAAAACTCTCCACTTTTCTCGTGTATGATTGTGTCCACTTAAATTTCAATATATATACAATAAGTAACCAAGTTTCCAGGGGCAACAAAATTGGTCATTAACTAGAGGGTTATTGTGGTAAATAATGATATTATTTATTTTAAGTGATTCGAATTTGAATAGCGTAAAATCTATGATGTGTATATATTTTTTAAGTAACTCAAATTTTTATACTTATATTTTTTAATTTTAATTTTAATGTAATTATAATATTCACGGATAAAATTGAGATTGAATTATGAGAGGACAAATTAATTAACTTTAAAATGAATAGATAATAAAAAATAATTAAACTATAAAATTTAAGGAATTTTAGATTTATTTTTATATTTTAATTTGTAAATCTTACAAATTAATTAAACTAAAAAAATTAATGATTGATAATTAATTTGATTAATTTTAATTGATATAATCTTAAAATTTAAAATCAATAAATCATAGTAAATTTTTAGAAAGATAAAGAATTAATTCCAATAATTTCAAAACTCATAAAAGTTGGGTCTTAACGGGCCCTATCCGGCCCAAGTAAAAAAAAATGCGGATGGCTAGACAAAGAAGCGCTCTTACTTTGCTATCTATCAGCTAAGATTTCCCTTTCCAATGGCAAAACGTTCTTCATATCTTTCCTCAACCTTGATAATGTGACGCTTAACTCCTCCCGTTCTTTCTTCTACTTCTTCCCAACTCGCTCACTCAACTCACTATGGCTTCCATTCTCAAGCCGCCTCCCTACTTTCACCGTTACTCCGTTCCTACCTCCGTATCTTCCTCCCCGGTGACCTTATCTTCTCCTTTCTTTAAAACGTCATCGCTTCAACTACGGTTTAAAGCCTTGAGGACCTGGTCCGACGGCGGCAAAATCGGAAGCCAGGATTACGGCGCCGATTTCTTAAGGAAGCCGAGCAGAGTTCCAGCGAAGGACAGTGGTGGAATTTCCGAAGAAGAGGAGGGTAATGAAGTAAAAAGAAATAGAAGTGAACAGATAGATTGGGAAGATAGGATTTTAGAAGACACCGTTCCTCTTGTTGGCTTCGTTAGAATGATTATTCATTCTGGAAAGTACGTATTCAGTTTTCCTATCTTTATTTTGTTTTATCGAGTTCAGTTATGTTAAATCAGAGTAAGTATTCCAGATATAGCAGTGGTGATAGATTGAGTCCAGAGCATGAAAGGATGATTCTGGAGAGGTTGCTTCCTTACCATCCAGAGTTCGAGAAGAAAATTGGATGTGGAATTGACTACATTACTGTATGTTTCTTTTGCTTTTTTGAATTTTGATCGCTGGATTTTATTATTATTGGAACCCTGAACTAACTACTGGGAAGAGTGTGGAAAACATTTGTCTGGCGTAGAATACTTCGTTTCTTTTCGATTCTTTCAATATTTGAAGATCAAACATCACTCCAATTACTTGCATAACTAACAAATTCCAATAAGTTATGGTATTTCCTTTGGATTCTGACTGCATTTTTAGTGTTAGTCGGAGGTGAACCTTTGCCTTGTTAGCTAGGAGATATCATTTCGTGAATTCAAGCCTAGCTTTAGACTTTTAGTTAGAAACTTTAGAAGGTAAACTAGGAATTTCTACTCTTTAGTCTGGATATTGCCATTTTCTACTGTCAAGGGATTCTCCTTTAGTTTTCCCCATTCTTTTGGTCTTTTTATTTCCGAGTCTCATCTATGTAGATGATCTTAAATTAAACAGATGCTTTCTAAATTCGCATTTCCTCCTTAGCTTTGTGCATGTCTTGGTGAAATCATACTGAAACTATTGTCATCTAGCCATTGGTTGAATTCTCTGTCCCATAACACTTATTCAGTTACTATGGTGGTCTTTTGTTAACATGGTTAGCATTTCAACTTGAACGGATCACTGTGGTCTAGTAGCCTTGTCATATTCACTTTTTAAACATGAATCTCCCCCCCCCCCCAAAAAAAAAAAAAAAAAAAGTGTTTCTTCAAATTAATCCCCAATTGCCACTGAAGGAGTGTCACGAATCAATGTTTTCGAATTGTTAAACTACAAGATTGATGAATGGACATGCAAAACCATGGGGGAAATTAGCTAAGAGAAGAAGACCTCTTAGGATTCACACTTGTTAAATAAAATGGTACCATGGCCTATTTGGTTACCTGTCTTGATTACTTAAATGATCAATGCTTCTCCTATTGGGTCACAGGTTGGTTACCATCCAGACTTTGAGGGCTCAAGATGTTTGTTTATTGTTCGGAAAGATGGAGAACTGGTCGACTTTTCCTATTGGAAATGCATCCAGGGCCTGGTCAGGAAAAACTATCCTCTACATGCGGACAGCTTCATTCTCAGACATTTTCGACGGCGTAGACGCGATGGCTGATGAGGGTAATACTCTAAACTGGTCAACCACTATATGTCATTATGTCCTGAGGATCTTTTGGAATTTGCCCTTGTTTGTATTATGTCATATTTATTAGCTTAAATAACAATGTAGAAATTAAAGCAATTATTGAAATTTCTTAAAAATACAATGCTGCACATAGTTTCGAGAAGAAAAAAAACTCATACATAAGTTCTGCTGAATGGCTTGTCTGGTAGCTAGCAAATGTGAAGGAATAGAATTTTGCAATCTTTCTTTGTTGATTTGATCGCTCAATTATGGGTTTTATATTTAATCACTCAATTATAAATAAATTTATATTTGATCATTCAAGTGTAACTAAAGTATTAGCTTCTGTTACACACTTAACAACAAAGTGGTATAATTGTTATAATCAATAAATAATATAATTCAATAACTACTTTTTAGAATACAATAGCCTAATTGTTAACTTATAGTGTAATCTCATTGTAATTTATCTTAAATAAATAGAGATAGTGAGATTGTATATGTATGGGGAAGAAATCCATGTGATGACCCACTTTTGTTGGGAAGGGTTAGGGTGGACCCAAAATAATTGTATTTTTTCACCCCATAGCTAATTCGACTCTTTGCTGTTGATGTTGGATAGGCTGCTATAACAATTTATTATTATTTTTAGATAAAATATAATTTAATTCTTTTAATTATGTGTTTGTTGGAAAAAATAATTTTTAATAAAAATTACAATTTAATTATCTAACTGTTTTTTAAAAATATATTATTTTATTGTTAAAATTGAAAGAAACGTTTTATATCACTTTATATAATAATAATTTCAGTCTCATAATTTGCACATATTATTAATTCAATCATAATTTAAAATAATGTAACAAATCTAATATTTTATATTTTTAAAAAATTATTATTGAAGTGACAATACCTATTAATATTAACCCAAAATATAATTACGTATAATTAAGTAACTCAAAATATAATTTTACATATAATTGAGTAACATTCAATATAGTTCATCCATTATTTAATAAATTGAAATGAGGATATAATGTTACTTGATACGATAAAAATTTAGTTCCAAAATTTATTTACTTCATTAATATTATTTGAAACAATTCAATAAACTTATTTTTTATATTTACAATTTTAATTAATAAAAGCGATCATATCTATTAACAAGCCGCGTTATAATCATGATAATTTATTCTATTAATTTATCAGATTTCTAATAATAAAATGGTTATTTGTCGAACTATCTCATTTGTCAGTTATCAAGTGGATAAGGAAAGGAATAGCAGGTGAAGCAACAAGTTGAAATTTATACATTTGAAGACCAAATTTATTAAATTACTTTGAATCAAGAGTAAATTGATAAAATATATAAATTTAAAAATTAAAACTGTTATTATATCAATTGAATTTTAACTGTATAATATATTTATAATAAAATTTTAATTGAATAATTAGATTATAATATTTTTTAAAAATGGTCTATCTATAATTAAATTACTCAAAAAGCCTTCGTCGTTAACTGTCCAAAACCCGCCATATTTATACTGACAACACGCGCGAGCACGCTAGAACATATATAAATAAATACCAAATATATAATGCACAAAGACACTAAACAAACTAAAAGAAAATAGGCGACGTATGAATTTGTAGAAGAAGTGAAGCATTGAAGAGCAATGGCGGAGCTAGGGTTTCAAGAACAAAGCTCAGTTACATCAAGTTAATTAACAAAAGCCGAGATGCTAGCCCTGACTCTCTTACATTCACTCTCGAATCCAATTTCAACCTCTTCTCTTCAGCTTCCGATGCTCTCTTTAGTAACTTCTTCGACTTCCTTTTTTTGTTTATTTCAATTTCTCAGTTCAATGCATATAGGTAGATAAAGCTGTAACTAACCGTGTATTCTATTTCTGGATATAATGCTCCATCATGGTTGATCAATTTGCATCTTGTTTCCTTTTTCTTCTTTATCTGATCTTCGTTTTTTGGGGAAAAAAGAGAAATAGTGTTTGAAATATATTTTCTGTTTGCAGCATTTGGCAGGACATGAAAGAGATGAAAATGAGAGTTGTAGTGGACCAGATCCAGATACAAAGAAAGCTATCACAGTCCACAATCACAATCATCTCTCTAGAAAAAAGAGACAAAGTGAAAAGGAAGAAAGCGATGCAGCTCACGAAAAGGACCAGAACCAACTCATAGATTCAGCAAGGAATTCATTCTCTCTTGCTCTTAAAGGTACCCTTTTAGTTTCTCTTTTGAAATTGTTCTTTCAGCACAAATGTTCTTAGATTCATATTTTGTCAAATTGCTTTTATATAGATTGTGAAGATAGAAGGACTAGATCTGAAGCATCGTTGAAGCTTCCTGAGAGGCTAGGATCCACTGCACTAGATCTGAATAATGTATCGGCTTCGCCCTCGCGGTTGGGGACTATGAAGAAAAGCTGGGTTTGCAACACGGAAATCGGGTGCCTTTCCTAGTACCGTGACTCCCGATTATCATCCTCACTCGAGTGCTAGGATGCAGAAGGGTTGGAATTCCGAACGTGTGTCATTGCATAACAATGGTATAAAAAGGCAAGGAAATGCCGCTAGATTCTGATCATCTTAAAATAACCATCTAATAATTATTCATTTTTTAATTATATATAAGAAAGAGGTGATGATTCACCTTTAAAAAAAGATAGACGAATCTAATTGATTGTGACCACAAATGATATGGTGAATAAAGTTTATCTAATAATTTTTTATGACCTGAGGGAAGAAATTATATCATAGGTTTAACTTACCACATTATGGTCATTTCTAATCATAACTACCCACTTTACCACTATTTCTAAGTAATGTTTCTTCCGACAATGAATCTCTGTCAATTTTTTATGTCATTTAAAAATTATATTTTTTTAAAATTAAATTAATGACATCGATGATTAGTGAAGAAATGAATGATTTTCATTTATTAGAGACTACTAATGACATGGCGAGCCGAACCCGTGATATAATCTCTTGTTGGAGGAGAAATTATATCATAGGTATGACTTATCATATCAGTCATGGTCTCATCTAATCATAATCACTCATCTCACCACTATCTTTCAAGTCATTTTTTTCGACCAATAAATCTTTAATATTTTTTATATAATTTAAAAATATAATTTTTGAAAATTAGATGGTATCATGATATAATCTCTTCGCCGGAGGAAAAATTATTAGGTGAACTCTGTTCACCACGTCATCCATGATCCCAATTAATCAGGACCGTTGATCTTCAAATAACCACTCATTAAATCCATGTATGAAGAGTTCATCAACGGTCCTGATTACTTCAACCATAGATAACGTGATAAAAAGGGTTCACCTAATAATCTCTCCGACCGACGAAGGGAGTAACTAGTTAATTAGGAAGGTGACGTGGCAAGCCACATAGGAGAGGTGGTTGACCACATATCACGTGAAGAGGTGTTGCCTATGCCGGAAACGCCCCCACAATATCCTCCCCACCACGTTGTCAGTCTTTCACGTGCCTTTCCCCCCATGTATTTCTCTTCTCCATCAAGCTCTCAATATGGAGTATTTTTTTTTTACTTTTCTAAGTTTGAATCTAATTAATTTAAATTTGGTTAAAAAGTATATTTATAAATAAAATATAAATATGTTTTTATAATACAATAAATTCAAATTAATGTATAAATTCATACGCTATTCTTATTAGTCAATAATCCATTAAAAACCATTTGGAAAAAATAAATAAGAATTAAGATTTTAATATATTGATAATATATACTCCATTTATACGGTCAATTTAGGGATTTTGTATAATTTAATAAAATAAGGCCGTTAAGTTGAAAAAATATTTATATACTCGAGTTGTGTGTATGATATATTGATTTTTGAATAAAAAAATAATATAATAGAATTTGAAATTTATATAACATAATAATATTTTATTTTTTACGTTCTTTACCGCTAGTTTATAATTAATCTTTTATTTTTTTTCTTTTAAACATTCAACTTCAACTCATTTTAAAATCTTTATTACGCAAACATGAATCTTTTACTCATTTATTGTTTTTTTTATGTCTCAGACTAAAAATATTTAAAAATTAAATTATAAATCATAACCTTAATTTTTATATCCTAAACCTAAAAATTATACTCTAAAAATTACACTCTACTCCTAATTTCTTAAACCCTAACCGCAACCCTTAATCTTAACACTAAATCTTAAATATACTACTTTAAAATAAAACATAAAAAATACAATAAAAAACGAAGTATTAATTATCCTCTAGCACTTAATTATTAGTGTTGAGTTCGTTACATAAATTTCATATATTATATCAAGTTGAGCGCAACTTAAGATCCTATTTTCAGTAAAGGTCTATCTGCATAGTTTCATAGAAAACCCCACTCTTACATGCATAGTTGTGTTTATGTTTTCCAATGAGCTAAGCGTCTAACACACACTGCCAGTCTCGTTGCCATTTCATTTCGTCTAAGATTCGGCACTTTTGTCCCCCTTGTTAACTTCTTCTCCATTGTTTCCCTGGAGGAGAAGAATAAATCATTAATATACAGGTGGCCTGGCCATTGGACACCAGAGTTACACAGACAGATGCATGCATGGAACATTAATAATATATGTTATTCTATCAATAGCTTTTGATAGTTGAGCAATCTTTTCAGACAGCAATACAACATGGATTACATGGAATTAATGAGTATCTGATTTGGTAATTGCCTAATTGGGTTTCTTGTTTATGCTCCAGATTAATGAGCATCTCCGAATTGATGAAGGTTTTGATCAGGAGGTAATTGATATGGAAGAAAACCTCCGTTTGACGTTGCGACAGGGAACCCTATCCCAGTACTTGGCCTGTTAGTAGCTGCAGCTCTCTCCAATGACTGCACTTGACTCTTCAAGAACTTGACGTAGTGAATTGCTTCGTCTAACATCGATGCCGTGTCCAGTTTAGTTCCTCCAGGGACAAGTCTTTGAAGTATCCTTATTCTCTCGCTAATCCTCTCCCGACGGTGCCTGGCTGCCACGCTTTGAGGATCCTTTGATATCTTCACGTTCCTTCTCTTCGGAGGCTTCACTGATTCAGGGTCTATATGAATCGGCTGCATGGCTGCGATCCGGAAGATCATCTCCCTCATCGCCGACATCGAATTCTTCTTTTGAGAAGGAGCAGAGAAACCACCCGCACTTCCCGTGGTGGAGGATGATAACGTTGAACCGGCGAATGAAACAGTGTCTGGAAGGCTTATAAATGGCGTTGGTGAGGGTGAACCGAAATGTGGCAACACATTGGTTGTACAGTCAAGTTCAGTGTGGGGCACTTGAAAGACGTCGTTGTAGACCCCGTAGACTTCGTGGAGCTTGTCAACCTGCATCATCGTCGTCATCTGATCTTCAGTTGCCGACTTTGAAGGATTCATTTCCATGGTTTCTGAGAGAAATGAAGTTATATTTGATCTAGTAGGAAAGGGATGTAAAAGCAGAGTTGAAGTGAGAGAGGGATGGTGAAGATAAAAGAGACGAGTGCTAGAGCCAAGAGTAGTAGTTTTTGCCGTGACTGACTGCAAGAGCAAGCATGCCCTAATTGACCCGGTGTGATTATCTGTAATAAAATAATGATCTTATCGGGAACAAGCTATGAATCAATATAAACGCAAGTTGTATAGGAACATAAATAGATTGGAAGCTTTGTTTAAGTGTTTTCTTAGGAGATATATATTTTAAAAACTACAGTGCTGTTGAGTTGGATGGGCGTAAATTCTTTGTCTTTTTCTTATACTTTTATTTGTACATTCATTTTAAATTAAAAGTTTAGAGTTTAATGTTAGGATTATGATTATAGTTTAGAACATTACGAATAAAGTATATTTTTTAAGGTATATGGTTTAAGGTTAAAAATATAGAAAATAAGGATTAAGGTTTAAAATTTAATTTTTTAAAAATTTTCAATAGGAGACATAAATGAAATCATAATAAAGAGGTAAAGAATTTTTACCTAAGTTAAACTCACGAACGACATATGCATTAATTCACGAAAAATTATTTTTTGATTTTGACTGATCATATATGATTTTATTTGATATTATATAAAATATATAAAAATTTATCTTAAAATATTATTTTAAAAAATTAAAAATATATATTAAATAAAATTATAAATAATGTGATAAATTAACTTTATCTTATATTTTTTTCTTTGTTCACACATTTTTTTTCTGGACAATTCTAAATCAATGGTAGTCTATCATCATTTGCACCCATAAATTATATTGTTTCATATTGTGTAGACAAAATCGGATGTGTGCAACATGTCCGCGCAGACTACTCAAATCTAGTAGGGAATATGAATTCACCATTAGGGGTATATAAAATTCGATTTAGTATAAAATAATTAAATTATTTAATTTATTATAAAATTAATTTGTAATTTTATAAACTATTTAAGATATAAAGTTTAAGTTATAAAAAAAAAAAATAACATAAAAAATAGTAATTAATAGATTATTTTAAATTTGAGTAAATTTTTTAATTTTATTTGATATATATCTATATAAAAATGTATTATATAACTATAAAAATTATTTAAATTAGAATTAATTAGTATTATAATATTATAAATAATTATAATATTATATTTAAATAATTTAACTTTAAAAAATAAAATAGGATCAATCAATTCGTAAAACTTAAAATTTTTTATTCAATTTTACTCGATTTAATTAAATGTACATTTGTCATGATGAACTTTAATATAAAATATTTATAATTTTATTTTTACTTTTTAACATTTTTTTTAAAAAATAATATTAGTTTATTTGTTAGATTTACAGGTTATATACTCATTTATTGAACTGTTTAACATTTTTAATATTTTTTTTCTCGATTAGCGGGCTATTTTGTATATATGTATATGAAAAAGGGTAAACAACAATATAGGTTACTAAATTATGAGTAATATTATATTTAGACCGCTTAATTATTAAAATTTATACTTAGGTCACTCAATTATGAGTAAAGTTATACTTAGAATAGTCAATTATTTAAAATTATACTTGGTTCACTCAATTATGGGTAAAGTTATATTTAGAATAGCCAATTATTTAAAGTTACACTTGGTTTTCTCAATTATCGATAAAATTATATTTGAGCCACCCTTCGTATTTAAAAAAGTACATATCAATTTATGTATTAAATTAATTAATAATTTTAAATTAAATACTCTAATGTTAACAAGGATAAGCAAATATTTAAAAAGAAAAATAACTAAATTGATATATTTTTTAAATACAAAGGATGATTTAAATGTAGGCTTATCGATAATTAAGTGACTCAAATATAATATTTAATACTTATGTCAACACGAATAAATGATAATAATAATATATAATAAATAAATAATTAATATAATCAATATATAAATAATAAAATATTTAAAAAAAAGAAAGAAAATAATCGAAAAACAGAGTTTGAGACGTGAAGAATCTGGTTGCTAGGAACAAGGGATGGTGTCGGTTTTGTAGGGAGTTTTGGATCCGATTAGGTTGTTGAAGATTAGGATTTGATTGAGTTTAGGATTCTAGTGTGAATCCCTTTAAAAAGTGATTCATTCGATTCAATTGGGGGAGAGATTCATTCGACTGGTGTTTTGCTGGAAATTCATTCGACCGGAGCGAAATTTGGAGTTTAATTGGCACCGGAGTTCAATCGGCAATTTCTGATTCAAGTGAGTTTCTCCTTTCTCCGTTTTGCCTATTTCGTTGATAAGGGTTTTTCTTCTTGTTTCGGTTGTTTCTGGGTAATTTAGGGATTCTGAACGATTAGTTTAAGGTTCTGTTAGGTTAGATTTAGGGCTAAAATCTTTGTTTTCGAGTTTCCGGCGCTTTCAGAGGTGTTTTCGGCCGTTTTCTAGGGTTCCGGTGGGTTCGCCGACGCCGAATTTGATCACCGACATCGAAAACGGCCCTTAGGCGGTGACCGAGAAACACGTCGGCGCGATCGATGACGGTGGCGCTTCGGATTGGAAGGCGAAGGCTGCGACGGAGAGAGGCCGTGTTCTTCATGTTCTTCATGAACATGAAGAACACTCATCATGTTCTTGGCCAAAAGGCCTCTTTGATCCGAAACCCTTTAGTTTCTGGGTAATTTCATGTTTGGCTCAGAGGATTTCCTAATCCATTGAGTCGGGCCGAGTCAAGGCTCAGCATAAATGACCGAGCTGACTCGGTCACAAAGGGGGTATATCATGGGCAAAACGGTGCCGTTTCAGGCATCCGGGTCGAGCGGTTCGGATCCGGGTTAACCCGGATCCGCGCTTTTCTAATAGTTATGGGCAAATTTGCCCTTTAGTCCCCCAGGTCTGATGCGCTTTATATTTAGGCCCCCAGAATCCTAATTTGGTCCCTAGGATCCCGATTAGGCCCTTAGAACTTTAGCCCTAATTCAATTAGGTCCCTAAGCCTCTAGATTAGACCCCCTAGAACTAAAATTAATTTATTTTAGACTTAATTAGGGCTTAAAATTAATTCTTAAGACTTAAAAATTAATTAGATTCTAAGTTTGAATTTAATTTAATTTTTAGGAAACTTTAAAATTAATTTAGTCTAATTAAATCTAATTTAAAATTAATTTGACCCCTAAGACTTAAAAATTAGACTTCAAATAGGTTTAATTTACTTCTTAAAATTTTAGAAATAATTTTGATTAATTATTTTAATTAATTTTAATTAATTTCTAAAAAGTTTTAAAATTAATTAAACTTAATTAGGTCTAGTTTTGCCTTAAAACTTTAAAACACTCACCAAATTAGACTCAAATT
Organism: Abelmoschus esculentus; assembly: GCA_035048815.1. Taxonomy (NCBI): domain Eukaryota; kingdom Viridiplantae; phylum Streptophyta; class Magnoliopsida; order Malvales; family Malvaceae; genus Abelmoschus; species Abelmoschus esculentus. Next base: position 3,820,095 of record JAUCBN010000032.1, read on the forward strand.
AGGCTTACTTTAAATTCTTAAAAATTAGAAGATAATTTTAATTAATTATTTTAATTAATTTTAATTAATTTCTAAAAGATAAGATTAAAAACTTTAAGTCTAATTAACCCTAATTTCACCACACCAAGCTTTAATTAGGTTAAATTAAAATTCTTAGAATTTAGAAATTATTTTAATTAAGACTCTTAATTAATTTAAAATTTCTAAGATAAGATTTAAAAATTAACTTAATTAAGTTTAATCCAACCCTAATTAAACCTTTGAACTTAAAATTCACTAAGTTAGATTTAAATTAGGTTTTAATTAAAATTTGAAGTTAAGGAAAATTTAATTAATTAATTTAATTATAAATTTCTAAAACTTTAAAATTTAATTTCACACTTAATTTAATCTAATCGATCTTCAAGGTTTGCTTCCGAGTCCCTTTTTTGATCTCTTTTAATACAAGTCCCTTTTATACTTTTCATGATGAAATTTTGATGTAACGTTGTATACCCATGATTCTAATAAAATTGATGAGTTCCTTTTATCTTGTTCTTTTATTTTATTATGTTTTTGCATGGCATGTGAATTAATTTAGAGCCCTTTTTAGGACTAGTCACTTAAATTAATTAATTTAATTAGGGAGAAAATTTAGTAACGTAGCATGTGAATCTTATGTCTCGGATACACTAAAGAGGTTGGTGTTTTGACGCACCATGATGCTGACCTAGAGAGTGTATCTTGACATCGAATTCATGTGTTATTAAAAACTTAAAATTTTGACAAAAACTTAGGTTTAGAATTAAATAAATGGATAGGTAAATAACTGGTAACGCTAGTAACTTAGGTTTTAAAAACTTAAGCAATGAAGCCTTTTTTAGGATTAGAACTTAAAATAAACAAGATAAAAATGGTCATGCATTTTGCTTTAGCCTTTTGAGGCGGAAGTTACATTCCTTTAAATTTGGGTGAGGTTTCTTATCTAGAGGACGTCTCGTTCAACTCAAGTTTAAAGGTGATGTAATTTCTAAATCAAAAGGATATCCAAATTCAAATAATGTTCAATTAACAATGGGAAATTAAATTAATATCTATCTTCAAAATGTCAATGCCACTTTGGGCGTTTGTAAGGGTCGTCCTTACACGTAACCGACTCCCGAACCCAACGTTTTTAAAATGAATCTCTGGTTTATTTTTATGGTGTCTGGCCTACCCAAGTGGCCGGTGGCGACTCCAAATCAATTTTTCAAAATTAAATTATGTTTTTCCTAAAATCTAAAATTTTCAAAATTAAAATTGATAAAGTTCGAATTTTTTAAAACCAATCGTCGAGCCATTTTTCACCTAAATTAGCGTTTTTTAAGAGGTCGCGACAACTTAAATAACCCAAATATAACTTATAATAATTAAATAATTTAAATATAATTTTTAATAATTATATAATTTAATTATAATTTTACCTATAATTAAATAACTTTTATTATATTTGACCCATAAAAAAATATTAATCCCTTCCATTGGTTTCGTTGGGGCCATTTGAGACCCCACCAATATCCTAAAGGGCTTCCGATCTAACAAACACAAAATCAGTGCTTTTCTGGTGCATGAATCTGTACTTTGATTTTAATCTAGAAATCGTATAAAGAAATTTAAAAATATGAATTTCAATTCCATTTAATTATTGTAAAAATATATTATTAATTTAGGTTGAAATGATTATTTGATGTACGACAAATGAGATAATGATTTATAATGATCTGGAAAATGAATAAGAAAGTAGGTTGAGATGGGCACGGGTCGGATCGAGTTTTCGGTTCACTCGAATTCAACCTGAATATAAATTTTTTAAATTCGATTTTGATTTAATCTGGATATCTTTCAAAAAATTTGACTCGACCCGAAAATAAATACCTTAAACCTGATTCCGACCCGATCTGACCTATATAAAAAATAAATTTAGGGATAAAATTATAAAAAAAATGGGGACTTAATTAGAAATAAAAAATAATAATTTTAATGACTTCATTATAAAAAAATATATAGATAGAAGACCATTATTAAAAACATCCGTAAAATATTATAGAAAATTATATATTTAGTCCCGAGTCGGGTCAGGTCAGATATTTTACATCTTAACTCGAACTCAACCTGACCCAAACCCAATTTTTCATTAAAAATCCAATTCCATCGGATCGGGTCAAAACCTATCAAACTGGATAAAATACTCATCCCTAAGTGTAGGTTGATGAAGTTTAAAAATGTGGATACATCGAGAGAGTTGTTAGAAGATGCAATCATATCTTTTGAATTTTTAAAATTTTATAAATAATTTATATATTCTTAGTATTTTTTTACGATTTAAGTTTACACCTTTAAAGTTTCATAATTTCAAAAATTAATGATTGTCTTTTATTTTTTATTTGTATTTAAAATATTTTTTAAATAAAAGAATAAAAATATAATTTATTAGTAAACTATTAAATTAATTATTAAAATAAAAATACATATTTTCGCTTTCAAAGATTTATTTTTAAGTTTTTTTTCTTCAGAAATTTAAAAATATTAAATTGTTTATATTTGTTAATATTGTTTATTTATGTTCGTTTGTTTATATTTATTTAAATTCATTTATATATGTTTAAGAAAATTTATTATTCGATTAAATCAACTAATGTAACGACCCGAACTCTCGGTTTAGTGTGTCGGGTTAACCCGAGACATTGGGCCTTGGTTTTGGGCCATGGTTTTGTGGTTTTGGGCTTGTTGGGCTTGCTAGTTGTTGGGTTGAGGGTGATTTGGTAATTACCAAATAGAAATGAGGAGAGAGGGGTTTGGGGGTTTAATGTTTGTAGAGGAATAACCTCATTTCCTTTTCTCTCTTCACTCTTCATCTTTTCCCACCATAGAAGCAAGGAGAAAGTAAGGTAAAGGTATGATCTTTAAGAATCTTAGTGGGAATCTCGTTTTTATGGTAGAGGAGATGTTATAGAGCAGTAAAGGATCTATAAAACAAGGTAAGAATGTGTGGGTTTGGTGGAGGTAGAGGTTTTGTTGGGGTTTAAGGTGTAATCCGGGTTTGGGTTTTTGAGGCTTAAAATATGGGTCTTTTGTGTTTTTAAGCTTTAGAAATTATTCCCGGACCATCCTTAATCGTTGTTCATCTTCCTCGTGTAGAGAAAGAGGTTGGAGAGCCATCATCAAGCTTGGGTAGAGGAAGAGTTTGACTAGAGTGGGGAGCTCGTTTTGCTGCTGTTTTGCTAAGAGGTTGGTACTCCCAACTCCTTCTACATCATCCATTCATGGTAGATTTCATGACATGTAGAGATAATCATGCTTGTATGTTGTTTTTGCTTGGTTGCTTGAAAATGGGTCTTTAATGGTGAAATTCGGATTAATGTGGCTAAGGGTTGGAAATTGGTGTTAAAATACTTTAAACATCTTTAATATTGAGTAGAAATACTCAGGGGTCGATTAGAATGAGTTTGGGGTCGAAAATCTAGAATTTCTAAGTGCAGAACCGTCCTTAGTGTAGGGGGTATCGATACTCGAGCTACCGGTATCGATACCAGTGAGTGTATGTTGGCTTGTTGTTCAGGGGTATCGATACTTGTTTAGATACCGTGGGTTCCAGAAAGTTTTTGTATCGATACCTGTATCGAAACGGGTCCTCCCCTTTCCGTTGACTTTTGAGGTTAGTCAATGGTATCGATACCTGTTTCGATACCTGTGTTTTGATACCCTCTTTGGGTGGATATCGATAAAGGGTGTTTCGATACCCTAAAGTAGGGTATCGATACCCCTGCGTGTCTTGGCTAAGTTGGGTAGAAATTAAGGCTCAGGTGGTCTTAATTAAATGAATGCTTTAATTTAAAAGCTACGGAATGAATTGTCGGACTAAGTTGAGGTTATAACTCTGAAAAAACAATTGAGATAAGACTTTAATATATATCTTGTTGTGATGAGATCCTAGGTGGATCGTTTGTGTGGTCGAGTCCTTGTGTGTTGGAATCCGGATATCCATAAGTGTTGCAACACGTTGAAGGCCATCCGATGTAACATGCCGGGTGATGATTGAAGACTTTTATTCCGAGTGTTGGGCGGCCTCACTCGAAGATGTTCGATGTGACATTCCGAGCATAGGGTTGGTTGGGCGGCCTCCACCCTTTTCCGAACGTTGGGCGGCCTCGTTCGAAGATGTCCGATGTACCATTCCGGGCATAGGATTTGAGGGCGGCCTCAATCCTGAGTGTAGGATCCCGATGCTGTGTGGACGCGGGCCTCGCTCTTGTGTGTTGACTTATATGTTTGTATATGCTGTGTGCGATAGTATACATTCATTTATGCCATGTGTAGGCAAGCATGCTAGACCTTCATACCATGCATGTGATTTATATGTCATGTTTTACTGCTTGATATGCATGATGTTGGCCGAGTTTGGCGTATCCACTGAGCTTATGTGGCTCAGCGTTCGAAATTTGTTTTCGTGCGTAGGTTAAGTGGAGCGGGATTCGTGGAGCACCATCGAGGTTTGGACTTACAGCATCGACCGTGTTGTCAGAGTACAGTTATTAGATGTAGTGGGCTTAGTACTATGTTGAACCCTATATGTATTTGTAACTCTGTTATTTTATTTGGGTCGAATGTTTTATAACAGTCTGTAATATATTTTGGACCTCCGATGTACTTGGAATTATTTTGGACTTGTTTTTATTTAATTGGATTATGGACTTGATTTTGGACTTACATGATTTTTACTATTGAGCTTTTAAAACGAAATTTTGAAAGATGGGTTTTGGGCCGGAGGCCCATTGTGACATCCGGGTCGGGTGTTACAACTAACCTATCAAACTAAAATAAAATTGGTTAATCTATTAGATATTTTAGGTTTTGGCTAACGATTAAGAATTTTTTCAAATTTTAATTATCGATAATTTGATTTAAAATCGTTTAACTAATGAAATTAATCAAACTTAACCCAAAAATATTAAATATTTAACACATTATATATTCGTTTGTGTTTGATTATGTTCTTTTATGTTCGTTTATCATGTTAATGAACGAACATAAATAAATACAAACAAGCTATAAAAAAACAAATACAAACAAGAAATTTCGTGTTCGTTCTTTTATTTGGTTAAAGATAAACTAATAAATATAAACACACCTCATTTATGTTCGTTATATTTATTTATAAACTTATTCAATATGAAATTATTATAAATATATTTTTGTTAATTTATTAACGTTTTCATCTTATGCGACAGATTTATCATATTGTCGACTTCATAGGTTATAGAGTTTAAATGGCTGATGGTTGGTGACAGAACACTTCTGTAGAACGGAGGGTACAACTTACAAGCATACGTCATTGAAAAAATGATATTATAACAAAATTATAAATATATTTATATTTTTAGCGAATATTTTATACTAAAAATCTTAAAATATAATAATTTTAAAAAATCAGATTTAATGAAAGAATTTATAGCGTAAAATTGAAATATTACCGGATAATCTAAACACAGTACAATCAGGGACGGATCTATGTTATAAGCAGGAGGGGCAAGAGCCCTTCTTAATTTTTTTGTATAATTACATTTAAGGTCCTTCATAATTTAGATAACAATAAAATAAGGTTTTTGTCCCTCCTAATTTTTAGATTTAAAGACTTAATAGATCTTTGTTCATCCCAATATTTGATTCTAGTTTCGTCTCTGAGTATAATACGGGGAAATTCTAAGTATTGGTTAAAATTAAAAAAAAATAATATTTAAAAAGTCCAAACTATATTTTTTTTAGTTTATTGTTTAACATTTTTTTGAGTTATTTTAAAGTATAGTATTTTATTTTATAATTTAAGTTATGTTTTTCTGTGATAGATATATATTTTTTTGTTATTCAATAAAAATATGATATGTGAGATTATTGATATATATTTTTATTTTTAAAATAAAAAATACTTTTATATAAAAACTCAAAATTTTTAATTTTTTTAAAAACAAACCCAAACCTTAAATTTCTTCCCACCTACCATCGATACCACGTCACCGGTTAATCTATTTTACCTTCGTCAGCCCCTAGAATTGAAAATTTTATCATTTTATCGCCAAAAATTATTAATTAGGTAATGAACGATGAATCACTAACTTGTAAGAATATCAAATGGTGGGAGAGGTGTGATAATTAAGGCAATGATTAAAATAAATTAAAATTTAAAATTATTTAAAATTTTTATATTTTTAAATAAATTTAAAAATTAATTAAAATTAATTAAAATAAATAAATAATATATCTTATTATAATGAGATAATAATTTTTTTTTATAATTACTAATAAAAAATAATTTAAATAATTAAATAAAATATTAAACACTAAAACAAAAAAATTTTAAACGCATAATTAAAAGAAAGTTATAAGTTGATATTTTTTAACCATAAAACCCCCAACAGTTACTCATTCACATGAGAGTTGTCGGAAAACCTACTCCACCTAAGACCAAACACCCCCTTTAAAGGAAGAAATTATTTTATATACCTTTTCCAGTTTTCCGTCCTACAATATATAATCTCGTCCATTAAAATTTAATTATTTCTATATTATAAAAAATAATTAAATTTTAATAATAAAATCATAAATAATATAATAAAAAGTATTCGATAATTTTTCTTTAAAAGGGTTTTTTTTTTCTCTTTTGATACTCAGTTTTGGCGTTGGTGGGAATAATGAGATATAAATCGTCTACTTCTTTTTATGTTTTTTTATATTTTTGTTTTAAATTAGAGGGTTTAGGGTATAGAGTGTAGGTTTAAAGTTAGGGGTTATGGTTAGGGTTAAGAGAATTAGGGGTAAGATATATTTTTTAAGGTTTAAAGTTTAGGATATAGAAAATAAAGAGCCATTTACAATTTAAATCATTGAATTTATCATCAACTTTCGTATAGGTCATAAACCTTTGATTTAATCAGATTAAATTATTAAACTTTTATTATTTAATAAATTAAAATCGTTAAATATTTTAAAGAAAAAGCTAACTCAATAATACTACTAGATATGTTTTTTCATGTCAACAAGTTAATATTAATTAAAATTAAAGATAAAATATTATTTTTTATATTACATTATTAAAGACATTTAGTAAATTGATATCGGTTGAATTACAATTTTTTAATAATTTAATGTAAAAAATATTTTAAATATTTTTCTTTAATTTTAATTAATATTAACTTGCTGGCATGAAAAAAATATGTCTAGTAGGATTATTGAGTCAATTTTTCTGTTAAAATAATTAACGGTGTTAGTATGAATAATTTAATTTGCTAATAATAAAAGTTTAATGATTTGATCTGATTAAATTAAAGGTTTGTGACCTATACGAATGTAGAGGGTAAGTTCAATGATTTAAATTGTAAATGGCTCGAAAATAAATGTTAGGGTTTAAAATTTAATTTTTAAAATTTTTTTAATAAGAAATATGAAAGGATGTACGATAAAGAGATATACTATTTTACTCGGAATAATGTGGCAATGGGGATGGGATTCCCACGTGGCTATGGTCCACTGGATGTCCCCAATATTCCTATATTTAGGGGTGAGCAAAACTCGACTCGAAAAAATCGAATTTCCCGACTTGAATTGAGTTGAAAAAACTCGACTCAAAATTTTATAAACTCGAATTGACTCAAAAAATTTTCAAATTAAGTTCAAGTTGTAAAATGAAAATCGAATAACTCGAAATTTTAAGTAATTATAGAGGCTAATTGCACATTTAACCTGTGTAGTTTTATTTTCAGTCCCTTCTTTTCCTTCTTTTACATTTTAATTTTTTTTATAATCTAGTCACGTTCTAGATTTATTTTTTTAATTTATTTAATAAAATTTTTATTTGTATCTTTTATATTATGCTATTTGTTTTTTAATTTTTATAATTAATTTATCACTATTATAGTTTTAGTCTTACTTAAATAAGAAGGAAGTTATTAATAAAACTTATAATTCAATAAAATGATATATTCATAATATTTGATTGATGATACTAATAATTTTTAAAAAAATTTACACATAAAAAATAATATAAAGAAATATGTATGTAAATATAAAGAGAAAACCGTTTCAATTACAATCAAACTATATTATAGTATTATAAATAGTATAATTAAAATTTATACATAAAATCGAAAAATCGAATCGACTCGAACTCGACTCGATTCGAATCAAATTTTTTTTAAAAAGAGTTCAAATTAAAAAATATGATGACTTAACTCAAATAACTCAAAATATTTTAACTCGATTCAACTCGACTCGCTCGAATGCTCACCCCTATCCTACCTGTATTATTCCACATGTTTCTTCCTTTATTTCATTTTATTTTACTTTATTTTATCTTCTGTTTAATTAATTACTTGCATCCTAAATAAATACCCCCCACCCGCTGCTTTCACTCCCTCCGTTACGCCTTTCGAGATGTATCAGGTTTCGTTTCTGACGCATACCTTCCTTCGGGCGATGGAAATGGAATGGGTGACCCAACTACAACACTAACAGTCCAACTTATTTAAATAAAACTTGATTCTAGAATTACAATATCTAACAGAGGAAAAATTATTTTTTTCTTTTATTTACGTCAAATGTTAAAAAAATAAATTTAAAGTATAAAATTAAAAATTAAGATTATAATTTAAATTATTGAATATATGTTTCATTTTTAAAATTTATGATTTATAATTAAAAAATTAAAATTAATGTTTAAAATTTAATCTTTTAATATTTTTAACCTCAGAAACACCAAAATGAAATATAGATTTTTTTGTCTATTTAACCCTCTTTTGACCTTCTTGAAGAGCGACTTCTTTCCAACTTTCTACAAAGTTATTGTTCATAGAATTTAATATATTTTATGTTTGTTTAAGTCCTTTTAATTCAAAATTTGAACTTAATATTTGAATTTTATATATTACCCCTTTTATTAAGTGTATTTTCTTACACATTGTAAAATAAAATTTTAATTTATTTTTAATGATTACATTACATTATAGTATTATAGATTATTATAAGTTTCATTTTATGTGTTATAAATTATATAAGATGTAGAATTAAAATACTAAAATATCGTATAAGCTTAGACAACGTTTGTACCCAATTCTTGAGTGTTGAGTCCAAGGTAGAGGCTACTTATCTTCCGCCTACTAAGGTGTGAACCCTCACTCCACTGGACCACCCACTCTCTTACCACCCAAATGCACTTGAATTAACAAAACAAGATATAGAGTTGGGCATGTGCTGTGCCACTCTCACTTAGACCATTTAATTTTGAATCAATCACTTATGCCTATGGTTCTTGGTGATAATATGGTCTCAGCATAGGGGCAAATCATTTTTTTTCATGCCTTCGTTCATATATCCGTTTTAAATTAAATGGTTTAAGGTGTAGAGTTAGGGGTTAGGGAATTAGGGGTAAGATGTAGGGTTTAGGATTTAGAAAATAAGAGTTATGGTTTAAATTTTTGTTTAAATTTTTAACAAGAGATAGATGGAAGCATGATAAAGAGGTAGAGATTTCTACACCAGCTTAAGACTATCTTAGAATGGAGTAAAAATCTCGTCTCCTAATCGTGCCTCTTTTCATGTCTTCTGTTAAAAAAATTAAAAATTGAATTCTAAACTATAATCTTAATTTTCTATATCCTAAACCCTAAACTCTACACCTAAAAAATATACCCTACACTTAATTTCCTAAATCCTAACCATAACCCCTAACTTTGAACCATAAATCCTAAACCACTCACTAATTTAAAGTGAAAAAATTAATAGAGACACAATTAGAAAGTGGACGATTTGTACCCTTAGAATAATACCCGTACGCAACTGATAATATCTTTCATTATATAAAACAGAAAATTATTATAACATAAAAGTATATAGACTAAATTTAGTGATTATTTTTAAACATGGGGAAAACAAGAGGGTAGGGGGGACACATGACATTCGTGTATTATTGCATCCTTGGAGTACTTTCATTAAAGTGATGCATGGGACCAAAGAAACGCGAAGGTTGCATGTCAAACTGATGTGAGCACATCATGTCAAGTTCAACAGGTTGATCCGGAGGTCTTACCATCAGGACCTATCACACGTTCTAAGGCAAAGAAATACAGGGAAGCTCTTCTCCTTACTTGTGCTAACATTTCAGATTCATTTGAGAATGTTCATGCCTTAGAATATGTTGTTTATAATGTGTTGCATGCTGATATGTGACATATTTAGGTATATATATTAGTATGTGTGTTTACTTATGTATATACTATGTTAATTATGTTTGCATTTGGTTTTAAGTGTGTTTGTGTGGTTAAAATAAGACTACAAGGCTTTTTAGATGTGTTTGCCTTGTTCTAATATAGGTACTTAGGAGAACCTTAGCTCAAGTGGGCATACCCAGCTCATCTCCAGCTCAGGAGAGCGTATGCAGTTCAATATCAGCTCAAGTGGATTATATTTAGCTCAGAAGAAGCTCAATGGTGTGCACGCAGCTCACCTTAGCTCAGGGCAGCTAAGAGGCTTAGCTCTCAGCTCCATGTAGCTCCTAACACTCTTAGCTAGTTCTTTTCAGCTCATCTCCATTTCCAGCTCAACTCAACTCAAGTTGAAGTGACCTACAGCAGCTGCAACCTATCGTACACGAAGAGCAGGTGTCCTACGCATGTGCCATGCATGTGGGGCCTACATAGCACCCTTTTCCACAAGTTTGGGCGTCCAAAAGCAAGCAAGCCAAACAAGGCCCTTGCTTTGAAGACCAATCGGCAACATTGGATAAGAATGAGTGGTTTCTTATTCAAATTCAAACATTAAACACATGTTTAATGTGTTTTAAGTGCCAAAACATGTGGCTAAGGATATTAGGAGCCTAGGAGAAGTTATTTGAGCATTTAAATTTTAATTTTCGTTTGAATTAAGGCCACAAATTCAAATTTGGCCAACTTCTCCTTTATTCCTATATATTTACTTAATTTTGTAAAGAAAAGGGTAGACATTTTTTGAATAAAATCACTTGTGAGATTTTCTCTCAATTTCAGTTCTTCATTGAACTTTTCTTGACAAATTCAGACTTTGTTTGAGTGTGTCAAATCCTTGATACTTCGGGTTCCTAGATCGCTATCTAGAGGGTCCAAGTCCGTTGACGAAGAACGTATTCGATTTGGGTCCGCTCAGTATATTGTTCGGGTTCTTTCGAGTTCAACGTCGTTGTTATTTCTCAGTAACTTAAACATCCAATTCTGCCATTTTGGACGTTTTAATGCTTCCATGAAAGCCTTCGGAGCATTTCATCTTCATTAACCTCTAGAAACTGCCAGAATTCCTTCATCCCTTTTCTTCTTTGTTTCAATTTTTTTTTCTTTGTTTTCTTATTGTTTTAACATCATTCTAACATCCATAATGTTGTGTTTATTGCAGAGACTTGCTTGCTATTATCCTAGATTCGTTTCAAACAAGGATCGTTGTTTTTGAAGCAACGAAACCCCAATATCATATGGTAATCAGAGCTTTGGTTGGATATTAGCACTTTCTACACTACATATATCAAAAACAACAAAAGAAAAAAAAAGAAAAAAAATCGAAATTCTACAAAAAAAAGAAAGTCAAAGTCAAAGTTTGACTAGAAAAGTCAAAGTCAACAAAGAAATTCGAAAAATTTGAAAAAAAATGACATTTGAATATTTAGTGTATTTTCATGTTTATATGTGCTGTTTGACCACAAAAATGATGAAGGATGCTTACGTTTACCATGGAATGCTTCTAAACCACTTAAAATGACGTGTTCTTGTTTGTTCGGTGATAGGATTATGGTAAGCATTTCTAATGCAGTAAGTACTTCATTTCCAGCCTTAATTCACTTTGTTCTTCATTAATTCCAGCCTTATTCTTGTTTTCCTTTTGTTTTTTTTTCAGCCTTGTTTTTCTTTCTTTTTTACTTTCTAGCATTGTTTTTCTTTTGTTTTACTATCCAACCTTGCTTTTTGTTTGTTTTTTTTATTTTCCAGCCTTTGTGTCATCTAAACAGACCCTAATTCACTTTTAACTCTTGTTTGTACCACCGTTACATATATCTTGGAGTTTGACACAGATAACAAGTTTGAAGGATCAGATTAGTTCCTTAAAGAGCTGTTTGCAAGAGAACGAGTGGAAAAGGCATTTGAGAGTGTGAGCACAGAAGGGGAATCAAAAGAGCCATTCAAGTATTCCCGAGTGAAACACGAGCGCTGAGTGTTACTTTGTTGAGTGCATTGTTCTTTTGGAGTGATATGCGAGAATTTGTTGTGTGTGTAGTGAGGGACTTTAAAATTTCGTTTATTTAACATAATAGTTTTCTTTTCTTGTTTTTCGTTGCTGCAATGACAAGTAATGACGATCGTAGTCCCGGTGGAAGTAATCCACCAGATTTGCAAATGCAGGCTTTTACTCGAACCTTGCAGCGTCTTTTAGACCAAGCATTGGAGCCTATTCAGTCTCGTTTGGATAGAATAGATGGGGGTGGTTCCCAATCTGTCCGAAATGAGAATCTTGATGAAAACAACGTCGAACAATCACCACGGACGAATCAACGACCAGGACGTGCAGTTGATGATAATATTTCTAACATAAAAGTTGTTATACCTTCTTTTCAGGGACGTTCAGATCCAGATGCTTATCTAACATGGGAAAGTAAAGTTGAACACGTTTTCGAGTGTTACAATTACTCGAAACAAAAGAAAGTACGACTAGCAACTTTGGAGTTTGTCGACTATGCACTATTGTGGTGGGATCAATTACTGGTTAGTCGATGATGTGCGGGTGAAGGACCAGTGAGAACATGGGACGAAATGAAGCGTATCATGCGGAAACAGTTTGTTCCTTCTCACTATCATCGTGATTTATTTCAGAAATTACAAACTTTGAAACAGGGCAATAGGAGCGTCGAGGACTATTTCAAGGAAATAGAGATGTCCATGATGCGTGCGAACATAGTTGAGGATCGTGAGGCGACTATGGCTCGGTTTATGACAGGTTTGAATTCTGAAATTGCTAACGTTGTTGAATTGCAGCATTATGTCGAATTGGATGACATGGTGCATATGGCGATGAAAATTGAGCGACAACAACGTAGAAAAGTTTCTACTCGAGGTAATACTACTCCATTTAAATCTTTTACGAATCCATTATATACCCATAACCATGCTAGGAAACAAGCACCACAAGCGCCACTTCGGATTCAAGAACAAGGCGAGTCCAGCAAGCCAAAGCCTCCCGTTGCTGATAATGGGCATGGTAAACAAAAAGTGGTTGTACGAGAGAGATCGAGAGATATTCAATGTTTTAAGTGCCTTGGTCGAGGACATGTTGCTAGCTAGTGTCCTAATCGTAGGGTTATGTTGATGCGAGATGATGGAGAGATTGAGTCAGATTCTGAAGAAGAACCACATGAGATCCCTGATGAATATGATAAAGCGGATGTCCTAAAAGTTGCTAAGACTGGTAAGGTAATATAAATTATGGTTGTTAAACGTAGTCTGAGTGTACAACAGGTTCAGGATGAACAACAACGCGAGAATATATTTCACACGCGATGCAAAATTCAAGATAAGGTATGTGTTGTTATTATTGATAGCGGTAGTTGTACTAATGTTGCTAGTTCAGTGATGGTTGACAGGTTAGGTCTCAAGACAACAAAGCATCCGAATCCGTACAAATTGCAATGGTTGAATGACGGGGGAGAACTTAAAGTAACAAAACAAGTTGTTATACCGTTTTTGATCGAAAGTTACAAGGACGAGGTCCTTTGTGATGTTGTGTCGATGGATGCTACTCACCTTCTTTTGGGACGCCCTTGACAATATGACAAGAAGGTAATGCATGATGGTTTTACAAATCGATACTCTTTTATGCATGCAGATAAGAAGATCACTTTGGCTCCTTTGACACCGAGTCAAGTGATGGAAGATCAAGCAAGCTTAAAAAAGAGTAAGGAAGCTGCAAAGGAGAAGAAAAAGATGAATGTTTATGCAAGTAATCGAGAAATCAGGAAATGTCTTTCCTCTCACCAATCTTTGCTTATTTTAATGTTTAAAGATTATTGTTTATTGACTGACTTTCCTTCTGATTTGCCTGCATCAATTGTTTCCCTATTGCAGGAATTTAAGGATGTGTTTCCGGAAGAAACACTAAGGGGATTGCCACCTCTTCTTGGCATTGAGCACCAGATTGACTTTATCCTAGGTGCTACTATTCCAAATCGACCGGCTTATCGAACTAACCCCGAAGAGACGAAAGAGCTTCAAAGACAAGTGACAGAATTAATGGACAAGGGTTATATTCGAGAGAGTCTGAGTCCGTGTGCTGTTCCGGTACTGTTAGTGCCGAAGAAAGATGGGTCTTGGAGGATGTGCGTAGATTGTAGAGCTGTGAATCAGATTACAATTAAGTATCGTCATCCTATTCCCAGACTTGATGATATGTTTGACGAGCTTTGTGGAGCCGTCATCTTCTCCAAAATTGACCTAAAAAGTGGATATCATCAGATTCGCATGCGAGAAGGCGATGAATGGAAGACAGCCTTCAAAACGAAGCTAGGTTTGTACGAATGGTTAGTAATGCCTTTTGGCTTAACTAATGCACCTAGTACTTTTATGCGATTGATGAATCATATTCTGCGATCTTTTATTGGAAAGTTTTGTGTTGTATATTTTGACGATATTTTGATTTATAGCAAGACTTTGCAAGATCATGTAGAACATTTGAGAGTTGTTTTACAAACTTTGCGAGAAGAAAGATTGTTTGGTAACATAGAGAAATGTGTGTTTTGTACTGACAAACTTACATTTCTTGGTTACATTGTTAGTGCACAGGGTGTTGAAGTCGATCCTGAGAAGATAAAGACAATTCAGGAATGACCACAACCGACATCGATTACTCAGGTTAAATCTTTTCATGGCTTAGCTAGTTTCTATCATCGGTTTGTTCCTAACTTCAGTTCTATTACCGCACCCTTAACAGGGATTATTAAGAAGAATTCTAGCTTCTTATGGGGTAAAGAACAAGAAGATGCCTTTTTGAAAATTAAGGATTGTTTAACGAAGTCACCTGCGTTAGTCTTACCTAACTTTGATAAAACTTTTGAAATTGAATGTGATGCTTCTGGAGTTGGTATAGGCGCTGTGCTAATGCAGGAAAAAAGGCCCATTGCATACTTCAGTGAAAAGCTTAGTGGAGCAACATTGAATTATCCAGTCTACGACAAGGAGATGTATGCACTAATTCGGGCATTAGAGACATGGCAACATTACTTGTTGCCTAAGGAGTTTGTGATTCACACTGATCATGAGGCTTTACGATATATCACAGGTCAGCATAAATTGAATAAACGACATGCTAAATGGGTTGAATTTTTAGAGTCTTTTCCTTATGTCATTCGTTACAAAAAGGGTAAAGATAATGTCGTTGCTGATGCTTTATCACGTAGATATGTGCTTTTGAATTACCTTGACTCACATTTGATTGGATTTGCATATATACGTGACTTGTATGTTGATGATTCTGATTTTAGAGATAAGTATCATGCTTGTGAGAAAGGTGCAGATGGAAAGTTTTACAGGCATGATGGTTATCTTTTCAAAGAAAATAGGATATACATTCTACAGGGTTCAATGCGTGATATTCTGATTCGTGAAGCACATGAGGGTGGATTGATGGGTCACTTTAGAGTCATCAAGACGTTACAGACATTGAAAGAACATCTATTTTGGCCTAAGATGCGTAGAGACGTTGAAAGGTACTGTGAACGTTGTGTGACATGTAAGAAAGCAAAATCGAAGGTCTCACCACATGGTATGTACTTACCTCTACCTATTCCTAATTCCCCTTGGACTGATATTTTAATGGATTTTTTTTTGGGATTGCCTCGAACTAGAAATGGTAGAGATAGTGTCTTTGTTGTGGTTGATAGATTCTCTAAGATGGCACATTTCATTGCATGCCATAAGACTGATGATGCTGTTAATGTGGCTAACTTATTCTTTAGAGAGATTGTTCGATTACATGGTATTCCTAGGTCAATTGTTTCTGACAGGGATGTTAAGTTTCTGAGTCATTTCTGGAGGACTCTTTGGAGCAAAATAGGTACAAAACTCATGTTTTCTACTACTTGTCATCCTCAGACTGATGAACAAACTGAGGTTGTTAATCGTGTTTTATCTACTTTGTTGCGTTCCATCATTAAAAAGAATATTAGGACTTGGGAAGATTGTTTGCCACATGTTGAGTTTGCGTATAATCGTGCTATACATTCTGCTACTAAGATGTCACCATTTGAGGTTGTTTATGGTTTTAACCCTATTACGCCTCTCGATTTATTACCTTTGCCACAGGAACAAGTGACGAACAGAGACGGTCAAGCGAAAGCAGAATATGTGAAGAAGTTGCATCAACAGGTGAAGGAGAATTTAGAACGAAAGACTCAACAGTATGAAAAGCAAGCAAATAAGGGAAGAAAGCGAGTCACCTTTGATGTTGGTGATTGGGTTTGGGTTCACTTCCGAAAGGAACGATTTCCAGCCCAAAGGCGGTCTAAGTTATTACCGCGAGGAGATGGTCCTTTTCAGGTGTTGGAGAAATTGAATGACAACGCCTACAAGATAGACTTACCGGGCGAGTACACTGTAAGTGCCACATTTAATGTTTCTGATTTAACCCCGTATGATATTTCTGTAGATTTGAGGTCAAATCTTTTTCAAGAAAGGGGGATGATGTGAGCACATCATGTCAAGTTCAACAGGTTGATTCGGAGGTCTTACCATCAGGACCTATCACACGTTCTAAGGCAAAGAAATACAGGGAAGCTCTTCTCCTTACTTGTGCTAACATTTCAGATTCATTTGAGAATGTTCATGCCTTAGAATATGTTGTTTATAATGTGTTGCATGCTGATATGTGACATATTTAGGTATATATATTAGTATGTGTGTTTACTTATGTATATACTATGTTAATTATGTTTGCATTTGGTTTTAAGTGTGTTTGTGTGGTTAAAATAAGACTACAAGGCTTTTTAGATGTGTTTGCCTTGTTCTAATATAGGTACTTAGGAGAACCTTAGCTCAAGTGGGCATACCCAGCTCATCTCCAGCTCAAGAGAGCGTATGCAGTTCAATACCAGCTCAAGTGGATTATATTTAGCTCAGAAGAAGCTCAATGGTGTGCACGCAGCTCACCTTAGCTCGGGGCAGCTCAAAGGCTTAGCTCCCAACTCCATGTAGCTCCTAACACTCTTAGCTAGTTCGTTTCAGCTCATCTCCATTTCTAGCTCAACTCAACTCAAGTTGAAGTGACCTACAACAGCTGAAACCTATCGTACACGAAGAGCAGGTGTCCTACGCATGTGTCATGCATGTGGGGCCCACATAACACCCTTTTCCACAAGTTTGGGCGTCCAAAAGCAAGCAAGCCAAACAAGGCCCTTGCTTTGAAGACCAATCAACAACATTGGATAAGAATGAGTGGTTTCTTATTCAAATTCAAACATTAAACACATGTTTAATGTGTTTTAAGTGTCAAAACATGTGGCTAAGGATATTAGGAGCCTAGGAGAAGTTATTTGAGCATTTAAATTTTAATTTTCGTTTGAATTAAGGCCACAAATTCAAATTTGGCCAACTTCTCCTTTATTCCTATATATTTACTTAATTTTGTAAAGAAAAGGGTAGACATTTTTTGAATAAAATCACTTGTGAGATTTTCTCTCAATTTCAGTTCTTCATTGAACTTTTCTTGACAAATTCAGACTTTGTTTGAGTGTGTCAAATCCTTGATACTTCGGGTTCCTAGATCGCTATCTAGAGGGTCCAAGTCCGTTGACGAAGAACGTATTCGATTCGGGTCCGCTCAGTATATTGTTCGGGTTCTTTCGAGTTCAACGTCGTTGTTATTTCCCAGCAACTTAAACATCCAATTCTGCCATTTTGGACGTTTTAATGCTTCCATGAAAGCCTTCGGAGCATTTCATCTTCATTAACCTCCAGAAACTGCCAGAATTCCTTCATCCCTTTTCTTCTTTGTTTCAATTTTTTTTCTTTGTTTTCTTATTGTTTTAACATCATTCTAACATCCATAATGTTGTGTTTATTGCAGAGACTTGCTTGCTATTATCCTAGATCCGTTTCAAACAAGGATCGTTGTTTTTGAAGCAACGAAACCCCAATATCACAAACAAAATGGATTTTCAAAACAAGAGCAAGGATCCCTTTAGATTGCAGTACTCAGACACCCGTTAGAGATAAACGGACATAAATTAAAAGCTTAAATATTTAGTTGTCTTGTTTGAGTATTAAAATATATAAATAAACGCTTCTTACAAGTTAAATCAGGAGTTGTTTAAATTTATTATGACCGGTAAACGATCGTTTGTCACGGTCATTATAATGAAGAAAAGAAAACTAGAGAAAAAAGACAATGACATAACTATTGGGGTTGTGAGGGTTACTCCTTTCACCTGTGCCAGAAAATTATTTAAAAGATATCATTTTTTAAATATATTTAAAAAAATTAATTATTTATTTTTTAAAATATATTAAAAACTGGTCCAAAATATTTAAGGCGTCATTAGACCACCTATTTCAATGGGCGACTCCGCCCATACCCTCACCTCGATTTTTTTAAAAGAAACTTGTTACTTTTTGTAAAGTCCAATTTCTCTCTTTTGCTCTCTCTTTTAAACCAAAAGATGAGAAAGAATAATTTTCTTGGTCCAACTTGGCTGTTAAGCAATACGAAAGGGCTGTTAATCCACCTTTAAGACCCATCGATCGTATATAATAATAAATCTAAAAATATATTTAAAAGCAGATATATAATATTTTAAATTTTTAAATTAAACACAAATTATAAATATTAAAAAATTAAAAATTAATTTATAAAATTTTAAAAATAAATATAAAAATATAAATTTAAAAAAATTTAAGGTCTAATTTTTTAATATCGGCCAAAATACAAAAATATACTAGGACCACATTGTACTTCATATATCAGACTCCAAATTTTCCAGGTCACGTGCCATACCCCAGATGCTCCACAGGATGAGAGCCAAAGATATATATACTATATAGTGTCAAACTATAGGTTTATTAGGGTTATGGTTTTATTATTTATTTGGAAAAATCATGGCACGACAAAGATATCGTAAGAAAAATATATTGATACTTTTATGTGTGCGCCTCTCTTTCACGGGTGACTTTAATAGATATTCCTTTACATACTTTCATCACTGTTTCACATAGTTTTCTGTCTCAGGTAATTAATAACTGCAGGAAAATAATCAGAAGAATAAAAAGCAAAGAACCTGTTGAAATGGCTGGTCAAACTTTAGGATGAAGCTTTACTGGTATAGGGAATTTGGACAAGTAAAAGCCTTTGTTTAGCTACCAGTCAATGGGGTTTATGTCTTAACTCGTTAGTGTCTGTGTTTTGTTTTTGGGCTCTGGAAGTAGTGGAAGAAAAAGGGATCCAAAGATGGGTGTTGAAGACTCTGGTCAGATACTTAAAGTAGGAAAAGACAAAGGTTTTCTGGTCCTCAGGGCAAGTATAGAAGCCATTGATACAGGA
Source organism: Abelmoschus esculentus (assembly GCA_035048815.1). NCBI lineage: Eukaryota > Viridiplantae > Streptophyta > Magnoliopsida > Malvales > Malvaceae > Abelmoschus > Abelmoschus esculentus. The sequence continues at coordinate 3,839,697 of JAUCBN010000032.1, forward strand.
GTTATATCCTTCATTTTTAAGACAATATTCAGAATTAGCTGTTTTTTCCCACAGTTTTTCTTTTGTAGTGAATCTCTTTTGTATCAGGTTTTGAACTGAGATGGAGATATCAAAGCATGGGTGTACGTTCATCCATTAATGAACTAATCAGAGAAAGCCCTAGAGAGATTGTCAATGTGGTAGCTTATATAGCAAGAGACTTCCTCAGCTTTCCCTTTCCTCCTTTCCTCATGTTGGAACTGAAAGGAAAGTTATCAGAACTCAGTCTGTGTCTCTTCTCTCTCCTGTATTAATGCAAGTATGTATACGAAACTGGAACATACGGACATGAGAATCATGAATTAAGGGCAAAGGAAGAGTATGAGCAATAAATGCACCAATGAGAAACGAAGAACAAGATTGTTGGTGTTTCAGGTTTTAATCTTTCTTTGCATTTTCAGTCTAACCAAAACTCACCTGCATTGATATGGCTAGCTAGTGGGGAACAAAATAGTACCGGACACTAAAATTATATACACAGTTCAGAAACCTTAGTCTCCCCGGCAGATGAACAAAGACACGGTAAAACAAAAACTAAAAACGAAGTTCTAAAAGGAAGATATAATGTTCTTTAATGGATATGATCAAAGGGAACTAGCATGTATATGGAGACATAAGATTCAACCCTATGTCATCTTTTTCCAAGACCAAACGTGCCTTGTTAGTCTCCATGTTAGCTGCTGCACCATACTCCGGGTGCAATCTCTTCTTGGATTGTAAAGGCACACCGAAGAGCTTTGTTTTGCAAGTGTTGCTGCTTGGTTCTTCAAGAATCGTCAAGGAGCTTAGGGATGTGGCAGTTGGAGAGTTCAAGACCTGAGCCTGGGGATTTGGACTATTCGGATAATACCCAGGATGCTGGTTAAAAGGAGGCTTGTGCGATAATGAACTGTTGGTATTAACAACTGCAGTAGCAGATGGAGGGCCAGAAAGAAGAAAAGGAGAGTATGAATTGCTAGGAGTGACCGGCTTAACATGGTTTTGAACGAAGTAGATAATATCATTGTAAAGCTTTTTCATATGGGCAAGTTCAGACACAAGCAGATTGTTGCTTCTTCTTAGCCTATCATTGTCCTCTGATAAAGTTGTGACCGAGCTGCTATAGCCTCCACCGCCGCTGCCGCCGCCAACAAACGAGACCCCGGTCGGTGAAGAAAGTGGTGGAGAGTCACAACAGTTGGCTTGTTCATCCGAGTCAGCCAGAGAGATACGGACGCGGCTTGGAAATGAAAAGAAACTAGGGGGATTAACCATAGGAGAATCTGGGTGGAGTTGTTGTTGATGATGAAGGTGGTGGTGGTGGTGGTTTACCACTTGTGGCTGCGCAGTTTTTCTTCTATGGATCTCACAGAGCAAGTGTTTCTCTCCTTTTTTGAAGAACTCATTCGCAAACTCCCACCTATCCGGTACAATCTTCCTAAAACCCTAACGTCATTAACCAAAGTAAAACCAAAACCCAGATCAGTACACAGATATTAAAGGCAAAAGATCAAGTAGCAGCAGTAGAGTTAAAAGTTTGGGTTTTTATTACATATGTGTTGAGTTGTCTGACAAAGCTGGAGAAATTGTTGTGCTTGAAGTAATTAGGAAGAAGATCACGAGCAAACTCGGGAGGTCTCCAAACAACGAAAGTAGTGTTATCTTCACCCCATGAAACTATATGGTCAGTGGCGGGATCGTCTACCAGTTGATAAGTCTTGTTGAGGAAAGGTGCCGGCACTGATTTGTGAGAGTCTAGTGAGAGCAATATCCCTTCACAATTGTCAAGCATGAGAGCCATTGGAAGAGGAAGCAACGAGGGAAAATAGAGTAGTAGATGGGGAAGAAAGACAGTGGAGGGTGTGTGAAAATGATAATGATTTTGCAATACTGAAGGGGTGTTTTTGTTAGGTTATGTTTCCCTACCGGGGGATATGTAGGGAGAGAGAAGTAAGTGCCTGGTGTGCTACTATTGTAGAAATAACTGGTGGGATTCAAGACAAACCTGTGACTCTCACGCTCACCTCCTTTTCTTTCTATTATCTGACAGTAGATCCCGCGACCACCCACTTAAAATCGAGAGAAAATCGTCTACATCTTTCTTATGTATTTATTTGTGTTTTCACTTTAAAAATTAAAAGTTTAGAGTTTAAGGTTAGGAATTGTGATTAAAGTTTAATGAATTAAAGGTAGAATATATTTTTTAAGGGTAGGGTTTAGAGATTTTTGCTCCTTGAAATCAGGCATAAGGGGATGAGTAGAAATCATTTACTCTTTTCTCATGTCTCTTGTTAAAAATTTTTAAAAAATTGAATTTTAAATCATAACCCTAATTTTCTATATTCTAAACTCTAAACCCTACGCCCTAAAAAATACATTCTACCTTTAATTTGCAAAATTTTAATCACAACCCTTAACCTTAAACCCTAAACTCTCTATTTTAAAGCGAAGACATAAATAAAAATATGAGAAAAATATAGATGATTTATAATCTAAGGGATGGGGTTCTCATAATCTGCATTCTGAATTGACAATCAAACCCTTACATTCTTCTATTTTTTTTTTTTCTCTTTCTAGTCAGATTATGAAACTGATCATGAAATGAATAGTTACTTAAAGTAAAATAGTGGGTTTACTGATGGATTAATATGGTCAGAGTGGTGAAAACCTTGTTGCTGTTGTGCCTTCTGATGCATGAATATTATAATAGAGTAAGGAAAGGTGATTTCACGTAAACCGAGCCTGCCTCTCTCGTTTTTATTTTTCATTTTGTATCTTTGCTGGCGTCGTCTAGTAACTGAACGAAGCCAACACATTTCGAATCCCCCAGTTTGTCTACTTTCATTATCTACCACATATATACTCAGGAAAAAGGCATACATAGAAGTACGTGATGGGATTGAAAGGCTGTCGTTGTTGACGATATTTCTTCTTCTTCTTCTTCTTCTTCCATTTCTGTTTCGCCTTCTTCTCCTTGACATTACTCCATGCTTTCGTAATATTCCAAACTTCAACAGAGACAGATTCCCTCTGGCCTCTGCACACGACTGACTCGCATTTGTTTTTCTTTTGCCTCCTCCTTAATCTGGTTCTTCTCTTCTTCCTTTACCAACCTGTCTCTCAATTATTGACCCTTGAAAGCTAAAAAGGTTAATATATATTCATATAAAAAAAGTTGTACGTGTAAGAAACATATCTAAGTTACCGTAGTTTAAAATTTAAAGAATTTTACATCGAAAGAAATAAATAATTTAAATAAAAGGAGGCATTCATTGGAATGAAGAATATACTGCTGCACAAGTATTCATCTGGGTCAATTACAAGGAGATAATTATTGGGTGTAAAGTAAATTCCGGTCTCGATCTCTTTGGGGACCAAAAATTATAAGTTTCTCCTTTGTCTTTTGACTGTCACATAGTTAATATTTCTCAATCCTTTTGTTATCATTTTCGTATAGTTTATGAGTTACGACGGACTTTCCAACGCACTTACAATTAGTAAACAAAACCAAATTAAAACCATTATAACTGCAGGAAAAATACAAACTGTTGCATGTGAAACTGCTAACTTATATTCACATTCTTCCCGAAAGAATCGTCTCAACTATGGCAGATAATCAACTTGACCGACTCATGAGTTATTTAGGTTTGGTTTGGTCAAAGTTCAGTTCAAGTTAGACCGATTCAAGTTTGAGTTTGACTTGAGATCTCAACAAGTTAAGTTGAATCGATACAAACTCAGCTTAAAAAGCTTGTGAATAGACTCGAAATAATTATATATATATACACGTATATTGAAAGTAATTTTTTTAGTAAAATAAAATTAGGCTAAATTTATTAAAAATAAATTAGGTATTGTGTTTGTATTGTAATAATATTTTTTTATTATTTAGATTAATATACTTTTTGAAATTTTTTTTCTTGACATTCAATTTTGTTTTAGTATTGGTTATGAAAAGGTCTTTTAAAGAGAACTAATTTTTTATAAAAGAAATATAATAAAATTATTCATTTCCAGCTGAGATAAAATGAGCCTGAGCCTGAGTCTAAGCCAAAGCGAACTTTAAACTTGAGTCAAATCTTATAATATTTTTTTTGAATCAAACTCGAACCTAAAATTTTAAACTTAATAAACCTGAACCCTGATCAAAACTAATATAATTATTTTTGAGCCAAACATGCTCTAACCAAACTCAAACTAGGTCCGGCTGATTATGACCCCTCGTACGAGGCACAATTGGCATATGTATCCAAGTTTTTCATGTTAGTTATAAAATATAAACCTAACCCACATTATTAAATCTGTCAAAATATTCAATTAAATATAAACATGATAAGACATTTTCCTTCATCTTCTGTATGATGTTAAAAAAAAATCTAAGACTATTTTAAAATATTCAAATGTAGAGTGAGATTTAAGCCTATTATTACAACGTGTAATGCAAGAGTTCAAGTCCCGATGGTTAGAGATGAGACAGGCGGAGGCTTCCTCCGAGTATCAGCAAAGCATCTTTTCTTCTCTTCTCCAGAGTTTCTCAAGTCTTCCCTCCCTCAATTGTTGTTTGTTTTCACAGGCTGAGCAAACCTGCAGAATTTTCAGCGGCTGACATGGAGACAGTTGTGTTTTTGTTCTGGTTCTGTAACTGGTTCTTTGCTTCTTGCCCTTCTCGTGATTCCTGTTTTGTTGTTTTCCATAATCATAATGCTATTTAATACCACCTTCACTCCCTTTCATGTTACATACACATTTCTGGGAATGCTGCTCTCCTTGTCCAAATCATCTGCTATTTATTTTTTATTTTATGAAAATTGTATACTACCATTGATGAAAATGAACAGCTTATGGACTGATTGAACATAAACACGATGAAATTGCAAATACTTGAGTCTAACATCATAATGGGAACGTTCTATGAACTTTGCCCGTGAACACCAGGGACTCCCTTTCCAATGTATCTGTACATATAATATTATATATTTTCATCTTCCGGAACAGTACAAATACATACAACAGGCTTAGCAATATTTAAATGCTTTGAAGATGGGAATTTCAAGGAGAGACAACTGAAAACACAGAGAGAATACGGATCAAAATACCAAACACTTGTAATTATTTTAAAGTTTAAAAGGAAAAGGAAAGAAGAAGATCAAAAGAAAGAATCAAAATGTGTAGTAATATTATATACGACAAGGACGAGCTACAAGGTTCTTTCGTCTGTCTCTTCTTGCACCCTCTTTTGTCTGTTCCATTGTCTGTTTTTGTCAGCAGAAGGTTAGAGAGAGAGAGAGATGGAAGACAATCAAAAGACAAATCAGCCTCATTTCACAACGTTCTTTTGCATATACAATATTTACATGTTTGGAACTCAGGATCCATTAATTTAAAGATGCAGAGAAGAATCAAATCTGTGAACTGCAGATGATGGCAGTCAAAGAAATAGGGTTTAAGTTAAAAGCATGTGCAAAGTGGGAAACAAGGTGATAAGAATATTGGGATAGGATATGCGGGTTTAGTATAAGAATGGATCACGAGAGGATATGGGATCCCATGAGGAAATAACATAATGACATGAATGGGGAGGACAATACAGGTAAATTGCCTTTGGATGTTCATGTACAGAGATGCGGACACTGTTGTCCGAGAAAAAATCATCTCACTTCTTATTATGTTTCTTTAAATTAATGGATCCTGAGTTCCATTAAATTATGTTTCTTTCTACGTTTTTTATAAAACTTTTTTAAAAAATAAATTTTAAATTTTAATACTTATTTTTTATATCCTAAATCGTATATCTTAAAAAATATACCTTTATCTCTAATTTCCTAAACCCTAATTACAACCCCTCCTAACCTTGAAACCCTAAACCTTACACCTCTAATTTAAAACAAAAACATAAAAGGATGTATGAAAAAAATAAATGATTTATACTTGTTGTCCTGAATTTGTATTTACGCGATTGACACCTTTGTCCTACTTCTAGATGCCCCTCTACATTTTGTAATGTAATTACTATATATGATTTAATTATTATAAATTTTTTAAAAGTTTTTTTTGATAAGTGCGTATTTTATTATTTAAGATAAGAAAACAAATTTTTCAAAATATATTTTGGACAGTCATCCCGACTAGGGAATTCTCCAAGATGTACAAAGAGTCCTATTTACATCATCTAAATGTATACTCTTATCCCGTAAATAAATACGAACCACCTTTATAATGCACCTAAGTATACAATTTTCAGACCTACTCGTGTGCCGAAATATCCTTCTATTACGCTCCTCCCATACAAAGTACACAAAGGAGCCCCAAGCTAGCTTAAGCAATTGAACAATCAAGGACCTCCCCTCAAATGCGAACACAACCAATCTAATTTAGCATTCCACACCAACATACTTCTATGGATCCCGCATAACCTCAAAACCTCATTTCATACAGTCCTAGCAAATCTACAAGCCGAGAAGAGATGATCTCGAGACTCCACCATGCCCTCGCAAAACATACACTTTTCTTCCATCTCTCGACCCATCCTTAACAACCTATCCTGAGTAGGCAATCTATCCAAAATTATCATCCACAAAATAGTAGAGTATTTAGGGATGTGCAGAGAAAAAAAAATATATATATATATATATATCAATTCTTTGATTGTATAACATATTTTAAATATGTATCGTTAAGGGTGTCAAATGAATCGAACAATTTGCGAGTATTTAAGTTTGATTTTAGATTTTAATGAGTCTAGTCAAACAAGATTTAACTCACCTTCATTAGTTTAAAAATTTATTAATTTTTGATATAATATGTTAGTTAGGTGGATTGCTATTTTGGAGTTTAAGATTTTGAAATTATTTTTATGTTTTTCTTTATTATTTTTTAATTATTAATTTATATTATTACTATATACATAGACATTAATCTTTGTGCAATATTATTATATTTTTTATTCTTTTATAAAAATTTTAAAAATTAACCCGTAACAAGTTGAGTCAAACAATAAAATTTTTTAATAAGCATAAATTAAACAAAAATTTATCAATCTTTATCAAGTATCGAATGAAATCAAACACAAAACAAATATTTTTTAATTAAATTAAATATTTCTTAATTCTTGATCAATTTACTTGATAATTACCCTTAGATATGTATATATCAAATATATAATTTTTCAAAAAAAAATAGGATAGGAAAAGAGGACCCCCTGCTACATGCTGCTCGGATATGCATGCAACCATGATTAATGCTAGCACCACTACATAGATGAATACAATAAAAAAGAATAGGAATTAGCTCAAACAACTAGAAACTTTATCTTTTAATATAAAAAAAACAGGAACTTTATCTGTTTATGCTTTTGCAATGCCCAAATATTTCATTGAACTACAGGATAAATCTTAATTTTAATCTTACTTCAAAAAAAAACTCTAAAATAGTAATGAATGCATATAGTTGATAAAATGAAAACAGACTCACCTTAAACTTTTTAAAATTATACATTCATCTTTAATTTTTTAAAATTTTATGAGTTAATTTTTAAAAATTTCAAATATTTATAAGTTATATTCACACTAAAATTCTAAAACTTCACGTGTATTTATTTTTAAATATTTTTCTAAATTTATCATTGTTTTAAAAGAAAAAATATTCTTAATAAATTTAGAACATATAATTTAAAAGAATATAACAAAATAAAGATAAATAATTAATATATTAGTGCACGAAAAAGTTGATTCTACCAAAAACACTTTATAGAAGAGCTGCATCAAAAGGAGAGAACAAGAGATGTCTTTCTTTCCTCCCACTATCTTTCCCTTTTCCTTTGTTAAAGATACAACAATATCATCTTCTTCAACGTCAAAATTTAAAGCTATCCCATCCCCCTACTACAAAACGTGTGCAACTTTGTCTTGTACAAACTACAAAGGAAAGTATATTCTACTGAGCATCATCAAGAATATCAGAAAAGAAGCTCCCTCACTCAAACAACTATAGAAATTAAAGACCATGACAATCTGGTTTTTATCAGCTTTAGGGTGGAATTTGTGTTGTAAGAAAAAAGACAAGGGGAACATAGAGGCTGTTGGATCACAATTTTTTCTCTTTTTCTTTCATCTTCTCTTCTTTTTATATTGTGGCTGATAGAACGTTAAAGAAAAGGTGTTTTTTCCGCAGAAAGGACCCACAATTCAAGGCTGCTGCTCTACTCTTCTTCTTCATCCAAGGGAAACCCAAAAATCTGGGTCCCTCCGTCATCTTCTTCATCATTTCATGCATGCATAAGAAGCCCACTTTCCCACATTCTACTCTGATCATCTGGAAAATCACACCCGTTTTTCCCTTGTTCTGTTCACCAGCCAATAATTTACGAATTGAAAAATATTTTTGATTCCTTGTTTTATCGAAATTCGATTACAAAATTATTGTAATTTGATCGAATGATGATCCACCGTTTCTGGGAAAACGTAGCTTTACTTGTACCCCTCTAATCATTTCTCATGTTGGGCTGATCTGGGCAATTTCAGTTAGGTAAAAATCATCTATTTTTTTATTATTTTTTAATTTTTTAAAAATTTAATTTTTAACTTTGATTTTTATTTTTTATATCTTAAACCCTAAATCTTATATCCTATCTCTAATTTTTTAACTCTAATCATAATTTTTAACTTTGAACCCTAAACCCTAATTTATTTAATTTTAAACCATGATCTGAATAATTTCAGTTGAGTAAAAATCATTTGTCTCTTCTTTAAGTTTTTTTGAATATTTTTAAAAAATTCAATTTTTAACTCTAATTCTTATTTTTATATCTTAAACTTTAAACTCTAGGCCCTAAAAATATCATACTCTTAATTCTCTAAACCCTAATCACAACCTTAACTTTGAATCTTAAACCTTAAATTTTAAATTTTAAATTTAAAACTGAAACATAAAAAAAGCATAAAAAGAAGATAAATGATTTTTACTTTACTCCGGTAAATATACACATTATAGATAACCTAAAGTCCCAGGAAGGAGAAAGAGAAAGAAGTAAAAATAAATAAATAAAACTCAACTTTATAGGGAAGGAGGTGGAAATAAAATAATTATAAATCATGTTCGACAATTATTGGATAGTTATTAGTTGATAGCAGTTTATATTAATTGATAATTGATTATATTAATTGATTTGGTTAACGAATTATATAAACCGATTGTATAATTTTTTAGTAAAATTAGTTAATAATTATTTAAATAAATAATATGATATAAAAAATTTAATTTTACTTGTTTAAATAGTTATTTACTATGTATTTGGTGTTTTATATCTTATTTTGTTTTTAAGACATTCAACTACTTTTGGACATTTTTCTAGCAATTGATGCTTTGGTCGGCTATTGCACCTTTTTGAAATGGGCTCAACATCATTTTCTCATGGCCCAAAGTTTTGGCTTCTGATTTTTCTTAACATAGTTGACAAACAGCTTACTTTGAACATTAATTTTTATTATCGTTTAACCGTTTTGAGTATAAAAAATATCATTATAAAGGTCTTATAAATTAGAATATAAGATCATAATTTTATTACTTGAATCCTAACCCATTGAAAATTGTCTTAAAGTTTCCAAAATTTCCCAATTTTCCTATCAATATTTCACACGAATGAAATTGATATTTTAATTAAAAATATTTTAATTTGATGTGATGATAAATTATACAACCGATAGGTAGATGTCCATCCTAGAATATTTTTTTATAAAAATATATTTATTTTATTGGCTGATAGGTATACTTGATATTCTTAAACGGTTTATGAGATTGTGTAAATGATAATATACTGCACATAATTATCTTTGTGATGAGTTTTTAGTTCTCATGATTATATTCGTATGACCATGAATGTTAACCTAGTTCTATAACAACTTGAGAGAATTATGACCTAATTTTTTTTAAATGTCTCATTTCATTCTTACATAGATGATTTATATTATTCGATTCATTGAAATATATAACGATCATTAAAATTATTGCTTAACCTATTTATTTTTTAATCGTTATCCGTATCATAGGAATGAACTCGACAAAAGAACACTTATTATTTGAGTTATTAGATTAAAACTCGTATTTAAAGTCATTGAACTTTTTTAAAAAATAATTAATCTTTAGACTTATTTTGCACCGCATTTAATTAAGGCCACGAATCAATAATTTGAGTTAATTAAGTATTTTGACCAATTTTTTACCATTAATATTTGATGACTTTTTTCTCGAGATGTTACTTCTATATAATACACTACAGTTTTATCATATGATTTATAATTTTTTTAAAAAACTATTTTATAATTTTTATTAGTTTTCTAGATTTTTTAAAACTTTAAACAGTTTCTTAAATAAAATAAAAAATTCTTAAAATATCAAGTAAAGTTTAATATAATACATTCCACCAACTATTTCAAAAAATAATTAGACTTTTTAGTTAATATTGATAAAAAAGGTAAATTGATGATATCTTAAATTATAAAACGATAAATTAATCCAAAACACAATGAAATAATAAAATTTAAAAAATATCAAATTATAACATTATAATACTCCATCTGTCCTATATATGATGTTCGGTATTAACTTTTTAAAACTTTAAAACTTTGATCATAATTATTTTAAATATTTTAATTTATTAAATTTTATAAAATATATATTTTAAAATTATTTGATTAAAGATTTTTAAAATATAATTTTTTATATTTTAATCAATAATAGATTTAAAGTTATAATGGGTTAAAATTAAAAAAATTTGACTAAAAAAATACTAAACAAATAAAATAGGACAAAAAAGTATGATATATTACATCAATTAATCCAAAATACAATTATATTTAATCGTTAATGTTGGTCAAAATAATAAATTAATAAAATTTTAAAATATAAATAATAATTACAAATAAAAATATCTAAAAACTTAATTAATTTTCTCTTAAAAATTCAAAAGCTTAAAATTAAAGTAAGATTAAAATGTATCACATAAGAAAGTGTAAATATCTTCCACGAATATGTAAATCCATGTGGACATGCGACAATTTGATCATTAATATATATTTGATATTTTAAATTATAGATAAGAAAAATCATAAAACACCTCAAAATTTTCAAAAGACATTACGTTAAGATTAAATTTTGATGTAATTAAAGTGTAAAATACACCCTTTCAATTATCTTTTCACTTTTATTTTAGTCATTTAATTTTTACAATTTTTAAATATTAAATCAAATTTTTAGATTGTTTTTATTTTGGTCAATCTATAATATTTTTTTGATTTTTTGATATTACTAAGTATAATATAATTTAAAATAAATAAGAACCATATTGCATTATTGATGAAATTTAAAAAATATAAAAAAACCACCACCACCACCCTCGATTAGTGTTAGTTTCAGAATCGACGACCATTTAGAACTTTTTCGATTTTCTCACTTTTGATCTCTTTTTCATAGACTTCGAAGTACTTTTTAACACACTTAAAATATCCTTAAATTACATTGATAGATTCATTTTAACACACTTAAAATATCCTTAAATCCATGAACCTCATTTGGAACTTTTTCGATTTTCTCACTTTTGATCTCTTTTTCATAGACTTCGAAGTACTTTTTGGCAAAATAGAAGTTAGATTCAAATTTAGAGACACTAAGACAAAGCGATTGGTGAAATCTAAGATTGAACGAACACTATCTATGACCACCGATATTGGCATCCGACGAGGACAAATAGTTACCGACGAATAATTGGATTTAATTTTATATTTTAGATTGTTTTTATATTAAATAATAAATATGTCAAAAAAAACTCAAAAATAATGTTAAAATAATTCATAGTGACCAAAACAAGAACAATCCGAAAGTTCAATTTGTAAACTAAAAAGTTTGAAAGTTAAATGGCCAAAATAAGAGAGATGATATAGTTGATTGATGATCAGTGTACTTTACCCATAAATATATATAGCAGCGTCAGGGTAGTGACGTCCCAAACCATATCCCTCTTTTATAAAGAACACAGGGAGCATGGGAAAACTACACTTTGTCTTCTCGTTTCTTATTTTCCATCGGCAGTTTATTGTAGGGCGGGGCTACCTATTTCCTATACGTATGGGGAAGAATTTAGAATCTTCTCAGCTATTTTAAATGCTTTAGATCGGAAATGATTTCTCTTATGATGACTGGAAATCCATTCAAATAGAAATTAATATTGTGAATTCTTTATTCATCAAAATAGAAACTTGAAGATAGAAAACAAAAACAATGGAGTTTGTCATTTTTCTATTATATAGCTTGTGGCAACTATTGGACTTCTAACATGTCTTCTTCCATCTTCCCAACTAAGATAACCAAACGACACTGCTTCATCCAGTTGTCTTGGACCTTCAACGCTCAGCTTGAAGCTTTTCTTCTCGTATTTTGCCTTGAAAACCAGTACGTCTGGTTCCACCGTCACCTTAAGTCCTTTGATTGGTGTGACACTTGCTCTGTAGGTGGAGCTTCCATCTCCGACATTTGTCACAGTTCTTTGAAACTCCAACACGGCCGTCGAATTTGGTTTTGCATCCCTGTCATTAAAAAATGCAATAAAAGAAGGGTAATTGAGATCGAGAGAAGGGTTGGAGCAGTTGTTTGAAGATGATTTCGTGATGGTTTTCATTTGCTGTGCTGTGAAGTTTAAACCGCAAAGAAGATTCACATAATCTTGAACCGTGGCATCATATATAAGTCCAGGGTCCAACGCTTTATTGGGATTGATATGTCCAGCTCCCATCGCTAAAGGATCGGCTGGTCTGAGATTTCTGCCTATATCCTTTATAGGACTGCCGGTGTTATCAATCTGATCCGACGTAGTCATCAAAGCTGATCGGATGGCAGCGGGGCTCCAATCAGGATATGTTGCTTTTAAAAGTGCTGCTATTCCAGAAACATGGGGGCATGCCATGGATGTTCCCGAAAGTATATTGAAGTTTGAAAACAGTGTGTCTTCATTTACAACAGCTGCTTCTATGTTTGTAGGCCATGCAGCAAGGACCGAGTCGCCAGGGGCCAGTATATCTGGCTTTAGAACAGATGGACAACTGTAGGACGGACCTCGAGAGGTATAGGTTGTTACCCTTGGTGAAGGTTTAACACCCAGGATTGTTTTTTTAAATTCAATGCTGGCTTTTGGGTCAGGGTTGGTCTTAATGAAATCCACAACTGCATCACCATCTTTTTGTTCCAAGAAAATGGCTGGAAATGGGGTTTGGCCGGATAAATCCACGTTATTTATTATGAAGACACCGGCAGTGTTTCCCGCACGTTGAACATTGTTTACCTGGTCACTGAGGGATTCCTCCTCTCCTGGATCTTGGCAGACAACGATCTTCTGCTTAATTTCGCTCAGTTCAGTTGTGTTGTCACATGCGTCCATGAAAACAATAGAGAATTGGCTTGAAGAGAAATTCCCAGGATACAGAGCCCAACCACTGACTGACCCTTTGCTACCGAAATTTAATGTTGCGGCAACGTCTCGATCCATGGTGCCGGCGGCGACGGTTAAAACCCACGGTGTTCCATTGTGTAGTGTCTCTACATCTGGTCCTTCGTTTCCTGCAGACGTGGAAACGAAAATATTCTTCTCTATGGCTGCAAATGTGGCTATTGCAATGGGGTCTTCATACAACTCAAGGTTATCCAAGCCTAATGACATGGAAAGAACATCTACACCATCCGTGATGGCTTGATCAATGGCTGCAATTATATCTGAGGTGAAAGATCCTTCTTCCCAGAGTGCTTTATACATGGCCACGCGAGCCCCTGGGGCCATTCCTCTAGCGGTTCCCGTGGCATAGCCAAAGTATGATGCATCTCTGACATAGGTTCCGGCAGCAGTTGTTGAAGTGTGGGTCCCGTGTCCTTTAGTGTCGCGTGGAGAATTCATTGAGATCGTGATATTAGGATTGTGGGCAATCAGGCCTTTACTGAAAGACCGAGCACCAATGAGCTTTTTGTTGCACAATGAGGAGTTGAATTGGGTGCCACTTTCACATGCACCTTTCCATCTCGATGGAACATCAGTCATCCCATCATCATTAAAGCTTTCACTTTCCGGCCAAACCCCAGTGTCGATCACCCCAATAATGATATCTTTTCCGAAATTCGACACCGGCCAAGCACCGGTACCGGAATTCAAGCCAAGAAACTTGAAAGAATGAGTGGTATCAACCTTGACAGTCGTATCTTTAACAGAAGAGACATACCCTGGGGCATTTTTCAAGGCCTCAAGCTCTGCAGGTGTGAGACTTGCACTAAAACCTCGAATAACATGGTGGTAAGTATAGATAAGTTTAGAAAAAGGGATATCAGTGTTGATTTCAGCTCTGGATTTGGGTGACACTGAGGAAAGAGTGGCCAAGTACCAGCTTTGCTGGTTATAGAAGGCTTTGGGCATGACCGAGAGGTCCATATGGACAATATAATTGTCAGCTTTTGCTAGTTTGATAAAGATAAATGAGATGGTAAAAGAAACCCAAACATACAGGTGCTTGGTCATGGTGGAGAATTGTTGAGTTATTTTTCCTTGAGAACTTCCATGAATTCGTCAAGCTTATATGGGAACCGGGAAGCGTGGGAGCTTGAACTTTTACCATAAAGTCAAAAGTCTCCCATTAAATATTTCCCTATTCTTAACAAGCCTGTATTGAGGTTAATCAAACCAAATATATACATTAAGGATAAGAGGATAGTGGAGGAATGGTTGCAGCATGGAGGTGAGTAAAAAATTGAGAAAAAATTAAATAAAGTTTAAATCATAAATTCGGGTAATTCAATTCTTTTTGATTTAATTCGATCGAACGCTCACGTTAGGGCAACATAATCTTTTTGGCTCCGAAAGAAAGGACCAGATTGGCAACATAAACACAATTCATGCATCTTCTTTCTCACCATCATCACATGCACATGCTAAAATCGTCAATAACACTTTCATACTTTTTTTGTGCCTTCTGTTTCTACACAAAGATGGAGCAGATTGGCTATATTTTGAATAAGATCATAATTACTTTTTTTATGCCTTCTAGTTTTGCACAAAGATGGAGCAAATTGGCTAAAGTAAAAGATACAAGAATTCCATGATTAAAGGTTATAGAGCCCACCATGTGGAAGTTCACAACAGAACAAATCCAATATCACCCAAAATTATTTGACTTATTTATGGCAAGCAGTCGTGAGTTTTTGAGATAAAAATCGTCTTTTTTTATTATATATTTATTTATGTATTTTAAAATATTAAACTTACGGTTTGTGGTTTAAGGTTAGTAGTTTAAGATTAAGGGTATAGTGTATTTTTTAGGATATGAAAATTAAGATTATGATTTAAAATTTAATTTTTAATTTTTAAAATTTTTTTAGTAAGGGTAGAGGATTTTGTTCGAGTTTGTGGTAGGTAAACTTTTTCTAGTATTAATAGATACGAATAAATTTTTGTCTCATAATCATGCTCTACCTTATAAAATCCTCTGAAATTAAATTCTAAACCTTAATCCTAATTTACATATCCTAAACAATAAATTATACCCTAAAAAATACACGCTTCGTCTGATTAATAATTATAGATGTGTTATCAAAGGATGAAGGCACAAAACTTTCAGTCTCAGCTTTTACCTCTGCTTTTATTCGGACAAGAACAGAGACACCTGTGGCTTATGGTCCTCGTGATTTGTTTTTCTTTCTCCCAGAAAACCCATTTCATAGACCTTCCCTGTCATGTATGTTTCGTAAAAATATCATAAATTTCCATCGATTTCTACCATTCATTATGCTGAGCATGACATGATACACATTTTTATGTTGAAGTTGATACACATCTCATGAGTTTATCTTTGCGTACGTGAATTCTGTTAGGGTTTCCAACAAGAAAGAAAACCAAGCAGCTAACACGCCTGTAAACATACTTCCTAGAAAAGGGAAAATGAGTAGCTCCAAGGAAAGAGGTCTCCAAGTTGACTGGAAATAATACCCAGTTCAAGCACTTTAACCATTGTTCCTATAGAGTGTTCCTTTCAGGACAAGTATGAGTTTCCTGTCACGGCATTTGTGAAAATCGAGGAAGAATTTGATCTCTTCTGCACTTTATTTTAATCCTGTTGAAAAAGATGTATTTTGTCGATTTTTATCGTTTTTAATGTTGTTTTCTGTCTTGTTAGTAAAAATTGTGATGTGGTTGTTCATTGGGTGACAAGAAGAATCAGACTGTCTTAAAAATGGAAAATTCTACGACACACGTCGAATACCGTTAAACACCATTAATGTTAAACATCGTAAAATACTATTAAATTAATTAATAAAAATTTAAAACCTCAAAGACTTAGTATGTAATTTACAAAAGAGTGATAAACTCAACATATAATTAATAATTATATGATTAGTCCTTTAAATTTTTATTCTTTATAAATTAATTTAATAATATTCAACGGTGTTCAACATTAATGTTCAACGGTGTTCGACGCCCGTCGTAGATTCATCCCTTAAAAATTGATTAAGAAAATTTAGGAGTCAGTTTATGTATTGGAAGTGGTTTAATATTACGTAATGTTTAAAAACTAGTACATTATCAACACATGTTATTTTTAAATCTGGAAAATTATAAATTTTAAATGTTAACATTTTATTAAATTATAGAAAAGATTTATTTGATACGTGAATGAATAAAAGTGATTTTTTTATTAAAATATAGATAAAGAATTTAGACAAGGTGTAATGAGAGAAATAGTATAAGGTAAAAAAATAATTAAATTAAATTAATGTTTAAAAAAATAAGAAAAATAGTTTAAGACCGGTGGGAAAATAAAGAGAAAAATGAATTTGTATTGTACTTTATAAGTTTCAGTTTTGTTACGCTTTTATTAATTTGAAAGTTAATTTTTCTCATATTTATTTTCTAAATTAAAATTATTATTTTAATAAATTATATACGATACCTTAAATCATTGAATCTCCCCTAGATAGAAAGAATGAAACTTATATTAAATGAAAAAAATGATAACTTTTGTTTAGTTATTAAAATTTTTATTTTTTCTAAAAAATATATAAAATTTTTTAAATTAGATCATTAGTATGAATAGAATATTTTTGGACTTCACCATACTCGCCAAACATTGTTGCATTTGGTCTTCGTCACTAGGGTCTCTCTTCCTGCTTACAAAGACTTCATTGTATAACTGTACAAACCCATAGCCTTTGGACTGGCCCAATCCATCGGTAGATATCTTGCAAAGCAGAATGTTGCCGAATGAAGAAACTGATGGTATTTTGTTCGGGATGACATGGAACTCTTTGATAACAATCAAGCAGCGGGACTGGTGTGGTAATTCTAAAATGGGACTTCACAAGGCATATGATTGTATTCATTGAGACTTGTTGGGACCATGAATTGGAACGGATGGGATTGGGGAGGTTGTGGCATCGTTGGATGCGAGAATGGGTCACGATATCTCGACTTACGATGTTGACTGAAGTTGTGCTTAATATTGTGTTCACAATGAACGTAAGTCGTAGAGATTGGGTCACTGGTTTCGTCGTATTGATGAAGAATGTCACGTGTTTCCTTGTGTTTGTTTTATTATGTATTTTGCGAGGCTAATAATGATAATAGTCGGGCCATAATGTGCCCTTATAACTTCTTTTCGTTATGGATTAAAAAAAAGAGGAAAAAGTCATTTTTTATTCTGTTATTTAAGATTTAATGTATGTACAATGTACCTACATGGAAATGGCATTATGCAATATAGAGTTTAACGTATATACAGTATAATAATAATAATAATTTATTCTTTATATTAATAAGTAACTATTATTACAAATAATTGGTTTTTGATATTTTAAATTTTAATTAAATTGTTTTTAAAATACAGAAAAACTATTTGAACAAAATTTATTAATTATAAAAAATTATTTTTACCCATAGTTGATGTGATAAAACTTTACTGTGAATCATATGGTAATACCTATTCTTTTATTCTTAAAATTTTAAAAGACATACCATGCGAACTAAGCTTCATAAATTCGAATTATCTAAGAGAAATAATATTATCTTTTATCATTGAAATCCCTTAATTTGTTATAAAGTTAGATAATTAAGCCTACAAAAATCTTACCCTCGTCCACATCATCTAGTTGCGATCGTTACGTCCTAACCTGTACTCTGTACCGTCCTTGTCTCCTTCGCCCGGCACGTTCTTCTTTAATACTATTAAATACGATATAAATCTCACCTATTTTACCGGACTTTGCCGTTGACTTATTTTCACGATGGGTTCAGTGTATCTTGACTTTAGTGGATCTATAAGATCAAGTTATGAAATAGACGGACAACCTTCACCATTCAAAAGTGTGTATTTGATTAAAAAGAGTGACAGTTTTTATAAAAAAATCTTGACTTTTTTATATTTTATAAACAAATATATTGTTATATTTATTTAAAAAATTCATCTTAATTAATTTTAATCGATTTATATCATATACCTGATTTTGATAAATAAATTTTTAATAATCTTTTTATAGTACAAAATTTTAAATTAAAAATATACTCAAAATATATTAAATTATTTATTATTTAAACTAATTTATTGATTTGATTTATGTTATGTTATTCAACGTAGACATGCAATTTGGTTTACGTAATGTTGATTTTATTACAAGAAATTGTATGTATTAATAAAATTGTGTTTGGACCTAAAGGAAGCCGACGTTACCCTATTTGTTTTATGTCTTTGGGTTATCATTTTATTTAAAACTTTTAAAATATTTATTTTTTATATATTTATATTTTATGATATCGAACAAGGTCACGATGTTCGTAGTCAAAGTGCTGGATTGTGGGTTGGATACGTGGTTTTAAATACTAGAATCAAACAACCAATTAAAATGGTGCACGTCATGGGTTAATCCCTCAAAGAATTGTGTAAACTTACGCCACTCTCTTGGTTTTTAATTCCAATCTATCATATGATTATGATTGACAATTGACCTCCCAAAAGTCGGTTCAATATGTTTGAACCATAGAGGAACAATCAAATACTAATAATCAAACAATTAAATATTTACATTAAAATAGGATGCATCCATCTTTATGGCGTGGACCAAAAGACAACCTCAATACCTATCCACCCATCCAACACCGACTTTTTTTAGACACTGTGTATGGTAATATCTTGAAAGAAAAGTGTTCCAATTTTTGGATAACAGAGTACATAATGTTACTATACAGTATAATATATTCTTTATTCTTAATCTTTTAATGATACAGGTTATATAAATTATAATATTCGAATATAGATTATTTAAAAATATCAACGCCATCTATTACCTGTGTTACCCTAAATGTTTTCTTACACCATCCAACTATAAAACAGTATAAGCAATAAATAATAAATAAAATTGGGAATTGATTAACTGAAAAAACGTGGGCTATCACATGCATAGAACTGAGAAGCCGCTACTTGAGTTGATTTAGGGTTCGGTTAGGTCACCACACACCCTTTCGTATTCACCAAGAGAGAATTAATGAGCTTATGTGGTTGCGTATACTATGTAATACTCATATTTATATGTAGAATTTGTAGGTTAAGAGAAATTAAGAGGAAGATTATGTCGGCCAAATTTGGATTTATCTTTAAGTATGACCAACGTGGCGGCCGTGCACAGACGACAGACTAGAAGCCAAGTTGCAAAGCATTCCCCCCACTCTTGTTATTGTATATAATATAAGACTGGGAATACCTTTTGAAGCAAAGCTTATGGCTTACAAGTTTTGATTTCTGGAAACCATCTCACTGTTAAAGGGTTTTCATGTGATTTTACTTATGTTGTCTGCCATGGAAGATGGTTGTTGTTCATGTTCAAGTTCGACGAGCGGAGAGAAGAGGAAGGTGCAAAGGAAGCAGCAAAAGGAGAAACCGTTTAGAGGGATACGGATGAGGAAGTGGGGGAAGTGGGTGGCTGAGATCAGGGAACCGAACAAGAGGTCAAGGATTTGGCTCGGGTCTTACACTACACCTATCGCCGCTGCCCGTGCCTACGACACCGCTGTCTTCTACTTGCGAGGCCCTTCGGCGAGACTCAACTTTCCCGACCTCGTTTTACGAGAAGAGGACAAGCTTAGGGATATCTCCGCCGCTTCCATACGAAAGAAAGCAACCGAGGTTGGTGCTAAAGTCGACGCCTTGCAAACGTCCACGTCGCTTCATGATCATGCTTCCGCATCGGAATCACCGGATAACTGTCGTCGGGTTTTCCAGAAACCTGATTTGAATAAGTATCCTGAAAGTTCCGATGAAGAATGAGTCCAGATCATAGCGAAGATTGGTGAACATAACATCACCGGCCCTACTGGCAACCCCAGAAAATCAACAACTGTTCATAATCGCCATTTTTTTCATTTGATTTGGTTTGGATTACAATTAAACTTTAGTTTATGTCTTGTAAGGATGGTTGTGGAACATGAAGTTTGGAATTACTTTAGTTGTTCCTCTTTGCTTGATCTGTAGGTTACATTTTGTTGCATATATTTCTTTACCTTTAGACTTTCTTTCTAGTTTAACTTTCAGTTTAAACAGTAGTGTACTATTTCCTTTTCAGCTCTTATACTATTGGCGTAAATTTTCTTCTAAAATGACATCATCCAATCAAACGCTCGTACGTGTCATGCACTGATAAAATATTTAAAAAGTACAAGGTTCAAATAAAATAAAAGAATGTAACACACTTCCTAAAAAATCTACAAATTTAAGTAATCTAAAGCTTTCAAACTGAAAATCCTTATCATCCGAATCCAAAAGAACCAATCAATCCCTCTACTCATAGAATGCTGCATTTGTCTTTTCACTGCCCAACCCGTCGTTCCTTCCTCCATGCTTGCTTTGCCGTCTCTTTCTCGTTCTAGTTTCCTTCCTCTTTCTCTACTACCCTTCTTCACCAATTACATTTCCCCTAAAAAAACAAAAACAAGAGAGAAATCCACAAGCCCTGTGGGAGAGATGCCTCATTGGACATTGGGTGCGTGTAACGGTGGCAGCGGTGACCTTCGCAATTCTTTTCATTTTTTTGATCGTCTTTATTCGTATGTGGGGTTTCAATAAAGACATCACTGCTCCTGCTGCAACACAAAATTTCCAGCAGGGGATTGCCAACAGACTTCACCAATTCGATTTCAATTCTAACGGTTCCGTCTATCTAGATGGTAACTATTCTTCATCACCTCTTTATAATCAAATCTCTAGTTAGGACCAACATTTATTAAAAGGTAAAAGAACCCCATTTTTTTCTTCTAAATACCAGTGGATATGAAATAGTAGTTCATCTCTCAAACTAAATGGCCTCTAAAAGTTAAGACCCTTTAATTTGTTAAATGGTCTCAAACATTAAACGGTAACGATATACATTCTATCAGAAATATCTTATAAGAGGAAGATAATGATCCGTGATAATACACATTATCACTGCAAGTTTGACGAATTTGGGACTCCTCTGTATCCGACACTTGTAGCAAACCATGATGTTTTGGTTCTAGTTAATTTCGGACAAAGTACCTTCGTCTATGGTCCAGCAAATGGGAATTGAACACTGAACCCGTGTTTCATCGGACCCCTTGTAAGGTCCCAATTATCAGCTTCCGAAAGTGTCGAATGCACTCCCAAAGGTTGAAGCTTTGGATATGGCATGGGATATTTTTAGCTTCATTATTCTTGTAAACTCTGACTGACACTTCATCAGCATAGAACCTGTAAAACCAGCCACCCAAATAATAATCATTGGTCAGTTTAACTCAACTCATGTTTATATATCATTAATTAAAGTGACCCCAACTGGTTCCCTTTAGGGTATTTTGCGCAAAAAAAATCTGCAGCAGTATCAAACCAAAGGTTAACCCTTTGTTGCCTGTCACTCTTCCCATGAGCGTAGATGTTGGTTTGGACAGTATATGGCTGGTCAGTTCGGTTTTCCAAGAACTCGAAATCTAACTCGTCTCTTACGATATTTGTATCTGAATTCATCTGCAACATGAATTCGAATGAAAACCATTTAAGTAGAAGGAAAAGTCGAGTGTTTGAAAAATAGAGAAACGAAAACAATAAAACTATATTCTTAATGTTTTAATTTTCCGGCTCATGAACACTTGTTCGTGCTATAATCTTTTCCCTAATTACCGATCCTTTTTAATCTTCTAATTTGCTGTCATAGTCATGCCACGAATCCCGTCATGGAGCTTTCAAGTATTCAGTCACTTTATCCGTGTCTTAATTTTTAAGACAATTAGAACTTTAGAATCGGGTTTGTCATCAATCATTGGAGAATGCATCAAACATTCAATATGAACTTACATAAAATGACAACGGATGATTGATTGTTTGAGATAAAGACAAAGGAGAAAGAGATGTCTAAGAGAATGTATCAATCACTGTAATGGTACCTGTAGCGATCTAAAAAATTCACGAATATGGTTAAAATCGCTAAAAAGTCCTTTCGAGTTGGAAAAACATTTTTTGATGTATCGTTTTGAAATTAATGTCTTCCACGTGGGGTTTTTGGTTTACAGATGATTTTAGAAAATTGGAGTCGCCACCGGCCGTTTTGGTAGACCGGACACCGTAAAACCAGAGATTTTAAGAAAATGGGGTTCGGGAGTCGGTTACGGATGGGGAAGGATTAGCACCCTCATACCGCCCAAAAATTGGTACTTTATTTAATTACCGCGTTACTAATATTAAATTTTCCGGGCTAATTTGACGATCGAATTAATTTTTAATTAAATGTGCGCATTTATTTTAAAGCACCTAAACCCGAAGGTAAGCGTCCGAACCACCACCACTACATTAGAGTTGGCCTCGCTTACGACCGAATTTAGGGGCCCGCATTGAACATGAATTAAAATACCATTATGCGTTACCTGATTTTCAATCAAATTATGACTCGAAAATGACACAAATAAAAAATTACAACAAATAAAATGTGCACATGAAGTAATCTGAAGATCATGCAACAAAGGGGTCAAAGGGAATGAGCATATTAAAATGTCAAAGTGCACAGTAATGTGAAAAAAAAAACAGAATAGAAATGGAAGGCATACACATATTACACGGAATTTATAAAATAAAGAAACAAATAAATGATAATAGTGAACATATATGGCATAGTACATACGAAAAAACCGAAAGAAGTAAATAAGTAAAGACAAAACTAATTAAATAACTTAAAAGGAAAGAAACGTTTATGGAAAAATAATGAATTGAAAATGAAAATAATAAAAATAAATAACATAAAGAAAGTTCAACATTAAAACAATAATTGAGTCGAAAAGGAAAGATGTAAATAAGTAAACAGCGCGCAATTAAATGAAAATAAAAGATCGAATTTAATGATAATAAGATGGATTTTAACTGAAATTAAAGTAAAGTAAGAAAATGAAACTGTGGTTTACTAAATAAAATACACAAATTCGAAATTAAGACCAGATTAAAAGAAACATAAAGCTAAAGGGACTAATAAAATGAAAATACCATAAGGAGACCCTTAAAAGTAAATATAAGAAAACAAAAGGGTTCAAGAAGCTATTAAGTCAAAAATAAAATAATTGGTCTATAAGCATAGATATTTGACCGAAGAAATGCCTTTTGGCATTTTAAAACTTTGATGCAAAGCAAAATCAGCCCCTCCCTTTCTCTGAAACAACAAAATACCAAGCCAAAACCCATGGAAACTCTTCCCCTCTGCTGGAAACGCAAAGCTTCAAACCCAGAAATTTAAAACGAAAGGAGTTTGGCCATCGAACGTCGTTCGGACCTAGACCAACCTCAGCGGGCTCTTGGCCGAAAGCCATGCCTCGCCGTCATCGGCTCTCCTTCCGACACTGAATAAAAAAAAAGAGGTTCAAAGAAGATCTGAACACAGAGAAGTTTCGTTCTCCTTATTACTCTTTTATTTTTGTTTGTCTTGGTTGATGCATGCAATGGAATGTTGGATGAAAGGCTTTTGTTTACCAGAAAATGCTGGTCTTTCTTCTCTTTTTCGATTTCACTCAAACTCTCTTACAAGATTTTTGCTCCCCGGTTACAAAAAATGACCCCCCCGAAGCTTGCTTTTTTCCCCCTTTTCAAACGTTACTGATCTCTTCCTTCTTTTCACATTACCTTTCATCCAGATTTTTATGGATCTTTACATGATAACTTGTCCTTTTTTATTATTTTCAGATCTGACAGTTCTTTGCTTTTGCATATTTTCTGGGTATAGGCGGCCGTTCGTGGTGTCAGGCAAAAAGTCGGGTATTCGAAACGACAGGCGCGTGTGATTCACGCTCGTGTGGAGTAATTGAAGGGTTCACCTTGGGCGGCTGCTCCCCTGCACAAGAGAGCCATGTATCAGATTAGGGTTTTCTTTAGGGGTTGGGCTATAAACGGGCCTATGTAAACATTTAAAATGGATTGTAATTATATTGGACTATTATGGATCTGATATTTCATTTAATTTATGGGTTTTAATTATAAATATATTATACGGGCCATTACAAATAATAATAATAATAATGAAACATTAACATAACATAATATAATAGTACACCATAATATCGTTGCATAATGCATGAAATAATGTCTATATACCATGTAATAATAACGTGAACATATCCGAGGGTGAAACACATACGTAAAAATTAATTCACACAAATATAACATGACAATATACTAACACATGCACACAAGGTATATAATAGGTTCATATAATAAATGCAGACATAAATCACATATAAAATATAATAATATATAAAACACACATATACAGATATCTTAGACATACAATCAAACATATAGGTAAAACATAATATATAAATAATATACACATAAAATGGCCCTTATTCAAAATTTTAACTGAGAATTTAAATTAACGTTAAAAATGGGTGATTACAGTACCACAGTGTTCGAATCCGTAATTTTCAGGAATAATAATCTTTTATTTAGTTATTGAAATAAAATGGTTTGTACCTTAAAGATTTTTATTTCAACAAACGAGATGCATTAATAAGACACATTGAACTCTTAAAAAATATGAATTCAAATATTAAAAAATATTCCGTTAAGTCTTATCATTTCACTGTCTTTTGTCTGGATTTTGTCTACGTGTTATATACAATAACAAATTCTACAAGTTGAGTTAAATCCTGCCAAAAAAACAGACATCTCTGTGTAGGTTTCACATGGGAATTGAGTCAAGTTGTGTTTTAACTCATCAACTTGATCCTTGTTGCCTTCCAAGTTCCCAGTCCCAGTCCCACCCAGACCCCGTGGTGCCAGTGGACCCAATGAATCTTGGCTACAAGCTCACATCACATGCAGTAGCCAGTGATCCCAAGGAGTCGTCAATTTTCTGCCAAATCCGATTGGATAAGATACTTGAAGCTGGGGAGTAGATGCTGATATCTGCACCGTAATTCAGGGTAGCTATCTGGATAGTACAGAATCCAACATTTTGGAGGCAAGCGTGTTATTAATTATGAGTATTGTTTGATAATTAACGAATAACAAATTATTTTAATTAATAGTATAAATTAATTTAATTATTATTTAATTATTTGAATAAGTAAAAATGATATACAAAGACATAATTATATTTAATATTTATTTGAATGATTTATTAATTATTATTTATTAATATTTTATATCTATAATATTAATTAGATTATAAAAATTATTTTTAATATTATTACTAAATAAGTATAAAGTAATTATATTTTAGTTTCTTATTTGTGAAA
Organism: Abelmoschus esculentus; assembly: GCA_035048815.1. Classification (NCBI taxonomy): domain Eukaryota; kingdom Viridiplantae; phylum Streptophyta; class Magnoliopsida; order Malvales; family Malvaceae; genus Abelmoschus; species Abelmoschus esculentus. The sequence continues at coordinate 3,865,504 of JAUCBN010000032.1, forward strand.
TTATTTTTAAAAATGTAATTATTAAATTTAAATTTATATATTAATTTTTTATTTATGAAATTATATTTTTAATATATTTTTATTAGTTATTAAATTTAGATGGGTATATTACTTTATATTATTTTTTAGGCATAAAGATAATTTTAACCCTTAACGTTTATAGTTTTTGTCGTTTTGGCCCTTATTCTTTTTTTGGATAAATTTAGCCATTAACTTATATCTTTTTGACAAATATCTTATTTTTTAACTAGCTTGATGACTGACAGTTAAAAATTTAACGATGATATATATATTGAATATAATTTTAAATGATATGGAATGTAACCTATCAAATACATATATATATGTATATGGAATATAATTTTATTCCAATATAAAATATAAAACAATTAAAATTTAAATAAAATATTAAAAATTAATTAATTTTAAAATAAAAAAATATTAAACATTCTTAACCCTAACTACGATAGAATCAAAATCTCATCTTAAAAATATAAACACAATTCGAATAAGATTTTAGGGTTAAGAATGTTTAATAATCTTATATTTTAGAATTAATTAATTTTTAATATTTTATTTGAATTTTAATTGTTTTATATTTTATACTGGAATAAAATTATATTTCATGTATATATATATATATATATATGTATTTGATAGGTTACATTTCATAGCATTTAAAATTATATTCCATATATATATCATCGTTAAATTTTTAACGGTCTAGTCATCAAGCTAGTTAAAAAATAAGATATTTGTCAAAAAGATATAGGTTAAGGGCTAAATTTATCCCAAAAAAAGAATAAGGACCAAAATGACAAAAATCGTAAATATTAAAAGTTAAAATTATCTTTATGCCTATTTTTTATTTATAAGATTGTGTTTTTTAATTTTATTAATTATTTAAATTTATGTTATTTAGAAAAAAATTATAATTGTCGATAACAAATAAAATATTTATAATCCTTTTATCCAAACTTCTTACCAAAGTAAAGGATTTTTTTGGTTTCAAAAATAAAAATATTTTTTTTATCTAAAATCGAAGTAAAATAAACAAAATAAAAAGAAGTTCAAAATTATCTATTTTTTAGGATTTGTGTAGCGTCGTTTACCATCTTTCCTCGTTTTGGCCATAATATGTATACATTAATTTTCGATATTCTTATAAATTAATTAGCACTAATAATTCATAACAACCAGACGTATATTTAATTATGTCCTGTCCCCTGGTCGAGATCCTGTGAAGAACTGCCAGCCAAACGATTATGCCTTCGAAGGGATTTTTCTTGAACACATAACCCAGATTTATTCATAGACAAAACAGGAAAACAGAGACATAACAAGAAATACGAGGGGAGGAGAGAACACACCACAGACAGGAAAAAACAAACAAGTAAAAATAACACTACGTCAAGAACAGAAACACGGCAGAACCGAGGACAGTCGACAGACAACACGAAGGGGGAAGAGAGAGAGAGACACCAAATCAACTATCGATCTTGAATCTGTTCAGACACAGAAGGATATGGGCAATGAAAGAGATTCAACAAGAAATCTACTAGAATCATTGCGTCTAGATCTGTAGTTGTGGACGACTAGAGGAAGGAGAGACAGGAAACAGAGGGGAAAAAACAAGTTTCATCTAGGGTTTTACCGTCACTCTTTTTTGTCTATAGAGTGCCACAAGATTTATTTTTTCAATTTTATTTAGTCAATGATAATATTGATTTTATCCATCATTTGATTGTTCTTTTATATATATCTAAGATTAGATTTGATGATGTCATGATTAATTGATATAACGTTTATTTAATCATCTAATCTTTTATGATTTAGATCTTCGAATTTAATTTGAATATATAATTTACGATTGTGGATAGTTTTTTACAATATTTAACTCAAATTTATTTGTATCTATTTTGTGATTCATCTATCAATATATTCAAATTCGTTTGTATCTATTTTCCATTTAAGATTTTAGGTAGGTTTTGAATTTTTTTCATATATGATTTAAAATAACTAATTTGAAATATTTAAATTATATATTTAATTTACGATAATAATCATAAAAGTTTATTATAATTTTAGATATTTTCTGTTTTTTATGAGACAAACAAATTTTCATATAATCCTATAAAAGAGAATAACAAAATAAATAATAAATATTCATATATTAATATCTCACTAATATCTACAATAAACTATTGAAATCTATGATTATTTTTTATTTGGTCATTAAACTATAAACATGATTATTGAAAATGTTAATAACACAAATAAACATAAAAGTAACAAAAAAAAATCAATATCAAACAAATTGTTAAAATATAAGATTTGGAATTATATTGAAAGCGAGATGTGGCGGAGAGTAATTGCTCCAACTTTCGATGGGTTCCTTCACCAACACTGTTCTGTGATGCAGAGTGCCAGAGTTTTACCATGTAAGCACCCCAAGGTAAATATACATATTTTAACTAGGGTAAAAACAATGTATTTTGTTGGAATTAAATAACCATTACACAGTTCAGATTGGGTTGTCCTACTCTGTTTTTTCTATATAAACACAGACATCGTTGCACTTTCTGCTACCTCACACATTCAGAATTTTTTTCCCTCTTTTCGGACATGGGTTCTTGTCTGCGATCAACTACGGTGATTCTCTTGCTGATGATGCTCACTTTAGCATCAGCTCTCGACATGTCCATCATCTCCTATGATGATGCTCATCCCAACCGGTCTAAGTCTAGTTGGAGAACTGACGACGAGGTTATGGCCATGTACGAGCATTGGCTTGTACAACACGGAAAATCATACAATGGTTTAGGAGAGAAAGGGAAGAGGTTCGAGATTTTTAAGGATAATCTTAGGTTCATCGATGAGCATAACTCGGACGAGAGCCACAGCTTTAAGCTCGGCTTGAATCGGTTCGCTGATCTGACTAACGACGAGTACCGCTCCACCTACTTGGGGGTTAAGAAACCTAACAGAAAGGTATCCAAGAGGAGTGATCGTTACTCGCCGAACGTCGGCGAGTCGTTGCCGGATTCCATTGACTGGAGGAAAAAGGGTGCTGTGGCTCCTGTCAAAGATCAGGCATCTTGCGGTAAGTTCTATTGATTATTATTGTCTTCTGATCTTAATTTTACTTGGGTCAAGGCTTTTCTCAACAATCATTTTACTGACTACTCAATGTTGAATATAGGGAGTTGTTGGGCCTTTTCAACCATTGCTGCAGTGGAAGGGATAAACCAAATAGTTACAGGTGACCTCATCTCGCTCTCAGAACAGGAATTGGTGGATTGTGATACAAACTTCAATGATGGATGTAATGGAGGTCTCATGGATTATGCCTTTCAGTTCATCATTGATAATGGTGGCATTGACACCGAAGAAGATTACCCTTATACAGCTCGGGACGGAAGATGTGACACCAATAGGGTGTGTATTTGATTTCAGTTGCCACAGGGGACAAAGGAAAGGCACAATAATAGAATCTAATTTCTTTTCCTTGCTTGACTTTGCTGTTTTATGGTCTGCAGAAAAATGCAAAGGCTGTTTCAATCGATTCTTATGAAGATGTTCCAGCAAATAACGAGGAAGCATTGAAAAAAGCAGCTTCAAACCAACCAATTAGTGTTGCCATTGAAGCAGGAAGCAGGGTCTTCCAGTTATATCAATCGGTAAGACCATAAGTTTGATTAGTGATGATCCTCGGACAACATAGGACTAAGCTTTATGGAATATAAGTTTCATGGAGTGGATGTTGTTCGTTCTTTAGTTAAGCTTTTTATATTAATGTTTTGTCCACTGTTCTATATAGGGTGTGTTTGATGGCGAATGTGGCACAGACTTGGATCATGGTGTGACTCTTGTTGGCTATGGCACTGAAAATGGTAAAGACTACTGGATTGTCAAGAACTCATGGGGTTCAAACTGGGGTGAGGAAGGCTATATCAAGATGGCAAGAAATGTGGCCAATTCTGTAACTGGAAAATGTGGAATTGCAATGGAAGCCTCTTATCCTATCAAAACTGGTCAAAATCCACCCAATCCTGGACCCTCTCCCCCATCTCCTGTTTCGCCTCCTACCGTTTGCGATAACTATTACACCTGCCCGGAGAGCAACACCTGCTGCTGTCTATACGAGTACTCTGGCTACTGCTTTGCTTGGGGATGCTGCCCACTTGAGGCTGCGACTTGCTGTGAAGACAACTACAGTTGCTGCCCTCATGACTACCCTGTCTGTGACATAAAGGGAGGCACCTGCTCAATGGTAAGAAAGTTGTTATATTCTAGATTACGCCTCTCCTTACATATCTATACGTTATTAACGTTGTAATTGGTTGCTTTGAATTTGTTTTTCAGAGCAAGGGTAATCCTTTTGGAGTGAAGGCACTGAAGCGCACTCCTGCTAAACCTTTCTGGGGACATGGAAGTGCAGAGATAAAGAACAGTGATTAACTCGAAGACCAACATGTACGTTGGTGAAGGGAGGATGCAAGAAGCTTGACATTGCTTAACGTTCTCCTTCATTTTTATCCTATTGCCAACTTCCTTTCATTTTTCATGCCAATTGCCAATTGTGTATATATCCTCCATTATTGTATCAATGTTGTATTTGGGAAGAAACAGAATGCAGTTTTTATTTCTATTGATCTTATGCGTAATTAGTGGCGAATCTAAAAAACAATTATTTACTGGCCGATTTAAATAATAATAAAAATTATTTAATATAACATATTTGTTTTTAAAATTATAAAATTTTATCATTCAATAATTTTAAAATTTATTTTATTATCTATATATTTATTTTAAAAAAATAAAATATTTTCTTAAAAATATTTTTATGTATAACTTAATTAATTTTTTCAAACATACAAATTATAAAAGTATAAATTTAGCTTTATTTATTTAAAATTAGCTAGTTTCAATAAAAGTAAGAGAGAAATATATTATATTTTTATTTTTTAAAAGTTTTTTTTTAAAATATTAGATATGAGTTATAGGCTTTTGCTAAAAATATATATCTTTAAAATTTAATTTTGATCTTAATTTTAATTATGTTTTGTTATTTTTATTTTTTTAACTATATATTTGGGTAAAACCCCAACAATACTTGAAAAAATCATTTAAAAAATTATTTAATCAATTAGTAATTAAAATATATTTAAGTTATTTTTAAAAAAATAATTATATAATGTTTGTAAAATGTAATGAAAATATAAAGAATCTTATTATTTCTATTTCTATTTTTATTTTTTATTTTATTGTAATTTTATTTTTTAAATTAATTTAAAGATTAAAAATTAAATTAAACTTTATATTAGATTATTTCTTTTATTCTTACATGTTCAAAACTCAATTTACATTAACATTAGCATATAAAACAAATAATATTTTTTTGGGCATAGACTGGGTCAAGGCCTAGGCCCAGATCCGCCCCTGTACGTAATCAACAAAATTCTTCTACCTCTTTCTTATGCATTATTTTTGTGTCTCATGTTAAAAAAATTTAAATCGAATTTTAAACTTTAACCCTAATTTTTTATATCCTAAACTCTAAACCATATGATCTAAAAATACACCCTACCTCTAATTCGGTAAACCCTAATCACAACCCCTAACCTTAAACTTTAAACCCTACACCTTAAACCCTTTAATTTAAAGAGGAGACACAAATGAATGTATGAAAAAAAGGTAGACGATTTACACCTATAAGTAATACCTGAATTTTATCCCTTATATAATTCAAAGCATATTTAAATATATAAAATTGATGTGAAATTTAAGTTTTATTGTGTACATTTGAACTACAATTAAAGTTTTATATATAGAATTGTACCAAATTAAAATTTACATATAAATTTCACCTAAAATATTTCATGTGTACATCTAATATTTTGGTCAACTATTTCTCATTTACTAAGCTACGACGGTCATGACTTGGGAAGGAAAAATAATATATTATATTCCCATTCATGATTATGAGTGGCAAAGGAAAGCACTGGGCAAAAACTTACCCAAGATGCAGTACAGTCGTATAGTGTAAGTATTAGACGATGGAGGAATATATTGATCTAATTTTTAATTAATATAGATGTAATAAGTATTTAATTTAAAAGTGGGGTTTTAGACAGGTGTAATAGGAGCGATCGTACAAGACCCCTTAAAGAAAATCGTAAAATTTTTATAAACTATATTCATTTAATTATGTTAATCTCGAAAATCATTGTAGAAATTTTAAAAATGCTCTTAAAAAAGATAAATTATAATTCTTAAAACGTTATATTTATGTCCTAAATGTGACAATTGATTATAGAATCTTATTGATTATTTTTATTACTATAGCTTTCATAGAACTAGTGAGATTTTAGAAAGGCATAATAGAAACAACTGCACAGGAGTCCTAAAAAGGACAATTGCTTCAAAACGACATATTTTTAAAACTAATGCAATTATGACAATTGCTTCTAAGCGCCAAATTTTAATAAATTGTATAGACCCCCCAAATCTTTGAACCACCCCTGCATTTGAACTTCCATTTAAAATTTTTTTCGAACTAAGTCGAGTTGAAAAAATTTGAGTCGAATCAAGTAAAAGTTTTGAGTTCAAATAAAATTTTAATTATTTATTATGTTATAACACGTTTTTATTGTAATTTAAATTATTTTCACTAATCATATAAGAAACGTATACATAAATTTCTTCATATTTTTTATATATGATAATATTTTTTATATTTTTATATATGGATATATATATATCATTTCGAGGGACTTATTTCGAACTTAAAAAAAATCTTATAATTATTAAAAAATTTCAGTTATTCGAGTTTCTATTTTACAATTCAAACTTTATTTTTAAAAAATTCGAGTTGAGTTTATGAAATTTTGAGTAAAGTCAATACGAGTCGAATATTTTCGTTTCAAGTCCAAACAAATTATTCGATTTTTCGAATCGAATCGAGTTTTACTCACCCTAATTGTTTTAACCAGTTATTGCCTACAAACATCACACGCAAGTCAAAGTTGAAAACCAGAATCGACAAACAAAACTGCGTTAGCATGTCGACAAATGTGGCCATTGACTTTCTCCCCTGCATTGGAATGAGTTCAAAGTCAACTTTAGAGGAAGTTATCAGGCAATTCACCTCTGCATGAACAGAAACATACAGAATTTAAAATTCTCAGACATGTAAACCCGTATCCATTAACTAAATGTCTGAAAAAAACACCATTCATATATGGCTATTTCAAACTGGTTTTCACCTTGCTTTGATTCGTGGGTTAAATAATAAAATTTAAAAAGCGTGTTGAGATTCAGCAACTTGATGGTTTTCTCCAATTAAGAATTCAAATAACCCCATGATTGATACAGCTAAGAGGATGACTAAATCAGTTCCTGTCAACACTTACCAAGGGAGAGTATGTGTCCTCCATCCCTATAAGGACCAGTTTCTGTGTTTTCATAGTAAGACCAGCAATTTCATCAGGAATATTCAAGCTAAAGTTGTTGTATACTTGCATTCATGTCGATCCACGGTCTGCCGATCGATGTTACAGGTACGATATATATTATATACATATATATGCGTGTGTGTGACCCGGTAGAGTTTTATTTGTTTTGCAGTTGTTGGATGTTACAACTTGGAAGACAAGGAATGGATTTCAAGACAAGATCCTTATGTTTGCCTTGAATACGGAAGTGCCAAATTCAAGACCAGAACTTGCACAGGCATCTCTCTGTCTATACGAAATCGATTTCGACATTTATATTCTGAAATTCGAAGAAAAGCTCCTAGACTAACAGATCTGTTTCAAACTACTTTTGTTTAGATGGAGGAAAGAATCCTACCTTCCAGGAGAAATTTGTGTTCACGCTGATCGAAGGCCTCAGGGAATTGAATGTATCTGTCTGGAACAGCAACACTATCACCGCCGATGATCTTATTGGCAATGGAAGGTGAATGATCCCATTCTGTAATGAAAAAGGACAAGAAAACCAACATCAATTCATTGTGTTCTTGTTTATGTTGCAGTGTTCAACTCCACAAAGTCCTAACCCAAGGTTATGACGATTGTACCTGGCCACTTCAAAGCAAATATGGCAGGTTAGCTTCATAGAAGCTTGTATAGTCTTTTATTACATTTTAGTCCCTCTCTGATAGATTTATTTGGACGCAGGCACTCGGGAGAAGTAAGACTCATATTACATTACTCTAATGCCAAACCCACGGTAATTTTTAATTACATGCTTATCAAGTTCAGCTTATTTTCAACCTCCAGTAATCCTCAGTACCATGGTTTCCACTTGTAGCAACCACACAAAGGCAAGACAAAATCAATTTCAGAATATGCACCATCTACCCCCTTCAGCCAGGTCTCTCCATATGGTTATCCACCCGCAGCGCCACCAGCTCCTTATCCGACAATGCCGTATGCAGTTCCATCTCAATACAACTCATCATATCCTACTGCCTCAGCTACGTATCCGTCAACTCCGTTCGGTGGTTATCCTCCACAGGTGCCTTCCGCAGGTTACCCTCCACAACCCCCTCCGGCAGGTTATCCACCACAAACATACCCACCTCACCCTCAGGCCTCAACTATTTATCCACCAGGTACATTTTTTTTTTATTGTTGTATCCTATAATTAACATTCCTTGTATATCTTGCTTATTGATCTGAACTTCTGGTTATCACTGCAGCTCCAACCGGAATCTATCCTCCACCACCTACATACTACTGATTATTTCAAGCACATCAACAGAAACCGCAAGAATTCATCGTTTGAGCCACAATGGCTTTGTGTTCTGATCCATGGAGAAAATAGCATTGCATTGGATGAATATTTGCCTTTTTTTATGTCAAAACACAACATAAGAATGTTGATAGAAGATTAAGGAATTATAAAAAGTAAGTAAAATATGATTTGTCAATTCAAATAAATTATTATTTTTACTTAACTCGATCAAACGTTTATTTTTAAACTTAATATTTGTCATCTAAGTTAATACCTTAAAAATTATGTTTGGTTGGCCTGTACTCGCGCCATGAACTTTTTAAAATCTATATATTTGACTTTATTTTTTTATTTTTTTATAAATTAATAGTCTTTAAATTTTATAATTTATGTTCATCCTAAATTTTTGAGATTTTTATGATTTGTGTGGTTATGTCCGAATAAAAACCCTTTGCCTCTTTATCATACCTCCATCCATGCCTCTGTTGAAATTTATAAAAAATTGAATTTTAAACCATAACCTTAATTTTCTATATCCTAATCCCTAAATGCTACACCTAAAAAATACACCATACCCCTAATTTACTAAACCATAACCACAACCCCTAACCTTAAACCCTAAACCCTCTAATTTAAAACGAAGACATAGAAGGAGGCATGAAAAAGAGATAGACGATTTGCACTTGTTATGTCCACCCAATAATAGAATTATACAGGGTGAGGAGAGACTATCCCAAAGATTTTTTTTTTACTAATTTTTATCCCCTATTTAAATTTTTAAAATTTCAATTTATTTATAAAATTTTAGATTATTTGTGAATTTGTTTTTATTTTTAAATATTTATATCGATAAACGTTGAGAATTGCAGCTTGTCTCAGACACCAAATATTTACCTATACCGAACCAATTCTGGTAGAATAGTTGAGTTGATAAACACGAGGAGACGGAACGCAAGCGTAGGTTCTTGCCACTTTTACGCCATGTATTAATTGTTAAGAACTTTCTCGCCACCATCAGGAATAGATTGAGGCAGATTGACTACAGTCCCATTAATACAACCTTGAAAACAATATATAGATAGAAAATATTACGCCTCGCATCTTTTGAAAGTGTTGGAAAGTATTTGAAGCCATTGATTGGTTGTCATATTAATAGTCAATGTGAAATGCTCTTATATTCCAAGAGATAGCGATGGTCTGTATGTATTAGTAGATCCAAAAATTTATTTAGGTGTGAATACATATAAAATTTTAAAATTTTAGGGTGAACACAAGCGTTAAATATTATAAAAATTTAAAATTTAATTTTTAAAAATTATAAAATTTAAAAATAAGTATATAAATTTAAAAAATAGGATAAGTATGAGCTCATCCTACCTCCTTAGTGGATCGGCCACTGACAACGGTTAATACGATGGACCATCTCGCATAAGAGGGTTGAAAAGGAATGAACTAGTCCAAGCTTGGTGGTAAGGCTTAGCGAGGTTGATCATATAGATTCTGTGTTTGTCGGAAGCAGGGCAAATCGCTACTTATAGACCAAATATGTGGGATACAGAGGTGTTTAATCGATTAGTTCGATTAATCGATTGGTTCGATTAATCGATTGAAGTAAACTTTTAAAATTTTATTAATCAAATTTTTTTTATATTAACCGTTAATCGAACTAAAATTTTTTTAAAAATTTTAACTGAACCGAAAAATTTCGGTTAATTCGGTTAACCGCTTTTTAAAAAAAATGAATAAATTACATAAATTGTCACTAAACTATGTTAAAATATTTTTTTAGACATTGAACTTTCAAAAATTATAAAAAAAATATTAGACTTATTGAATTATTACATTGACTCATCGTATGTTATAAATCATTAATAAATATTAAAAAATTTAATAATTATTTTTTTAATTTAATAAATTTAATTATTATTTTATTCTAATTTTATAAAGTTTAATGACTATTTTATAATTTTTAAAAATTTAATGATAAAAAATAAATATATAAAAATATATAATATAATATATAAAAAGTCCAATTAATTCGGTTAATTAACTAATTTCAAATTAAATTAACCGATAACCGAAATTTCAAAAAATCATTAACCTTAACTAATCTAATCTAAAATTAACCAACTTATTAACTGAAATTTTTTTGGTTCAATCAGTTAATTTAATTAACCGAAATTTTGAATACCTATAGTGGACTGTACGGTTGTATAAGACATGACCTTCAAAGCTTTATCGGTTCGTTCGCATACTCTTTTTAACAACATTTTTGCAATGATTACAATGTTATGATCCTATGGACACAATAAACTATTCTTAAAGATGTTTAACAATTTAACGCGAAAGTAAAATACGAAAAAATAAAATCTTTAATGTTTACTTGTTTCTTATAAAAGAAAATATAATTAGATGATTTTTCTATAAAGAATTTTATAAATATTAAGATATCTCGTAAGTTCTGATTTTCACGTCGTAATATATGTTTTAGTACTAAGATGTGAAAATTAAAGAATATGAGAGAAAAATCCCTCAACATCTCAAAAAATTTACTCAAACGTACCTACAATCATATTTGCTTGTGCGTATGGGTGGAATCACTTTTTGATAAGAATGGTTAAATTGTACACGAGTCCTCTAACACATATAGTTAAAAAAACGATTGTTGTTCTTTGAGATCACGACCAACATCAATTATATCAGTTGAGTGATTTTTTAAATAATTTTTAATAAAATATTTAGTAAAATAATATCCAAAAAATATTGTGTTAAATTTGTCCAAAAAATCATGTGTCTCATCCCTCATCCTCAAAATCCTGATTCCTGAATCCCCACTTCCCCAGACTATGATTCCCCTCTACCTCTGCTACTGGAGGTTAGTGCCTTATAGCTGGCATGACAATTCCCTTCCCCCCTTCGCTTTCACTCCGCTAATTACCCAACAAAACTACGTCACGTCTGCCACCTCACCTTCTGTGTCTACCCCAGTCAAAACCCACCTCTGAACGCCTCAGACGTGGAGCTTCTTTGTTCCATTGTTCGTCTTAACTTGTCGACAAAGAAACTGTCTGTTCCTTGATATTTATCACGTTTTTCTCCATATCTGTCCCCACGCCAATAATTCATGACAGAGAGACAGATAACTCCAAGGAAGAAAACTCAAAATCATTTTCGTGTTTCTTGTTCTGTTGTTGTGGATTTAGATTAATGACGTCCCTAAATGGAATAGATAAGTAGCTGTAGCTGTACGACTCCAATGATGGGGTGGTTTAGGCCTATCAACTTCAGATTGGGTTTGTCTGCATGCTTTAACGTGATTTTTAAAACTTATATATATTTAGTACATAAATTAAAGATTCTTTTAAATTGGTATTTAAAAAAATCATTCTCAAGTTGGTATTTAAATTAAACACATCGTTTAAGATAGATACTGAATCAATTAAGCAGGTAAGACGGTGGAGTCGGTTTTGAGGCATCGGACAGTTACGGAAAGTATAAGAAAACACGGGGGGAAATTGGGGCGTTACGGTCACGTGACGGTAAGTTGGTGTAGGCAGTTAGGGGAGAAGGGAAAGGGAATTAATGTGAAGTGGGGCTTTGCCGTTGGGTTACACATCACAGATGGGACCGAAGTACCATTCGTACCTGATTATCGTATTATTAACACATGTTTTGTAAATTAATTTCATTTAATTAAAGAAATTTAATTTTATAAGAGGACTATAAAATAAATTTAATATAACGAATAGATAAATAAAATACTGCCACTTGAATCGGTTCAAATTTATAAAAACAAATAAAAAAATATATTTCCATTTGCTGTCCAGCCTGGGTGTAGTCAAAGTCATCTCCTTCCCAACCGTACATTTATTTCTTTCATTAATTAATAACATCAAAGAGTCGTTACAAGTTTGAAATTTCAAAACGGTATTTTTAATTTTAAGAATTAATTTGGATAAATAAAAATATTTTTTTTTGACGTTTCTAGATTTTGACCGTTTAACTTCCCCCAACTTAATTACCCACTACGGGTGTGAAATGAACGGACTCCGTTAGGTAGAGCAGCACGTAATCAATATTTTCGGAGGGGAGGGAGCTGACAGGAACAATAATACGTGTAAGTTAAAGAAGTTAGGGATTGACGCGTGTCATATGACAGCTGTATACTTGTAACTGTCTTCCCTGTAAGAGTCCTCAACAAGAAATGGATTATAACTGGTTCAATCCCATATATATTTCGCCTGACCCAGTTTCTTCAATATTCTTCTCTCTTTACCCGAAGGTGAGGCGGAGCATCAACCACCGTAGTACGGTAGTAACCATCCCTCCGCCACTTATTCTCAGCCCTATCTGATCTGTACATATATGAAATAAGCCTAGGGTAATCCTATTCTGGGATTTGGGTTTTGTCTCTGTAAAGTGTAATCAGCTCCTACTGTTTATTTTCTTTTCTTTTTTAAATTACAATGGCTTCCACAAGGAAAGATGTGGATCGGATCAAGGGTCCATGGAGTCCAGAAGAAGATGATTCTTTACTGCGGCTGGTTCAAACGTACGGTCCCAGAAACTGGTCTTTGATAAGCAAATCAATACCTGGTCGATCGGGAAAGTCGTGTAGGCTTCGGTGGTGCAACCAACTTTCCCCCGAGGTTCAACACCGTCCTTTCACTTCCGAGGAAGACGAAACGATTATCCGAGCCCATGCACGATTCGGTAACAAATGGGCTACCATCGCCCGACTACTCGATGGCCGTACCGACAACGCGATTAAGAACCACTGGAACTCCACGCTAAAGCGAAAATGCTCCTCCATGACGGAAGATTTAGACGATGACTCCCCTCAGCCGCTTAAAAGATCTGCCAGTCTTGGAAATGGTGTCCGTTCCTTGAATCCCGGTAGTCCTTCAGGATCCGATATGAGTGAGTCGAGTTTACCCAGTTCCACACCGGTTTTCACCCCGATAGTAAGGACCGGTTCTCTTCAGCCTGTGGAAACAGCCTCGTCGACAGCGGATCCACCAACCTTACTCAGCCTCTCTCTGCCTGGTTATGAGAGTTCCGAAACCAAGGATCTAGGACCCGTATCCCCACCGGGCTTCCCCACAAATCCAACCCCGACATCTTTAAGTTTTAGAAATGTTGTAGAGAATGATTTTTTTCGCGACGAGTTTTTCTCTGTGATTCAGGAGATGATAAGAACAGAGGTGAGAAGCTATCTGTGTGGACTTGAGAGAACTGATGTTTGTTTGGACGTTGTTAAGCGTATTGGAATTAGCAAAATCGTGTAAAACATGAATCAGTTAAAGAGGAGAGTTGTTTCGTTTGTTTCCTTGTTTTTTTTAAAAAAAATGGTGTTCGTTACTGTGGTTATAGAAATACTTTTGGTAGTGTACAGAGGGGAACTCAATGAGGGTGGTGGGGAGCCAAGGAAGGAGAGGTTGTTTCTCGATGTTAAAGTTTGATTTGGGAGAGGAATTGATCAAAAAGCATATTGGAAGCCCAAATTAAACAAGGAGCTCGAGTTTTGGCAGAATTCGATTCCAAAATCAAGCAAAATTTGAATAGATCAGATATACCCTTATTTTAAAAACTAAACTAGTAAAATTTTATGTTAGTCGCATTTTGAACCTAAAACCTAAAACTTGATTCTATATGTTCTCATTCCCATGGTAGCTTACAAGAATTTGAACTAGAGTGATCATCATCTTCTAGACCACCGAGACTTCAATAAAATTTTAATTACTTGTACAAACTAATGAGAAAATAAATTGGTTTCTGAAAAAATAAAAATTTTAATTTCTGATAATTTTAAAATTATTCAATCCAATTATCCGACAAACAAAAATAAAAGTATTTATGTTTGATCATGTATTATAAAGCATTTAACATATGATTTGTTTTTAATTTTAAAATAAAAAATTTAAAAAATACTAATCTAGTACCATTACTTAAGGCCAGTTTAGCACTGCTTTTGAAAAGTGCGGTGAAAAAGTATGGTGAAAAAGTTCTTTTAGAATTTTTAGTTTGAAATATATGTTTAGTATTGCTGTCAAAAAGTGTTTAAGAAAATAAATGACTATTTTAGAAATGATATTATAGGTTAAAAAATAAATATTTAAATGATAATTAAATTATTTTATATTATAATATTAACTTAAATTATGATAAAATATAAAAATATTAATAAATGAATACATAAATTATTTTTGAAAAGTTTTTTTTGAAAATATATAATTTTTATATTATTATATATAATTTTTAAATTAAAAAAATAATTTATATTAAATATAATTATGTATTTGTAAAAATTAAATTATAATAAAACATAGTAAATGAATGTTAAAAATGAAATCTGACTCCTAAAGGCACTTTTTCAACCGCAAAAGTTATAAATTTTAGCTTTTGCGTTTGGGTTGAAAATCACTTTTCAAACGCAGTTTTTTCTTCAAAAGTTAACTGTTAAGCATTGCTTCTGCGTTTCAAACCAACTTTTGGCCCAAAAACTGGTTTGAAAAGCAATCCTAAACAAGCCCTTAATTAGCCAAGTATCCAGACTTGCGGGTACCCGATAACAAGTACTCGATTTAAATGGGCTGAGACACGAACCAAAACTTTAATACTTGAAAACCGAGTACCAGGTAATGAACACCTCTAATTTTTATGTCACAATATTTTTTGATACATAAATTTAATCTAAACCTCCTATTGAACACTCATATTAAACGTCACTCATTAATGTATTGCATTTTATAACATAATTTGAACTCTAATCTGAAAAATAGAGTCTGAGGCATGGTCTCGTTAAGCAGATGAGCCTTTGCCTAGTTGATTCATGCAGAACCCATACATTGTTATATAACATGTATGATTTAACATGGGGTGGTATCTTTTGATCTTGAATACTCTGCAAATATCACTCTTCCATCTAGAAACTGCAGTATCACAGAATAGACGAAAGAGATGACATTGATGTTAACACAATTAACCATGAAAATCTTCAAAACCATGGTTGAAGAATCCAAATCTACTGCAACTAGCAAAGGTACTACAGCAATGAAGTTGATATCTAAAACCCGAGAACATGTCACTATTAAAGCAATAGAAAACAGGGGAACACTTCCAATAGACAAAACAGATATCAATCTTTTGGTTATCTCTAGAAATGATGATGGCATTAAGAAAAGCAAACATACCTGCCCATCCATTCCTTTTATTGCCTTTTCTGCATCTTCTATATTGGAATATCTCACAAATCCATAGCCTTTGCAGTGATTTGTAAGAGAGGAACGATCATTAACCACTTTAGCTAAAACATAATTAAAAACATGTAGATCAGTCGAACTAAACCAAAAACATAACATTATTTCTATTCGAATGGATTACAGATATCAAGATTTGAATGTTAGATCAATTATTGGTTATTGATCTTCGTCTTAAAAACTAATCCGATAACTGGGATTAAAGTGTTTAAAAGACTTTATTTAGGAAGTTTGATTCTTCCTTGTCAAACCTTTTCAAATTCATTTAGGTAATGGATTAGGATTTAGAAACTACTGTAAATTATATGATAAAAACACTTACAAACATAACATTTCATTATTATCATATCAAAAACTATATTTTGACATATTTTCAAACGTATTATCATATTGAATTTCAACTAATTTGTTCTTAATGTATGCATTTCATTCTCATGATTTATAATAATCAATGAAATGCAAATCAAAATATTTAAAATTCATGTTCCCAAACATAACATTAGAGACAGAAAACAAATTACCATTAATAACATCACCAAAATGAGCAAAAGCTTCACGAAGTTTTTGATTTGTAGTTCTTCCGCTAAGACCTGAAAACCCCAGCAACAATAATGATTGCAATGCAAATAAAGATAAAGATAAATTTCGATAAACTATCATAAATAATAAAACAAAAAGATTACCAGAAACAAAAAGGGTTGTTGAAGGTGGAATCTGTTCACCAACCCGAGCTGCTTTAGCTGCAACGGCAGCGGCAGCTAAAGGCTGATGGAATAAACTCGAAGTTGTTGAAAAGAATCGACTCAAATTCCCACTTCTCACAGCCATTTTTCTTCCTCCTTGAGAAAGCTCAGATCAAAAGGACTGCTCCTTCGATGTATAAAATGATATACTGTAGGAATTAAATTGAAAAACCCTAAACCCTTAAATCATCACATGATTCCAATTTCACATAGGCTTACAAAAGAAGGCAAGACGAATTCGAAAATCAGTATACAAGATCAGGAAGCAGAAACAGACATAAATCTTAAAAGAAAAATGATTGGAATCGATCAGATGAGGGCAAAATCAAGCCCCTCGAGACTCGACTAGAAATGAAAAATCAAAATGTTTAAGCACAGAAACAAAAGCAAAAAATCATACAAAGCATTGATATTAATCGAAATAACACAAAATTCAACAAATAAAAAGCAAGAGTGAAGGGGGAGATTACCACCAGAACAAGAACACAAAGACGGAGAGATCGATTCAAATAAAAAAAACCTGCCTTTATTTCTCAGATTAAAAATGATAAAGATGCGAGAGAGTGAGAATATAAGAAAAGGGTGCGGAAACAAATTTGTAACCGTTGGATCAGTAATGAATTCATCCGGTTGCTTTTATAAGGCTGATCAAATATTTAAAATACAGATTAAAAAATCTCACCCGTAGGATTAGTTTTAATCAAATCTCAACCGTCCATTTAAAAGTACATTTTTATCCGCTAAGACTGTCATATGTTATCAATAAATATATATATATATATATTTTAAACAGATGTAACTAATTTTATTAACAAGAAAATACTCAATATTATAAAAATGGTTTACAATTATCATTGTAAACTAAAAATATAATTTGATCATTTTCTTAAAACTAGCCACTCTAGATTAGACAAGGACCATACATGAAAAAGTTTAAAACTTATCTAAAGATTCGATCGAAAGGATAGATAGGAACAAATCTGATTGCAT
Organism: Abelmoschus esculentus; assembly: GCA_035048815.1. Lineage (NCBI taxonomy): Eukaryota > Viridiplantae > Streptophyta > Magnoliopsida > Malvales > Malvaceae > Abelmoschus > Abelmoschus esculentus. The sequence continues at coordinate 3,883,238 of JAUCBN010000032.1, forward strand.
CAGTAAACAAACCAAAAGGGGATTAATCTATGAAGATCACTGAAAAACGCAGATCAGAACAGAGCGTCGCGGTAAACTATCCACGAGCGCAAAACGTGTATCCTTATTCAATCTGAGGGTCCAAAGCAAGGAAGATCATCGTGATAACAAATAAGCGTCATCTTGATCAATCATGACGTCGTCACATCCAACCTTAAAAAAACAAAAGAAAAGAAAAAAACATGCCAAACGACAGAAGAAACGTATCAAATGACAGAAGAAACGTACCAAAAGGTAGAGTAGATTGTGCCACAAGAGCAGAATTATTTATTAATAAAAACAAAAACGATAGAGTCCGGCGGACGACGACCAATATTAAGATTGTTATCAATAAATATTGTATATATTAGTAAGACGAAGAGTATATCTTTATCCTACTAAAGCTGATAAGCTATGTTCTAATTAAGGGTATATTCGATTCAATTTTTTTTTAAATTTATATTATATATATTTTTCTCTCATTTTTGCTATTTAAAAATTTATATGTCATAATATAACTCGATCATATGTTATATCATAGCATCATATAACGTTATGAGTAAGATATTTTATACGACGGAAGACATATTTAGAATAGACCGTTTATAAAATATATACCCCACATTAATAATTTATTTAAAAGTATAAAAAAATGGTGTAATTATTATTTTTTAAAGTACATGAGCCATTTGTGTAATTAAGTATCTACATTCCGAATGTTTTTTAAGCACCGTCCTGTTGTCGGAGAAAGACGGTTTGACAAACTTCCTACTTGACATCAAAAGTCAACAACAATACATTAAAACCTACCCTCTGCATTAAATGTTACAAAATTTTGGTCAAATTCTACAATAAGTCTCTATATTTTACTCAACTAATGAATTAATCCCTATACTTTAATTTTAGAAGCGCATCCACTAAACTATATTTTTATAATTTAGTTTATATTTTAAATATAATTTTGTTTTTGTTATATTTAACTTAAAATTAACTACTTTTTAATTTCTTAATTTAATCTAATATTTTAAATATAAATCAAAATTTTATTGAATTTAATCTTAAATAATATTATTTGACCCGAAATTAACCTAAATCGTTTTTTATACAATCAACCTGAGCGCGTACCAGATGTGAAAACCCACGCGTCCGATGTTGGGAAAAGCATGTGAAAGCAACCATGGAAAACAAACCTCCCTTTTCTTCCAACCTCACCTCTTAGCTTACCTACACTTTGCGATGGTCCCGCTTTCAGAAAGCTCTTCACCGTCCTGGCATGGGAAGACCCTTATATATACAGGCAGCGGTGTCAGTGCAATAATTCAACGAATAAGCGATTTTAAAACAGAAGAGAACTAGCTGATCACCGCACCACTTATTGGACAATGAGGAGTCTTGTTCTTTTGGCGTTGGTTCTATCGGTGTTGTTGGTTTCAATGGAGTTTGCTGCCGTCAATGGCAGACCTCTTCCATCGTCGACGACGACAGACAATGTCGGTATTAAACGAGGAAGAGAAGACTGTGGTGGAGGTGATGATCAAGCAGTTGCCGCTCGTGTTCATACGTTAGCTGCGTCGGGAAACAACTCTAAGGGTGGTAATTCGTTTAGGAGCTTGGCTTTTAAATTAGCCTCCGGGCCAAGCAAAAAGGGACCTGGACATTAATTCCAGCATTTGGGGGGAGGAAGGGGAAAGAAACCAATTTTGTTCTCTGGTTCTCCATGCACAGATTTTTAAAGATGTAGTTTTTTTCCCTCTTTAATCAACATCTAGGAGATGTTTAGTCATTGATTTAGAACTTAGAAGAGATGTTAATCATTCTTATTATTATTCTTGTAGTTTAATAGTAATTAGTATAGGATAATCTGTGAAGTTTTTTTAATGACGGTTTCCTTCGAGTTTGTATGATATATATCACCAAACTTTTTCTAGTCTCCGTCTCAGTTTTCCTCCAAGAATGTAAAAAGTCAGGTTGATAAGGGAACTTTGAAATTTAATGTAATATAAACCAAACCACGTTAAAGTCAAGATGAAAATCATAGGAAAAAAAAGACAAGATTAGTATATGTTCAATCGTCACCTGACGTTAGTTTTCATCGTGTTAATTTATATAAACTGTTTATTTTTTAAAAAATATTTTTAATTAATTAATTAATTAATTCTTATAAAATATTTTTTAAATAAAACCATTAGAAGTCCATGACGAGTGCAAATCATTTGTCCCTTTTCCATGCTTTCATTTATGCCCCACTTTTAATTAGAGGATTTAGGGTTTAGGGTTTAAGTTTTTAAGTTAGGGGTTTTGGTTAGGGTTTAGGGAATTAAGAGCAGAGTGTATTTTTTAGGGTGTAGGATTTAGGGTTTATAATATAGAAAATAAGGGTTTAGGGTTTAAAATTGATTTTTTTTAAAAAAAAAACAGAGGCAACAAAGGAGGCATGGGGAAGAGGCAGAGGATTTTTGTTCGTCCATGACAGTCCGAATGCAAGCTCCTTGGAGGAGTAAAAATCTTCTGCCTCCTTTACATGCCTCTTTTCATGATTCCTTTGAAAATTTACTAAAAATTAAATTTTAAACCTTAATCTTTATTTTCTATATCTTAAATCTTAAACCCTATACCCTAAAAAATACACCATACACCCTAATTCCCTAAGCTCTAACCAAAATCCCTAACCTAAAACCCTAAACCCTCTAATTTGAAGTGGATGTATAAATAGAGGCATGAGGAAGAGGTAGACGATTTACACCCTCTTTGAAGATGGGCTTCAAATCATGTTTTCCCGTTAAAAATAGATAAAATAAATCTAATTCGTCGATAATATAAAATATGATATTATATATTATTTTTCAATGGGTTTAAAATGACCCGTCAATTTTTTTATAAAAAATAGATGTAAGTCATGAAAAAAAAATGATATATATTTTATATAATATCTTTTTCAGGTTTTAAATGTTTTGTCAATAATTTATTCTTTTGAGGGAATTGTTTTTATCAAAAAATTTTGTTGACTTCAATAAAAAAAATAACTAATATACTTGTTTTTTCTTGGAGATAACATTCTCTCTATTTTAATTTCGTGAAGTCCTCGTGACTTATTATTCACTAATATATTTATACTTCTCATAGGTATTCGACACGAAATCAAACGGTCTCCTAGGTATTCGACACGAAATCAAACGGTCAAAAAATCATTCTAATATCATTTAACACATGATTATTATCTTTTTCTTAAAAGATATATATCATATTATGTACAATATTACTGTTCATATATCGTAAAAAATTTCTCTTTTTTTTAATATAAGATTAATGTACTTACATCTTTTCGGATTAACACATACATCAATCGTATACAATAATACAATAATAAAACTGTAAACTTCCAAGTAATATGAATTTTCTCACACTTTTTAACTGTCTTGCGTTCCAAGTAATAAGACTCCCAAGTATGAAAAGAACTCCAATTCCCTGTCACTTTGAATATTCAACGAAGGAGAAGAGAAAATTCTAGGAATAATAAGACAAACAGACAAGAGCAATTCTTTAACACAAGCGCAAGAGTTCTGAAAGATTATTCTCTGTACCACCAAATCTTCTCACCTTTTTACTATTGAAAGCAGCTTCTCAAGCTTTTGATATTACGAGGTTCTGAAAAGTTGAATAAGAGACAAAGGCAATAAACTTGGAGGAAAGGAGTTTTTTTTTTCATTTACAGTACACATATATTGAGATATAGACGACACATAAAATCCAGAAAACCTACCAAAAATTTGAAAACATGGATGCAAATGCAATTCCAGGGGTTGAAGAAGATCCCAAAACCCCTCACCAACGTTGAGACAACGAGCAAAAGACCAACATTTCAATGCTTCTTGGATTCCACTTGCATGATGCTTAACACATGTTCACGTACGTTTTAAACGAAAATGAAGATTCAACGGTTGTGGAGTGGATCTGCAGCCTTTGGAACTTTCCTCTTGCTTGAAAAGAATACACCAAAAGAATGCCTTTCCAAAGGTTGCTTCTGTTGGGGAACTGGCGAACGAGCGTTGATGCCAACAAGCAATGACTCGTCATCTTTTTGATCCGCTGAGACCAATAGGGAAAGCAACAGCACCACCATTACTGTCTGTAACAGCCGCAGCTGTAGAGAAGGTTGAAAAGGCATGCTGTTGCTGCACCAAGAGAAATCGTAGGGTGTGGTGGATAAACAAAGGGAGAAACCCTACAAACCCTCAAAGAAATGACGAACAAAATGCAAATAAATGTGTCCAAAAAGCAGTTAAGCAAAGAAAGATAAGTGGTCTGGTTCGGAAATGTAAGAAAAAGGCAAAGAAAGTTGATGTAAATGTTACTGAGTAGACCCTGCAAACATGGGACACATCTCACGAAGAGCAATGACCCTGAAACAGGGGTCGTGTCCAGGACCAATGACCAATAGCTTGTAGATAGTATTTAGTACTCCATTTTCTCTTTTCTAGCTGCTTCAGCTCAGCTCAGAGTGCAGAGATGTACATAAAAAATAGCATGGTTTCTGAGTATCTGAGTTCAGCAGCTATTTTTGGCAGGACCTTTTTCCTTGTGCATGCTACAGCCATACAGCCAAGCAAAGTCCAAAGAAGACGTATAAAGCTTTTATGGTATAAACAAATCTTTGTTTGTGGTACACGTTCTGAATGGTCTTGTCACGCCAAGACTTAAACAGATCACTTGTGTTCACAAAATAACCTTAGGATCTGTGCATGGCATGGCTACGGATGTTAGTGGGGTAAGTTCCGTGTCATTCATTTCACTTCGTATCCAAGACGAAATTATTATTTAATTTTAACAAAAATTAAAATATTAAATTTAAAAAAATATAAGGTTTTATTAAGTATTAATATTTAAAATTCATGAGATAACTACTGTTTTGTTTAATAATTTAATTTATAAACACTTAAATTATTATTATTAGATAAAAAATTTGAAGATACATATTTATTTTTTTTAGTTTGATACGATTATATATTTAATAATTTTTTATATTTTAAAATTTAAATATTTATTTTTATAAGATAAAATTATTATTCGATCAAATTACTATTTTTACAATTTTTATAAGGTAATATTTATTTTTACTATTTTTATAAGGTATAATATTTTGGTTTGATACCTATTTTTGGTGTTTTTTTTGTCCTGCATCCATTCGTGTCTCCTCTCTAAATTTGAAGGTTTAAAGTTTAAGATTTAAGGTTATAGGTTGTGGTTAGGGTTTAGGGAATTATGGGTAGGTTATATATTTTAGGGGTAGGGTTTAGGCCTTACGATATAAAAAATAAAGATTAAGATTTAAAATTATTTTTTTTAAAAAAAATCAACAGGAGATATAAAAGGATGCACAATAATTTACTATTTTTATAGGAGCCAATTTATTATTTAAACTAAATTTTAGAGTAAGGGTTCTAAAGCTTCATGGGAATTATCTTATCTTCATCCCCACCCCTCCCCACCTAGGTTGTAAACGAATATAAACGAGCGTAGACGAACGAACATAAATAACATATATAATATGCTAAATATTTAATATTTTGGATTAATTTGATTAATTCAGCTAATTAACTAATTTTGAACAAAATTAATCAATAATTAAAACTAAAAAAACTCTTAAGATCTAAAATTTAATTGATTAACCAATTTTGTTTTGGTTCGATCGGTTAGTTCAGTTTAACAGAACAATGAACACTTCTAGCTTATATAACAAGGAAATTTTTAACGAGTCATACAATAAGACTTCTCAATACAAGTAACTCAAAATTTTTTGACTCGACTTAACTTAATCTAATGCTCACCCTTATACATATATAAATATATTCAAACAACGTATTCACCATTACGTTGGATAAGCAGATGAAATTGCTTCTTCTCATGGAAAGCTCCCTATAAGCTAAAGATAGAAAAAGAAGGAAATAATGAGACATCCATTACAAGCCAGTATACACCTTACTCATCTTCTTCTTCCTTTAGTTATTAACAGTGACGAAACCGTATAAAGATGATGGTCCTTTCCTTTGTCATTCTATTTAAACTTTTAAAAAATTAGTTTATTTATAAAAAAATTTTCCTACTATGTTTTATCCTTATTAACCCTAAATTTTAGTTCCGTCTCTAATTATCGGTGTCAAGCACCTCCATTGGAAGTTGATACAAGTTTAACTTTCTTAAATTGTGGTATGCGTTATCTTGAGGGACCTCACTGCTCACCACTCCGCAGCAATTCCATCTTTTAGTTTGGATAAACTTTTTTCTTCTTTCAAATCGAATGGTTGAAAGTTTAAATCAAGAATGTAATACTAGTTGAACAACTATAAAAGTTTCTGGTTCGTACTTTACAAAGTTGAGTTGGCTATGTATATATATAGAAGCCCTTGATTGTGAAGCTTATGTGGAATTTGCAACTGGTAGGTCAAGAAGAAGCAAGCACCATGGGTGGAGTCAATGGCCAGAAATCAAGAATGGCTCGCGTGAAACACATGGAGAAAAACAAACCCACTAATTAAGGGTATTGTTTCTGTACTCTTTGTTCTTGAGATTTCAATCTATTTAGTTTTGATTTTGAATGTGATGCAGGAAGTAGTCAGCTGGAAGCAAACTAGAAAGCCATGAGCATCCAGGTAAAGTATAAAATTTCAATGTACAGATTTGTGGTCCTTGTAAGTTGTATGGTAACCACTAACCAGGAAGCAATGGTGGTTGCAGTGCAGACATTCATATGCACCACATCGGAGGTGAAGCGCAGGGAACATGCTTGAAACAAAAAATACAAGTTGGCAGATGGTTGTGGAGCAGACTTCCATTCTTTTCAGAAGGGGAAAAAGAGTTCAATATGGAGGTGCAGGGAATCGAACCCCGTGCCTCTCGCATGCGAAGCGAGCGCTCTACCATATGAGCTACACCCCCAATTGCTTTAATTTGATTCCTAGATAAAACTAACGAAAAATAGAGTAAAACAGTAAAAGTGAAGTGCATGTCAGTTGGTTGGCGCAAAAGAGGTTCCTATTGCGTACTCTCGAAACGTGCCTCTATGGCTCGCATTCCAGCACACTTTGATTTTTGTTTTTCTCTTGCCGCATTTATGTCTCTTTACTCATTCGTCACCGAGACACTGTTCCCTTCCCTCCCTCCTCTATCTATCACAGCTAATAGCAATGCCAATGGCAATTACTCCCTTCTCTGCATGAGATAAGATCCCAGGCTATGAAATTCACATGCTTTCTTTTATTATTCACTTACCCACCATTAATGTATCCCATTATTTAATCTTTTTCTCTTTCTTATTTATGCACAACTCATTCCTTTCTGCTTGCCTTTAACGTTTCTGAAATCTGGGGTTTTTAACTTCTTTTCTTGTCCTTTTTAATAAATTTTGGTGGGAAGAGGGAAAATATATGCTCTTGGGCTGAGTCCCTGCATATGTAAGGAGTTTTTGAGAGGTCTGTTCGAGGGTGTAATTGCAAACACACAAATATACACTCGTTGTCATGATGAAGGCTCCTGTGGTTTGGGTTTTCTTCTTTGTGGTCGGGACAGCTTTGCTTGTCTTTACCTTCTCCAACACCTCCTCCATTCCTAGTAACTGTCTTGAACTTTTCCCTGTTACTTCGAATTATTAGTGCAGTAGATAACTCTTTGTCCTTCAACACGAAATTCAAATATGGGTAATTGCTGCATTGGAGGATGGTGTGTTATTGCATTGCATGTTAGCTTTGGTTGAATCATATGCTATTGTGCTGATATTATCAAATTAGTCCTGACTTTCACTTGGATTTGATATAGTTTCTTATGCAGCTTTTATTTTAGAGTAATTTTATGATGTGTCAAGTTTTTTTTTTTAAGAAATAAAGTTAGCTAATTATTGTTTCCATATCATTGTATCAACCTAAGCAATTTGTTTTGATATTTCTGCAACAGCCGGACTTGGCTTGTTGTGATTTACAGAAAGTGACTGACCAACATCATCTTTCTTCCCATATTGTTGTTTGTCTATAGATTTGGTCAACTGTCTCAAAATCTTGATAATGAATCTCTCTTCACCTCCCATATTTGTCCATGCATGTGATAATAATGTGTAGTTGTTTCGATCAATCTGCCGACAAATAATTTGTGTTCTTACATCTATTAGGTTGTTGGCTGTAGGGATATGGAGCTTAACTTAATTATTGATTGGTTTATTTCCTTCTTAGTTTCTTACTATTTGATCGGCGTATAGACTTTGGTTAGTTCATCTAAAATCAATGCCAGTAATTCCATAAGCTTAAATTGCAGCTTGCATGTCAATGAAATTTCATGATATAGTGGTAAAAAATGGCTCTCCTTTGCTTAGGGGAAGAAGAAATATTCTTGAAATCAATGCAGTGCATTGGTAAATCTAGTAAAAGAGCAGCAACCATATGCATACATCGTTGTAGGAATCGGTAATTGTACAAATGTTAATAGCTACCAGCTTCTTGAATCTCATTTCAGATATGGAGTTTTCCAAGAATGGTGATGCTTTGAGTATAACAGGAACAAGTAGGAAGCTGAAGGTATACATTATTCACTTCTTGGCAAAAACATGTGTTGGAGTCTTTTTTATTTTATTTTGAGACAAATCTTCTTTTGAAATTGTAGGGGAATGGCTACAACTCGAGCAATGAAAAGAAGAGCGAAGTGGATCTAGAAGATTACCGCCATCGCATTGATCCAGTTCCGAGCTCAAAGGCTTCTATAAAACATGGTCCCATCGAACATGGTACTCCTCTTAATCCATTCATACCAAAACCCTCACCTCCAGATCATCCCAAAATTGATGGTTCCACTTAGCCACCATCTGAAGTCATTTTTATTTTCTGATTTATCTGTATCAGCTAAAAGTCCGGACTATTACTTCAAGTTGCCTATGTATGGCAGCTTAAATTAGTGTTTGAACGTGTTCTATCAAGAAATATCTACCTTATTTGTATGCTTTCGAAATGTTAATCTCCTTTCTCCCGAGGCATGATTAGCATAACTATTCGAACAATATAATATCATTACTATCCAACTAACATCTATTTGCACAACATGAGATTATTACCATCAAACTAACGACAGGAAATCAATAGATAACAGTGTTTAACAGCTACTAACTTGTCCCAATTTGGTGCTTGGTCATAGAAAACTTGAGATCAAACTTGATCTCTCGACAAATCAGTTGTAATTTTCATTCTCATAAATTTACATCTGTGCTACTGCTCTTGTGTTGTCACTTGTCAGCATAGCTTTGAAAATGAAATATTGTCTCCTTGCTGTAACAAAAACCCCATCATGATAAATGCATCTATGTCCTCATTGAAGGCTCCCACATACTTTTTGTTTGATTTCTTAATTAAGATTAGTTGACAGTGCCAATTTGCACTACAACTACCCTTTTACCATCATAATTTTTACTTTGAACGTTGCTAAAACTGTTTCAGGACAAAATCTGGTCTCTTGCTTCATAAATTTATGTATATGCATTTGTCTATTCAGCATTGTTGACAGAAAGGGTACTGTGAGGACTCTGTTTGTACTGTGAATGCAAACCATAACATGCAGAAATAAAAATATTCAATGCCATCATTGCATGAAATCATGAATCCATGTTAGTATTTTGTATTACTTGCTGACTTGATGTCACTTTCTTTATTATGCAGAGCTTTTCTCTTATAGTACTATTGTTTTCTTTCTTCTTTGGTCTGCTATTCCATCAATTCGAGGCTCTTGAATTATGAGCAAGGTAAAAAGTGAAAAGATGATAACTAGTTCAAATGGTAAAATCTTGTGGTAATTTTACAGAAAACATAGAATTTCATCTTGGCTTAGTTCTTGCCAATTGCCTACATGATAAGTTACAGTTGCAAGGAATGAAAAAAATACAATGAATCATAAAAAAACTATCAATTAGCTTGAGTGTAACTGAGAGTTGAGAGCTAGCAGGCAGATATCAGTAAACAAGCACAAAACATGGATGGAAAAAGAATCATAGTGCCACCACCATAGTGGACCAACTTGCTTACCCAAAGCCCTAAAACTAACCATGAAAACTGGTTTCAGTTGGAAGATACAAAAGAAAGGGTGACCAAACTGCAGTTGTGTATACCAGCAACTTCATTGACAATAACACAGAAAAGAAAAGACCATGTTCCTTCTTGTTCAAGTTAATTTCATTACCATTACCATCTTTGTCATGTTTCTTTCATATCAACCAGCACATTGACCCATCAAATCAACTGCCTAGCTAAGTTATAATATTTCTCCCAACAGCTTAATGAGACACTGAAAGTCCATGATAAAGAGTTGGAAAAAAAGGTGTCTGTTTTCATTCAGTCCCATCTGATCCCACAGGTTTTATTTTCCCTGGGTTTATGTATTCTGCAAAGTGGAAAGTAGATATCATAATCACCAAAGCAATGGGGACCAAACAAAAATCATGTTCAGCTACCACATGTTGGTCTTGGGGGTTTAAGACTGATTAAACAAAGGATTAGTTACTTCTAACCCCAATTATAAACTAAAGTTCCCATCTTTTTAACTTACTGCTTAAAACAGACAAAGAGACGAAACAGTCCTGTTTTGTATGAAATTGGGATTTCATTTTGCTCCTCTCTGATTAAAACAACCCCCAAAGTGGAAGAACTCTGCCATGTTTATCCATTTGCTTTAATTACTTATGCTTGAATCACAATTCAACTTTCTTTTATTGATGTACCACAAAAGCTTCAAACACATATCCCTAAAAGCCATAGTAATATATAAAGCAGGGGAAGAGGATTTGGACATGGAGAATGTGGGGCGAAGCATCTTAGAGAAAGATGACTGCTTTTGGCTACATCATGATGACCTATGAGGTGTTCTGCTTCTCATTATGTTTGATAAAGAAATTTTTCCTTCATCATATTTCATAATTATTCCCCAACCCCAGTACTTGATCAACTGTTTCTTTCAACTCACTAATCAAAAACATTTCTTTAATCAAATTGGCCCAGAAGGAAGGTTGGTTTTGGTTTTGTGGTGGTCATGAGGGCATAGAAACATGTGTGGTGTCTCAAAAATTAAGGTTGTCCATTATTTAGTTTTAATTAAATTAACCGACTGAATTAATTTTTTTCGGTTAATTTTTAGTAAGTTCAGTTAATGGTTATTTTTTTTTAAAAAATTCGATTAACGGTTAATTTGGTTCGAAATCGGTTAATTAACCGAATTAACTGAAATTCTTAAATATTAAATAATATATATGTTTTATATATTTATTTTTGGTCATTAAACTTTTAGAAATTAAAAAATTATCATTAAAATTTTTGATATATTATAAAATGGTCATTAAACTTTTATCAATTTAGCATAAAATGAACTTTTAGCGACTAAAATGATTATTTTACCATAATTTAGTGACTTATTGTGTAATTTACCCAAAATTATATAGTAAATTTCGGTTAATTTAAAAATCGACCGAATTAACTGAAATAATTTTGGTTTGGTTAACGGTTAAAATTTTAAAATTTTCGGTTAATTTGGTTATGACTAATTCGGTTCAACCACCCTATCAAAATGTTATTCTCATTTAGGGGAAGTGAAATTTCACTCCATGTGTGTAGTTCATCGAATCAAATTTGTTTTCATTCCGAATTCTTTGAGTGACTCGGGTTATTATGTCATCCATAGTCTCGTCCAATAAAATCCACTCATCTTATTTTTTTTCAAAGAGAATTTCACATCTTTTCGGCATGTAAATAAAGATTAAGAAATTATTTAAAAGTTATTTTAAGATAAATGTATCTCATTGATTAAAATTATAAATAACGTGATAAATCGAGTTTATATAATAATTTTTTAGTTCGTTAGTACTTAAAAAATCATATATAATAGGGTTGTGTTAGTCTACTAAAGCAATTCACAAGGCATATGAGCAGGCATGTCTATTAGGAACCACTATTCTAAGGGTCATGTACATAGCTGAATGAGTTTTATTTGATCAAATTGAGTAAAAGTTAAATTAATTAAGTTATTGAGTTATATTTTATAACTCAAATTTAATTTAAATCTTTTTGAATCGAGTAAAGTTATTTAAGTTTTTGTTCAAATTTAATTATAAATATTTTAATGTTTTGACACTAAAAATTTAAACGATTTTCTACTATCATATATGATATACTTATATATTTTACATATATCAAATAAAGTTGAAATATCCACTTAAACTTAAAAACTAATTAATAATTAAAAAAATTATCCAAAATTTTTATTTATAATTTAAATTTTATTTAAATATTTTTTTTGATTTTTAATAGTTTTATTCACCTTAATCACTAGTATTAGATCGATCGACTATAATTTGTTGTTAGAGAGGTCTAGTAATACATTACTAAGATGTTATTATTGCACGAGTCATCTAGCCTCAGTGATTAAGCGAACGATTGTTATTCCTAGACGTTACAAGTTCGAGCACTAGTAATGTTAGCACAGTGATTGAACGATCAATGTCTAATAGTTGATAGTAAGTATATTATAGAACAAATATGTAACAATATAGCTGATTTTTTTTTTTAAAAAAGTAATTATTGATGATTGATTAAGATATATTTTAAAAATTACCGTGTTGCGGTTACTGTTGGTTTATATATTCTCGTTGAATATTTTTGAAGAATATAGTATTTTAATTTTTATAATTTTATTCTGATTAATTAAAATTAATTTACGTTTTATATTTTATTTTGATAGATAAATCTCAATATATATATATATAAAATTTTTTTAACTCAATATATATTTAAATGGTACCAAATTATTTATCGTTATTAATTTTAGTATATTTTGTGGAATGATATTATATAAGTTTAAGATCCCATTCGATCTAGTAAAGTCGAGTTTTTATAAAATTTAAATATCATTTCAGATTTTATTTAAATTAGTTGGGTAAAATTCAAGTTTAAATAAAATCCAAACCGAAATCATTATAAAATATTTCTTTTATATATCTATATAGTTTTAGTTAGGTTTCGTCGTTTTGATATATATATAAGGTACAAAAACTATGACATTAATTTTTCATTAGTATTATTAAAATGTTAATATTTGGTTTTATCAAAAAAAATGATTTCATTTCATTTCACTTCTACAAAAATATAAAACAAATATAAATTTTAATACAAATTTTTGATTGAATCCGATTAAAAATTTAAAATTAAAATTAAAATTAAAATAAAGTTAAATTTTATAAAATTTATATCGAAACAATAAAAATTCGTCACGTATGCCCCACTAACTGATGTTAGTATCAAAACTTTATACCGAGATAACAAAAAATCTTACGAGTTTAACGTAAAATATGATATGATTATAGTACAATATCAATAAAAATATTATAAGATATGAAATTTAGATTTTAAAATATTTTTTTATAATTTTTTTTTGTGATTAAATATTAAAATTTAGTTTGGAGTATCAATACTTGTTGCTTCTTATAATATTTTTTAAATTTAAATAAATATTAAAAAATTATTTTTACATATCGATATTATCCCAAGATATTAACTTAAAATATTATTTAAAAGTATAATATTTTTATTTTAAATATTGTGTTTTATGATATTTCCGATTGGTATTGTACGGCCAACCGGTTAAATTCCTAAATTTCAACCAGCTTAAGGGTGTCTAGCTAAAAGCATGTTTTTAGCTAAAATCTATATTTTGTCTTCATATTATATCCCCGGTGGGCAGTGTCAACATCCGAGACAAAAATGCATAGCATGACCGTTATGAATTTATTTAAATTCGATTTTAAAAAGTTCGAATTTAAATCTAAAAAAAAAGTAAAATTTAATAGGAGGTAGATCAAATATAAATATTATCATGATTCGATTTACATTTATTCTGAATTCATATTTAATATGAATTTGATTCATATATAAAAATTTGAATAAAAATATTTAAAATTATCAGATTTAAAATTAATTATATATATTAAAATCATAATTAAATTTATATATGATTAATATTTTTTATAATTTTATTTACGTTTTTTTTACTTATTTTATAAGTTTTTATTAAGCTTCAGTATAACAGTGAAGTGAAAGCTAATATTTTTGGCGGTGGATTTGGGGTTATAGATACGGTTGGGGTTTGGATGAGAGTAGAAATAAAGAATCAGACTGTGAAATCGATTTGGGTGAGTGCACGCCATGGTATTGGTTGCCGCCGTGTCCGCAACGGTAAACTCCAAACGGAACGGAGGGTCACAGACACGTCAAAAACCGTCACGGACTCTGTTAATACCTTCCGACTCCGACAATGTCATGGCTCCACGACGTCTAAAATTCCGAGATGTCAATTCCCGTTATTTGTCCACGTCCTCGTCGTCTACTTCTTCCACGTCGTCCTCATCTTCTTTCGAAGCTTCCACTAAGCGGTGTCCCTCGCAGTCGCCGTCAGTTTCGAGGTCTTCTTCTCAGTCTGAAACCATTACAACGTCGAATCACGCGACTTCGTCGGCTGTCAAGCGGTCGCAGTCTGTGGGACGGAGACCGGCTGTGACTCCGCGGACTTGTAGTTCTACGGATTTGAACGGTAACAACTGCAACAACAAAAACGGCGGCGAATTATCCACTGCTCAGAAGTTGCTCTTCACTTCGACGAGAAGCTTATCGGTTTCATTTCAGGGAGAGTTGTTTTCTTATCAATTTAGCAAAGTTAAACCATCTCCAAGCGCCGCTAGAAAAGGCACGCCGGAGAGGCGGAAGTCATTGGCGGCAACGAGTCCGGTGACAGGAACAGATCAAATGGAGAATTCAAAGACGGAGCGGTGGCCGGCGAGGATAAGGAAACCGGATTCCATGAGTAGAAGCGTGGATTGCACCGACGAGAGGAAGAGGTTTAACGGATCTGTTAACAGCAATGTAGTTAGGGCGCTACAAAATTCCATGATTGATACTAGGGATTTAACAGCTGTTGGATCTGAAGTTCAATCTGATCTCGCGGATTCTTATACTGAAAGTGTTTCTTCTGTTTGTACATCAGGAACTTTAGAGAGTCCTTGCAACCGTAACGGAGATGTTAAGCGCGAGCCTCGGGGGATAATTGTCCCAACTAGGTTCTGGCAAGAGACAGCTATTCATTTACGCCGCTCTGATTCTGACTCGCCGGTTTTTAGGAAAAATACAGCGCCGTCTAAGCTAATTGCACCAGACAAGTTTGGAATTGATAGTCCATTGTCATCTCCCAAATGTGTAATGAGCAGCAGACAACAGTTATCGCCAATTCGTGGGCATGTTCGTCCTGCTTCACCGAGTAAGCTTGGGGCATCTTTGATTTCGACTCCTTTGAGGGGAATGAGTCCATCTAGAGTGAGGAATGGATTGGGTGGTAGTTTGGTAAATACTCCGTCGATTTTGAGCTTTGCTGGTGATGTTATTAAGATGGGTAAGATTGGGGAGAACAAAGTTTCGAATGCTCATTTGTTGAGGCTACTTCATAACCGGTTGTTGCAGTGGCGTTTTGTTAATGCCAAAGCAGATGTTGTGTTGTCTTTCCAGAGGTCTAATGCAGAGGTATGGCTCTAAGATATGACTTTGAATTTCTCTTCTCACGATTGGTCATCATAATTGCTTGATGTATGCTATTATACTGTTGATTTTTTATGCTTCTGTTTTGCATGCATCACAACACTCTTAGGAATTCATCATTAACGTAATATGGTTGTACAACTGATCAGGATTATGACTAAGATCCATTTCCTTTACATCTTTTCGTCCAAACACATTTGAAGGCCTGGTGCTACTAGATATGCTCTTTTCTTAGGTTATAGGTTGAAAAAGGCTGTCAAATTTGTATGGGATTTTGTTATGTAAGTCTTGACAAGGCACCATAGATCTTTTCTAAGGCAATATAGCATTTTAGTACTTAGAGTGCCTTGCGTTGACAACATTGCAAGTTATATATCGTGGATTTGGTTATGTTAAATTTGTATGAATATAGCCCGGCTACATGTAAGGTTTCTTGCACCAACTGCCTGGAATTTCAGAATTTTTTTTTTATCAGAAACTCAAGAAACTAAATGAACAAAATTGTGAGCAAAATTATATTCTCTGATGCTAAACACACAGTGAGATTCTTGCTAGAACTGGGATACTGTAGGTCATTTATCCTTCTGCTTTTGGGAGCTTGGCATTCTGGTTTGTCCCTTGATTCAGTTAGAATTGCTTTTTATGGTGTAGAAGCAGTTCTATAATTGTGTGCAGGATGCTTTTAAGAGTTTTTAATGGATTTATGTGATTAAGTCATTGATCTTGTTGGGGGTGGAGAAGCTGAAGCAATGGTGAAGTGCTTGATGATTACATGTCTGGGGTTGACCATTTTTAATCCTCTTGCAAACATGTGTTTCTCCCCCTTGGTAAAAAAGCTTTTCCATCCAAGATGTTTCTTTCGGTTGTGTATAAGGTATAATAATACAGCCTTGGTAAGTGGATGCACATCTAGAATTAAAGAGGGATAATGATTGAATGGGATGCGAAGAGAGCCTGCCTGCTTTGAATATGATTTTCCTTCACACAAAATGCACAAGACAAGTGAAAAACTGATTTTATTAGATTTTTATTTCTAGTTATGATCGCTAGTCAAGAAATCTAATGTCTAAGAGGAAAAGATGGGCTCATTAATCATTGATCTTCTTGCACAAAGGAGCAAGTCCAAGAAGCAGTCACAAATTGGTAACAATTTGATCAGCTGGAGGCAATCAGTTGTTGCAGATTATATGCACCTTAAAAATAGTTGTGGTTGAAGACATTTTGGTGTCTGAGAAAAGAGAAACAGGGGAAATACTAGTTGCACTGAGATTAATTTTTATCATTTTGCATTGTTTGTTTGTGTGTGGCACTTTATTTTTAAAATGTCCTATTGTTTCTCTGTTACTTATGGTTTGTCTGTATTATTCTCATTTTAGTTATAATATGATAAAATTCATTTTTATCATGTTTTTGTAACAGAAAAGCCTCTATAATACACGGACAACTACCTCAAAACTGCTAGAATCTGTTAGAGCCAAAAGAACCGAGTTACAGTTGCTGAGGCAAAACTTGAAGCTGATTTCCATCCTCAAGGGGCAAGTGAGAACCATCTGTCTATTGTGGATTTCTTTCTTGTTGACTTGATGTTTAATAGGGTTGTTTTATGGTATCTCATCACTTTCAGATCTTAACTCTTTTATCACTTTTTTTAAGGCATTGCATTTTAAAGTGTAGATTTCTCTGTTTTGCTCAATCTTGATGTCTATATTCCCCACCTCCTCTTCGATTATGCTTGAAACTGGAACTTTCTAACCACATCAATATACATTGCTAACTTTTACTTCAAGAAACCTGAAATGTATGTTCTTTTGACTTATGGGTATCTACTCTGAATTGCTTGTTTCAGATTCATGCGTTCAAATGCTTTATCATCCATTGACTACTATAGTATCTATTATTTTCATTGGTGAGTGCAGATCATATTTTTGGAGAAATGGGCTGTGCTGAACCATGAATATTGCAGTTCATTATCTGGGGCTACTGAAGCTTTGAAGGCTAGCACGCTCCGCCTTCCAGTTGTTTGTGGGGCAAGGGTAAGTTTTCTTTTGACTTTTGTGTATAGCATTTCATCTGTGGTATCTCAGTTGCCAAAGCGTTAGCTTGTCCCTTCATTCTTACAGGCTGATGTCCTGAAATTGAAGGATGCAATTTGTTCAGTGGTCGATGTAATGCAGGCAATGGCATCCTCCATATGCTCATTGTCACCAAGGGTAATTCTTTCTTTTCTTCTTCCCCAACTTCATCTTTATCCCCTATCCCCCACCCCACCCTCCCCTCATTTTCTATTTATTTGCAACTTGCATTAGGTTATTGATCTTATCGAATTTCCCTTTGGGGTTTTGCATGCCAATGATAATTTTATTGATTTTGGTTTTGAAGTCTTTTTTTTTTATCTTTTATAAAATCATACTTTATTGACTTTGGTTTTTACCCTTTCGAGCATCTAATTTTTCTCTTCAATTTTGGTTGTTAGGTTGCAGAACTTAACTCTTTGGTGACAGAACTTGGAAATTTAAGTGCAAATGAGTTTGTTTTACTTAATCGGTGCAAACAACTTCTGTCAGCAATTGCTATCATGCAAGTAAGTATCGTCTTTGTTTGTTTTGTTTTCCTTTATCAGATGAATTACAGTATATAGCTTGATTTTAACCTTGTTGCTCTAATGACCAGGTGACAGAATGTAGCATGAGAACACACGTTTCACAACTAAACCGCTTACCCTCCGGCATGACGACAGAATTGTAAAGCTCGTGTGATTTTCACTGCCGTCTTCCAACACTAACATGACATCAACCTCCCCCATCTCCATTTCATCCAAAATTGTGGGTGCAAAAAGGTAACAAGAAAGCTTTGAATTCGACTGGTTTGAGTTTTTGATGCTCGTGAGTGATGATTTGGTCTTTGTTTGTTACATGAAATCATGGTTTGGTGCAATTTGATCGGTAGGTTAGGGGAAATGTTTCTCATTGTGAAGTTAGATAGTTTTACATTTTTTTTTAAATATAGGGCAAAGGAAAGTATGCATATAAATATGTATAAAAATTCGAAATTATATCATGGGTTCGGCTCATCACATCCGTCATGGTCCCATTCAATTATAATCACTCACTTCACCATTATCTTTCAAGTCATTTTTTTCCGACCAATGAATCTTTACTTATCTTTTCCATGTCATTTAAAAATTATATCTTTTGAAAATTATATTAATGACATGGATGAGTGATGGAATGAGTGATTTTCATTGTTTAGGGACCACGACTGACATGACGAGCTGGACTTATGATATAATCTCTCGTTTAAATGATTGTTTTCCAACTGTGGTGAATGGGGTTCCTTAGGTCTTAAGTTTGAATTCTCGTAATTGTTTTTTCTTTTCTTTTCCTTTTTTGTGTGCAATTGCTGTAATAATCTTTTTATTTAATATTATACCCATCTAATATCTTGTCCTGGCTCGTGTGTTATTATTCTAATTATTTTAGTTGAATTCATTACAAAAGTAGTAATCATTTGCACTAAAGTATATTAAAATAGTAAAGTTTTAAGATTGCATTTACGTAGTTTAGGTGAAATAGTAAATGTTTCTTTTACTTAATCAACACTTGAAGGTTTATCATCGTTCTAGATATTAAATAAATTAAAAATTTATGATCGGCATTTATCTTTAATATAAATTAATAAAATCTAAAAGATTAATCATTGAATTTATTTTATTATTTAATAAATTTCGATTTGATTAAGAGGGTGGAGTGAATAAATATCCAATAATGAATTAAAAATAGAAAGAAGAAAAAACAATTCAATGGGCAAAGTGTTAAAAGAGGGTTGGTTGATTTATTTAAAATATGATACGGAGTGGAATAATGATTTATTTAAAATATTGGACTAACTAATAAAAAATAGAAAGTAGTAGGCTAAATTTTGGGTTAAATAATGACTTTATGGATTAAATTGAAAAAATAATAATTATATTTAAAAATATTTGATTAAATTATGAAACTAGAAAGTAGTAGGGGTCATTTGAGGGTTAAATAATGATTTTATGTATTAAATTAAAAAATATATAATTATATTTAATATATTAACCAAAATTATAAAAATTAAAAAGAATTTAGGATTATTCATTTGAGATATAGATTTTTTGAATTAAATTAAACAAAAATATGATTATATTTAAAATACTTGACTAAATTATAAAGAAATATGAGTCATTTTTAGATTAAATATAGATTTTTTTGACTAAATTAAAAATACATAATTATATTTAATATTAGATTAAATTATAAAAAATATAGAGTAGTAAAAGTCAATTGTGGGTTAAAAAATATTTTAAGTAAACTAAACAAAAATATCATCACATTAAAATTCCCGAACTAATTTATAATAAATTAAAATATGAGGATTAATTTTAGGTTAAATAAAGATTTTTAAAACTAAATTAAATAAAAATAAAAATTAGACACTTAATGTAAAATTTACTCTTTTTATTAAATTCAACTATTTTTTATTTACATATTGCATGTTTTGATTGGTTCACGTTTTTTTAATTAACGATAATTAACATGGGTTACATAGGATAACAATTTATATTTTAGATGATAAAATATCTAAAAAAAAATCAGAGACTTATTAAAAAATTATATTTTAAGGGACAAATGAGCATTTAAATCAAAATTCTTTATACCTCATTAAAAGGAATTGAATTTTCAAAATCTTTAATTTAATCTGAGTTATTTAATAATCTTTAACCCATATCTTGTGACATAGACTAGACAAAACCTTTTAATATTAAGCTTTTACTTAAAAGTTGAATAAAAATATTGTATATAAAGTTTTAATATAGTTTTTTTTTAAATTAAATAAATAATAATCATATATTTTATTTTAGTTTTATATTATGCTCCAACAATAAAAACTAAATACTATATTTTAACTTTAAAGTTTTAAATTTTAAACTGAAATTCTAAACCCTATTTTTTAGTGTTGGGATATAATTAAAACACTAATATTTTTTTTGTTCGAATGGAACGAAGATCCATTCTGATTAATGTTAATAGTAAGCATTTATTATAGAATAATAGTCATTTGTCTTTTTTTTTTTTTACACCCATATATTTAGTAATAAAAAATTAAATTAAATAAAAATAAAAAGATAAAGGAATTAATCTTTTCTTCCTTTAGGGTTTACCGTCGCTTTTCATCTTCTTTGCTATTGTTATTCATCCAAGTTTTTTTTTAACTAGTAGTCGATAACTAATTTTTATATCAATTGTCGTTACTAGATTGATTTTTTTATAGGCTTAACTCATAAATAAGTACTTAAATTATACACTTTTTTTGAAATAGGTGCCTAATGTTTTTTTAGGCTAAAATAAGTGCTTGAACTATATATTTTTTTTGAAATATGTGTCTAATGTATTTTTTTTACTGAAATAGGTGCCTACAGTTTTATTCCGTTAGTGTTTTAAGGTAACACCGTTGAAAAAATTGTTTAACTTACAAATAAACACTCAAACTATATATTTTTTTAAGATAAGTGCCTAATATTTTTTTTATTGAAATAAATACCTAATATTTTTAAATATGTTTATTTAATTAAGGCTTAAATTTTTTAAATGCGTTTGAACACCCACTGTGAAAAAAAATATAAAACAAGGTTGACCAATCGATTTACTATATTAATCACATCTCCCTCGATCATCACGTGTATCCATCCACGAGCAATGCATTAGGCCAATGTAATATCAGACGTCATTTACGATTAATAAAATTTATTAATATTTTAAAAATAATTTAATTTTATTAAATAAAACATTAAACACTAATTTAACTTAAAAATATTAAACATCAAATTAAAAATTATAGTAGAAACACATTTAAAAAATTTAAGCCTCGATTAAATAAACGTATTTCAAAATATTAGGTACTTATTTTAACAAAAAAAATATTAGGCACTTATTTTAGAAAAAATATATAGTTTGGACACCTATTTATAAGTTAAACAAATTTTTTTAACGGTGTTACCTTAAAACATTAACAAAATGAAACTTTAGGCACTTATTTTAGCAAAAAAACATTAGGTACCTATTTCAGAAAAAAAAAATATAGTTCAAGCACTTATTTTAACTCAAAAAAATATTAGGCACCTATTTCAGAAAAAGCCTATAATTTAGGCACTTATTTATGAGTTAAGCCTTTTTTATATGTTAATAAGTATCTTTATCTTCATGGTATGTGTTCTTTTTCTTTATGACACGTTTTTTTGGTTTTTTTTTTTGTTCTGTTTTATATGTTTTTGTGTCATGAATCAGCATACCTTGGCAGTCGATTGTCGCAGAGAATTGTATCAACGCTAGTTTTTTATTATGATTTTGTTGGTGGTCATTGAAAGTTAGATCCCCAATTGGTTGATGATTGTGTACCGTATAATCAATCATGGGTAGCGGAATATTTTGTCTGATAGTTTAGATCGCTCATCACTCCTTCTTCATCTGTTATGTGTCTCGATTGGACAAAGACAAGGAGATTCTGGAAGTTTCTGAACTTTGATGGTATACTTATCTCCATAGAAATTTTTTTACTTTTCTTTATTTATAGGATTTTTCTGAATGTATTATAATTATAATATTTTTACAGATTTAATAAAAAATCAATAACAATTATTAAAAAAATTAAATAAAAATTTAAATTTAAAGACCAATAATTTAAATTTTAAAGATTAAAATTTTGAACTTTTAGCATTCGTATGACGTCAAATGCGTTCAAAGTTTTATATTTTAATCTGTCTAATTACCGGAAGTCGCTGAGCCGACTCCCCCAATCCCAAGAAATTGATTCCTTACTTTCCCATCCACTTGGTTGAGTGCACTGGCAAAGATTGCTTCATCCTGCTTAACCAAGCAATCTGGAGGGCTTAGCTTAAGCATCTCACAAGACAACTCAGCCCCAGATGTACTACAGAAGTAAATAAACCATTTCCATTCTGGCTATTGGCTAATGTACCCTGCAAATATAGACAGAGAAAGCTCATAGTGGTAAAGAAAAAAAAACCATTTCCATGGTATATACAGTTTGATGGACACTCTCATTTCTATACCAAATCAAACATTTTATTACAGATGTGGGAATAAAAGTTGAAGCATTTGATTAAGTACGACTTAATGGGAAAATTTTGAAATTAATTATTACAAAATAAACTAGGTTTGGTTGTGTGGAGTTTGGAGTATCAGAATAACTGGCTTGAACGCGTAAAAATGGAACACGTGACAGCAAAACAAGGGAAAACAGTGGCTTCAGACAGCTCTCGCTCGTCTCTTCACGGTTCTCACGTCGTCCGCACAAACCATATACAAATGGTGAACACACAAGAATCTAACACACATGGAAATCATGGGGGAATCAAATCAAAACGCATAGCACATAGAATACAATCCATTACAACTAAGAATATACAAAATATATATGTATCGAGATAGAGATTTTATATCTCATGAAGAATTAACTCATGAAGAATTGGAAAAAAAATATCGATCTAAATTAACTCACGAAGAATTGGAAAAAAAATAAGACTCGAAAATTGCATTATAATTATAAAAAATAACTATAACAGATGTCACTCAATTATGGTCAAAAATATATTTTGATCGGTTAATATTATTAAAAAGTATATTTGAGTCACTTAATTATGACTAAGGTTATAGTTGAATCACTTAATTTTTAAAGATTCCATTCAAATCATTCAGTTATAGGTAAGATTATATTTGACTCATTCATATTTAAAAAAAGCATATCAATTTATGTATTAGATTAATTAATCATTTTAAATGAAGTATTCTAATGTTAACAAGAATATACAAGTGTTTTGAAAGAAAAATAAATACTAAATTGAATATACTTTTCTGAAAGGTGACCTAAATATAACATTTAATAAATTTAGTGACCCAAATATAATTTTATTTATAATTAAATAATTCAAATATAATTTTTAATAGTTAGATAATCAAAATATTACCTTACTCGTGAACTCGTAAGAAAAATTATTACATGAATTTGTTCATCACATCATTTGTGATCTTAATCAATCAAATTAGGTCATTTCATTTTTTAGGTGAATATTATCTATTTCCTACATATAGAGTGAATAATTATTAAATAATTATCTTAAGATAAACAAATTAAATTAATTAAATCATAAATAATATAATAAACATAATTCGTCTAATAATTTCTGTGGTTATGGTTTACCGTCCTAAAAACTACAATAAGGAAAGGGTATCTTCCCACCTCACCTATCCATCTCCAAAATGTACCTGGCGTGCCAAAACAAAACCCACTGCCCCCATCCCCTTCATGCCTATCTTCTTATCCTCACCAAACATCCCCCCTTCACCTCTAAACTTTCATACACACCATAATTAAGATCATCTTTTTTAATTTATTAGCCCAACCAAAACAATAAAACACGTAACATGCACATGATCTTTCTGGACTCAGGTAACTTTTAGCCTGGATATCTGGGTTTTGTCTCTGTAAATATACCCAGGCACCAACTCGGAAAGGTTTAAAACAACCGTCACTTTCATGCACCGAACTTAAGATTCAACCAACTTTGCCACTTGCCGGACATCGCCAACTTAAAAGTAAAGCTATGAGATTTATACAACAGTGAAAGAGCCGGAGCGACCCTCGGACTGCTACGAAAAACACCATCGGACTTCAAGTAATTTGGTTAAGGAATTAATTGAATTGAGTTGACTAATTAATTAATCATAACAGTAGACTGAAGAATTGTTCAAGTTCTATGTACAGAAAAAATTGTCTCAAAAAACAAAGAAAATAGAAAAGAAATACATGGAAAGGTGCCTAGGACTTGATTCCTACAAAGAACTAAAGAAAGGGTTTTAATTGTTTAGTTGACCTCAATTCTGGGTCGCATAAAGAAACATGGCTTCTTAGCAGGGTGTGGGCTTTCGACTTCATCATCGCCGGCATCAGAAACAAAGAAATTAGCCGGTGGGAATTCCGGCAACGCGGGCATGTTGAGGTCAAAGCCTCGGTTGCTGGTGTGAGTCGTGGTAATGGTCGAGCCAACTCCTTCAGATGTAGTGACGGCGCTAGCGCTGGCGCTGGCACTGTTCCCCGCCCCACCTTCGTAGTGGCATCGCTTGTGGCCTCCTAAGGCCTGGCCTGTAGGGAAGGTTTTGTGGCAGATGGAACACTCGTGGGACTTCCCGCTTGGGTTGATCGACGCGGCTGAATTGAGAACTCCACCGGATGTCCCGATTGTTGACGTTGACTGGTCGTCGTTGCCGCCCGAAAGCTTACGATGGCTGGCTTTATGTCCACCCAAAGCCTGGTAAGAATTAAAGGCTTTGTTGCAAACGCTGCACTTGTAGCACGGTTTCTGCCCCGTGGTGGTTGGTTCCGGCACTTGCGGTCGTGCAGTGGTTTGAGTAGGAGAACGATGACGATTTGGGTTATTGGAGGAAACTCCACCGCGTGCTAGCATGATAAGGCATAGAGCTAAATACTCTTCCTCGGTGGTAACTTGGTCGAAACGCGGTCGCTTGGATCGCTTCCGCTTGGTAAACGATTCCAGGCAGTGTAGGTTACTGTCTTCAAAGGGAAAAGGAGATGAAGCAGCGGTGGGAGAGTTAAGAGCTTCTAAAGCCATATCCAAACAATGAAAAAGGAAGAGTGTTTAGCCAAGAAAGAAGCTACAGCCTACAGCTACAGGTAAAGTGAAGTTTGAAGCTTTGGTTTTGAATCAAAGAGTGAATGCCTGAAGGGATGGATTTGTGAGTTGAAGAGTGTGAGTGAGGAGCTTTTAAAGGGGAATTGTAGCCTGAAGGGTAAAGGAAGTTGCGTGACAAGTGGTGGGAAAGTAAAGCAAAGCAAAGCAAAGGTTGATAGAGAGTTGGTTATTTAGGTGTGAGAGTGAAATCAGCAATATAAAAGGGAGGGTGGGGTTGGGTCACGTTTGTTTGAGTTTTCTTGGTGGCTAAGAGGCGATTCCTTCAGTCGGTCAAGGCTACCAAAATTGAATCCATGAAAACTGTGAAGGGATTGGTTCTACACTGACGTGGGTCCTTCCATTGCATAGTCTGTATGAGTTGGAAACAGTTCCAAATCAAAGGCGTCTATACCCAGATCTCAGCCAAGTCCCAAGACCAGGGCACAGGAGTGGCGATTCTTCCGCTTCCTAGTGCGAGCTTCACATAATTTTAAAATACAGATCCATCTGAAACGTTAAGTTCTGGTATATAAAGAAATCTTCCTTTTGTTTTGGTTTTAAGCGGAAAAGGAAGTATCTGTAAATAATAATACCAGGTGTTGGCGTTGAAACTTCATGTACATGCATGTTGACGAGAGCTTTCGCACCAATTCTGGTAGATCAAGATTTGATTGGATTCTCAGGTTGTTTCCTGGCTTTCAACTCCTTCACACAGGAAACAAGTCTTCACTGGATTAATTAACTTTACGTTAAAGTATACGGTGCGTAAAAATTATATTACGGGTAAGATCATGTCATTCATGAGACTAATCATTAAAAATCATTGATTTTATTATTATTTTTTCATATTATATTTTTCTAAGTAAATCTTCATTCATATTTATTATTAATTCATTTTAAAAATATTTTTTTCAAGTAAAAATTATCTTAAAAATATATAACATGAAAAATTAACGAAATATTCGTAATATAATTTTTTTGAATGAAACTCAACTTAATAATTACTGTTCTAAATCTCATGTGAACAAATTAAGACTATGCACTAAAAAAATAAGGCAATGTTATATCTACCCACCGGGTTATTTCTCCAGCTGAGATGGCGTATATGACATGATAATTGAAATAAATATGATAAAAATATAAAATATATTTTAAAAGTTTGACTAAGTAATTCAAAGCAATTTTTTTCAATATTTTTTTTAAAACCATAAATGCAATGCAGTTAAGTTGATAGTGTAATTTTTTTTCTATTTAGTTTTAAAAAGATTTTTTAATGAGATTTTTAATTAATTTATTTTTTATAAAAAATAAATATAATGCACTCAAATATAATTTAACAATACATAAATGCTATTAAATCAAGTAACTCAATATGATTGAAACTTTAATTAATTAGAAATAAAAAAGAAAATAAAAGAATTAATTATTTTTTTCTTAATACACAAATTGCTCCTTAACATTTACATGTTTTTCTAATTTAACACTTCATGTTTTTTTTTTCATTAGTGATCCTAATGTCAGGAAATTCATTACTAACGATAGACTTTTGTTTCCCTAAATATAAACTTACCTTTAAATATTAATATTAAATTTTTAAGATTTGTTTTTATAATATTTTTTTGAATAATGATTTTAATATAATAATATTATTGAATTTTCAGTTAGGGAACTAAAGGCCAAAAACAAATTAAGTACAAAGTTAGGAAAATATATAAATGCTAGGGAACAATTTATGTATTAAGTCTTATAATTTAGGCAAAAAAATCAATACGAGTAATAGATTGTGAGCACCTAAACCTAACGAGGTAGGGGTAAAATTGTGGTTCATATTTTACTATTTAGAGGTAAAACCGAACGAACACGAACGAGGTATATTCATATTTGTTTGTTTAGCTTTAACAGAATAAATAAAAGAATACGAACATAAATAAACCCCAATTTTATTCTTCCCTATTCGGATTTAAATGTTCGTATTCTATTATTTTTGCTTAAAATATAGTAAATTTTATTTTCTACTTTCCACTATTTTCTTTTCGTCCTTTCATATTTATGAAATATTTAAATTTTTTAGAATAAAATCATCGTATACATAAAAATCATCATTGAAAGACTAACTCATGAAAATCATGTGTAAAACAGGTCAATCTAAATTAGTAAGATAAAACTTTTAAAAATCGAAAGATAATAAATAAATCAATACTTTTTCATTATTTTTGGGTTTGGAAAACTTCCGCTTAAACTTAAGTTGAGCAAAACTCGACTCGACTTGAATTTTTTTGAATAGAAATTCGAATTATAAAATTAGACTCGTCTACTTGAATAACTCAAAATTTTTTAACTAAACTAGACTCGATTCAATCGAACACTTACCCTTACTTAAACTACCCTGTCAGTTAAATTATTCGGTAAATAAACAAAGTTTTGTCCTAAAAAAACTAATCCCCCACGGCTTTCACGACTACTTAAATGTTATAACTTGTGATCAGAATCCAAGCCTGAGCTATTGCCCAATTGATATTATCTATGCAGTATGTTATTGTATTTAATGTTTGGTTCTATGACAAGTTATTAATTACGAATATCATAGACTTATGATTCACATGAATTTATATGTTTGGTCACATGGTAGTTAAGGGTTTGGTTTGGCAGTTTGGTTCTTGAACTGATTGAACACGTGGGAATTTTTCACTTTAGATTTTCTTTTTCGTTCATGTTTGGTGTGAGGAAGAGGAAATCATGTTGGAAAAGCAAAAAAAATTAAAAAAAAAATCTGACCAAACTTATTCACTGTCTTAGGACAAGTCTATTTACTTGAAAACGATGGGAAAACAAAACAGTTCGGTGCTGAATTGGCTGTCTAGAAAGCTGCAGGAAGTTACGACAAATTTAGTTATGTTGTTATCATAAAGATCAAGTTTTTATTTAACATTTAATCCTTAATTTAATTTCATAAAATTTAGTTAAGTTGTTATTAATTCTTTAATTAAAAAGGAAAACTAATCGAAATTATAATCAAGAGTATAAATGAACTGAACTTGAACAGATAAGATAATATTTTTGTTTGTTTATTTTTAAAGGTGTTTATGTTTGGTTAAATTTTTAATATTATATTCATGTTCGTTTATTTATTTTTAAAGGTATTTATATCCGTTTCTTTATTATTCACAAATGTGTTCGTGAATGTGTTTATTTAAGTGTTCATTTAAATATTCGCAAACATTTCATATGTTCAAAAATATTAACTAAATTAACAATAAATAAAACAAAAACAACCGAATAAAACTTATAAATGAGTTTATAAATGAATATCGAGAAATACTCAACAAACAAACAAGCAAAAAAACAGGATTTTAACGAGGTTCAACAATGTGCTTACGTTCTTGGGGAGCATTGAGCTGCTATTCTTTTCGTATTAACTTGATAAGATAAGGGTGTAAATCGTCTACCTCTTTCTCATGCCTCTATTTATGCCTCCACTTTAAATTAGAGGGTTTAGGGTTTTAGTTTAGGGATTTTGGTTAGGGTTTAGGGAATTAGGGATATGATATATTTTTTTGGTATAAGGTTTAGGGTTTAGGATATAGAAAATAAGGGTTAGAATTTAAAATTTAACTTTTAGCAAATTTTCAAAAGAGACAAAAAAGTGACAGAAAATTTTTGCTCATAATATAATTGGTTTACAACATGATGAATATATAGAAGTAACCTCAGTACAATTATCAAAAAGACTGTATCGTTTGCTCCCTTTCCGTTCTATCTATCCTTTATTAGTATATGAATCATACATAACAACGAGCTAATAAACGAGTTTGTTCGTGAATATAAATGAATCAAATGAACATGAATAATGTTTGTTTATTTATCAAACAAATATACAAATATAAAATTTTATTTATACACATTTATTTAATTTTGTAAACAAATACAAAGAGCGAAAAGCGAAAACATCGATAAAAGAAATTAAAAACAACTCATTGCTCACCTAATGTTTTGGTTTTTTCTTTTACAAACTTTTAGTTCCTTTTCAGTTCCCCTAGGCTAGGAGACCTGGTGCAGAAACAGAGGCATCCAACATGGGTTTCTCGTTTGCAAGTCTATCCAAAGCCGTCACTGTGTCAGGGAACTTATTGCAGAGTCTAAGTTGGTTAAGAAAACGAAAGAAACGTGGTTTTCTTTTACAGCTTTCAATGTTCCATTTCTGTACCCACTTGGTTGTTCCAGTGACTTAGAGGCTTGGAGTTGGACTACATCTACGATGGGTCCAATTTTCTTCACTCGGCCCTATTAGATGGTAGAAACATGGGATTATTTGGTCCAACTCAGGAATACAAGAAAATCACTAGGATGTGCACCGCATTCACTTGTATGTTTGAAGATTTGTTTTATTTCCTTTTGAGATGTAATAAGGTGGCACAGTATGTGCAACATACCACCGAAGCTCCTAAGGTGTGTCGGCACTTTTACTGGTCCTCGGATGCTAGAAAGTCCTCGAGTTCGAAACCAAAATTACAGTGGTTCCAGGTACGGTGGAAGGTCAAGGCAACATACCTCAAGGTTGGGTGAAGTTAAACGTGGATGATGTCCTGTCTTGAAATGGTCATGCTTTAGCGGAGACTAGAGATCCTACAGAACAATGAAGCCGAATGACAGAGGCTATGGTACTAGAGCGGGATATCGGAGCTTCATTTTGTCTTGAAAAGCAAATCCTTGTCAAGAGTTGTCGTAAGGTTTTCGATCACTAAACTTAATTTTAACTAAATCGATTTTGTGTTATATTTAAATTCTAAATTAAAATTTAAATCTTAAAATTAAAGTATTTATAAAAGTAAAAATATTTCTATGTGTGTATAGAATGTAGTTCATCTATACATTTAAATATTTATATCCAATATACTAATAGTATAAACTCTTTATTTTCAGAAACGCTTAGTTTTATGGTTTAAAAACTCAGCTTATTGTATAGAATTTAGGGGTTTAAGATGAAAGGATTTATAATTTAGGTGTTAGAGTTTATGTTTTAGAGTAAAACATTGAGTATTTAGGTTTTAATCTATAACCATAAATTTTAACTTTAACTCTATTTAATTCACAATTACTAAATTTTAAATTACTAAACTTTAGCCCTTAAATTATATACCGGATAGAAAATTTTAAAATTAAATCACTTGTAAAACTAATAATTTTCACTGTATCAAATAGTTATCTTAGAATTAATTTGATAGTTCATATCAAGTAAAAAGGTTTAAATTCCAACTGCACAACTGTTGGCTTGATGGCAGTTGCTCTTTTAGGACAGGGAGCGAGTTTGGCGGTTACCGTGTCGGATGTTTAAGTTCATTTCAACGGACGTCATTCTCATTCCCCACGATCTGGCCGACCCTTTGCTGCACTTTTTTTTTTTTAATATTATTACATTCCTCGTGCTTATTATATTCAGTGGAAGGCCTTCACGTTCTGTTCTGAAACAAACCCTTACGCGTGATTCATTGCCTTGCAGCCTCCCTCATCCCTCACTAAATCCCCTCTTTAATGAATAATTACACACCTCTCAATAATTGTTGTTAAACCCCTTCGTCCAATTTTTTTATAAAATCGCCCGTATTTAATCTATTAGTTAATTAATACAGATTAGATAGGATGAGATGTTATAAAATTTTATTATAAAACGATCTTTTTAATTTGATTTGTTCCGTTCACGTGTCAAAATTTAAACTTCTTATCTTATAATGATTCATCCTACCATTTCGATTACACTTTCTAACATGTACAAGTCCAAGATGGTTAAGAGTCATTGAACCCTTGGCATCATTTAAATGTATCAAGTCATGAACTTGGCGACCTTATGAGTTGTACTTTGCCTTGTTTTGGCCCACAGTGGACTCTTGGAATAATAATTGGGAATTAAGAACTCTATAAACTAATGTAAGTCAATCCCCTACTAACATTCTTTTCAGGGTTTGGGGTATAAATATGTCCATGGTTTTTTAGAGCTTCAATTTGCAAGCATCATTTTATCAATGGAGTCGCCTGTAGCTTTTCCTGATGGAGAATGGGACTCATTCAACAAATTGTTCTCCATTGAAGATCACATTGATTTCTACCCATTTCTTCATCAGTTTTCGTTTCCTATGGAAGATGACAAGGCCTTCAGCTTTATAAACCCTACTAGTTTTTTCCCAAATCCTCAAGTCAATGAGATTTGTATGCCTTCTACCGATACTCTCGACTCTAGTTTTCACTATGATTCTCTTCAGCCCTACAACCTTACTGGTTCTAATCATATTTCTGCAACCAATGATGTCACTAAAGTTACCAACTCCTTTCCCCCAGCATTACCAGACACAGTTAATGTCAATGAAGCTAATAACCAGTTGCTGCTCAAGAGGGTGGAATTGCATGTCCAAGGGGATAAAGTCAGTAGCAGTTCAACTGAGAACACAAAGAAACGACCACGTGTTTCCAAAGATGTTTCAAGCACATGTAGTTCAGAGGATGACAATGTTTGGCATGACACCAATGGTGGGGCATCCTCGGATTTCAAAGTAAAGACAAGAGCCAGTAGAGGAACAGCAACTGATCCCCAGAGTCTTTATGCAAGGGTAAGAATTTCCTATGCCAACCACTACCCTAGCTATCATGCTTCATCATCTGCAGGTCCCCCATATATCTAACTACTTATTTCTTTCCATTATTGCAGAAAAGAAGAGAAAGGATCAATGAGAGATTGAGGATTTTGCAAAACCTTGTCCCCAATGGAACAAAGGTCATTATTAATCAATATTCTTCTTCTATATATCCGGGGGTTGAATTACTTATAATTCAGGCATTTATGTTGATAACAATACAGGTTGATATCAGCACCATGCTTGAAGAGGCTGTTCAGTATGTGAAGTTTTTGCAGCTACAGATAAAGGTAAACTGAGGGGAAATGGATTTAGTAAAACCTTGATTAAAACAAATACTCCACATGATTTAAGTCGTAATTACTGATATGAAACTGACCCTTGTTGCATGATTGATTTCAGCTTTTAAGCTCTGATGATCTATGGATGTATGCTCCCATTGCTTACAATGGCGTCGATGTCGGTCTCAACAAGAAGATCTCCACATTTTTATGAAGCTGGAACAAAAAGGAGCTATCCTACACATAATTAACTGTCGACAACAATTCAACAATTGAAAAGAAGAATACTAGATTCTACTATATTCAGTGAGTGAGTAGGGTGGGAAAAAAATGATTACTCCGTGGATTTTCATCCGGAATTAATTTTGGAGGGACTGAAACTAGATCTAAAATTTAGATTCCGATCATAATCGGGATCAGATTGGATCTTAATTTTTTGGACCCTATACCCGGTGAGTTTTCCAATAGAACCGAGACCAATACAAAATACTCGGTACTAGTTTGTTAAATAATGTTCTTTTGTTTATTTTTTCTAATCAAATTTTCTCTTTATATATAAATATTAATATTGATACTACTTGTTTTAAAACTTTAAATTTCAAGCCTGCAATATTCTAATTTTGTTATTTAATATTATTATTGATGGTTGATTTTTTTTTTCTTTTGTTGCTCAAATTTTCTTAATAATAAACCAATTGACCGGATATCTAGTATTGGTACAAACTCCCACTAGTAACGAGACTGTTTCCTAAGATTTATGACCAAATATCAGGAATTGATGGTTACCGAAACCAAGATCAATTCTGATCAAATTGATCGGATACCTGGCCTTGCGCACCCACTACATTATAATACCTTATTTAGTGATGGAACTGAAACTTAACATAATTTGTTGGGGGTCCTATGAAAGTATAAACTAAAATATTAACTGCTTCTCTCGATGTAAATTATATACCTACATATTGTAATAAGGTTATAATTTTCTTAAAATTCATCAGCTAACAGAAAAAATAAAATATTCAAAGAAATAAAATACATTGATAGTACTGATCCTTAAAAATACTTTCTTAAAGAAACAAAAGATTCTGATTCATAAATCCAAACTACAAATGTCTGTACAAATCTCTTCAATTCCAAGTAAAGCATTGGTGAAAGAATATATTTTGGCAAGTTCCCAAAAGATTGTCTTGCAGCAATTTAAGTGACCTCCCAAAAATATTTGTTGGCCATTTTCAACTTGACAGTGGAACAAGTCTATCATATCCAATGATGCTAATCTAGTGCTGTATAATGAAGTGATTAAGTAAAAGAAAACACAAAAAATAAGGGTGCAAACCAACCTAAAGATGAAAACTCAGACAGACGGCAAGGTCACCTGTTTGGTATTGTTCTGATCTCAGATTGATCCTACAGGAATCAGCTTCAAAGCAGCAGCAATTGGCATCCCAAGGAATCCGAGGCAGACACTGACGAACCACTGTTGCAAAGTGAGTGGACAAGTGCTTGCAAAGGTACCAAGGAACTCAACAATTACGATTTGGAATATGACAGTGCAACTTAGCACAGCCACAAACACATGGTTTTTTAGTATGCCTTGGAAAACGTTAACCTTTTCCATCTCTCTAGAGCTAATTTCGTTGAAAACCTGAAGAAAATGAAACCAGTAGATGTTAATTAAGAATCCAAGCAGGTGTAGAATAAAAAATGTAGCCAAGTCTGACTACATGTAAGTTCTATACATCATCACCAACTGGACGTTGTCTTCTATATGTCAGCTAGGAAATGCTTGACCATATATATTTCATAGGCTACCAGAAAAAGAAAGCACAAAGAACCAGAATTACATTCTTCTATTTAAGACGGTCCAATTGAGATCAAAGTATCTACAGTTATATGCAAGTGTAAAACTACAGTAGAATCAAATATAAAAATACTTTAACATTACCTGGCAAAATACAAACGAGTTGAAAATAAGTGTGTTCAATATTAAATCAGAGTCCGAGCCATCAAGTTGGAAAGAGACCTTTCCTCTTGTCTGAAGAAACCATATAATCACGAATTGATATACAGACTGCCCTAGAATATTCCTCCACATTACATTACTAATGAAGTTTCCCTTCCTACCAACTGGAGATCTCTTCATCAAGTCATCATTAGGAGGCTCCGTAGCTAATGCAAGTGCCCCTAAAGTATCCATGATCATGTTGACCCATAGAAGTTGAACAGCTGTGAGTGGAGCATTTCCTGAGAAACAAGAAATTATCTCAAATTCTATATTAGTAGGGAATGATAGTTTTGTTAAATTCATTTAAAAGACCATCTAAGCTCATATCAAAGTGACAACAATAGGGTTTCTTACCAGTCAAACAGGCTGAAGAAAAGTTTACAATTAGCGCAACCACATTGACTGTCAGCTGAAACTGAACGAATTTTTGGATATTTATATAAACTGAACGTCCCCATTTAGCCACTGTTACAATTGTGGAAAAGTTATCGTCTAGGATTATGACATCTGCACTTTCTTTGGCCACCTGTAAATTGTTAATTGGTTTTAATTAAATCACATATTCACATGCTGTTTTAAGGAGCTAAGAAGAACTTAGAATGGTGACAAAAGACACTTGTAATTTGGACAAACTACAATGTTTAGATCGACCAACTGCAATAATGGACAAATTTAGAACCCTGCTCCCTTTTTGATAAAGTAGCAACATTAATGATAACCTACTTATGCTGGGCTGCTGGCCAATCTTGCAAAACAAACCCTTCAAAGCAGCTAAAGACTGAGCACGTGAAATTTCTATGGTTCAAATAAAGCATGGCTAAAGAGAAAGGAGCGACAGCCAACAGGGTAGCACAAAGAATTCAACAACAGAACATATAGTCTAAATTCATAGCATCTTCAAAAAAATAATTAATAAAATAAAAGTTCCTGTAACTTAGCCACTAGTGAGATTTATGTTGGAAGTTAAATTCTTTTCTGAAGGGAAAGTGAAGGAACAACATGTAAGATATACCTCGGTGCCAGCAATTCCCATTGCAAGCCCAATATCAGCTTCATGAAGTGCAGGAGCATCATTTGTACCATCTCCAGTGACAGCAACTACTTCTCCAAATGTGGTTCGTAGGTGTTTGACAAGAGTATGTTTATCCATAGGTGAAGATCGAGCCATTACCTGCACGAATTTCATATAGTTAGTGACAGTTATTTTTAAATTATAAGCATCCGAATGACAAATCCTTACATTGGTCAACTGCCAGATAAGGTAACAGACTAATCTTACTGTCACATGATGCTGCAGTGCTGATTCTTTACTAGTACCATATTCACCATAGAGTTCAACTTAAATGGAAACTTTGTATTAAATAATATGGATGATCCAATAGTTTTCCCCAAACAGTAGTATTTTAATTTATAGTGTCAAAACATAGCCAATTTTGAAATACAAGGTCAATGGTTCATATTAAAGGTTTACAAGAAAGTCATCATGGGTAGTGTCTACGAAGCATGCGTAGCAACCTAACAACAGGACTTCCTGGGAAGCTGCATAGTAGCTCAGCATTTTTAAAAGCAATCACTTTTAAGGATGAAACTTAAACTGAAGTCAACAAAAAACTAGAGACTTTGAAAAACAGAATAATCAATATTGTTTATAGAGTTAGTGTAGAAAGAAAAACAAAGGAATGGACCTGTATTTTTGGAATAAGTTCATGCAATTCCTCTTCAGATTTCTCCCGGAAATCTGGACCTTCAATTGCGATACCATTTTCGGTTAAAATTCCAATTTCTCTTGCAATAGCCTTAGCAGTGTTAATGTTGTCTCCAGTGACCATTCGAACAGTAATACCAGCTGACTTACATATTGCAACAGACTCCTTAACACCAGGGCGTACTGGATCTTTGATGCCAACAATGCCTATACAAGTGTATCCTTGAAGGGGAAGGGGGCTGTCAACAGAGAAATCAGTTCCCATATCCATGTAAGCAAGGCATAACGTTCGAAGAGCTTCACTAGCAAATTGCTCGATTGTATTCTTTAGATGATTGGTGGTTGGTTCATTCAGGGGAACAACATCCCCATTTGAGCTTATTACTTTGTCACATGCAGCTAAGATTATTTCAGAAGCACCCTTGCAGTGAGTTCGGAAACCTCCTTCAGGCAACTCTATAACTACAGCCATTCTCTTTTTTGCAGAGTTGAATGGCTCAACTTTCACAATTTTCGATGCTCTTCGTTCTGCTTGGAAATACCCACCAAGCAATAACCCAAATTCTAAAAGGGCAGTTTCTGTTGGTGTTCCAAGTATCTCTATTTTGTAGTCTTTGTTATTAGCAACTTCTCCTCCAGTGTTATTAAATATAGACTCAAGTACAATTTTCACAGCAGATTCAGGAACTGCAGATCTAAAATGATTACTCTTATCGGAGTTGCTCACTTCCTTGATTTCCTCGCAAATGCATGTTTTCACAACAGTCATGTGGTTAGTAGTCAATGTACCTGTTTTATCGCTGCAAATACTTGTAGAGGATCCCATTGTCTCACAAGCAGCCAGATGGCGGACGAGTGCCTTGTCATTCATCATCTTCTTCATGGCAAAAGCAAGGCTTAATGTAACAGCCAAAGGCAGTCCCTCAGGAACCGCAACAACAACAATTGTAACAGCAATAGCAAAAAATTCCAACATTTCCATTGCATCATCTCCAGACCAAGTCCAATGTGTGCCATCTTTTAGCTTGCGGCTAAATAATCCTTGTACCAGAACAGCAAATGTCACAACAGCGAAATACAAACCTATTTTGCCAATAATCGTGGCAACTCCATTCAGTTTGACCTGCAATGGGGTTTCATCATCTCCACCTTCATTAAGAGTGGACATGAGTTTCCCCCATTGAGTTCTCATTCCAACAGTAGTCACAAGCATCTTACACGATCCATCCTGCACCTTGGTTCCAGAGAGGAGAAAAGGGTTCATTGCATTCACATTAACGGGTTCACACTCTCCGGTTAAACTGGATTCGTTTATCAAAACTGAAAACCCTGAAATAAAGAGTCCATCAGCTGGGACCTGATCTCCAATGGCAAGATGAACAATATCACCAGGAAGTATTTCAAATATTGATATTTTCTGCCTCAGCCCATCTCTAGTAACCTGAACCATTATTTTCTTCTTCTCCTTGTCTAAATCTCTAAACTGTAGAGATTGTCTGTAATCACTTGTGGCAGTGACAAAGACAACAAGAAGAATGCTCAAAACAATTCCAAGACCATCATAGGCACCCTTCGGCCATCCTTCCACTGTAATTCCAACCGCAAGAGAGACAAGGGCACAAACAGCTAGTATCATAAGGGTTGTATCTTGAAGGGCTTCCCACACAAAAACCCAGAATCCGCGTTGAGGGGTTTCGGTAAACTTATTAATTCCATAAATGTGTTTT
Source organism: Abelmoschus esculentus (assembly GCA_035048815.1). Classification (NCBI taxonomy): domain Eukaryota; kingdom Viridiplantae; phylum Streptophyta; class Magnoliopsida; order Malvales; family Malvaceae; genus Abelmoschus; species Abelmoschus esculentus. The sequence continues at coordinate 3,920,917 of JAUCBN010000032.1, forward strand.
CTTTCATTTATCAAATGCTCGGAAGTGGGAATACCATTAACAATCGAAGTAGAGAGCTTGGCTGCTATATCCTCAACCCCTCCATGAATTTTCAACTTCTTCACATCATGGCCTTCGACAATAGATCCCAACTCATCAGCACAAATCTGAAAACCAGCTGCTTTAACTTCTTCAGGTGCTTCATATTCGCTAGACAAGTTTAAACCTGTTTGGAGTGAAACGAATCAACACATAATGGAAACATCAAGAAAGTCGTTAAACCTTGACATGCATCAGAATGAGAGGTTCTTACCATGGATAAATTGAAGAGCGGCTTGTGAAACCAAAACTGCAACTCTAAATTTTTCCTATAACACAAAAAGCAAAAAAAAATAATAATAATATCAAAATTCTCACAAACAGATCTTGTATTTCATCATCATAGTTCATGGAAATTTCAAGTTCAAGTAACTCTTTTATCTCATAAAACCAGTTGATTTAAGGTAAAATTTCTGCTTTCAACAGTGCAAGGCTTAAATACCATCAGAAGAAAGTCAACCAAGTATACTTTCAGTAACAAATATAGTAACAATTTTTTACCATAAAACACTAATTAGATAATCTAATTTTCGCAAAAAGGTAAAATTCACAAATAGTAACTAAACTTTGGTTCGTTATTTAATTTTGACAATCAATTTTTTAATTATTTCAACATTACCATTAAACTTTATGTTTTGTGTTACCAGTCACTCGTTAACAATCCTTAGACTGTTAAAATATTTGGTATAATAATACATTTAGTTCTATACTCTATTACTCTTACACATCCAACAATTCAATCTATTTCAAAAAATATAATAAATTTAACCCTAAACCCTCAAATAATATATATTTCCCCCTAGTTATTATTCTCAAATTCTACGATTTAACCCGCACACCAATCTTTCTTTCAAACCTTTATTTTCTCCCCATTTTCTTCCTTCGCCGTCCCTAATTTCAGCCATCTTCTTGCCAAGGGCGTATTCACGGTACTTTTCTACCTTTAATCTTCTTAATGTCTGCCATTTTTTCATTCAACAAACCACGAAGTTTTCATATCTCGTTTCCATGAAGATTACGCAATGAAAAATAGAACCCAAAATCCATTTTCAGTTGAACAAAAAGAACACAGTAAAGGAGAGAGGAAACTGTATGAATATATCGAGAATGTAGAAGGGGAAGCATGGGTGAATGGAGTAAACAAACAGAGAAAAATAATTGGGAGAAGCAACAGAAATAGTCCAGCAATTACTTCTCTTCTAAGAGGCCGATAACAATTGCTACTTTCTTTCTCTCACTTTCAGGCCTCATTTTTTAATGAATTCAGGCCTCAATTATGGCATCTCAAGAAACTAAATGCCTCTTCAGATCTTCTATATTATACGTGAAAAATAAAGAAATCTGATCCAAAAGGGAAGTCTCGTTTTTAACTCATAGTCAAAAATTAATTAAATCAAGTTCTTTCGGTTGAGAAATAGTTCGATTTCATTTAATTCGATTAAGCTTCCTTGAGAAGAAAACAAAACAAACTATAAATTTTAAAAACATGGAAAATCCAAAACAAGAGTCTGAAAACCTGATTGAATCGACGAATAGCTTCAGCTTCAAAACGTTTGGAGAGATTAGCCGTAAAACGAAACCTTCGTTTACGATTCTTCACGATCCAACAAAGTTTCCTCCATCTTTCCAAAGCTTCTTCCGATGAGTTCTTCGGCTTCACATCTCCAAAGTTTTCGTTCAAGTAATTCTCCATTTCCTAACGTTCTTCCTTTCAGGGGAAAAATACAACAGTTTAATACAGAGATCCCTGGCGTTTCTACTTCAAGGACGAAAGTTGTCAATATTGAAAAAAAGTTCCAGCAAAGAGAAAAGAAAATTATATTCTTCCACCAAATCGGAAGATAATTTAGGATCCTTTTCCAGTGTTTGATTCTTCAGAAAAGCAAAAGAGAATCAAGACCGGAGTTGATAAATATTACCATTTCTAAGATAGTCACTTTCTCCCAAAAATAATAATTGTTTTATAGAATTTTTAAAGTAAATGAACAATCAACATATTACAATAAAACTATATTTATCTATAGAAAGTACTTATAAGATTGAGAGATTACAAGTTTTTGATGTAAAGAAGCAATACCTCACTGTTTTAAGGCTGAATGGCGTCGAAGAAAGTATGAGCCACAGTTTCAGCAAACAAGCCACCGTTTGTGGCGGGGAGACGGTGAAGAAGTGGTGTGAAGGGGGTCGAAACAGTTGAAGTAGTATTATCTTTGTTATAAACATTGACTGGGTGGTGGATTTATTTAACTGCTTCAGCTAGATCTTAAACATAGGCTTCTAAATATGGAGATTTGAGATGCAGATGTAGTATATTTATTCATTTTGGAGAGGTTCTAGCTAAGGAAATTTTTTTAAAAAAAAATTGATCGTATTATTTTTCTATAAAAATTATGGTATATATATATTTTTTTGGTGAATAACGAATTTTTTTAAAAAAAAATGTAAGAATTTAGTATATATATCAAATTTTTAATAAAAAATATAAAAAATTTGTAAAAATAGTACAATCTTTTTTCAAGATTGGCGTTTCTTAAAATTTTAACGATAGAAATAATAAAAATATTAAATTGAATTTTAGTATCAACTTGATGTAAATAAATAAATTAATCAGTTAATAATTTTTATTATATATTTTAGATTCATTAAATTTTTTTTTATAATTTTCTTTCATTAAATTTAAGATTTTTTAAAAAAACCAATAAGGTGGTTTAGCACATGGTGGTTACGTGGATCAATATCTGTCCGTCGGACTCAGATGCATCGCTTGTTATTTACAGTGGAGGATTGTTTTAATCTGTATGTCAGTGGTTGCATTTATTTAGTCAACAATAAACAATGAATTTGTTCATAATTTAATCTCTCTTATCGAATCATCAACCAAAAACCAAGGCCAAGTTTAAATAATAGTTTATAAACAAGATATTTTATAACGATTAATAATTTTTAAAATAAATGATTAATTTTCAATTAATCTATTATTCTTTTTCTTAAGTTATAGGTTCGAAATCTATTCGAAATGATTTCTCATCTCCTCCCCTTTACTAAATAAAAATTATATCACAGTAATCGATAAAAAGTGGTTAAGGTGTTTACTCTTTCTATTTGAAATTTACTACTATCGTTTTTCGGGGTATAAAGTTTTGGTCACTTCAACTATTAACGAAAATATGATCTGACATTAAAAAATATAAATTACTTAAATAATCCTCAATCTATTATTATATTTTTGTTTATCTTTAATTTGATTTTGAAATATTTAAAATTTTATATTTTTATATCTTTAAAAAAAAAACTAACCCTTTTGAAATGAAGGGGATATTGAATGGTTCGCTCAAAATATTGGATTCATGTTCGATATTGCACCAGATTTTGAAGCCTTCTTGTTTTCATCGAGGTACAGTTTTTGTATTTTCCTTCGTTTTCTTGGTAACCAAACAAATAGGTTATGCCTATGCCGCGACTTTGCAGCATCAGGTTTAGGGGAAATCAATTCCATTCGGCGATGATAAAGAGGTTGCTTACGGTAATGCAAGTACACTTGAATACCTAACCTCGACGCAGGCCTTAGCGGATTACGCCACTTTGGTAATTGATTTGAAGAAGAACCTGACGGCGGTTGACTCCCCCGTGGTGTTTTCGACGGTTACTACGGTGGAAGTATGAACTATAAACAACAAAATCAATTAATTTCTTCTCTTTTTTTAGAAATCTCCAAAAATTCAACAATTCTAATATTTTCAATACATTGGGCCGTGCTGGCAAGTTGGTTTCGATTGAAATATAGGCATATCTAGGGGTGAGTAAAACTCAACTTGAAAAAATTGAATTTCTCGACTCGATTAGAGGTGAAAAATTTGACTCGTTTTAGTTCGATTCAAAATTTTATAAATTCGAATTGATTCGAAAATATTTTAAATTAAGTTCAAGTTGTAAAATAAAAATCGAATAACTCGGAATTTTTAGTAAATATAGAGGCTAATTGCACATTTAACCCATATAGTTTTATTTTCAATCCATTCTTTTTTTATATGTTAATTTTTAAAAAAAATCTGATCACGTTCAAGATTCATTTCTTAATTTATTTAATAGAATTTTTATTTGTATCTTTTATATTATGCTACTTGTTTTTTTTTAATTTTTGTATTTAATTTATCACTATTTTTTTGTTTAGTTTTAGTCCTACCTAGATAACAATGAAGTTATTAATAAAGCATGTAATTTAATAAAATGACATATTCATACCTAAGATATTTAATTGATGATAATAATAATTTAAAATATTTTTTTACACACATAAAAAATATTATGAAAAAATATGTATGTAAATATAAATAGTATAATTAAAATTTATACATAAAATCGAAAAATCGAATCGATTCGAACTCGTTAAAATCGACTCGAATCGAAAAACAAAAAAATACAAATTGCAAAATATGATGACTCAACTTGAATAACTCAAATTTTTTTTATTCAATTTGACTCGCTCAAATACTCACCCCTACGCATATCGCCATTGGAGCTTTGGCATCTTCTGCTCCAATCCTCAACTTTGAGAACATAACATCTCCTTACAACTTCAACAACATCATCACTCAAGATTTCAGGGTTCTTTCTCAACTTCTAAAGATTCAATCGTTATAATGTTTTTTTCACATGCGTTGAACTGATTCACAAAATACTGAATTTTTTATTTAAAATCGAGCAAAACCAAGCATGAAAAGTTTCAGAGAATAAATTCAAGCAACCTTGGAGTAACCATTAGACATGTCTTGAATCAAACATCCATAAGGAAGCCTACATTCCGGGAAAGAAAGGGCAAGGTTTTTATTTGGAATACGATAAAAATATAAAATTTTAAATTTTTGAGAATTAAATTATAGATAAAACAAAAGTATAATAATAGTTTAAGACCTATTTAAGTAAATTTATGTAACGACCCGGATTTGGATCCGAGCGTCGGTTTAACCCGAGAGTTGGACTTTGGTTTTGGGTCCCGGGTTTAGTGGTTTTGGACCTTAATCTTGTTGGGTTAAGAGTTGAGCTTGGTTTAATAAGGGTATTTTGGTATTTATCTATGAGATGAGAAAGAGAAGGGGATAGGGGTTTTATTTTCTGCAAGTGTGATCTCATTCCTCTCTTTTCCATTTCTCTCCCCCTTAGATGCAAGGAGGTAGATAGAAAAAGGTTGGATCTTGTTGGTTTTGCTGAAGAATCACGTTTCGTGTCAGAGGGGTAAGTTTTAGAGTTGTTCTTGATCTACAAAACCAGGTATGAGTTGTTTGGTTTGGTGAAAAAGAGAGGGTGTATGGGGAATCCGAGATTGAAGTTTGGAGGGTTGTTTCTATGATTTTCATGATGTTTTTAAGAGTTAGAAACATCCATAGAGTATCTAAGAGTTGGTTTTTAATCCTTTTCTTGTAGATAAAGAGGTTGGAGATCTATTATCAAGTTTGGGCAAAGAAAGAGCTTAAAAGAGTGAGTTCGGGTTTTGGGTTGCTGTGTGCTTGAGGTTGGTACTCCCAACTCTTCTAATTTTTATGCATATCATGGTAGGAAGCATTCATATAGTTTGGTGCATGTGTGTGCTTGGTTTGAGCTTGGTATGTGCTAATGGTAGAATCCGTATTAATATGATTAAGGGTTGAAAATTGGTGCTAAAATACTCTAAACATCATTAATATTGAGTAGGAGCACTTTAGGATCGATTAGATCAAGTTTGGGGTTAAAAATCTAGAAATTCTAAGTGTAAGACTGTTCCTAGTACAGGGGTATCGATACTCGGGCTACCGGTATCGATACCCATGAGTATATTTTGGCTTGTTGCCTAGGGGTATCGAACCATGCTTCGATACCGAGGGTTCCAGTAACTTTTTGGTATCAAACCATGTTTCGATACGGGTCTCCATTCTTCTGTTGACTTTTGAAGTGGGTCAACGGTATCGAACCATGCTTCGATACCGAGAGTTCCAGTAACTTTTTGGTATCAAACCATGTTTCGAAATAGTCCTCCCTTCTTCTGTTGACTTTGATTTTGGGCAGGTGGTATCGATACTGGTATCGATACCCCTGTGTAATTTGGTTAAGTTTGAATAGAGTTTTGGGGCTCGGTGATCTTAATAAATAATTACTCTAATCTAAAAGCTATGGAATGAATTGTCAAACTAAGATTGATAATCATAACCCCGAAAGACTTAAGTATGATAAGGATTAATATGTCTTGTTGTGATAGATCCTAGGTGGATCGTTTGAGTCCTTTGTGTTGGAAATCTGGATATCCATAAGTGTTGCAACACGTCGAAGGCCATCCGATGTAACATTCCGGATGATGATTTGACGACTATCCCGAGTGTAAGATCTCGATGCTGTGTGGACGCGGGTCTCATTCGAAGATACTCGATGTGACATTCCGAGTATGGGATTTAGAGGATCCCGATGCTGTGTGGACGCGGGCCTCAATCCCGGATGTAGGATCCCGATGCTGTGTGGACGCGGGCCTCATCCTTGAGTATGGGATCTCGATGTTGTGTGGACGCGGGCCTCACTACCTTGTGTGTTTTGGTTGATTTGTATAAGCTGTGCGCGTTATTATACATCTCATATATGCCATGTGTTAGGCAAACATGCTAGACCTTCATACCATGCATGTGATTTATATGCCATGCTTTACTGCTTTTGATATGCATAATGTTGGTCGAGTTTGGCGTATCCACTGAGCTTGTGTGGCTCAGCGTTCGAAATCTGTTTTCGTGCGTAGGTTAAGTGAAGCAGGTCCCGTGGAGCACCATCGAGGTTTGGATTCAGCATCGACTTTGTGTCAGGGTATAGTGATAGATTTAGTAGGCTAGTACTTTGTCAGACCTATATGTATTTTTGTAACTCTGTTATTTTAAGTGGGTCAACGTTTTAAATGAGTTTGTAGTAATTTGGAGTTTCGGTCACTTTAAACTATTTTGGGCTTTTGTTTTAAATTAAATGGATTTTATTCGTATTATATTTGGACTTTCGAAGGAAATTTTAAAATGCGGGTTTTGGGCCGGAGGCCCAATGTGACATCCGGGTCAGGGTGTTACAATTTATCATTTTTTTTATTATATCAGATCATCTTTTCGTCAATATTTAACGACATTTAACGTTGGAGTGACCAAAATTTTACACCCCAAAAATGATAGTACCTTATCGGTCGATTTTTAAAATCGATGATTAAAAATATACTAAGAATAATCAAAAGTGACAAGCGCAATAGTTCACTCTTCTTTTAAATACAAAAGCTTTCGCATGTAAAATTCCAATGAATTTATTGATGCCAATATGGATTAATGGCTTATAAACTTGGAGATAACATTTACCCTGAACTCCTTTGAATTTAAATTAATATTATATTATATGGCTACATAAAATTCAAATGTTAATGATCTTATCAATTGACATTCATTAGTATAAAATGCGAGATTAAACATGTATAAACATTCAATACCTTCTGAGTTACGAGCAGAGGAAATGTGAGTAATATAGACAATATGTTTAAGAAAAAGACATTTACAATTTTATCCTAAAACACAGAAAAGCTTTGATTTTGGGACACCTTTCCGACTTTTAAGACCTTAATACACGTGGTTTTTATTATATGTCAAAAAAAAAATACACGTGATTTTGAATACTAGCCGAGGATGGGGCATGATGTGAACTCAGCCCATTTTATTTCCCAAAATGATGGTAACAGAAACAACAAGTGTCTCCAACCAAACACTGCCGAGCTTATAAGAAACAAGTAGTATTAGAAAGGGATATATATTTACTTAACCAAAGTTTATTTAAATTATATCTACGACGTAAATCAATTTAGATTAATTAAGATAGAATCGTAATTCCTAAAAGAATAAAAAGGCATGTGATGTTTTAGTTTATAGATATAAGTCCTACAACCCAGTTTCAAAGTATTCATAATGTTGTAGCAACTATAAGAGGCGTAAAACACCCTCAGACTTTTAAGAAACATGTGTCTGAAATCAACGTACCTTATCCAACGAACACGACATGTCAAATCAACTGACACTTCCCATGTGATACAAGGCCACTCGCGTGCCAAACAAAAGGTTCCAACACTTATCTTTTAATCTAATCATTAGGAGTATCATTTCATCTGTGGTAACAGTGAAGGGAGATGGGAATACTTGGCATCACGGGAACAAAAGGAGGATTAAAGAAGTAATTAAGTAAATGATTATGTCCAAAATGTGTTCTTAATCATCATCCGGATCTACTAAGCAATGATCAAAGGAATTCCAACTCCAGACATCTCTCTCTGTCCATGAGGGAATCCATTATCTATAGAGGACATGGACTACACGATCATGTTCTCAATATCTAACATGCTGTCTTGGATTTTATCCATTAAAAATACCTTTTTTAAACATATATTTTTCCTATTCAGCAGAAAGTTTTCTGAAGTAATGGATGATGAGGTGGCATTCTCTTGTAGAATTCCACAACACGAAATAATGATTAGACATAATCTTATTCAGCTAAGCATAAAAAAGTTCTCTCTTTTTTTTTCCTGTTAAATTCCCTGGTTAAGAGCATCATAAAACTTTGGGGTTTATTTTTTTATTTTAAGGTTTCATAAAAACAGGAACGAAATTATGATTTCAGATTGTGGAGTAAAATAAAAATATTTAAAAGTAGGGGATAAATTTATAAAAACAATTAAAAAAATTTAAATAAATAAAAAAAATAAAAAAAACTTTTGGGTAGAAACAATCGCTACTCCCCACCCATTTATAATTTCGTCACGCATGAAAATGATTACCTAAATACATATTATCTGTCCATATACCAACAAAAGAAATAAATTGAAGTATAGTAGAGGGACTGAAACTGGAATTTGACATAATTTTTTTCCCTCTACAATCTTATCCCATTATTAACCTTGAGGACTTGAATGGGATGGAAAGAGAAGAAGAATCTAAAGCATGGATGGATACGACGAGTTCTTATCCACTTTGAGTTGACTCATCAAACAAAGTAAAGAAAATAAGGTTAAGCAGTAAATGTCCGTTGATTGATATTATTTATTTGGATAAAAAAATAAAATTTTTAATTATGGATAAATATTCGTTTAAAACATAAAATTAAATAGATAATATTCGTTCGATATTAAATTTTGATTTGCTTATCATTATTTTTATTATTTTATTAATAAATATTCTTTAGAAAAATAAGAAGCCTAAACAAACCAAACCCAAACAACATACTTATCCTCTGTCACTCTCTCTCCATTTCATTTCTTCACAATATGCTTAGTGTTGGGCACAGGAAGAGGGCCCCAAACGCCATGACTTATCTTCAAACTTTGCAACTTTATATCCTCACATGCTTTTATTTTCCTTTAACGGAAATTACAGATGCCTATAATATGACAAAACAAAGACAGATTCAAGCTGTTGTGATGCTCGACTTGTCTCCACATTTCCTCGGTCCCAATCCTTTAGGTTTGGTCCATCCATCAACATATAGGGTACGACATGGGCGAAGCTACATTGGTGAATGGGGTGTCTATTGACACTCCAAAATTTTTGGAATATCATATTTTTTTATATAATTTATATATAAAAAATTAAAAATATATATAATTGACACCCTTTTATAAATAATTTGACACCCTTTTATATATAATTAATTCTTTTATATATCGTTTAAGAAAATGATACCTCTTAAATAACTTTCTGGCTCCGCCCATGGATACAAGATAGTGTCTGAAACGAGGGTAATGCTTATATTGTCAACTACAATCTTCAGCAGACCAGAGGAACATATTTTTAAAAATTTATGTAAAATTTTCCTTTGTTCAAGAAAATGAAAATAACAAATTTTAAGTTGGGTTGAAATTTGGTGTCTAAACTGTAGTGGTTGTATTTTGCAGCATTATTGGCGGGTGTTACGTTTGGATACAAATCGTTTACCTCTTTCATATTCTTTTATTCATGCTTTTGTTTTAAATCAGAGGGTTTAGGTTTAAGGTTAGGAGTTGTGATTAGGGTTCAGGGAATTAGGAGTATAGTGTATTTTTTAGGGCGTAAGATTTAGGATATAGAATATAAAAGTTAGGATTTAAAATTTAATTTTTTTAAAAATTTTCGATAAGAAATATAATAAAAAGACAAGATTTTTATCGTTATGTTTTGCATGCTCCAAGTAGTCCTCTTGGATGAAAGCATCGCTCTCAAAGTCATTTCACCTTCCAAATTCCACCCAATAGAGGAACGTTTAGGTGAGCATAAAGATGAAAGGAAAGGAGGAAATATGCTATCTTGTAGACCAATATAAATGTCTAATCTCTAAAACCAAACCTGTCCAGAAGCACGACATATCCACAGGACGCCTCTTAAAACATGGGATACAACCTTTTAGAAGCTTTGAACGTCCGGGTTGTTGGCTCCGGCGACAGATACCTGGTCCTTGCCCACGGTCTAGGCACGGACCAATCGGTCTGGCAACGAATTCTCCCACTTTTCACACCTTCGTATCGTATAATTCTATACGACCTCGCTTGTGCCGGCAGTGTCGACCCCGATTACTTCGATTTCAGTCGATACACCACTCTCCATCCCTACGTTGATGATTTGCTTAATATTCTCAAAGCTCTAGGCGTTGACCGTTGTGCTTATGTCGGCCACTCTGTCTCCGCCATGATTGGTATCTTAGCTTCCATCCGCCGCCCTCAAATCTTCTCCAAACTCATCCTCATCGGGGCTTCTCCCAGGTAAAAAACATAGTCGAATTCAATATCGAATTTCAGAAGGACTGAAATCAGAATTAGACAATGGAATTTTTGGTTTCCAGGTTTCTGAATGACGAAGATTACCATGGAGGGTTCGAGCAAGGTGAGATTGAGAAGGTGTTTTCAGCAATGGAATCGAATTATGAAGCTTGGGTCAACGGGTTTGCCCCATTAGCCGTTGGGGCAGATGTTCCGACAGCGGTTCGAGAGTTCAGCCGTACCCTTTTCAACATGAGACCGGACATATCATTGTTCGTTTCCAGGACCGTATTCAACAGTGATCTGAGAGGGGTACTTGGTCTGGTGAGAGTACCGTGTTGTGTGATCCAGACAGCCAGAGATGTGTCCGTTCCAGCTTCGGTGGCAGAGTATTTAAGGACCCATCTAGGAGGAAGAACGACGGTGGAGATGTTGAGAATGGAAGGCCATTTGCCGCACTTGACAGCGCCGGCGTTGCTGGCTCAAGTTCTCAGGCGAGCCCTTGCTCGGTGAGTTTTTAGCGTTTAAGGATTTCAATTCAGTAGGGGGTGGGGCCCAGTGAGAAATTTGACATAATGTCTATACGTAAGGAATAATATGTGGGAGGTTGGGAAAAATTATACAGTGAATTCTGTTCACCACGTCATTTATAGTCCTAAGTAATCAGGATCGTTGATCTTAATTTTTTTTAAGTGAATCATCATCTCTTTCCTACATAAATTTAGTGGATAAGTAGTTATTAGATGATTATTTAAAAATCAATGGTTCTGATTGTTTGGATCATGGATAACGTGGTGAACAAGATTTACCGTATAATCTCGGTGGATAGAGTTCTGGCATTAATTAGGAGAAGTATTTTGTCATATTTTTTCCACAAAAAGACAAGAACACCCACGTGATTATCACGTGACGACGCAGTGTTTTCAACTTTGTTTTCTTATAACGCTTGTTTCTTCTCTTATTTTTTTTTTCTCAATTTCATTTTAAAATGATACTATAAAGACAGTTTATAATTTTAGAAGATATTTAATTTATCAAATGATATTACACTTATACATATGAAAATAAATAGGAAGAAATATATTTGTATATTTTATATAGTTAGATTAGTATATTTAAATTGTAATTTATATTTAAATAATTTTAATTATATTTGAAAAAAACTTGAATGAATCAAGTTGAATTTTATAAAATCAACCTTAAAAAACTTAAAATAAAATTTAAATCATAAAATAAAATTCGTTAATTCAGCTAACTCAAAAAATTATTCAACTCGATCGGATAATCACCCCTCAATATATATAATTTATTTTATAACTTACGGAGTTTTGCAAACCAACTTCCCTTTTATTAGGGATGACAACAAGTCGGATCGGAACGAGTTTTTAACCGTCCCAACCCCGATCCGAAGATTAGAACATCCACCCCAATTCAACCCTACCTTAACGTATATTTTCCCTTCACCTGATCCGAAACAATAAAATCTATAATCCAACCTCGACCCAACCCTAATATATTAATAAAAAAACTTGACTAAACCCGACTCGCCCCGAAAAAATTTAATAAAATTATCATATATTATATATAAAAATATAATAAAAATATATAAATATATCAGACCGAATCGGGTTGAATAAAAAAATGTAACCCTAAATCAGAACCAGACCTGACTTTTTTAAAATGGGGTCTCGTTAAAAAAACTCTAAATCTACACAAAACAAGATATATTGGGTGGACACCAATGAGAAAAAGAGTAGAGCAAAAATTTCTTGCCTCTTTTCTGTGTCTCCTTTAACGTCTCCTTTGAAAATTTACTAAAAAATTAAATTTTAAACCCTAACCCTTATTTTTTATATCCTAAGCCTTAAATCTTATACTCAAAAAAATATACCTTATCCGTAATTCCTTAAACCTTAACCAAAACCCTAAACTAAAACCCTAAACCCTCTAATTTGAAGTGAATGTATAAATGAAGACATGGAGAAGAAATAGACCATTTGGTTAGTATCCTATCTTTTTTTTTTCTTTTTTGAAGAGGCTAATAGTGATTACAGTAACATCTGTTTTAGAATATAATCTCCACCATTTAGTATTGATCATTTAATCACTCTACTAATATCACTGATGCTCAAACTTATAACCTTTAAGAACACAAATCCTTCATTTAACCACTTGGACTAAAATGTTGGTGCGTTACTATCCTATCCTTTATACACCAGTACTATGGTGTCTATTTAAATATAAGATTTTGAACAGTTTTATCGACTTAATTAACGTCGAGTTACTCCATAACACCATCTCCATCAATATTTTTCAATTACTGTATATAAATTCAACTAATCATCACAATTTTATTTGTCCTCCTCTATTTTCCCTGTGAACCATCTTGTCATTCTTCAACAGGGTTCAGTGATTGCTTTCAGAGCTTCCTTCATTTCAAGGCACAAGAAACACAGGCAAATCGTACGTCGGTCAGGTTGGTGAGTCCAGCTGAACCATGGAATTTGATGTTATGAATAATTTCACAAGGCAGAGATAATTGACTCCAGTTCGAATAGATTTGGAATTAAGCTTAATTACTAATATCGAGTTTAAAAAGTTACGATAAATAATTTATCATACTTAAATATTTTATTAGTTTTTTTATAATAATAATAGATATTTAATATATTAACTATCTAATTTATAATTACTAAGGACGAGTTTAAGAAGTCACGATAGATAATTTATCATATTTAAATTCGAACATAATAGTTTAAATTTAATCTGAATTTAAAGTAAATCGAACTGAATTTTAATTGAATTAAAAATCAACCCATGCTAAAATCGAAAGTAACTGAAACAAAAAATTAACTTAAACCAAAAATCAACACGTATCGAAATCAACATGAATTTAATTGGTTCAAATATGTATGCTTTATTTTCTTTTATATTATATTATTAATCAACAATTACCTTTAGTAATAGTTTAATGATTTAATATTATTTTTTTATTTAAAAGACTATCTTCATATATTGATTCAAATCGAAAATTGATCGATATGGTATTGACTTGAACAAAAAATCAATTAAAATGATATTAACCTAAATTAAAAATTCAACTAATCCGATATTAACTTAATTCAAATATAATGAACCAAACTAAATTCAAATCAAACCTGCTCTAACCCGTATCAAATCTAAACCGAAAATAATCCACACTTAATTCATCACAGAACAAGGATTGACAAACAGAAGCAGTGCAATTCCCTTTCAAACATAAGTCGAAAGGGGCGAAAATAGAATCATTTTCTTGATTGCTAAGCAAACAAGGAAACTAGTAAGAGTCCAGCCAGTGAGTCAAGTCAAAGCATATAACTGTGGAGCAAAAGAGAACCACCTAAACCCACAGCTCCACTTGTCTGGCATCAAAGGACACTTGGCTAACCAATGCCAACTCCTCCTCGAAACCTTGTAGTACAAAATCTCTGGCCAAGTATGGCAGCAAACACAGATATTCCCCTCATGCCAAAAGCAATAAACTTGCTCATACTTATGGTAACACACTGACACAAATTTCCTACACATCAGCTCAGGCAATCTTTCCAATTCTTCCCAAGTCCCTCCCTTCCCCAATTCCCACAATCTTACAGTCCTTGAAATCCCATTCCTCCCGATTCCCCCCACTAAATACAACTGCCCTTTCGCTGTATCACTCACCAGCCTCCCAAATGTTAGCTCCCTCGGCATTTCAGTGTTGAGATCCCACCACTTCCCATTCTCCAAATCGAAGCACACGGTGGAAAACGGCTCTGATGTGCTGAAACACAAAGACCCTTTGTAGAATGCACCTTCTTGGTGGAAATTATCGATGAGGAGAGGTTGGAAACCATCGTGTTTTGTCCAAGAATGGTCCTTGGAGTCATACACGAAAGCATAATTGGAAGGGAAGTTGGAGCAAAGCATGAAGATTTTATATCCGTTTGGAGATGAAACCAAAGTGAGCAGCTCGAAAGAGAAAGGGAAGAAAGGGTGCTGAATAACCCTTGCAGATTTGGCTAACATATTGCACACAAGGAAAGAACATGAATTCGAGAGTGAAAAACATAACAGTCCATTAGATGATGAAACGAGATTGAGCTGAGAAGCAAAAGAAGAGAACAAAGAGACGGGAACTGCCATGTTACGCCAAGACCCAATGGTAATATCATAGAGAGGGAAATGACTGTAAAATTGTGGATGAGAAAGCAACAGAAATGAAGACAAATGAGAAGCAGAAGAGTGCTTGGAAACGAAAGGAGCAGAGAACACAAGGGAATTGAAGTTCTTACAAGTTGACCTCAAATTCAGGAACGTTTTAAGAGGCAAAAAACATAGCACATGCTCGAGGAGTTCTTGAGGTAGCTTGCTCCAGATTCCAGGATCCATCTTTGTGGAACTTGTTTGAGATTTCAAGACGTTCACAATCATGGGTTGGCTTGGTTTTATCTTCATATTAGACTTGAAGCTGCCTGGCGTCGTCTGCAGGCTTTTAAGGTGAAACATGGATTGATTTTACAGATTCTTTATGGGGATTTTTCAAGTTTAAAAGGAAGGGAGAGTAGAATAAATAATAGCAGCAGTATTGAACCTCCATTGACTAATCAAAATTTGACTAAATCATATTATTTATAGCTTGTATTTGGGTTTTAGTCACTAATTACCTCACAGTGTGTCAGAACATGTTTATTTTATTCTAGCAAGCGGTAGCGGCTAAGAAAGGGAGTGAAGCCCTCTTGTAGAAAGAAAATTATATTTGTGCAAGTAAAGTATTTGACTGATTAAAAATATTTATTATGATATTTTATTATCGAGTTGAGTTTAATATTAAACGGTTTTTATAAAGTATATGTTTATTTTATAGTTTATATTTGAAGTTATGGTTTATTTTTAATAATATCATTTAAGTTTGAACTTATGTTCCTTCCTTTAAAAGTAATGTGTCTTGTCATTTTATTCGATCCTTAATAGTTATATTTATGTTTTTTTAATATGTTATTAACATTAAATTATTACATCGTTAAACATCACTAATGTTGAACATTGTTAAACACCTTATTATTAATATATTGACACTTCAAAAAGTTAGAGGTTTAAGATTTAGAATTTAAAATTTAAGATTAAAGTTGAGTATAAGGTTAAGGTTAGAGGTTTAGGGTTTAGAATTTAAAATTTAAGATTAATATAAGTAAAAAATCCTCGCTAAAAAATTTGTCCACTAAGACTAGGTGTGAGTGCAAATCAATCCGAACTGATCCTGATAAAGTTTTGAAAAAAAATAAGAAGACAACTTAACATAATCGCATGAAAATAACTTAGATTACTTTTTGAATAGTCTAAAGGTAATTATGAGGTCAAAATATTTTTAATCCTTTGATAATACACATACATTTCGTAAATAAAATAATTTAAACCCGTATCTTTTAAGATAAATCTCGTATATTTTTTTACCAGAATATTCATTGAGTTCAACTTATAGTTTACTTTTATGTTTGTTTACTATGAATAAAAATATTTCTTTTGAAAGAGAATAAAAATAATTTGTGTGGGGATTCTAATCTTTTAATTACACAATTGTTTTATTCATGAAAATAACTTAAATGTTATTTTTAGTTTGTTTATTGAAAGATAATATATGATTAAAAATGAAAATGATTGATCATCATATTTAGGGTTTGATCCATTTTCAATCAAAACCAAACCGAAGGATTATTTTATGCATATGAGATCAGTGACGGACCTGAATGGTTCTTAATTTTAATAAAAATATAATAAAATCATTTACTTATTGAGATTCTTAATTTTTAATTAGTTTGTCAGTTGTCTTATTTTATTGTTAATTATCTTTACCCTTTGAATTTAATTCTCGATATCATCCCTATATGAGATTAAAAAATAATAAAAACGTTCCATCAATTTTTCTAATAACGTTTTCTGGTAGCTGGTATACCTCTCGTTTTGGATTTATTGAAATGAAAATCAATATAAAAAATAAAGTATACTTTCAAAAAGAAAATCAAATAACAAAACCATTTTTATATTTAATAAATTTTTTCCTTAAGCAAATAATGATAGACCCCACTTTTTTTTTTTTACAAGTAAGAAAAGAAAAGAGAATAAGATTCATCCGACGGTGATTAATTTAAGTAATAAATAATATGATATTATTTAAGTTTAAGGTTTTGTATACGTAAAAAATTCAATTGAAAAATTATTGATCAATAATGGTTAGTATAAATGGTAAATAATTTAATTATATTTAAATATGATTTGGGTTCGAGACGTTATATACATAAAAAAAAATTTAATGTAAGACTCACCTATCAAAATTAGATCTGTGATGTAAGCTAATTCGAACTAATTAGGATAACCCTAAAAACTGAAAGAGCATGATAGTCCATGTTTGTTGATTCATGTCCATCAAGTAGTTTTCTGTACAAAAAACATATATATTTTGAAGTTTTAAATGTTTTCATCGACGCGGACATATTGTTAATATAAAAGATAAATTAGGAAAATAAAGTTTTAAAAAATAAAAAATCTAAATTGAATATTTTGAGTTATTATCCACGTGGACAAATGTCAACGTTAATATTTTTGTCCATAAAATAATGGTTGAGGAAGCCAACACTATCCATGCTTGTGTTTTTTATATTACTATTTAAAACGTACAAGACTCCATTATTTATTAAATACTACTAAGTTGATATATTTTCCTTATGATTCGTGCCAATTTATGTTTATAATATCTCGGCTAACTAGTTAAACACGAGATCTTTACAGTATTCTTGCAATCCGCATGTCTTCATCTGGTAAGAAACTAGGAAGAGGAGATTTTCGAAGGTAAACAGTACGATTCAGGTTAAAAGAGAGACACAAGGGTATCGGCATATTCGCTTGCTTGATCTACCATCGATAACTTGAATAACATAAGAACACATCTAATCTTCCAGAGTTCAAAAAGAGTTCACATATAAACATGAAAAAAAGAGCACATGAATGGTAGCAACTCACTGTAGGCAATTACGTGCACGATTAATCGCGTTGTCAACCATCATCATTATCGAAATCTTCATCATCCTTCATGTACTTCTCTTGCACCGCTGCGGCTGTGAACTGATTCGTTAAGAAAAACTTGTTGAACAATCAATTAATAGGCACAATAACGACTTGAATATAACAGACTCAATTGCTGATAGGAATTGATAGCATAATTGTGGTAAAGCATTTCACAATGCATGTCAGGTAAGATTTTGCACGCTGCATAAATTAGAGCATGTTGCCGATAGGTAAAAGGATATTTGTAATAATCCCAATCAACTTGCCGTACTGCAATCTTGCTGAATTCCACTGCACTGGCATCTATACCGGCAAATATGTATCCATTGCTCTTATCAATAAGCTTCACAAGATTCCCAACACTCTCCTTATCCTGAAAGGAAAATCCAACTTACAGCATATCGATATAAAGGTGAAGAAATAAAGCACGGAAGAAAGATAAAGTTACTAAAATACCTGGATATCTAAGGTTGTGAAATTAACAAGACTGAAGTCTTCAATTACGTCGCAAAGCTCCTTTGTAAGTTTTCTGCAAGAAGATATTAGATGACTGAGAAGCGTTCAAAAATTGGGAAAGCTAAGATTTAGGTTGAAATAATCACAACTAGCGAGGACTACATTTCATACAAGAAGATCAATGGCAACTCTTTGGAGAATCCAACTTATATGTAAGAGCGTCTCATCAATTCTACAAGTTAATGGATCACAGTCCAAAATTACGAGACGCGATTAAGGATCAAAAGTTTAAATTCATAACCAAAAGCTCTCAAGATATAAACTTATCATACAAAGAAATATTCATGTCTTATGCATTGAGAAAAATGAAAAAAAATAAAAAGTCTCTATAACAAACCTATACTTAGCAGAGCGTGGATCCTGATCAAGATGGTGCTGTAAATATGATAAATCTTGAACATCCGTATAGAAATCCAGATTAAACGCTGCACCACATCCAGATAAGATGAATAAACCCTGACTACTACCATTTTGAGGTGTGTAACATGATTAATTCTTCACACTCACCCAACTTTCCGTAGTTTTCAATTAGGTCAATCTTAGAGAGGACGTTGACATGTGGCAGCTCCAAGTGCAACATGGTAGATAATGAGAGAAGCAAAGCACTAACATACTTCCCAGGGTCACTGCATAGGTGGGCATCAACTAAATGTACAGCCGTCAACTGCATGAAATAACTCACTCAGTTTTCTACAGTCCTAAAATTAAGATAACACACTGTGATCACCTTTACTGCCAGTGCCCTATGACGCGGTTAAAATATAAGCATACCCTGAGATTCAACTTTTTAATGAGCTTCATGACAACATTCTTGGCATTTGAGTGAAGGAAAAATAGTTCAACCTGCCCCGGAAAATCGAAAAGAAGATAGTGATCTGCAAGTTATAGAAAACATTAGAAATTGAACAGCTACAAGTGCACTAGTCTACTAATTCCTGCATAATATCAGGTTACATTGAAGAAATACAGAAACATACGAATCAATAACTCCATTATACCTAGTTACATACTCTAGAGCAGGTTAGATATCAACTAGTTTCTTACATAGATTATATAGTTACGAAAAGATGAAAAGGTGCACTGTGACCCAATGCAGAAACTCAAAACATTAAGCATTAATATGTATTACTGGTTACTGCCCTGTACATGTTCCCATTGCTAGTTTCCTAGAGAGTAAAAACGAAAAATGCATAAATTTGACTGTTCAATCGTGCTTGAGGATCCACATGAAAGACAAGACCAAATCCTTCTGCATGAATCAATTCTCATATCTCACCCTCTTTTGAGAAAGCCATACGATCTTTCATTGCTAGATGCAAGCTATGATAAGGGCATAAACATCTGAGAAGAAGAGAAGGCAGAAGATACCAACCTTTCAAAAGAGGTTCTAGTTTAGACTGCAACCAATCAATATTTTTCTCTAAATAATCCATACAATAGACAAGACCTGATAGCACATGAAAAACACACACCATTAGATAATCAAACCATAACAAATATAAACACAATTTATACGCACTTTGTATCCTGCCGCAACAAGTAAATACCACACGTGTATGGACACACATATCTTTAAGAAATATTAACAAAACTGGAATCTAAGGCTCTGATCCAATGAAATTCTTACTGCTCAACAGTCAACATAGAATCCACTCAAGGAAAAAAATAAGTAAAACATCAACCCCTCCTACGGATATCACTGCATTGGTTTACTCATTTTATCACTTATCCGATTGAAATTTCTAATCCCATTGTATAGTATTAGACTAATAGAAAGTAGTAAGTAGTAACTGAGAGAAAACATAAGTACCTCCATTAGGTCCCAAAAAATGTTCTGTCATCACATCACTTAGTTTTATGAGATCTTCGATATTTACAGCACACTCGTAACTGTATCCATGTCAAGGAAAGTCCATACGGATCAAACTTTCGGGGGCAAGCAAAACAACATTACAAATAAATTTCCAATCAAAAGGATACGGTAATGAATCATTGGCCGGATCCAAATTGATTACAGCAACTTTTCTGCAAAACAATGGCATAGAAACAGTCAACTTCTGCCATATTTAATACATATATCTAACACAAGAGCATAAACAAATTCAGAAACCAGAAACGAGGAAACAGAAACAACCTTCCAATAAGTTGTAGGAACTGGGACATGCCATTGCAGTAAGTAGTCTTTCCTGATCCAGGTGGACCAATCACAACTTGCCCAAACACCATCCTAGTTGTCTCTATAGATATTTATATATGAATTGAACCAATTTTTTTTTCCAAATCAAGGGTTCCTACAAGAAGAGGCAACTGATTTCAACAATTTACAGTGTTTAGAACCAAAGAAATTTACAGAATTATCACTATTGGCCGCTGAAATCAGACAAGAAATCAAGTTTTTTTTTTTACCTGGTGCGGTCGCTGAAGGGTTTTCGCTTTGGTGTAGAAGGGAGAAGAGTGTCTCCGAGTTGGAAGTTGCGAAGCGTTACAGTTAGGGTTTTAGGTTTAAGTGTCCAGAATCAGGAAGGAAGGGAAAGGCCCAAAAAGAGTAAAAATATTATTATATAAGTAAAAAAATCAGAGGGGGCGTTCCGAGAATCGAACTCGGGACCTCTCGCACCCAAAGCGAGAATCATACCACTAGACCAAACGCCCAGGTAATCTCATATCGTACATTAAAATTATTATTGACTAAACCATTCATGATATTAGTACAACTATCCTTGTTCTTATTCTAAAGTTTAGGGTTAAGTTTGACGGTCATAAACTAACCTAAAATGTTTATTTTAATCATTAAACTTTTAAATTTAAAATGTGTTACATAACAATTTTAAAATGGACACTAAATTAGAAGACATTTACGGTCTAACGGTGGGTTGATTGAATAACGCAATAATATATTTATTGTTACAAATGATTTTTGAACTTTATAATTATATATTTATTATTTAACTATTATAAAATATTCATTAAACTATGATCAATTATTATAAGTTATGCCGCAAGATTTTCTTGCTATTGATTTCAACACTTTATTTTTAAAAATATTTCAAATGAAAGAATCTCTTGAAATCAATATATATATATATATATATAACTTGTAATAACTAACAACTTTGTAACAATGAAATAGTTCAATAATTATTTTATAATAATTAAATAATTTAATTATCATTATTTATCAATTAAATAATTTAATGATTATTTTATATCCGTTAAATAGTAAATTTATTATTATCTAACAAAAAAATAATTTAATGAACATTGTGTAATATTTACAAAGTTTAAAGACTACTCTAAAACAATTAATTATATTACTTTAGTTACTCAGTCAGCCTGTTGTTAAGCTGTTAACATCGTCTAATGGTCCAGTGTTTATTTTATAACAATATCTAAAGTTTATTTTTTTTTAATTTTAAAAGTATAACAATTAAAATAAATATTTTAAGATAGTTTAATCACACAATGTTGGCAAGGAGGCCAAAAATGTGAAATCATTCCATCAAGTAAGTGGAATATCCACTCTTCCTTGTTCCTATTGTTTGCATGAAAATCATTGAACTTTGATGTATAGTATTTTTTTAATCAAGTTACGGTGACTACGGTAATATCTGTTTTAGAATATACTCTCAATATCGACTACAATATTAGTGTTCAAACATGTGACCTCCAGAAACAATAATTGTTCTCTTATCTACTGAGCCAAGATGGTTCATGCTCGATGTATAGTTTGGCCTACAAAACGAGGCCCCTATGTTGTTTTCTATGTCTAGGTGAACTAAGCCAAAGAATCTCCTTAATGGTAGCATAGAATTCTACAATTACCGACAGGACATCAACCCTATTGAACACTTCACCTAAAACAAGACATGAGTGGGTTTCATACAACCTAAATCATTACATTAAATAATTCAAGCTACTGTACTGTGTATCTCTACAACTAGATTATTCATTCTGTGCTTGATGATTGGCAAAAGAAACTTAAATTATACAACTGATTTTGGTCCCCACAGTCCATCTTAAATTACTTCATTTCTTCATCTTCTCTTTTCTTTTATCTTCTTTTTCGAGTCCCCATTGAACAACTCGGTGCAAAGAGAGAAGCTGAGACCATGGCATTTGCAGGAACAACCCAGAAATACATGGCCTGTGACAACTATCTGGTTGACAAGTTAACTGCTGACAACCGGGTTTATCACAAGGCCTGTTTCAGGTGCCATCACTGCAAAGGTACTTTGGGGTAAGTACTTAAATAGTACATGCTGTACTGCGATGAAATTCCTCCTATATGTCACAGTTCTTTGTTGCAAATATCATAATCTTAAGGACATAACTTTCCTTCTGTTATCTCCATTTCTGTATCTCAAAAATCAATATTGACATATGCGTCTCATTTGCAGCTTGGCAACTACAATTCCTTTGAAGGAGTTTTGTACTGCAGGCCTCATTTTGATCAACTTTTCAAAAGAACTGGCAGTCTTGACAAAGCTTTGAAGGTAGGAAAATTCAGGGTTTTTCAAATGGATTCCATGTAGCATTATATTTTAACAGATCTAGCTGATTTTTCATGTCCAACTTTGATTTTCTTTCTAGGTACACCAAAAATTGCAAAACCAGAAACAGTTGATGGTGAGGTAAATTTCAGTGAAGCTCCTATGCCTGCTTATATGTGAGTTACATATTTTTGATTAACCATGATTACGATATAAGCTACTTTGAACAGAAATCTTCAGCAACCAACGTGTCGGGCATGTTTACTGGAACCAGAGATAAATGTTTTGGCTGTAAAAATACTGTATAGCCAACTGAGAGGGTAAGATTTTGCAATAATGTTCTGTTCTGCTAAAGCACTAGCTTTGGGTATAGCAGTACACAGCATTAACTGTAAAACATTGTTTCTTCTTTATTCCAAAGGTTACAGTGAATGGAACTCTCTACCACAAGAGTTGTTTCAAATGCACACATGGAGGATGAGTGATCAGCCCTTCAAATTATATTGCACATGAAGGCCGACTTTACTGCAAGCACCACCATGGTCAACTCATCAAGGAAAAGGGGAACTTAAGCCAGCTTGAGGGCGAGCGCGAGAAGGAGAAAGTTAACGGAACCAAGGTTGCTGCTGAATCCTAATCTCTGTCATCAATGTTTGGTCCATTCTTCCATATATCCCTGTTCTGTTTCACCATGTTTTTGCTCAGTTCAAATGTCCTGCATTCTTAGTTCAAATGTCTCTTTTAAGACGAAGATATAAATTTGTTGAAAATCTAATAGAAGTGTTTGGCTTTAGTTTGTTATATTTGAATGCTATTGTGCGGCATCTTGCAGTCAAATGAGCTGCCAAGACCTATATGTGTCTCAGAAATACATTTTGTCAATGCTTGTTCTCATTACTATTATAATCTTGAGCACTAAACTACTAGTTTCCAAAGATTGTATGAGACTTGGGCAATTTTGTAGTTGTAATTTTCCATTAGATGTTTGCATGAAAAAGAAGGGGAAAAGCAGGGGAAAGAGAATAAATTGTATGCCTTGTGCCCAAATGAAAGATAATATCTGCCTAGATAAACATTCATGGTGCCATTGATACTAAATATTGTCAAGCTCAAACAAGGAAAGTAATGGAGAATAGAGAGGAATTTAGGGGTTTCAGAGGCATGAGGGACTCTAAAGGTCAAAGCTTTACACTGCCACAAAGATGTAGTTGCTGTACAACAAACAAATGATGTGAAGTGACAGCTAAAGATGAAACAGAAATGAATCTGCACACAAAATTCTCACCAAAAATGTAGATCACATTTACAAGAAATTGAATCAATAGAAACCATCTTGGAAGATATGTTTCAGGTTTATGATAAAATGGTCATGAAAAAATCCCCATGTTCCACTTCCATTAACATACACTGCCAAATTCTCAAATTCTTCCTTCTTCATGCTGCAAACCAGCAGGTCCTACGAAACCTGACCCAGTAGGTCATGAGATTATTTCACTATCAGATGAGACCAAATAGATGATAAAAATCATATCTTTTAACACAAGCAATTAAGAAGGGTTATCCGAGAGAAGGAAGATCAAATTGATAAAAGGGTTACATTGTAAATTTATAATGTTCTAGTGAAGAAAATGCATAATTTGTTTAGACTTATTTTTCATTTTCCTATAATTCTGGCTTAATGATTTTGCTTGAAAACATGGCAAATACCACCTGGATGTTTTGCATATATATAAAATCAAAAGGTGTACTGACAAAAAACTACTGCACTATTTGCTACATATATAGTATAAGTTACATATATGCTATAGATATAATACTTGCTAGTTAAGGTTGCATTTTATAGTAAACCATTTTGTACATTATCTAATTTCAAAGATTGGAGCTAGACTGAGATGCTTCCCTACTGTGGGTATGGAACCTCCATGTGAATAGATAATCCTTTGACAGACATGATAATCTGACTACATCACAAAAAGTTGTGATCGAACCTTTGTTGTTCCCTTCGTTTCCCCACTCGATCCTCACCCAGCAAGAAAACCCCTTTGAATTAGGTGGAACCCTTGAATCAGATAGATTAAGGGTCACTTCCCCACAGATTCTATTGCATGAGTTGCTTATGGATCTTCTTTTAGTGTCTTTTACCATGGAATCGAGCCAGGGACATTCTGGTTGACCCACCAGCTCTTTGTATGCAGAATTTGCTAGCCTAACTTTATTGTTTGAATCAGATATCAGTGCTGGCAAGGCCTCGGCCTCAACATCATCTTCAATCTCCTCTGGTTTCTTTGGGACTTGCATTGGTGGAGAGTTCATGCTAGGTTCCTCATTGATGCACCCGACAAAGATGTTCGAGCCTACCGGTCGAATCGGTTGAGGTGCTATAAGGCTGCTGGTGGGAGGATCTTGGAGTTGGAAGAGCTTCAAAAAATCCTTCTCTTCTGGGATTTCAGCCACTTTGTTCAAATTTGTCACCTTTTCTTCTCCACAAGGTTCCATGCAACATGGAAGAAGAGGAAGTGTGACCAAACCTGTTGATGGTGTAGAAGAAAACAGAGGCATCTCAATCTGATGAGAGAAACCTTGCAAAGAGAGGCTACCAGTTCCAGGAGCAGGTGAAGAAAGCCCTGGAATATGCGTCCTTGCTCTCTTGTGTGTTGTTGTGGGTGATAAAGTAGCTCTACCTCTCTTTCTAGTTCTAGCAGGAACCTGAAGCTGAGGCCACAAATTCCTCGCATAAGATGACTGCTTCAACTTCTGAGACAAAGCTGAGTTCTTCTCATCTATGGAATTTGCAGGCACCTCAGGCTTGGGAGCTATAGGCCGGTACCTGGACATAATTTCAGCTGTTTTAGCTGTTGTGGAGTAAGGATTCAACGTCTTAATCATGGTGCCTTGGAGCAGAAGAAGAACAAGATTTGGGATTATATGGTGATGGACTTTTGAAGGGGGTGATTTGAAAAGAGCAGAAAATCAGCCTATGAGTTCAAAACAAGTTAAACAAACATGAAACAAGCAGCAGGAGATGTTGGCGTTTGGAAACTGAATGGTGGGGTACGTGTTTGAAAGTGCCTTCGCAGCATCAATTGGGTCAATGCACATCACCATTCAGTTGCTAAAGAAATTTATGACAATCAAAAGCAAGCCTTTGAATTCGATACCGCACTCGACTTAGAACCGCTCTTACACCAATAAGAACACCCTCTGTGTTACTGTTACGCGTGTGGAGTTGGCGGTCATGCGTTGCTACACCTATCAGGGTTTGGTTTGGTGGTGTATTGTGTTCGGTCCTTCAGTGTTACGACACAACAGCAACTTTTCTGTCGGTTTCATTTTGACGGTCGTCACTCCACGTGTTATCAGCATAGTCTCCTACTGCATGCAAACGGATGAGTTAGAATCTGATTGAAGGAGGTGAGGGAGGTTAAGCTTTGGTTTCATCAATCATCAGTAAAGAGAATTGAAGCCGGAAGGGTTCCACTTCCAGGTGGCTGATGCCTGATTGTGCCAAGAGATTTGATAAAACGAGGTCTGTGCATTGTAAAGTGTGCTATCTTTGTGGGTTATTTTTCCCAGTTAGCGGTGCTCTTGACCGTTGCCACGTTAAAGAGATTCAGATTCCTTGAGAAGTTCGGTCATGGAGCTGTACATTTCATGGTTTTCTCGACCTGTTTGTTGGCGATTCAGACACCTCAAGGAGCCCAGTGAAAGCTTCTCTTGGAATGTCAAGAAAAAAAATAGAATTTTGAGATTTTTGAAAGGTTAAAATATTGGGCAAATTTACTGTAATATTGAGGTTGGGATAAATATTTCTTAAACTATTGAAGTTAAGTTTTAATTTCTAGAAATATTGATGAAGGGACAGCGAGTGAAAGTCGGGTCTTTTATAGTGGATTAAATAAAAATGATACCGGACTTTCATCCATTCACTCTTTAATTTGATGCTATAAACTACTCTGCACACTCAAGATTTCAAAATCGGAACCTCCAAAACCAGTCTCATTAACCCTTTACTTTGTTGTTGCAAACTGCTCTGCACACTTAGGACTCCAAAGTTGGAACCTTCAGAACTAGTCTTCCTTTGAATTACTATTAAAAGTCGGCATCTAAAGGATTCGACTTTCACTTTATTGTTCCTTCATTAATATTTCTGAAAATAAAAATTCAACTTCAATAGCTAGGAAAATGTTTTCTCCAACTTCAATATTGCTGTAAATTTATCATTTTGGTTAGAAATCTTTTCTTCTGAGCATGTCCTTCTATGTTTTATATTAAAAACAATTAATTTTTAAATCATAACTATTTACATTCTATACTTTATATCTTTTATCAAAAATATATTTTATCCCTAATTTTTTAAATTTTATTTATAATTTTTAATATTAAACCTTAAATTTTAGACTCATTAATTTAAAGTAAAACATTAATAAAGATACAATTAAAAAAAACACGATTTACATCTTAATATTTATCCAATTACGACGGAAAACATTTTCTTTTCATAAACATAATTACCTTAAT
This sequence comes from Abelmoschus esculentus, assembly GCA_035048815.1. NCBI lineage: Eukaryota > Viridiplantae > Streptophyta > Magnoliopsida > Malvales > Malvaceae > Abelmoschus > Abelmoschus esculentus. The sequence goes on from JAUCBN010000032.1 coordinate 3,948,352, forward strand.
TTTAAAAATTAAAATTTTTAAATTTTAAAAATTAAATTTTAATTTTATTATAAAATAATATCTATTTATATATATTCTTAATATTAGATACCGTGTATATAAAGTAATTTAAATTTATATCTCTTAAAGTAGATTTTTTTTCACTAAAATATTTATCGGATTATCTAAAATTTATATTTTAACGGTAATTTAAAATTTTAATTGTAACACCCGACCCGGATGTCACATTGGGCCTCCGGCCCAAAACCCGTATTTTAAAATTTCCTTCAAAAGTCCAATAATAAAGTCAATTCAAGTCCAAATATAATACGAACAAAATCCATTTAATTTAAAACAAAAGCCCAAAGTAGTTTAAAGTGACCGAAACTCCAAATTACTACAAACCCATTAAAAACATTTGACTCAATTAAAACGACAGAGTTATGAAAATACATATAGGTCTGACAAAGTACTAGCCCACTACATCTATCACTGTACCCTGACACAAAGTCGATGCTGAAATCCAAACCTCGACGGTGCTCCATGGGACCTGCTTCTCTTAACCTACGCACGAAAACAGATTTCGAACGCTGAGCCACACAAGCTCAGTGGATACGCCAAACTCGACCAACATCATGCATATCAAAAGCAGTAAAGCATGGCATATAAATCTCGTGCATGATATGATGATCTAGCATGCTCGCCTATCACATGGCATAATGAAATGTATAATAACGCACACAGCTTATACAAATCAACCAAAACATACAAGGTAGTGAGGCCCGCGTCCACACAGCATCGGGATCCTACACTACGAGTAGGGCCCGCGTCCACACAGCATCGGGATCTCATACTCAAGGATGAGGCCCGCGTCCACACAGCATCGGGATCCTACATCCGGGATTGAGGCCCGCGTCCATACAGCATCGGGATCCTACACTCGGGATAGTCGTCAAATCATCATCCAGAATATTACATCGGATGGCCTTCGACGTGTTGCAACACTTATGGATATCCGGATTTTCAACTCAAGGGACTCAAACTACACAAACGATCCACCTAGGATCTATCACAACAAGACATATTAATCCTTATCATACTTAAGTCTTTCGGGGGTTATGATTATAAATCTTAGTTCGACGATTCATTTCATAGCTTTTAGATTAAAGTATTCATTTATTAAGATCACCGAGCCCCAAAATTCTATTCAAACTTAACCAAATTACACAGGAGTATCGATACCCTAAGTAGGATATCGAAACACCCTTTATCGATACCCACCCAAAGAGGGTATCGAAACACAGGTATCGAAACAAGTATCAATACCGTTGACCAACTTCAAAAGTCAACAGAAAAGGGAGGACCTGTTTCGATACAGGTATCGATACAAAAAGTTTCTGGAAGCCTCGGTATCGAAACAAGGTTCGATACCCCTGGACAACAAGCCAAAAGCTCTAATGGGTATCGATACCGGTAGCCCGAGTATCGATACCCCCTGCACTAAGGACGGTTCTGCACTTAGAAAAACTAGATTTTTAGCCCCAAACTCAACCCAATCGATCCTAAAGTGTTCCTACTTAATATTAATGATGTTTAAAGTGTTTTAACACCAATTTCCAATCTTTTAACTCTTTAGCACAAATTCCACCATTAAAGCATCCAAAGCTTAAAACCAAGCAATCATGCCCAAAATTTACATGTAATGCAATCTACCATGAAATGCATGAAGTTTAGAAGAGTTGGGAGTACCAACCTCAAGCAAGCAACAGCAAAAACGAACTCTTTCCTCCCACTTAAGCTTTCTCATTTCCCAAGCTTGAAGATGGTGTTCCAACTTGTTTCTCTACAAGAGGAAGACACTTAACCATTAGCCACCAATAGAGAGGTCCTCAGAACATCAAAGACACTAAAAACTGAGATTCAAACCCTTAAAACCTTATTCCCGTTCTTTCCTCTCAAACCAACTCATAAACCCCCATCCTCACCAAACCAACACATTTTTACCTCTTTAGATAGATCTTTAGCCACTCAACAACTTACTCTCTTGCACTAAAACGTGATTCTCAAACTATCACACAAAGATCAAACCTTTTTCACTCTTCTCCTAAGGTGAGATGAAGAAGATGAAGAGAAAAGTTTCCCTTATGACCTCACTCTCTTCCACCCTTCTGCAGCACATACACCTTTCCCCTCTTCCCTTGTCTTTCATAAAGGAAAAGACCAAAAGCCTCTTACTAAAACCATTCTAACCCAACAACACTCAAGTCCAAACAAGTTAAAGGCCCAACAACCGACCCAGCAACACAAAACCGAGGCCCAAAACCACTAAACTCGAGACCAAAACCGAAACCCATAACCCTCGGATTAACCCGACACTCGGATCCGAATCCGGGTCGTTACATTAATCTTATGAAATAAACTTTAAAACCATAAAATAAATACAAGTTTTAAATTTAACTTATCTATAAAAATAAGTTTCTTTTACTGCAATACATAAAATACTTTTTTCTCCTAAATTCCGTCTAAATTTAAATCACTTAAACTTAAACTAAACGATTCAAATTCAAAATACAAAACTCTTGATTAAAAAAACCCAAATTTAAATAATTTAAACATCAAATTAAATCTAACAAAAAATTAACTTGATATTATTAAAATTTAAGTTGAACCAAACAAAAACCAATCCGAATTGGCCCAATACAAAATTAACTTGAAGGCTAATTCAATTGTTCTCTCGGCACGAATATCCTCAGTGGAATAGGTTTGCTTAAAACGAGTAAGGGCTTCGGAATCCCTAAAGCACGAATTCTCTAAGGTTATGGTTCGAAAAGATTAACCCAGATTCAGGATGGACCTAGAAGGATGCTGGTACAATTATATCTTTTAAAAATTTTAAATTCATTTATATTTTATATATTTTATTTGTATTTTCTATTGATATCTAATTTTGTTATAATTTTGTATCTCTTACAATTAGGGATGTAAAAAGTTGACCCGACCTGAAAACCCGCCTGAAACATGTTCGAGTCAGAACTTGATTTGACTCAGAAATGTAATGACCCGAACCTAATCTGTATCCGACTGTTGTTGACCCGAACCCGAGTTGGACCTGTTACTGTAGTAACCGAACCTGAACTGTATCCGACCGAGATTGACCTGAACCTGATTTTAACCTGTTACTGTAGACCTGAAATCTGACTTGTATCCGACTGAAACAGACCCGAACCCGAGTCTGACTTGGCAGATAACTGATATTACCCGACTGAATTGACCCGAGACCTGATTTTACTCGACCTGTTTTTAAACCCGACCTGTTATTAACCTAAACTAATATCAACATAACATTTATATAAATAAGTTATATAACATACTTAGTTAATTACTTATATCATACTTTTAATCAAATATAAAATAATAATATTATTATAGATATTAATATTTATATAAATATTTTACATAACATACTTATATTATAATTTTAATATGGATATAATATCTATATAATTTGTGTTTATTAATTTTTAATAATAATTAATAGTTCAATTTTATTACATATATTTATATTGTACATATAAGTTATAACATACTTATATAATATTTATAATGATCTTGTTATAAACATTGATACATTTATATTTTAATATTTATAACATACTTATTACTAGTATTTATATAAATTATATTATAAATATATATTATATATTAAAGTATATTATATATTACATATATTACATTAATACATAAAATATAATATATAAGTATATCATATATTAATGTATATTATATATGTATATTAATATATAAATATAGTATATATAATATAAATAATAAGTATACATATATTAATATATATATCATAATAAATATCATAATAAATATACATATATTTTATTAAATATTCTAAATAAAAAAATAATACTTGATTGATTTTTAAAATAAATTTAAAATTAAAATTTTAAAGTGAAATTTTTTATTTTAGGGAAATAGAAAATTCTTGATTTTAGCAGGGGAGGGGGGAATTGAATTTAGCCGGGTTGGGGGAGGCGGGAGGAAAATTTGGGTGGGAGAAGAAAATTTAGGGGGAGGCGGGAGAAAAATTTGGGGAGAGAAATTTGATTTTAGGGTGAGAATTATATTTAAATTTGAGGGAGAGTTAAATTTTTAATTATATAGCATATTAGTATATATATATTATATTATTATTATATATGTATATATAATATGGTATTTATATAATATGTATTTATATAGTATTAATATAATATTTATAATATATACTATTTATATATATGATATATATACATATTAAATATATATAATAATTAATATGTTAGATATGTATATATATAATATATATATATATGATATATATTACATATATATACATTAAAAAATACTATACAGAGTACATGTATATCATGTATGTATATAATATATGTATAAATATAATACATATTATATATACTAATAATATAATATGATATATATTATATATACATTAAAAATTAATATACACGTATAATATATGTAATGTATATATGTATTATGTATAATACATATACATATAACATACATATATATTAATATACATATATAATATATATAATGCACTAATACATACTAACACATGTGACATATTAACATACATATATATAATACATATACTAAAATTAATATACATATTAACATGTATGATATATGTATAATATATTATATATATACATATAACATACATATATATAATACATATACATATAGATTATAGCATACATGATACATAATTATGTATATTAATATATACATGTACTATATATTAATGTATATATACATAATATATATTGATATATTAATATATTAATATACTATGTATAATACTACTACTATCACTAATTCACTATGTATACATATAATATACATTGATACATATATAATTATATATGAATGTTAGAATATACTTATGTTATGTATATATTATAATTTTATTTTCCATTTATAGTATTATTTTATTTTCAAAAGTAGTATTATTTTATATTTATTATTAATCCATATATAGTATTATTCTATTTCTAAAACCAATATTAGTCCATTTATAGTATTACTCCATATATAGTGTATTTTTTATATATAATATTAATTTTATATAATTATTATTCTATTTATAATGTATTAAAGTTAGATTTTTAATATTTTTAATTATTATTAATTTATAATTTTTGTAATTTAGTCTTTATAACTTAGAAGTTAATTTATTTGAATTGATTATTACTGATTTTTCTAATTTACTTTAATGTTTCTAATTTTTAATTTTTTTAATTGAATCCTTACAAGTTAATGTTGATTTTTTAAAATTTCAAAAATTTAATCTTTAACTTTATAATTTAATATTTATTCATTTTTACGTATTTATACAAAATCAAAATTAATAATTTAAATTATTATAAATTTAAAATCAAAACATGAACCTAACCTGAAATATAATAAATATATATAATATATATCTTATGTACATATATATAAGTATACATATATTAATATATTATATAATATATATATATTAAATACTTTAAATTAAAACACTAATACTTGATTTGATTTTTAAAATAAATCTAAAATTTAAAATTTAAAATAAATTTGTTCATTTTAAGTAGGTGAGGGGAGGGAAATTTTGGGTTTTAAGTGGGAAAGGGAGATTTTGGGTTTTAATGTGGGTGAGGGAGAAAAATTTTGAATGAGCCGTGTGGGGGTTGAGTTAGGCGGGAATGAAATCACTGATTTTAGGGGATTAAAATTTTATTATTATTATATATATTATATAATATGTATATATTATATAGTATTTATATATTTTATAATATTTATATAATATGTATTTATATAGTATTGATATAATATTTATAATATATAGTATTTATATATTATATATATGCATATTAAATATGCATAATAATTAATATGTTATATATATATATAATATGTATGTACATATATTAATATATTATATAATATATATGTATTTATATATATATATATGTATATTATATGTATAATATATATTATATATATACATTAAAAAATAATATACATGTATATATGTTATATATGTATATATAATATATGTATAAATATAATACATATTATATTATTATAATATATTATTAATCCATATATTGTATTTTTTGTTTCTAAAAATAATGTTAGTCTATTTATAGTATTACTCCATATATAATATATTTTCTATATATAGTATAAATTTCTTATATAGTATTGATTTTATATAACTATTATTCCATTTATATTATAAATTTTATATATTGTCTAATTTTTTATTTTTAAAATATATTAAACTATAATATAATTATTTTATAATATATTAAAGTTAAATTTTTATTACTTTTAATTATTATTAATTTATATTTTTTGTAATTTAGTCCTTATAACTTACAAGTTAATTTATTTGAATTGATTATTACTGATTTTTTTATTTTATTTTAGTGTTTTTAATTTTTAATTTTTGTAATCGAGTCCTTACAAGTTAATGTTGATTTTTTAAATTTTCAAAATTTAATATTTAACTTTATAGTTTAATATTTATTCGTTTTTTACGTATTTATACAAAATCAAAATTAATAATTTAAATTATTATGAATATAAAATCAAAATTAATTCGACCTGAAACAAATTCGACTTGAAATAACCTGACCTGAAATGGACCCAACCTGAAATGCAACCGAACTGAAATAGATCCGACCTGAAATGAAACTGTCAATTATTCGATTTGGACCTGAACCATTTGAACCTGAACCATTTGAACCTGACCTGAAATGGATCCGACCTGAAACAGACCCGACCTGAAATGACCTGTATCCGATTTTCCGACTTGAAACACATCCGAGTAACTGTTTTTACATCCCTACTTACAATTGTAATATAACTTAATAATAACTTGTACTCAAGGACGTAATCGGGATTTTATGTTAAAGGGACAAAACAGGGACAAATTCATAAAAATAATTTTAAAAAAATTAAATAAAAAATAAAAAAAATCTTCGAGGTGGGAAGGATTACATCACTTAGTTTCGTCCCTGCTTGCATCCTAAAACTTTTAATCCGTTTTTGTTCGGACCGGGATGGATACCACTACGCGAACGCTAGTGCTAGGTCTTGGGTGCCATTTGAATGAAAAACAAAACAGTTTTTTGCTTAAAACATAGTTGAGGAATTTTCACAAACAATTGGTGGGCAGGATTTGGAAATTGGAAGAAGGAATTTTCACAAACATCCCTGTAACCAAATATTTTCTTTTCCTCAAGTCTTTCTTGGTTGACGACTTACCATGATTGCAACATCTCGACAGTAGAGTAACCCCGATGAAACTTTGATTCGGGTCAACACACCCTTCTGTCGTCAGTGCCCCCAGTGAACCTTTCATTCTGCTCAACCAAATCAGCCTTTGGGGCTAGTAAAACCAGCTCTCTTTTGCATCAATAAATCCAATATTTTAATGAAGCATCCATCTCTTGTCCTGTCATCCATTACACTAGTCTCGATTCTGTTCATTCTCTCCTCCCACCAAAGAACCATCTCTCATGCAAATGTTTGAGTGGAATCGATGTGGATAGTGGGATGGATCCTACTAGGAAATTTACCTATTGCACTTGCAATTGCAACCCTACTAGCCCATTCATTGACTGAGTTGACTCTGTAGGTCCACCAACATCATCTTTATATTGAAAACTGTATCCTGTAAGAACCAAGTTCGGATAAACTAATGGAGGCGGTATCTCTGGTATTTAAAGCCGGTGTGTTCTTCTCAGTGATGATTGTCTGTAATATGTTTTTATATTCAATTTTCTCATGAAAATGACTAGTTTACAACAACAACATATTCCTCTGGAACACCTGAAAAGGATGTTGAATTGTCGTAGTCAAGTTTGACCCTCTGCCTGCATGTTGCCGATTATCTGGTTTGTTGGCACTTGCTGAAAAATTCAAGCGTTACAAGCGTGAATTGTCTCCTATTTTTCCTTTCTTCTTCGTTTAATTTGAACGGTTTTTCAGAAAAATTCCTCAGTAAATCATGCATCTCTTGAAAAAGATGGGGGAAATCCATTGAACATTAAAATTCTAGATCACTGCAGAAACATTTTTTTAGTGAAACCAAACTATATCTTTACAACAATCCGACGTGAACAGCGAAATATATGTTTTTTATTAATGTCTTTGATCCTACACTTGAACCAACGTTTATTTATATCCCATACAATAATTCCACCTTCATGGTTTGGGGTGCTTCTGAGTGTAAATATAATCCACATGAGCCGCAAGGGTTCTTCTCATCAAGCACTCTTCTTGCCCAACTCCTTCACAGTTCTCATCAACAGCCACAATCTCTGCTTCAACTCCCTGCATCAAACAAAAACCACTATTAATATATTACATACAAAACTATACAGGAAACCTAGGATTGGGTTTGGTAAGAAGAAAAAAACAAAGGAAACCAGGCAAAAACCTCATGGTGGGTTAAGGGAAGAGTGGGGTCAGGCCGAGCAGCATAACATAGCATAAAGTTAAAAACAAGGGCAGCAATGAAAAGGGTACAAAGGTTAGACATTTTTGTTTTCTTGGAGGGAGGGATGGAGTGAAATGGTAAAGAGAGGATCAATTTATAGAGAGGGGAGAGAAGAGACGAAAAGGATACAGTGTGATGTGAGTAGGTGGGGGTTGAATTTGGGTGGACTTCGGAGTATTTGATGTTTGGTTTCAGGCTTCAGCAGATCTGAAATCTAATGAGCGTGGCTGCGTGGAGATTTGAGTTTGAAGGTTTTGCAAGTTTTGTGTATAACATTCAATGCATGGAATTTATTAACGGATATTCAGGGATATTACGTTTTAAGGATCAAGATTATTAGTATCGAGTATTTGATTGAATCAAATTAAAATATTAAATTATTTAAATTTTAAATTTTATTTAAATTTTTTTATTTAAATAAATTTTTGAAGTTTTATATAAATTATAATAATTTATTATATTATAATATGATTTGATTTTAATTTAAACAATTTTGAATTATATACGCATGTATATTTCTTTAAATATTTTTTATATATAACATATATTTGTCATATCTATTACGTGATATGTATTTTTTATACATTTTTGTATGGATATATATATATATATATATAAATTGAGACACTCGGTATTTATAAATTTAAAAATAAGTCTATAAATTATTAAAAAATTTAAATTATTTTAATTATTTTAATTTTTATTTATAATTTAAATTTTATTTAATTTTTTAAAATTAAATTAAATTTATAAATTTTGAGTTTATTTTTGAAATATACTAATATAATTACAAATTAATATCCATTTAATTTATAAATTTTAAATTAAATTAAAATAAAATAATTTTTACCCTCAAATCAAATCAATTTTTTTTCAAGTTCAATCCGCTGACCCAAAAGGATTATGGCAAACATCCAAAAATCGGTTAACTTCCTCTTTTTCTTTCAGGACATTTAAAACGTTTCCGTCTTTGACTTTTCTTATTTGGTTACATCCTTCAAAGGTGACGACGAGCATCGGTGCAGTAGATGGAGTAATTTTTTTTAGATATGCTCAACTTGAATTTGAATAAAGTAATAAAGACTTAATAATTATAAACGTTTTTTATTTTAAAAAAATATTTTTTATTTTATTATTTTAATTTTTAAAATATTTAGTGGGATTATATAATAGTATTTATTTTATTCAAATTTTTTAAAAACGCACGCACATATATTGTTTGGACTCAATCGCCTAATAAGAGCAAGCAGGGGCGGAGCCAAAATTTTTTTTAAGGGGTGTTATTTTCTAATGATACGTAAGAGAAATTATTTATTTATAAAGAGATATCAAATTATTTATAATGGATATCAATTATATACATATTCTTATTTTTTTTATATAAATTACATAAAAAATATAATTTTTCAAAATTTTTGGGGTGTCAACAGACACCCTAAACATATATGTGCCTCTGCCCATGAGAGCAAGAACATCGTTTATAATTAAAACCATTCAATAAATCATTCAATGTAAAAAATATTGATTATTATGGTATTGATATGATATTTTATGATATTAATATGATTCATATATGAATCAAATCTAGTGTAATGGCCTGACATTGTCCATTTCTTGCATAGAGACCTCTTTGGTCCTTATTTACGACTATAACTTGCTAGTGTAATGGCCTTTGGCCTCTTCCTTATTCAAAAATGTAATTTTATATATTTAATAGTTGTTTATTCACTATTTTAAAGCTTCGATGTTTATAAAATTTTTGTTTAACATTTTTGAAATTCTTAATAGTGCTTTTATATAAGTTTTTTAATATTTATTTTTAATGTTTTAATATAATTTAAATTTTAAATATTTTTTATTTTTTTTCAAACCTTTGAATCTTTTAACAAATTTATTAAGTTTACAGTATCCTGCAATATCATCATTCACATTTCAATTATTACGTCAAATCATAAATTATCACATTTATATCATGAATCGTCACATTAATATTGTAGACCATTATATTTGTATCATAAACTATCATATCAACATGATAAAAATTAATAAAATTATCATAAAATTATATTAATTTTTAGGATAAAATATTAAAAATATAACTTTTGTTTTATAAATGTTTATTTTTACTCACCGTAAAAGAATTTTTTTGATTACTTATATTATTATTATTTTAAAATGCGTTGATCATCAAGACATATCACACTATAAAGTAATGATTTTAAATGTCTCGATGACCAAAATATTACTTTATTATGACTTTTAATATTTTTTGAGTTCGAATCGATTAGTTAAAAACTTTAAATAATGAATAATTTATATAAAAAAATTATGATAAAAGCAATCAAAAAATAAAAATTTATGCAATAATTTATAGTAATTTGATTTTTAAATCTAGACTCTTTTACCTTAATTATTTACATTAAATTTTTTTATAAATTCATTAATTTATTTTTTTTAAAAATCAAATTTTAATTAAATCAAATATATTATTTTTTTCAGTTTAATCTTTAAAAAGTTTACTACTGTAAAAAAATATTTTTTATTTATTTTTAAATTTTATATAATTTAATTTAATATTTATTATTATTGATAATATATTTTTTTATGTACACCCAAGTTGGCGAGCATACCATGTCTTGGAGGCGAAAAAGCAATCTGCACCAACAACATACATTATTACTAAGCAAGAAACAATAAAAGAAAATATTAGATTAAATTAAAAATTTTACTAATATTAATTTATCATTTTATTTTGCTTTTGAAAAATAATATTTAAATAAATAATATTTTTAATAATTATAAATATTATATTAAATTATAACATTTTAAAAAATAAAGGTTAATTTTGAATACAAATAATTTTTCGGAGACTAAATGAAAATATATGAAACAAATAGTTTAATTAAATTTTTTTATTTAATATTCCATAATAATTTTTGTTTAATAAAAGTTTTGTATTTTTACTGGTTCATTTTTCTGACGTGTGGAAAGAGAGGTTTATTTAACAAAATATTTTAACTTAATTTACTTTTAGTTAAATTTTAATATTTAAATAAAAAATATTATAATAATAAAAATATTAAATTAAATTATAAAATTTAAAAATAAATAGGAGTCATTTAGATAAGGCTTTTCAAAAAAATAAATTGAAAAAAGAACTTGTTAAAAAATGCGCTGACTTGTAACGATTTTATTGACTGTAACTTTCTTTTAACGATATGAGGGGGAATATGAAATAAATGTGAAAAGTTAGGAACAATATGATAATAATTGAAAATGTTAGGGGCACTAATGAAAAAGAAATAACCTATAAGCACCAAATTGAGAAATATGTAAATATCAGAGGCAATTTATAAATTGGCCCAAAATATCTGGCCCATTAGGCCCATTAAATTTTGAAACGGTCATGAAAATTCTCTAGAAGCTCTGTTCAATGAACCCAAATAATTCAAATCCCAATTCTTCATTCAACAAAGTATAAGGATCCCGCCTCTTCCCTCTGCAACTCAACGTTCGGAAAAAAGGAGGGCAATACAATGGCCGAGAAGATCTGCGTAGCAGTGAGAGTAAGACCTCCGATCTCTCAAGATTCATCTTCTGGAATTTTCTGGAGAGTCGAAGATAATCGGATCTCTCTTCACAAGCTTCATGGATCCCCCATTTCTGGCATTTCTTACGCTTTCGGTAAATCTCTGTTTACGTTTCTTTTTCTTCCCATTTTCCCTTTTAACTCTGATCCTTTTTCGTTTTTTCTGTAGATCATGTATTCCATGAAACTTGCTCTAATGCGGAGGTTTATGAGCTTCTTACAAAGGATGTTATTCATGCCGCTGTCGATGGCTTTAACGGTTTGTTTTCATCTTTTCTTGAACCCTAATTTTGATGATATGTTTAAAAATTGGTTGATTGGTAAGATGTTTGCCTTTTTATAATGTTTTAGGGACTGCATTTGCGTACGGGCAAACGAGCAGTGGCAAGACATTCACTATGAATGGCTCACCTAACGATCCAGGAATTATTCATCGAGCTGTTAACGATATATTTCAGAAAATACAGATGGTGAGAATTGAACAAAAAAAATTATTTGAGTTAAGATATTTCAAAATTGAAGCTTTGGCTTAGGTTTTCTTGGTGTTGAATTGCATTCCCAGATTTCTGATCGAGAGTTTCTCATCCGAGTTTCCTACATGGAAATTTATAATGAAGAAATTAATGACCTTTTCGCGGTAGAGAATCAGAAATTGCAGATTCATGAGAGTCTGGAGGTCGGGCATTTGATTAAGCTTCGATTAAGTTTCAATTGTTTATCCGTAAACCATGAAATAACTGGTTTTTCCTGTTTTTTCAGCGTGGGATTTTCGTCGCCGGTCTCAGAGAAGAAATTGTGAACAATGCTGAACAAGTGATAAAGCTCCTAGAGTCAGGAGAAGGTCCTTTAAATTGCTTATTTTTGTCCTTGGTTTTATATGGCCGATTTTTTGCTGATATTTTATTTTGCACTCTTCTTACAGTTAATAGGCATTTTGGTGAGACAAATATGAATGCACGAAGTAGTAGATCTCATACAATATTCAGAATGGTATGTTCTTTTAACATATTGCTGAGCATGAGTGTTTATTAACCGAATGAATTTTATATCTAATGTTTGTTACATTTCTTTTCCATTGCTAGGTGATAGAAAGCAAGGGATCTAATATACACCCTTCTGGTGATTATTCAAGCTGCGATGCAATACGTGTCTCGGTTTTGGTTTGTGTCTCATCATACTATATTATCCTTTTCTTCTTCTTTGGAGCCCTACATTCTTGTGTTAATTTATGCATTCCTTTTTTCTTGTAGAATTTAGTAGATTTGGCTGGTTCTGAGCGGATTGCTAAGACTGGAGCTGACGGAGTACGCTTGAAGGAAGGAAAGTATATTAACAAGAGCTTAATGGTTCTTGGTAATGTAATTAATAAACTTAGTAGTGGTGCAAAACAAAGGTATTGCATATCATATAAGAAGTAACCCTCTTTGTGTCGGATAGAGGAACTATGTTCTAACCATATGACTTATTGCCAATTACAGAGCACATATTCCTTATCGTGATAGTAAATTAACCCGCATACTCCAAAATGCTCTTGGCGGGAACGCAAAAACTTCAATTATATGTACTTTAGCACCAGAAGAGGTAGTCTTCCTTTCACTGTGTATTTGTGGCTGCCTATGCCATTTTCTCCCATATTTTTCCAAAGGAGAGATTAAATGGTGTGTTCACCAGAGCATTTGGTTTAACCATGATATTATATGCTTAGGTTCACGTTGAGGAAACAAAGGGGACTCTCCTGTTTGCTAGCAGAGCTAAGCGCATTACTAATTGTGCCCAAGTGAATGAGGTCTATCTTTATTTCTTTTCTGGTCTGTAATCTACATTGTAAAATAATTTTTTATGTTATCATATGACAAACAGGAGCAATAATCCACTTTTCTTCTCATATTTTTAGTTTTATTGTTTTGACATAAAACTGACCATAGTCCATCTATTTGTAGATTTTGACTGATGCAGCCTTACTTAAAAGGCAACAGTTAGAGATAGAGGAGTTGCGCAGGAAGCTTCAGGTGAGGCTCAGGTCACATATACTAAAAAACGAGTCAAAAGCCATCTAACATTGTTAACGTTGTTCAGGGATCTCGTTCTGAGGTGTTGGAACAAGAGATATTAAAGCTAAGGAACGACATGCTTAAGGTTCACATTTTTTTTATTATAGAACTTGCATAATTTTCTTTTGTCACTAATTATAAGCATATATATATATATATATATATATTATTTGTTTGCTGATGTTCCAATCTGCAGTATGAACTAGAACGTGAGAAGCTTGAAACGGAACTGGAAGAGGAACGAAGATCGCACAAAGAACGAGAACAGCGCATTAGGGACCAGCAGCTGAAGATCGAAAACCTAAGTAGTATGGTTTCAGATGGTGATAGAAGTTCTAGTCAGGTATAACCGTAGTCTGATTGTGGTTCCTAAACAACAAGATCACAACCTCTAATTTATGCATCCTCTAAACTCATTTCATGGAAATCAAGTCATATTTCCATTGTTTAGAACACTTCATTTATCTTCAGAACTGTACTTTTTTCCTTTTGGCTCCTGCTTTCTTGGTCGTGCCTTCAGTAAATCAGGTGCCACACATATTTAGCCTTTGAAACTAAATGTGATCGCATGACCTTCGTTCTGCCATATGTTTATCTATAGACTATAGCAAATGTACTTGTAATGGATAAATTTACAAATGAGGTATAAAGCAGTAACTGAATTATGGTAGCAAATATTATTTTATGTTATAATCTTTTAGCTAGTCGCATGGACTAACTACTTTGTTCTCTGAAGTATGACCTCAAATTTGAAGTTGACCTATCAAAGATTATTTTATTTTATAGTCATTCTTATTCTTTTTGCATTTGTCTCTATGATGTGTAAACTTGATAATTTACTTTTGGTGAGGGCAGGATTCCTTGAAAGAAAGCCCAACAGATGACTGTAACTATAGAGGAGATAGTTTTAAAACCCCTTGTTATAGAGCGGCTGGCAACAGCTTCGTTGCCATGAGATCAAATAATTCAGACTTGCCAGAGTTCAGTCCACTTCCAGATTCTTTTAGCAATGTAGCTGATGAGGACACTTGGTTCAAAATGAATAAAGGCTACATTGCAGACTTTGATTCACTTCAAATAACTCCTGCAAGAAAAGTTCAATCCTTTCCACCCCAAGATATAACTCCTGTGAGTTGATAATTCAGAGTTATTTTTTCTTCATCTTGCTAATAAGTTTTGAACTTACTTTCTATGGCTGCATTTTCAGGATTGCTCAAATGATAACTACAAAGAAGAGCTCCAAAATCTCAAGAGACAGCTAGAACTTGTCATCAAAGAGAAGAATGAACTCGAGGTCAGTATGTGGCTTACATTACATTCCACTTATTTTTTCTTGAAAGGAAGTTCACTGTTTTAAGTGTGGCATTCACAGAGAAAGCATGAAGAAGAAGTACACTTAAATGGCAGATTAATGGGAGAAATATCTGAACTTAAACAAGAGCTAGATGTGAGCAACAACTCGCTGGAGGTTTCCAAAGAAAGATATGGTAGCTTGGAAAGGGACTTTCAGTTGCTGAAAGAAGAACGAGATTCATTGCTGAAATCTGTCTCTGAATCATCTCAGAAGCTCACATTTGTGACTGATCAAAAGGAAAACATTTTGAAGGACTTGAACTGGGAAGTTCAAAGAAGGAAAGATCTTGAAGCTGAGGTTAAACAATTCAGTGTTGCTTTCGCTTCTCGACAGAGATCACTTGCTTCGATTCACGGTGAGTTCAAATCTAAAATTGAGAAGTTGAGAGCTGAGAATCCATTTCCCCTGCACAAGTCTCTACAGTAGTGAAGCAAGTAAAATGTATTTTCTCCTTTGTTTGTCTGGCATGACTGGCTTGCCATTCTCTTCGAATGTAAACCATAACGATGGTAGTATGATTGGAGATACCGTAGTTGTCGCAAGAAAAGATGGAATGCTTAAAATCGGCAGTTTCCATTTCTAAAATCAATAGCATTCGATGAAATGTTAATATAACGTTTGTTTATTAAGTCAAATAAACTAGTACGGACATAATTATTATGTTCATTTAATAAACGAACAAACATTAATAGAGACCTGTTTGATCGTTTAATTTCATAAACAAACTCGTTTATAATCTTGTTTATTGGATGAAAATGCTTGTGGATGTATTTAAATATTACTTTTTGTTGTTAAGGATGCTATATAAATTCATATTAAAATGTAAGTTTTATTTTTGTTATCTTTGTTTTATTTATTGTTAATTTAATTAATATTTATAAACATATAAATGAATATGTTCACGAACGAATAAAGAATACAATCATAAAAATTAAAAAGAACAAGTTTAGTAACATCTAAAGAACATATCTTTAAACACTAAATTTTTAATGTTCAATTCGGGTATATTTAAATTTTTAATATTTTTTTAATAATCTCCTATTAATACGAAAGAACCTTTCGAAAAACAAAGTTATAAAAATCTGAGTTTAAAACTAAGAAAAGTGTAATTATCAAGATTAGTTGTTTAATGTTAACGAACATATAAATTTCTAAGATAAGAGTTAACTTATATTATATAACTAACTCTTTTGTCCATCAAAATCCTCGACGTATCCAAATATATATAAACATATATAAATATACAAATGTATAACAAATAATAGCTATGAAATAATTAAAAGTTATTCTATGTAACAAGTTTACAATCAGTCTTAAGAACCAAGAATTCCAATGATAAAGATGGAAATAACCAAGAATCTGCAGAGTCAGATTTTCTTCTAGTAGCTGTTCAGCACTGTATCATTCAAGCTCAGACAGTAACACAGATGAAGCATCAATGTTTACTGGCAATCCCAACCCTTCAGAACTCAATGCCGAAAGTTTCAACTGAGAACAAGCATGGAAGACAGTAAAAACACAGCCCACAGTCGGTCAGTATTAGAAGCAATATCTACATCAACCGGTTCCGCACTAGTGATTTAAATTCCTTATCGAACACTAAATCTCTTGCTTTAAAACAGTTTCCAATACAAGTGAGAAAAGCTAACAAAGTAGTTAATATTGTCAGCTACATTGTGGAGTTTACTTCACCAAACAACAACAAAAGAGGAAGCAGTCTGTGAAGGATTCAAAGGTTTAGTAGAGTGTAACGGTTGCCTGTTTCCGGTGTCGAAAAGGGTTTTTCAGCAATCAAAGCAGCTTCTCCTGGACTGTGTTAGGGAGCTGATAGGGTTAGAGGAGATTGGGAATGTTGTATGTAAGAAACGATTTTTGGTCTCTTGGCTTTTATCTAGAGTTCACATAAAATAACACATATAAATCGTTTTCAAGAAAAATGTTTAGATCAGTGCTGGAATGCCCTAGCAACAAAAAGGAAATCTAATTTTATATATAATGATGCAACCAACCATAGTCTCGGCTAAAGGCGGCAAACGAGTCATTCGGTTTGGATTATTTCGATTTAAATTACAATCAGTTTAAATTTGATTTAGATTGATTTAGGTTTGGTTAAAATTTTCGGTTTTAGTTCTGGTTTACGTTGATTTCGGTTTGGATATCAGGTCGATTTGGTTTATTTTTGATTCGGTTGAATTTTATTTCGGTTATTTCGACTTGATTGATTTTTGAATCGGATCAACA
This sequence comes from Abelmoschus esculentus, assembly GCA_035048815.1. NCBI lineage: Eukaryota > Viridiplantae > Streptophyta > Magnoliopsida > Malvales > Malvaceae > Abelmoschus > Abelmoschus esculentus. The sequence goes on from JAUCBN010000032.1 coordinate 3,966,135, forward strand.
AGAGATTGATCGGTTTTAGACAGATTTTTAGGCCTAGTTAGGTTTTTACACTCTGTGTATTTAGGTATATTTAGTTTTTGCTAAGTTGTGCGACAATTCACATCTTATCTATCTTTATTTATTTTAATATGTTCTTTTATTTTGATTTGCGTTCGATTCGGATAAAAATCGATTCAGGTTCATTTTTGATTCAACTAAAATTTTAATCAGTTTCAGGTTCAGTTCGGTTCGAGTACCAAGTCAAAATCAAGTTATCACATTTGAATTAATTTTGAGTTTTGATTCGAATAAATCGATTCAACTTTTGGATCTTGAATCAAGTTTCTCAAGTCTAGTCTTGGTAGATATGAACACCAATAATTTATTATTATTTTTTTTCTTTTTAACTGGTTCTTTTTAAAGTTTTTAATTGAAATAGAAAAACTAATTGATTCCGTTAATTTTTGAATCAATTAAAATTATATAAAAAAAATTAAATAAATTATACAAATAACCATTGAACTATGTTAAAAATAATTTTTTTAATCATTTAATTTTTAAACGTTATAAAATAATCGTTAAATTTATTAAACTATTATAAAATAGTTATTAAATAATTACACATTATACATACTAATAAATTTTAAAAAATTTAATGATCATTTCACAATAATTTAATAAATTTAATAATTATTTTATACAAATTTAATAAAATTTGATAATATTTCATAATACATTAAGAAATATTTAATAATCAGTTTAAATAAATATTTTAAATTAATTAATCAATAACTAAAATTAAAAAATATATATTAATGAATGGAGTCGCATTAACTTTTGCAAGCGGGTCATCTACAACTTTTCCAGCTGTAAGTTTCTCTTCTAGTGGAGTCAGTTCACAGTAACTTTTCCAACTGTTACCAGATTATTTTAAAACTAAACATGCAAGTATAGTAACTTTTCCAACTGTTACCAGATTATTTTGAAACTAAACATGCAAGTGTAGTAACTTTTCCAGCTGCTGCATCCTACAGGAAAAAACATTTTGTAAAAACAAAATAAACCAAACATCCCAGACCCAGTCTGCCAACATATTTGAAACTGGGACATCTACATGTTTCCAAAGAGACCATACAACAAGGGCAAGTACTAAGTAGACTAACTTCTTTTCTAAAATAAACAAGAACTCTTTAAAAACATTATTTTGTCTCTCTCAGAAATGGGACATCTGTGTCTTGAGCGTCTGTAGTTTCCATGCTTTTTCTGAAGTGGGGTTAATTTAAAGAACGATATAGAAATCACAGAAAGATTAAATAAAAAATCAGTAGATGCCCAGACTTATTTACAACAACGTAAATATAAAAAAAATAGTGAACATATTTTTTAACCATGTAAATACATATCCATTACAAGCAAACAAAATGAACTCAAACTTTGAATCCATCTCATTAAACTTGAATTGATGACTCAACCCTTTGTCGGGAGTACGAACATATTTATATTAAATAACCCTTTCGATATTTATATATGGGTTTCGTTCCAACATTGAGCCGAGAAATTATATTATAAGTAAGTCTCACCCCACGTGTCTATGAGACCAACCACTAAAAAAAAGCATTTCATACCAACAAACAAAGCCAAACGGTGAAATTCCAAGAAACACTACACGATGTTGATGTTGAAGTTGAAGTTGAAGCAGTCAAAGTTCAGAAACAACCTAATTAGTGTCTCTCTGGTCAACAGGAAGCTGAGAAACCCTAATGATATTATCATCGCTAACACTACACGATCGTTTACAAGAGAAACTGAAAAAACTCTTCAAACCAGACCCGCCGCGGCAATCTTTTTTACCCGTTTTATCTTTCCTAGTGCTCTTGGTGCACTCTCTGTAAGCAGCCAAAAAGGGGTCCACGTCAGTCTTCTTGAGTGATCTCCTCGAAGAAGTTCCCAAAGGGGGCTGAAAAACACATGGAGGGAGAGGGATGCCAATGTCATGCATCAATATCTTACCGCTTTCGGATCGGTACGGAGGAGGTGGTAGCTTTTGCAGGCCGCAATCTTGTTCGGAGAACTCTAGTTGGCCTGTTTCTTTGCCAATTGTTGCCATTTTCCCTTGGGAGTTGTTTAGTTTGGAGTTTCCAGTGCTATGTTCGGGGAAGAGATGGTTTGGTTAGGCTGTTTATAGCAAAGGGTTTTCGTGTAGCGGGGGATTTATGAATGTAGGGTTGCGGGTAGAAGACCAAGTCTTATGTACGAGTCCACATAATGTATGAACAAAAGTTCCCGGCCATTTTTAGTGTTTTCTATTCTTAACATTAAAATATTAAATTTTATATTTTAAACTATAAATCTTAAAAATTATACACTAACCCTAATATTATGTATAACTAGATTTGATAAACTTGACCAAAGATCTGAGACTAATTCGACGAATGTGATCATTCGAAATTTGAATCGAACCGAACCAAATCAAAGCCAATCCAAATTTTAGTCGAATAAAAAATAGACTTATATTAATTTTTAACCGAACCAAGTGAACTTAAAGTGATTTGCAACTGAATTAAATGGACTTGAACCGAAGGCAACCCAAAACAAAGATAGGACATGAATGTTGGTTAAATAGACCGCAAAACAGGGCGTTAGCACTGACAGAAAAAATTAAAGGAACGAACTGATAGAAAGTTTAACCGTATCGTGGTATAGTTGTGTGTACTCGCTACTTTAGGCGGTTGTCCCCCGAAGGTTAGCACGGTCCTCCAAACAGTGTACACCCAAAGTGTAGAGGAAATGATCGTCGAAACCGGAGTCGAACAGAATGATGCTCTCTAATTCTCTCTCAAGTAAGACAGATGAACTCTGAATGGGATGATTAAAAATGAGAGAAAAGCATCTTATTTATAGGTTGAAAGCAGGGGCAAATCTGTCCGAGAATCAAATAAAATCTGATTTAAATTTAAATTTTAAATTTAATATCAGATAGTATCTATCCAAAAATAGTAGATTTGCTAACCGAAAATATCCATTTAAATCTCGGATAAAATCTATTCAAAATTAGATTTATTAACAGATAAAATCTAATTAAATCTCAGATAATCTATTAATATCTATCTAAAAATAGTAGATTTTATAACCGAAAATATCCATTTAAATCTCGGATATTTTGTTATTAAATCTATTCGGTTAAGTATTTAAAATTCTAAGAGAATTTTAAATCAACTGAACTGCTCTCATACAACCTATAAAAACAGAGTGTGAGATTCAAGCATTACATATTTCCAACAATGAACTATGCCACAATTCAACAAAAGAATTAAATATACTTACTATACAAAGTGATATATATGGTGCAAAATTAACTCGGCCGAAAAAACTAACTAGAACATATTAATCTCTTACTAACCCGATATTGACTTGATTTAAAATCAATCAATCTGAAAATAACCGAATAAATATTAACCGACTTGACTCAATACCTAAACCAAAATTAATATAGACCCAAACTAAAACCTTAAATATGAACCAGGCTTAAACCACTCTGAACCAATTTTAAACCAATTCTAATCAGAATCAAATGACTCAAATTTAAACATAATTCTAAACCTTATATTTTAAAATAAAAACATAAATAAAAACATCAAAAACAAATAAAAATTTTTACTCATCATTAACAAAAATTTTCAATCTATTTTTATTATCTTTTTAATGCCAAACCATTAAAAATATTAAATTTTATGATGTAACTTTAAATTTTAAATTTAAAAAAAATACACTTTACACGAAATTTTAAACTCATAACGTAAAGACATGTTAATCACTGGTTTATCTTGCATTATTTGCCGCCCATTTTGCACGTTTTGACTAGGCTTCACAGAATAATACTCCATTTAAAACAAATTAAATCCAACTTTTTGAGCATAATAAAAGCAGAATCTTTATTTCCGTTGATTGCACGGTCTGACTCAGTCTGCTGACTTTAAGACAGGGATTGATTTAGAAAGCTGACAATCGATGCACATCAGCAAAACGAACAGCGAGCGGCCGAGCAGGACAATCACAAAATTCTAAAGTATTTGCTTCTTACCAGTTGGATTAACATAGATTTTAGCCGATTAAAACTCAATCTGGCAGAAACAAAATTTGACAAGTATATTCAGTTTCGCTGTAAAAATCTGTAAACCAACTAGTACAAGTCAGACAACTATTCTGCTGGCAAATTGATTGTCATGCATCATTACGAAAGCAACGCCCACACGAGTATTAGGGATGACAACCGGGTGGGATGGACAAGTTTTTGACCGATCGGACCCACTTGAGAAGTAGGAATCGAGAGTAGTTTCCTTTTTATTCTTTAACATATATCGTCCATTCAATTCTTGTTTTTTCCTTTCGGTTCTACCTTTGAACACAGATACGCTCTTAACATTACAGCTTCTAACATTGCACGAATACTTACACGACACAATAAACATGTTCTTCTCGGTCCTATTCCTGCACGTACTGTTTTTGTCTGAAGTACTCGGCGGAGGGGTGAAGCTTGCACGGAGGAAGAACACCGTTCTGATCAACGGTGCAAAACCGAGCTCTTTGACAAGCAAGGAGGAGGGGGTAAATTTACTGCGACATGTTTCATACCAATGCCGACTTCTTCGTAACAAAGGGTACATTAATATTGTAACTCTGTCTTGATGGTAAATTTTTTATTTCTTTATCGTGTCTCTAATTATTTTTTATTGAAAATTTTTAAAAAATTAAATTTTAACTTCGACCCTTATTTTCTATATCTTAACCATAAACTCTATACTCTAAAAAAATACACCCTACCCTTAATTCCCTAAACCCTAATCACAATCCCTAACTTTAAACCTTAAACTCTCTAATTTAAAGCGGGGACACGAATGAAGACATGAGAAAAAATAGACGATTTACACCCGTAATAATCCCTACAAAAGTACCATGATGCACGTATATATATTAGAATTTTGTAATTTCAGTATCAACGAAAATTATCAAATAATAAATAGCCTGATATCATTTAAATAAATCTTGAATTTGATAGTAACATGCCACGTAACACTGCCACTTATTGTGTTACACCATTCTTAGTATTCATATCAATATGTATATATATAGGAAACTATCATAAAATATCTTAATTAAGATTTCTTGATTAATCCTCAATGAAATCATATATTATAATTTATAAAATGTAAGTTGCTACATGCCTATCTGCTTACCTTAATTTGTTATATACCTTGACAAAGAAAAGGCTTGTTGTTAATGGAATTTGGTGCAACTGTGCAAATAAAATTGTTTAAAGTGAAAATATATATTATAATGTTAAAAGATTAATTTGATTTTAAGTATCGTTTAATTATGTAAAATAAATTAAAATATTTAAAATTGGTTGTATATGCATTTAAAGTATGATCATTGATAAAAAATATTTAAAAAATATAAATGTTTTCTCTCAAAATTTCATCGTTTGTAATTTTTTTTTTAAATTGATCTTAATATTAGTTATCGATTTTTTGATTTTATTTTTGTTTCTTTATATTTTAATAAAAAGGTAAACCATAATGTTAGTTACTAAACTTTTAACGCTTTTAATATGATCATCAAATTTTTAAAATTTTCATTATAGTCACTAAATTTAGATTTGTAATATCGACATTTTTAACAGCAACAAACGACAATAATTGTAATAAAAATAATATAAAAATTAAGTGATCATAATAAAAACTTTAAAGATTCGATGATCGTATTACAAACTTCTTAAAAATTCAGTAATTATCACTATAGTTAACCCATAAGAAAATACGACTCATTTTATTTGAATTATAAAATCTAAAATTTAAATATCTAACCTTAAAATCTTAAATTATAAATTTTACTTTTAACTACAAATTTTAAGTTTTAAAACGAATCTAAAATCTTAAATCAAACTATTAAATAACAAATTTATATAAATTTTATTTTACACAGGGCGAGTGTATCAAAATTCTTTCTGGAGTTAATACCGCTTTGAACGCCGACTGTGGCATAAAAGATTGGAGAGGATTCGGAAATCGTGCCCCGAGGTGACTGGAAAGAACGGAACTATAGAGGGTAGTTGTCAAGTAATTTCATCCTTTGGCAGTTCAGGGGTCCCTTTGACAAAATTACCCCTAGGGTTTTTTTGTGCTCCCTCTTCTTTACCAACAAATACAAAGAAGCCTCCCATTCCGACGAATTCATCGCCCAACAATTTTTCTAATTATTTTATAAATACGCTCAATATGACCGGATCCGGAGCCGGTGAAGGCCCGGCCTTGATAAAGCTACTAGCGGCTTGCGACAAGTCGAGCAGAGACAGAGCCGTACGGTCTCTCCTCAATTCGTGGCTTCCTTCACAGAGTGAAGTCTCCGATGAGGAGATGAAGAAGCTATGGAAAGGTCTCTTTTATTGCGTTTGGCACGCAGACAAGATGCCTGCTCAATCCGACCTCATCGAAAAGCTTTCATCGGTTCTTCCGAAGCTCGAACCAGGTCTATCTCACCAATATTTCTCTGTTTTTCTTCTTACAATGCGTCGGGAGTGGCCCGGAATTGATAAGTTAAGGTTAGATAAGTTTTACCTCTTAATTCGTAGGTTTTTGAATCGCTTTTTTGTTATGTTGAAGAAATGTTCTTGGGATTTGGAATTTACCCGTCGGTCGATTAGGGTTTTAGTTGATGGAACATTTCTTGCTGATGATAAGTTTCAAGGGAATGGCGTTAATTATCACATTGCTTCAGTTTTTCTCGAGGAAATTAGGCCCTTTCTTCCTTTAAGAAAGGAGGTTGTTGAGGTTCTGTTGGAACCATTTGTTGGAATCTTGGGGAAGGTGAGTGATAAGGTTTTGGTTGGGAAGATAAGAAGTAATGTGTTTGATGTGTTTGTTGAAAGGGGAAGGAGATTGCTGGAACTTAAGAGGTCTGGGGTCGAGGTTGATGATGGCGATGATGTGGTTGTGTTGGGGACCATTAGTTTGGTGATAGGATTCTCCACTAAGTTCTATGAATTGGGTTCTTCAGTGGATTGCTGTCAGGGTAATAGGAAGACTGTGTTAGCTCTACATGAGGAATTCCTGAAGTTGGACAAGGATTTGATATCATTGGGTATTGATATTTCGATTCCAGAGGTTTGTGAAGATGATGAAAAAGATGAAGTGCCTGAATTAATACCTATTGCTAGTGAGGTGGATGTTTCTAATGATTCTTTGGAGCCAGTTGAAGTTAATATTAACGGTCCTGCAAAGAAGGCAGTGAAAAAAAGCAAGAAGGACAAAAAGGCATCTGGGGGCAGTACTAAAAATACGAGGAAAAACAGGAAAACTGAATGTAGCCCTGCAGATCAAGAGAATGATGTTAATTTACCTACAGAGGGTGCCAGTTCTAATATCGAGCAGAATGGTGATGGGGATACAATAACATTTAATGAATCAGTGGTTTCAAACCTTCAGCTCCAGTTTGAGAAGGTTGCTGCAGAAGTGGGCTTGAATGGTGATGCTGCTAGTGCCTGTGATTTGCCAAAAGTTAATGGTGCTGTCTCCAAGAAGAGAAAGAGAGCAAAGCGTATGGATGGCCAAAAAGCTCAGAATAGGCTGCTAATCAGTGAAGCTGATGGTGAAGGCGATGGAACTGCGAAAACTATAGAGAATAGCACGAAGAGGGTAAGATTTTCAATGAAAAACAACTTGGTTTGGAAGCCCCACAGTCCTTTACCTCCACTAAGTTTGAGGTTACCTCCCTCTGTTACTCCTAGAGGAAGTGCACTTAAGCAAGGGATACCTCCAGGTCCTATAAGGGAAATGTCGGCCTTGACTAAGAAGTCAAAGAAAGCTAAATCTGTGAAGAGGGCTCGGAAAAAAGTGATAAAGAGTATGCATCCTCTAGTCAAATGCACAAAGAAATCGAAATCTACAGCCTCTTAGCAGAGTCTTATTTGTGGGTTTCTTCCAAATTTGGTAATTGTTTGTCTTGTTTTTCACAGTTTAAACCTTCCATAACATTATGCGATATTTACTAAGGTAGAGCTTTTTGTCTTTAAATTCTGAAGTTAATTGTGCTGAAAAGGTGATTTATCCATGAGTGGAAGATGATTGAACTATGTTCTTTGCTTTCTGGTGAACAGTATTACTTCATTGCTGCTCAAGTTTTCTAGCATTCATTTGTTACTTATGTTTTTCTTGTATCTGTGATATAATTTGACTAATTTAGGAATGGAACTATTCAGTGATCATGTCCGTTCTCTTTTATTCGAATCTGGCAGCTGATGTTGAGTATTTATGAAATTTTCACCCATCTCCATTCTGTTGGACATGTAATATATATCTCCTGTTCTGAAATCAAGGTTAAAAATGTTTGAATCATACACTAGGATTTAAGGTGGACATGGATATTGCTCTACTTTTCCTGAACAGTAGTGTTGAGTTGTGGATGAAGCCAACATCAAAATAGTTGTATTGTCCATACCCCTTTTTTTTAAGTTGAAACACCCTCTCTGGGTCTGCTCTGCCTAAATTTATTTAGTGTTGATCTTTCTTTTATAGTCACCCTGAAATGCATAAAATTCACCTCTCTTCTATAGCCCATTCCTGTTTGTGATCGCAACCATATTTATCTAATCTACCTCATGCGTTTTGCTACAAAGTAATGAATACTGGCCTCTGGTTCTGGTCAACTCATCATAAAAATATACACAAAGGGAAATAAGGGGAAAGGAACAAGAAAGAAAGAGACAAATCCGTAGCAATTTGCTTGGGAGAAATGTTTCATCCTGTTCCTGTGTTGATTCTAAAATGAAGCAGTGTAATTAATGTAATTAGTCTATAACACTAGAAGTTTAAGGGTAAATTACGGTATACATTATGTTTTTGATCGTTGGGTCATTAGTTTGATGACTTGACATTTAAAAAAAATTTGATTCCGACTACCTCTCTGGTCGGTAATGGTTCTGACTGCCTTTGTTATTATCCCCATCTCTTCACTCTCATCCTCTGTCTTATTTTCATTTTGCTTTGTTTTACATTGAAAAAATCTTGTATGATAATATGAATAATATATGTAAACAAGTTTTAATATTTTTCACCAAAACTACGTTTGCTTCAACAGCTATTAACTTGTAATTATCTTACACATCCCATAGAAATGCAACCTTCCAAGGATCCTTAAAACACATGAAGAACTTTGAAAGAACCGGGCATATTCATACAAACCCTCCAAGGGTCTCATCTGTTGCAGAACAGTGTTGGATAGGTTGTTGGGAGTTGGGACTTAGAAGTGGCAAGTGAAACAGCCCCATCGTTGGTTCACATCCAGGGACCAGGCTGGTTCAAAGTTGGTTGGACTCTTTAACATAAAGGAACCTATGAAAGTAACATACTACTATCGTTGCTATGTCTGACCTAACACTTTTTAACAGCTTCAATTTTCAAGGAAAGATACTCCTGGATATGGCTTCCTTTTTTCCTAGACACATTAATGGCTGGGGGCCATGCTTAGTGGTTCAAAATAGTGGAATTCAGTGTATATTGAAATTGTAACCTTGTCCACACCATTACAGACAACATATCCACTGCCATACTTACCAACCGCCATTACTCATCAAACTCAAGTCAAGCCAATGCATGTGCAATGTAATATAGCTGAAAATCAAAATTTTAGACAAACTTCCTTTGCCTAAGTACATACGGTTAGTTAAATCTAAAGCATGGATTACAGAAAATTTTAAAAGGATTAACATAATAGCTTAGGTTTTCGTAACTAATTGACCCGAAGTTCACAATGCAGGCAAAGAGGAAGAATGAATGACAGTTGAACCATGGAGGTCGTTGCAAAGGCTTGCATCTTCATGAGTCTTGTTATTCTCTGCTCTTGGACTGCTTCCAGCACTGCTGTTACAAAGAGAAGCTAAGGTAGTCTTTGCTAAGACTCTGGTGGGAGATGATCCGTGGCCAAGAGTATTATCCCAGCCGTCCTCTGTCACAAGGTTAAGTGCTGATGAGTTGTTGCAGTCTGTTATGGTGCTGTTTGTACTGTGCAACACCTCACCAAGGGGACCGCCCATGGAATTCTCCCAAGGGATGGGTATACAAGTTGCTTGCCTATGGCTTGGTTCACTAATAACACCGCCTACACCTAATCCCATGTCTATAGGGTCAAATTCACATGATAATCTGAGATGAGATGGGGACAGTTTTTCATTAGGAGAGGAAGTTGAGGACATGAAATCTGAGGACGCCATTATTGGTATTGATATGGAAAGTTGAGTCATGTCTGATTGAACATCAACTTCAGGACAAGAAATAGCTGAACAATCGGACTGGCTTTTAGGCCAATCATCCATGAATTCTTGAAGGGAATGCTGCGGTTCGGTTGCTTGACGAGTAAGGTCATGAGAAGAATCCAAATTTCTGCAGTTAATCAAGGAAGAGTCCTTACGGGTAGGGTTTAGGAGCGAGTCAGAGGAAACAACTCCGAAGTCATCTCTCGAGTTCTCTCCATATGAGATCGGATGCTGCTCGGGAATCAAGAAAGGGTTTTCTTTAAATTGTAGATCGATGTCAGGGGATATCATGGAGAGCCCTGGTGCACTTTCATGTAATCTTCCACCCAAAGTTTCTTTGTTCACAAGCAACCTGCAACAACAACATTAACTATAGAATTAGAATCTATCAATTCACTGCTGATTTTTACTTAAAATTCCAATGAAAAAGTTTAATTAACAGTAAGAAATAAGACAAGCAACTATGAGACTCTAAGGAATGCAGCAAATAAGTAAATTCTACAAACTATCCTTTACAAAGGAAAGCAGGATATAAAAGCAACAAATGAGCAGAGATTATCCAATGCAGCTTACAAATATGGAATAAATGCTGGGAAGTTAATTTTAATACCTGTTAACTGGAGCTGCCATTGCCTGCAAATTCTTGAACTGCTGCTGAGCAGCGGTAAGGCTGTTGGACTCACTTCCGCCACTGACTGGCACTACCACAGATGCCGAAGACGATGAGACAGTAGGTATCAGCTTGGAGTTAGTGGTGGTGGTGGCAGCGGCTGCAGTGGAATGTCCTGATTGACTTTCCACAGGCTTTCTTGAACGATGACGGCCCCTATTCATATGCCGCTCGCAATACTTCTGGTCGGCAACCGCATCTCTTGAGCACCGCCATTTCTTTCCATCTGTTCTACGACACCGTCCTGGTTCAGGATCAGTGTTGTTTGAGAATCCAAGATGTAAAGCTCCCCATCCCACTGTCAGAACATCATAAAAAATGAAACATACAAATTCTAACTTCAAAAACAAATCGGAGAAAAGTTTTAAGACAGGTTCTACTACCCTATCTGTAAGTATGCATACCAATTCCCTTTCCAGTCAGATATCTCTGTATGGTACAAATCTTTAACTTTCTGCTTTAGTATTAAATTGTTACCTTGATAAACACAAAGGGTTAATTTACTTTAAAATGTCAGGGAAGTTGCCTTGTCGCCTGTAGGGACGAAAACAAAAGTGGCATGTGCTAAAGTTGAAAATTTAAGTTCCATGACAGTAATGCTTTTGTTTGAAACAGACCATGAAGCAAGTCAAGTTAGACCTGTTTAGTTCATTGTCTCACTTAGCACAATATATATATTTTTTTCCATTCAGAAAGCCTAGAAAGTACTTGTTAGTTGTTAGTTGTTAGTCAAGATTCCAGAAGATAAGAGAGGGAAATTAGAGCATAATCTAGTTATCAGTACTCGGTGTTTCCATAAAGAAAGATAAAACGCTGTTTGCTGCAACTTTTGCATCAACCATGAAAGTTTATATGGACACTTATTAAAACAAGAAGTGGGTTTTGCTTGTTTGTCCAAGTAGAGACAACTTACATGTATTGTGTCTTAGGGATCCACCGGAAAAGCTAGAGAAATCAGCAGAATCAAGGGCTTTTCTTATAGGAATGAGAAGATTAGATGGTATAGGCACATTTGAATTTATGTATTTGTAGATCAAAGCCTGGTGTTCAAGTTCCATCCATTGAGATGGAGTGAATGGTCCTCTTTCTCCTCCTAACATCCCATGCATGTTTGCACCATTGAATCCTCCGGTATTGTAGCCTGAACACCCAAATCCAACAACAACAAGAAAAAACAGATGAGTTTAAAAGGTTTGTAGTTCTCTAGTCTATTGTAAAAAGGGAAGAAGTGTATAGAAAGAGGTGTGTGCAGTATACCAGAAACCAAAACTTGTCAGCAACATTTAAGGATGCTACAAGAATCATGGATCTATTGTTTTAGATTAATACCAAAAATGTTTCGCACCTAAAACAGGAAGTGATCCTTTTCAAGGGGAGGAAAAATGGAAAACATCATTTTGCATTGACAAGACTTTAAAACCAAAGTTTTCTTGCTCATAGATTTCCACGAAAAGACCCTTCACTTTCAGAACCAGAGAACCAATCAACAAAACATGTCTAATCTTTACTACAACTCACAATAAGCATGAGTTTAAAACAACAACTGACACCCAACTTTACAAAAAAAGTTCGTACTTTGCTCAAATGATATTCAGTGGCAACCATGTTAGAACCTTAACAGACACGTATATACCTGTATTTCTAGTATAAGCAGGTGATGTGAGGTGAAAGTAAGGGAATGTGACATTTTGGGAGCTCCTATCCACTTGAAGAGCTTCGGACTTAGGAGCTGAGAAGCTCAACATCTGTTGCTCAGCATTAGATCTCAATAAGGTATTTCTGTGCTGGAGCAGCATTGCCTCGGAGGCTGAAGATTCATCAACTTTGGCTAGTTTTGGACTCCTCCACCATGCATCTTCATTATTGCCGGATCTGTCTTGCTTGAGGAACCCAGATCCGTACAAGTTAGCCTTTGTCTGAGGATCGGAGGCAAGGGAAGTAATGGCCTCCGAACCCACAAACCCCTCCAAACCCACCACCCCATAATCCATGTCGAGAAACACACCCACCAATCCTACATAAACTCTGGAGTAAAGAAATGGAGCATTGGGTTACTTATTAGTACTAAAGACAAGGAGCTTTACAAGGTACAAACAGGTTCATTTTTGGGGGTTACTAAGGAGAGTTATGGTTTAAGCTTAAGCTCAGAATCAAACCAGACATCGTTTCATCATAAAGAGTTTGATGGTTGAGAAAGAAATATTTAAATAATATGGGAAAGAGAGAGAATCCTATAGGAAACTGAGCGGAGAAGGCTAGTGCCTAGCAGTAAATCTACTTCTTCTGTAGTAAAAGATAAAATATTTTTTTAGTATCTCATCTAAAATTTACTCTTAACTATTAAATATTTATCGTTTAGTTATTATATTATTATTATTGGTGTTCGAATTTATAAACTTTAAAAATAATAACCATTTTGTTAATTAATGAGCCTAGATAATTCATATAATTTAATTAAAATTTAATAGATAATATTTAAGTTATACTCTTTCAACCTCAAAAATAAAAAAAATAGCTTTATAGTGATTTGAATCATCAACCCAACAAAAATAAAGTGTTTAACAGCAAACTAGTTTAAGAGTTTATTGTGTATAAATAAAATTTAATATTTAATTAAGATTTATTATCACTTAAAAATAAATCAAAATATTAGTAAAGTTAATTCTCCAAATTTTTTGGAATAAAAAATTAATTATTATTTTTAAAATGTATTAGATCATTCTAAAAATTTTGAACATAAAATTTAAATTATTTGAAAATAATAATTTAGATTTAAAATTATTATTTAAAATTTTTAAAAAACTTTTAGTTCAAAATATAATTAAAATTAAAGATCGAACTAGGATTATTTTTTACTATGTTTTAAAATAAAGACAATAATTAAATGATTATTTATTTCATGAATCTAATATTAAAAATTCTAGAAAAATAAATCTATATTATTTATTTAGTATAAAATATAATTTTTAAATAATACTTAATTCTTTTATATACATGAACAAATTATTTCATATTTACTTAATAACCCATTAGCTTCATAAGTTTTTTAAAACCACGAGGATTAGATAAATACCGAAACCTCCTCCAAAAGTTTGATAATTTACGAAGCATAAACTTTCTTTGCTAGACACGACAAGGGTTCATGTGTCATTTCCGAAATAAAAACTATGATACGATGATTTATAATGATTCAATTGTTTCTATTAAAGTCTACTTTTACTACTTTACCTATCCACACTAAATATTTTCATAAATTCACTGATTTTATCTTTTATTTTATCGAGAACACAGAGATAAATCTTACAACTGAAATTTATACCCTAAAATCTTAAAAATACTCTCTTACAAGAGAAAAATAAAGAAGCAAAACAATAAAAAATTTCTAAAATTCTGAACACTCGACCAAATGTAATAATTTGACTCACTAGTGATCTCTAGAAAATATGACAATTTAATTATAAAAATTGATTTCTCAATGCATGAATGTTGACAAGTTATTTCTTGTTATTCTATGGATGTTTGAAGAAATTTTTTAAGCCCTTTAATGCCTTTATAATGCCTTTATAATCGTTATTAACCATTGAGAGTGATTTAGAGTCGTTGAGAATTTTATTTCTAACATTAAATATACTTTTAATGCATAATATATTGGTACATGGGTCACGTATAGATACTTACCTCAAAGAAGAAAATCGTTGGGTATTTAAATTATGAATTTTGATACATTTTTTGCATATCGATACAATTATGTTAGTAACGATACGGATTAATTATTAAAAATTTTGAACATTTGAGGTAAAGACGTATCGATACACAACATAATTGTATCAGTACGTGTAGTTAATTTTCGATTATTTAAAAGTATTTAAATAAGTAAAAAACCTTTAGAACCTTTCAAATATATTTCTTAAGTTTTTAAAAATTTTAAATATTTTATAAATTAATTTAAATTCAAAACATTTTTATTTAAATTATATATCTTAATAATATTAATACAAATCCTTAATAATTTACTCATAACATTAAAATAATTACATAAATGTAGTGAAAATAAATTTTAGTCATAGATTCAAGGATTTAACTATAATTCTAAATAAAAACAAGTAATAAAGAATTATTATTATTATTTATATAATGCTTAAAGGTTCTATTGACCACTAAAATATATTAATTTTATCGATTTATTCCTTAAAATATATTTTTTAGATATTTTGTCCCTTTTAAGTTCAAAACGTTATTCGGCCAATTAGAGTACGCATTGTGACACTTTTGGCCAAAAAAGACCTACTTTATAAAAAAAAGTAAATTTCATATTAAGTCTCTCAGATTTTATTTTTATTCAGTTTAATCCTTAATTTTTTATTTAATCCAAAAATAACTGATTTTTTAAAATTATAAATTAACTCACTGATTTATAATATTAAGTAAAAATAAATTTAAGTAAAAGTAAATAAGTACATTATAACATTCAACAAAAAATAGTTTGAAATATCATATTAATTAGGAAATCAAACAAAGAACATATTTTAATAATCAAGAAAACAACATACAAATAGACCAGAGTCGTTTCTGGATGGGCCACAAAGGTGACGACCCATGGTCCACCCCTATATAAGCCCTTAATTTTATTTTTTAGTAAATATATTTAATTTAAATTTTTTAATATTTATTATTAAAATTTAATTTTTTAATATTTATTATTATAAGTTGTTATTATTTTTTAGTATTTATTATTATACGAGTTTATTACTTAGTATTTGTTATTATGATCTTAATTTTTTAATATTTGTATTAGGTCTACTATTAAAATTTATTTTTCAATATTTTTTTATTATGATTCTTAAATCTCATTTTTTTACAATGCTTGTTGTTAAAGTTTTATCTTTTACTAAACTTATTATTATGGTTCTACCCTAAAAAATGTTATTTAATATTTATTATTATATACTATTAAAATTTATTTGTTTTCGTTATTTGCTATTAGAGTCACGATTTTTTTATACATGTTATTAGGAGTCTAATTTTAATTTTTTTTCGATATTTATTATAAGAGATCTATTTTTTCAATATATTTATTATTAGAATCCAATTTTTCCTAATACTTACATAAAGATCTATTTTTCAACAATTATTGTTAGGATCATAGTTTTTCAATATTTGTTATTACAAGTTAGATTTTTTTACAATATTTGTTATTAGAGATTTACTCTTAAATTTTATTTTCTCCATATTTATTATTAAGGATTATTTTTTTATTAATATTTATTATTATGAGTCTAATTTTTTCTAATATTTGTTAGTAGACATATACTTAATTTAATTTTATTAATATTTGTCAAAAACTACTCGAAATAATCCGAAATATCACACATCCGACACCCATTAGTTTCATCGATATTTGAGGAAGAGACAACGGAAAATGCTAAGTTGGGGAATGTAGTAAAGTCTAATTTATTTTTTTAAAGCAAGAGGTATATAGTAGTATATGTTTTAAAATATGATCTTCACTATTTGATATTGATTGCTCAATCACTCTGTTACCATTATTAGTGCTCGAACCCGTGACCTCTAGGAACAATAATTGTTCTATTAACCGCTTGGATTAAAGAACTCATGCCATACATTTATTTTTATATATACACAACATATCAAATTCAAAATCTATTTAAACGATAACAAATTATTTATCGTTTAGACTAACAGATTGGTATGGGTTACATTATTAAAACCAACCCATGTTGGTTCCAACTGGAATTTACATCCTAAAAGCAAATCACAGTTCTGATTCTGAACCAACAAGTTTTAGGATTTGTAATAACTTTGATTAATTGAAGTGAAGCATGGTCGATTATAGACCATGCAAAGACAAAACAAACAGGATGCATTAGTTCCGACACCTAATGAATCATTAAATGTCGGTGTCCGTAGAATTTAAAGCTATGAATTTGAAACAACTGTCAAATGTAAATTCAGATGAACTTTTTCTTGGATAAATATATTTTTTCTTAATATAATTATTTTTCTTAATTTTTCTTTCAATAAAACTATATCATTTTGATTTATCTTACGTATCAGAAGAATTATACTAAAATGACGTTGTTTTATTATTTATATTTATTTACAATTTTTTCTTAATTTTCCTTTAACAAAACAAATTCAGTAATATATTTAATTTGCGTATTGAAATTTAATGTTATTTTGTATAATTTATTAATAAAATAATAAATTTCAAAAATTATTTAATACGAGTCTTTAAAATTCGATATTTGTGAACATTATTAAGTTCCCCAAGGTTGGGCTAGATTGAGATATCTACCAAAATTTACATGCAGGAATTTAATGTCCTAATTATATTGTACTATATAAAAAAATAAACCATAAATGCTAATATGTACTCTTGAATATTTTTTAAATATTTTGTCGGAAGAGGAAGTTGAAACATCGTATCCGCATGGGGACATGTTTCAGCATCTTCTCTTAATCTCAAAATAAAAATATTTAAAAAATAAAAATATTAAAAAAATAAAAAAAATCAATTGGATAATTAATTAAAAAAATAGTAGAGGGGATGTTGGGTTTGGAGGAATTCGACTCCTCTTTGCCGACACACTTTGCCTCATCCACTTTTGATTTTAAAGGAAATATAAAATAAAAATTTGATCATAATATTCATTATATTTAATTGAAATTAAATTAATTACATCTGAATGTCTTAAAATCAAAACACTAACATTATTGGATTGAATAAAAAAAATTAATATCTTTTAAATATTTTTTCCAGTTTAATTTTTATAAATAATCTATTTATAATTAATTCATTGAAATTTCCTCGTCCAGAGAGACCAAGTCAGTTGCTTTAGTGTACCTGTCATTTCCTACCAATTTGAACAATGGGGACATGGGTCCACCACCACTGATGTTGGGGGAAAAACTTTTTTTATTTTATTAATTTTATTAATTTTTTTTTGGGGGGAAAAACTTTTTTTATTTTCTTTTGTAAATATTTTTAAATTATTTAAATAAAGTTGTAAATCAAATATTTATATTTTAAAAGTAACCGCAACTTATTACCGAGGGTGAGAGAAAGTAAATTTAAAAAATTGTTTCAAGGTATAATAAGCTGTTGGAAATAATTATTTTTTTTAAAAAATTTACACTCAATTAAAATTTTGAATTAAGAAACTAAATAAAATAAATCTTTGAATTAGTATAATCTTTTTTATAAATTTTGATTTTTAATTTTTGATAGTTTTTTAGATCTAGTGAAAAAATGAAAGAAAAGGTTTTTAAAAATTTAAAAAAATATATATAATTACAAAATGATAAAACTGTAGTGTATTTTGATTGATAATATATAAAAAACTATTAATATTTAATGGTTAAAATTAATAAAAGATTTGTTGATTCATTTACGTGGTTCAAAAATTTAATTAGTTGTAAAAAAGTTATGACTTAATTGGGATTTTCCCCAAGTTAATTTGTTTAAATTTGTTGGTTTAGGTTGATTTTTAATATGATCGGTTTGAAAAAATTATATCATAAGTCATTTTGTCTCGTTATTTATCGGATCAATTAATTAAATATATTTATTTAATTAATTTTTTTATTTTATCTTTTTTTACAAGATTAACTTGGTAAAAACTATTTTTAAACTTAATTTACATTAAATATTAGTAAAGATTTATTTAATAAAAAATAAAGTAAAAAATTAATTAAATAAATATATTTAATTGATTGATTTCATAAATAACGTGGCGAAAATCACGCATAATATAATTTGACGGTTGGTTTTAGGGCTGCAAATGAGACGAGACAGATCGTGAGTTACTCGAGCTTGACTCGATCAAAACTCGACTTCGATTGGACTCGGCTCGAGTTCTTGCCGAGCCGAGCCGAGCTACATGATACTCGACTCGAAAAGCTCATGAGCTACTCAAAAAAAATAAATATACTTTAGAACCCAAAAATCTAAATCCTAAACATAAGTCTTATACTCTAAATTAAATTACTAAAACTTAAAATTAACAAGCTTGAGTTTACACAATTTGTGTATCAAAGTTTTTTCTCCGTTAGGCTTTAAATGAGATGTAGGAGATAAGAGTTACTCAAGTCTAAAATGGTCAAAGATCGGTTAATACTTAGCTCGATTAGGCTAAAAAAGAACTCGAACTCGACTCGAGTTCTAAACGAGTCGAGCCGAACTTAGGTTTTTTAGGCTCGTTTAAAATTACTCAAATTCGAACTCGATTCAAAATCTTAACGAGTCGAGCCGAGCTTAGCACTACTCGAGCTCGACTCGGCTCGTTTACGCACCCCTTGTTGGTTTGAGAGATCTATTAAAAACAAATTATCGTATAAATTTCCTATATATTATACCCAAATCCAAATATATTATCAAAGTCTAAATCCACTATTCATTTAAAGTCCAGACCAAACATATATCAAAACCCAAAAGCAAAAGATAATAGTACCCAACCCAAATATAAACATTAAATAATTAAATTTGTAAAATTAACTCATTATAAAATCAATGTATGATTTTATGTTTACGATCGTTTTTTAGAAAATAATGTATTTATTTATAATTTAAAATCTATATTAAATAATAACTCTCAAGATAATATATAATTAGGGTGTTCAAAAATACTCGACCCGAACTATCCGATCCGTCGATCCGTCTATCCGATTAAAAATTATCGGGTATTTATAATGAAATACCCGAATTTTTCAGGCCGGGTATCCGATCCATATTTTTTTTCAGGATAGTTGGGTCGGGTCAGGGCCGAAATTTTTTAAGAACCAGGTACCTAACCCGACTCGATGATTTTAATAAATATATATTTTTAAATTTTGAATTATATTTTTATTATATATTTTTTGTTATTTTTCATAAATAGTTATATTAATTTGTCAATAGGAGATTTGAAAGAAAAAATATGATCGAGAATAATAAATTTTTTTATCAGTAAACTTTAATATATGCATATATATCTAAATATTTATTATTTAAAACATATCTCAAATCAATAATTTTGTGTTTGAAATATATATCATAAAATTTTAAGTATTTTTTATATATTTTCTTAAAAAATAAATTTTAAAAAAATATAAAAAATTAAACCAGATATTTGGTACCCGATTTTACGGGTACACAATTTGCGGGTATCTAATTTTTATAGGCCGGATCATGGGCCGATGTTTTGGTACCCAAAAATTCTGGGTACCCGCTTATGACCACCCCTATATATATAGTAATACAGTTTTTTAATTTCTTATTGCTTATATCATAATTACTAAAAGACCAATTTACCCCTATAAAGGATTTTGTCGAAGATATTTGAGCCCAACATGCAACCTTGGAATACACAGTTACGGCGTGTTGGTTGGAGTAAATTATTATTTACCTCTTTATCGTATTTTTTATGCTTTTATTAAATTTTAAAAATAAATAATTTTAAATTTTAACCCTCATTTTATATATCATAAATCATGAATTTTATACTTTAAAAATATATTTTACTTTTAATTTTTTAAATTTGAATTACGACCCTTAATCTTAAATTCTGTTATCTCTAAACCTCTAATTTAAAATAAAGATATTAAAAAATACATGGGAAAGAGTAAAACTAACCTCGGTAGAGTTGTACAAGAATGTTTGTATGATTCTTATCCTCTGCGAATTATAGACATGGTATAGAATATGCATTGAAATTCTGCTTACTACTAGCCTGCATTGCTGGATGCACGGGGGAACTGTTTTTCATGAACAACTCCCCCGTCAATATTTTAGTTTTCGTATAATCAATGTATCTGATCTATTAAGTAATTAATTTAAATCGAGTATTACAAAAGTTATATAGAACCAATATTTTGTTGTCTAATTGTTTCAAGTTAGCAATAGAGACTCAACTTTACTACTTTCACTGTCTTGTTTCTTACTGCCGTGATGTCTGAAAATCTTGACGCCCTAAGGATATTGTAGGACGGCTGTATCTTTTGTTTATTGTTGGAGGCTAACAGTGATAAACATAACTACGGTCCTTACTGCTATCCTTTAACAAGGGAAGCAAATGTTACAGTGAGGAAGTAATCTCCACTATATCCCTCAGGTTGGCCCCTTCAACGTTGAATCAGATGATTAAAACGTTCTTAAGTTTTTTTTAATGTGTTCTTAAGGTTTCTACCTACAGGCTGAGGCTACAGCATGTAATGGGTCATTGATTTTTTATAGAGGGAACTTTTGCCTTAATCAATTCCATTAATCCTGCTGAATTGATTGTAAATTAGGAGTTTGAAAATGGAGATTCTTCAGCAAATTGGCAACTTGATCGATTTGACAAGGCCTTTGGCCTCTGCAGGCAGCCAAAATAGCATATTTTCTTCAACAAACTGGTTTTGTTCATTGATTTTCTTCTCTGTCTAGAACTAGGAAACGGATGGCTCAGCCCCACTCCCTCTTTAGGGCTGTTCTATTTGACCATCGTTTCCTACTTGATGTAGCGTTTGGTTAACCCATCACCTTATCACATCATCATTCGGTGTTATGACCTATGACCCTCCTCTTAGCTTTAATTGACCATTAATTATGATCACGTGAAGTTCTGAAATACCAAGATGGATGCTTTTCTTTTTCTTCACATTCCCAAAATCATGTTTGGTCTTAAAAACCCAACATTTCTATAAAAGAAACATCCTTCGTAGTTTTTTTCATCTGCCATTAACGAGTAATGGGGAATCTTGGAGGGGGAAATTAATGCTGAAAAAGGAAGCCCACACCCCCATCTACCATTCTTTATTTCTCTTGTTTTTAGCTTTGAATTCTCCCATACCAAAAGGTTAGTGACAACCCATATAATTTTCATTATTTAGGTAATTAATAGAGCATAGACGGATGTCTTAGGATGTGTGTTGTTTCATTGATTTGCTGGATTCGGGATTTAAATGATGATGCTTCCTTTGTTTGTTTAGGTAAAAGCTAGGTTGACAAAAGAAGCCAGTAGTCTGTCCTAGTGAATCAATGCTAAGCTGTCACTGAACTTGCTTATCTCAAAAACCTGTCCTGAGGAAACAAAGAGAGAGAGAGAATCTAAGTTGATTATGACATGAAATGTGGACTTAGATTTTGATATGTCACCACTGGTTCTAAAGGAAACAAATATAATTCTTTTTATACTCGTCCCTTAACAGATGAAAGTAAACAAACTGTTAATTCGTTTACAACCCTAAAAACAACTCTAATTGTCAGGTTACAAGGTGGTCTTAGTTAAGCCTTATGGTTGAGTGGTAAAACATGAACATGATCTGTCTGATAGTGAGAGGCAGCTACTATTTACTCCTGTAGCAGCTACATCAACAGGTATCGAGTTCCTGAGTCACAGCTGTTGTTTGTCTTGTGAATTGGTCTCTTTCAGTGATCTCATACCCCAGTTTCCTTTTTTCTCTGTTGGCTCCTGTTATTGGCTATCGGCTCTTGTTGTGAATCTTTCCTTAGATTTTGTTTGGATTTTGTGTCTCACGTGATTCTCATAACTCATCAACGCAGTAAAGTCACAAAGTCTCAGCTATAGGTCATTAATCTTTTCCTAAAAGCATGTTTAATAAGATTTACAACGTCATCGTATATATATTTCAACATCTTTTTTTCTTTTTTATGTAAGACTAATATTTCTTAATTTTTTTAAGCGTGACATTAGGCTCTGAAGTTTGAAAAATTTGTATGAATCCATACAAACCCATTTTACTAAGGGAGAGTATAGAGAAAATATATGGTGGGTTCTGATATTAGATGGATGGGTATTTAAAAAGAATAATTTTGACCGTATATAATTAGAAGTGTGTTGTTGGTAGGTTAAAAAATACGGAATTTAAAATATTATTTATCAACCTAAATGTTATTAAAAGATATTATATTTTAAGTTAATAGAGTAAATTTTGAAAGTTACTAACAGATTTAGAAATTTACCATAATATGTAACATTAATGTTATTATTGTTATCATTATAAATAAAATTTTAGGTTATAACTAAAAATTTAGAAATCTAGATAACCTTTCTATTATAACTTAAAATGTTATCGATATCTATAATATTTTAAGTTAGATGTTGTAAGTTTTAGAATTCAGAGACAAGTTTCGAAATTTATCGTGAAACGTCTTTGTTCAAAATAGATACTCTCTATTGTTATCCACCGAATGATGAAATACTTCAAGGAGGAAAACGATTCGAGAAATCTATAAAATGTTTAAATTCTAAACCGGGATTTCAAAATTTATTTATTTTTTCTAAAAAATTTATTTTCAAGTTCTTAACTCTTTAACGGTGATTTTGTTAATTTTGACTTAAGATTTTTTATTGAACAATGAAGAATTCTTAAAGTATGAGTAATCTAAACTTGATTTTAACAAATAAAACCTAGAATCAGATAATTGAAGGAAGAAATAACTTATGTTCAAGTTCTTTAACTCTTTAATGATGTTTTTGTTATTTTTAACCTAAATCTAAGATTTTATATTGGGTAATAAAGATTTCTTAGAGTATATTAATAATCTAAACTTGATTTTAATAATTCAAATACAAAATTTGGTAATTCATGAAAATTGTAATATTGCTTTTAATCTAGAATTCTTTATTTTCAGTAAAACTTAAATCAAAATTCTAATACTTATCATAAAATATTTTTATTTTTGGACGATCAAATATCATATAACAATTTAGTTTAAAAGTGAATAAAATGTTTTAGGTTATCTAATTTAGGTTACAACCTAAAATATCACTAAAACATATAACATTTTAGTTTGGAAATCTAAACCTAAAATGTTACTAAAATTATAAAAATTTAGGTTGCAACCTAAAATGTATATTAGCCTCATTTTAAATGTCGCGTAGTCTTACCCCATTATTAAATGCATGAATTCTTCAATTAACCTTAGTATTTCGGCTCCACTTAGAAAGGGTTTTCCCTAATGAATATTTCAACCTACATGAACCAACTAGTACCAGGCAAAGATGTAAAGCAGACTGTCTTCCATATGTTGATTTAGACATTTTTTTCACCAACAGGTGTTGTGCTGAGTTCAGTCCAGGCTTATTATCTCCATTCTATAGGGAACTAAGCTGAGGGAAATCTCATATTTATGCACATCATTGTTTCTAACTTGAATAGATTTTGCTGAAAGCTGTTTGTGCAGAGAATTTAAATCACATGATTTGGTTATGATTAATACCTACCGAGTACAACTATTTCATATCTTGATAAATATGCTGAGGTTGGGTTTGCCTTTTGCTTCTTCTTCGTACCTTAAAAGCATTGAATTGTTCCTTCTGGTTTTCAAATTCTGTATGTGACAAAGTCCATATTGTCCTTTGAAAACACATTAAAAATGGACAGACTCCCACTGAGGATAAAAATGGTTTCTAATGCAACTGTTTTCTACTGTTTTTGTCTGTTTGAAACAGTGGTTCCTGCTCTTTTCTTTGCTGTCTGTTCCTGCAGCTCGTAAGGTCCACATCTCTGACTAAATACAAGCCTGCATGCATATTTTCAACAATGGGACAAAATTGGTTCCCTCTTACTGTTTGCTTTTTTAGGTGACTCCTCTTTCCTTACACCACATTTACAACCATCTCGGCATTCACTTAAATTAAGCCTTTGATATTGGAAGATTAGCATGTGTTTCTACTGTACAATAATGGAAACAGGTACCATATTAGCTGCTGTCTTGAACTGGCTTCTACTAAATTTTATCTCCTTTTTCTTTGTACACGAGCTATCTTAGAAACTATATATATGACTACAGACTGTAAATCTTTTAAATACATTATCTGTATTGGAGGCTTAAACCCCAATTAGAGTAGTAGTGCAGGCTGGTGAGGTGGAGAAAGGAGAAGGAACAGGAGGAACCCTACCACATTCGCTTCTCACTGAAAGTGAAAAAGGTTGGTGGACAATGGGAATTGGGAAGACTGGAAGTGAATCTATAGAGGGTGGAGACAGGTCTTTGGCAAGGGGCCCCAAGGCCATGCACTAAATAGAAAAATAAAGCTGAGTGGTTTTCTTTTGACCCCCAAGGAGATGTGGGTGTTGATGGATTCTGTCATGATTGCAGTATAATCAAAAGAATCAATCTTCCTTTTCCCATCTCAGAGCTCACAACTCAAAACAACCCAGTCTTTCATTGAAGGGTTCAGACCAAATGATTTACCTTTGAAGAACTGTCTCTATGATTACCCTCTTCATCACAACTACATACAAGAGATAACGATCCGAGTTTTAGATTAAAGGGTTTTAGATTTAAGGGTTGTCTTTAATTTAGAAGGCTAAGTCAACAAATTAATATTAGGTCCATTATGTTGGAGGAAAAATTTTGAATTTAAAAAGATATAAAGATACGAGATAAAAGAAGAGAGGATATTTTTATTGAAAAAAGGGAAAAAGGATATCAAAAAATATTTCAAGAGAAAATTGAGAAAGAGATAAAAACTAAAGGCATAGATTTTGAGTCTCGATTCGGTGTTGAGGGTGATACCATCGGTATCATTGGAATTCTCTCTTCCAGACATAATCGTTGATGATTGTTTCGTCGTCATTCATTATCGTAAATTGATAGTAGTATTAGAACCACCGATCTAGAAAGTGTGGATTTAGAGTTTACCGTCACCATCCAACCATCTAACAACGTTGCATGTATCGGTGATCGTGTGTGAGCGTCATCTTACATTTGAAGACGGAGTCATACCAAGTGAACTTGGTTCAGTTTGGCTGAGCCAAGGTGAGCTAACTCGGGTTGAGTTGGACTAAGTTCACTTGGACCAAGTGAGCCAAGTCAAGTCATCATTCGTCGTTATCATTGACTGTTATCGTTATTAACTGTCGTCGTTATTCATCATTGATTATTGTCACTTTTATTGTCATTAACATTGACCGTTGATCATTGTTTCTCCTATTATTGATTATCGCCATCGTCATTAACCATTGAATGTCACCATTGTCATCGTTCACAACTTTATTGTTTGAATTTTATCGAAATAAAGGAAAACTCGTCCACCTAAGACATAAAAAAATGATGAAAACAATTGCCAGTGTATTTGTCTACGATGGGTTAGTGTGAGAATACACAAAGCAACAATGGAATAAACTCTCATCTTATTAAATAAATATAGTCTGACTTATATACAAGAGCTGAGCCTTCAGCAGAAACTACCTAATCAACCCTAACAACCACAACTGCCTCTAACGGCTTTCTTGAAAACAACCAAGACTTCTAGAAGCTATCTTAGAAGCTATAGCTAACATACCTCTCGTCCTTCCTTTCTACCCTTCTTTTCTTATTTAAAAAAAACAAACAAAATTAACCTTTGAAGACAACAAGACTAACTTCTTGAAGACGCAATTCATCCTTCGAAAAAACCTTCAACTGCTCTCGAAGCCTTACAAAGAACGAAACCGACAAAGGCTTTGTTAGAACGTCTACAATCTATCTTGCAGCAGGTACATAGTTCACAAGAAATGAACCTTCCATAACCTTCTCCCTTACAAAGCTTAAGTCTAACTCCACATGTTTCAACTTGGCATGATGAACGGGGTTTGCTGAATGAGCAATGGCAGAAGGATTGTCACACCAAATAATAGGAACAGATTCCAGACACACTCTAACCTCAGTCAACAAAGACTTGATCCACATTGCTTCACACATAGCGTTAGCGAGGCTTCTGAATTCTGCCTCCGTGCAAGACCTAACAACGACACTTTGCTTCTTAGAGCTCCACGCGACCAGATTATTTCCAAGATACAAGTAATGCCCAGTTGTTGACCCTCTGTCAACTGACTTAGCTCCCCAATCAGAATCTGAGTACCCAACAAGAGTTGTAACGGCAGGTGACATGTCAAAAAACAAACCATGATCAATCGTGCCTTTAAGATATCTAAGCAACCTCTTCACTGCTGCCCAATGAACTTCAGAAGATGTTTGCATGAACTGTGAGACCTTATTGACAGCAAATTGAATATCAGGCCGAGTGGTACAATTGTGTTGAAGAGAACCAACAACTCTTCTGTAAAGAGTTACATCATGAAACGGAGAGTCATCCTGAGAAAAAACCAAAGGTGACGAAGTAACCATGGGAGTTGGAGCTGTAGTAGCTTCCAGCATAGAAGTACTCTCTAGTAATTCAAATATATGCTTCTTTTGAGTAAGTATAATTCCTTTGTCGACACGTTGAATAGTCATCCCAAAGAAGAAGTTAAGTTGTCCCAAATCTTTTAAGGAAAAAACAATGTTAATTGCTTTGACAACTTCATCAGTGACTTGAGGATCCTCTCTTGTGACCACAACATCATCAACATACACCATCACATAAGTTTTGACTCCATCCTTATCACGAATATAGAGTGATGTATCTGCCAGTGAAGGAGTGAAACATAGTTCATTGACCAGGTGAGATTTAAACTTATCGAACCAAGCTCTTCGAGCTTGCTTAAGCTCATACAAAGACTTCTTAAGCTTGCACACTAACAAGCTTCCATTAGAATCGAACTGCTCAAAGCCAGGAGGCTGCTCCATGTAAACCTCCTCTTGAAGATCACCATTAAGGAATGCATTATCTACATCAATCTGTCGAAGAGTTCAACCCTTGCTAAGAGCTAGAATGAGCATGACTCGCACAGTCACAGGCTTGATAACCGGGCTATAGGTCTCATTGAAATCGAAACCAGGCTGCTGTGAGTAACCCTTGGCAACTAACCTTGCCTTATAACGAGCAACACTACCATCAGCATTCTTCTTGATTTTGAACAACCACTTGCATCCAACAGATTTCCTATCTTTAGGCAAAGGCACCAAATCCCAAATTCCTTTGTTAATGAGAGCTTTCATCTCGTTTTGAACAACATCCTTCCATTCTTAAAACTGCATTGCTTGATGGATATCCTTGGGCTCAGCTAGAACTGGTAGCAACTCAGCTGAATAGACTTTAGGCTTGAAGATACCAATCTTTGATCTGGTAACCATCTGATGAGTGTCAAGCCTTGAATTGATCCTGGAAGAAGAATGGTTAGAATCTTGAACAGGATTTGAGCTAGAAACCTCAGGTAAAACAACGGTAACAGCATCAGGCGCGGTAACAGAAATGGCAGACAACTCCTTATTGAGACTAGATACACCATCTAAAGAGGAACGACCAACAACAGGAACCCCATTGCCAGCAGGTGAAGCCACAGGTACATGATTATGTGCTGTAGACGAACTTGAGCATTCAACAGACTGACTCGAAGGAAAAGAAACAGTCCTATCTGAGCTGACCATTCGAGTAAGAGTCAAACCTGCAAATTTCTTAACACTTCTAGGAGGCACAAACCTAACTTGCCCAGACAAAGATTTTTCACTTAAGTCTTTAATTTTAAAAGGAAAACAACTTTCATTAAACTTTACATGTCTAGAAATATAAAGCCTGCCATCTTCACTTAAACATTTATAACCATGTTGCTGTGAGCTATACCCAAGAAATATACAAGGCTTAGACCTATATTGTATTTTATACTGATTATATGGCCTAATAAGAGGAAAGCATTACACACCAAACACTCGAAGAAAACTGTAATTAGGCTTCCTTTTAAACAGCTTCTCATGAGGAGAAACATCATGCAAAACTTTAGTAGGTAACCTATTAATCAAATACACAGAAGTATAAAAAGCATCTGACCAATACTTAGTAGGAACACCTGCCTAAGCCATCAAGGTGAGACCAAGCTCGACTATGTGTCTGTGCTTGCGCTCCACCATCCTATTTTGCTCCGAGGTGTAAGAACAAGTGTGTTGAAAGAGGATACCATGTTGCTTAAAGTAAGATTGCAAAGGTTGAAACTCAGAACCACAATCAGACTGCATAGTTTTGAGCTTACAATTCAATTGTCTTTCAGCCATAGTGTGAAAAGCAATAACAGTTTTATAGACATCAGATTTACGAGTAAGAAAGTACACCCAGGTGTACCTAGAATAAACATCTATAAAGCTGATATAATAACTTGAGTTATTAGAGATTACTGGTGCTGGCCCCCATAAGTCAACTTGAACAAGTTATAAGGGACTGTCATACACCATATTCGATTTCTGAAAGGGAAGTTTATGGCTTTTATCAAGCTGACATATATTATAAAAACAACATTATCTTTATTATCATTCACAAAAAGTACATTACAGGATTTATGCAACTTTACAAGAACATCATTCGAAGGGTGACCAACTCTCTTATGTCATATTTCTGACACATTCTTAGCATTGTCATAGGTGTGCAAACAATCAAAAGAGGCAAATGTAGAGTTGACAGTAGATGGAATATCATAAGTAAACTTGTAGAGACCACCACTTTCCACTCCTTGCAAAATCACCTCCTGTGTGTTCAAATCCTTCACAGCACAAAAGTCAAGAAAAAACTCTAAAGACACACCATTGTCTTTGGTAAACTTAGAAACAAATAATAAGTTTTTCTCAATGGCAGGAACATGCAACAAATTGTTTAAGATTAAAGGTCTAGACGTTGAGGGCAAAGAGCCACTCTCAACACTAACAATAGCAGTAGACATACCATTAGCAACTGAAATCTTTCCTGAACCAAAATAAATTCTAGAATTAAGAACCATACCTGCATCAGGTGTAATGTGAGTAGTGGCTCCTGAATCAGGATACCACGCAGTATCATATCTAGACACGTTGATCTCATCAACTAAGCCAACATTGTTGGCCACATTGTTCTGATCTTCAAGGTGAGCAGGTTGATCTTCTGAAGGTTCCTCATCATAAGTGTACAGGTTTGCAGCACTGCCATATGATTGATCATATCGAAAGTAACACCTGTTAGCCAGATGACCAATCTTCCCACATATTTGACACTGGGAACGAGAACGACCCCCATAGCTCTGTCCTCCTCGAGCACCTCGATTATTAGAATATGACGGTACATTAGTTTGAAAGGATTGCCCACCAGGAGAGTACGACACATTGGAAGAGAAGTTTTGCCCACTAGACTGAAAATTTTGACCAACAGCAGGCCTAAAACCAACGTTTCGAGTGGCTCCATAGAAACCAGAACCACCTCTAGGAAAAAAGACCCCTCCTTGATGACCAGGACTTGAACCTTGATGAAAGATACCTCCTTGATGCTTAGGCCCTTGAGCCATATTCACAAAAAATGTCTGAGTCACAAACTCTTACTGTCTAGCTTCCGTATCTAACAAAACATTTCATACACCATCAAGCGTATATGGCTGTTGATTGGACATAATAACAGCAACCACAGGCTCATATTCTGGTGGAATCCCAGATAAGCTTGCTGAAATATGCATTGTTTCAGTAAGAGGATTACCACACGCTGCAAGATTATCACAGAGAAGAGCTGTACTGTGAATATGAAGTGACTGGATAGGCAGTGTCTGCACGTCAAATCTATCAACGCCTCTGTTGAACTGTAAAATAGTAAAGCGAAACAACACCAGCTCTCCCTTTCACTTCCTCCACTAAGACCTAAGGCTAAGCTAAGCTGCCATTAACTTGATAATCTCATTATTTCAGAGTTTTTCTTTTCTTTTTGGGTAAAAGGAGAGGATTCCAGCATCTGTTTGTTTCTGGGTTTTTTCAAGAGTATGTGTTATAATTTTTTAAAAAACAAGGTAAAAAAGACGTGGTCTTTCTCATATACACAGATCCCAATGGAATAAAAGGGACAACCCCTCCTCCCTTCCAGTGTTGCTTGCTTGAATTAATTCCTTTTGTTTAGTTTAAAGAGACCGGCTTTATTCTCTTTAGAGTGGAAATGTTGTTGCAATGAGTATTATTTCTTTTCTTCCTAGTAGACAACAAAAGACCAAAGTTTTCGGATGGGGAAAGAGGCAACGGATTTCGGTTCAATGATTGAGTTTGCCTTGAATCTGGGTACATAAACTGCTGAGAAAAAAGAAAGAGAAGAAGAAGAAGATGAAGACGGTGAACGACGGTAGTAATAATGGCAGCGATAATAACTGGTTGGGTTTCTCTCTTTCACCCCAGGTACCTGCTGATCACTACCATCAGCACAGTCAAGCTTCATCAGCTGCTGTTTCTACAAGCTTCTACTTATCTTCTTACTTAAACGGGTCTGGAATCTGCTATGGAGCTGGAGAAAGTGAAGGCTTTCACGCTCCATTGTCTGTTATCCCGCTTAAATCTGATGGCTCTCTATGCATCATGGAAGCTCTTAGTAGATCACACTCGGAAGGTATCTTCGGTTTCATTTTTACATGCTTCTCTTATTTTTTTTAAATGTCATACCATTTTTTTGTAAAGGGATTGTGCCTACTTCGTCCCCAAAACTGGAGGACTTTCTGGGTGGTGCAACAATGGATACACATCAATATGGAAGCCACGAAAGGGAAACAATGGCTCTAAGCTTAGACAACAGCGTGTACTACCACCAAAATGCAGACCATGAAACCAACAGGCAACATTCTCTGAACCTTCTCCAAGAGTCATTTGGGCAGCAAGGTCAAGACTTTGCTGTTGAAACGCATCCTTATTATGCCTTGCAAGGCATGTATCAATCATCACCATTGGAGGAAGAGGCCAAGGATGGACAACTTGCAGACTGTGATTCAATGCCGTACTTAAAAAACTGGATGGCTAGGCACTACTCTACGCATACATCGCTTGAACATCAGATGGCTACTAACATGGTTGATGATGCACAGGCCTCGGTATCTGTTGGTTCAATCGGTTGTGGGGATTTACAGTCTCTAAGCTTGTCAATGAGCCCTGGTTCTCAGTCCAGTTGCGTTACAGCTCAAAGACAGATCTCACCTACTGCCACTGAATGTGTGGCCACTGAAACAAAGACGAGAGGGCCTGCAAAAGTGGGTCAAAGGCAACCGGTTCATAGGAAGTCCATTGACACGTTTGGACAACGGACATCTCAGTATAGAGGTGTTACCAGGTCAGTTCATATTGTTTCCTTAATCCCACTACATTTTGTTTCTGTTTCATAGTCTCTTACCGTTTCACTTGATTATGTTCTGAACTTTTTGAAGTTATTTTCTCGTCTCTGAATACTCATTAAACTTTGTTGAAATTTGATCCACCAGACATAGATGGACGGGTAGATATGAAGCTCATCTATGGGATAACAGTTGCAAGAAGGAAGGGCAAACCAGGAAAGGGAGACAAGGTTTGTCTGAAAAGCAAAAGGCCAAAAATAAGAAAAGAAAAGACACACACATTTACAGTATCCATTTGGAAGTATTCCTTCTTTTGACAGCAATTCATGGTCCATATTTCTTAATGACCTGACTTGTGTTTATTAATTCCTTGTTGGCATGTTGGTTCGCCTCATGGATGCAATTTCAATCAACTCGTGCATTATCAGTTTATCTTGGTAAGCTTTCACTTAATCAGTAAGTTAATGAGCCATTGATATAATCATCTTGTTTTAATATTTTGTTTTGTTAATCATGTGTTTCAGGGGGTTATGACATGGAAGATAAAGCTGCTAGAGCTTATGATCTTGCGGCTCTCAAGTATTGGGGACCCTCCACTCATATAAATTTCCCCGTAAGTCTAAATATTAACAACTTTTATTTCATCTCATTTAGAAAAACTCTTACTAGAGAACGAATCTTTTGGTTTTGGGTCTCGGCAGCTTGAAAATTATAGGCAAGAAGTGGAGGAAATGAAGAACATGAACCGCCAGGAATATGTTGCTCATCTAAGAAGGTTGGTTTCTGATTTTGTTTTTGCCTACTGTGTGTTGTTGAGAAGCTAATGCATTCACTTGATTTGCAGGAAAAGTAGTGGGTTCTCTAGAGGGGCTTCAATTTACAGAGGAGTTACGAGGTTAGTATTGCTTTTCTTGCATTGATAACGTTTTGTTTTTTCTTTGGTTTGATTTGGCGAATTCATTCTTTGGTTTTTTTCAGGCATCATCAGCATGGAAGATGGCAAGCTCGAATTGGAAGAGTTGCAGGAAACAAGGATCTTTATCTTGGAACATTTAGTAAGTTCTTGATAGTGTTTGAATCTGTAAGTAAATATGTTGTCTCTGGCATGGCTTATATTGCTTTAAAATTGTCTATTCCAGGCACCCAAGAGGAAGCGGCTGAAGCATATGACATTGCTGCCATCAAGTTCCGAGGTGTTAATGCTGTGACAAACTTTGACATTACTAGATATGATGTCGAAAGGATCATGGCCAGCAATACTCTGCTTGCTGGTGAGCTAGCTAGGAGAATCAAAGACACTGGTTCAATCAATGAGGCCACTACCCCAACGCAGACCAATGGTGAGTCCATTCAAGCTGAGGGTATCAATGGGAACGGTTCGGATTGGAAGACGGCATTGTGTCAATCCTCACAGCAAAAAGCAAGCGTTTCTGGTACTGTTGATCCACTTGAACCGAAGTCCGCCAATACTGGAAATTATCGAAACCCAACCTTCTCTATGGCTCACCAAGACCTCATTGGTGTTGATTTAGTGAAGTCTACGCAGCCAATGGTGGACGAGTCATCCAAGCAAGGGACTCCCTATTCCTTCCCATCGTCGTTGGTAACCAGTATTGGCAATTCTAGAGACACCAGCCCTGATAAAACAGGCTCCGCAATGGTGTTTGCCAAGCCACCCGTGGCATCAAAGTTCATAACTCCAAATAATGGCGTTAATTGGTTTCCATCATCAACAGCAGCTCAACTGAGGCCTGCTGCTGCCATTTCAATGCCTCACTTGCCCCTTTTTGCTGCCTGGAACGACACCTAGAAACCCTTTTTTCTCCTGTTACTGAAAAAAATGAAGTTTTTCATCTAAGAAATCGGTTAAGATAGCGAGGAGGAAAAAAGAGAGGAAAGTTTTGATTATGTTTTTTAAAAGTGCAGTTAATGGGAGGAAATTTAGGATGAATGAAAAGACAAGTGTGGGGGGCAGATTTATCTGTCTTGTAACCAAAGTGTAGGAGACTTCTTGTTTTAAAGCTGTAATTTTTTGGTTCATGTTAGAATGAAGATTTTTAAAAAACGGAAGAATGGGATTAACAGACATAGTAGGTGTAATGATTAAATACATGAAATGATGTGATTTAATGCTTTAATTACTGTCTATCACTTTAATTACTTCATTTATTTTAATTTTGGTCCATATTAAATCCAGAGTTCTTTTCTTCTCGTTGTCAAAATTGTTTTTTCGATCCTTGATATATAATTAAGGGTCAGTATAGCATTATATTTTAAAAGTACGATGAAAATGTGTGGTAAAAAAAATATAATAAAAAGGTTCTTTTAAAATAAGAAAATTTTACAACGGACGTCGAACACTACTGAACACTGTTAATGATGAACATCGATGAACACTATTAAATTGATTTATAAAGATTAAAAATTTAAGGACTCAAAATATAATTATAAATTATTTAAATTAAATTTTTATTAAATTATTTTTTATGTATATTTTATTTTATTAATTAAATAAAAAATATTAAACCCCAAAAATTAATTAAAAAACTAAACCCTAAATCAAAATAAAAAATCTAAATCACTGAACATTAAATTACATACTCTAAAATATAATATTAAAATCCTAGATCCAAAACCTAAAACTAAAAATCCTAAAAATCCTAAACCATAAACACTAAATCCAAATCATAAAATCTTAAACCCTAAAATAACCAAAACCCATAAACACTAAACCTAAAACCTAAAATCATAAACTAATTTTAGGTTTTAATTCTTGGGTTTATACTTTTAGAGGTTTATATTTTCTATTTTAGGGTTTAAGATTTTATTTTTTTGGGTTTAAAGTTTATAATTTAGTGTTTTTGATTTTAGGGATTAAGGTTTAATATTTTAGGTCTTCGAATTTAGGATTTTAAGTTTTTGATTTAATTTTTTTATTTTTTTAATTAAAAATAATTTAAATAAATTATTTTAAAAAATAAAATAATATATATTAAAAATTTTATTTCAAATAATTTAAAATTATATGTTTAAGCCTTAGAATTTTAATTTTTACTAAATAATTTAATAGTGTTCAATAGTGTTCAACAATGTTCGATGCACGTGGTAGACTCATCCTTTAGAATATTTAGTTTGAGATATATGTGTTTAGTATTGTTGTCAAAAAGTACATTTTAAATAAATAAATGATTATGTAATGACCTAGATTCGGATCCGAGTGTCGGGTTAAACCGTTGGGTTTGAGCTTATGTTTTGGGCCCCGGGTTGGATAGTTTAAGGCCTAGTTTGTTGGGGCTTGAGTAGTTGTGTGTGGGTTAAGTCGTGGGCTGAGGGTATTTTAGTAAATGCCAAAATAAGTTGAATAGAGGGGGTTTTGAAGTGTTGTTCTGCAGAGGGTGAAGTCATTGAGCAGAGGGTTTTCTTTTCTATCATCTTCTTCATCCAAGTTTAGGGGAGTAAAGGTAAGATCTTGTTGAGTTAGGTTTAGAATCTCGTTTTTTTTTTATGAAGGGGAAGTGGTAGTGCTGAAATGGATCTATAAAACAAGGGTTTGTTTGCTAAGTTTGGTGGAGGAAGAAGTTTATGTGGGGGTTTTAGTTGAGTTCGGGAATAGATTTTTGGGAAGCTTAAATCCCTGTTCTTTTAGTGTTTTAAGCTCTTAAAATCTTCCCAAGGTATGTCTAATTCGTTCTTCATCTTTCTCTTGTAGAAAAAGAAAGTGATGAGCCATCAACAAGTCTTGGAAAGAAGAAAGCTTGAAGGAGGAAAGTGTGACGTTTTTGTTGCTGTTTTTGCTAAAGGTCGGTACTCCCAACTCTTCTCTTCATTATGCATATCATGGTAGTTGCATACATGTAGACTTTGTGCTTGTATGCTTGATTTTTAAGCTTTGGAACCTTTAATGGTGGAATTTGTGCTAATGTGATTAATTACTGAAAATGGTGTTAAAATACTTTAAACACTCATAATATTAGTTTGAAACATTTTAGGATCGATTAGGTTAAGTTTGGGGGTAATCCTTAGAAAGTTTCAAGTGAAACCTATAGTTTCGTGCATGGGGTATCGATACCGGGCCACCGGTATCGATACATGTAGATTATGTATTTCTAAAAAATAAATTATAATAAAACATAGTTAATGAAGGTTAAAATTATATTCTGACTCTTAAAAATATTTTTTCAACCGTAAAAACTAAACATTTTAGTTTTTGTTTGAGTTGATAAACACATTTCAAACATAATTTTTCTTCAACAGTTAACTATTTAGTACTGCTACTATGTTCTAAACCGATTTTTAATCCAAAAATTGATTTATAACGCATCGCTAAATACATTCTGAATCTACCGCGTTTTCATAGTTGCTGCCATGTACAGCCCAATGTTTTCCAATAATTTATTTTGAACCTCTCTCTTTTCATTTTTATTTTTTATAAATATTGATATTTAACTTTTCTCTCCTCCATTTCCTTTTTATTTTAACTTTTCTTAAAATCTACAAAATTCAAATCAAAGCTTTCAATTATCTTCCTTCGATTTGTAACCTTCACGTCGGTTAGTTTAAAATCAAGATATGTTATTTTTATACTCCTCGACCTCATCACTATTTGGATTTGAAAAAAAATATTCTGGAGTGGTAAATTAGAGGGAGTCCAAAAATATAAGTTTGGCTGAAAATTATTAATTTATTTTGCATAATTTAACAAAACAAACAAATGCCGTGCGACACTTAATGATCAAGTGACAACATGAGTGAAATTCAGAAGTTTAATGATGAAATTATATATTTTTAAAATTGAGTGACTTAAATTGAAATATAAACAAAGTTGAGAGACTAAAAAATACTTCACCTTTTTCTTAGATAATTCATTCTTCTAACCCATCCAGAACTGAAAATAAGTTCCTCCATTAGCATTTAAAGCGTAGGATATAATACACCGAGAAATTATATTATAGGTAAGTTTTATTATGTGTCTATGAGATCAATCATTAAAAATCATCTATATCATTATTTTTTTCATATCATTTATTTTTTTAAGTGAATTTTCACTTGAAAAAAATTATTTTTAAAATGAATTAACAATAAATATGAGTGAAGATTTACTTTAAAAATATATGACATGAAAAAATGATAATATGGGTAATTTTTAGTGATTGATTCTACGGATTACGTTGTGGGACTTACTTATGATATAATTTTATAATACACCAGAGTAATATCAAAAACTTATTACGAAAAGGATCTACTAATTAGATTTGTTAGATTACGTAAAAAAATATAAAATAATACTAAAAAGGCGTTATTTGTAAGTAGTGTCTTCGTCTCGATCACATCTTCTACCTCATTTTCCTAAAACTATTTCTAAGGTACGATATTTACCTAATTTGTCCCCACTAATTTACCTGGAGAATAATTATATTGATATTATCATATCTTGTGTCGATACAAATCTAAGTATAAAAATACAATATTTTTATTTAATAAAAATTCTCTTTATCGAAAAATAAAAATTAATGAAAAGATATATATTTTGTTAAAATCTAAATATGTTTGCTACTTACCCCCTCATTTCACCCTTTAATTTTATGATTATTTATACTTTACCCTTAAGTTTGCTTTCTTGTTCATCCCTGCTGGCTTGGACGCTAGTATGGAAGAATCTTGTTTCATCCAGGGAGACCTTAAAAAAAATCTAATGTCTACTTTGTCCCTGCATGTGATTTCGACTTGTCTTTCCATTTCAATATTTTCATGTGAACAATTGGAAGGGATTAAGACACCAAAACTGACTTTTCTCATGTTTTCTTTCTCTCTAGGTGCATGGCTGTAGGATGTTTTTTTGTGTGTGAAAGAATCTCGATAACACTGCCGATATACAGGCAAAGATTTGACTCAGAAGCCAAAATGTTGAAGGACATGAAAAATTAGGACCCATTCCTGAGGTGGTAGATGAAAGTTCACCGAACAAGACAATGGTAGCTTCATGCCACCAGTTATTGTCACGTCGGGTCCCAATACCATATCCTTCCCTTTTACATTTACCCTAAGTTTCTGGTTCAGTATCTGTCAAGTTTTGAAATTCGGGCGTGTTTCAACAATAATTAGGGGTGAACCAATAAGTTTGTCAATTTGGCCAGCCAGACACGTTCGCTACTTGCCTACTTCTCAGAATCCTGCACATTTACTGCTATATACACACATAATTTTGTCATCATCTTGCCTCTTAACTGCGCTGCATTACCAGGTAATTTTTGTCTCTTACAGCCATTATCACTGTCCCCACTTCCCCCTTGTGTCTCTTTCGCTTGCCATGCATGTTAAGGTCTTAAACACCACCTGACATTAGACTCGTTCATGTTCCCCCATTTTAGATGAGTTGAAAAACTTGAAAAAGAAGCGATTTGATCCCATAATTTTATTACAATGGAAGCGAAATCAAAGCTGTCAACGTCCCGAATCTTACGAGCGTATCTTCCCTCCTGCTTTTTCTACAAAAACAGTGTTCTTTTACCCTGGAAATAGCAAAATAGGATAGATTTCTGCCATGTTCAGTCAATTCATTAAACGTGATATTGATATATGATTAGTACAATGGCCGTGAATTTTGTCTGTAAATTTGTCTTTTCTTTCGTTCTATCTTCATGTTGCCCTCTCGGCTCATGGTCTACTCTCCGTTGAATCTTTTGCAATTTGCTGGAGTAGATATGATTGATCACCATTGTCCTCGGAGATCGAATATATTTAAGCGTTTAATATCTTTCGATAAAAGAAGTTTAGAGAGTAAATGTATTATATTAAATTATACGGTAAAAACTAAAAAGGCTTATTATATAAATGTGTATTAATTCTACATCTTTCTAAGTTTAATTGTCTAACTATTTTTTTTTTATAAAAATATGTGTTTAGCGTTTGTATCATTATAATTTTAGGTGTTTGATTGTTAAATATTATTTAAAAAATAGGTATAAAGATAATTTTAACACTTAACGTCTATGATTTTTTTTTATCATTTTAGCCCTTATAATTTTTTAGGATAAATTTAGTCCTTAGCCTATATATTTTTGACAAATATCACATACATATGACATGTCAATATCATTAAAATTTTAACGGTGTAATCATTATGTTAGTTAAAAAATAAATTATTTGTCAAAAGAATAAAGGTTAAGAGTTAAATTTATCTAAAAAAATAAAAGTCAAAATAATAAAAATTATAAACGTTAAGGATTAAAATTATTTTTATGCCTAAAACATATATTACCCATTCATACTCGACACAAGATAATATATATATATATATTATAATTTTTTAAAAATATCTAAAAGTTCCAAAAAGATCCCTAAATCCCTTAAAATTACAAAATCCCAAATATTCACCATTGTCACAGTCAATCATCATCGTCGAGTTTATCCTTTTGTGATCATCAAAATTAGTCGATTTTTTTTAATTTTTTTTATTAAAAATCAACAAATTATATATCAGTTAGACGTGAATTTCACATTTATCATCCAATATTTAATTCGCACATCATTCTTTGTTCTTTGACAATGATGGGCTGGGAGAAATGACAAATCTAAGTCCAATGACTAAAAGGGTGGGCTAGACGATGATGACAATCGTAAAGACTTAGAGATTTTTGGATTTAAGGTTTAAGGATTATTTTTTTAAAATTTATGATAATTTTTAAAATATTTTAAATTTTAGAAATAAAAAATAATTAATATTAATTAAAAAATAAAACATGTTATGTGTTAAATTTTAATTGGTTAATAAATTTTTTAATAATGATTAATTATCATACACTTAAAATTAACAAAACAAAATATTAAACCTCTATTTTTATAAATAATAATAATAATAAAAGTAATAAATAGACATAAAGATAATTTTAACCCTTAATGTCTATAATTTTGTCGTTTTGGCCCTTATTCTTTTTTTGGGATAAATTTAGCCCTTAACTTATATATTTTTGACAAATAGCTTATTTTTAACACCATAGTAACTCGACCGTTAAAAATCTAACAATGATGACATGTTATATGCATATGATAATATATTTTAAATAACATGACATCTAACCTATCAAATACATATATATATATAATATAATTTTATTCTAATATAAAATATAAAATAATTAAAATTCAAATAAAATACTAAAAAATAATTAATTCTAGAATAAAATACTATTAAATATTCTTAACCCTAACTATGATAGAATTAAAATCTTACCTAAAAAATTAATTAATTTCGAACTGTGTTCATGTTTTTTTTAAGATAAGACTTTATTCTATCATAGTTAGGGTTGAGAATGTTTAATAGTCTTTTATTTTAGAATTAATTAATTTTTAAAATTTTATTTAAATTTTAATTATTTTATATTTTATATTAAAATAAAATTATATTTCATATATGTATATGTATTTGATAAGTTAGATGTTATGTCATTTAAAATATATTATCATATCCATATGACATGTCATCATTGTTAGATTTTTAACGGTCCAGTTATCATAGTACTTAAAAAATAAACTATTTGTTAAAAAGATATAGGTTAAACGCTAAATTTATCCAAAAAAATAAAAACTAAAACGACAAAAATTATAAATATTAAGGGTTAAAATTATCTTTATACCTAATAAATATACAAGTTTATGATTAGCTAAAAATATCATATTAGGTGTAACACATGTTACCGAAATTACTTAAGTAGAAATAATGATGAATGGTAAAGAATAAACAATTTTGTAGAAGAAAAACGAATTGATATATTTTTTAATATTAATAATTAAATTTATTGAATTATAATTAAATTTGATAGAATATATAATTTATGATGATTAAAATTATTCTTACACTAAACTTTATAAAATGTACGTGTTTATTTTAATAAAAAATAATCAGATGTATGTAAAACTTTAATTGAGGGATCTAATTATTATTTTTAATAATTAAATCATTCAATAGTTATAATTAAATGGTTTAACCGTAACTTTATTAATAATCGAATAAATTATTCACTCCTGTTATTTTTTTAAGGTAAACTACTTCAATGATCACCCAATTAAATGAGAATATCTATTTTGGCAACTTAACTATTAAACTCGTCAATCAGGTCACCCAACTTTTAAACCCTACCTATTTGGGTTATTGTCGTTAAAATTTTAACGGAAAAGATTAACGGTGGTGACGTGTTAGTTAATTAAAATTTATAAAATTACATATTTCTTTATAATTTATTTATTATTTTAGTTTAATTCTAATTTTAAATTAATAAAAAATAATTATCTAATCCGATGATGATATGTGTCATCATCTAGTTGGTAAGAGATAAAGGAAAGAAATAAAAATGAACTTATGACCAAAAGGTTCGAAAGCAATGCACAATTATTTTGTTTTAATAGTCGTATTTTATTTCATACTTTTTAATTTTCATCAACACAATTATCTCTATAATTTATTTGTTGCTTTCATGAAACAAAAATGTATTGTTTTGATTAACCAGCGTGTTGAATAAACATCATCTCTACTAAACGATAATTATATCATTTAATTTGCATATTATTTTACGTATCACATTTATCAAACGTAGTTACTTTTACCTTTCGTTGTTAAACAATAAACTCGTAATCAAAATGAATATCACATTCATACAAATTTACTTGGAAAATTTTATACTTTGATCGAATGTACAAAATAACATCTCCCGTTACATTTTAAATATTTATGTTTGTTCTCAATTTTCGGCTTCGACATGTGTTCGAAGATTGTAAGAGAGGAAAGAAATAGGGGTGAGTGTTCAAGCGAGTCGAGTTAAAAAATTTCGAGTTATTCGAGTTGAGTCAACATATATTCCAACTTGAACATTTTGTTAATTTTTTTTTATTCGAATCGGTTTTAACGAGTTCAAGTCGATTCAATTTTTTTGAGTTTATGTATAAATTTAATTATAATATTTGTAATACTATAATATATTTTGACTCTAATTTAAACAATAATCTCTTTATATCTACATATATATTTTTCATATTGTTTTTATATGTATAAATAAAATTTTGAATTATTATTATTATTATCATCATCATCATCAAATATCTTATGTATGAATATGTCATTTCATTAAATTACGAGCTTCGTTAAAAACTTTTTTATTATCTAAAAAAGACCAGATAAAAATAATGATAAATTAAATACAATAATATAAATACATAAATTAAAAATATAAAATAATTAATATAATTTAAATAATATAAAAATAAATAAAAATTATATTAAATAAAATAAAAAATAAATATGGGAAGCGACCGTGTTGTAAAGAAAAGAAAATTAAAATGTAAAAAAATATAACTGAAATAAAACTAAAAATAAAATTATATGGACTAAATGTATAATTAATGTATAATTAGACCATGAAAATTTTCAAGTTATTAGATTTTTGAGTAGCTCAAATTTTGAAAATTTAAACTCAACTCAAAATTGAAATTTTTTTGAACTATCGAATAACTTAAAATTAAAAAATAATAATTTTTTCAAGTCAAGTTTTACTCACCCTTAAAAAGAAACCCTACAACCAGTTTATATATATATGTAAAAATGAAACAACATAATACCATACATTTTGAAATATATATACACTTGCAGTCCCTGGCAATTAACTAAGCACCAAGATATTCAGGTATTACAACATCATTAACTGATAAGAACTTGCATTAGCACTCGACACACTTAAACAGGTACTACTTCCACACAGAGAAGAAATTTGATTACACCAGTACAGCTCTCTTGCAGGAGTAGCTCCTTATAAACTCTTCACTTCACTTTCAGATAACGATTAAATCGCAAACCATAACGGCACACTGCCGAACATGAGAAACTAAGGCAAACATCCTGAATCTGTGCAACTGCTGAAATGACAGACAAATAATAAAATCCCCATCCTCGAAGATCTTCATGCACAAAATTATAAGGATGTTTGGTATTCTAAGATTCTATATTACGTTGTGGGGGAATTAC
Source organism: Abelmoschus esculentus (assembly GCA_035048815.1). Taxonomy (NCBI): domain Eukaryota; kingdom Viridiplantae; phylum Streptophyta; class Magnoliopsida; order Malvales; family Malvaceae; genus Abelmoschus; species Abelmoschus esculentus. The sequence goes on from JAUCBN010000032.1 coordinate 4,009,056, forward strand.
TTCTATGAAAAGAAAACATTGGACTGACACCAAGACTGCAGGGCGACTCACTAAAACACACATACATACACATATATTATATATGTTGTATTGCACGTTATCATGGCCCCAAACAGAAAGGACCATCACCCATGTAGTGCCCATCCATATATAGAGCTGCAGTCTGTGGATGCAGACCATCCATCACCATGAATTGAACGTCTTCCGAAGGTTTCCAATGGCGCTTCCTTTGGTTTATGAACCAATTATTAATTTGTTTCTGGTCTAAACCAGTTGATTCAGCCAATGCCACCTTCTCAGTCTCCTGTGGAAATGGCAAAAAACAAATCAAGTGGTTACTCTAATGGGATACCAATTTATAGCACGCTGTAGAGAGAGCAGAATTTAGCTTAAAGAGGATGTAAGGATACATACCGAAGGGTATGGCCATTTATAGTGCAACTCCCACCAGCTAAGCAACTTTTGTCTAGCTTCTTTGGGTAGTTTCCCTTTCTTCTTTTTCTTAGAGAGTTCTTGTTTGAGACTACTCAAGTAACCGCTATATTTCCTCAACAAGTGGTTCTTCAGTTCTCTATCTTCAGCACGTGGATCGATTTCGGGTAGTTCGGTTTCTCCACCACTGTTTTCTTGGTCCTCCTCAGATGAACCAACACCTTCACACTTCTCATCTGTTCAAATTTTAACAGTAAGTTCATTGGCTCAAAATTTATGCACTTGCTAGACCAAATACGCAGCGCAATGAATATTCATTACAGTATTCTCTGTCTAATTATCTTTCTTCGTAAACATCGTCATCAGTTCACAGAATCAGTCAAAATGACATAGACCAAAGCTGAAGCACCAGTTAACTTTAGGACAAGGATAGAGGCCAATTCAAACATAACTATGGCACATGTAAATCAACAGTTGCTCAATTTACACAAAGTCTAGGGGTCATAAATAAGTTGGGAAGACAGTAGGGTAGTGGCAAGAAAGTAAAAGGGATTGAATGAATTGGCTATTCAATTTTATTGCAATTGAACAACTATGATTATATAGCACACTTTTATAGTTGAGTGAAACTGTGTCCAAAACAGATACAACAGTGAATTTAATAAATGAATCATCTGATAGTGTCGAGGAGAAGAAAAGGGAGTAAGTTTATGAGTGGTGCAAAGTAAAAGAACCAGATCATATTGAATTAACTAACTCACACAAGTTTCGTCCACGCCGTCATGGTACTCTCAAGTCTCACCATTCTAAGCAAGTAAGCATACATTCATATTCCTATTATCGAAAGCAAACCAAACCAACAAAATCACTTCACATCAATCCGTAAAAGCACAAGACTCAGCCTCCTATGATTCGCTTCATATATAGCTAGTTTAAAACCATATAAGCTTTAATACCATCACCACTATCCAAACGTGAATTCCAACAGTCAAGGATGTCAAAGGATCAAATCTATCAGAGAATGTTAGCAGCACTTCCCAATCCATGGTGCAGTCAAGCTTTTACTATTCTCAAGTTTCTCAAGTTGGTGGAAAGAATCAAAATTTTCTTCGAACACAAAATCCCAATCTTATAGAATTTCTAAACACTAACAAGCCAGAAGATTTGCAATTTTCATTATAAAGATTAGCCAAGAGAATACGTTATGAAATATAAGAAAGATCATAAATACTAGCCAGAGAGAAAACAAGCCCCCCATCTGGTCGGACTCACACAAAAAAGAGAAGATTAGTGAAGAAAATATGCACTATTTTTAAAAATTGAAATGAAGAGCCTAAAGGCAAAGTAAATCCATTTACAACACCAAGATTCAAACCATTGATCTTATTTAAGTGACATACGTATCATCTCACTAAACCAACTCGTAATTGATACTAATCTTTAAAGATTAACAACCAAAATAATGAATCCATGTGCAAATCACCAATGCATCTATAGACTATAACCACAGTTCACTGACTAATTTTACCATAAACGGAGACCTCTTCTGCTAAAATTGCTTCAAAATGCATCCCCAGAAATCAGAATCCTTACCCACTCTTCCTCAAACAACAAAAGCTACAAAAGAAAACTTACCGGAGTTTCACTCTAGAAACTCGTAATGAAGCTGATTTAGTAGGTACTACATAGTTTAAGCAGCCTTAAAACTTAGAAAAGGAGATTCCGGCAAAGCACAAAGCAAATTTATAAAGAGAACCAATACAGTCTAAATCACTAAATTTTCTGCCAAAGCTGTACAGGCTACATGGGATAGCACTGATTTGAACAGCATCCTATGTTCTCCAAATTTCCTACTTCAAATAAATCTTCTCGGTAAAAAATACCACGGCAAACTATTTTTTTAAACGAAGAGCAACCAGGGAAAAGACAGCACTAACGATACCATTCTTCCCTCGAATCATATATATCTATGTACAAAATCCCACATAAATAGAATCATATTTAGCAGGGCTAAATAGAATACAGTATTCAGGTTTTGTGAAGGAAAACAAAACAAACCCTATACGTAAGGAATGGTTTTGTCAGAGATCATTGAAAAGGTAAACCCCATTACAGAAAAGCCAGAACGTGTGGTTTTCATTGTTTATAGTGCAATCCCAAGTGCATTTTGTCTTTGTTCTTTTCAAATAGCAATAAATTCACAGATAGACTCATGCTTAGCTAGGGTTTGGCAAGTTAAACACACAGTGCCAGTACCATAGCTGTTTTCTTCACTGTTGTCCTTCTCCGTTTAGTAGGATCTAGTTTATTTTTTGTGGGTTTTTCATTCATTGTTGGAAGACGTGATTTGGCCTTTGGGTCAAAGTTCTCATTTTCTTTACTTCATCGGGAAAGAGAAGCAATGACAGATGAATGACTGAGAGAGATATAGGTTCAGGTCTACAATTTCCAAAGGAATCCAAGCAAATTAGACTATCAGGTTTCCATGATAGCACAAAACAGTACAGTTAACCTCATCTCTGCAAACATAAACACAATTTCCCACCCTTGACATCGGCAAAGCAAAAAAGGAAGAAAAAGAAGAAGAAAAACACCGAAACATCATCTTCATTAAGTGTGTGGTACGAATGTACACGAAAGCATGCTGAAAATGGGAAGAAAAGAGAGGGGAGTACCAGAATTAAAGATCCGCACGGGACCATTGCCGAGCATGTTAAGTTGAGTTTCGATCCTCCGCATGAAATCCCAAGCTTCTTGTATTGGCCTCGTTAGTTCCTCTCTATATTTCACCAGCATGTCATAGTAAGCTTCCTGGGTTTATGGATGTACAGCTTTTTGTCAGATAAAAAAAATACTGAACGGAGCTAAGGGTTGTTATTAAATCCTCCAAAGTGATAAGACGCTAAGGAGAAGAAGGATCATGAGAAACAAAAAGTCAAATAATTTCAGTAGGGTAAGAGAGAAACACAATCACCATAAACTGATCAAGTTCCGGGTCTTTTGAGTTGTCTCTTGAAGCAACCGAAGATCGCTGCCTTGCCTCGAACTCTTGTCGAACAGCTGCTAGCCGTGCTACTACTTCAGGCGGAGCTCCAACCTATATAAAATAGTATAAAGTCCATCAAATACTCTAGAGTTTGAAGCAAGTTTTTGTTTTTCATGGGTGACTCACCTTCTGGCAATCCATGTAAGCTTCAAGAAGATTAGAGTACTGAGGATGAGCTATGATCTTTGATTTGATGGCTTCAAGTTCAGTGGAGCTTTCATTCCCATCTTGTTGGTGATGAATTGCTTGATGCCCTCTCAACAAAGGGTACTGAAACCTCTGGCCATGTTGCGAGGTACTGGCTTCAGTCTTCACAATCGGGTGTCCCTCAGATTGATAGCGTTCACTTGATTGAAGATGGAAAGACGTTAAAGGCATCTGGGTTTGCTGATTACTCACGTTGGAGCCACTGCTTGCTCTCCCATACGGGGAAGAACTTGAGGCCAGAACTTGAGATGCGTACAAGAAATTTCCCCTGGGAGTACTATTTTCGTTTATCTGATTGTATTCTTCCATTACTTTTTTCAGCAACGCCAAACAAGCAAAGGAAAAGCAAATCGTATAGACCCTAAAGAAAGAAGTGGCGTGAGAGAAAAGAAACCCTAGAGAGTATAGCTAGGACACCTACTCATGATTTACAGCAACAAAGTCGTTCAATTTCGTCATCAAATTGAAGTTAAGTTTAGCTTGAGATTAATGGGAAACTAATGGGGTCTTTAAGTGAAAATTGTACTTGGAGAAGATGAAATAAAATGGTACCTACAAGAAACCGGCGATGAACTGCGAAAAGAGATGAACTATGAAGGAGAAGAAGGAAGAAAGGGTGAGCTTAATCATGAACCGGCAAGCTACTGTGACTTTAATTTGGTTGACAAGACGTCCATTGTTGAAAGGAGATTAAACTGAGACCGTATGAAAGGGCAAAGAAGCGAAGCCCAAGAGATCATATGAATTTCCACTCCTCTCTTTGCTTCAGTTTATAGTGAGAGGCAAAAAGAAAAACTATTCACTAATTATGTATTTTTTAAAAAGTTTTATTTTTTAATTGTTTAATAAGATGAGTATTTAATTAAGTTGAGTTGAGTAAAATAATTTTGGATTAGTAAATTTATTTAATTATATTATATAATTTAAATTTTATTTGATTTTTAATTGAGTTATTCGATATTTTGTTTGAATTTATTTATAAATTTTATAATATTACGATACTAATTAATTTTAATTTAAATGATTTTTTATAGTTATATACAATACATTTACATATTTTTTCATATATGATATATATTAAGTAAAACTAAAAGATTCAACTCAAACTTTAAAATTAATCCACTAATAACTAAATTTTTTAAAAATATTATTTTATAAATTATATTTTATTTAAATTTTTAATATAAAATAAAAAATCAAAATTTTAATTAAATTTTAATCATCGCTATTGTTTGTTAATGTAATATAACTTATTAAAGAAAATCCGGTCTAAATGAGCCAATTATAAGTTTTGTGATTAATTTTTTTTAGGCATAAATTAAGATAATTTTAACTCTTAATGTTTATAATTTTTATTATTTTGACTTTTATTTTTTGGATAAATTTAGTCCTTAACCTATATCTTTTTGATAAATAGCTTATTTTTTAACTATTATAGTAACTAGATCGTTAAAAAATTAACAATGATAACATGTCATATACATATAATAATATATTTTAAATTACATGACATATAATAATAGTAAACGTGCCTTATGAAGACATGGTTGGAGGGTTTAAAAGTGTTTTTTTTTTTTTAATTTTAGATTCATACAGTAGTTACATATTGCTCGTAAGATAGATTTAATGTTTAATGGAAAAAAATGTTTCGGTCATCATAAATTTATAAAACTATAATAATAGTATTATATTAGATAAAATTATCCTAAACTCAAAAAATGAACCTATTTATTTGAACTGAGACTTAAAATTAACCCAAATACGATGACATAAATTTGATCTAAAACCTGAACCGAACAAATCTAAATTCTAGTTGAACCGAAAATTGACCCGAACCAATTTGTAACCGAACTGAATATACCAGAACCGATTTTCACCCGAACTGAAGACAACCCAAAATAAAGAAAATATATTAAAATAATAATAAAAAAAGAAAATAGGATGTGAACTGTCATATAATTCACCAAAAATCAAATATGCATACTATATAAAGTGATATATAGTGTGTAAAGACCTAACTCGATCTAAAACCACGTTAGAAACTGATCGATATCGTGCTAACCATATCCAAAATCAATCGACCCAAAATAACTAAATCGATAATAACTTAACCGAAACGGCGAAACCCAACCGAACCGAAAAATCAATCGACTCGATATCCAAACCAAAATCAATGTAGACTCGAACTAAAACCAAAAATTTAAATCATACTCGAACCGGTCCGAACTGAATTTAAATCGATTACGGTTAGAATCGAAATAACCCGAACCGAACCCAAATCGGTTGACCCGTTTGCCACCTCTAGATAGTACCCATAATATTTATATTTTAAAATTTGATGAATAAATATATATACTTACTAAATATAAAAAGTTATTTCAATAATTTATCATAATTTCAAAGATTAAAAGTTAAAGCATATAGCATATATATATATATATATATCAAGATCATACCATACACTATTTTTGTTGGTCTTTTTCTTTTCTTTCATTTGTCTGTTTGGGTGTACCTAATGACTCTCCTGTCATACCAAATTCTTTCCGACTCACCCATGCATTCATTTCCTTATTTGGAATGTTTAGTTAATAACACAAAGTAACAACGGAAATTTTATAACAACAAAACAACCTCATCAACTATGTTTATAGACATGAGTTATGTCGAAGAAATGTGATACAACGCAATACACCTGGAACTGCTTCAGGGTATATTTATACAATATAGCTTCTTTCAAATACGTTTTACGATGAGACGTAATTAAAACCAAATATTAAATTATTTAAATAAATTTATAATCAATTCTCTAAAAAAATCTGTTTAATTTTTAGAATTTTGATGGGAAAAAAATACTGATCGAATTGACATATGGTAAAAACTGTGGATCACCAAACGTGCTGTTGCTCCTTTTTGTCAGAAATAGTTATGGGTGTTATTTTAAGAATTAGTTATTTATGGGTGTTATTTTTTATTAAAAAAAACTAGGATATTCAAGTAAAATTGGCCTATAAGAATATACAAGAGTAAGAGTAAATCTAATAAATTTATCTTAGATTTAAATCAATTCATTTGATCTAATATTGAATAAATATGATAACTTAAATTTGAATCAAAATTGAAATCAATCCGAAATTGATTTGAATTGAATGATCTTAAACCGAAAATAACATGAATCGAAGACAATCAAAATAAAAATATATATATTGACAAGCGTCGAATTGTCAAATAAATAATTCCTATTTCTCAAATTAAATAAAAGAATAGTATAGAGAAAGTAGGGTCGATCCACAGGGACTAAGAAATTTCCAACGTTGAATTGAATTGATCCTGATCCAAAAAAAACAATAAATTAGAAAATGGGGTTTGATATTAAAAAAAACTAAAAATAATCTTAATCTAATAATAACTGAAATTAAATGAAAATAAATATTTGAAGTAATAAATTTAAAGGATATAGCCTCAAGCTTTGTTTCGCCTCAATTCCAAATTGATCATCGAAATAGATTTTACTTCAAGATCCATGCCAGTTACAGTCTACAAGGCCCAACCCTTATAACTTGCTTCTCTCTTCGGTAAACCAATATTCCCAAGTCTATCTCCGGAATTCGGTCTTTGCTGGACTAACCACGCCTATCGCCGTTAGCGCCAATACAACTTTAAGCACTGAAAAAGCCTGACTCGAGTTATAGCGTCTCACAGAGAATCGAACCCGATCTTGATTTCCCTTAGTGGACCGCCACCAAGTTTGTTCACAGGAAGCCAAATTTGCTACCAGCCGATTTTTCTTCCCAACGATAGATCTAAACAATCTTCAAGTCAACGTGTACTTTTTGAAATGAAGGCGTCGAGATCATTAAAGGAAAAGCCGATTGCCAATCCTTGATTTTAGAAAATCAAGAATGTTATCCGAAGGAATTAAGCGCTTCACGATTCTCACAATATGGATTGAGTCGTCACTAGCTTTCGGCTAAATAAAAGTTTAGCTAAGCATGAATGAGATTATACTTAGCATTTTATAGAAGAAAAGAAATAAGAAAACTCAAAGAAAAATAAAAGAACTAGAGAGAACTTTTATTACTCAAGAGAGAAAGTGAAAATTGAAGTACATCTCAAGCTTTACCTCTATGGGTATTTATACTATTCTAAAACCCTAAAAATGTAACAATTCAAAATTTAAAAAAAATAAAAAAGATAAAGATAAAGATAAATGTTCTAAAATTTAAAATTTAAATTCCTAAGATAAATCTTCAAGATAATTCTCAAATAATCCATTCATCCTTCTAGAATATATGACTGGACTATCTTCTAGAAACTTTTGCTGACTGGATAATCCAAATCTGTCAGATCGAAAAGCGTCGTGCGACTTCAGTCATAAAAAAAATGCAGAATTCACTATTTTCTGTTGGTTCTGAAAAATAAGTTCCTACACTGAAAATGATCAAAATAGAACCAAATTAGTAATATCAAATCGACAATGAGAAATAATTATTAATAAAAAAATATATAAATTCGAACACTCATCAAATTCCCCCTCACTTATTCAATGCTTGTCCTCAAGCATACTCAAATTCTCATTTTCGTCACTTATCAAAATTCACTCAAAAAGTTTATGTCAAATCCCATGTACATGCATGAATTAAAGAAGTTAGACAAGACAACCAAATAAAGGTGACATGATATTTCAATAAACAATAATTAACCAAATGAATAAAAGGTAGATATGCAGAGCTTTTGCTATTTGCTTGTGAGATGAAATCAAATCAAGTTTAGATCCTTCATGAATAACGATTGGCGGAGTGTGAGTTTTATTTTCCTCCCCTTTTATATCACTCTCTTTTTTTCTTTTTTTTGAAAGAGATTATTTTTCTCTTTTTTTTTATTTTTTTTCAAGCGCTTTATTATTTTCTTTTTTCAAAGGACATTTTTCCTTTTCTTTTTTTAGCGCTACTCTCATTAACTCTAACTCTGTAGTCTCGACTCGTCACCGAATCTTTGAACTGGAAACGAGATGACAACCCAAGCACCTCGCCCCGATTCTCTAATCCGGTCACATTCAAACGATCTACCACTCACAATCGTCTCAAAAAAATAATCATGCACCTGAAGATAACATCATTATTAACAAAACAAGCACAAACTCATATTTAAGCAACACTAACAATTATACCATAAGGTTAAAAACTTTCACCAAAACATCTAATCATCTTCAAGTTAATTATCCATGCATAACAAAATTAATTCAAGCTTGTAAACAAGGGATTATGATAAAACTAACAAGTCAACCCAGATAAACAACAATCGTAAGAACTTAAAATATACCTTCAAACTAACATGAACAAGTAAGGAGAAATATAACCACTCCCCCTCACTTTAAGCATATTATCTCAATATGAAAATTAAAGTACAAGAGAAGGAATAGAGATACTCCCCGTGTCTAAAGTAAATTTAGTTGTCGACAACTTTGGAGGTCATTTGCAATTTTCCAAATTTCATGCACGACAAAGCCATTCAAATCTGGAGAAAATTCTGTGTAAATTTATTTAAAAATAAATTAGATGAGAAAAAAAAATAATAATAAAAATAAATAAAAGAAGAAAGAAAAAAAAATAAATAGAGAAAATGAGTTGCCTCCCATTGAGCGCTTTGTTTAACGTCTTTTAGCTCGACGACCTGATTTAGACCACAGGTTCTTCTAAAATTATCTCTTCGATCAAGCAAGCTTGATTATTCTCATAATACGTCTTTAACCTTTGACCATTAACTTTAAAACAAACCCCCTTATCATCTTGAATTTCGACTGCACCATGAGGAAACATTTTAGTTATAGTGAAAGGTCCAAGCCACTTTGATCGTAGTTTTCCTGCAAAAATTTTGAACTTTGAGTTAAAAAGTAAAACCTTTTGTCCAATGGAAAAAGTATTAAAGGAAATTCTACGATCGTGAAATTCTTTTGTTTTGTCCTGGTATATTCGAGCACTATCATAGGCATTCCTACGGATTTCCTCCAATTCCTGAATATGAAGCTTTCTAGTTTCGCCAACTGCATCCATCTCCATGTTACATTCTTTAACTGCCCAATATGCCTTGTGTTCCAACTCAACCGGTAAATGACATGGCTTACCATAGACTAGGCGATATGGAGACATGCCAATAGGACCCTTATAAGCAGTTCGATATGCCCACAAGGCATCAATCAATTTTAAACTCCAATCTTTGCGGTTCGGCTTAACTACCTTCTCAAGAATCGCTTTGATCTCTCGATTTGATACTTCTGCTTGACCATTCGTTTGAGGATGGTAAGAAGTAGCGATCCGTTGTGTCACTCCATATTTCTTCATAAGTGTTTCAATGATACGATTGACAAAATGCTTTCCGCGATCGCTTATGATTGCTCGCGGCGTGCCAAACCTCATTTTCTCGGATTGTGATAGGTCTGAAGGTAATTCTCCTGTGGCTAAATAGTTAACTATGTCCGCATACCATGGAGATATTCCTTGAGCCAAAAATAAGTTTTCCTCTGGAAATTCTTCTCGTACTGCTGTATCAGTTGAGATGATGGGAAGTCGACTTAGATGATCTGCTACTAAATTCTCTCGTCCCTTCTTATCCTTGATTTCCAGATTAAACTCTTGTAAGAGTAAAATCCAACGGATTAGTCGCGGTTTTGCTTCTTTCTTGCTTAACAAATATTTCAAAGCTGCATGATTAGAATAAACAATTATTTTAGTTCCCAAAAGATATGAACGAAATTTCTCTAAAGCAAAAACAATTGCAAACAATTCTTTTTCTGTTGTAGAATAATTTCGTTGCGCTGTATCCAAAGTTTTGGATGCATATGATATGACGTGTGATTCTTTCCCTATCTTTTGTCCAAGAACCGCTCCTACACTCCAATCGCTTGCGTCGCACATAACCTCAAAAGGGTACTCCCAATTTGGTGGTTGGACTATGGGTGCCGAAACTAACTTTTCTTTAAGGATGTCGAAGGCACGTTTACATTCAGAATTGAAATCGAAGGTTTTATCTTTTTGTAACAAGTTGCAAAGTGATTGCGCCACCTTGGAAAAATCTTTAATAAATCTACGATAAAAACCTGCATGTCCAAGAAATGAGCGAACTTCCCTCACATTTGTGGGGTATGGAAGTGAGCGAATAACATCAACCTTAGCTTTATCAACAGTAATACCATTAGATGAAACAATATGGCCTAAAATCAAACCTTTCTCAACCATAAAATGACACTTTTCATAATTTAATACAAGATTAAATTCTAGACATCGCTTAAGTATTTTCGTTAAATTTACTAAACACTCACCAAAGGAATTACCGTAAACCGTGAAGTCATCCATGAACACTTCGATCCCTTTTTCGATGTAATCAAAAAATATACTTACCATACATCTTTGAAATGTGGTTGGTGCATTGCAAAGCCCAAACGGCATACGTCGATATGCAAACGTACCAAATGGACACGTAAAGGTGGTTTTCTCTTGATCTTCGGGCGCCACAGGAATTTGGAAAAAACCTGAAAATCCATCAAGACAGCAATAATGAGATTTTCCGGCTAACCTTTCTATCATTTGATCAATAAATGGAAGTGGAAAATGATATTTTTTTGTTAAAGCGTTTAATTTTCTATAATCGATACAAACTCTCCACCCGTTTTGGACTCGTGTAGGAACAAGTTCACCTTTAGGATTCTCAATTACCGTGACTCCAGTTTTCTTTGGAACCACATGGATAGGACTTACCCAACTACTATCAGATATTGGATAGATCATATCGGCATCTAAAAGTTTTTGAATTTCTTTTTTTACCACTTCCATCATTGGACGATTTAGGCGTCTCTGACATTCTCGGGTTGGTTTGACTCCTTCTTCCACCTTTATTTTGTGCATACAAGTCGATGGACTAAGCCCTTTAATGTCGGCTATAGTCCACCCAATTGCCTCTTTGTAAGCTTTCAAAACTGTGACTAAATTTTCTTCTTCCTCCATTGAAAGCTTGTTCGATATGATGACCGGTAACGTGGCGTTATCTCCCAAAAATGCGTATTTAAGGTGTTTCGGTAACTGTTTTAATTCGACCTTAGGTGCCTGTAAAATAGAAGGCAAAATTTTAGTTTTATTTGAGGTAAGGCATTTATCAGAACTAATTGAAAAAAATTCCTCAAACTCTCTGATATCTTCCTCAAAGTCTTCCAACTCCCTGCACATATCATCTATAAAATTAGATTCAAAAAATTCTTCAATAGTAGGCTCAATAACATCAATAAAACTAATATTAGCCACAGTCTCTGGATACTTCATTGCTTTATAAACATCAAATTTGACAACCTCACCATCGAACTCCATTGTAAGGATTCCACTCCTCACATCAATTTTTGCATGCGCTGTACTTAGAAAGGGTCTTCCAAGTAAAATTTCGGATGACATGTTGGTTCGGTCATCTTCCATGTCGATAACATAGAAGTCTGCTGGAAAAATTAAATCATTTACCTTTACGAAAACGTTTTCAAGAACTCCTTCAGGGTAAACAACGGACCTGTCGGCGAGCTGAATTGTTACACCTGTTTCCTTCAAAGGCTCAGCACTAAGTAAGTTATAAACAGATAGTGGCATGACGTTTATAGAAGCACCAAGATCGCACATAGCTCGCTTAATACCTATTTTACCAATTTTACAGGGAATGGCAAACATACCTTGATCTTTGTATTTAGGTGGGATTTTACGTTGAATAACAGCCGAAACATTTTCTCCCAAATTAACTTTCTCATTACCGGTAAGTCTCCTTTTATTTGTGCAGAGATCTTTTAAAAACTTAGCATATTTCAGTACTTTTCGAATTACATCAAGAAGGGGTATGTTTATTTCTACCTTTGAGAAGACGTCAAAGATCTCTTTCTCTTCGGCTTGTTTGTCGCGTTTTACTAGCCTTGATGGAAAAGGAGGCGGAACAACATAAGGAGATGGTGTAAGGGTGGCTTGTGATTTATCTTCCTTCTCTTTCTGAGGTAACGTGACATTTTCCTTAGGTTCGATAACAGTACCGCTTCTCAAGGTGATTGCACTTATGTTTTGTCGCGGATTTGGCTCGATCTGTGAAGGCAATTTTCCTTGTGATTCCAAACGTCCCATAGTTTGAGCAAGTTGACTCATTTGCTTGTCTAGTTCTTGCAAATGAGCTTCGGTACGGTTTTGGAATTTCTCTTGGGATAATGCCAACCGTTCAACGATAGATTCTAAAGAAGGTTTCGACGGTTGATATTGTTGATGTATTGGGGGTTTCGGTTGGTATACTTGGTTTGGTCTCATATTAGTTCCATAGTTGAGGTTTGGATGATCTTTCCATTCCGGATTATAGGTGTTGGCATTAGGATCATATCGTCTCTGGGGAGGTCCTGGAAAGTTTCCAACAACATTTACTTGGGCAGTAGTATCTTCTTGAAGCATAGGACAACAATCCGTAGGATGGTCTGACATGGTACAAATTCCGCATAGGCGAGCTTGGGTTATTTTTCCTGCGAACAAAGTTTGAACTATATTAGTAAGTTTATCAATTTTTTCTTCAATTGAAGGAGTACTTATCTCATGAACTCGTCTAACAGGTTCATTTGAGCGAAATTGTTGTGCATTGGCAGCCATGGTTGAAATGAGATTCCTAGCTGCAGTGGGAGTCATATTCACGAAAGCCCCCCCACTAGCTGCGTCGATCATTTTCATCTCCATTGGAAGCAATCCTTCGTAGAAGTATTGGAGGAGAGTCTGCTCGGTTAGTCCATGTTGTGGACAACTGGCACAAAGTTTTTTAAATCACTCCCAGTAGTCATATAAAGATTCTCCATCTTTCTGTCGGATCCCCAAAATGCTTCTCCTTAATTCACTTGCTTTCGCTGCAGGAAAGAACCTGTCAAGAAATATTCGTGCCATGTCAGTCCAGGTATTTATTGAACCAGGAGGTAAATAAAATAACCAATCTTTTGTCGCGTCGGCTAAAGAAAAAGGAAATGCACGAAGTTTTATTTGATCTTCGGATATTCCCTGCGGTTTCATACTCAGACAAACCATATGAAACTCTTTTAAATGCTTGTGTGGATTTTCATTCTGCAAGCCGCGAAAAGTTGGAAGTAAATGTATCAAACCAGTTTTAAGTTCAAATGGTGTTTCGCCATTTGGAAACGTGATACACAGTGGTTGTTGTTCATCAGGTGCTGCAGCTAACTCTCGAATTGTTTGTTCAGCCATTTGTTCTGATCCTTCGTCGTCAGAAGTAAGTAACTCCTCGGTGTAAGAAATTTCCTCAAAATCAGGATTTGGTTGAAGGTCTCGATTCAACCTTCTGCGTCTAAGGGTCTCTCCACGCAGCCTCCGGGCAATAGCTTCGATCTCGGGTTCGTAATCTACTAGTTTTCCCGAAAGTGACCTGGTCATAGATCAAAACAAAACAATATTAGTAATTTTACCGAAGTCCCCGGCAACGGCGCCAATTTGACAAGCGTCGAATTGTCAAATAAATAATTCCTATTTCTCAAATTAAATAAAAGAATAGTATAGAGAAAGTAGGGTCGATCCACAGGGACTAAGAAATTTCCAACGTTGAATTGAATTGATCCTGATCCAAAAAAAACAATAAATTAGAAAATGGGGTTTGATATTAAAAAAAAACTAAAAATAATCTTAATCTAATAATAACTGAAATTAAATAAAAATAAATATTTGAAGTAATAAATTTAAAGGATATAACCTCAAGCTTTGTTTCGCCTCAATTCCAAATTGATCATCGAAATAGATTTTACTTCAAGATCCATGCCAGTTACAGTCTACAAGGCTCAACCCTTATAACTTGCTTCTCTCTTCGGTAAACCAATATTCTCAAGTCTATCTCCGGAATTCGGTCTTTGTTGGACTAACCACGCCTATCGCCGTTAGCGCCAATACAACTTTAAGCAATGGAAAAGCCTGACTCGAGTTATAGCGTCTCACAGAGAATCGAACCCGATCTTGATTTCCTTAGTGGACCGCCACCAAGTTTGTTCACAGGAAGCCAAATTTGCTACCAGCCGATTTTTCTTCCCAACGATAGATCTAAACAATCTTCAAGTCAACGTGCACTTTTTGAAATGAAGGCGTCGAGATCATTAAAGGAAAAACCGATTGCCAATCCTTGATTTTAGAAAATCAAGAATGTTATCCGAAGGAATTAAGCGCTTCACGATTCTCACAATATGGATTGAGTCGTCACTAGCTTTCGGCTAAATAAAAGTTTAGCTAAGCATGAATGAGATTATACTTAGCATTTTATAGAAGGAAAGAAATAAGAAAACTCAAAGAAAAATAAAAGAACTAGAGAGAACTTTTATTACTCAAGAGAGAAAGTGAAAATTGAAGTACATCTCAAGCTTTACCTCTATGGGTATTTATACTATTCTAAAACCCTAAAAATGTAACAATTCAAAATTTAAAAAAAATAAAAAAGATAAAGATAAAGATAAATGTTCTAAAATTTAAAATTTAAATTCCTAAGATAAATCTTCAAGATAATTCTCAAATAATCCATTCATCCTTCTAGAATATATGACTGGACTATCTTCTAGAAACTTTTGCTGACTGGATAATCCAAATCTGCCAGATCGAAAAGCGTCGTGCGACTTCAGTCATAAAAAAAATGCAGAATTCACTATTTTCTGTTGGTTCTGAAAAATAAGTTCCTACACTGAAAATGATCAAAATAGAACCAAATTAGTAATATCAAATCGACAATGGGAAATAATTATTAATAAAAAAATATATAAATTCGAACACTCATCATATATTAAAAGTAATAAATAAAGAAAAAAACGTGAGTTACCATATAATTCATATATAACATTTAAAAATTAATTCAAAATAAAAACTCGATTAAAATCAACTAATCTCAATTGATCAAAACTAAAAGCAATTAAAACATTATTAATTGGTATGGTATTAATTGATCAATATCACTTCAGTACAGCTTTTCATCCTCAGACCGACGGACAGTCTGAGAGAGTTATCCAGATTTTGGAGGATATGCTTCGGTGTTGTACGGTAGACTTTACTCGTAGTTGAGAGGAGCAGTTACCTTTGGTAGAGTTTGCTTACAACAACAGTTATCAGTTGAGCATCGGGATGGCTTCTTTTGAGGCCTTGTACGGGCGCAGGTGTAGGACATCTTTGTGTTGGACAGAGCTTAATGAGAGGAAGATAGTGGGTTCGGAGCTTGTTTAGGAAACAGAAGAGAAAGTCCAGATCATCAAGGAGAGGTTACAAGCAGCTTTTGACAGACAGAAAGCTTATGCGGATAAGAAGCGTAAGCACATCGAGTACGAGTTAGGTAAGAAAGTGTTTCTCAAGGTATCTCCATGGAGGGGTATCATCCGGTTTGGTCGGAAAGGAAAGTTGAGCCCAAGGTATATCGGGCCGTATGAGGTGCTTCAGAGGGTTGGACCGGTAGCTTATCGGCTAGCTTTGCCTCCGGATTTGGCACGTATACACGATGTGTTCCACGTGTCTATATTGAGACGTTACCGTTCCGATCCCTCACATGTGGTTCAGCTTGAGGAAATCGAAGTCAATACGGATTTGACTTACGAGGAAAGGCCCATCGGAATAGTGGATAGAGGAGTTAAAGAGCTTAGAAATAAGAGTATACCTTTGGTAAAAGTGTTGTGGAGGAACCATGGGATCGAAGAGGCCACGTGGGAGTCGGAGAATGACATGAGAGCTCAGTATCCTCATCTCTTCCTGACAGGTAAATTTCGAGGACGAAATTTTCTTTAAGGAGGGGAGAGTTGTAACGACCCGAACTCTCGGTTTAGTGTATCGGGTTAACCCGGGGGTTTGGGCTTGGTTTTGGGCCTTAGGCTTGTTGGGCCTTGAGTGTTGTTGGGCTTGGTAGAGTTTAGTGGTTGTGGCCTTGGGGGCTTTTTGGTAAATGGCTAAAGGATGAAGATGGGGGTTAGAGACTTTATTTTTCTGCATTTGCAGAGGGAATGAGATCATCCTCTACATCTCCATTTTCTTCATCTTTTGTCATTGCAACCATTATAAAAGGTAAGATTTTTGAGGGTTTAGTGGTGGAATCTCGTTTTGTTTTGAAGGGTAAGTTTTAGGGCTGCCAAGGATCTATCCAAAGAGGTAGCTATGTGTGGGTTTGGTGGAGGCGAAGGTTTTGTTGGGGTTTAAGGTGTAATCCGGGTTTGGGTTTTTGAGGCTTAAAATCTGGGTCTTTTGTGTTTTTAAGCTTTAGAAATTATCCTCGGACCATCCTTAATCATTGTTCATCTTCCTCGTGTAGAGAAAGAGGTTGGAGAGCCATCATCAAGCTTGGGTAGAGGAAGAGTTCGACTTGAGTAGGGAGCTCGTTTTGCTGTTGCTTTGGTTTGAGGTTGGTACTCCCAACTCCTTCTACATCATCCATTCATGGTAGATTGCATGACATGTAGAGATAATCATGCTTGTATGTTGTGTTGCTTGGTTGCTTGAAAATAGGTCTTTAATGGTGGAATTCGGATTAATGTGGTTAAGGGCTGAAAATTGGTGTTAAAATACTTTAAACATCTTTAATATTGAGTAGGAACATTTAGGGATCGATTAGATTAAGTCTAGGGTCGAAAATCTAGAATTTCTAAGTGTAGAACCGTCCTTAGTGCAGGGGATATCGATACTCGGGCTACCGGTATTGATACCAGTGAGTGGATTTTGGCTTGTTGTTCAGGGGTATCGATACTTGCTTCGATACCGTGGATTCCAGAAAGTTTTTGTATCGATACCTGTACCGAAATGGGTCCTCCCCTTTTTGTTGACTTTTGGGGTTGGTCAATGGTATCAATACCTGTTTCGATACCTGTTGTTCAATACCCTCTTTGGGTGGGTATCGATAAAGGGTGTTTCGATACCCTACTTAAGGGTATCGATACCCCTGTGTAATTTGGTTAAATTTGAATAGAGTTTGGGGGTTCGACGATCCTAAATGAATAAATACTTAAATCTAAAAGCTATGAAATGAACTGTCAAACTAAATTAAGGTTATAACTCCGAAAGACTAAGTGAGATAAGACTTTAATATATCTTGTTGTGATGAGATCCTAGGTGGATCGTTTGTGTGGTCGAGTCTTGTGTGTTGGAATCTGGATATCCGTAAGTGTTGCAACACGTTGAAGACCATCCGATGTAACATGTCGGGTGATGATTGAAGACTTTTATTCCGAGTGTTGGGCGGCCTCACTCAAAGATGTTCGATGTAACATTCCGAGCATAGGGTTGGTTGGGCGACCTCCACCCTTTTCTGAACGTTGGGCGGCCTCGTTTGAAGATGTCCAATGTAACATTCCGGGCATAGGATTTGAGGGCGGCCTCAATCCTGAGTGTAAGATCCCGATGCTGTGTGGACGCGGGCCTCGCTCTTGTGTGTTGACTTATATGTTTGTATATGCTGTGTGCGATGGTATACATTCATTTATGCCATGTGTAGGCAAGCATGCTAGTCCTTCATACCATGCATGTGATTTATATGTCATGCTTTACTGTTTTGATATGCATGATGTTGGCCGAGTTTGGCGTATCCACTGAGCTTGTGTGGCTCAGCATTCGAAATTTATTTTCGTGCGTAGGTTAGGTGAAGCGGGATTTTGAGGAGCACCATCAAGGTTTAGACTTTCAGCATCGACCGTGTTGTCAGAGTACAATTATTAGATGTAGTGGGCTTAGTACTATGTTGAACCCTAGATGTATTTGTAACTCTGTTATTTTATTTGGGTCGAATGTTTTAAAACAGTCTGTAATATATTTTGGAGCTCCGATTTACTTTGAATTATTTTGGACTTGTTTTATTTAATTGGATTACGAACTTGGTTTGGACTTACATGATTTTTATTGTTGGGCTTTTAAAACAAAATTTTGGAATATGGGTTTTGGGCCGGAGGCCCATTGTGACATCCGGGTCGGGTGTTACAATAACCTGAATCATTATATATCTAAATTAAAATAAAATGATATTACATCTAAAATAATACGAATCAAAATTAAATCGAATAATTTATTTATCGAGAAATTATTACATGTACTCATTTTACCACCTAAGATATGGTCCCAACCAATTAAATTAAGACACATGATATGTTTTTTCCATATCATATTCACACATAAACATCATTCAAATCATCCACTTTAATGTCTTTGATTTAAAAAAATATTACCAAAGATTTTTTATGTTGCCTTCCTCTTTATTGTTCAATTTTTAATTAAAATTTTCTAACCCCTAAACCTAACCCTAAAACCTAAATCCCTAACTTTAAACCTTACCCCTAGCAATAAACCCTAAACCCTAATAATAACCATAAACCCTAAATCCTAAACTTAAACTTAAACCTAAACCTAAATCCTAAACCTCAAATCTATATAAAAAATAATTAGAAAATTTTAAAGAACAAAGAGAAAGATGACACAAGAAATCTTTAGTAATATCTTTTTCTTTTTTAAATCAAAGATATTAAATTGAATGATTTGAACAATGTTTATGTGTAAATATGATATAGAAAAATATATTATATATCTTAATTTAATTAGTTGAGGACCATATCTTAAGATAATAAAACAAGTTCATGTAATAATTTCTCCTATTTATCACTTCCGATTAAGGGACAAAAGACCCACCGGAGCAGGGCATCCCCTCCCCTCCCGATAGTCGCGCGCTGTGGACAAGTGTGGGCCAAAATGATGAAGATTGCTGTCAATTTGGCTATAGTGCTTTTCTTCGTCTGCTCTTTCTTTTTTACTTCTCTATGTATTTATTAATTAAAACGAAAAATAAAAAAATCTTTTGCCTACGATTGGACATTTCTAAGCCCCAAACAGAAACCTTGCAGCAGAAGATACCCATATTCATTTACCAGATTGCAGACACAATGTTGTTCCCTTCACTGCCATTGCCAAACTTGCAGGCATTATCTTCTTCAACTCCTTTCATCACTTATATTCTGCCAAACATATGTGTAATACAAAAAAAAAAAAAAAAACTAATTTACCCTAAACAAGCTCTTCCAATGGTTAAGTAATTAACTAGGACTTCAGATTTATCAAAGGATTATTTTACCTGATCATGGTTTTTTTTTTAGTTACGACGTCTGATTAATTCAAATCGAGTTTTACAAAAACACAATATAAGAATGATCCTTTCAACCTAATTTTTAATTTCAATTTACAAATTCGGGTTCTAAACCTCTGAAATACTTAAAAGATTTAATGTTTATTCCTATTAGACCAACTAAATCATATATTCATTATGATGTTTCCTTTTTATTGTTCTTTTAATTTTTAGAACTTATTAATTCAGAACGATCCGCATCACACAATTTTAATGGATGAGTTTTTTATTAAGAACTTTCTATGAATATAATACCTCGAACTAATGATTTATTTAAACGAAACCGAATTGATTATCAATTATACCTAGGTCTGGTTTTGAGCTCATCATCTACCGTTCACTCGTCAATTATTGGTGCTTGCCTTTTTTGTGGTCAAATCATCTTCATTAATCAACATTTTGAATGAGCTGTGGTTGTCATGTCACCCCAGATGACAAGATCAGGGTAAAAACAGGTTTGGTAAACCATATACTGAAAAGAAATCTGTTAAATGTTTGATCTTTCCATAACATTTGATGACCAAGTAAACTTATGGTAATAATATAGTTAATCAAACAGTAAAACAAGAAGACTGTTCCTGTCTGATTATAATATTTGATTGAACACGTGATGGGACCAATCAACTTCCACTGTCTGAGAAGAGAGGTAAGCTACCTTTGAACTCATTGACTAACATTCCTTTGTTTCCCTCCGGAAATCAAGCGAAAAAGGCAGTTCTTTATTCACAATCTTATTGCAAGGGAAATCTAGTGAAAGATATCAAAATGTCTTGAGTTTAAGTGACAAATATGATAAAAATAATAATAATAATTATAGGGATTTTGGGGGTTTAAGAATTATGAAGAATAATATGAAAAATTCAGTTTATTTTATCTTAAAAAGTATTTAATTATAATTAAACATGTATCTTGATAATGTACTGAAAAATAAAGGTGTCAACAACATCCTAGGTAAACTCTATATTTATAAACTCGATTCAATTTTTAAAATATTAATAAAATTTTATTAATAAATTTAGGGAAAATTTTACAACAGGCGTCGAACACCGCTGAACACCGTTAATGATGAACATCGCTGAACATTATTAAACTAATTAATAAAGACTAAAAAATTTAAGGACTCAACATGTAATTATAAATTATTTAAAATAAATTATTTATTAAATTATTTTCTATATATATTATTTTATTTTTTAATAATTAAATAAAATACTAATTTAAATTAATTTTAAAAAATAAAAAATAACTCTAAACCTTAAAACCATAATTCAAAGCCTAAATCACTAAACATAAAACTTTAAACCCTAAAATATAAAATATCATAACCCTAAAATAAAAAAACCCTAAAAGTACTAAACCATAAACACTAAATCTAAACCCTAAAATCCTAAACCCTAAAATAACTAAACCCCCTATATCTAAATCTTAAACTAATTTTGGGTTTCAAGTTTAGGGTTTAGGCTTTTTAGAGTTTCAAATTTTCTATTTTAGGGTTTAAGGTATGATTATATTTTTAGATTTTATGATTTATGGTTTTATTATTTTAGGGTTTAAAGTTTATGAGTTAGTGTTTTGGATTTTAGGATTTAATGTTTATTATTTTTAGCTTGAGTTTAGGGTTTTAGATTTTAGATTTAATATTTTTTAAATTAAAAAAATAATTAAAAAATAATTTAAAAATTAAAATATATATATATAATTTGTTTAAAATTTTATTTCAAATAATTCAAAATTATATGTTTAATCCTTGAAAATTTTAAATTTTATTAATGAATTTAATAATGTTCAGAAGTGTTCATCGTTAGTGGTGTTCAATAATATTCGACGCACGTGGTAGACTCATCCTTTAAGAAATTTAGATTTAAATAACTAACATACCAATGTAACTTTAATTTTGTTTTTTAAATAAATTTTCTATTTTTTTAATTATATCTCTCAACTTTTTATTTTATTTAGTTCTCTAACTATAAATTCTTTTTCTCCATCTTTTTTTTTCAAATTCTTTATACTTTCATCAAAACATTTCCTCAAAATATATTTTTGTTTTAAAAAAATAATATTAAAAACATATTATATAATTTCAGATCATATCTGATTTATTAAATAATATTAGAAATCTTACCCACATTTATGAAAAATATAAAGAATATATCTATATCAATGGTTATAGGAAGTTATTCAAATAACTATTTTTTTAAAAAAAACACGACTAGAATATATTTTAATTTTATATTATTAGAATATAAATTTTCAATTCAATTAATTTAAATTTTTTATTCAATTCAACCGAATACTCACCTCATCCTCACATACATAGACTAACATGTTTTTTTTTTTTGTTAGTAAAAAAATCAAAAAAAATTTAATTTTAAATAAAAACTTTTAATAAAATCAATCCCATGCCAATATGTTTATCCAATACAACCAAACATGTCATTGTGAAAACTAGACAATATCCCAATGATTATGAACCACTAAAATACAATGAGGATATATTTCAAATTAAAGCAATAGGTTAGAGATAAAGTTATTTCAGTAAGGTAATGAATGAGTCACCTTACTAATATCTCAACAGATCTATCAAAAATAATCATAAAAAATGAAAAATTATATTATAAGTTATTTTTGTCATGGTATCTATAAGATCAACCAATTAAATACATATATATTTTTTTAATTTTTTAATTTATTTTTTATCAAATGAATATTCATTTGATAAAGATTATTTTTAAATTTAATTTACAGTCAGTAAAGATTCACCTAATAAAAATAATAAATTAAAAAAATTAAAATATATTTATTTGATTGATCCTATAAATAACGTGACATTATAATATAGTTTCTCTTAAAAATCAAATTAAAATATATACAAAACCAAAAATAAAATTAAAATCTTAAAATCTTAAAAAAAATAATACTTGATAGTAACAACTCCTCTTATACAAGTTTTGGTACATAAATAAATTTATGTGTATCGAGAGAGTAACAACCCCTCTCAAAATATGTTAGTATAATAATATTTGAAATCCTTTAAACTTAAATTATATATATATTAATTTTATGTTAATTAATAGTAATTTTATTATTTATCATCGATAATAATATTCAAAAACCTATTTTCATTATTTAATAGCATTCGTATTATTTGATAGTCGAAAAAAATGATTTATATCTATTGGTAAAAAAATAATGAAAATTTTATGTAAATGATTTATCTATAAAAACTTAATAACCCTTGTTATTAAATAACAACTAATTTAAATTTCAATAAATAATTTCAAGATAAATAATAATTATTAAAAATTACCACAGTGTCATGATAAGAAAGAAGAGAGGGAATCTTCTTCCTTTTATTTAATTAAAGTTTGAACAAATATGAATGCATATCATCTTAATAATAATAGTTAAAATTGTGATGTCAGTAGGCATTAGTCACAGCAAATTAAAAAATTCATATACTAGCATCATCCATAAAGTAAGAATAAAAAATAAAAAATTATTGCTCTTCAGATTTTTAAAAATTTATTTTAATTAATTTAAATTAATTTGTGTCGTATATATAATAATATATATTATTAAAAAATTAAAAATATTTGAAATTTATTTATAAAATTATTTAAAGTTATCGTTGTTTTTTAAATAACTTAATATTTTTTGCGGTTTACTTTTCGATATAATCAAAATTTTATTTATATTTATATTATGTTTGAGTCTTTTGAATTTTTAATTTTTTTTATTTATAATTCTTGTATTATCTAAAATAATAATTTCTTAGGTTAATATTATAAAAATATTAAATTATATTTTTAATTTACCACATAATCGTAAAACCTTCTTGTATATTTAAATATTTTTTAAATAGAATATTAAAAATACACTAATAATTAAGTTCAAAATTTTAAAATTTAAGATTCAAATAAATATTTTTTTTAAACTCTAATCTATACCGTCAGTGTATTAAAAAAATCACTTCTAACATTAATTCTAAATATGTTTATTAGACACTCGTTGTCTTTTTTAGCATTTTAATTTAATTTTAAAATAATATTTGAGTTTGATTTTCATTTATTTAAATTTATCTATATTTATCGATTAAGTAAATTATTTCAAATTAGATAAATTTAGTATCATTATTCTTTTAATATGAAAAATTAAACTTAGATATAACCTAGTTTTCAAAGTTAGGCGAGTGGAGGAGAAAAGGTGAAAAAAGAAGACAGGGAAACGAAATAAGAGAGACAAAGACAGAAATACTACTTCACGTCACTTACCTTTTTTCGAGAAAAAAATAATAAATAAATAAACAAATAAATAAATAAATAAGGAAGATGAAAGTTTCTGAGCATATGGAAACTCAGTGTCGTGTGGTCAGTCTTGAATGAGTCTGACACACTTAACTCACACTACCACTTAATCCCTGCTCTTTTATTACCAAACCATATGTTCACTCCCAGACCCAGTGCTTGGAGCCGGATGTTACAGTGGGGTCCCAGTCACTGCCTCACTGGGCGTCGGTTCACTCAGAGGGCGCGCGAGAACAGCGCGGGAGCTGTTTCCCGATGCACACTCTGCCACTCCCCCACCTCCCACTGTCACTGCCAACATTATAATATTAGTATAACATTGTGGGTGGATTCTGCAATTTCCAATCACATCAAAATGTTACTTAAACCACCCTTTTTATCATTTTGTCAGACACCCATTTCTCCATTGAAGGAAGGGTTTGTTTTACAAGGGGGAACGACACTAACATGCGCCTGGGTGGGGGAAGTTGGTAACCAACACTACACCCCCATGTGGGGCAATGGGGTCCGTTGGAACCGAGTGTTTTGTAACAGGGAAGACACTGTGTTTGGGTCCAATCAAACAGACGCCATAACCTATCCCATGCCCTTCACTAACCCAATTGGATAAATTAGAATGGTTTACAAATTTTAAAACTCAGATTGATTCTAACCTACTAATGAAGCTAAATGATTGATTCGGAAAAATTCCTTAAATCATAATCAAAACCCTTTCTTTCGGATTCATGTGAATGGATGGTAAGTTTTCAGACAAGTGATTGGTGGTAATCTAGTAGGAAAGTCTATCAATATGATGTGAGAGCACAAATTAGATGGTAAATTTGCTGCGACTCCTGATCCTTACACATGGTGGAGGAGACATTCATTGTAATTAAGTGAACAGAAGCTGAAATCATTAATGGTTTAAAACTGTGTTCTGATTTGAAGGAGACAAGCAATGGTTTTGTCTGAAATGACGGTAGAATCCAATACAAAATGTAACAAGAAAGAAAAAAAGCGGTGTCCCAATTTAGGCCAAGAACTCCCACCTAACATCTCTCTCTCTCTCTCTAATTGGAGAGCTTGTCTAATCGAGTTCTTGTTCCTTTCAACTTTATTTCTTAGCTGCTGCCCAACTCACTAGATTTGGTTTTTGATTTTTGCTTCTGTCTTGATTTATTATATAGAAATATTTTACCTTCCTTGATTGGCATGCTACAAGATTCAGTCATGTCTCACCCTGTGGTCACTAAAATCAACTTTATTTTTTTATCTGAAAATTTGGGTCTTGCTTATTTTATGTTAAAAATTTTAATTCAAAGTATACAATTCTAAAGTTGAAAGGTTGTTTTTTTTGTTCTTTGATGACCATATTAGTTTGTCTAACTTGCTGCTGAATCTGGGTGAGACAAAGGGTATACTTTCGTGTCCAATAATGAAACTTTCTTCAGATTATATAATGATGAACAGATTGGAAATGGAAGAACTAGTCACTATTACATGATAAAGTTGTGGGATTTTCTTGATTCAGACCAAATATGGAAAACCAGTTGTGGTTGGCTTAAGTTTACTTTGGACTTTGTTTGGGCCAAGAGTAGAAAAATTCAAGCTGTCATGGAACCTATAAATCCTGACCCTAAAATTTTATTCACAATCATTAAATTTTAAATTATTAAACTTAAACCCTTAAATCATACGTTCTAAATTAAATTTTTAAACCCTAAAATTAAGATATTTATAAAAATTAAAAGTTTTCATTATAAGTGTATCAAATAATTATCCATAAAACATTGTATAATATTACTATTTTAAAAAATTATAAAAAAAATCTACAAAAGCCTTACTTTAAAGGTTGAAGTGTTGTAGTTAAAATTTAGGGTTTAAATATTAAAACATAAATCTCTAATATATTACTTTAAATATTAAATCATAATCTATAAATATTAAATTCTAACAATCAATTATAAACTCTTAAATCAAGATTCTTAAATTCTAAATAATCCACGTACTTTAAAACTAAGATACTTTTAGAAATTTTTTATTTCTATTACCTGTATAAAAAATAATTACCATAAAAATAGATAATTATAATAACAATTAGATTTTAAATATTTTAACTTAGACAATAATTATAATTTAATATTTTATTATAAACATCCGTACGATGAATATTAATGATTGTGTATTTTCAAGAAAAAATCTTACCAAGGAAAATATGAAGATAAATTATACTTCTTATGAGTATTTATAATAATTTTTATAAATATTGATCTCATAATTTAAAAAAAAATGTCATCTGGGAGAATTATAATTACACTAAAGATAAGCCGACAAATACAAAAGATCATACCTTTATTTCTTGACCTTTATGTTACAATAGAAACGAAGAACGTTCTTTGGCAAACAAACAGGACATGCAATTCATAATCACAAGCTTTTGTATAGTGTGTGTGTGTGTGTGCTTTATATATATATATATATATATATATAGAGAGAGAGAGAGAGAGAGAGAAATAGTGGATGATCCATGAAAAGGGATCTGATTACCTCCTTTATTAGGTTAGTAGCACCCATTCAGAAGTTATAGATCTATGGGTACGACCAGTGCGGAGTTATCCTTGTCGACAACAAACGTTTTCATGACCGACTTGGAGGCGGTAACGAGCTCCACCACATATGTCCCGTGAAAGCCTCGGAATTGGAATTGTCCTTGTTCGTCTACATGTCCATGAGCATGAGACAACCATTCGTGTTTAAGAGCAAGAAACCTTTTACCAGTTTCGTTGATATCGCCTTCGGCATTGACCAAATGTGCGTTGTCCCTGCTCATGAACAACTCCCAAAATCCCCACAGCATTATACCTTCCACGGCAGGATGGGCGAAAGCTTCTCTAAGCATAACTTCCAAATCTTCCCCTCTCACGTGTTCGTTAATCGAAGACACATCAAGCTCTGTAATCCAGATAGGAAGACCAAGAATGCCTAACTTATCCAGAGCTGTGCACACAATAGGTCCCACAGGACTATCAATATGTCCTTGAATCCCGATTCCTCCGACGGGTGCACCTTGCTCCTGCAAATCAAGAATGTGTTCGATATACCTTTCAGGGGATGATCGGATGTCAGATCCGTCTTCAACATGATAATCATTCACAAATAAGGTGGCGGACGGGTCTAGCTGATTTGCATTCTTAAACATATTTGCTCGGATATCTTTGCCCAATCTGTCTTGATAAAACGATCCATGCAGCATCTCATTGTTCACATCATGGTGTCTGAACTTTCCCTTGTACCGGGTGAGAAGGTCAGTTAGACGGTTCTGAACAGCTTTCTTTAAGTCATCATCGTTCAATGCTTGAATCCATTGCTGGACCGTGTCTTGTACTTCCCAAAAAATACAATGACCTCGGCTTTGTATGTTGTGATTTTGGCAGAAAGCTAGCAAATCATCAGCATCTTTGTAGTTGAAATTTCCTTGTTGTGATTCGGTCCAATACCACTTCAATTCATTCCCAAAAACTGCCCAGTTGAAATTTTTCACAAAGAACTCAACAAAATCTTCATTGTCCATATTCGTTCTGCTGATGCAGGACCCTATAGGGAAACTATTTTGTATTTGTACAACTTTCACGGAGGTGCCCGATAAACTGCTTGAATCAGTTCCTGAGAATTTGAGGATGACATCACGCTTTCGGATCTGTATTTGAGCCAAAGACATTCTTTACAAGTCAGAAATGAGATGGGACTAATAGTTCAAAGATATGTCGGAATATGTTGTGTCCTTGTTTCTAGGGTTAAATGCAGTCTACAGTCTACACTATCAGGGTGAAAATATTTGCAGTTTCTATCTGCAACTTTCCGACCATCTCGTGATAAAAGGCAACAAAGTATGTTCTATTTTTAGTGTTAAAGCAATCTCAATTTCCATTCTCGGTTTGAAGTTATAATGTCTGCAGATTTTGATAAAGTAAATACTACAGAAACCGCAAGTAGATATACCTTATCAGTTTGATGTCTCAGATGTTCAAATCGTGCCTCACGATCAACAGGGAAAATCTGAACTCCAGAAACCATAAAATCAGCACCTGCAGCTGGACCCTGGACATAAACTGTAACCTTGGATGGTTGTTTCTCGATTCTAAAGGAACCACCAATTTCATGCCAGGTGTCATCAATAATCTCAACTTGTCCTCCATTAACCCATTGGCTGTCCACACTGAGTGCAACATTCACATTTTGATGACCATTTGCTCCAGAACCAAGTCGAACCCAAGCAGATACTTGGTATGTCAGGAAGAGTTTCAGCTTATCAGTGATAATCTGAGCTGGACCCATCCAAGTTTGTGTGCGGTTTTTAACATGAATATAGCGGCCACTTAAAGGTTCATGGACACCGAGGGAAGCTCTTGCCATAGGGGGAAGTATACGTGGTGAGCCGAATCCAACACTCAAATTGCAGTTGCCAAGAGGAAACCATCCATATGTTCCATCATTTAGTTGGCTGTTTGTAATTATATTAACTCCAAAACCAGGATTCTACAAAAAGTAAAAACACATCAGGAAACCATACCATAATTGATTATTTATAAAATACACACCCGGATTTGGAGGTGAGTGTCAGATATGGTTTATTTGCACAATACAAATATATTCAACTTTTTCCATATGTTTGAAAATCATAATCCACACCCCTATCCAAACATGTGGCAGAAACAGTTTTAATAACCTAGTTTTTCACTAGATTGACTCCAAAATGTGAATGCTTATATTAGTTAAGGTTTAACTAATGGAAAGCATACAGCAAAAAACAATCATCTAATATCTTCTCTAAATATATTCAAAGCAATACCAAATTCCAAAATGAAATTATTCAACTCACCTCAATAACTGGCGGAGGTGAAGGAGGGATTTTCTCGGCATATTTTACAACCAGGGCATTGACGAGAAGATCGGTGCCTGGAGGCGGACCTTCTAAAAAGACGACTACTCTAGATGGGGAACCATTTAGAAGGAACTTTCCTTGCAATTGCACCCAATCCTTGTCAGTTGCCTGCACCCTTCAAGATTAAAGAAAAAAATGTTTTAAGGTTCAGAGATTCTACATGAAAAAGACACAATTACTAGGACTGCAGGACAGTTGGAATAAATAACAAACTTACTTGGCAATTCTAATGTACTGATCATTGCGACCTGGTGTTTGGACCAACAATGTGGCTTGTACGGTAGCAGTTGTGACATTGTTTCCAAATATCCGTACTACAGCTTCTACATTATAAGCAAGCTTTCGCTGCACTCTTCCAGTGATCTCCTGCTGGATTCCATTCCAGTTTTGTGTGCGCTCTGTTGCAGAAGCGAAAACTTCCCCAGAATGTGGAACTATCTTCCCATCTGCCATAGAATCATGTAACGCAATCTTGCAGCCTCTTCCGGACCAGTTATTGAGTCCATCTTCGAATTTAGGGTTTATGCTGACGTTCTCATCTCCAGCTCCTATTCTTGTACTCTTTCAAAATAAAAAAGGATGCCAAAAGTATTAAAATAACCAGCAGAAGTCTACAGAAATTGGCTTCTTTTTCCCCCTTGACATGAAAAGGGTGTTTTTTAACCCAATAAATTACATAAAGATAACTCTGACCTGACGAAAATGAACACTGTAAATATTCAGTTAGAATTGGATGTGTTACCTCGGATTTGCTTGAGCAGGAACAGCTAATCACCACCGAATCAATAAGTAACTCAACGCCAGGTGAAGGCCCTTCCAAATAAAACACAAGCCGTTCAGGCATGGTTGATAACGATAATGTACCTTCCACAATTTCCCACTTCTCCTTTGACACAGATTTTCTGCAATGAGAAATACCAATAAGAAAAAGGCTTCCATTTCAAGTCCTGCACACAAAGAAACGTAATGCAAATAAAGTAAACATTACTTTCCAATTAAACGGTAGCTAGTTGCTGAACCATGGTTTTCTAGCTTCAATGTTGCCAGCACATCCGTAGAACCCGAAAGAGGTCCCGATACTCCAACACAAGCAGAAACCGAGTATGTACAACCAGGAGAGATTTTGCCTGTGATATCTTGCTCCAGACCCTGCCACGATTCTGTTCGATTCGTGACAACTGCATAGTTACCACCAGACCTTGCTGGCAGTTCACCATGGTTGCCAAACTCAGCTGAAACTACAAAGCCATTACAACAATGTGGATGCCAAGAATGCAGTCCATCGGAGAAATCATGATTTACAACTATATTAGAAGCTGAATTGCCAGTCGAACTTGTCATTTTTCCATTGAAGTTCTGCCAGAAAAAGGAACCAGATAGAAATATTCACTACAAGAACAATTAATTGTTATGAACCAAGTAAAAGGTGGACAATTAATGATGAACAACCAAAGCTAGGGAGAATTGAAAATGGATACCCCTTTTAAGCCAAAAACAAAAGAGACACAATACAATGTAGTAGGAATAGGACAATACAATTCAAACAATCTAGAAAGTGAAAAGCTCAAACCTCAGAGTTGCATTTGTCAGAATTCATTTGTGGGTTCTCCATGCTTTCTCCCGATTTCTAACAACAAACACCCAAAAAACAATCATCAACAGAAGCAGAGAACAAAACAGGTAAAAAAAAACAAATAAAGCATAGAAATTTTCTCACTTTCTTGCAAGGAAACGAAGCAGAAACGTAAAAAAAGAAACCTTATGCTGTCGTTGACTGTTGAAGCGGAAAACGGAGAGCCTCCTCATTTATAAGCTGCTGGAAATCAAACCCTTTGTTGCCTAACAAACCCAACCGATCATAGTTATCGAACCACTTTACTCTTCAGCCAAAAACAGATAAAAAGGGCCGTTGACAACTGACCCACTTCAGTTTTGTCGGATTTTCTCAGGTTTTTAAGGAAAATTTGTTCTTTAATTGGTTTTTCGTTGGCATTTCTCTGTCTTGCAGACTGGGTAACACCCAACTTGCATTTGGATGCTTGAATAGAAGGTTGCAGGAATTGGGAGTCCTCTCCTCCGTTCACCGACTTTAATTCTTATTCAAAAATGGTGTCTTTGGTTTCAAGGTAGATTCTTTTTTGTGCTAGCAAGATTAGGTGGGGGAGATGGGCTTTCACTCGCAATTAGGCTGTCCTTTATTTGATTTCAATATTCAAACCCAAATTATTGTATTCTGAACTACTAACATTATGCTAATTGGCAGTATATGTTGTTTGGGTTAATTCTGCTGAAGCTCCATAACTTATCGTTTAATTTCTGAATTGCTCATTAACTTTAAATATTATAATTGAATATTAAAGTATTAACATTGTATCAATCATGTTTTTTAATCGGTTTAATCGTCGGTTTAAACATTAGTTCGAATTTAGAATATGTGTACATATAACATCGATAATTTATATTATGTTAGGAAGATGATATTTAGAGTCTAGTCTTGATCAATTCAAACTTGCGTCGTATACTTAGTGAGTTTCTCAGCAGAAATAGAATGAGATTTCACTCTAAAATTCTCTGAGTTATTTTAGATTATTCTTCGATATAAAATCCTCTTTCTAGAATTATATATGATATAAATTAAGAAGCATGACTAAAATAAAGTCACTAATGCGGGTGCAAACTTAAAAATTAATATATTAATTATTAAAAAAATATGAGCTATCTGACTTATATTATAAGTTAAATTTTATTTAATTTTTTGAATTAAAATTATAAAATTATAATTTAAATAGAATTTTTAAATTTTTTAAGTTAAATTAAATTTTGTCACACCGAGTTATGCTAATTTATGATGGTGTTTCATCCTCCTCAAATTCATACCAAAATTTGAATGAAAATTCGATATGATTCAAATATTTAAATATATTTTGATTTTTTTACTAACTAAATAAAGTCTTTGAAATAAAAAATACAAAAAAAATACATATAATATAGTAAAATTAGCAGAAATTAATAGAAAAAATCACATTAAAACTATGTTTAATCTAAAATATTGATTAAAAATACTTTTCTATAGGATATACAAAACTAGAAGAGGGAAATTTACGTTAATATCGATGTCAGAGAAAAAATTTCAAAATATTACTCTTCAAAGTTTATTTTTTAAAACATTGATAATTTAATAATAAAATTAAAGTTATTACTTTTAGATTTTAAATTTTAGGGCGTAGACGGAGTCAAAAGATTTTAACTTTAAATTCATTTTTTTTAGACTTGTTTTGGCTCTGTCTTCACCTAAAAATCCAAAAATACTATTCAAAGTGAGTTTTTAAAGGTACTGACTTTAAATTCATTATAAAATTATCAATATTAAAATTAAAAAAATAATATTTTAAAAAATCTTTTCTCCAACCATAATATTTATGAGAATTTCTCAATTAAAAAAAATATAAAAAAAGATATGTGTCATTTTAAGAGACTTGCATACAAATTAAAATATAAAATATATAAACGAAGAAGAGAAGAAAAAGGTGAAAAACATAACCCTAAATTAGTAGTAAGTAGTGACAGAATTTGAGAGGATAATTTAAAATTTTTAAAATTAAAAGTTTAATCTATTTTTAAAAAATTGAAGGTTTGATTTACATTTTCTAAAAAATTATGTTCTGATTTTATTTAAACAAGCAATTTAGTGAGAACTTTTAAAAATTAAAAAAGTAATTATAAATACTTAAAATTTTGAAGCTTAATATAAATTTTAAAATTTTTAAAAATATATACCGATAATTTTGTAATATTTCAATTAATAATGATATTTTTCGTAATTATAGAGGGGTTGAGTCGGTGCAGATCCACCCTAAATTTGAATCCACCGCAATCCACGGTTGTATGAGGTTGAAACCCATTGAATTTTTATCTACCCCTATTTAGTATGTCACTCATTCTGCTATTACAATATGGATAGAATTAATTATGTATTATAAAAAAATTATATTTTTTTAATCGTTAAATAACTAAAACATATGATTCAGATTAACAACTAGTTATATGAAGATTATTATTTTTAAAAAAAAATAAAAAGTTAATATAAGTTATCTATTTCAGTTATCCGACGATCTAAATAACGTGTAAAACTTATATTGTGTAACTTGATTCTGTCCTATATATAATAGACATAATATCTCAAGAATCTTAATTTTTTTGATAATATATATGTATGTCTTACGGTTTATGTTCTAGATACGAGACTGTTTTTCTCAACAATATTGTTATTAAAGATTAAATTTGTGTTATACTCTTAAAAATGTAACATGCCTACCTAATATTAGGGGGGAGCGTCGAGCGAGTCGAGTCGAGTCGAGTCAAAAAATTTTGAGTTATTCGAGTTGAGTCAACATATTTTTCAATTTGAACTTTTTTTAATTTTTTTTTGATTCGAGTCGGTTTTATCAAGTTCGAGTCGAGTTTTTGTATAAATTTAATTATATTATTTATAATACTATAATACATTTTGATTCTAATTTAAATCTCTCTCTTTATATCTACATACATATTTTTTCATATTATTTTTTTACATATATAAATAAGATTTTGAATTATTATTATTATTATTATTATTATCAAATACCTTAGGTATGAATATTTTATTTTATTAAATTACGAGCTTCTTTAAAAAAAAATATTCTTATCTAGAAAAGACCAAAATAAGATAAAAATAATGATAAATTAAATACAATAATATAAATATATAAATTAAAAATATAAAATAATTAATATAATTTAAATAATATAAAAAATATAAATAAAAAATATATTTAAAAAATAAATATGAAAAGTGACCATATTGTAAGGAAAAGAAAACTAAAATATAAAAATAATAAGAAAGAGAAGATATGACTGAAATAAAACTGAAAATAAACTAAGTGTGTAATTAGACCTTGAAAATTTTCGAGTTATTCGATTTTTCGAGTAACTCGAATTTTGGAAATTGAACTCGACTCGAAATTGAATTTTTTTGAGTTATTCGATTCGACTCGGATAATTCGAATAACTCAAATAACTCGACTCAAATAACTCGAAATTTAAAAAAATCGATTTTTTCGAGTCAAGTCGAGTTTTGCTTACCCCTACTTAATATATCCAACATTTATCGATAAGAATTATATATTATTTTTTATCTAAAAGAAGAATCTTATTCGTTGTTACTATGTAATGAAACAAATCTAGTACTCGTCTTAGTTTTTGTTTCTACGTAGAATTTAGGGTTTGAATATTGTTATATATAGACTGATTGCAACCTCATTGTCAGGACAGCTATGAACCTGAATTCGACGAGTTCTGATTTGATTTGATCTGATTGAGTCAATTTTATTAATAAAAAATAAATTTGGGTTGAGTTTAGGATGGAAAAAAAATCTGGTTCAAGATTAGTATTATAATTTTTTATATATATTTTAGGGATATTTGTAATAATGATCCTCTTTATATATATTTCATATAATTAGATCACTAAAATCATTTTTTTTACAATTAGATCACTAAAAATTTATTTTTTATAATTAGATCCCTAAATTTTATTTTTTTATAATTAAATTCTTAAAATTTAATTTTTTAATGATTCGAGTCTGGTCGGATCAGGTCGATTTTTTATCCTAAAACTGAGTTGAATCGGGTCGTTTTTTTTTTATCCTAAACCTGAATTGAGTCAGGTGAAGGATGGAGAATATAATTTTTCGAATCGGGTACAAATGAGCCCAAAACCCGACCTGACCCATCCCCATCTCTACTCATTGCATTGCTGGTGTGAGCCAGATTTGTATGGTAGAATTAGGGATGGCAATGGATCCCGGACCAGACCCGGATCCGTAGATTCAGATCCGTTTTATAAGGTCTGGATCTTAAAATTTTAAACCCGATGGATATGGGTCGGATCTGGATCTTCTGATTAAAATACGGATCTGGATCTGACATTTAAGACTCGAACCTAGACCTGGACCCGTTTACCTATTTATTAAAAAACTCACCTTTAGTTTTAAAAAATATATAAATATATAATAATAGGTTTTATATTTTATATTATTCTCTAATATAATTTTTATTTATTTATGATAAATAAACTTTTTGAAGGAATACATGTTTGTTCTACTATTAATGAAGATTGTGATGATGATGCGAAAATGGTAAATATCATTGACAAATTATATAAAAAAGTTATTATATTACATAACCTTAATATTAATATTTAAATTTCACAAATATTATTTTTATAAAAAAATTTTCTTTAGTCGGTAGTTTCTTGTTTGTTTTAGGATGTTTATGATTTAAGTAGTGATGAAGACTAGTACTCTAAAAAAGTAAAAGTACGATATTCGATTTGTGACAGTAAAATATTTTATGATCTACATTTCTTAATATTTGTGTTACTCAAAAGATATTTGTGTAATTGTTGAGTTTTTTTAAAGATTTTAATTTATCGTTTTTTTATCCTGATAGTAGTTAATTGAAATTAATCTTTTCTTCATCGAAATTATGACATGAAATTAATTAATGATAGTTTTTATTACGTTAAAAATAGATCGAATAATCATTTTTAAAAGATCCATGTTGGACCCATTTTAGATTGGATTCGTAAGATTCATTTGATCTAGATCAGGGTCTCAATTTTCTAAACTCGCAGATCTGGACCGAATCTAGATCCATGGTGTAAAAATGAATCTGAATCTAACTGAATCCGATCCAGATCCGACCCATTGTCATCCCTGGGTAGAATATAATTAAGATTGTTATGACTTATGAGTACCCCAGCTCACTGGCTGTTAAATATATTGGCTTTAATGTTTGAGCTGGAGTTTGGCCCAAGTCTGCTGCTCTTCTGTAAATCATCCAGCTGCTCGAACTGTAATCAATAATGGAGAAAGATGATGATGTAACAGAAACAGTCATCAAGTCAAGACTGGACAAAAAGGTTTCTGGAGAAGAATTCACAGGGAAAAACTCAACTCAGTAACAAAAATCAAGTCTTTCAAGTTGTATACTCATTA
The DNA here is from genome assembly GCA_035048815.1 of Abelmoschus esculentus. Taxonomy (NCBI): domain Eukaryota; kingdom Viridiplantae; phylum Streptophyta; class Magnoliopsida; order Malvales; family Malvaceae; genus Abelmoschus; species Abelmoschus esculentus. The sequence goes on from JAUCBN010000032.1 coordinate 4,045,164, forward strand.
AATTATCAATATTTTTACTCATTGTAACTACATTAAAATATACTAAACGTGGAAATTTTAAATTAATATTTTTTATTATTTAATCAGAAGACTGACCCTAAACCAAGATTATTTAGAAGAATGATCCTTAAATCGTGTTGAAATGTCTCGCATTTTATAAAAACGTGTTAAGAACTTACTATTTGTATATGGTGAGTTTTATCTTACGTGAAAGTGTATTTTAGATAACCTCTTATAATATTAGATACACGTTATTTTTATAAAATATTTATTAGAATATTAAATTTAAATCACATTATTTAGATAAAATATTATGTAATTCAAATATCTTAATGACTTATTTATTCCAGTAAAATATTTATTTAGATATATTTTTCAAATAATCTTAAATAGGGGTCATTTTTTTAATTAAATAATAAAAAAATATTCATTTAAAATTGACAAGTGTGAAACTATAGAAAAAAATCATCTACCTTCTTATCATGCTTCATCCATGTTTTTTTTTAAATTAAAAAAAATAAAATTTAAACCATAACCTTTATTCTTTAATATCTTAAACCCTAAATCCTACACCCTACAAAATACATCTTGTCCCATAATTTCATAAACCCTAAATTAATTTTTAACCCTTCTAATTTAAAACAGAGTCACGAGGTATAGGAAAGAACAGATGATTTGCACCCGAAACTGTATTAGTTTTTTCCGAACAAGAATCGGTTGGTACCTTAAAACTCTGCTGTAATTGGTCGCCATGAGCAGTTAGGATTGCAGGGTGTGTGCAGTGCTTTCACTGTTATAAAAACTGGACCTTCATTCCCAAGAACGTGGGGGAGCTTTTACACTTACAGCTAACTATCTAAACTCTCCAACCGAACCCCAGAGATTTTCTGTACATATAAAAGAGTAACGTTATCAACCAAACTCCATACTCCATACCCTGTTTTCTTACACACCAACCCCAAAATAGTAAGTTCAGACAAGAAGAGGGAACTGATTTGGCGTGTTGGAGTGGAAGTTGTCAAAGACTCACGAGCCTTTCAATGTAAACGTGGTGGGCAGATTGAAAGGAGAGAAAACCCTTTTGACACTACATGAAACCCCATTTGGAAAACTCTTTATCATTTGGGGTTTGAAAAGGATCTTTTTTGTTGCTATTTTTGTTCTCATTTTGATGTAGCTAGTAGCAACTAGCAACTAGCAAGAGTTAAGAGGTTAGCTTGGTGGTTTGGTGGCTCATGAAACGAGGCTGAGGTCCTTCACCATCTGCTTTTAGCCTCATTGCTGCAGTGCTCCACGTTCCATATCCTTGATTCAGACAATCAGAGAAATATAATATAAAAAAAACATGGATTCATCGTTTGTTTTGTTTGTTTGCAATAACATTGTAAAGGTGGCGTTCAAGTACTGAAAACCAACGTTCCTTGAGAGACACTTTTCAGATTTTCAGATTTTCAGCTTCATCCTTCTCCATTGCAAACTATATTTAATTTCCCTTGCCTTGGGTTCTTATTAACTCACTCCCACTTCCCTCCTCTTTTGAGAAAACAAAAGAATGAGCTGCTTTCCGAGTAATACACACCTTCTTGTGTCCTTGTTGTTTCTCCTGGTTTCAAGCTGGTCCAAAGTTACATTCATGGCTGCAGAAGGTAAGCTTCTTTTTCTCTTGGTTCTATAATGGGAAAAACCCAGGTTAGATTTTGACTTCATTTTCATTCCCTTTCCAGGAAGGTCACTTTCCGGGTTACTTGAGGTTGGTAATTTATTTTCTTTCTTTGTTTTCTTGGCATCCGATCAGAAAATGATGGAATTCAATGATGTATGAACAGAAGGGAATGGAAGACGAGAAGGCAATGGTGATGAGAAATCTGATAGGTTCAAGGCCACCTAGGTGCGAGAGAAGGTGCAGTTCGTGCCCACACTGTGAGGCAATTCAAGTTCCTATTACAACACAGTCCAAGACCCGACATTTCTCAGCTCCCATGTTTTCAGTTGCTTACTCAAGAGGCAATGATGTCTCCAATTACAAGCCCATGTGTTGGAAATGCAAGTGTGGCAACATGATTTTCAACCCTTGATTCTGAAGTAAAAACGAGAATTTAAAAACAATGTTTTTAACTGTGGATAAAATAACTTCAATTTTTAGAGCACAACTTTTGTCGTTGTCAGTCTCGATCTCTTCTTGCATGTTAGCCATATTGGGTTCTACAATGTGACATCTTTGATTGTTTTAATAATTTTGATGGAAAGTGACGACATGGGCGATTTCGTATGGGACAAGATTTCTGCACAGACAGTAGAGAAAAGCTGAGTGCCCCCTCCTGTCTTCGTTGCAGCAGTTTCAGACAGCCTATCTCGAAGAACTAAATACTTAACCATGGAAAAACTTTGATTAATAATGATGATAATCTGTATGAAAGAGTTTCCTACAAAATCTTTGCCTTTCTTTGTATTTCAATATGTACCTCGGAGAGAATGAACGGATATTAGGAACTTAAATAATATAAAGCAGATCGGGAGTTATTTAAATTCGATTTTATTAAAATTTGGTTAATATTCAATTTGATTGAATTTGATTTGAGTTTGAACTCGATTTAAATTTTTGACAAGATGAACTACATAATACCTAATTTAAAAAACTAACGAATGAGTTACTCGAAAATATAAATATTTTATTTTATTTTTTATAATTTAAAATCTAAAATTTTAAACTTAAAACCCTAAAATCTAACTCTAAATATAAGTCTTAAATTTTAAATTAACACATTAAACCTTAAAATTAATAAACTTGACTTTACACAATTTGTATTTTAAAATTTTTTCTTCAATAGACCTTAAAATTAATAAACTTGACTTTACACAATTTGTATTTTAAAATTTTTTCTTCAATAGACTTTAAATGAGACGTGACGGATAAGAGTTACTCGATACTAATAAGATCAAAGATCGGTCAACATTTAACTCGATCAGACTCGAATAAAACTCGAACTCGACTCAAGTTTTTAACGAGTTGAACTAAATCCAAAATTTTCATGTCTGTTTAAAACTATTCAAACTAGATTCAAAATTTTAAAGAGTTGATTCAAGTTTAACACTACTCAAGCGTAACTCGACTCGTTTACGCCTTACGGGGCAAGCGAAAGAACTCATCATCTTCATTCATTAGCCCTTGCAGAGCTTCAATCTGCCTGCCTTCTCTATTTCAGACCATTTTTGGCAAATCAAAACCATGGATGGGCTGTTTTATTTTGTCTTATGGATTAAATATTTTATAAAAACTCAATCTTGCTCTCTTTTTCTGCCTTTTATTGCTTACAGAGATGACTGGTGAGTAGTGACAATACCTGTTCTGCAACTCTTGATATGATTTGTCAGTCAATCAAACTTCAAACGATCAGTATGAACAGTTTATAAGTTAGTGATTTTCCTTTGTTTTCTTGTAAGAGAATCCATTTGTATTACTGAAAATGACTTCATTTAAACCTTGAGAGGCTAAACTCAAACTTCTGTTGCAAAGGTCTCTGCCCACCAGTGGTTTGGAAACAGTAGATTTCATTCAGGTTCAGTTGCAAAGGGCACGCCACTGTGGTTTTTCCCTTGTCCTTTTGCCTTCAACCATGAGCTCTAATACTATATTCAACAACCATATGATATCCGTAAATTTGTATGTCGCATATAGAGCTTGAAATGGTTAAAAAATATCAATAAATTTGTGTTTGATTTAGAATAAGTGATTGATGTTATATTTGGTGGTATGTCTTTATTATTTTTAAGATAGTATTTTTATAATAAACTCGTCTTGCATGCCTACTTAGTAGAGGTGAGTATTTGATCGAGTCGAGTAAAAAATTTCGAGTTATTCGAGTTGACGAGTCATATTTTACAATTCAAACTTTATTTAAAAAATTTTCGATTTGAGTCGAGTTTAAGAAATTCGAGTCGAGTCGAATCGAGTTAGTTTTCGAGTTCCTATAAATATTTAATTATAATTATTTATCATGTTATAGTATGATTTGATCCCAATTTAAACAGTTTTCTCTAATTATATAAGATATGTATATATATTTTCATATGTAACAATATTTTTTTATATTTTTATATATCAATGTATATATATCATAAAAAATTGAGAGATTCGTCTCAAACTTAAAAATTAATCCTTTAATTACTAAAACTTTTGAATTATTCGAGTTATTCGAATTTTCATTTTACAACTCAAACTTTATTTGAAATTTTTTCGAATCGAGTCGAGTTTATAAAATTTCGAGTCAAGCTAAAATGAGTTGAGTATTTTCGCCTCGAGTCGAGTTATTCGATTTTTTCGAGTCGAATCGAGTTTTACTCACCACTATTACTGAATTAAAAAACTCAAAAATATTTTTTTTCTAATTTAATGAATGAATGAATAGTTAAGTAATTTTTAGTTAAAACTAGCCTAACATACACAGGTTATGTTTATTTTTTAAAACCATACATTTATACTAAATAAAAAAAAAAAATTATTATATAACCATTTTCTAACATTCTAATCTTAATCAAGATCCGAAACATTATATTTAACTCACCCAAAATCTAACCCAATAAAAACTTTATTTTTAAACCATAAATTTAGCTATCTTATAAAAACATTAAATCAATTATATTTTGTATAAATAAATAAGAACAATAATTTACATCACAAATTAAGAGCTCAAAGTTTATAAATTATATATTAAATTACTATTTTAAAAATAAAGTTATAGAGTTGATCACGTAAAATCTTATAAATATTTAATTCACTAAAATACAAGTATGTATTATAATAAACAACGTTCGATGGAATCTCAAACCGATAATACTCTTCAATCATACAAGCTAATTAGGGATGAGTAAAACTCGACTCTACTTAAAAAAACCGAATAACTCGATTCGAAATTTTATAGACTCGATTCGACTCGAAAAAGTTTTAAATAAAATTTGAGTTGTAAAATGAAAATTCGAATAACTCGAAATTTTTAGTAATTAAAGGATTATTTTTTAAGTTTGAGATGAGTCTATCATTTTTTTATGATATATATACATTGATATATAAAAATATAAAGAAATATTGCTACATATGAATATATATACATACATATCTTATATGATTAGATAAAGTCGTTTAAATTGGAATCAAATCATACTATAACATGATAAATAATTACAATTAAATATTTATAGAAACTCAAAAACTCGACTCGAATTTCTTAAACTCGTCTCGAACCGAAAAAATTTCAAATAATATTTAAGTCGTAAAATATGACTCGTCAACTCCAATAACTCAAAATTTTTTGACTCGACTCGACTCGATCGAATACTCACCCTAGAGATAATAATCAACTTACCTAAAAAATAATAATTTTAAACATTAAATTAACAAAGATATTAGAGGATATTTTCATGTACACATACCCAAATCTAATGAGGACATAAATAATAAATCAACTCTACAGGTACGATCAGACTCTGATAAGAGTTGAAATAATTTTCACCCGTGGCAATAAAACTTAAGGGATGCCAAATAGGAACAGAAGCAACCGATCAGATGGATAAAACTTTTTTATTTAATTAATATTTAAATTAAAATAAATTAAAAAATATAATTCTACCAAATTATCACAATAGTATCCAAATTATCATATTTTTTTATTTAAGGTATCTAATTTATTGTTTTTTAAGAGCCCAAATTATCTCATATTTTCCTTTTTAAGTGCATAATTTTTTCCTGTTTTTATGTACCTAAACTATTATTTTTATTCTCTTTTAAGGTCAAACCAAAATACTTACATCGAACAAAAAATAATAATTTAAACACTTAAAAATATATAAAAATAATGAGAGATTATATTATAGGCCTGGCCTACCACGTCAGTCGTGGTTCCTAGCCAATGAAAACTACTCATTCTGCCCCTAATCAACCATGTAAGTAATATAATTTCCATAAATTATATTTTTAAAATAACATGTAAATTATGAGTGAAGATTCATTGGTCGGAAAAAAATGAGTTGGAGATTAATGGTGAAGTGGGTAGTTATTATTGGATGAAACCACGTCTGGCGTGGTATGCCGGACCTATGATATAATTTCTCAAAAATAATAGTTTATTTTGGTATTAAGTCTTTATATTGTACTCTTGTATTAATTATTCATGTACTGGTGTACAGTAATGTCTCCTATGGAGACCAGGGTCTGGATTCGGAACTCTGGATGTGCCACCGACAGGTATAGAAGTCGTTTAAAGAACCAAAACCAGACAAACATCATATATGCATGAATATGATATACTTGTCAATGGTCATCAGTTCGACGAAACCCCACACACGAAGGTGAAGCCAATGAATCAAACAACTGACATCAAAGTGATGAATTGCTCTGTTTCAGTGTTTGTTTTTCAACATTCACTTCTCATTCCTTAGTCTCTCTTCAGACTTGAACTTGAACAGATAACTTGATTAATGGACAGTGTAAGTTGGGGAAACAATGGAAAAGCTTCTGTGAATGTAGAGCATGGAAAATAATTTCTTCAAGTTCAAGGTAGGTTTACAGTAGCAGCATGGTGTGCAAATACTAGTTGGACACAATTTATGTGCAGACAAGGTCTCATTAATGAAAGGAGGTCTTTCTTTTAGAGTGAGGCAACAATCTACACTTTGAGATTATTCCTTTGTCTAAAACTATGGCATCCCCTTGTCATGCTTCCCCTGTGAACTTTTTACCCTGTCACAGTTGTTAAACCCTATGGAAAAACAACCTACATTTAGAGTACAAAAAAGTTAAGTTCTTGTGAGCAATGGGGGATTAAATATCTTCAACTGAAGAAGACATATAGAATTGCAGTATCTTCATCTAATTCTTGATCCCCCTCTGACAGGTTTAAGGTATATTCAAGGGCTCATCATGCTGAAGCAGCCAGCTACTAGAAATCAAAGGTATAAAGGCTTCAGAGTGAAGCATGTTCTTCAAATATGTGCTTTGCTTGCTATTTGTATCTGGTTGTTGAACCAAGTTAAGAACAGTTGTGATAATAAGGGAAGTGGGTTTTTTCGTACGGCAACAAACGGTTATGTAGTCATAAAACTTGGGAGGAAAGAACTTGATCCTCAAGGGAAAGGGTCATCTGATGAGATTAATGGAGGGGTAGTTGAAGAGGTGGAGGAAAGTACAGCTGAGGAAAGCGAAGACGATGGAAGAGGCGGTGGGTATGATGAGATCAACCGACGTTATCAAGAGAGAGCAGAAGGGGAAGAAAGTGAGGAATTCGAGGATCTCATTGATGAAGAAGATAGAGAGAAGGAAAACCAAATTGAGGATTTGAGTTTATTGGAAGATCAATCCATGAATGAAGGTGATGTGCAGCACAAGATTGATGAAGATGATGAGCAGAGGGCTTTTACTGAGAAATTTGGTGGAATACCATCTTAGCATTATCACTTACCAGCAAGTGAGAAAGTAGGTGTCACTGAGAATCAGGTCTCTAGATTCAATGACAAGATTCGATCAATCTGCTTAGTTTTAACGTTACAGTACAAAGAGTTTGGGCATTAAGCCATCACTGCATAAAAAACATGTCAAAGATTGGCATGATTAGGAAGAAAATAAACCATATTTGGAGTTGTCTTGTATCAACATATGATTATATTTGTAAGCGTATCAGTTCAAGGTATGTTTCCTCTAGGAGACTATGATTCAAAGAGTTTAAACTATTCCATTGTTTTTAAATGCATACACAACTGCTACTATTTCACTAATTTATTATTTCTCATGTATCATGCATACACAATTGCTACTATTTCACTAATTTATTATTTCTCATGTACCATGCACACACATACATAAAGCTATAAAAAAAATTGACCATAATCACTTAAGCTAAAATCCCAAAGCCCTGGCAACAAATAACTGCATGATATTTTTACATTAGCATCCCAACTTGGTTCCAAGATAACTACAGATTCCAAAATATCGTGATGGAAATCTTTTTACTCAAATTCCTTTATTAGGTTAGTTTTAACAGTCTTTTATCAGATGGAATGGATTGAGAACAAAAATCAATGTCGATATGTCCCTCTCAACATTGTACTAAAATAACTGAAAGTAAATATAAGTTTAATTTCAGGTATGCTTGACATGCCTTTTTTGATGAGTATTCCACTGTAGAAGCATCCATATAATTGAGGTCCCTGAGTTTGAGGGGAAATGATAATAATTAGTTCTAGGCAAAATGTCAACTTCCACATAGTTGTATAGTAATCAAAATTCAAAGGAACGAAAAGAAGTCCAAAAGAAAATGATAAGTGAAAACCTTTAAACCAAATCATGGTAATTGGTGAACAAAAAATTTCTACAGTGAAAATAAATAACTTCAGAGAGAACTGAGATTTCAGCTAAAGATGTCAATTTGCAGCAAATACTTTTGATGTAAAAACAAATACTTCATCATTTCAAGTTTGTTTTACTAAGGAAAATTTTGCAGCAACTCTCAAATAAAAAAACTTTTGATGTAAAAACAGTGTCATGTAAAACAAACTTGAAATAATGGCATATGCACTCTCATGAGTCTCACGAACACCATACCTGCAAATATGCCTACAGTTGTCAAATTTGAAAGGGCCATAGTGTGATAGAAGAGATATTCAGTCAAAAAGTGGCCAAAGGCATAGATGAATGACAAAAATGTCACCAAATATAGTGGCTTATTTTCTAAGTTGAATGCACATACGAAGCAGAGGGTACAAGTCAAAAGCGTCCAAACTCCAAACGTCCTACCATGAACTTCAGTCACTGCATAGCATTAGAAACAAAAAAAAGAAAACCAATTGTCAATATCTAGAATGACTTATTATTCCTCAGCAACAAAGAAAATGAACCTTGAGGTGGAAACCTTTTCAGAATTATTAGCAAAAAGATTGACAACTGCTTTAACTTGTACATTGGAGCACAGAATGAACACTCAACATCAAGAAGTTAACAATTTTATTAACAGAAACAAAATGTAAAAGAAAACATATCCATGCCATAGCTGAAAAATATTGATACTCAAGGTTAGATTATTATATGTTCCAATTCTCTCCACGCCCTATATACATTCAATTCCAATCTACTTTATTTTGTTTGAAACAGACATGAAATTATCAACAAAATTTAACTTGGTAAGGCAAAACATAGCCTTAATTTTTGTCACAGAACACATTCATGAATCCTAAAAAATGTAAAGCATCATTGTTAAATTAAATTGAAGGTAATCCTTCCTCTTTTCCCTCTCCCTATAGCTTGTTCGTACAATTCAAGAGAGAACCACATATGCATGGACCTAAAGACCACGAAAGGACCAGGGAGATTTTCAAATCATACCAAGTCTAAGAGTATTAACTTCTCTGACATTACAGTCAAAATCCAGATTTCTGCATCTTTGTAACGTTCTGGAATAAAATACTATTGCCTCCTAAGGCAAACCCATCTCCTTTAAAAACCCATGGTTTAATAGTTTTCTCCATGTGTCCGAACTTGCATCAAAATTCACATGTCATTTCAGAAACCATCAATGACCCCCTGTTGCCAGCAGTATTTTTCTTCAACTAAGAAAGGGCTTATACATGCACTTAGAGAACTGTACTTGAAGATACAAGTAACAAACCTAAAATTTCAGATGCTCCAAATCTGTTTTCTGGTTCAATCCAACTCAGACATCCAAAATCTTTCTTGGACAATGGCCCCAAAATCAACTGCATGCTTACCAAACTCATTGACCTTGTTATTTTTCATAGACTCCACCATTGCATGATAATCATAGATTTGTCCACTTTAATAAAATGATGCAATTATACCAATGTCTATCTTTCTTGGTTTTGCAACTTTGACTTAGGTGGAGATATGAATCCCGCTTCTCATCAACCATGATAAAATTAAAAAATGCATCGGATAGAATCTAACTTCAAGTAAGATCCATAATCAGCAATGAACTAGTATTAAGCAGGAATCTCAAATTCAGTGCAAACAAAACGAGAAATCAGTTCTAAATTAACAAATTCTATTCTCTTAACACGAGAGAACTAGGAAATCTTAGGTAATAGATCATGAAAAGCAAACGTAGTCCATTCGTTTAACCTGAATACCACATTAACTAATAGTAGATTTTAAACAAAATAAGCCACACAAGACGGTCTATGTAAATCTCTCCATGTGGAGAGAATAGTCCATCAGTCAATGAACCATTGAATCAAACCAGTTCAACTTAATTCTCATTTTCTTTTTAAGAAGAAAAACAAATTACTTCATTCGTTGCAACTAGCTTCCCCAAAGCATTGCTCCCAAAGCAACATTTTTTTTCTACAAGAATCTTCAAATCAAAATCTCTAAACTTTGAGATCGCAAATTACATTTCCCCCATATTCTTAATCCGGGTACGTGAAGCTTCCTTCTCTAACTTAAAGATGCATAACCAAACACTTGGCACGCAAACAAAAGCAGCGCCTTGTCTCCATGGCACAGACAAACCTTTTTATTTAAATTACAGAGATTTGTTGTTGGAGCGGGTGATGCTTTCGAAATGTACCATCAAATTCAAAGAAAACCAAACATCGAAACAAATATTAAAAAGGAATTAAGCAGAGCCGATGAATGGGATAAGAAGCTCACTGGAGGTGTTGGCGAAAACGGCGAGACGAAGAGCCCAAATATCGAAGAAGCCGAACCAAACGGAGGCTAATCGAAGTGAACCCACCATCATTAACCACCATCCCAATGCCTTCATCTTCTTGGCTTTAGGTTTCTCCCACTGTATCTGCCTTGGTGAACTTGCAGATCCAGTTAAGTTGCACAGTTTTATATTCTAATGCCTTTCACTTTGACTTTAACACCTACATTCGTCTGATTTTATTGGTAAAGACTTTAATTTTGGGAGGCATAATCTTAAAAAAAATGTATTTAATATTGAACTTACTCGGTTTTCAGACAATTTAATTTTCACACAAATGAATTTTCAGCGGATAAAATGTTTTAATAATCGGCTGTAAATAATTTAATATAATGATATGTTAAAAAAATATTAATTTATAATAGGGCTTGGGTCTCTTGTTTATTTCTATACCTGCTGCTATTTCTAATTATATTAGGGTAAAAAATAATCGATTTGATTAAAAAATTAAAATTTTTGACTTGGTTAAAGTTAATTTTTTAGATATTCTAATTTAAAATTATATAAATTTAATTTAATTTAAAAAAATTAAATAAAAGTTATAAATTAAAAATTTATAATATTTAATAGATTAATTTTTAAGTTAAAATTTGGGGTTGAGGGGGCAAAACATAAATTTTTAGAAGTAGGGGATAAATTCATAAAGAATAAATTTTAAAAGAATTTAAAAAGATGGACAAAAGTTAAAAAATCTTCGGGACAGGGATGATTGCCCCTCCCCGATATCATATAGCTCCATCCCTGAATATGATCGACTATACCTATATAAAATTTGATTATTAAAATTTTGTTTAAATTTAATGTATCGATATAAACTCGTACCGATATTGAAATTGACTTTTAAATATTAGATAATTAATAGTGTATCAATATCATCATTCCTTGGTATCATTACAAAGGTAGTTAAAACGGTTAATCACTGAAATAAACTTTCAAACTTTGCAAGTTAGTCTTATATTATAAAGGGGTTAATTACATGAGTTGTAAACCTCCAAACGAATTAAAACTTATCAGGTAAGTCTACTGAGACATGAATCTCAGATGTATGGCCTTAAATTCTTAAAATGTAGAGTTTATTAAGAATTCATAGATTAATCCCTAAACTTTTAATTTCTCACAAAAAGACCCCCAAAACTTAAAATCAAGGCTTAACGTGATATGATCAATTGACACTCTTAGATAGTAAGGAACATGTGTTTGTGATACGGTTGAACATTCAATGCACGTTTATGAAATTGTACGATTCGATTCAACTTTTCGATAATATATTTGATTCGATTCTTTTTTAGATCAGATAAAAATATTATAAATTAAATTTATTTAACTTATAATTTATCTCGTCTCATTTACGTTATTATCTATACTCGTTTTTTTTATGGGTAAACTACTCCAGCGACCACCCAACTATTTGGGGATACTTATTTTGGCCATCCAACTAAAAAACTCGTCAATCAGGTCACTCAACTTTGAAACCCTACCTATTTGGGTTATCCGCCGTTAAAAAACTAACGGTAAATCTGACGTGGCTATAAAAACTAACCCTGAGACATATTTGTCATTTATTATTAATATTTTATTCCCCGTCAACACTTACATGACGACCTTTTCGTTCCAACTCTTCTCTTGTTTCCTCAGATTTCCAACTCTTTTCTTTTTCAGTTCCAAAGATCGAATCTTTACATGGAGACCTTATCGTTTTAATCTTACCTTTTCTTCTTGACTCCATTTTCTTATCGAACATACTTACCAAAAAGTCTGGTTTTATCGACGAAGCAAACGTCAATCCCTAGTCTTTCTTTTAGTTTTACCAAGGTTTGTCTTCTCTCGATCCTGTATTTCATAAGAATAGTTCGGTTGACAATAGTTCCAAGGCTGTTCATAGAGACAATGATCTCTCGACCGTGACGACTAAAAACAAAGCATCGACGAACATGACTCTACTGTTGTGGATAAGCTCAAGAGTGGTGAGCAAGTCACTCAAAAGGAAATGACAAGAAATAGGACAACCTTGCTGCACAATTTAAGGTGAAAAAACAAAACAAAAATTGTTCTAAAATAATCCAATGTTTCAATTACTTTTTTGTTGGTTTTTTATTAATCTTTTAATTTTTTTCTTTTAGATACAAAAGAAGGTAAAATCAAGAGGTAAAAAATACAACGATGCATTGAAAAACGAAAAAAAAAGAGTTCAAAGCTGTTAAAAGCTTCTGAAGATCCTCCGACAGGTTATATTCATGTTCGAGATAAAAAAAAGGTCAAGTAACTGACAACCACAACCTAATAAAAAAGGTAATGATTAGCTATCAATCTTTGTTTCTCTGACATTAGTATACTGTAATAATTTTTTGTTCTTCATTGTCAATTCTAGGTAACTCATCAATCTATCAGAAATAGTAATATTCTAGCTAACTCATCAAGTTTACACAAATGTATATGTTGAACTTTCGACGGGCAACGACTGGTTTGAGAAGCAAACCAGCGGGACAATAAACATTTTCTATTCTTCAATGATGGATTGGTTCTTTAGTGGGTTACACTTCCAGCTAGAATACCATTTTTTTCTCCAGGTTACCTCGGTGTCATTTGAGGAAGGTATCATCTATGAAGCACGGGTACGACAGTCACATACCGTATCAAGTACCTGAAACGTTTTCGGGACGGGGACGTTTTAAGTTTACAGGGTACGACTGAAAATATCGAGGACGGTTAGGATATTTATGAGGACATTTCGGGGATGACATTTTGAGTTTTATGCGCGTCCCCAAATGATAGGTTTTGTTCCTGGAATTTCCTTCTTCTTTGCTAGAGAAAAAACCCTTCAAAATGAAAGAAGAAAATAAACAGATCTTGGAGAAGAAGAAGGTGAACAGTGTTGTCGGGTTGTTTTACAGGTATTAAACAAATAAAATTTGGTATTATATTTTTGTGAGACCCGATAACACCGGAATTTATTTTTGTGGGACTGACGTGGAATAAAATATTAATAATAAATGATAGATATGTCTCAACGTTAGTTTTCACAGCTACTCAGATTTATCGTTAGTTTTTTAACGGCAGGTGATCCAAATAGGTAGGATTTTAAAATTAGATGACTTGATTGACGAATTCTTTAGTTGGGTAGTTAAAATAGGTATCCCCAATAGTTGGGTGGTCACTGAGATAGTTTTTTTTTTTTTATTTGTTTCCTCATGTGCAATACTCACATCAGGATCTTGTAAATTAGGTACACATGTTTTGTTGTGCTACAAAGTACATCGATACTGAAGTTACAAAAATATTAAAACAATTTAAAACTTAAAAATCAATTCTTTACAAAATTGGGCAATTCCCTTGTTCTGATTTTGGGAATGCTGAAACCCTAGCGCCGCTCTACCAAATTCTTAGCTATTGTTCACAATTGTCTTTAGATCTGTTGCTCACTTGTAGCTGTGGGGTTTGGGCTCTCAAACCTATGCTCAATCATCGGTATTCTCAGCTATATTGGTATGTTCTGGTGATCTTTTAGTGATCGATTGCAAAAGGGAAGAGCATGTGGTTCTTATCTTCTCTGGTCGTGTTTGCTTTTATTAGATGCATATTATTCGGTTACTTCACCGTCGCTGGTCTTGTGTTTGCTTCAGATTTTGTTCCTTTGGTGACAACTTTGGGGATCAATTTCGTGGTTTTGTTGGTTGTTGATTTTTTAGGTTTGGTCTGTTTTTTCCATGTCCTTTTGCGTTGGTGTATGTTATGTATTTTGATCTTCCCAATTTTGGCGGTGGTTCCGATTAATTTTTAGTCGGAGGTCCGTTTTGGATTGTATTAGGAATTGTGTTCTTGAGCGGGGAAAATTGGTTTGATCTTGTTGTTGGTGCGGCTTTCGTGTACCCACAACTTTTTTTGTTGTCTTTGGTGTTATGGTGTTTCTTTCTCGGAAAACATGGGTTTAGTTTGGTCGTGAATGCCTCTGCTAGAACGATAGATTGTTGGTGCATTTGCTTGAAAACTATTTTAGAAGTTCTAATTCTTTTCTTTTAAGTGGAAAAGTTTGGAGATTTTCTAGTTAACACAAAATTTCATGTTCCTTTTTATGCATTGTGAATTTTCCTTCAAGTGTTTAAGTGCAGCTTAACTGCAAGATGTTTCAAGGGGTCTATTTTTTTGTAATTAGGTGATGTTATTAGTTATTACTAATTAGTCAACTAATGAGAAAAGGAAACAGACCTGTCGCCTTTTCCCATCAAGTTCGTTTTCCCTCTTTTTTTTTTTTTCTTTCTCTTGTTAATTCCCTTATGGATCTAAATTGAAGAATTGATGAATTTGCAGTATACTAGACAATGGTTGATTTTATAACTTAGTTCATGTTTTCTTTGTTAGTTTCGGTTTTGTTTTATTGAATTCTTATTTGCATTTGAATGAAACAGCTATCTGAGTTAATACCTCAACCATGTCTGCTCCATTGACACCTTCTAAGAGACCACATGAAAGGAGCCCTTCAGAGCCAGAGGGGAAAAGAAAGTTGCAAAAGTCAGACCAACCTAAAGTTTCACACAGTGGTATTGTTTTTCGTGTACTATGTCCTGAGGCTAAATCTGTTAGTGTCATTGGCGAAGGTGACAGCTTAGTATCACAAATTCTTCAAGGAACTGGTGCAAATGTCAAAATTGAGGAGGCAGTCCCTGGTTGTGATGAGATAGTAATTGCCATCTCGGGTTCTGGATCTTCTGTTAAAGAGACTGAAGTTAGTACAATGCAGGGAAAGGAGGATGGTGGCGACGAGGCTAATGCAGGCAACCAGAATGTTGAAGGAAAGGAAAATGATGAAAACAGCAACGATAAGGTTTTAGATTCTGTGAAAGGTTTAAAATCTGTAAATGAAACTTCCTGTGTGCAGAAGGCATTGTTTCTTCTTTTCGAACGAATGATTGAATCAGAGCCAGGTTCAGATGGAGTTGAAGAAGAAACTGTTAAGTCTTTCATAATGGTTTTAAGATTGCTTGTTCTTACTGCTCAAGTTGGCTGCCTTCTTGGTAAAGGTGGCAGTGTAATTAAGCAAATGTCTACTGAGAGTGGAGCACAAATTCAAATTCTTCCTAGAGACAAACTTCCTGCCTGTGCTTCAGCTTTGGACGAACTAGTTCAGGTATTCTGTATTACCTTTATTAATAACAAATGTGTCACACAGCAAAACATGATTTCTAAATTCAACTTTAAGCCTAAAGTATGTAGTAGTAGAAGAAAACCTGAATAAAACAAAACTGGGTTATTTTATTACATAAGTTTTATGAAAATCCATGGATGTTTGTAAGAAAAAAATATTCTTTTTCAAAACAAAAAAGTGAGGAAAACATAATGGGGAGATTGGAGAATGAGTTAGCTGGTTAGCACTTAGTATCCAATGTTTCTAAGAAACAACATTCCAAAAATAACAACAAAAAGAGAAAAAAAAAATTATGCCACAGTTTGATGAGTGAGTGAATGGTTTAATTTCCCGTTTTGTGAACAATTGTTTGAGATTTAAACTTTGTTATAGTGATGTTTCTACTATTACAGTTTTGTCATATGATTAAACATGCAAATTAGGTATTATCGGTAATGTATTATGGACATTGTGCTCTGGTTTTAATGCAGATTACAGGGGAGTATGATGCAGTTAGGAAAGCGCTTCAATCTGTTTCTCAACAGCTAATAGAAAATCCTCCTCGGGATCATGATTCTTTTCCTCTCAACACAACTGGACAGTCATCTCAGTCTTTTGATCCTAGGTCTGAAGTCCACCCTCCACCAAACCATTCTTTAAGTTCTCAAGGAGCACCATTTGCTGCAGGACCTCGGGATGTTGAGTTTCATTCCCCTCTCCCCCCTCATATCCCTAGCAGAATGATGCCTTCTCCAGATATTCTAACATTCCGGTTACTGTGCCATGACGAAAAAGTTGGAGCTGTCATTGGAAAGGGTGGATCAATAATTAAGGCTCTTAAGCAAGAGACAGGCTGTGATATCAGAGTTGTGGAATCTATTCCTGATTGTGACGACCGCATAATTATAGTCTCTAGTCCAGCGGTATGATTTGCTCTCTGGATTTGTTTAAACATCAATGGATTTTGAAAATTTGATCTACTGTTTGATTGATTTAGTTACTAGTATTGTGGTTTTGGATGGGACTGATGATAAATTAATAAATTCAGCACCCAGATGATAGGATATCTCCTGCACAAGATGCAGTTCTTTGTGTACTTGGCAGGCTATATAAGGCTATGCCTGATAGCAAGGACAAGACTATGATGGTTAGGCTTCTTGTATCGTCGAATCAAATTGGTTGTCTCCTTGGCAAGGGTGGTGCCATCATAGCTGAAATGAGGAAGTCATCTGGGGCTCATATTCGTATCTTGGGGAAGGATCAGGTTCCAAAGTGTGCTTCAGAAGGTGAAGAAATTGTTCAGGTTTGCTTCTGTGTTTCTCTTAGATTTATAATTTTTTTTTTTCATTCTTTCACTCTTTGATTCTTTCTCTTTTCATTGCAGATTAACGGAGACCGTGATACTATTCGAGATGCTATTTTACAAATAACATCTAGGCTGCGACATCATTTCTTTCGTGATTTGTTTCCCTCTAATAATCATCCTTTGAATCCGGCTTTCATGGATCAAGGACCCCCATTCCCTTCGTTTAGGGGAAGGAGGGAATTTTCACCTCCGGGATTAGGCTCTTTTCACCATTTTGATGCTTTTGGTGGCCCATCTCCTCATGGTGGTTTTCACCCCCATGATCCTCCTTTTATCCGCAATCTTCACCGACCTGGCATGGCTCATATATCTGAAAGAAAACCATGGGGTCCTCAGGTATTAGGGTGATACCGTTGAATAGAGATGCAAAGTTTTTCTTTACATGCTGCATAGCTAGGCAAAATGTGCCTCTTGTTGGCTTTCAAGTTGCTGTGAGATTTTGCTGCATGTATTTGTAGTTTACTTCTTTGTATCTGGTTATTTGAAACGGGAAATGGGAGACAAATTGTAAGGCTGATAGAGACGGGTAAATTATGGGAAAATTTTATTTCGGATGTGAGTTCTTTTTATATGTTTTCTGTTTTTGTTTGTAGGGATATATGGGCATGCCAGAATTTTCTGGACCTCCCCACCGAAGAATTTCTGGCTTTGGAGGGTAAATGAATTCAGATTTGGCTGTTAGACTGTACTACTCTATTATTTACGGGTTTTCCTTGGATGGCAACATCTCAGTTGTTTTTTTTTACTCTTAATGTGTGGATATGTAGAGCAAGCCAACCAGCTATAATCACAAGCACTACCATTGAAGTTGTTGTTCCTCGTTCCCTTGTTCCTGTAATTTATGGAGAAGATGGTGCATGTTTAAGACAGATTCGTCAGGTATGTCAACGAATCTGGTACTTCATTTTTCATATTGGGACCTTATGTTTACTAAAAAATGTTGCAGATTTCTGATGCAAAAATTACAATCACCGAACCCAAGCCTGCTGCAACTGAAACTGCAATTACAATATCTGGAACACCAGAACAAACGCATGCAGCACAGTCTTTGATACAGGCATTTGTGATGAGTGAGACTGAATCTGCTTGAACTATTTAATTATTTATAAGGTAACTTCTTTTATGTGACCATTGAAAACTGATAACATTTCATGCTTGGTACAATTCTACTTGATTATTTAGTTCAAGTTTTGATTTCCCCCCCTAATTATCTATCTAGGTTTTTGAAGGAACTGGTCTGACGTCTGGTCCTTGTTCTGCTATTAAAACTCATTATATCAACTGAAGATCATGCTGGTTGCAAATTGCCAGGATTGTGACGTAACGGTTTTGTGAGTATGCTGAAACTTGTTTGAAATTATCTCGCCGATCAGTTTGTAGTAATGCACTTTCACAGTCTATAAAGGAAACAATTTTTGTCTAGGAACTGGTTGGTATGTCAGTTTATATAAGTTAACTTGGGAAATTAGATAACTGGCTAAAAAACTGAAATCCAATAACTGAAGAAACTGGTTAAACATCTGTAAAATTGCTTTTTTTAACAAAAAATGAGCTTTGCATTATGTTTAGTTTTTTTTTATCATTGTTTTTTTTTTCTTGAAATTTAACTTTTCCCTTTTCTGGAATTGGTTCGGATTATTGAATCATGGATATTACTGTTAGAAAAACATGTGTTATTGATGATGTGGTTGAGTCAGAATCCTTGATTGGAGTTAGGTGTTCTTCTTTCTGATGTTAATGAACTTATCTGTGTATAGGAGAAATTATTCTTTGAACCGGTTTCACCACGTCATTCGTTGTCCCTAACCACTAAAAAGTACTCAATTAATTTTTATATTTTCATATCATTTTTTCTTTCTTAATTAATCTTTATCTAATTACCCAATCTATTTACATGGTAATAATGAAGTGAAGATTCACTCTTGAAAAAAATAACATGAAAAATATAAAAATTAATTGACTACTTTTTAGTGGCTAGGGATCATGAAAGATGTAGTGAAACCGGTTCATAAAATAATTTCTTGTACATGAAAAATATGCATTTGAATCCATTGGAAATCTTAAATACGCTGTATGTGTTGATGACATGGGAATATGGCTAATAGGATGTTGTAGGGAGATGCTACGGTAAGACATTAAAGTGCGGTTAAAATGTTGTTATATTTTATGTAGGATTAGATGATAATTTAGGTATAACTAAAATTTTTATGTCTAAATTGTGTTAAGTAAAAATTATACAAATTCTTATAATATAACGTAAATTTTTGTTATTTGGATAAAAATTTGTTAAGATTGTGAGAATTTACATAGTTATACAAAATTTTTGCTTATCACTTCCCTTTCTTACTTTTCTTTATCCTCAATTACCCGTTTGCCCGATGTCTATATCAATCCAGGGTATATATATATCTTATACGGGCTCTTTAGCCTAAGTGGTTAACAGAACGGTTATTGTTCCTAGAAGTTACGGGTTTAAGTACCAGAGTGATTGAACGATCAATGTCAATTAGTGGAGATTATATTTTAGAACAAATACTATTGTAATCACTATTATATATATATATATATATCTTATACGAGTTCTTTAGCCTAAGTGGTTAACGAAACAGTAGTTGTTCCTAGAAGTTACGGGTTTAAGCACCAGAGTGATTGAGCGATTAATGTCAAATGGTGGAGATTATATTTTAGAGCAAATACTACTGTAATCACTATTAAAATTATGCATCAGACATGAATACTTTTAAGATTTAGCTTAATATAAAATAAATGTTTAAACTATTTATTTCTTTTTACAATAGTGCATTATATTTTTAAGTTTAATTCTCCTAAAAAATTGTCATGACATGGGATCTATTTATTTTATTTAATTTGAAAAAAAAATATAAAATAGTTTAAATTTCTGAGAAGTATCTCAAAATTTCTATTTTTTTCACGAACCCTTTACTCTTAAATCTCTAAATTATAATCTACTTTAAACACTTATTATAAAAATAAATATAATTTATACATTTTATAATTAACCTTTCTATTTACTCGGAAACGTTTCCACTTTGCTACACATCTCCCATTTTCATGATGTTTTGAAACTGCAATTTCCCCCATCCCATGCCAGAAAACTTGTCTTCAACATTCTCATTAAAAAGGTAGCACATTATAAGCAGATTTGCTTCTGGAATAAACTAGCAAAGCCAAATAAATTACATTTCCTGCTAAGTCTCTTATAGAACAATGAGACATCTCTCATAAACCTAACCTACACCCAAAGGATCATCACTCCTCTGGAGTCTGAAATGGCTTGTAAACACTGAGGCTATGAACGAGTCCTTGAATGGATCCAGCGGCAGCAACCAGGGATACTATCAAACAAACCCAGCTTAGTACTTTCAACCAGACCCACCTGAATGAGTACTTTGGTATCCTCGATTGCGCGATATGCATCTCGATCGGAAAGTAGACCGTTAACGGCCAAAATGAGCCTGCTCCAATAAGACCCAAGAAATCATTGAAGAAAGGGAATAACATGGCCAACACGGCGGTCACCATAACGTATGCTGTCCTCCATACCAATCTGAAGAAGTTGAGATAATAAACGCCGCAGCATGGAACATGGATTGCATGTTCCTGTGTGATGAACTTGCTATCGGGATAACGTCCGGTGCACATTTTTTCGACGAAACCGAATAACGGTTGGGCGAAAACCTGGTATGCACCGATGAGATGGACGGCAATGCAGACATTGGCAAAATCGATCAGCCAAAAAGGTTCGTAGAAACCGAACCCTGTAAGGAAATTCCCTGGTGCATTGTTTCCGAATGCTGCATATCCTATAATGCCACATAGTACGTAGAATAAGGTGGTCGTCATAACACCGATTCCGCTGGCTCGCTTCATCGACTTGTTTTCCGGTGGACTAGACTTGAGTGTGTCCTGAGATCAGTAAAAAAACAGTTGATTTTAGAGGCCGATGGGAAATTCCGTTCCTAATGAGTCTCGAACCCATAAAAAACATAATCGAGAATTTTTAACCATATGTTTTAGAAATTACCGACAAATTAATAAAGAAAACATTAAATTACTTTAATAACTCTATAATTTTGACATTTTATATTTCATTAGGAATAACATCAAATTCAGTTAAAACTTAAAAGTATTTATCTTTGGATATCATTAAATTTATCATTTATTGATTTTTAATGATTAAAATTTTAAAGTTTAGCTTAATTATTTAAATAATTGAAACTTAAAAAATAAATATTTAAAATTAATTGAATATTTTTTTAAAATATATTTTCAAAAAATTCTTTATAAAAAATTATAATAAAAAATAAAAGTAAATTTTTTTATCAATAAATATTTTTTTAGGTTTTCAAAGGTATCCACTAAAAAAACTGATAATTAGTCAACATATAGAGTAGACCCCAAAAAATTAAAATTACTTCAATAAATCAAACCTTTAAATATCAATCAAAATAAAAGAAAATTATATTCTTTATAAAATTAAAATCAGTTATTGAAGCGCAACTAAAATCAATAATTATATTCTTTATAGGTTAACGCAATATTATTATCATTTATTATCATTCAATTAAGATTATCACTTAAAAAAATTAAAAATTATTTTTAATCATTTATTATCATTATCGGTATAAAATTATATAAAATTAGATACTATATAAAATGATTTAAATCCTTTCTAAGGATGACATTCAATTATATGATACAAAATACATCTAATTTTATATTAATTTGTAATTATTAAATGAGTAAAATAGATAAATAATAAAAATATAAAATTACTATTTAAAAATAAAAAAATAACTTTAATTATTTATCATTACTATAATTTAATTGTCTAAAATTAATATAAAGTTAAATAAATTTTATTGTAATTAACTTCATGGTTCTGAAAATTGAAGGTGAAAAATACAAGTTGGGTTTTTCTGTTTCCTACTACGAAATGACCCCCACATCTGATGACCCCACAGAAAGGAACGTTTCAAATTAGAATGGAAAACATGGTTTTGTTTTTGTATTTATTTATATTTTATATTAAAATAATTAAATTTTAAAAATAAGAAATACTAGAAAAAAATAAAAAAAATTATTCATTAAATTATGATTCATCACGAACAAAACAATGTATAATTTTGTCACCGCTTGTGTATATAACTTCACGTGATACTATGCTACGTATTATTTTTAAAAAATTTAACTCTTATTTTTTATATATTAAACCTTAAATCTTTAAAAATATAATTTATTTTTAATTTTTAAACTGTAATTATAATTATTAATTTTAAATTTTAAATCTCTTAATTTAAAATAGGTAGATGATTTTTGCTCGAAACTGACGTGAATTATAATTTTTTTAAGCACCGTGATTTCATGCCGACATTTAACCCCCATTGCACACAGGCACACATTTCAACATCATGCATTTGAATATGATATCAATCTACCGACATACCAGTGCAATCAATGTGTTATATACTTGCCTGAATCTCGACGAGGACGGTGGAGAAAGCATAGGCAAAGGCAATGTCCCCAATAGCTTGGAAGGTCCTCCAAACCTTTTCAGAGCCTGACACGTCAACCCCTACTGTCACTCCCGTTAAGCTTGTCGTCTTTACATGTCCCGTCCCACCTTGATGTACATTTCACATGGAACAAACAGTCAGCCTGACACAAATGAATCATGGACATGATATCAAATGTTTGTTTCTGTGTTTCTGTTACCTGCAACTTTAGCTATGGAGAGTCCAAGGCCAATGGAGGAATAAGCGAAGGACATGATGGCAGCAAGGATCGAGAGCCATGAGAGCTCGTGGAAGTTTGGGATTTGGCTGAGGATGATTTGGATGCAGGCGAAGATGATCATGAAGGGGTTGTTGGATGTTTGGCAATTGGCCTCATGGCCGTGCTTGTGGAAGCAATTGGACCTTTTCACAGCCCTGGTTCACAAAAACAAAGACAATCAGTTTCAACTCAGAAGTTCCAGATGTCTGGTCTTTTTCACGTGTACTGTTACTTACACCATACTGATTGATGCAGTGATTGTATAACCAATGGTAATTCCAAGAAGGTTTGCATACTGAGCCAATCCACAAAGCTGAACTTTTCTTCCTCCTGAACAAACCAGAGATGGGGATGATTGGGTGTGAGAATTGATTTATATGGTAAGTATTAAGTGTCTATGGCGATGATATTACCTAAATAAGCTCTCACAGCATCCATGTAGGTGTAGTTTCTCTTTCCATGAACCGGGTCAGGAGCCCTATAGCAATCGGCAAGAAGGGTGGAGGTGAAATAGGTGATGAAGGAGAAAATCATGAGAACCGCAGGTCCAGCCACCCAACCCAACTGAGCAATCGCCCATGCAAGAGACAACACACCAGAACCAATCACAGCCGTGATAATATGAGCACTTGCAGTCACCCAGGTCCCTACAAAGCATCCCAACATCAAATCCAAAACAAAACAAGGATAATAAGGAGTAATAGTAACTGAAAAGGCAAGGTAGAAAGAAGATTAGAAGCCAAACCAGTTCTTTTTTTCCGACCATCATCATCCAAGTTCTTCTGTGCATCACCATTTTCATAGTCTGCAGTGTTTTGCTCAATGAACATACTGTTTTTCTGCATCTCTCTGGCCATATCTCTGCCTCACGTTTCTCAAACCGTAGTTGTGGTCTTGTGGAAGGTGTTTAAGACATGACAAGCTTATATAGGCTTGGTTGGCGAGTGTCTTTTGGGCACAATCGATGGCCGTGGTTTATGGGGTCCCCACGGCTTTATGTCTTTGTGAAAATTTGGAATACATGACAACCATCCATTGTGACAAGTAGAACAAATCTGTAGCTTTGCAGTGCTGTGTTGTGGGTATACATACACCCAACTTTCCCCAGAAAGAGAGTAACGCACGAAATTGGGAAAAATTTTGATTCATCCCTCCACATGGGGTGGACGGTATCGGATGCAAGCAAAGTTCCTTTTGTTTAACTGACCAAATCAACGGCTCTAATGGAGAAATTATTGATTCGTTTATTATATTATCTATAGTTTCATATAATCAGATTATCTGTATAATGATATATAAAAAAGATTTATTTTAAAAATTATTATTGAACGTGATTATAAATAATATAATACATCAAACTCATCTAATAATTTTAAATTTTATTAGATATGCTTTAATGAGGTTTTCGGCTACTACTCCAACTTTCAAGTATATATAATGGCATAAATATGGCAAGTTTTATAATTCAATTTTTAAACATGAAGCTTCCCTATGATTAAAAGAACACAACAACAAATGTATTATTATTATTATTATTATTTAAAAGATATGTTATTCTTGATCAACGAGATTGGTTCAAGTTAGAGACGAAGACATATGAGGTAGAGAGATACAATCATCCTCTATATAGAGATTTTTTTTAATTGTTTGTTTATGAATTTTCTCTATTTTTAAATATTACGTTTTATCCCGACCCTAAATCTTAATTTCGTCCTTAGTTCAAGTGACAAGCAATTTAGTATTACTTAAAGTATGTCTCAAGTTTGAGGTCTTATGTATGTAAAAAAATCTTCCTTGTGACAATCAAGTAGAAATCTTTTACCTCATTTTATATCCCACACTAATAACTAGGTTTAGGGTTAAAAGTTAAGGTTAATTATAATTTAATGTTAGAATTTATTGAATTAACTTAAATTTTTTTTAGGTTTTAGAGTTTATGGTTTATGATTTAAAATTTAGAGTATAATTTACAATTTAACTGAAAATAAAAAAAGATATCTAAAAGATTCATCTATCAATGTTAGACGTGACGTGTGAGATGTGACTTGCAAATTAATCTAAAATAATAAAAAAATCTTAATAAATGGGAAGGGAAAAAACGTATTCTTTTCAAATACGTTTGATCCATAGGAATTTTACTTCATTTTACCATCTTCTTCCGTAGATGCTTTACCCATTTGAATTTGTCAAATGCTACAATGATTGTTTTTTATATACTACGTCCTCCAACTTAAAATATGAAATTTATCATTTAATAAAATTATAAATCATATAATATATAGTTATTAGATGAATTAAAAAGTATGATTAGATTTAGTGTCGATCGCATCCGATATTACGATTATAAAAATTTTAATATTTGTTACGTAATATCAACATTATTAGGATAATTGACATATTGGATGACGGTTGTAAGAGAAATAAGGACAAAGCAAATTAATTAAAACGATGAGCTATAATTATTGGTGACATGGTTTAATAATTAATTAATCTTTCAATTCTTACAAATCAAAATTATAAGGAATAATCTTTGGAGGGAGAAATAAAAAATAAATTTAATACTAGAAAAGGGTAGCTGCCATTATTGACTTGGAGTAAAACAGACTCAAGTTTACTTACTTTCAAACAGGGTGGAAAAGTCAAGACGTTGAAATTTGTAGTTGGGATTTATTTAATAATACTAGGGGTTTCTTTTGGGAAAAAAAATCTAGGGTGTTTAATTTGTATATTTTTATAAGGTTTAAATGAAAAAAATCACTATTTGTGTCTTTCTAATTTTAGGATTTGAAGTAATTTTAGATAAATTTGTATATATATTTAATTTTAATAATTTTTTTAATAAAAAATTGTATATACGTAAGATTTTAAATTTATCTAAATTTTTTTAGTACTTTTAATTTTAGTATTTTTGCAATTTATCTCACCATCAACAGTTTCTGGTTTTGCAATTTTTATATACGTAAAATTTTAAATTTACCGAGATTTTTTTAGTATTTTATATACAATATTTTTAGTTAAATTTTAATTTTAGTATTTTTTGTACTGTATTATTTTATTTTATTTTTTAAAATTTTAAAATAAACAATTCAAATATTTGTTTTAATTAAAATAATTAAAAGTTTAAAAATAACTTAAAGACTTTTTTTCCTTTCATTCAAGCCTTCTTATAATTATCCCTAATAAATTGAAGGGGTGACCTGTAGCCGCGTAATGGTCGGCCTTACGAAACGACACTCAGTGTCTCTCAAACATACATTTTCCTTTGTCGTTTCCCCTCCGTCCTAATTTTCTAAAGTTCACACGTGATCAACCTTATCTTATTAAAATATACAAGAATTTAAAGTTTTCCTTATTTTATTGTTGTAATTATGATTTTAATTACAATTGATACTAAACAACCCACACACTTATTAGTATCTCTACTTTCATTGAATTTATTTATTTTTATAGTAATAGTCTTCGTTTGTTGTTCAAGTGACTGCAATCCTTGTGAGTTCAATTATTGAGTTGAGGGATGATGTTATAAGTTGAAATTGTCTTCCCGATGAGTCTGATGATGAAACAGGTTGACCGACAGGATTCATAAATTTCATATTGGGGTCTTCAGTTTGGATCTTTCTTTGACTCAGACTACGATTCAGACTGTCTTTTGCTGACATTTTTCAATGTTTGGCACGATGGAAAGATTGGAAATTTTCTATAGAATTTGTGTGGTACAACAAGTGTGAGATATCAGACATAATCAGATGGTGTTGGTGTGAAACTTAGAGTCTATATATGACAAGAAACAATAAATGTGGGTGAAAGGACTCCATTGGTTTATGTGGATGAATTTTTGGACAGTGCAGAAGGGATTTTATCACATTGATGACATGAAAACGATGGGTCATCTTCACTACGTGATGTCCCAGTCTTGGATGGGGACAGGAACATCTTTGTTTAGAACCAGAACATTATCAAGAAACGATGGATAATTTATGTTTTAAATCAGTCGAAGAGGAGCTAGGAAACCATAGCAGTCAATCTTGTTTTATGGTACAGATTTTAGGCAGTTCAGCGCTTTTGATTTAGGTAAAAAATTATAATAATTTGAAAAAAATAGATAAAATGATAAATAATAGGTTAAGTTCAAATAGAGATAAAACTACGTGAAGGTAAAAAAAATAATTGCTTATTACTTTTATTTTTTAAATTTAATTTATTTATAAATTTATTTTTTTAATTATTTATATTTTATCGTGGCCTTGGACCGTACTAAATTAAAAGCTCCCCTCAAGTATGTGCGGGCACTTAAATGTCCCTGACAACCAAGATCTTCATTGATGATTGATTTCATGCATAAGGTTGATGGTTATGGATGGATTGTAAAGGTAGAATAGGGATTTTGATCCAAAGTAAAATATTTAAAAGTTAAATTATTTAAAAAATAAAATCAAATGATTATTTAGTTAAATGTTAAAATCATTCTTTAATATTATATCTATTATGTAATAAGTCATTAATGTTTACATGTCCATTAATAATTTAATTTTTAATGAATTTAGGAATATGAATATTATTAACGTATATTGATTTGGAATGAAGTCAAAATGTTCAAAAGTTTAAGGAATAAAGTAGAATGAAAAATATAATTTAAGAATGAAATTAAAATATTAAAAAGTTTAAAGATCAATTTAAAATGAGGATCATAATTTAAAGATGAGATTAGAATTTTTAAAAAGTTTAAACGATAAATTAGAACAAAAGTTATAGTTTAGAGATTTATAAAAAATCAACAATCAAATTGAGGGAAAATATATTCGATTTTTTTCACTTTTATATCTTCTCAAATTTAACCTTTTCTACCTTAAACTTCTATATTTTAGTGTAATTATTTTAAACATCAATAGGGATGGTAAAATTATTCGACTTTGATTTAACTTAAGGCACTTCAACTTGATTCATATATATTTTTTATTTTGGGATCGGGCGGGGCATGACTTGAAAAGCATGAAGTTGGTTCGGGGAGGGTTCGAGTATAAACTTGAAATTTCTAACCCACCCTCCCCCGATATATTTTTATTATATTTATAAAAAATATATTTATATATAAACACTTTTATGTTAAACTATTTTTTTGTTTTTTGTTTGTTCTTATCATAAAATTTTGTTAGATGTTGTTCGAGTTTTAATATATTCGGTTTTGTTGATTAATAATTCAATTTTATTTTTTAAATCTATAATTTAACATACGAATAATTTTATTTTATTTTTATATAAATCTAAATTATTTAAAAATATAATTTACAATTGTAATAAAAGATTAATCAAATCGAACATTTGAGATAGTTGGGCATGGGGCATGGTCTTGATGGGTCCATATGACCCAAATGATGCTAAAAGATTATATTTTAAATGTATTTATATCAAACGTTTATTTTAAACTTTTATATCAGAAATATTCGTCGTGTAACATCAGAAATTTGATTTTTCGTCCCACCAAACATGTTCAAGAAACTGTGATGAGAACCAAACAGATGAAATTGAAATTTCCCATGGTTTGTTCCAAAGAACACGAACTTGTGTTTGAATAGTAGCACGGGACCAGCTTTTGCCATGACAGGATCCCACTGACACTAAAACATTTGCTTTTCAGTTTCAGTTTCACATCTCCTTTATGTCAATAGAGTTGTACAAAGTTGATCCATACAAGTCTAAGTCAAAACAGTGGTTTTTTCGGACATTCATATTAGACATGACAATAAAATAAGACAACATAAATTTATATTTAAATTATAAAGTTAAAATGTAATTATTTTGTTAAATATATCAAAATGGGACGAAACTAGAGGGTGCATTCGGTTAATTCAGTCGGTGGTTAAATTAAATTAATAAAAATTTTAAAAATCTTAACCGTTAATCGAATCGAATTTTCATTAACCGAATTAATTGAATCAAAATTATTTCGGTTAATTAACCGAATTAACTGAAATTTATTATAAATTTTGGTTAAATTATATAATAGATCCCTAAATTATATTAAAATAATTTTTTATTCACTAAACTTTTATTTTATGTTAATTTAATAAAAAAATTAGTGATCATTTTATAATATAAAAAATTGAATGAATATTTGATAAATTTTAAAAGTTAAATGAATAAAAATAAGTATATAATATTTAATATATAATAATTTTGGTTATTTAACCGTTTTCGAACTAAATTAACTGTTAATCAAATTTTCAAAAAAAAAAAAAAACCGTTAACCGAATTTATCAAAAATTAACCGACCGAATTAACTAAAATAATTTTAGTTCAGTTAATTAATTCGGTTAAAACCGAATAATGCACGTCCCTAGACGAAACGGATTGATCCGAACTCAATCCGACGAACCTTTGAAATTCTAAAGAAAAATCTCAAAAGAATCATTCCTCTTAGATGAGGAGGGTTTCGAGATTAAGCACAGCTTTGGCTGCTTTTAGATGGAGATAAAAAGAAGATGCCAAAAATCCATATTATTCTTTTCCAAACAGAAATAAATTTATTTAATCCAAAAAATGAATAAATTCGGAGACTGATAAATTGAGATTGAAAAAGAGGAATAAATTCCCAGGACCATTTAAATCATTTTCTCTTTTTAAAACAATTCTCAGGTTCTTGCTGAGCCAAATCTTCACACCATTTAAATCACCTTACTAGTCAATGGTTATTTTTTTTTTTGAATCAGGATGAAATTATAATAATATGTAAGGGTTAAGGATTAAATTTATTATTATGCTAATGTTATTACCTGTCAATAACTCTAGTGACCATTTAATAAATTTTTATGTTCGAGGGAGGCAAATAAAAAATATGCTATAACTGAGGGACTATCTGAATAGTTTAAAATATTTTATTTAAAATAAACATTCATCCTTGACCCTACGGTTGAATATTTGAAAGTTTTTAAGTTAGACAAGAACTTTATCACAAATTACCTTACTTTTTGGTTGTAGACAGAAGACTTTTTATAATTAAAATATTATTAAATTTTTGTAATTAATAATTTATTAATTCTTATTACATGGAATATAATGACAAATACTTTTAGAGAACATTTTAAGGACACGTTTTTTTTAATATTTAGGAATATTAAATTATGTCGCACTATTACATGGAAGAAAGAAAACAATTTCTGTTATCAATTTATAAAAAAAAATTTAAATAAATATTTTTTGGATAGAATATTCAAAAAAATATAGACGTAGTACTAAAAGATTTGTATAAATTTCTATCAATTACGAATTTGATCTTTATTTTAGAGTTATAATAAAACATGATTTTTTTAAAAATATAATAAAAGTATTTATTATTATTTTAAAATTATTTTTTAAAATATATTAACTTAATTAATTGATATAATGATATCAGAATTTAAATAAGAATTTTATACAGATGATCACTAAATTACCTTTAAAAATATAAAACATCATTAAATTGTCTCTATAAATAAAAATAGTTAACAAAACTTTTAAGTTATATAATGAGTATTAAATTTTATATTTTATTACAAAAATGATCATCAAGTTGTTTATGACCGTTAACTAATAGTCGTGACAAACTGATAGTTACGAAAATTTGAATAATAATATATTTAATTTTTAATATTTATGCGTTCAATCAATTTAAAAATCAATAATAAAAATTAAATTAAAAATATATTAATTACATACCTTAATATAAAGGATTAAATATTCTATTATTTAAATTTTTATGACCACCACGTTACTATTTAACGAAAGTAAACAAGCATTTTATATAAATTAACTAAAATCTAATTCCCATGATATAACCTTAAAAAATTTAGTTATTATTTTATATTTATGAAAATAATTTAATGAGTATTTAAACGATATCGATTACTTAAAGTATCTCAAAGTTGAGTTTAGTCCCACCCAAGATCATAAGTTGAAGTTGGTCCAAAATGGGCAGTAACACTTTTTGACGAATTAATAGCAAGATAAAAGTCTCATATGGGGTACGGCACGAATATCTTTTAGTAAAAACGATTTGAGTAAAAATTAAAGGTTTAAATTAATTTAAAATTTTAATTAGTTAAATTTATTAATTTAAATATTTAATGAAAAACAGATTAAAATAATAAATTACGTGAATTATTGAATGTTGTCATTAGATCATTGTTATTGAATTATTAATATCGAATTATCGTTATTGAACTATTGCTATTGGTTCATAATTATGGAAATATTATTACCGAATTATTGTATTTAATCATTTCTATTGAATTATTATTGGATTATTGTTATTAAACCTTGGGTTTATGTTCGGATACGATTGACATATTATAAAATTCATGAGTTCATCGATATAAGCAGTTATATCACTTATTTTGGTGAGGTAGAGGTATATTATGTTTTGGTTATAAAGGTGACGTAAAAGGACAAAAACACTATCATTTTGGTGAGACATAAGAATATGTGTATCCACAATCTTGCATCGATTTAAAAAAACTTGTTAATATCGACTATTGTTATTGCTTGAATATTTTAGAGCTTGATGTTTTTACTGTTTTTATCGTCAAGTGACGGAAAATATGCTTTCTGAGGTGATGGTGATAAAAGCAAAAATATAAAAAATGAACACACTAATTTAGAGTGGTTCGACTTTCTAACCAAAGCCTACATTTATTATACTACCTTTCCTGCTAAGGATTTTCTAGATTCGTTACGAATTTCTTACCTTTTTAAGGCTTAAGAGGACGACCGTCACAACTTAGACTTATATACTAAGCCTAGCATCTAAAACTTTTGGAACACTCTTTTTCTTTATTTCTCTTCTGGTTTATAAGGTCTCATCTTGTCTGATCCAGAACAACTTGGGTTGCACACTTAATTTCTATGGATGAGCCTTCTAACAAGAATTTTCTGCATACACAACGTCTCAAACTTGAAACTTGTTTAAACGGAACCAAGTTACTTACAAAGATAGATGTTTACGTTCTTTAGCTCAAGTGTGGTCTCTCTAATATGGTGTTGGTTCTCTCATAATGAAAAATCATAAAATTTAATGTTACATGCGTCATTTTATTTCATTCGAATAAATGTTATAACAGAGTTGTTGTGGAGAAATTATATCATGGGTCAATCCCACCACGTCATTCATGAGACCAACCAATAAAAACTGTCCACCTCATTATTTTTTAATTTTTCAAGTGAAGATTCACTTGGGAAAAAATTATGACATGAAAAAATTGATGAAGTGAGCAGTTTTTATTGGTTGGTCTCATGGACAGATGGTGGGACTGACGCATGATATAAATTTTCGTTGTTGTGACACGATGATTGGATTATGACTTAACATCGTAACTTTATATTATTATCAATAACAATTATGCGTATCGATACCTGAATACTAAACATTACTTACTTAAATACATTTACAACTCATTTGTTTATTGCAAATTACTCCTATTTATTCGCCTTTGCGAAAATTCACAGGGACAGATTAGTGTTGTTGGTCCACGGTACCCGTCCGTAGGTTCTTATTCCTCGACATGTGACCATAGATTTTTTGCAAGCATTGACATTTTTAAAATTTATAACAGTTTTTTTTTTCATTTCATTTTTTCCCTTCGGATCCATGAATCATCATAATCATTATTTATGGACTGATGTTAACCCCACCAACGAATCTGTTAGCGGCTCAAGCAAGCAAATAGTTGTCACCTTTGCACAATAATTTTATTGAAAGATGCATATTGTTACGGGCCATTATAATCTTCTTAAAAGATATGTCAAAATGAATGTATAACGTCACCATATATATATCTTAAGATCTTTTTTTTTTTTTATGTGAGATTAATACTCTTTACCTCTTTTCAGGTGTAATAATATGTTGAACACCCAAACTCAGATCAAAGATTAAAAAATTTCTTCATTAATCAAATAATAATATGATTTCTTCATGAAATTCTAAATTCACAATCTTTAATCAAAACAAGATGAAGAAATATTGTACAATATTATAAAATATAAAGTTAACTAAATCAAACACCCCTAAACTATGGCTAAATTTCTATTTAATTTTTAATTTTAAAGTATTATAATTAAGCTCTTAAGTATTAGTATTACACTAACCATTAGTTTGGGCAGTAAGTGTCAACTTGGGTCTAACTTAAGCATATTTATTTTACATAAATCAAATTTTAAACATATATACATATTGCATATATACCTTGAATATGACATAATAAAAAAGAATCTACTAAAAAACCAGGAGAATTATTATTTTAATGACGTCAAATCTAAATTATTCATACAATAAATACATACCTATTTAGGGGTGGATCTGGGCCTAGGTCATAGCCCAGTCCATGCTCCAAAAATATTTTTTATTTATATAGAAAGAGTTTGGGGCAAGTAAAAATAATAAGAAATGATATTTAAGTATTTGGCCAAGTAAAAATAATAAGAATGATATTTATATGGAAAGAGTTTAAGGACCTAATATAAAATTTTAGTTTAATTTTAAGCCTTAAATTAGTTTAAGAAAATAATATTTCAGTAAAATAAAAAGTAAAAAGAATATTTCCATTCATAATTTCATTACATTTTATAAATTAAACAATTATTAGTAATAAATATAACTTAAACATATTTTGTACTAAAAAATTAAATATTTTTTAAAAGATAATTGAATTATCCGGCATAACTAAGGTTTCACTCTAGTATATAATATAAACAATAAAATAAAATGAAAATTAAGATCAAAGTTAAAAAAATATTTTTTAATAAAAAACATATAAATCATTTCAATATCTATAAAAAATACTTTAAAATAGTGAAAAATATTATATATTTCTCAGTTATTTTGATTGAAACTTTCTATATAAACTAATATTAAAAAAAATTAAATTCACATTTTTATGATATGTTTTTGACAAATTAATGAAGTTATATATATAAATTTAATTTTTAAGACATATTTTATTCTATTTAAATTAAGATACAGATAATATATCTTTTAATTATTAGAGAATAAAGTTTTAAAATTTTAAATTTATATATATATATATATATATATTACGATAGATAAATTTTTACTTGTATTAACTCAACCAATAATATATATTTTTTAAAATTCTCCACTGAATTTATTTAAAATTTAATTCATATATCTTTAATATGTCTAATATCAAACACTGAGTTTACATTTTTAAAGTACAAATTACGATGACTATAATATCTTGAATAGGGATGGTAATATAATTCGAATTCGATCCGAACTTGATTTGATTTAAAGAAAAAAAATTCAATCCAAATATGATTAAAAAAGTCTGAATTCAAATCTAAAAAAATCGAGTCCTAATAAGAGGTGGATTGGATATGAATATTGTCATGATCTGATCCGTTCAATCTAAATTCATATCTGATATGAATCTGATCTATATATAAATCTGAATAAAAATATTTAAATTTTTTAGATTTAGATATATATATATTTAAATCCTAATTAAGTTTATATATAATTAATATTTTATATGATTAATATCTTCTATAATTCTATTTATGTTTTCCTTTTATTTTATACTTTTGTTGAGTTTTAGTGGAACAAAAAAAGTTTGATCATTATAAACTTTTTCTCTATGTTCAATGCAAATAGTTGAACATTTTAATTATATTTTTAATTTTTTATTTAGATTCTAATATTTATTAGACATTTTATAATTGTGATGTAGAAAATAAATATATTAGTAGACTATTAAGATGATAATAGTTTATGTAAGAATAATTTATTTATTGTTGAGTTTTTTAATTGCAATTTGAATTATTAATTTAATTTAGTTTATATTGGATCCTAATATTTGTTGATTGTGCTATAAATTTAAATATATTTATTTGATAAAAATTATTTTTTTATTTAAAAATATATATTGAGTTGTTACTTAAAAAATAATTGAATTTGAACTTTCGGATTTGGATGTAGATTTTAGATATTCTATTAGATTGAATTTAAATTTATGTAAATGAACTTGAATCCGAACTTGAATTCTTTTGAAAGTTCGATTATTAATTGGATTAGATTTAAACTTTATAAAATTCGATCTAAATCTGATCTATTATCATCCCTACTCTTGAAAATCGTAAAAGGAGTTAATATTGGAATGACTCGATTAATAAGAAAACTTACTTTAAAAAATAAAGATACGTTAAAACTTTTAAATTTAAACATTGGTTTTATATGTAACCCCACGTTTAATGCATGAAAGCTTAAGATTTAATTTACAGCTCAACATGCTAAGACAATTATTGAACTGTGGAGAGTAACAGTCCCATTCAATGGTCGGCAGGTAAGATTGGTCCAAGGGACGAAAGGCAGGTTGACAACCAAGCAGACCCACTTTGGTTGGTGTCACATAAAACATGTTACGAGATTGTTACTCAAGCAATCATTATTGTTTTTTTATTATAAATATAAAAAATAATATATTTTATTTAGGTGATTCGGTTTTAAATATTATTATATATTATTAAAAATTTAAAAAATTAAATATATATTAATTTATGATTATATTAACATATCCGATATATATACATGATATGAGATTAGCCCTCTAAATCCTAGTAGCTTTGTTTGTAATTGCCTTCAATTCTAAGTCACTTTCTATTTATATGGTGATTCTCTCGTCGGTCGTCAGACGCTCGTTTTTTTTCTTCCACTCTCTGTCAACCGAGACTCAAATTTCAACGAACACCAGCCGGAAAACCTGGTTCGGCTGTGAAACAGAATCGGTTGCAGAGAGAAAAATAATAGTATTGAGAATCAAAGGGAAGGAATGCCGATCCCTGAAGCAGACCGCCGAAGAGTGACCAGAGGGAAACATCCTTTGTCGTCTTCGGCTCGACCGGGGGTTCGAGCTAGAGTTCCGCTCAGGCAGCTGCTTCGAGTTGCTTCCGTGGCATGCGGGATACAATTCGGGTGGGCTTTACAGCTTTCTCTCTTGACACCTTACGTTCAAGAGCTAGGTATACCTCACCAGTGGGCTAGCATCATATGGCTTTGTGGGCCACTTTCCGGACTCCTGGTGCAGCCGCTGGTTGGCCATATGAGCGACAAATGCACCAGTAAGTTCGGTCGTCGCCGACCTTTTATTGTTGTTGGTGCAGTTTTGATCATTTTTGCCGTTTTGATCATCGGTCACTCCGCTGATATCGGATGGTTGCTCGGAGACAATGAAAATTCTCGTCCAAGAGCTGTTCTGGCGTTTGTTTTCGGGTTCTGGATTCTTGATGTTGCTAATAACACCACCCAAGGTCCTTGTAGAGCTCTTCTTGCCGATCTTACCGGTTAGTTATTTTTAATTAATTAAAACCATATAGCTTAATTACCATTTTTTAATTGAAAAAATGTATGTTTATTTCGTTTTCTATGGCATATTTTAAAAGAGTAAAGCAAAGGGGTCATCACTCTTCCGAGATTGTTCAGCATTTATACGGTGTATATTATATGCCAGATCAGATGGTTTCCACCCACATATGTGGCAGTAAAAATGAACACTTTGGGGTTACTTGGATTGAGAAATGCCAGTAAAAATTAGCCTGCAACTATTTCATGCATCATATAAAACCATGAAACCAGATATAAATTCACACCATCTTCTGTCATTCACCTTATTTCAGGAAAGGACCATCGTAGAACTCGAGTGGCAAATGCTTACTTCTCTTTATTTATGGCTATCGGCAATATTCTTGGCTATGCAACAGGAGCATACAGTGGTTGGTTTAGGATTTTTCCATTTACCTTGACAGCTGCCTGTGATGTTGACTGTGCAAATCTTAAGTCTGCTTTCTTTCTAGACATTATTTTTATTGCAGTTACAACATATTTAAGTGTTTTAGCTGCTAAGGAAGTCCCTCTAGGTTCAGGTGATATATCTACACCCTTTCATGAGGAAGGGCTTGAACAGTCAGGTGGCCATGCTGAAGAAGCTTTTCTATGGGAATTATTTGGAACATTTAGATATTTCTCAGGACCTGTATGGATTATCTTGTCTGTTACTGCACTGAACTGGATAGGATGGTTCCCTTTTCTTCTCTTTGATACTGACTGGATGGGTCGAGAGATCTATGGTGGTCAACCAAATGAGGGGCAGAACTATAATGCAGGGGTCAGAATGGGCGCAGTTGGATTGATGTTGAATTCAGTTGTTCTAGCAGTCACTTCAGTGCTTATGGAGAAGCTTTGTAGCAAATGGGGTGCTGGTTTTATATGGGGAGTTTCAAACATTCTCATGACTCTCTGTTTTCTCTCAATGCTGATTCTATCCTACGTGGCAAATCATATGGACTACATTGGTCATGGTCTACCCCCATTTGGCATTGTGATTAGTGCACTAGTGGTTTTTTCCATCCTTGGTGCTCCATTGGCGGTAAACTGCTCCTTTTCTCCTATAGAAATTCATGTGACTTGTGTCATCACATAGATAGCAGTACTTTCTTCTCTGGCATGAAACATCAGATAAGTCTTGTGGCATGAAAGCACTAAAACATTGATACTTATTACAGTGGTGTTACTGCATTTTGGTTAAATCCTAGATTACATGTGGTCTTATATTTAAGTTGGGTGCTTAACATGATATTAAAACTCATTTTGTTAAGTTATTATTTCACGTTACTCTTGTTTATTATCCCTTTAAGGTCTGGTAAAATATGGGTTAAATTTTGAATGCTTACTAAATGCCTGGTACTGACTATTGCTACTGGTATTTTGTTTCAGATTACTTATAGCGTTCCATATGCCTTGATATCCTCACGTATAGAGTCATTGGGACTTGGCCAAGGTAGAGTATTTTTATTTTCTATCTAAAATTGTTGCTTTTCTAGGGGGAGGGTCTTTGTGGAGAATCTGTTAAGACACTGATTCTCTTGGTTCTTTCCTACAGGACTATCAATGGGTGTCCTAAATCTTGCTATTGTTATCCCACAGGTATTGCTTTGCACCTAACCTCATTTTTAATGTGATTTATCATCTTTCTTCTTTCTCTGTGCTGTTGTTGGTGGAAGGGAAGGGAAGGGGGTTAAAGTGAAATTGATTGCTATTTATACTGTGAGTTATCTTCTTTGCCAAAAAGAAAAAGATGTAAGCTTCACTTGGTCTTATCATGGGGTGAAACATGCTATCACATGGAATGCTAAAGCCATGTTCTCCAATTACATGCTTAGAAGCTGCTGTCCAATTTCACCTACTCCATATCATTAAAGTAGTTACTGGATAGCCATAGGAACATTTATTCTTGACCTGTTGGATGGCTCTGAATCTTCATTACATACCAACAGTTGGACCACTTATAGCCATGGTTAAACTTTTCCTTCCTAAAATCTATTCTTGGTAGCAATGACCCTTTTTTGGGATAAGTATAATTTATTATCCAAGATAAAAGAACAACTCCTATAATACATTTAGGCATTCTTCTCTAAAGAATTTCCCAAGATGTACATATGTTCCTATTTACATCATCAAAGTTTATAATTTTATTTCGAGATTGAATACGAACAACCTCTTTTAGATAATCCAGAATACTATTAGCAGGCCTAAAAGAATGTCTAAACAATCTTCTATTCCTCTCCTCCCAAATGAAGTACACATAGGCACTCCATGCAACCTTTAAAACATAAACCAGCAAGGATTTCCCTTTTAATTTTGCACTCGGCCACTGTAACTTCACATTCCAATCAAACATACCCCTGTACAGTCTACACAAATCCAACACAACAGACCATATAGCCGGCGAATAACTACAACCTGCAAAGAGATGATCCCTGGTTTCATGTGCACTTCCACATAGCATACAACATTCCTCAATCTGAAGCCTCATTCTCCGAAGCTTATCCTTCGTTGACAACTGATTAAGCCCCATACAAAGAATAAAAACATGTTTTGGGACATAAAGGCTTTAACTACACCAAATTATGTCATTGAACTCTGTTCAGCAAGGACCCTCTTTTACTATGTTGCTATGTTTACTGTTATGGATGTAGCAATTGAAATTGTGAAACTTTTGACTTATAACAGGTTGTTGTGTCTCTGGGAAGTGGACCATGGGATCAACTATTTGGTGGTGGGAACTCACCGGCCTTCGCCGTAGCAGGTGTTGCAGCCCTCACCGGTGGACTGGTAGCAATCTTGGCCATCCCTCGAAGTGGGTCACTGAAGCCCAGGGTCCTCCCATGAGGTAAAGAGTGGTGCCTTAATTTTTTTTGTTTGCCATCAACATTAACATTAAATTTTGATCCTCCCATGAGGTATTTTGTTGTATGTCTTCTATCAACATGAATATTAAATTTTTTCTTACAGCAAGAATTTGTTGTATGCAATGTTTTTTTTTCTAATTTTTCAAGACTTCATTTTAATTAATTTAAATTAATTTGTGTTATATATATATATATATTTAATTGATAAATTTATTTATAAAAATTAATGTATAAATAAAATATTAAATTTAAAATGATATTAAATTATTTATCGCTTATATCCATTTGATTGGTTGCATGCCTTGATTTCTGTTCCCTGGGCATGGTGGTATCGTGACATCAGACCGTTGTTTGTTGTGTCGTTTTTATGTAGCGTTGGAAACAGTGACACCGTAGTCTCTGTTGTCATGGAATATATGAGATTCATGAAGCATCGGTTTGTTTCTGGGAAACCAAACTGGACTCTCTGGATTTGTTGGAATTCCTAGAGAAACTGGTCTCTGTGCCAACACCAGAAAACGAAGAGCATCAACCGTCCTTCTTCTGCACCGCAGTCAATGGGATATATTTTGCTGAATCCAAGGAAACACCATCTTACCAAGGGAAATGGATAGAAATATAATCTATATCGCATTAAATACAGAGACTGATCCAATTTATGTAAAAGGTATAAAGTATAAAAAATGATATTAAACATATAGAATGTAAGATTATAAAAATTTAAGAAATGTAAAATTAAATTATTAATAAAAAGTAAAAATTTTAAGGGTAAGATTACACCTCAACACCTTATCACCTGATCAAAAGGAAATTAATTTCTAGGTCTCCATAACCTACGTCAATAATTTGAAAAAAATATTTAAATTTTAACGTAATAAATGAAATCTGGTTTTAAAGAGAAATCTATATAGTATTTTTTTGGATAAATTTTATTTTATTATCTAAGAGAGCAACTAAAAATACTATAACTATTAAACTATATACGAAACATGTATTTTAGTGTTTATCTCAATTAGAAAATTTTGTGTACAAATACTTTTATTTACATCATTCATATATATATTTACATTGAACTTTTACGCATATAATTTTCTTTATATAATCTAGTATATTACTATATTAATTTAATCCTTTGAATATGTTTAAACTTTCTAGTTCCTATAGTTTCTTTCTTCTCAAATATGATATACATATAAGTTTTACACAATCTTAAGAATATATGATGAATACTAATTTTTTATAGTATTTAATACAAATTAAATGGTCGATGAATATTGTGTGGGATTGATAATTTTTTAGTATTTTGTTTTAAATTTTGATTATAAATTATTTAAATAATTTAATTAATTAAAATTTGTATATATATTTAAAAGCTACTTGATTCAAGATTTTTAAATATATATTTTTATTAATAATAAATTTTAAATTATAAAAAATCAAATTAAAAAATAATTAAACAAATTAACATGACAATTTTAGTGGAATAGAGAATAAATAACAAGATTCCAATGAAATATTTTGAAGTGAATGAATGATATTAAACTATTTTAACGTATATTAAATAAAAGAGTGTAACTATTTTCTCTCAATTCTATAATTCGAAATTCTCAATTCTATAATTTTTGAAATGAGCAACTTGTAAGATCAGGATATTGAACTTATCGTAAATATACCGAAAATTCTACGACAATCGTTAAATACCATTAATATTAAATATTATTAAATAAATTAATAAAAATTTAAAATCTTTGAGATTCAATATGTAATTAACAAAATAGTGATAGACTCATTATATAATTAATAATTATATATTTAGTCTTTAATTTTTTTTATTTTTTATAAATTAATTTAATGATATTCAAGGGTATTCAACATTAACAATGTTTAGCGGTGTTCGACGCTCGTTATAGACTCATCCTAAATCTACACCTAAACAACACCAGACGCTGCCACCATTGATTGTTTGCATTTCTCTTACAAAAAATCAACCCCCAACAGCCGACACAATGTAT
Source organism: Abelmoschus esculentus (assembly GCA_035048815.1). Taxonomy (NCBI): domain Eukaryota; kingdom Viridiplantae; phylum Streptophyta; class Magnoliopsida; order Malvales; family Malvaceae; genus Abelmoschus; species Abelmoschus esculentus. The sequence continues at coordinate 4,086,396 of JAUCBN010000032.1, forward strand.
ATTTATATGTAAACTTCAGAAATACCTATCTTAAAGACTCAACAGGATTAATATTCTGTTACTTAAGATATTAATTTTTTCTATAATGTAATGCTTCAATGGAGGCCAGTATCTTCTACCAGCTTCACTCTCATACACATCGCTCTCCAAAGGAATGAAATAGGCAAAACATATGGGGCATCAAACAAATGTATAATAGCCAAAAGCTTGACAGCACTTCCCATATTGCCTTTTCTTTTTGTTATTTCTGGTTGCATTTCCTTACATGGGTTGAGCAAAAATGGAACAGGCATTACCTCAGAACATGCAGGTCTATCTGCACAGTGAAGTTACATGTCTATAGAGAAAAAAATATGCTCAACCATTGTCAAAAATTGTATATATACAGTATACTGATATGCTTATACAGTGTAACCTAAAGAGAGGTTAGATATGCCAGTGAAGGCTGTTTTCAAGATTATCCACTTAATCAAAAAGTATAATTTTATTTTAATTCTTGAAAAGGTATTAGCCTGGCCAGATTATCCATACAAAATGCCAATGAAACAAGGGTCCCCACATCTTTGTAGTTATAATGTTAATTTATATACATCTCTGTACTGGGTTCCTTCCTTTCCACACTCAAAAGCTTTGAGTTTTCTATGTTTCTGTAAAACTAGACTTCTCCACCTCTGTTGTTGAACAAAAGGAATAACAATTCTAAGTGACTAACTAACCTTGGAATTCAGAGTAAGAGAAAAGGAAAGAAAGAAACTCAAAAAAGCTACAACAAAAAGATGGGCGGTTCAAACACAAAAGTGTTTCTTATGTATACACTTTTCCAGCATTGGCTTGCCTTCCATTTTGTCTAAGGTCGACACGTTTAACAACCACAAGAGCAGGCCCTCGTTCCCCTGTGTATAAATATCCACTTCCCGCTCTCTCCTAAACCCCATAGCACACATTCAAAGCAAACAAACAAACCGTGTAAGCACAAGTAATCACAGGGTTTACCTTCTTTTCCCTGCTATTCCCTTCCCTTTCCTTTCCCATAACTTGTTTTATCCATTACCATATAGCTGACATCTAGCTAGTATGTGTAGCCCAAAGTCATCTTCTCCAACGACCTCATTTCTCACTTCAAGCAAAGACCCTTTCGATAAAACTGTGGATCTTCCCAATCATGATGAACAACAACTACATAGGCTGCCAACTCTCTCCGAGGTATAAAGCAGCTTAAACTATATGAACTCAAACTAGTACTTGCTTATTTAGAAGAAGGGTACCTTTTGTTTCATCATTAGCTGCCTAATGTCTTAATTTTCTTGCTTGGTTTTGCATTCAGGCCCTGGAAGAAATCAAAGCCATAGGGAAGATCTCAGGCCCGACAGCTATTAGTAGTTTACTTCTATATTCAAGAGCTATGATTTCCATGCTTTTTCTCGGCTACCTCGGGGAGCTTGAGCTTGCTGGAGGATCACTGGCCATTGGTGTTGCAAACATTACTGGCTACTCTGTAATCTCTGGTTTAGCCATGGGAATGGAACCCATTTGTGGACAAGCTTATGGTGCAAAACAATTGAAACTTCTTGGGTTAACCTTACAGAGGACGGTGCTTCTTCTTCTATCAGCTTCTATCCCTATCTCTTTCATGTGGGCCTACATGAAAGTTATCCTTCTTTGGTGTGGTCAAGACCAAGAGATATCATCAGTGGCTCATACATTTATTGTCTTCTCAATCCCTGACCTGTTTTTCCTTTCATTTCTTCACCCACTTCGAGTCTACCTCAGGGCTCAAAGCATTACATTACCTGTTACTTACTGTTCGGCCATCTCAGTGCTTCTCCATCTCCCATTGAACTTCCTTCTCGTTGTTCATCTCAAGCTCGGTGTTGCAGGGGTGGCTATAGCTATGGTGTGGACTAACCTCAATGTCTTCCTTTTGCTTTCTTCATTTGTATACTTCTCTGGTGTATACAAAAATTCTTGGGTAACTCCAAGCACTGATTGTGTTAGGGGATGGTCATCTCTTCTTGCTCTTGCTTTGCCAACTTGTGCTTCAGTTTGCCTTGAATGGTGGTGGTATGAGCTCATGATATTGCTTTGTGGCCTACTTGTTAACCCCAAAGCTACCATTGCTTCAATGGGGATCCTTATTCAGACAACATCTCTAGTCTATTGCTTCCCTTCGGCTTTAAGTGTTGGAGTATCTACAAGAGTTGGTAACGAACTCGGCGCAAACCAGCCTGGAAAAGCTCGCATCTCCATGATTGTTTCGGTCTTTTGCGCGTTGGTTATCGGTCTCTCAGCAATGCTGTTCACCACTCTGATGAGACACCAATGGGGGAAGTTTTTCACCAGTGATGCCGAAATCCTCGAGCTTACAGCAGTTGCATTACCAATCGTGGGGCTTTGCGAGCTCGGGAATTGCCCTCAAACGACAGGTTGTGGGGTGTTAAGAGGCACTGCCAGGCCAACCATCGGAGCAAACATAAACCTGGGCTCGTTTTACTTGGTGGGGATGCCCGTAGCTATCCTGATGGGGTTCATCGTCAAAATGGGGTTCCCCGGGCTCTGGCTCGGCTTACTTGCTGCTCAAGCAACATGTGCATTGCTCATGCTATTTGTTCTCTATAGAACAGACTGGATGGTTCAAGTAGAAAGAGCAAAAATGCTCACGCAAAGCAACAGTAACAAACTTCAATCCCCATTGCCCATTTCAAGAAAACAAGAAGATCCCAAGGACAACAACAACAACAACAAGGCTGATCTTGAACTTGAAGGGATAATCACAATTACTGATGAACTTGAAAAATCTGCTTCACCTGAAGAAGACCCTCTCTTGTCTAACTCACACAGTACAGATGCTCCTTGATAGACACGCCCCACTCTAATTTTCTACTGTTTAATTCTCTTTTGTGTATTTTAACTTGATTTTTATTATGTATTTCCCTCTTTTTAATCCCCATGCTGTATCAAAATAACAAACGGGAATGAAATAGACATCATTTTACTTATCCGAGAAAGCTATGACCTGTGGAACATGATTCTGCTTCACTTTCTTGTTCCTTTCTTTTTAAGGAAAACAATAACTTTAGCCTTCATCCCTATCTATAACCCAACATTAGCATAATTGCTTTCAAGAATACAGTATCTGAGGCTACAGAAATGGAATTCCAGTGATTCCATATGTTTATAATGTAAGATAAGGTACTGTTTCGAAAGCTGATGTCATTTGGTTGTGGAGCCTGCTTCAGCTGAAGAAACAAAATCCCCATATTATTTCCTCTGTGTCTGCTTCTCAGATGACAAAATATTGAGCAGTGTCTCTGCCATTTTGGCACTTTCCCAGGCTCCACCTCCACCGTGTAGCTTTGGCTTCTACACTGACGACTGAACCCACAAACGTTTAAAAAAGAGAAAAACAATCAACAGTTAATCAGGTTCATTAGTAGGAGAAAGAAAGTTTGGCAGTAGAAACCCTGACATGCGTCAGGGTTGGTGGGGACGATGCATTGGTACTGATGATATTTGTACCTTCTGGGTTTTGGATAGAGGAAGCAGCAAAACGTCACCACATTGTATTGAAACCCTGAATTTTACATTTTTATTAATATTAACCATAAAAAAATATAAATTATACACTTAACTATAAATTATCTAAATTATATTTTTTAAAATTAAACATTTAAAATAAATAAATATATAGTTAACAACATTACTTGAAAATGGTCGTACGGTAAGAATCTAAAAGTAATTTCATTTTTAAACTAGTTTTTTCAATGCAAAAACCATAAATTTTAGCTTTTAAGTTTTATTGAAAAAGTTGATCTTAAAAGCAATAAAAAAAACAAAAATACTTAAAAACATTTTTTTTAAATATCTTTGGTTGTTTAAAAATAACTAAAAACGGAACCTGGCTTTATATCGTTAAAAATCAACGATGGAACGACTAACCAAACTATAAACGTCAAATTCCAAACTTCAATTAAATGACGAATAATGAATATTGGATAAACGAACAAACGACGAACTGAGCCTTACAACTCGTACAACAAAAAGAGAAAACCTCATTATTGCTTCAATGATAATAGAAAAAAAAGTTTTTTTTAAATATATTTATAATTTTCTATTTTAAAATAAAATTATTAATAAATAAATGTGTCACGGAATAACTAGACAACGTAATTGTAATAGTCATAAAGTTGTTAGAAGGGAAATTAAGGCTTTATAGCTGATATTAGGGGTGTAAACGAGTCGAGTTGAGTTCGAGTAGTGCTAAGCTCGGCTCGACTCGTTAAGATTTCGAGTCGAGTTTGAGCTTGAGTAATTTTAAACGAGCCTAAAAAATCTGAACTTGGCTCGATTCGTTTTAGAACTCGAGTCGAGTTCGAGTTTTTTTCGACCTAGTTGAGCTAAGTATTAACCGATCTTTGACCATGTTAGACTTGAGTAACTGACTTGAGCTAAGTATTGACTTAATATTTAGTTTTTTCTTATCTTTTGTTTCGTACATATAGCTTAAAACAATGCTTGAATTGACATTGTTTCTTGAAAAAAAAAAGAAAAAATGATTTATAAATACTTATAAAAAATAAGAATTGATCTAGAACTTAATGAATTGATCTTATAAAAAATAGAAACTCTTGTGGATCTTTGTTTGTTTATTGAGGAAAGTACAACAGAAGAGAATAATATTACTTATTGTATTAGAAGAAAAAAATAAAAATTTTGGGGTTTAATCAAAATATTTAATAACTAATATTTTTATTAGGATTAAATAGATATAATGTAATAATTTTAGGTACTCAATTTTTTATTAAATAATGTCATGATATAATTTTCGTTAAATATTTAATGATTAATGACCAAAACAAAAATAAAATAAAATGTTAGGGATGATTTTGACAAAAAAATTTAGTTGAATGATCAAAACAGAAAAAAATAATAGTTGGGTGACCATTTATATAATTTTTTCTATTTAAAATAATTTAATTAAAAGTTTATTTTAAATAATTTTAAATTGTATGTTGAGTCCTTGAGATTCTTATTATTAATCAATTTAATAGTGTTTAACAATATTTAACATTAATAACATTCAACGATGTTCGACGCACTTAATAGATTCATCCTTATTTTTAACGCTCTTTTTATAACATTTGAAAGTTAAAGTTTACCTTAAAATTACCAGAAGGTCTCAACCGGCAACTAATCACATTTTAAAATATATTATTTGTTTAGCCTTTTGATAATTTTAATATTCATTTAAAATATATTAAAAATATGTTATATTAAAGTGATATAAGGTATTTTTTATTAAGATTATTCCTTGTCCGAATAGTAGGAATTGAAGAGCACCCTTTGTCCCTTGCTTTGTCTGTTCCCAGCTTCAACGTTTGACTGGAAGTCTTTCCCTTTCAAGTCGCTGTTCGATTCCTGCATATTTTGACTAGGCTCAGGACAGTCTTATGATATTTCAGAAACCCAATAGTTTTAAAAAACAAAATATAAAAAGCCCAACACTGTCATAGAAATTGGCATCACCAGGGAAAAAGCATTATTTGTGGAACTAGGAAAGTTTATTTAGTTATGAATACGAGTATTTAACGAGTTGAATAATTTATGAATTATTTAAATTTAATTTAATTAAAATTTAATAAATACTTAATTTAAATTAATTCGATTCAATATCTTAATGATTAGAGTAAAACTTTTAGTGTCAGTTGACATCCTCTCGAGCCATGTGGCAAATTATTTTTTTTTTGGGGGGGTAAAACAATGTATTTAATCTCTATTTATAAGGTAAAAGTATCGACAAATCAATAAATAAGACGGAAACGGTTATTATAAACATCTTAACCGCTTCTATAATATTTATTTAAAAATAAAATCTTATTTAAAACAAATAATATTTTATTTCATTTGTATTATCCACACTTACCGAACAACTATTCGTAGGAGTGAATATTCAATCGAGTCGAGTCAAAAAATTTGAGTTATTCGAGTTGATAAGTCATATTTTACAACTCAAAATTTATTTAAAATTTTTTTGGTTCGAGTAGAGTTTAAGAAATTTGAGTTGAGTTTTCGAGTTCCTATAAATATTTAATTGTAATTATTTATACTTTCTCTAATCATATAAGATATGTATATATATGTATTTTTCATATATAGTAATATTTCTTTATATATTTATATATCAATGTATATATATCATAAAAAATTGAGAGACTCATCTCAAACTTAAAAATAAACCCTTTAATTACTAAAAATTTTGAGTTATTCGAGTTATTCGAATTTTCATTTTACAACTTGAACTTTATTTGAATTTTTTTCAAGTCGAGTCTATAAAATTTCAAGTCGAGTCAAAACGAATCGAGTATTTTCGCCTTGAGTCGAGTCGAGTTATTCAATTTTTTTGAGTCGAGTTTTGCTCACCTCTAACCAATGGTGCAATATAAGGTAATGCTTTAGGGTTTTAAATCAACAAGAAAGAAAAATTCGAGATAGAAATGTGAAAACACTTATATTTTTTAAAATAAATATTTTAATCTATTAATATTCGATTCTGACTCGTTCGTGTTTAGTTAGTTTTCAACTTCATTCCTCCAATTTTTTAGTTGCACAATCCACAACAAAATACTCGAGGGATGAGGAAAACGAAGTCCAACAAGTCATAAACTCTTTGTAACCCCAGACTTTTCCTTTTTCATATTCTCTTTTGAATCAATCGTAATGGATGATGCATGATCATGTAGATGACCATGAGAGCACTCTCAGTCAAACAAGACTTTGGTCAAATTCAGACAAAAGAAAACTGATAAAGATTTGAGCATTTGGGCACGACTGCTAGCAAGGTGTAATACGACACCATGCCTGACCATGCCGATCAACATCGAAGACCAATTCTTTGGAAGTGCAGTCGGTTCAACTTCAGAAGTTTTGTTGTATTAAAGACAGTAACATTCTTCAAGAAAAGTCCCATTGGTCCTTAGAATTTTAGGTTAGGACATTGTCTTGGACATGACTAACACGTAAGTATTGTTCCCATACACATTCCATAACATACAATAAGAGACAAGGATTCTCATGTCTCAACTGGATTATAAGCACCGAGAGACGGTCCAAGTTTGTAGCTTAGAAGTCTAGAAAATTATATCCATAGTTGAGTATCCAACTAGGGGTTCTTTAAATATAATTAATTATTACCAACTTGATTTTATGCACTTACATTCTCAATCGGTCAAACATGCACGCTTACTTTATTTTATTGAATTAGTGTTTTCATTCTTAGGTTTATAAGATAAAAAATAAAATCAATTGAGTTTAATTCGATTAACATGTTATTGGTACGATATATAGATAAATATAAGATCGAATATGTTTAAACGTTTAATATCTTTTTATTTTGTGTGTACGGAGAGATTTGAGTAGTATAAACATTATTTTAAAATGTACGTTCAAAAGAATATATATATAAATATCATCACTCAACTAACTAAAAAAATATAGATAGATAGATAGATATAAATTGGATTGATGATTATTTTAAATTTAATAATAAAAGAATAATTTTATTATTTATTTTAAATTATTTCATATCAATAATACTAAAAATGCTATGCCATCAAATAATAATAATAAAACAGTTTTTAGGACAAAAAATTGAATGCATAAAATTCTTTTATTAAATTAAATTTTTATAATGTGTGATTAAAATAGAAGAGAAAGATAATTGTAACGACCCAAACTCTCGGTTTAGTGTGTCGGGTTAACCTGTTGCGTTAGGCCTCGGGTTTGTTTAGTTTGGGCCTTGTTGGGCCATAGGCTTGTGGGCTTGATTGTAGAGGGAGAATTTTTGTAAATGTCTAAAGTGAAGACAAGAGGGAGGAGGGATTTTAATTCTCTGCAGAGAATGACTTCATTCTCTTCTCTCTTTTCTTCATCCTCCAATACCTTTGAAGCAAGAAAAGGGGGGTGTAAAGGTAAGATCTTGTTGAGTTGGGTTTAGAATCTCGTTTTCTTGATGAAGAGGAAGTGATAGAGCTGAAATGGATCTATAGAACAAGGGTTGGTTTGCCAAGTTTGGTGGAGGAAGAGGTTTATGTGGGGTTTTAGTTGAGTTCGAGAATAGGTTTTTGGAGAGCTTAAATCTCTGTTCTTTTAGTGTTTTAAGCTCCTAAAATCTTCTCCGATGTATGTTTAATCTGTTCTTTATCTTTCTCTTGTAGAGAAAGAGGCTTGTGTGTCATCTTTAAACTTGGGAAGGTGAAAGTTTGTGTGAAAGTGGAGCTCGAGTTTGTTGCTGTTGCTTATCAAGGTTGGTACTCCCAACTCTTCTGATTAATTTGCCTATCATGGTAGAGGCATTCATATAGGTTTGGTGCATGTGTGTGCTTGGTTGGAGCTTGGTATGTATTAATGGTGAAATCCGTATTAATGTGATTTAGAGTTGGAAATTGGTGTTAAAACACTTTAAACATCATTAATATTGAGTAGGAACACTTTAGGATCGATTAGGTTGAGTTTGGGGCTGGAAATCTAGTGTTTCGAAATGTAAAACGGTCCTTAGTGCAGGGGGTATCGATACTCGGGCTACCGGTATCGATACACATGAGTATATTTTGGCTTGTTGCCTAGGGGTATCAAACCATGCTTCGATACCGGGGGTCACCAAAAACTTTTGGTTTCGATACGTGTTTCGAAACGGATTCTTCTCTTTTGTTGACTTTTGAAGTTGGTTAACGGTATCGAACCATGCTTCGATACCAAGGGTTTCCAGAAACTTTTGGTATCGATACGTGTTTTGAAACAGTCTTCCTTCTTTTGTTGACTTTGACTTTGGTCAAGGGGTATCGATACTGGTATCGATACCTCTGTGTTTCGATACCCTCTTTGGGTGGGTATCGATACAGGGTGTTCCGATACCCTACTTAAGGGTATCGATACCCCTGTGTGTTTTGGCTAAGTTGGGTAGAATTTAAGGCTTCGGTGACCTTAATAAGTAAATACTCTAATCTAAAAGCTATAGAATGAATCATTGAATTAAGATTGATAATCATAACCCCGAAAGACCTAAGTATGATAAGGATTTATATGTCTTGTTGTGATAGATCCTAGGTGGATCGTTTGTGTGGTTTGAGTCCTTTGTGTTGGAAATTCGGATATCCATAAGTGTTGCAACAAGTTGAAGGCCATCCGATGTAACATGCCGGGTGATGATTGAAGATTTTTATTCCGAGTGTTAGGCGGCCTCACTCGAAGATGTTCGATGTGACATTCCGAGCATAGGGTTGGTTGGGCGGCCTCCACCCTTTCTGAACGTTGGGCGGCCTCGTTCGAAGATGTCTGATGTAACATTCCGGGCATAGGATTTGAAGGTGGCCTCAATCTTGAGTGTAGGATCCCGATGTTGTATGGGCGCAGGCCTCGCTCTTGTATGTTGACTTATATGACTGTATATGCTGTGTGTGTTAGTATACACTCATTTATGTCATGTGTTAGGCAAGCATGCTAGACCTTCATACCATGCACGTAATTTATATGCTATGCTTTACTGCTTTGATATGCATGATGTTGGCCGAGTTTGGCGTATCCACTGAGCTTGTGTGGCTCAGCGTTCGAAATCTGTTTTCGTGCGTAGGTTAGGTGGAGCGGGATTTGTGGAGCACCATCAAGGTTTGGACTTTCAGCATCGACCGTGTTGTCAGAGTACAATTATTAGATGTAGTGGGCCTAGTACTATGTTGAACCCTATGTGTATTATAACTCTGTTATTTTATTTGGGTCGAATGTTTTTAAAATAGTCTGTAATATATTTTGGAGCTTCGTTTTACTTGATTTATTTTGGGCTTGTTTTAATTTAAGTGGACTATGTATTTGGTTTTGGACTTACGTGACTTTTATTATTGGGCTTTTAAAAAAGAAATTTTGAAATATGTGTTTTGGGCCGGAGGCCCATTGTGACATCCGGGTCAGGTGTTACAATAATTGAATGATTATTTATATAATTCATCAAATATGTTTTAATATTTAATACAATTTATAAATTTATTTCATTTTCTAAACGTATATATTGGTTTTTTTTCTCTTCTGTAATATTATTATTTTTGAAATTGAGAGTTTAGTTCTTACTATTTTTTTTATGTGTAACACATGAATTATATAATTTAAAAGTATTAGTTTATTATATGAAAATTTAAACATTATTTATAATCCTAATAATATAGATATTATTTAAATTTAATATGTTCAAAAAATTGAAAGTGATGCAGCATAAGCAGTTTCGTACTAAATCCTATTTCTTTACAACTTTTACTTTAATATGTTTGGTCTTTTTCAACGATATTCCTCACCTGGTCCTAAGGTACGTTTCATTTAGAAAGAGAACAAGTTTTGGTAATCAATAAATCGACATATTTCTTCGGTCAAGAAAGGGATGACAAAGTGAGAAGATTTTTGGGTCAGAATTAAAATATAATTTTATTATTATTATAATTATAACTTATATACTATTTAATAAAATAAATTTAAGAATGTATATTTTTGAAGATGTCAAAATAGAATTTTACCATTAACTTTCAAATTTTAGATTATAAAGAAATTGAATTTGAAAATTTATCATTTGGAGAGGATGCATGGCCCATGCAATGCAAGTCCCTTATTTCCACCCTCGATAACAATGGAGATCATAGATGGAGATAATTGTAAATAATCTTTTATTCGGATATTGTATATTCAAATATTTTTTAAGTTTTACACGTTTTTTAGATCGTTGGATGATTGAAACGAATGACTCGGATTAACAGTTGGTTATGTGAAAGTTATCTGAGTCTGGGACGGAGCTGTATAGGGGTGGGGAGGCTCAATCACCCTCCAGTACTCCCGAAGATTTTTTTCCACTTTTGTCGTCCTATTTAATTTTTAATTTTTTTTATGAATATGCCCCCTTACTTCTAAATATTTATGTTTTGCCCCCCTCAACCCCAAATATTGTTTCCGTCCCTGATCTGAGTCATCCATTTCAATCATTTTATGATCCAAAAAACGTATAAAACGTAATTCTATTTTAAAATTTTGTTCGATTCACTAAATTTTCTAGAATCTCTGGAAAGTTTAATAGACTGTATGTCTTGTAGTTATGACAAAAGAATATAAACTTTTGAAATCCTTTCCAAACTCTGTCCATGCCCAACCCAAATGTGTACACACTGATTCTGTGTAGGCAATAGAATCCGACTTGTCCTTGTCCTGAGAGTAGGAATTCAAGACAACACCAAACATGGAACCTTGGTCCCTTCATTTGTCTCCTCATGCATTCAACATTTGACTGGAAGTCTTTCTCTTCCATGTCGCAATCAGAAATTCAGGCAGTTTTTGACTGGAAATGGAAGGGAAGACAAATCACATAATTTTACGTATTTATTTTCGAGTCTATACTTTAAAATATGCTATGATTACAGTAATATTTGTTCTAGAGTATATACTTTCAACCATTGGATATTAATCACTTAATCACTGTGCTGACAGTATCAGTACTCTAACCCGTGACCTCCAGAAACAATAACGGTTCCTTTAACCAATAAAACTTGATGATTCGTACTCCGTACAACATATTAACTACAACCATTAACTGTTCAAAGTCCAATTTTCTAAGAGTCCATCTATTAAATGTTTGCTAACATGAGGTACCAGAAGTTCATGCACACGGCCCACTACAATACATGACCCAACAATTAAAACCTAAGGGATAATTGAAATCGTAATTTAAACAGTACTATAATATTATAAATATAATTATTATATAATTATAAAAAATATTTAAATTAAAATCAAACAGTATTATAATATTATAAATAATTATAATTAAATTCGTACAAGAACTCAAAAATCAAAATGACTCTAATTTTATAAATTTAATTCGAATAAAAAAATCAAAATGCCAGACTTTCTCATCACCTCAATCATAACTGATTTCTTATGGTTCAGACCTTTCTCCTAATGGATTGGCTAGATGGCCTTATATGTAGCGTTTCCTTAAGGATGTTGGGCTCATGTTTAACGAAATGGATAGTGGGTGATCAAACCATGTAGCTGTTATTAGTAATTGAATGATTTAAATTATATAATTATCATCTTAAATCTGTATTAAATGAGTAAACAATTGTAAATTTTCTGTATCAGTATATATAACATGATATTAAAATTGGATTAATTTATAATCTTTAATAAAATAAAATTTACACACATTATATAAATAATATTATTCGAATCTAAATCTTATAGAAAAATGAGAAACAAGATTTATTTTGGACTCAGCAGGACAAGTAGTAGAAAAATGAGAAGACTTTTGCTGTCCTTATAGACTGCCAATTGGGTCCATGAGGTGGTGGAGAAAAAATATATTATATAAAATTAAAATATAAAGATAAATCTGTAAATTTGGAGAAATTATTCTATGGCCGGTTCTACTATGTCATCCATGATCCTTAAGAATAAAAAACAAATCCACGTCATCATTTTTTACACATCATCTGCACACTCATAATTTTAATTTCTAAATCATCTCTCTAAATAAAATATATTAAAATTAAAAAAAATGATGACGTGGATTTGTTTTTTAATTAGGGTTTATGGTTTAGGATTTAGGGTTTATGGTTTATGGTTAGGGTTAGGGTTTAGGGTTTATGGTTTATGGTTTAGAGTTTAGGGTTAGGGTTTAGGGTTTAGAGTTAGGTTTAGGGTTTAGGGTTAGGGTTAGGAATTAGAATAAAAAATAAATCCACGTCATCATTTTTTAATTTTAATATATTTTATTTAGAGAGATAATTTGAAAATTAAAATTATGAGTGTACAGATGATGTGTAAAAAATGATGACGTGGATTTATTTTTTGTTCTTAAAGACCATGGATGACGTGATAAAACCGGTCCATAAAATAATTTCTTGTAAATTTGAGTATAATAAAAGAAACAAAATAATAACATGTTAAGTGGTTTATGTAGATTAATTAATGATATCATAACATCTTCAAATTAGACCCAAAATTTTAATTTTTTTTTCAAAAAAATAAATTATTAAAAATTATAAATTAAATAAGAAATGTGATACATTTAAAAAAATACTTTAACCTTTTAAATTTCAAAAAATTATAATTTGAGCATTTATTTTTTATTTATGCCTTTATCATTCAACAAAGTCAGACTTCTCTTTGAAAAACTGGAGGGAACCAAATGCAACTGTCCTTGTTACCACTAATAACAAGAACATGTGGTTGAGTGTTGAGAACAGTTTTTCAAGTACACTTGTTCTGCTATTCAACCAAACAAAGGATGGAAAACCTGATGATATGGACCCAGATGAGAAAGGGTTCACAACTCACAACATCGACGTCTGTGGCTGATATGGTTTGGTGGATGAATCCCCGCCGTTGGCTCGGATCAGTTCTACGGTTCTGGGGACAATGCAGTCAGCAGTGAAAACAGACTGACACTTCTGACACAGAGTGGGTAGCTGTTGAAGTTACTGATCATCACAGAAATTAGGGTGAATGATAGATGTAAACATATGAACAAAAAAGAGAGATCATGATAGCACTCCACCTGCTTGCTTAAATGCCAACAAGAATCAAAAGTCACGCAACCTTCAGGTTAACCTATTTTCTGTCGTTTATTTTTTAAACTCTAACCCCAACTTTATTAGCACCCAAACATAAAACATATAATTCATTATCTAATTTTGAAATCGAGTGCCATGATTCGAAATCGAGTAAAAAATTGAAATTTTTTTTTACTATTATAAAGTATAAAGCAATTAGGCAATATTTTTTGTTTAGAAAAAACAATATAGCTTAAATTTAAATTCTCTTTTGTGAAAAGTTTTGCTAATTTTACAATTAAAATTTATTCGATATTAATTATTATATAAGATTAATATTTATTATAACAGTTTTAACTTTACTTGGGACTTTTTAATTTCATTATTAGTCAGTATTTTTGTAGGCATAAAGAAAGAGAATAAAATAGCTACAAAATGATTGAGTCATCATTACTTATTTTAGACTTTTTTATTTTTGTTTTTTTAATTACTGCCTAAAAGAAAATAAAAATCCGATTTTCTTTTTCATTTAAGGGTTCTGCCCATCAAATTCTGGATGATCTATTCACCCTAATCCTTCTTTTACTTTTCGTAATAATAAATAGTAAACAAAAACTAAAATCTAGCATTTTCGAAGCCGTGTAGATCGCTGACTCGATTCAACGACTTCCTCATGATGGCTACTTTAGCCAACTTCTCAGCCGCTCTCCAAGCCGATGACGGCGTAAGGGGATCACCATGCTCATCCTTTACCACCCTTTCTCTTTCGTCCACTCTACGCCGTTGGATATCCACCGTCTGCTGCTTCCTCCACTGCAGTTCCGCAAGCTCAGTTTCTAACCCTCGCAGATACTCCTCCGCCGCCGACGAATTCGACTGCATCAACAACGCTCTAGCCGACGCCAACAAATGGTGCGCGCTTGTCAAATCGTTACTAGATTCTATCAACCTCCTCGACTCGGCTATGGCTCGAGTCGTGATGAAAAAGAATCTAAATCGTTGGATTGCCGGAGTCGATGATCGAATGGCGTCGGGCTGAGGCACGGGAAGCGCTTGATCTCGGCCGTACATGACTTGTTGCGTGGCGGGGTCTTTGTAAAGACAGCGAACACTCATCACGTGTTGAGACCTGAGGGCCGACGTCGGAATTTTGAGTTCAACGAGTAAATCCCTTTCCTCTTCGGCGTAGAAATCGCCGAGACGCACTGAGTCGGAAGTTAAAACAGCCGGCTTCCCGTTACAAGAATAAACGGCGGTGATTTCAGCTGGAGCCGAGTCAGAGGCGAAGCTGAGCTGGATTCTCAAATCTTGGACTACAATGCTCAATATCCCACCAATGCATTTAGCAAACGCATCCTCCGCCGGGTCATGACTGTACCCGCCGCTTTGCCCGAATCCAAACGCGTGAATCGAGACTTCAATGTGAGCGAAACGAGCGGAGGACATGTGGTCCGGTGGACGCCGTCGATCGGAACCATTGGATTGGAATCGTTTATCTTGACCATCTGATAACAACATAATGCTAGCAACTGGATTTCTCTCCCTCCGATCCTCGAGCACTTTCGCACCTTTCTTCAATGCATCGCCGACGCTAGTTCCTTGACCGCACACCAGCCGGTCAATAATGCGCCGAGCAGCACGTTGACCGTGAGGCGTCATCCTCCGTAGCGGCAATAACCGTTTAGTATTAGCCGAGAAGGCCACGATGGAAAGCCTGTCAGCTGAGCCGAGCGAGGAAATAACTAAACGCATGGCGCGTTTCAACATCTGGAGTTTCGCTCCGGTCATGCTACCACTCACATCAAGAACAGTAACCAAATCGATAGGCGGGCGACGAGAAGGGCCCCAATGCGACACCGTATTACTACCGTTCCGGGAATAAGCTTGTATTTTTACGGGAGGGGGTGGAGCCTTTATTTTTAAAGCCACGGCGTAAGTTCCGTATCCCCGGCCCACAGAAACCACCGCCGTTTCAGGAGATAATCTGACCCGGACACTCCTCGAATCATGGCCGTCGAATGGATGTAATTCATCGGATTTAACTGCGGATGAGGTGTTGGGGTTCACGAAGAATCCTTGGAACTCCTCGACTTCGTTTTCTTCTTGTTCAATGCTTTCATCTGCTTCTGGTATTGGAACGAAACGACCAACACCGGCAGTTGGAGAAAACAATGGCTCATCGTCATCATATGATCTTAAATCAGATGATTTGGGCTTGGATTTGTGTTCCTGCCGGTTAACAATTCGGGGTGAATAAGATTCGATGATATTTTTCTCATTGATTCTTGGGGTTGTGTTCTGAATCAGTACAGTGTCGTTTTGACTTTGAGGAGGGATCGGAGTTTTGTGAATGGAGAGGAGAGGTACATCATTCCAGGTGGTATTACAGACAGGGCAAACGAGGGAATCATATTTACGAACATGAGAAGCTATGCAGGGAAAATGAAAAGCGTGTGAACATTCCGCTGTGTAAATGGCTGTTCCTTGGCCAGTCTTCACGCTGTTCAAACATATCCCGCAGGTACTCTGCCAAATTCAAACCAAAAATAAAAGATCAAAACTTGAGTGCAAAAGCCGAACAAAAATCACGCTTTAGCTGCATTTTCAGAATCATACTGCTACTTACTCTGAATTTGAAGCTGCTACGGAAAAGTGAGAGCTTTAGAGGTGAACGTGGAGAGGAAGAATTCGAGGACAGATTTGGTTTAGCACTTATAACGGCAGCTCTAAGGGTTTCATTTGTAGAAGAAGGTTCAACAGTAGTACGGCAATAAAGATGGGGGCTAGGAACTTGAGCTTGAAGACGAGGAGTAGAAGGGTTACTTCCACTAGAGAAAAAGCTTAACTTGGCACAACTTTTGGGGCTGGGACTTGGACTCTGCTGTCGTTGCTTGTCTAAAACACTGGTTTCTGGTGATTCTCTAGGAACCGTCGTGCAAAAGGCCCTTCTCCAACCAGTTCCCATTTTTCAGTGTCACACCAAAAAGAAACAACAAAAGCCTGTAAGTGACAAACACACCCACTCCTTTATATCTCTCTATCTAAACCCAACTTCCTTTATCTTTTTCGATGCGAAAAAGGGTTTCTTTTAATCGATCTAAGGTTGCGACAGAAGATACTACAAAACAGTACAGATCAAAGCTTGATGATACTCGCATGGGATCAAACGCAAAAGGAAAAAAGAAAAACAAAGAGACAAATGAATGGAATTTTGGCTCTACTTTTCTCAACCCCCTTTTTTCTATTTCTTTTAAGAATGGTCCCCCAAAGGATCTCTGCAACTAAAATGGCTTGAGATCTACAGCCCCTTCTCTCTATTTGCGAAACCTAGAGGGAAGCTTCTCTTCCCCAATGAATATTTATATCAGAAATGGTTAGTTTAATGGGACTTTAACGTGCTTAACCGCCACGTGTTGGTTAATTGTTGTCATGTTACCGGTCAACCAGGAAGTGAGTCTCCAGTGTTCTTTCACCACGTTATCCCTACACCGACCTGTTAGACCTAAACTTCAAAAATCTCACCCATGCCTTTCATGCTCCATGCACTTTGTGTATCCTGTCTTCACGCGCCGTATTGGAGCGTGTACTCCATTCCGGTTTGTTTTGAAATTTACGTGCTCTTCATTTTCTTCTTTGCGAAGTGTTATTTCATGTGTGATTCATATACGGTAGGTGGCAGGGATATTATATCTTTATAGTATATTTCAGTGTTATGCATCTCATTATAGCGTTTTATTCTGTTCTTCTTAGCCGTTGATTGGATTGAATAATTGAGTGATGATGATCTGTAACAAACTACCACGTCATCTTCAATTATCATTGAACTTTACCTCCTTAAAAAAATATTTACTTTTAACAAAAAATTATATTATAATTTATTCTTATAATATTATTTATTTAATTATTTTATTATTTTATTAAATGTATTTTTGTTTGACAATAATTATTTTTAAACTTAATTTAAATAAATATTAACAAAATTTACTTGATAAAAAAAATAAAATAAAAAATAATTAATTAAATATATTTTATTAAATGATTTTATAAGTAATATGATAAGAATAAATGATCGTATAATTTTTAGTTTTCAAAAAAAAGTCTGGATTTTATTATTAGGAATCTAGACCGGCGAGTTTCAGGTTCTAGTAGTTCAGATTTTGGAAATCATATTGACAAGTTTGATGTCCAAAGAGCCTGCCAAAGCTTTGATTCTTTTTTCACAACCAAGTCAAATTCAGTGTGAGATCAACGTGTACTGTGTTTAGGGTATAATTAAAAATTTGACACAATTAAGTTTGTACTAATAATTGTATAAAAAATTCAAGGTGCTTGAATTTCAATGGGTTATGAGATATACATGAGTTAATGCCATGGTTGCGCTTGGAGCTATTCATGTGATAAAATTAAAATAAAAATTTAATGACCATAATAAAAATAACTAAAACTCTAGTGAGTATAATAGAAAAAAATTAAAATAAAACCCTTTTAAGTGAGACAGTGATATGCCGTACCATTATTTTCTCAGATTTGGCATAAAAAATAATTACAGTGTGTTACCATTTACCTCGACTAGACATTAAATCCCTCTCTATTCTTGCCTCTGGGTGACGTTTGTTTCAGAAGTGTCACGGGGAAACGACATGAGCCTCAGATATATCAAAATAACACGATGAAAGAATAATTTTTAAAAATAACAGTCGGGAAATTTATTTTTTGATAATATCCGATTCGTTTAGTACGTCCGATGAGTTGTAATATTTTTTAATAATATTCATCGGAACTTGCTTAACATGTCCAACGAAATTATTATTTTTAAATGTTTATTTATGTTTTAATTAAATTAGATACTATCGAAATTATTACTTGTATTTTTTAATTTATTATTGATCATGATTTTCAAATCGATTAGTAATATTATTTATATTTTTAGATAAAAAAAATTACTTTTAAACTTAGTGGAAGGATGATTTAGTGCAATATTTTTTCTTATAAAGTACCTAATTAAAAAGTAACATAAAAATCATTAAAAATAAACAATATAAATATGATATTAAAATTTTAAATAAATTATGCATCTACACCCTCAAATATAAATAAATGAAAATAAACAAAACCTTATTAGTTGAAGCTCGTTTTTTTTTACTCAGGGAGGAAATTATGTCGAGTAAGAACCCCTCATAAATTTTTTGATATAATTACACTTGAGGTCCTTTTTAATTTAAATAATAATAAAATAAATTTTTTGTCCTTTTTAATTTTTATATTTAAAAAATTAATAAATTTTTATATCTCTTAATATCTGATCTTAAATTCGTTTATACTCCTAATTTAATCCTTAATTATATATTTAACAAACTTTATATTTTTTAATTTAAATAATTTTTTTTACGGGAGCCAAAATATTATTAAACCAAAATTATTAAATAGTTATATTTTTAATAGATGTCGGGCCCTTGGTCCTATTTCTCCCTTGTTTTCCGTGATGACAACTAATTTTTATATCGAGTGAAGTTTATAAATGATTATTACATAATCTTAAAATATTTATTTTATTCATAAAATTTTTAAAAATTATAAAATAGATATTAAATTTTTAGTTTTATTATAAAATAACATTGAATCGTTAGATGTCATTAACGGCTTAACATAGAACTGATTGGACAATTAAAATAATACATTAATTATTATAAAATAATTATAATTTCGTAATCTTGGGTGCAAAGAATAAAATATTTTTAGAAATGGTATTAGGATTTGATCTATTACACTGTCAAAAATCAAAACGGAAAGAGAGGAATTCGAACCCTCGGTACGAATAACTCGCACAAATATTATAAAATGATTATTAAATTATTTAATTATTATAAAATATTCATTAAACTACATAATCTACGAACCTTTTTTACAATTTGACAATAAAATCACTTTTACCTTGTATTTTTTTAGTCGGAGAACTCGAAAGTGGCTAGTGTTCGTTTGTTTGTTTTTACCAAAGGTTTTGTTTTAGTGATGTTTTAACTAATTTCAATATTTTCCTTTTAGTGCCTATGTTTTGGGAGACAAAACTTCAGGTTTAAAACACATAAAACCATTAAAAGCACTAAAAGAAAGGCTAGTATAAAATCAAAAAAATCGGATATTAATTTTTTTTGATAAAATTAAATTTTTTATTAATTTTTTATAATTTTTATTATTTTAATAAAAGATTGTATTATCGGATTTAAATCATATTCTATGAGTTTCGCATCTTAATCTTGTACTACTATTGTATTAATATTTTCAGATTTGTGTCAAGCAGATATTCGTATAGGTTGGTTGGTTACCAAGATCTTAATCTTAGTCGAAAATTTGATAATTATTCTTTCATTTTTCTTGTTTATTTTCTTTTAAATTCGTTCGTTTTCGACTTGTTTGAAATTTTTTAAAATTCCAACCCTTGAAATTTATTTTTAAAATTCTTAGAGATCTATGAAAGTTTCATTCGAATCAAACTTTCGTCACGCTATCATTATTTTATCTTGGTAAGTAAGGGTGAACATAATTAATCATAACCGTTAATCGTAATCGTTGACCGTTATAATAATTATATTTTACAGGTTAATTAATCGAATTTTTAAAATTAAACGATTTCGGTTAACCGAATGATATGAAATGATAATTAACGGTTACGATTGTAAATTTTGACTAATAATTGAGTAGGTTAATCTTTATTAAATTATTTTTATATATTTAAAATATAAAATAATTATTAAATTTTTTATAATGATTTTTATGTCTTAAATTTTGATTATTATATGTTAGTTAAAGATTTATTTTTACAACTTTGACGATGATTTTATATCTTGAACTTTGATGATATATTGCTATAATGTTATGTATTGTGAATTTTTTAAACTTTAAAATATTATGAAATCTGTGTGTTTCATTTTGTGTTAAAACTTTATAGTATATAAATATTTTTTAATTATAACGTAAATGATTAAAATATTTTTATTTAAATATTTTAATATATTATTTATCAGAGATATAATTATCCAACTAAATTATCCAACTAAATCATAACTTAAAAATATAAAAAATAACAATAAACAATTTAATTATTCAACTAAATATATTTATTCAAAATAAAATCAATTATTTAATCAATAAAGGTCCAATGGGACAAGATCTCCTACTAGCTAAGGCTAAGCTAACCCCCCAATAGTTGGTTTCTTCAATTTTCAAAGCTTAATTTATACTATAATTATTTCAGCCAATGAGACAAAATCATCTAGAAACAGATACACTACTGGTATTATATTAATAAAAATAAGAATTTATAAAAGGGTAAAGTAAATAAATGGTCATTAAATTATCTTAAAAATATAAAATAATTATTGGATTTTAAAAAGTTAAATAATAGGTATTAAATTTTAGTTTTTATTATTAAATGATATTGAACCGTTAACTGTCGTTAAATGGATGATGTTGTATTTTATAAAAATATGTATAATAATATATTTAACCCTTTATAATTATATAACTAATCAATTTAATCCTAATTCAAAAGCATAAAAAGTTTTGGGGACTAACTCCATAATTTCCACATCTTTATCTTAGAAATTTTCACCTACAAAAAGAAAAACTTTAATTGAATCTATCAATCAAAATAAAATTTTAATCAATTAATTAAATATTAGATTGATTAACGATTATTTATTTTAAAGTTCAGCTATTAATTAATTTAGTTAAAATATGTTAATTAACGATTATAATATATATATATTAACCAAAAATTTTGATTAATCAAATTAACTGAATTAAGAAAAAATTAACCGAATATATATATATTAATAAAAAATTATGTATTCTATAATTATTTTAGTTAATTCAAAAATTAATTAAATTAGCCGAACAAAGTTCGGTTTGATGTTAGTTCAATTCGGTCCTATAACCAAATTAACTAATTGAACACCCCGAGGGATGTAAACGAGCTGAGCTAGATTTGAGTAATATTGAGCTTGACTTAGCTTGTTAAGAATTCGAGTTGAGTTCAAATTTGAGTAGTTCAACTATTAGGACTTATGTTTAGGGGTTTATGTTTTAAGGTTTAGAATTTAAATTTTAAAAATAATAAATTTTGTATATTATATTTTCGAGTAATTCATGAGCTTTTCAAGTCGAGTTCAAGTTTGAGTAGTTCAACTATTAGGACTTATGTTTAGGGTTTAGAATTTAAATTTTAAAAATCATAAATTTTGTATATTATATTCTCGAGTAATTCACGAGCTTTTCGAATCGTATATCAGGCGTTCCAATCTCTAACAAATAATTGCTTTAAGAAACCTACCGCCTTATCCTACTTGACCGATTGTTGGTCACAATATATTTTTTTATAAAGCTTTGCAGTTTTCGCCTTGGTTTACAACCGGTGTGAGCTTAGTTGCTTAATCTCCCATCATAATTATATCTGCTTGACCCATTTGGTTGACAAACCATCGAGTCGTTCAATGAATTGGGGAGCAAATTCTAAACAATAGCATTAGCATCAACAAACTTTTGTGTCTAAAACTCTGAAGATTCCCTTTTAGCAACCTATCCAAACAGATGTAACCCTTTGCCCAACATGGGTAGGTTTAGATTGCCATAAATAAGCACTTTAAATAAGCTTTCTTACATGACATGCTTCAAATGAGAGTTCTAGCTACTTCTGTTTCTTAAATATATCTGTTGAAGTTTTTAGTTTCGATGTGCATGTTGTTGTCATAATCTTGTAGATGTCAAAAAAGTGGTGTAAAACCAAGAAAATTATAACCAAGTTATCCGGTTTTAAAACTAATTACAAGTCTACTTTTAAATGATAAGGTTAAACCCAGATAAGAAGAACTAATAATAAAAAAAAAAACAAAGTATAAGATACATGCACGTTAAAATTTGTAATAAAATATGTGTTCAAAGTTGTAAAGTAGCTTTGTTTGGTAATGGAAATGGTATCCATGCACGCTAAAAAAGCTGCTTTTCTTTTTCTTGATGTAACCACTAACCAGACAGTTCTGGTCTTTGTTCTTTGTATTTCCATTTATTTGTCATTATTTTATTCATCTTTAGTGCTTGCGTTTCCGATCTTCTAACAGTAACCTTTGACTTCGTCACCATCTAAAACTGAGCAATTCGTGTTCAATTCAAGGTCTATTTCATAATTTCAGACCTCATAAAATGATAAAATTTTAGCAACAACACTTGAACAAATCATGTGGGATTGTTTTAAATCGACTTTAAAACTGTAGTTTTCAATCAGATGAAGCTTATTTTTTGGATCACTGTCCAACTAGATTTATGGCTAACCTTGTTTCCTAACTGTTCTACAAAATGTCATGTCTGAAAGCTACAGTCGCATTATCAGATATGCATATAGAATCTGTCAAGCTGAAGATAAGACAAATTTATCGAGATAGAATCACGAATTCCGAATATATTATAAACACTTCTTGTACCCCATTTTCAATTGTTTATCTGACAAAAAATCTCATCAGAATGATCCTGATTCTTTGAGAAAAAATAGGGGATGGGTGGAGAGAGATGGGGCAATGGTTATGGACTAGACTTGCCCAGCATTTTGCTGTAGATGATACAATTATTCACTAACACCAAACTTTCATCAATCTTTTCAAAGTATGTATTTCACCTCTTTTTTTACAATTTTTTGTTGGCATCTTGACTAGCATCAAATGGGTGTTTTTACCTATGCCATTCTTTGCTGCCATACATCTTCTGCAATCTCCCTCAGTCATCTGCCAATATTGCAGGAAGAGAGGATTCTCTGTCATTTATGTGTCCAGATATGGAATGGGCAAAGATTTGGAGGCAGGTCATGTGGCTTCTCTAAATTCATGAGAGGCAAGGAATGCCAGGTTTAAAACATTGAGAATACAATTACCCTTCATAATTTACTCGATCCGACAGTTCGATGATCCGGGTCAAAAATCCAACGGTCCAACGTATACCATTAACCGGACTTTACAATCAACTTTCATCAAGTGCCCCTTTAGATGCCTCTAATGACCAACCAACTGCTACATTATTAGATGATAGAACTCTATATAAAGTTCATGCATTGTTCTGAAAAGTCGTCTGTAAAGTTGACATCTGAAAAAAATATAATAAAGTGTGCACCAATAATACAATGTTCACAAGATGTGAAGGTCTGTGCATTATTCTTTGTATGGCAGTTAGGACCTAATACATTTTGTTTTGGAGTTGACATATTCTACTTTTTGTGCGTAAGACAAAATGGCAGGATCATTGCTCTTGGGTTCATTCCCTACACACTTTATTTTGATCCAAAGGTGTGTAAGAACAGTGAAGTTATGCACCGAGGATTTTGCCTACATATGGCAGCCTTCTGCCAAAATTAAAGATCAAAACTTGGACTAAATTTAGCTATATACATAATCAAAGAAAATGATTTTAGCGTTGTGTCACGGACCATTATCTTCTTTCTAAAAACATTTTTGATAAGATATACAACGTCATCGTATATATATTCTAAGATCTCTTTTCTTTTTCCGATGTGAAATTAATGCTCTATACCTCTTTTCAGGCGTGATATTCTCTCCCACTCAACCTCGTGACGCCCTCGTCACGAGCTTCCGCTCTCGTGATTGTGCTCTTGTCACGGTTGTTCACCTTGCCTACCACTCTCATGGGCGCTCAACGTGAAATCGGATAATCAAAGGGTCGCTCTGATACCATTTGTCTCGAGTTCATTATCTTCATCCTAAAAAACATGTCTGATAGAATGTACAACACCACCATATATATATCTCAAAACTTCTTTTTCTTTTTCGATGTAAGATTAATGTTCCTTACTTTTTTTCGAACATGACACAAAGGCTAGGCTGTGAACAAGAAAGAATGAAGGGGAGGGAAATGGCGCAGTATCTTGGTGGGGAAAATGTAGAATAATTGCAAGGTTTATTCACGAAAGCTGATCTCAGTAGCTATATTCTCCAACTAAGATGGACCAATCAAAACGGTTCGTTGCATCTTTATTTATTTTCATTTTTTTGGTGGGGTCCAAATGAATGAATGAACCTGTTCAACTGAACTTATTTTTGTTATATTAAACTCATATTTTTAAAAGTATTTATTAAACTAATAGCTTTGGATAAAACAGAATAAAATGTGAAATATAAATGCACGAATGTGCTGAACTTACGTACCTTAATCAAAAGATGAAGTGTGATAGTTGATTTTTTCGTCTTTTAATCACGAGATTCTGAGATCGGGAGTTTAATTTTTACAAACATAAAAGAAGTATATTTCATGATCAGTCACTTATCATTTAATGAGGGTACTGTGGATGAGAATTAATCACACTATCGAGATGATTTAAATAAGATTTAAACGACTAAACCTAATAAATTCGACTAAGTAAATTTTGATTTTAGCTAAATTAGAGAGACTAGTTAAAGCACGTTACTTTATTAATTTTATATATCTTTAAAATATGAATACCCAAACCTAAATCTAAATATATTGTTAAACCCCCAAACCCAAATAAATATTATATTCTTTATTCAGATCAAAGCCCAAACCTGAAATATAAACTTATCCAAATCTAAATCCATAAACATTATACATTTAAACTTATAAAATGAACCCAAATCCATTTAAAAGCTAGTATATGATTTTATATTTACAATTATTATTTTTAAATTATGTACTTTATAACTTAAAATTCTATTACAATTGTTTGGGTTGGGTTGGTTTCCCGGGGAAAGGGTTAAGGACTAAGGTGGGCCGAGAAAATGAAATAAAATGAGAGTGAAATAAAATATGGGTACGTGTGATGTAATATTCACTTACATTTTTTTGTCTTTTTATTTTTACAATTTTATAGAATATAAATATTTTTTATATTTATCATATCTTTAATGTACAGATATCTTATGATTTTAAAAATTATTATTTTTCGTCATTGTATATGTATCCATGCAATTAAGTGCAGGGGTGGTTCAAAAATTTTGGGGGTCTGTATAATTTATTAAAATATGACTCCTAGAAGCAATTGTTATTTGTAGAGGCCCCTGTGCAGTTGCTCTTGTTGCATCTGTCCAGAACCCTAATAGTAATAGAAATAATCAATAAAATTTTATTATCAATAGTTACATTTAGGAAACAATTATAACGTTTTAACAATTATAACTCATCATTCTTAAGATTATTTTCAATTTTTTATAATAAATTTCGAGATTAACATCATATAATAAATATGATTATCAAAATTTTAGGCCTCTTTCTTAGAATACCCTATGCAATCTCCGTTACCTGCCTAAAACCCCACTAACTAATTGCATTGGAGGTTGGCTTGAGTACAGGAATGATGGTTTATGATAGATAGTGTGTTCAAAATGGTCTGTACCAAACCATGTTTCGGTTGATAATTTGGAATTGGTTCAAAATGGTCCAACTCAGGTGGATAGAGCCAGTACAGAGGCTAGAAGAGTGGCCCTTGCTATAAGTTGGTTGCTTATGAATCAAAATCAAAGACAAGGTATAGTTTTTGATGACTGACTCAAGGGCATAGTTGGCAATGGCAACATGCTTGAACCGACAAATCAAAAACATGTCATGTTTTAACTTTTAAGAGCCAGATGCATAATCACCAGATGATAAAAAAGTTAGAACATAACGAAAACATCAGGAAGTAGTTGTTTACAAGATGTAATAACCTATTTCTTGAACTCCATTAATTACATCTTTCTTGACTGTTTGAAACATTGCTCTATGATAAATCATATATACAATTTATCTCAACCTCTAAATCACTAATTACTAGTAAAATGGCACCGAAACAGCCGGAAGTTTGGGTACTGTTATGGTTATCTTCTCCGTTCTCGGTGGCTCACATGGACAAGCCATTGCTATAAACCTTGGGATCTGATCTCCCGGCATCAAAACCAGCGGGCTTTGCCCTACAATTTTGTCTTTTGCCATCTGTTTTAGACACCCAAATATTAGTACAACAACGGTCAACAACAATTGCATGCAAAGGAATACGAGAGAGATTAAAATACCGTACAATGACAGGAGAAGAGTCTTGAAAGTCCGATGAACGATCGGCGATGTCTGATTCGATATCGTCATCATCGGCATCCCAGTTTTGAACGGATGATCCAAAGATCAGGGTCCGGAGCTTGTTCCAGTTGAAATAACAAACAATAAGAGCACTTATGCAAAATAATAAGAGCAAGAGAAGGGCCAAACCAAGAGGAAACCCTATTGATGGCCTCCTTGAGGACAATTCTTCATTCTCCATTGCCTTTCTTCTTCTTCCTTACTCCTTCATGAAGATGATATACGTAAAGCCAATATGGCAAGAAACTGCAAGTGGTCCGAAATCTCTAGTAGAAAAAGAGAGGGAGAGATGGTGGGTACGTTTTGGTCAAAAATATTATTGAAATTGCTGATAGTGTTGGTGGGTTGCTGAGTGTTTGGGCACGTTAAATTTGGACGTAGCACTTGATCAAGTACGGAAACTGTGGCCTGTGGGTCCCTTCTTTGCACTTTGTCTCTCATGAATTTGTGCAATGTTATTTTAATACAACATAATCTCTTGTGTTTTAGTCATGTTTCTTTCATGTATTTGTTGGAAATATATAATACTTGAATCTCATACTCTGTTTTTATAGGTTGTATGAGAGAGCGCACTTCAGTTGATTTAAAATTCTCTTAAAATTTTAAATACTTAACCGAATAAATTTAATAACAAAATATCCGAGATTTAAATGGATATTTTCGGTTAGCAAATCTACTATTTTTGGATAGATATTATCTTATATTAAATTTAAAATTTAAATTTAAATCAGATTTTATTTGATTCTCGACAGATTTGCCCCCTGCTTTCAACCTATAAATAAGATGTTTTTCTCTCATTTTTAATCATCTCATTCAGAGTTCATCTGTCTTACTGAAGAGAAAAATAGAGAGCATTATTCTGTTCGACTCCGGT
This sequence comes from Abelmoschus esculentus, assembly GCA_035048815.1. Taxonomy (NCBI): domain Eukaryota; kingdom Viridiplantae; phylum Streptophyta; class Magnoliopsida; order Malvales; family Malvaceae; genus Abelmoschus; species Abelmoschus esculentus. The sequence goes on from JAUCBN010000032.1 coordinate 4,113,963, forward strand.
TTCGACGATCATTTTCTCTATAGTCCACTCCAAACTTTGGGTGTACACTGTTTGGAGGACCGTGCTAACCTTCGGGGGACAACCGTTTAAAGTAGCGAGTACACACATCGGGACGATTTGTTTCTAAGGCAGTGACCTCCATACCACGACACGGTCAAACTTTCTATCAGTTCGTTCCTTTAATTTTTCTTGTCAGTGCTAATGTCTTGTTTTGCAGTCTATTTAACCAACAATTTAGAACAAATCTACTGGAAAAATGATATTATTGTCAAGGTGGTTTTGGGTTTGTTTAAGCTTGACGCGCTTGACGGGTCAATAATCGAAGGTGGTGGTGAAATTGAAGATAAGAACCAAAATCCTAAAGATAAAAATATTTTACTATCAATGAATTTTATTTATTTATTATTACTGTTAGTAAATTATTTTCGTGACTAACCATATATAATTTTATTTAAATTTTGTAGGCTTAAAATATATGTAAAACATCAGTCATGATGAATTTGGGATCATGATACAAGGATTGAAGTTGCAGACATGATCAAAATAGACAAGGTCTATATGAATTGTGTTTCTACTTATAAGGTCAGATTATTTAAATCATGATTTATATTACATGAATTTATATTAAAGCCTTTACCTAGTCCATAAGCTTAGAGAGTATGGTTTAGACTAGGTTGTAAAAGAAGGTTAGATGACCTTTTTGAGTAGAAAACTTATCTTGAGTATGCTTAATAATTTTTTTTATGGGGAATATATATATTAAGCATAATTTTTAAAAGACCTAAATGAGTAGAGAAATATTCATAAGACTTTAATTGGAAAGTAGTGAGATAGTTTAAAAAATGCATGTCTAGGATTGGTTTTTTGAAAGATTTGGTATTTAAGTGTGCTTTATGCGCCACCTCTTTTTCTACACCTACCTGGTGCATTACTATGCTCATTATTCCAATTTATAAAATACTATGACTAAATACATATTTTATACTTAATGTAGAAGTTAGAATAATAATCTTAATAATCTTTAAGATATCTTTCTTTTAGTCATAGTAGATGAATATTTCTAGTGGTCTTTTAAGGTAAGAACTTTGTCTAAAATAAAGAGAAAAAGATAGACATTAATGCTACTAAAAGATGTTTGTAGCTATTAAATCTCTTTGAGCTCTTTTCTTCAGATAATTAAGAAGGAAGAAAAGATTTGTCTATCTTAGGAGTATGCAGAAATCTCCATAAAAATTCTCTTTATGAAAAAAGATGAAAAGTGTTAGGTCCGATAGAGGTGGTGAGTTTGGATCTAAATTTTCTTAAAGAGGTATATGAGACGAATGACATAGTTCATGAAACTTCTACCCCTTACTTTCCTCAACAAAACGACATAGTCGAGAGGAAAAATAGAACTTTAAAAGAGATGATAATTTCATTGTTGATAAGTTCTGAGTTAGCTGATAACATATCGGGAGAAGTCATTCTATCGGTAAATCTTAAACCGAGTACCTTATCCATACGAACTGTGAAAAGGTTATGCACCTAACTTGCAATATCTGAAAGTGTGGGGGTGTCTGGCTAAAGTATGTTTTCCTGACTTTAAGAAGTCCACCATCGGTGCCTAAATCGTTGATGTAGTATTTATTGGATATGCTACCAACAATGTTGTATGAGATGCTCTAGAGTTTGAGTTAGAGCCTAAACAAAGATAAAAATATCTTTTGGACCAGACTTTGTTACTTTCTTTATTTTTGAGATAAATGATTTAGATAACTTATCAAATCCTAAAACTTGTGAAGAAGTTATGAGATCTATTGACACTAGTTTTTGGAGGAGGAGTTAATGATAAACTAGAGTCAATAATGTCTAAATCATACTTGAGAATTGGTAGACTTGCCTAAAGGATTTAAACCTATCAACAACAAATGAGTTTTTAAGAAGAAACCCATGCCAGATGGGTCAATTCAGAGTAAGGCAAGGCTAGAAGTTATAGGGTTCACTCAAAAATATTAAAGAGTTTGACAATTGAGTTATCATTTATACTCGAACCCCTTTTGACTCTAGCACTCATCTCGTTAAAAATAAAGGAAGCTGTGTTTCCCAGGTTGAATATGCTAAAATTATTGAAAGTTAGTGAACTATACTCGGCCCGATATTGCCTATGTAATGAGTAGATTAAGTAGATATACTCATAATCCAAGTAGTGAACATTGAACGACTCTTAGACGCTTACTAAAATACCTTAAGGGTATTATGGATTGAAAACTCAAATTTGTTGGCTATCCTGTTATTTGAAAGGATGTTGTACCGCCAACTAGGTTTTTGATAGTGATGAGGTAAGCTCTACGAGTAAATATGTTTTCCTTTTAGGTAAAACTGCAATCTCGTGAAAGTCTATCAAGTACTTATATTGCACGCTCCATCATAGAGTCAGAGTATATAGCTTTATACTTAACTAGGCAAGAAACCGAGTGGCTAAGGAATCTTTTAGCAAAGATACCTTTATAGGAAAAACCGACTCCTCTGATATCTTTATTATGAGATTCGTAATTTGCGATACATGTGGCTCTAAATCAAGTTTACAATAGTAAGAAGAGACATATTCACATAAGGTACGAATATGTGAGACACCTAATAAAGAACAAAGTACTCACCTTAGAGTATGTTAAGTCGGAGATGAATTTGGCTGATCCTGCTACCAAAGGGTTAAGCAAGAAACAAATTCTGGATTCGTCGAAGGGGATGAGTCTTAAGCCCATTTGTTGAGAGATTCATGGTGGATACCCAACTTAGTTCTCTAAGTTCAATATGGTTAAACGAAACCATGAAAGAGACTCATAGTGTATATGTCCCTTTACCCAATCCTTATGACGTTTCATGTACATGCCTAGGTTGAGCTTAAATGCTCTTAATAAATTTATAGCGCAAGTTTGGATGGTCTTAGTGAGAAAGACTTGATGAATTTACCAAATTTGGTTGAATAATTACTCTTAATAAGTTCTTAGACCTATTGCGGAGGACTAATTGAACTTACCGCTCGGAAGGATGAGTTTATTTTTTAACTCTTAATAAATTATATCCAAAGAGGTTAGATTGTTCTATTGAGAAGAACATTATTGAATTTACCGAATAAGAGGTTGAGTTTTTATTCTTAATGATTTCTTAGCCTAGAGTTTGGGTGGTTCATTTAATATGAACTTGAAGAAAATCACCTTATTTTTTGTGAGGTTGAGCTTTAGACAAAGTTCTTAATTATTTCATAGCCCGATTTTGGGTGGTTTATGTTGAGATAAACTTGATGAAATAACCTATGTAAGTGAGAAGAGTTAGCCGCCTTCTATGAAAAACTATGAGCCGTTTTTCTAGTACACTTACTAAAATCCCGAGGTAAGATGGCTAAATATATATACTTTATGTATATACACATCTTCACATCGCGGACTGTGGTGGATGAAGGGATTAGTTATGTGTTATGAGTTCACCTCGATCTTATAAAGTTCAAGACTAGTTTCACTTATCTAAGAGGAAGATTACTCATCATCACTACATACTAGTTCAAAATTCGTTCACTATGTACTTAAGTAACTAATCTCGCAAATGCTCGTCTAGTGATAGTCGAACTTTGTGACATCATGAGGATTCTTTCGCATTAGTGGGGGATTGTTGGAAATATGTAATGCTTGAATCTCATACTCTGCTTTTATAGGTTGTATGAGAGCAGTTCAGTTGATTTAAAATTCTCTTAGAATTTTAAATACTTAACCGAATAGATTTAATAACAAAATATCCGAGATTGAAATGGATATTTTCGGTTATAAAATCTACTATTTTTAGATAGATATTAACAGATTATCTGAGATTTAATTAGATTTTATCTGTTAATAAATCTAATTTTGAATAGATTTTATCCGAGATTTAAATGGATATTTTCGGTTAGCAAATCTACTATTTTTGGATAGATATTATCTTATATTAAATTTAAAATTTAAATTTAACTCAGATTTTATTTGATTCACGGACAAATTTGCCCCTACTTTCAACCTATAAATAAGATGCTTTTCTCTCATTTTTAATCATCTCATTCAGAGTTCATCTGTCTTACTGAAGAGAAAATTAGAGAGCATCATTCTGTTCGACTCCGGTTCCGACGATCATTTCCTCTACAGTCCACTCCAAACTTTGGGTGTACACTGTTTGGAGGACCGTGCTAACCTTCGGGGGACAACCGCTTAAAGTAGCGAGTACACACATCGGGACGATTTGTTTCTAAGGCAGTGACCTCCATACCACGACACAGTCAAACTTTCTATCAGTTCGTTCCTTTAATTTTTCTTGTCAGTGCTAATGCCCTGTTTTGCAGTCTATTTAACCAACAGTATTACCTTAAATAAATCAAATTTTAAGTTTTTTTAATTTTTATATCTTTAACTCTAAAAAATATACATCACCTTTAATTCTCTAAACTCTAATCACAATCTCTGACTTTAAACTTTAAACTCATTATTTCAAAATGAGGCACTAAAATAAACAAAATAAAAAGATAAATAATTTATACAATCCTCTCATGTTAATAATTTGATTCAGAAATAAATAATTAATATTCGAATTTAAATAATTTTATCTATAATATACAATATTAAAAGATTAAAAATACAAGAGATTCCTTGAAAAACTGGAGAATTCTGGTTCATATATGTTGGTGCTGTACAGCTAGAAAAACTCTATAAACTTTGGGTTTTAGGTCAGCTTCTTTCATCATGCCTCCATTTATTATACACTTATTTCCTGTATTTTTTTATTTTTGACAAATAAAAAATGAACCTCTGGTGACAGAACCTTAAGGTACAACTCGTAGTATCATCTTATCTCAGACTCATAGAATTACAATTAGGTTACTTCCAGATTATAATATATGATATGAATTTAGTGTCAGAGTGAGCTTTGAATTTGATAGCAGTGTCTGTTAATTAGGTCATAGTCTTTTCCATTGGCAATATTATCCATCAATTTGGTCTGCTTGCAGCCCACTTTCTTCCCAAAGTGGAACCTGCAATCATATTGTAGGATGTGCATGGATAAAAAATAATCAGAGCTTAGTTAATTTACTGTCTAAAAATATTAAAAATATTAATCTTCCATTAAAATTTGATTAATTCTGCAATAATAACTGTTGGACCAATCGAATTTAAAAGTTGAAAACTGACATTCATTTGTGGATAAATCCATATTTAAATAAGTTATCAAATTTAAATCATTTCGAGTCTAATATATAATAAAGAAAATAAAATCCTTTCACACTTTAGAAAATATAAAAAAGTCCTTATCAATTATTTTCTAAAAAGATATTAGACACACGATACGTGCTAAAGACATGATGCATCACATGTAAGGGACTTATCATCTCAATGCTCATTGTGGGATTTTCATGCACTACTGAATTCTTGTGCATCATTAATATTCTCTCGTTAATACGAAAGAATTCTCTTATAAATCTAAGAGAGATTTTGAAAATTAAAATACGATAAAAAAATTCATGTACTACCCTTTTTATTGAGTAAAAATTGTTTCTCTTTATCATACATTCATTATGTCTCTTGTTAAAATTTCTAAAAAATTAAATTTTAAACTTTGACTCTTATTTTTTAAACCCTAAATCCTAAACCCTTCGCCCTAAAAATACACCATATTTCTAATTCTCTAACCCCTAACCAAAACCTCTAACCTAGAACCCTAAACCCTCTAATTTAAAACAGAGGCACAAATAGAGGCATGAAAAAAAGATAGACGATTTACGGTATTTTTATTAACTAAGGTTAGCAGAGGTTAGCGGTTAAATAACTAAATCAATAATTAAACAACTCAATTACCTTCTAGCTTTTTAATTTTAATGATGATGAAATGTAGTAAAAATAATAAAGAATTTTACATCAATAAACATCTCCAAATTGAAGCAGTTATTACAAATTTCTCATGATAGAAACTTTCAGTAATTTAACATGCAAAAAATTACTAACAATCCTTCACTTGATTGAAATAACAGAATTGGAGGAACATATATATGAAAATTTCACCAGAAGTTGCTTCTTCTGCAGTTCCTATGAGCATCTTCCTCCATATCCAGCATTTCTAAACAAAGCTTGTTTTATATCTTCACAACTTGGTAATGGTCTCTGTTCAAAGTCCTGCAATGGTGACAAAAGATGCATTTAGGACTACAATTTTAAAAACAAAAGATGGTAATAAAATTCAACCCTTTTTTTCTTACCTCTGAACAAGATGCTTGCATTGCAAAATCATTGAAACTGCTAATAACACATTGTTGAATCTCAAGGCCTAATGCCTCCAATGTTGTCACAGTTGATAACAACAACCCTGGTTTCCCACTGCAACAAATCTCAATCCTTGTATCCCCATTTCTTCTTTCCACCTCAAACTGCAAGAAACAAGCTCAGGACTTTAATTCAGGATCTGGGTATTTTAAAACAGGCCTGCAAAGCTACTGCGAATCTTTTTTTATTACCTTTGGTGTATTTCTAACTAAGATTTCATTTGGTTTCCCCTCCTTGAAAATGTGAGCCATGTTTAACTCATTTGAACCTGCTTCAATTCCCTGCTGCAAACTTTTGATCCTCTCCAAGAGCTCTTTAGTGTAATCTATGGTATCTCCAAGTATGGATGTTCTATCCATCTGTTGGAAACAACACAAATAAGAACTTGCATTTGGCATAAAAATTAATAACTAAGAACTCTCACTTGATATTTGATGTATAACTAAGAACTCTTATTTTGGGAACAATTGATCTTAACATGGAAAGCCGGTCGTTGAGTCGCTTTCTCCTCCTCCTTTCAGCCATTAGATTCTTCGAAGGCTGCCCCTCCATCTTCTTAGGTCTAGTCTTGCGGTCCAAACAGGCTTCATTGTTGAAAACCAGTGCCTCTGGTGATTGAAATGGCTCAACTTTGCAAGTATTGTGGACATCCAACTTGTGAAGTTCATCTACAAGGAAACCAGAGTCTTCTTGTTCCTGCATATTGAAGGAGTAATCTTCTTGAACTGGAAATGGTGGGGTATCAAAGGTGTTGTTTGAGGAATCTGTTACTTGTGGTGCTGAGAATTCATCAACAAATGGACCGTAAACTTCATTGAAGTTGTAACTCCAGTGTTTCTCAAAAGGTACTAATGGAGAGATTTCATGGCAAAACGTATTTGGAAGGAAAGTAGCCCAAGGGTTATCATCAAAGCAATCAAAGCTCCATCCATCAGAGAAATTCTCATTCATTTGAGTTGGAAATGTATCCCAATTGTCTCTTCTTAGAGCTAACAGTTCCTCTAGGAAACCTCCATTGATCTCCATCTCTTTTTCTCTTGGGATGCTGTGTTTTTGATGAAGGAAATGCTGTCCAGTATAAGGAGATGCCTTGAGAAGATGAAAATTGAAAGTGGGCGTATGATTGATAGATAAAATATTCAATTATATGATTATAGTACGATATTTGTAGTATTTTATTAGCCTAAGACTGAAATGGAATCTGTCTCTCCTTTCTTTGTATGTGGTAATTTCATGTCTTTTTCACCGAAATCTCGCAAATAATAATCATAAAAAATACCTAATATTTAATTTCTAGCCCTTTCAAGTTGTTTGTATTATTTCCTTATAAAGAAGTATGAGATATTAATCTTACGTCAAAGAAAAATAAAAATTTTGAGATATAAATATAATTATACTATATATCCTATTAGAAATATGATATTTTCCATTACACTACATATCCTACATTAATCCCATATCGAATAAAAAAAACATATAAATATGATGTGCACGTACTATTAGACATATCACATAGAAATCAAAGAAAGATTTAAACCAAATTGGTGAACATATAAATCAAAGCATAAATACAAATTCCCTAGACTGATCTTTTCTCTGACGTACACACAAAAGAAAGATTTAAACCGAATTGGTGACTGTTGAGTGGGCTCCTATCTCCATTTGCCTCAACAATTTTTGTCTTAATTCACAAATTCAAAGTTGGTTGTTATGGGCTATTTTGTTCTTTTCTGACCTATTTCTCATCACTAATCTCGGTATTGTCTGCCCCATTTGGCCTCTAATTATACATAAGTAACTATAAATCCGCCATGTTCCTTGTTTCACAGTAAAGGAATGGTGACATCTATCTCATTCCCATCTCACCTGGTTTAATTAAGAATGGGAGTTTTTGGCTGTATTTGTTTTAAATATGGTAAGTAAGGGTGTAAATGGGTCGAGTCGAGTTCGAATAGTGCTGAGTTCGACTCAACTCGAAATACTTGAAAGTTAAGTTTGACTAGACTCGAAAACTCGCGAGTTTAAAATTCTTGAGCTCAAGCTCGAACTCGAAATCAAATTCGAAACTTAAGCTTAAACGCGAAAAGCTCAAATATACAAAGTTAAACTCAAATATCACTAAAATTAAATTGAGTTTTAAATTACTAAACTCAACTAGAACTAAATTTGGATCTCAAACTCTAATATCAACAAAAGCTAATATAAAAATATATTTAAACTTATTTTCAACCAAAAGGCAAAAAAAAAAACATGTTTTGTAAGGTAAAGCCTTATTCTATTTATAGACTTATTATCTCTTCATTCTTTCATACGAAAAGAGGGAATTGTATCAAGAGTCCTCCAAACTTGTCCTTGTGTTCAACTTGATCACTATGTAAAATTTAAAGTATAAAACCTTATTTAATACTTATTATTATTATTATTGATTTCGAGTAACTCGTGAGCTTTTCGAGTTGAGTATTAAGTAACTTGGCTCAGCTTGGCTCGACTCGTTATGAATTCGAATTGAGTTCGAAATCGAATCGAGTTCAACCGAGTCGAGTTTTGACTAAGCTTTGATCCAATTAAACTCAAATAACTCACGATCTTTTTCGTCTCATTTACTGCCCTAATGACAAGGAAAGTGAGGTCACTAGATAAACTGCAAGTGAAGTGTTTGTTTAAAGGGATTGTTTTGGCGGATGCATATGGCATTTAATCAGTGCATGGATAATTATTGTAGACGCCATTGCTGAAATAGTGATCGATAGTCATTGCTTAACTGTGTCTATATCTAGTGCCTAGATTAGGGGGATGTGGTCTACCAGCATCGGCATTTATATGCTTGTCTCCTCCCATCCTTTTCTATTTACTCTAAATTTGTTGTTTCCCTCCTGTTTTCTATAACTTTATTTGTAATCATTAATTCGGTTTGATTCGTATCGTACATATAATTTTAATAAATTTCAATAAAAAAATTTTATATAAATCTCGAACTCAAAATTTATTTAAACAATTATAAAATATTACTACTTCGACCAACCTCACTAATTTTGTTTCCTCTAATTTAATCAATTTGTTATACCCGAATTTTGGATAAATAAAATAAATAAATAACAATACAAATAATAAAATCTAAAATCAAGGGATAAGGGAGTTGGTTATGAGGTTGAGGATTCTTTAGTTAGTTGGTGGAGAGATTTTAGGATAGGGAGTTGGTTTTGGTTGAGTTGTTTATGATGTGGGGATTGTGAGTTTGAGTCCTTTAAAAGAAAAAAAATCAGAGAACAATGGGGGGACTCCTCACGTTTTCAAGGATCATGGCCATGGTCACCAACCGGATGGCATTTGCATGACCAAAGGATGCCAACTTGCATGTGATCAATCAAAGAAGCCTCCTTCCACCTATTTCAAGATCAGATCTTGATAATGTTTTGCAAGAGAATTCAGAAGCACCACTTGGAATGAATTTGTTTGAAGAATGACAGCATCAAGGCTTTTCAGTCGATCTTCACCGGGGATGCCTTCATCGAATTAAAGGGGATGTTTCCACTTTATGGTTTTCAATATCAGTACCAATTGCCTTCATCTATAATTGGTTCTAGAATTCAAACAGTAAAATCAAACTGCTGAATGTGAGATCTAATTGAGAACCTAAAAGTGAAAATCAAGATCCGTTTATACAAAACGAAAATTGAAGTTCGAGATGAAGATCTACGGTTACCGAATCTGATCTATCTTCTCCATCACCAAATCGGGTGGGGTTTCGTTTTTCTGAGACTCCATTTATGATTGGAGGTCCACGATACAACCGCCAAATGTTGTTGGCGGTGAAGATGTTGTTCAACACAGTATCATCGGTCAGCGAATCTGGAGGAGGAGCAATTTCGTTTGGATCTCCATGGTGGTTGGTCGATGCTATAAAAGAATAGCTTTTGGTGACTTTGCATTGCTGCTGTTATGGAGTTTCCATGTTGCTGAGGTGGCAGCAAGTAGATGGTGCGATTACAAAGACCAAGCTTAAAAGTATGTTGATTCTCTCTTGGAAACAAGTTCTGTTTACATTGTTCCTATGTTTTAAATAAAATTTAATAGAGTCTTTTGTATTTAATTGCTAAACTTATTTGTATGTTTTTAGTTCATATAGGCACTTTAATTTATAATTTAGTAATGTTAGCATTTAAATTTGATACACTAAATGGTCGGTGTTATCATACTTAAACCTTTTGAGGCGGAATTTATATTTCTTTAAATTCGGGTTAAGGTTTCCTATATAGAAGATGTCTTATTCAAGCACGTATTTAAAAGAAATATATTTTCTTATCCAAAAGGATATTCTCGATTAAATTAATATTATTATTCAAAATGCTAAAATACCACGTGTAATTAATAAGTACCGATATCGGGCGCTCGTAAGGGTCGTCTGGCCTACCAAAGTGGCCGGTGGCGACTTTAACCCATTTTTTAAAAAAATTCAAATTAAATGTTTTTTACAAGACTCCGATTTTCAAAATTCACGATTAAAAGTGATAAAATTTGAATTTTTCAAAATTCACTCGCCAGGCTATTTTTCATACCTTTCGGTTTCAAAACGGTCGCGACACAATCCATCCATTAATTAAAATATTTTAAAAGATAAATAATGTTGAAATATTTTTTTCATTTAAAATTAGATAAAAAATCTTCAAATTGAATATTATTATTTTTTAATTTTAATATTGACAAAAAAAACTTCGATAAATAAAATTAAATGTTAATAAAAAGAATCATACAAATCCTTGGGAAAGTGATGGGCAAATTTCAAGATTGCCCCTAATTTATTCACATCCTACCCCACGTGATGAGCTAATTCTTAAGTATCTTTAATCATGAAAATGAATCATTCTCCCTCACTTCATCATCATCGAATTCAATATCTTTTTTGCAACTAGTTGGTATTATTATGTCGAATGTTGGAATTATTTTAAATAATTTAAATATTATATAATTATTAAAATGTGAATAACTAATAAAGTTTACCATTCGAATGAAATCTGGGCAAGCCCCAATTGTGTTTTAATAGATACTTAAAATTTTTTTTATTAAATTACCATTCGAATGTTGGTTTTTTATTTTAGATTTTTAAATTGAATTTAAATATATAATTTATGTTCATAAATAATTTCTATGACGTTTTATTTTTTTTCTCAACAACAATTGTTGTATTTAAATCTTTTAGTTAAATTTTACCCTTTTCGATATATGCTCTTTTCTTTTATTGTTCTTCTGACTAATTCAAATCGACCTGCGTCGTAGATTTTTCTTTTGCTGGGAATTTACATCTTCTTCGGGCTGTAATTTTTGGTTTGCTGAATTATTGGTGCAAAATATTTATGGTTTGGAAGTAAAAATAATAATTTTCTGAATTAAGGCTTATGTGATGAGGTATTTATGGTTAATTTTGATTCAAGCTGGTTCTTTATGGATTGTTCAGGTAAATAGATATCTCTTAAAAGATATAATTATTTAATAAGTCTACTTGAAATTATATCGTAGTTAGGTATAAAAAAAATTACTCAAATTAAGACTTGATTTTAGTGTCGTTGATTCCAAGAAAAGTTAGTGAAAGAATGGTTTGGAGAAGATTCATCATTTCTCAGCAAGAGGGTATCTTTTGGTACCGTATTATCTAGAGTGATTCAATTACTCGTTTATCTCTTGATCGGTAATGTTGGACAAATTACCAATTAAAAGTAAAAAGACACAATAGAGACTTTATGTCGATACTATGTGCCTACTATATAATAAGAAAATAAAAATAAAAGATTATTTATTTGTGAATTGTAATTATGCATTGAATCTATGAGACAAAATATTACAAGAATGGGGTTGAGAATATACACATTATTATTGAACAAAGATTTTTGGATAAGCTAGATGAACTAACAACGCATTACAGTCACCAACATATGTATGTGTAACGTTTAAATGCATAATATTTAAGATAATATTTAAACAGTAGATCTGTCTTATATTCTAGAACAGATATTACTGTAATCATTATTAGCTTATTCGAAAGTCGGAAGTTAACTACAAAAATCAAATCTTTTAACTTATTTTTCTTTTCTTATTTTAACTAACAAATCAAATCTGTGAGATTAAGCTGTTGTATAAGTGAAATGTCTTTTTCCTTTTTTTTTTCTCGGCAAGAAGTGTATGTTTTATTAAGAGAAATAGATAACACAGTTAACACTATCATAAGCCTTATTTAATAAAATTGATAATTTGGTGATTAATTTGTAACAATTAAAAATTTAATAGTTAAAATAAATACAGAGGCATAGCTTAATGACCATTTATAAACTATGCATTTATTTTATTTTATTCATTTTCAACTTTATAACAGTAACATGGAAACAACAATTAGAGGATTACTTAATCCAAATGTTGACAACTTATTGTGAAATATATACCCATATTTGTAACCAATTTCATCACATCACATACCATCACCACCGAAACAGTGCCCTCCGCAGCTACCACCACAACTTCCGCCACAACTACCTCCACATCCGGCACCACATCCGGCACTCTTAACCAGAACTTCATGGTCAAGAAAGTCTTTGATTCCAACAGTTATGGCTTCACCACCACCCTTCTCATCAACACACACACCGCATACAGCGCCTTCTGCCGCCGAACTAAGGTGGTTAGAACATTTTTCTTCATTTTTGCAGCTTTTCACACAGTTGCTTGAACTTTCAGAAAGTAGAAAAGCCAATATAATCATGGGGAGTACAAGTGATTCTTCTTCACTTATCTGTTTGTAAAGATTAAGAAACAGTGTGATAGTTAAGTGGAGTTATATTATGCAGATTTGACTGGTTAAATTGCTTGGCAAGTCCCTGCATTATAGGTTGAAGAGCAAATTGATCCTTCTACTATGAAAGTGAGCTCATCTTTATTAAATTTTAAAGCTAAAAGTTGATATACCTCTATAATGCCAGACTTAAAGTTCATTAAAGCTACAGCTTTTCCATAAGGATGATCCATGGAGAACTCAACAGCTGTAACAAAATGCTCTTCATTTTTCTGGTTCTTGCTGCTATTAGTTTCATACTCCAGTTTTCTTCCTCGAAAAATAAGCACCTAGAGCCATGATATGTACATAAAATTTAGGGTTTTGATTATGAAGACAATCTATGCCTAGGGTTGAATATACCTTTCGATTGCCTTTAAGCCCAAATGCATGGCCATTTTCATATAGCTTCTCATGAACATGAAACCACCAACTAGAGTTGTTCAAAAACCATCCTTTCCCAGCTGACTCTGCAAGCACATGCGTTTCACCACGTGAGGTTAAGCCAATCACTTGCTTTCTTGTCTGGTAATTGTCTCCTGCCTCTCTGAAATGGAATTGAAAACAAAGCAGATCATTGAAATTTGCCCATATCAGAAATTATGCTGCAAATGATGAACTTGTGAACTAATGCACCTCATGTGAAGGCTTATTATATCATTGCCAGACTCATCTGAAAAATAAGAACACTTGAAATGCTGAAACTTTCCTAGGATAACAGGAGATGGTGGTGTTTGAACCATGTGAAACATGTATGGTGCTGGACTCGGAGGAATGAAAGAGAAAGAGATTCGTAAACGAATAGGTTTCGAATCAGCAAGTGTAGAATTTGACACGAGATCGAACCATTTGTCTTCATAAAGCTCGGAAACCGAGTTTACTAAGTCCTTTAGGGAGATTGAGGCTGTTCCCATTGTTTTGGCAGGTGAATATGATATTAGTTCAAAGACAAGATCCCCTGTAGGTTCACAGAGGAAAACAACTGCTTGTTTCTCACCAGTAGCAGACAAAATGCTTAGGGTTCTTTTGTTGTTAAGAAATGCATCTGATTGTTTTTTGCTGATTGTAACAAAGAGGGTTCCTTTATGTCCCTGGGGTAAATCTTTGACCCCAACAATCTCTATCATAATCTGAAAAAAAGTAAAAAGGGTCACAATTTTCTTAGTAAAAACTATAACTTGCAGGGGGAAAAGTCATTTGAGGCTTACCTCCATAACCATTTTCCTATGAACTCGAAACATAACTTGATTTTCATTTGTTGGGGCCATCTTGTTCTCCTTCAGATTGTCCAATTGAGACAAGTCGAGTCCAAGCGCAGATGGAGCATTTCCTCTATACATTGCCCCAGCACGCCAATACCTCGATCCGAACATGTCTTCCCATTGTTTGGTGGTTCTAAGGAAACCATTGTCTAGCTTCTGACCCTTGGTTCTATCAGAATCTGTGTCATCATGTTCTAATATCTTTCCCAAGGCTGCCATTACATCTTTGTAGTAAGAAACAGACTGCAATTGGTGTGTATGCCAAATAAGGTCGATGTCATAGGTCGGAACACAAAAACATATTTCAGATTTTTCCCAATTCTTCTTTATCAGATGTAGAAAACCCTTGTATCTGGCTAAAGCTCCTTCAAGAAAGACATCATCATTCATATGGGATCTGGATACCTGTTCCAAGTATTGTATTGTCAACTGAAACCATAAAACAACGATATTTATGCTTATGTTGCTTACATTTCTACTAAATTCATAAGTTTCTTAAGTACCTGATAGAAGAAATGACGTTGCCTCTTGACAGCTGAAACCAGATCATACTCGGTGCTCTTCGAAGTTTGTACAAAATTTTGAACATTCTCCGGGATGCTCACATTAAGTTCATATGGCTCACAAGGATACATCTTCTCCCATATTTCTTCTGTTTTCTTTCTGCAGGTTGTCCTAATGGATGATATGACATTTTGGTTGTCAAGAATTCTCCCATAGACTTCCTCGCAGTCGGCCTTGTACCGCATCTAACGAAGACAACAAATACAGAGTGGTAAAACTAATTGTGACAATATATATGTGCAGATTTGCATTTATGTTTGATGCTGATAGTGTTAGAAAAGTATACAGGGTTGAGCCTATGGCAATGCCAAATCCATTCACAGTCAAGTGGCACCACTAGAGGGCCTTCCGAAATCGCAGACTCCGTGTGTTTGGCCAGCAGGGGAAGCCAACAATATTTGTACCTAAACTCGGCACATTAAGGTAATCAGAAGTTAAAACTAATGGTATGTTTGGACTTTGGATGCATCAGCATCATTCAAGGTAAAAGAATGAACTTATTAGAGTTCAAGAGTTCACCTATTGATGGCCCGGTCTAAGATAGGGCCATCGTAGAGGGTCCGATTCCTATCAACCTCGGCTAGGAATTGAAGCTGTTGTTTGGTTAAAGCTACAAGATCGACGCTAAAGGCGAGATTTTGTGCCTCGGCCCATTCTAATGCTTGTCCCTTTTCCATTCTAAACAAGAGAAAGACCCTGTTTGCAGAATCAAATACTAGCTTTCATGAAATTTCCCTTGCTCTTGGGGTGATAATTGATGTAAATGAAAGGAGCTTAAATAGGCTATTGGGTGATTTGCATGTACATCTGTTAGTGCACGTCTCTGAAAATCATGCAATGCGCATTTACTAGGAGATTTAAGGCAGCTTTGCAGGGAATTCAGGGCACGCATGCAGGTTTCCCGTTCATGCAACAAGTTCATTCATTTGTTATGAAATATGAGAAACTCCGTGATGGGGAATGTACCTGGTCGTTGGATACATTTACATCGTTATCTTGTATTTTATATATTTTTATTAAAAATTTAATTTTGTATCACTTAAACTTTTATAATTTTATACTCTTATAATTTAAATATAACTTTTTAAATATAACTTCTTAATAAGTTTATATCATTTTCATAAAATCTTAAGTTTCTCTTTGTCCATGATGATAATCCAATTTAATGTGACTTATTTTATTAATATTTTTTATGACATGACATATTTTAATGTCTTTTCTGATGTACAAACTCCATGTAAAATAGAATTTTTAGTTAAATGTGTTATAGACTCCTGGGTATCAATTTTTGTATATAGTGGGGTGCAAACCCTTCTCCATTCATAGCTGACTTTTAAACCTAAAATCTCTGATTTTGTTTTTAGATGTCCGATCTATCTTATCCAAATAATCCGTGACAATATTTTTT
Organism: Abelmoschus esculentus; assembly: GCA_035048815.1. Lineage (NCBI taxonomy): Eukaryota > Viridiplantae > Streptophyta > Magnoliopsida > Malvales > Malvaceae > Abelmoschus > Abelmoschus esculentus. Next base: position 4,130,325 of record JAUCBN010000032.1, read on the forward strand.
ATTAAAATATGAGTTCTCTAAATTCCTGATTAAATATTTGTAAAAGCGAGGGAACATTCAAAGTTTTAAAACATTGCTACATCATCTTAAGTCAATGTATCATCTCTGTAGGACTTCTCGAGTATGAAGAAGATATTAACATGGATGATGTAAATGATGATCCAGAGGTTGATAAGGTATTAAACAGCTTAGAATAAATATGCTATATAAGAGAGGAAAAAATGGAATGATGGGAACCTACCTTACTCATCAAAGTAAACCACCATAATCCCCACAAGAACACTTCCCATTGACAAATTTATGGAGCTGCTTGCTATCTCGAATGATGATTTCCCTTGCATTAAGAGAAGATATGGCCTTCATAAAATCATGGCAGCCATTGCACATGCATATGTTCTTTATGATTCGTATTGGTGCAGCATCTGGTATTTTCAGTAGGCCAAATGCAACAGCCAACTTCTCGCTATGTTGAACTTCTTCTTCACCATGTAGGGTAGAACTTTCAAATGATTCATATCCAACAACACTCTTTGCTTTATCAACTAATTCATCCAACAGTTGATACATCTCAGGTCCATATGCTTCCTTCTCGTTGGGATTGAACGAATAAACCTTGTCGTGAATGCTAATAAAGCTCCAGTCTGTTAACTTTTCGAGTCTCTTCTCCTTCATCAGTTCTCGTACTTTCGAAACATCTTCCCATTTTTCTGCAGATTTGTAATAATTCAGCAACAAGAGACAAGTCTCGGCATCTTTTGGTTTCAGTTCAAGTAACTTTTCTGCAGCATAAAATCCCAATTCATTGTTGCCATCTCTTTTGCATCCTGCAAGCAATAGAGACCAAATGGACTCATTTGGAGGAACATCCATCTTCTTGATCAAATCAAAAGCTTCATCTAACGATCCCTTCCTCACAAACATGTCAATTAGGCATGAGTGATGGTCCATAACAGGTTTGATCTTAAAATCTTTTTGCATCGTCTCGAAATACCCGAGTGCTTCATTTACCATTCCAGCACGGGCACACGCCGATAAAATGCCAACAAAGGTTACCTGGTTCGGTCTGACTCCAATCAGTCTCATTTCATCGAAGAGCTGCAGCGCTTGCTGAGTCTGCCCATTTTGCGCAAAAGCAGCAATCATAGACGTCCATGCTATCAATGTTCTAGCAGACATCTCCTGAAAAGCCGTGCTTGCTCTGTCAATGCTTCCACATTTGTTATACATATTAACCAATGCAGTTCCCACTATCATATCTGACAGATACCCAGTTTTAAGTGTTTGAGCATGAATTTGCTCCCCTTGTTCTAAAGCAAACATCTTACTACATATGGTTAAAATACTTGAAAAGGTATATAGATCTGGTTTGAAGCCGGAGTTATTTAATTTTGAGAAAATGTTGAGAGCCTCAGTTCCATTATGGTAGGCTGAAAGATCATCCTTGGCTAGTTCCATCATTTCACCATAGCCCGCAATAATTGAATTCATCGTAACCAAGCTCATGTCTTCCATACCGTTGAACAGCCGCAGCGCTTCAACAATCCATCCACATCTGAGATACAAATACATGATGGAGTTCTTTATGCGGAGGTTTGTTTCATATCCGAGTTTGATGCTTAAACAATGAACTTGAGCCCCAAAACTCAAAGATAGCATTGTACAACACATACTCAAAACACTTGTCAAAGTGAATTCATTAGGTTCAACATTGTCAGCAAGCATCTCAGTGAAGAACCTGAGCCCCTTCATAGCTTTACTATTATCTCCACAAGCAGAAATAACAGCAGTCCATGAAATTACATTCTTTTCCTCAACCTTAACAAAGGCCTTAATAGCAGAACCCAAGCTTGCACATTTAGAGTATAAGCTGCAAAGTGAGTTTCCAACACTTGTGTCATGATCAATATGATATTTGATACTGTAGGCATGAATTTGCTTCCCCAATTCAAGTGAGTCTATTGCAGAACAAGCATTCAAAGCAATTCCCAGAGTATAATTCGTCGGGAAAGACCCGAACTCGAGCATCTTTTGGAAAACAGTAATGGCAATACCTGGTTGATCATTATGAACATAGCCTGTCATCAAAGTTGTCCATGCAACAACATTTCTCCTAGGTAAACTGTCGAACACTTTTCGAGCATTTTCCATAGCTCCACATTTTGCATAAACATTGACAAGGAATGTCATCACAAACACATCTCCATGAGTTCCTGTCTTTATGATATGAGAATGAAGATTCCGAGCCCCTGAAAACGAATTCTTTTCGATGCATTCTTGCAAAAGCGGGACATAACAAGATGTTTCAATCTTCGAGCCATCATCCTTTATGACTGAGAGTGATTCTTGGAAATTCAGAGACCTTAATGATTCAAATTTTCCATCTGATTGGATGAATGTACGAATCCTGGGGTAAGATAAGCTTGGACTCTGAAACAAATCAACACGCAGCTTAGCATCAATACATATAAGAGAACACAACACAATTCCTGCTAACTTATATTTGAAAATGGGAAAAATAAAAAACAAAAAAGAACCCAAAATTTTTACACATTAGAGGATTACAAGAACTGCAACTATGAGCTAATTGGCATGGGAAAAGAACTTGTGTTGTTTTTTCTAAATGCAGAATAACAAAGAGAGAATTTATTGAAGTGAAGAGTGTACCTTGTCCGTGGAAAGAGAAGTGGTGGCGTCTGGTTCGAGCTTGAGAGTAGCAATGCCGGGAAATGAAGGCAATGAAGAAGCCATTGGAGAATGGTGGGAAGGAATAGGATGTTCGAATTGAATGGAGAAACATCCTATGGGCTATGGTACACCAACTGTTACGTTTTACGTTATCCTAATTCCTATCTTCTTGCCTGAGATAACTGCAAGACAAATAGTGGACCTTAAGTTGTTACCTTATTATTCTTTTAGAAAAAACATAATAGTAATAAAATAATTAGAAAAATAGGTTGATTTCACAATTGGGGTTGATAACCACTTGTTCGTAAGTTATTCGGGTTCGGTTCGATCAAAGTGTAGTCAAAATTCTATTCGAGTGAATTTGATTTAGGTTCGAGTTCAGCTCGAGTTCTTAATAAGTCGAATCGAGTCAACCTAAGCTTGTCTCAAAAAGCTCGTGAATAAGCTTAAAATAGTTATATATATATATACTAAAAATAATTTCTTTAGTAAAAGAAAAATAATAAAATGAATTAGGGGAAATCCACTGAAAATAAATTAGGCATTACGTGTTTATATTGTAAGAATATTTTTTTTTGGCTATTTGGATTAATATATTTTTTAGATATTTTTTTCTTTTTCAATATTGAGTTTTTTTTCGGTATTGGTTATAAAAGGTTTTTAACGAGATCTCATCTTTTATAAAAAAAAAAATTATAATAAAGTTGTTCATTTCGAACTTAGCTCAAGTTAAGCCTGGCGAACTTTGAGCCTGAGCCCTATAGTTTTGTTTTCGAATTGAGCTCAAGCCTAAAATTTTACGCTCACTAACCTCAAGCTCGAGCTGAGCTTAATATAATTGTTTTCGAGCCAAGCTTAAGCCCGGTCTGACTCGGCTTGTTATCACCCCTATACACAACAAAGCATTTTAATTTTAAGTTTTAAATTTTTAGTTTATGGCTTAGTGCGTAAAATTTAAGGTTTATAGTTAGAATATATACTTTCTAAAATTTTCAATTTTTTATTTAAATTATAAAATTTAAATTTTTAATCTTACGATCCTAAATTGTAAAATTTAAACCTTACAATCTTAAACTAAACATAAAATTTTAAAATTAACAGATTTATATAAATTTTAATTTATACGATTTATATATCAAAATATTTATCATAATACATAATTGTTAATTTTTCAACTGTGCCCTTATAACTTTTTTGAGTAATTTAAATCTTAAAGTTTCATTTTTAAATAAGATTTTTAATAATCAAGTAATGATTAAGATTTTTAATAATCAAACATGAATATGTGATTTTAAAAGAAAAATTAGTCTTTAGATAATAAATTTTTCGTGAAACAAACATCCTTAATTTCTTTTTTTAATTTCAACTAGAATCTATTCAATGGAAAGATCAGGCAGGGATAGGTTAGCCTTTACATTTTAAGGGCCTCGATAAATTATAGAGAAATTATATTATAAACCTATCTTATCGCATTAACTATGGTCCTATTTAATTATTATCATTAATTTTATTATTATCTTATAAATTATATTTTTCAACCAATGAATCTTTACTTATTTTTTTTCATATTATTTAAAAAATATAAATTCTGAAAATTATATTAATGACATGAATGATTAATGGTGAAATAGATGATTTTTATTGATCAGGGACCACGGTTGACGTGACGAATAGACCTTTAAATCTTTAGGTCTGAGAATTTAAGTTATTATTGTAATAAAAAATAGTAAAAATTATTTTTTATTACATTCATCTGTAATAATTGATGGTTCATATTATTATTTTTTTATTTTTTATTTATATCCTAAAGTGAATGTCTCTATTTAATATCAATACCAAGTTTTGAGTCCCTTTTTATTATAATTATTTAAGTACAGGGTCGCCGGCCCTGCCTTAAACCCACAGGTTTGGGTGTTCTGTTCCATGAACCACACAACCTCGCAGTAATAGCCGCTGAAAATATGAGTTGTTTTGAGATTATTTCACCAAATTCACCAAAAATTTAAAATTTAAATTTAATGATAAATATCAAATATTATTTTTAATATGTTATATATATAAAGAATCAAACATTTTTTAAATTAAATCAGATAATTTTGTTTTACTTAGAAAAAAACAGACTAAGCCTAACCAGGACTGCATCTGTTATCTGTGGGTATGTGGTTGAACAGACCCGAATTCCACAAAGCATTTCACCTCGACCAGGAAGCCGTCTACTGTTTGTCATGATTAAGACATTATGTATCTGTAAATCAGACACTGTTTTCCTTTCTGTTTCTAAACATCATGTTTCTATGGTGATTCCTTTGTCTGCATAGATGGAAGAGCTCACAAATCATCAAACAAGGCACTTCCGCCAGCACTGTACACAAACATCAAACCAACGAAAAAACATAAACAAACCAAAAAAAGAAAACAGAAGAAAAATACACCCAAAACTCTTTTTCACTTGTCAGCATCTGATCTGGTAGAAGGAGCAGCATATCTGGAGGAGAAGCCACGATAAACTGCCCCTTCCGGACCATCATCTTCATACCCGTCGTCAAAATTCTGGGCATAGCTTAAAGGGTCGTACTTGAAGCCACCAACCGGTCTGGGTCCCTTTGCTCTAAAAGCAGCCGTTATGCTGTTCCCCAAACTCCTCAACTTCCGTCTCGTGCATGGAAGCTTCAGCTTGAGACGACCCCAGCAGGAAAGCAACTCTTGTTCGCGAAGAGAACTTCTATCCATAGAGTCTGATCCCTTTTCAAACAAACGTTTCTTTGCTTATAACCGATCAAGAGATGAAGGGCATTGGTAGTACAGAGCTTGAGTTTATGGGGGAAAAGTTGTTCAGTTTTTGGGTTTTATGAAGGGAAGATAGAGAAAAGGGACAAGGGCGGTTGGGTCGGAGACAGATAGAGCGAAGAATTCCTTTGTCGTCATTCATTTTCCTAAAGGAAATGTTTGGGTACATGGATGATGCTGTAATAAATTTGCACCATAGAATCCGATTTAGAGCTGTAGATTTTATAACAGATTGAGAACTAAAGAAAACGTATGTTTATCGGGACAAGAGTCTATTCAGTATTAAATAAATGGGTAAATTACATCAATAATCATCAAATTATTGTTTATTTTTTATTTTGGTTATCTAAAGTTAGGTTTTAACGAGAATTAATCACATCATATATTTTTAAACTATAACTTTTATTTTAATTTAGTTTTTAAATATTTTAATATGTCTTTCGACTATAATTTTTATTCTAAATTAATTTGTAAACTTTTTAATATTTTAATTTAGAATAAAAGTCAAAGTTTAAGGATAAATTTAAAATCTTTGACATATGACTAATATAAAATAAGCATTATATTTTAAAGATGTGTGTTGCAATTAACTCTTTTAATGAATATAATAATATATAATATAATAATAATTTTAGTCTTAATATATATATTTTATCAATTTATTCATTATTTTCTATAATTTTATTTATTTTTCATTCTTTCAAACACTACGTCGTTCTAGCTCAACAGGGCGTCTATTGTTTCTTCTGTTAAGTTTTAGATATAGGTTTTTGCTGATATTATTTTTGGTAATATTCAGACAAAGGTACATATTGATGCATGTGAACTAAATGAAGAAAAGACAAAGGTTGATTCGGTAATAATATCACAGATGAGTCTAGCACGTGCGTCGAACATTATTGAATATCATTAACGATAAATACCGTTGAACACTATTAAATTAATTAATAAAAATTAAAATTCTAAGGACTAAACATATAATTAATTTTAAATTATTTAAAATAAATTTTTTTAAATATATATTATTTTCATTTTTTAAAATTATTTATTTAGATTATTTTTAATTTAAAAAATAAAAATATTAAATCAAAAATGTAAAACCCTAAAGTCAAAGGCCTAAAATATTAAACCAAACCCTAAAATCCAAAACATTAAATCATAAACTCTAAACCTTAAAACAATAAAACCCTAAATCCTAAAATCTAAAAAGATAACCCAAATCCTAAAATAGAAAATATGAAACTCTAAAAGTATAAACCCAAAACTTAAAACCCAAAATTAGTTTAAGATTTTAGGTTTAGGGTTTTGGTTATTTTAGGTTTAGATTTTATGATTTGGATTTAGTGTTTATGATTTAGTATTTTTAGTATTTTGGTTTTAGGTTTCGGATTTAGGATTTGAATATTATATTTTAGGTTTGTAATTTAATTATTAGTGATTTAGATTTTTTATTTTTATTTTAGGGTTTAGAATTTAGTTTTTTAAAATTAATTTTTAGGGTTTAGTATTTTTATTTAATTAATAAAATAAAATATACATAAAGAATACTTTAATAAAAAAATTAATTTAAATAATTTATAATTATATTTTGAGTCTTTAAAATTTTTTAATATTTATAAATCAATTTAATAGTATTCGACAATATTCATTATTAATGATATTCAGCAGTGTTCGACGCTTGTTATAAAATTTTCCTCATACCACAAACCTGTAAAAGAAAACACACAAGGGGAACAAAGATCCTTACCATCCGTAAGGTTTTGTTTGGTAGGATGAAAAATTAAAAGGGGTAGGAAAGTAAATGGATATAAAAGTATTTTTTATTGGCGTGTATGCTAGGGAGGATTGAAAAATTAAAAGAAAATTGTATCTTATTTCTATTCATTGCTTGAAATAATTAAAAATAGGATAAAAAGAAAATTAAGTTTTGAAAATTTATATTTTAAACCAGAAATATCAATATTGATTGTACCGTTAACAAAATAAAAATGGAAGTTCACGTACATTTATAAGTTAAATAATTTTTTAACAGTGTTACTTTAAAATATTAACGAAATAAAATTTTAAGTATCTATTTTATTTAAAAAATATTAAGTACCCATTTAAAAAAAATATATAGTTCAAACACTTATTTTAGTAGGAAAAAAAATATTAGACATTTATTTCATAAAAAAAAATTATAGTTTAGGCACTTATTTTTAAGTTAAACCTTTAAATTTTGATAGTCAAAGATGATCTAGGGTGTTGAGTGTAATCGCACCCTCTAAAAATTTAAAATTCTTTTATATTTTATATATTTTTTATATTTTATTTATCAATAATCTAATTTAATACCCGTAATTTTATATAATTTTATACTCTTACATTTATAATATATACTTATAGCTTGTAACCTTTATAAAAAAAACTCTTGTCCGTCCTTGTTTAGCTATTATATTTGTTGTTGGCCAACTGGTAACAAAGAATTATAGATTGAAGGTTCCGGTCACAATATTTTTAATGTAACGTGCTTAATAACTAATTCATAAAATAAAATTTAAAAAGTCTTTAGATACTAAAATAATATCAAAATACGATTTTAAAAAATATTATTTAAAAAATTATAGGTATGATTGTAATGAGAAAAAATTATTAAATAATCCTGATTTATCACGATATTTATGATTCTATTTAATAAAATTATTCATTTAAGAATATATTAATAAAATGAAAATTTACCTAATAAATAATAATAATAATTTATTTTAAAAAATAAATAAAAATATATTAATAAATAAAACTATAAATAATATAATAAATTAAATTCATCAAATAATTTATCTAACTTTATCTTTTGCATGAAAGAGACTCTCAAAATTGGAAGATTATGCGTTGAGAATATCCTACAATACATGGTTGATGCCATTATAGTCATGAGGATTGAAGGGTTTACAGAACTTGCCTTCCTTATCCGGTTCATCGTTCCTCGGACAACTGTCACTTTGTCCTACACAAGTACAGTCACCCTTGTATTTATCCGGGCATTATTATTTTTAGATGTTATTTTATTTACAGTTTTATCTTAATTAATTTAAATTTATTTATATTATATAGTTAATTTTGGTAAATAAAATTTTATTGCGATAATTTTTTATAGGTACAAATTTTAAAATTTTAAAAATATTTAAGTGATATTAAATTATTAAAATTTAGATTAATCTTATAATCATAAACATTTATTAAAAATATTTATTATTCAGTTAAAATAATTAATCGATCGAATTAAAATTTATTTAGATTAATTATAGATGTTAGATCAAATAATTAATTTAAAAGAATTAATTATCGATTAATTTAATTTAAAAGTAATAAATTAACTGAATTAACAATATTAAATATAATATATTAAATATATATATATATATATAATAGTTCTAACCCAATTAAATTAGATGCTATGTTCAATAATTATATTCAAGATATGTTTTGGTATTTTTCTATTATTATTTATGTTAATTTTTGAATTAATCTAAAAAAATCGGTTCAAATAAATTTTTAATTTTTTTTACTCCTTTCAATTTTTTTTGACTAACCGTTAAAAAGACAATTTTTAACAATAATAATAAATTTGCGATATATATTTTTGGCTTTTATTTGTGACACGCTTTTTTTTTTATTTTTGTGATATATTTTTATTTTTGTTTTGAGATTTGATTCGTCTATCTTTATAATATGTTATTGCATACCCTAACAATGATTGTTGTTCACAAAAATATTTAATCGATGCTAATTTTTGATTTATGTTTTTGCTAATGATCACTTGAAAAGATAAATTCCGACTCGGTTGATGGTTGTTTACTGATGAAATCAATCCTGAGTAGCGAAACTTTTTGCATGATAGTTTGGCTTACCTACAACTCATTATTCCTTCGTTATGCGTCTCATTTAGATAGAGACAAAAAGATTCATGAAACTTTTAAATTTTATTGATATGCTTATCTCCATAGATTTTTTTTTTTGTGTGTGTGTTATAAGAATTTTTGGATTGTTTAATCCAATAATTTTATTTTTTTGATTACGATGTAATTATAATTTTTTATAGATTTAATAAAAATTAAAAAATATTTTTTTAGTAATAAATTTTAATTAATTTTATTTAGTTAATTAATAGAATTAATCATTTTAAGACCTATCATTTGCTTCCTTCCCTTGATTGATGTCCCTTGGCAAACACGAATACCATCCCCGTAACCGTCGAGCGTTTCAGTAATTGGAGGTTGTTTCAACTTTATCAAAGATTTTAAATTTGAGTATTTGAAACGGTAATAATTTTAAATCTTTTAAAGGAAAGTTAATTTGTCATTTGTCTGATAATTATTTATTAAATCAACACTTTCAAAGGTTAGTTTTTGAAATAGTTAGGGTCGAGTAAAATTAGATTAGAAAAAATTGAATAATATAATTCGATGCGAGGTAAAAATACTCGATTCGTTTTGATTATATTTGAAATTTTATAGACTTGACTCAATTCGAAAAATTTCAATAACTCTAATAACTCAAAATTTTTAGTAATTAAAAGATTTATTTTTAAGTTTAAGGCGAATCTCTCAATTTTGTAACGATATATACGTTGATATATAAAAATATAATAAATATTGCTACATACGAAAAATATATATTATATGATTAAAGAAAATCATTTAAATTATAATCAAATCATACTATAACATGATAAATAATTATAATAAAATATTTATAGGAACTCGTAAACTTAACTCGATTCGACACGAACCGAAAAAAATCAAATAAAATTTGAGTTATAAAATATAACTCATCAACTTAAATAACTCAAAATATTTTAACTTAATTCAATCGAATATTCACCCTAAAAATAGTAACATCTATATCGTCAAAAGCAATGACATGTCCTTTCAACAACATTTCATGGAAAATGTGATAAAACGATCCTTTTATTTATGTCATAAATTGTATACGTTTGCAAGGAAAAATTATATTATGGGTCAGTCCCACCACGTGTCAATGAGACCGTTTATTAAAAACTTCCTATTTTTCTATGTCATATTTTTTTCCCAAGTGAATTTCACTTAAAAAATTAAAAAATAATAATGTGGACAGTTTTTAGTGGTCGATCCCATTAACACGTGGTGGAACTGACCCATGATATAATTTCTCGTTTAGAAGGCTGAAAAAAATTAAAATCAAAACCGAATACAAAATTTAAAATATTAATTCAAAAATACGATTATTCAAGTTTAATAACTTTTTAATACGTTTTCGCTCTAAAATTGACAGATCATAAAAGTCTTAATTCATGATATTTGATGATATTTTTTCAATTAAAATAAAATTAGTATTGTACCTTCGTTAAACTCCCCCAAAGAACCTCATTTTTGGAGAGATCATTTCCACATTGTACTCCAACATTTTATTTTGACTTTGAAAAATTATAAACCCCTCAAACAACGTAAGTCGCTCAATCGCTCTGTTGACACCGTTAGTGTTCGAATCTGTAACATTTAAGAACATCAATTATTCCTTTAACCATTTGAGTTAAAAGACTCGTGCCTTACTCACATCTTTTTCTCTTATTATCGTGGCTCTTTATGTATATTAGAATGAATGAGTCACCATTGATATTCGACAACCACTACTCAACCATCGATCTGACACTATACACAACACTCAATTCTAAGACAACTAAGGTGAAGTGAACTACTTAATCAAACGATCAATCATGATTTTTTATGGCTTTCGACTTATCCCACAATGAATCAATCACCCATCATCGATCATCATCTCCACCTCCTTATCTGGTGTCAATCAAAATCAACAATAACAACATTAATTATTTAACAAAAAAATATATGATAGGATAAAAAACAAATGATGATAATAATTTTATTAGTCAAAAATAATCAAATAACGAGATTAATTTGATTTATAAATTAAAAAATTAAATTAATAAAATTAAAAAATCAATATAGTTAATAACAAAAAACGGCAGAAATTAAATCGATATAATTAAAAAACATTTATTTAAAATTACTACAGGAACAATAATAATCTTTAAAGCCTTAAAAAATTCAAAGGCTCAACAATATGAACCGGATCCACAACATAACATACACATTTAATACAGCACGACCCGATCCAATAGTCAAACATCCGAAGTTGTTCGCTCAACTTCAACCTGAATAGTTTCAAAAATATAAATTCTTTTCACTTTTTGACCATAATTTCATTTTATTTTATTTTTCTCCTCTCGTATAATTCTTTTTTTTTTTTTAATTAAAAAAAGAACAAGGGAGGAAAAAGAGGATCGTTTCCATCGGAATCCAGGGTTTTGGCAGGTTAATTTACTAATATTTTATCTCAAATTATTTCCCTCTCATCCGATTTCCCCTCTCATTTGATTGTTTTTACTGATTTACGATTTCTCAACCACAGATCTTGAACGGATCGCCCATGGCAATTGCTTCGGATGAAACCCCGCGCATATGCAATCACTGGTACGTATTAATTAGTGCTTTTCGTGAAATTCCGTGTTTTTATTATATTCTTCTTTAATTAATTTTTAATCTGTTGAATTTTTCATGCTATCTTTTTCTTGATCTTGTCTCCCGATTGCTGCCTCTCTTTTTCTGTTTCTTTTTCCTTTTGTCAGATGAATTTTTTAAAATTGCTTTGCGGATGAATTCTTGTTGCCTGACTTGTCTGTAATTTGTGTACTTGATTAGTTCCTGCTTAAAGAATGATTAGTGATTTGAGTTGCTCAAATCAAGCTGGAGAGGGAATGGCGTTAGTTGAATTACCTGCTTTGTTATCGTTTAAAACATGAAATTAGGTTTGTTTGATGCGGTTATGATTGTAATGAGATCATCTGATCAGTTTTAGGTGTGGAGGCCTCTTTATTCCATATGTAATGGTTTTAGAGACTTACGAGCTTAAGAACTTTTAACAAGTACGTTTTTCTTTTTAACTTTTCAGTGACAGAGCCATACCTTCTTCAAATATTGATTTGCATTATGCTCATTGCTCCCGGAATCTAGAAAAATGTAAAGTTTGTGGTGATATGGTTCCAATAAAGCATGCTGAGGAACATTTCTTAAACACCCATGCTCCGGTATGTGAGGGTTTAAATCCTTTCCGATGGTTTTTAAATGAATCCCATTCTTTTATCTTTGATGGCTATCTGATGCTGTTTGGTCTAGAAACAATAAAATTGGTGACCCTTCAGTGTTGCTTAATAAACATCAATACTTTGCGCTTTTGCAGTATTCAAGTCTTAATTGTAATTTTTCATAGGTGATTTTTTCTTCTTTTAAAATACTTTTTTTCCGGATTCATTTATCTTTGATGGCTATCTGGTGCTGTTTGGTCTAGAAGCAATAAAAATGTTGACCCTTCAGTGTAGCTTAATAAACAGCAATACTTTGCCGTATTCAAGTCTTAATTGTAATTTTCCATAGGTGATCTTTTCTTCTTTTGAAATACCTTTTTTTGGAATAAAGGTTGGGAGAGGGACGACTAAGTTGTCACATTTAACATCTTATTGGCTTAGGATTTGTATTATATCTGTGAAAGCTAATTGGCGAATTCTGTTTAGATTGATGAATATTTGAGGTCATAACCCCCTCACATTCCCAATTTTTTTTCTTCCATTTGAACTCTTAGTGTTTTTTTTTTTTTTTTTGGGGGGGGGGGATGCCTCAACTTGGCATGAAGCACCATTTTCTCATATTTTGGTTACAACTTGTCTAAACAGTCTAGCAACCACCCGGGAGTTAGTTAAGTGTAAATGTTTACTGTTAATGAAGGTTTGAAACATTAAATAGTGAAATAAGAGTAAAGACTCCTACCAGTCTTTCAGTGATTGATAACAATGGGTAGGTCTGGTTAAAACTGTTTTGTTTAACCAAGCCACCAAGGTTATTGTTAGTTGATTCAATCATGCTTTTGTGTTGTGCAACTGCATATCTACCTAAGAATCTGAAATATTTTTTGTCCTAAATTGGTCATGCTATTGATTCATGTGTATGTGAGCAGGTGGCTTGTTCACTGTGCAGTGAGACAATGGAACGCGGATATCTAGATATACATAAGGGCGAAAAGTGTCCCCAGAGGATTGTTACTTGTGAGTTTTGTGAGTTTCCGTTGCCTTCTATTGATCTGGCTGAACATCAGGTATTAATTATGAATAATTTTCTATGCAAGGGTTCAAATGGTGTATTTTAGGTGATTTTTTTTAAAATATTACCATTGCTTTGTGATTTTAGGAAGTCTGTGGGAACCGGACCGAGATGTGTCATTTGTGTAACAGATACATTAGACTGAGAGAAAGATATAACCATGAAACTAGGTGCACTGGTATTGCAGAAAATAACCTGGACTCTTCCAGGTACATATTCAATTTTTTGCCTTGGGAATGTTTGCATTTATTAATCAGTTATCATTTCTGCAAATTATATTATAAGAACTTTCATTTACTATGGAAGATTTCTATATGCAATTAAAGAACTTGTAACGACTACAGCTGATTTTATTCTGCATAGTATTTTTTGTTCTCGTGAAGAGCTAGTTTTTTGAACAATTGGGTTAAATGTGAATAGTTAAGTTTAATGCTGGAAGACCTTATTGTGATATGTACTTGAGCATATGTTTAGTGAACACGATTGTCAGATTTTGGCTCTCAGTTTCCTTTCTCATCGATGATAGTACATGAATTTGTCCCGGGTTTAGTTAACGAGTTTGGAATGTGTTGTTAGGGATGTGAGGGCAGCTGAAAGGGAGCCTGGTGCTCCAAGAAGGCAGCCACCTGAATATTCACGGAGACGGCTTATCTTCACCATTGCGATAACAGGCATTGCCGTTTTATTCGGATCACTGTTTTTCCAAAAGAAGGCTGAGACTCCTCAGGTGCATTAGAAGACAGAGTAGAGTACGCACATTGGGCTTAAGTAAATCAGGTTGAGAGCTACATATTCCGTTGTCACTTTCCCTTCTCGTCTTATTTTAAGAGCATATACTAATACACTGTTGTTACTGTATCAAATTCATTCAAATTGGAAAATATGGTGACAGTCTAATGCCATATTTGTTCCTTAGTTTATAAAGTTGACATACGCCAAAACTGATCACACCCATTCTGTGGGTGAAACTATGTAGAAAAAAATAGTCTAAAAAAATTGAAAAGAAAAATAAGTTTTTTAGTTAGTAGTTATTTTTTTAATATACCAGTGTGATCATAAATTATTCTTTTTTAATAAGGGACACACATTATGTACACATGGTATTTAAATTCGGGTTATATGGATAAATTATACCACTCTTTATCTTTTTAATAAGGTACACACATTGTGCACACATGGTATTCAAACTCGGGTTATATGGATAAATTATATCACTCTTTATCATTGTGATCACTCTACAAGTTCTATTTGTAGTTATTTTTAGTTTTGAAAATTTGAAAATTCCAAATACCCGTTTATTAATAATATTTTAATTTGACTTTTATATTATTTTCACTTGGAACCTTAAACGAATAATGTCTCTGAAATTTGGTTTTAGAATTTTTCAATAAAAATTATTTTTTTAATAAAATGATATAAAATACCGATATAAGCCATCATATATTGGTACGATACTCTTTTGGATACTGGTACACAATGTACTAATATGAATTTAGTTCATTAAATTTATATTTTTGTACTGATATGAGTTGAATCGTATTGATACTCAATTATATGTCGTATCGGTATAGATTAAAAACTGTATTGATATCTATTTCTCGGTTTATATTAATAAAATAGTGATTTAAACTCCAAAAATACTAAAATACCGGTTCTAGCTCCCCATGTACCGGTACTAAAGCCATAATTGGCTTCTTATAATTATGAAAACGCTCCTAAATTTGCTATTATTGGTTTATATTAATTTGCTATTATTTTTGTAAGTTTTTAACATCAAATCTGCATTATAACTCGTAAGAGATAAAAATTCAACATAAACTCTAATATTTAAAGATTTTTTTATTAACAATCGTTAAAAAATCTATCATGCATTAAAAATTTAACATGCGATTTATCTAAATTTTCATTTAAGTTTTTTTTTAAAAAAAAAGTAAAATTGTTAATTTTTTAAAAGAAATCCTAGAAAACTTTAATGTTTTTTTTTTAAAAAAACACGAACTAAATTTCCCTCCATCGTCATTGAGCACGATTTATAAGGGAAAAAAATAAAAACACATTGTCTTAATACACAGATAATTTTTAAATTATACCTAATTTTTTATATAAACACTTAACGTTTAAAATTTTATTAAATTTTTTTATCATCCAATAATAATGGAATATACGACTTTTTTTATTTTTAATTTTCATTTTATTTTTTAAATTAAATTTATTTAAAAACGTCTCCAATAAGTATTAATGTCTTCAATTAAATTTGACCGTCCCGGGTACGCCTTCCTTCCCGTGCTTCACAGGATAGAATAATGTGGTGCTTTTCTAAGTGACATAATGATAAATTTACTTCTTAACCTCCAGACATTCTCACAAGTTTGCCTTTACATTAAAAAATAGAAGGAAAAAAAAAATAAAGAGCGTGAAGAAGAAGATGGAGCATGTGCGGACAGTTTCGGATGTAGTGTAATGCTCACACAGAACAAAACCCTTGATATCTTCTTCTTCCCCAGAAGCAGCTGTAGATATCAAGGGTTCTGTGTGGGACAGTTTGCCCATCGAGCATGTGCGAGAAAAATGGAGCATGCATGGTGAAAAATGAATTGGGTGAGGGAGTGAAAGATGAATAAGTAGCTGCATCAAACCCGGAATCAGAGTTCAAGAATCTTAAGGCAGTTGCTGAGCATCCTAATGAGAAATTAGTAGTTGAGGGTCATTAAGTTAATTCCAAATCAAACCTGGTTGAAGAATGTCTAAACCCCAACGATAGTTCACTGGTTAAGAAGAGTGACAGTCAACCTGCAGCTGAGGAAAGTTGCAGGAATCAGTAGGATTAAGACACCGGCGGAAGCCTCTCTAAAAAATAGTTCACGGTCCAGATTATTCTAACCTGTGCTCAGGTCAGATGATTGCACAGCAGGTTAAGTCTTGGCCTGTGACAGCTTGTCTTTAGCATTAGACTCATCCATTGAGGTTTTAGTCTTAACCTATTCCAGGAAAATATGGTGTATGTTTCTCTTGAATCATTCAGAAAATTTTCTGGAAAGAAAGAAATTGAAGGAAAGTAGTATTTAGGGGTTAAGGTGTTATTTCTACATTAGCACTAGTGAAGGATAACATGATACAACAATTAGAAATCACAAACTGTCTGCAGAAAGTATTATTTTACAGTAGCTCAAGTGATGAAAGACAACATAATACATGAATTAGTAATCACAAACTGTCTGCAGACAGTATTATACAAAGGGAAGGGACCCTCTAATTTTTTCCTAATGATAATTTAAGTCCCTGTTAGTTTGAATATTAGTTAAGTTTAGTCCCTCCCATATTTTGGATTAAATACTCATTAAGTCCTTGTTAATTTCGGAATTAGGCGATTTTACCCCGCATTGTGGTTTTAACCGATTGATGTCCCTCTTAATCTTAACTTCCTGGACTTATTTCCAAATAAGAAAGATCCAAGAGGAATGATAGACCCCGTTCTTCTTTTAGAATTAACTGGTGGAGACATTGATGGTATTAAGGACCCAAGTTCTCTCTCCATGTTGTTCATTAATTTCTCAACTTCATGCTTCTGTTGTCTTGTGCGCTCAAACCCTGCTTTCGGTTCATTCCAAACCTTGTTGATTTCTAGTTTCATGTTGACAACTTCGCTTTGGAACTTTCCTGCTTGATATTCACTCAGCTCGCCCCCATTTAAGCCGGTGGCAATCTCATTTTCGATGCTGCATAACGATGAGTATCTACCTTCAACTTCGTCTTTCAAAATTCCATTGTTTTCCAACCATAATGTTAACCCGATTCTTATTTCTCTAAACTGACAATAAACAGGTCGCATTTCAGATTTCAGATGCTCAGTCGTTTCTTTCTTGCTGCTGCTTTCTCTCAATCTCCATAACTCGGATTTCAAGTTCCTAACTGAAGCTTGATACTTCTTTATCTGATTAAAAGCTGCGTTGAATCTCAGCCAAAACTCTAGATTTTCCTCAAGCAATTCATTGATATCTGTTCTGATTTTATTTTCTATGACCGAAACACAAGAGGATTGGTTTACAAGTTTGTTATTTCCTCTCATTTTCTCAGAAGATTCTTTGAATCTTTCAGGTGTTGTTTTTTCGAGTTCAACTGCTTTTCCAATGGTTTCAACTTTCCACTGACTTACATCCAAAGGTGATGCCTGGATAGAATTGGTTAGAGTTGATTCCAAGCTCGGACTTTCATGGTGAACTTCGCCTACCAAGTTCTCATACTTGTTTTCATCCAAAAACCCGATTTTTTGGTGTAAAGTTTGAATCTCTCCATCTCTGGCAGCCAATGCATTCTTCAGTTCCCTTATCTGCATTGCCAATTCAGAGAACCCATCTCGATTTTTCTGATCAACTTCATTAAGCTTCTTTGATACCTCTTTATAATTCTCGAGAACCGAAGAGTACTCACCCGTTACATTCTTTTCTCGGACATCGAGTCCATCCAAGTACAGCTGCCTCCAGTTTGGTTTCTCCTCTTCTTCGTCATCAGTCTCCAGTTCCTCAATCTCCGTATCTGGGATACTACTTGCTGTATCAGACAAATATTTTTTCTTTGCTTTGTTTTCTTCCATCGAAATCAGATCCTTACTCGAATCGGTATTGAAGTCATTGCCCCTATTGAAACCAACAATGTTTTTCTCTTCAGCTGAAACGTCCTTGTTTCTTAAGGATGATCTCTCGGATTTGTCATCAGCTTCAACTTTCCCTTCATCACTACAACTTGATTCAATGGAATGTGTTCTGAGGCTGTCAATTTCATCTACAGCAGCTCCTAGTAGATCTTTAACTCTACTCAATTCCCCTTCCAACATGTTCATCCTGCTGTTCATGAATCCGCGGCCTTCGATCTCATCTTCCTTGTCTTTTTTGAGGTTCATATTGTGTTCCCCAAACTCATCTTTATTGGATTTCAATTTCTTCTCCTCAGCTTTTTCAGAGAATGAGGCTTCCCAACTAACAACTCTTTGCACAAGTTCATCAATCTTCTCTACAAGCTGCGACATCGTACGAGAAGCATTTGAGTTTACATCAAGCTTCTCTTCGGACACATTCCTTGACACTTCGGAATCATGTTTCTCTTTTTCTTCAACCTTGTTATCAACATTCGAAGTTTGAACATGCTTCCTTTGCAGATTTCTTTGTGGGGAACCAAATTTATTCCTCATAGCCTCAAACTTCTGAGTTAAATGCTTAATCCTTTCAGATTCTTGGCCTAATTCGAGATCTCTAGTTTCCATTAGAGTCTGTGCTTCATTAACATCAGTAACTGACCCGACCCCGAACTCAACCTGTAAATTGCATACCTTCCTATGCTTTTCTGTTATTAGATTGTCAAGTTCACGGAATTTCTTATAAAAGAATGCCTTTTCAGTTTGCATCTCTGAAATTTCCTTCTGTAGCTTATCGATTTCAACAAGTGCCTCGTCTTTGTTCAGCCCTGAACTCGGAACAACATCGGTTTTACCCGAGCCAAAATCTTTATTCACCTGTCCCTGGCTCTGGAAATCCTTATACAGATATCGAACTTTGGCACCGACATCGGATTTGCAAGGAATACGGGTTTCATCATCTTTTTCGTCGTCAATGGAATATGGAATTTGTTCAGGGAAAACAGTGGCAATGGTTTTGTTGGCAGATTGAAGATCTTTGGATAAATGATCATATCTTTCAGCCAATGCTTGGTACGCACGGAAACATTCTTCAAGAAAGCTCACAAGTTCTGGTCTTTTCTTGAAATATATTTCTGCCCTTTTTGCAAATGAATCTCCATCATCATCAATGATTTCCAGCATGCTACACACTTTCTCTTCCATGTCTGTCAATTTTTTTCATCTTTCGAATTTAGATACAAAAATTTCGGGTTTTTTAAAGAACAATTCTTCAATTAAAGAAAAACCCAATTATTTTAAATCATGAAATTGATAAAAAGATCATAATTTGACAGGAATTTGAATGCAGCAATGCTTCTAACAAAATAAAGAAATAATGGTTTTACCTTGAATATTCTGTTCTAGCCATTTTGATTGCTTTGTCCTAAGGTGGCTTACCCACCACCATGGATATGCCTGCCTTACAGCTTTCTGCAACACCATGTTTTGTAGACGTCGGAAGGAAAAGGAAGAAATTCCTTCAAGGATCAACGATTCCCTAAAGCTTCATGAAATGGGGGAGAAATGGAGGAAGGGTTGATCGCCTTGATTATGGGTTCAATTCCTCTTTTATACAAATTAGGGAAACTCAATCCATGTAAGATTTGCTTCCTACTGTCTGTTTTTTTCATTTTGCCAGCTTGGCATTTTCCTATAATAACCTAGCTATTTTTTCTTTTCTTTTCTCTTCCGGTTCGGTTTTCGGTTTTCTTTTTCTCATGAAACAAACACAATGTAAATATTGTTTTAAGTTAAACGGAGAACTGGTTGGTCCAGTAGTTTAACTATATAAGTTGAGCCAAAAATCAGGAAATCAATTAACCTCGGTAAAAAAATTAAAAATCGGTTAAAATCTATTTTTTTTATAATATTACTTTTGAATTTTTTAAATGATCTTTTTCAATACATTTTGATTACTTTACTTTTGATTTTTTAAATATAATTATATTTTGAAAAATACAAATTAAAAAGAGAATGTCATTATATTTCACTTGTATACTTCTGTAACAAGAGCATTAAAATAAGTTTAAAATAAAACGAAATTTTGTCTATTATGATAATATAGTATAAATATGAGAATATTATATTTTTACGTAAAAACATAATAAATGATGATTTGATAATGGAGACTTTCTTATATTATTATGAAATCATTATTTTTTTTTTCAAATGATATATTTTATAAGGTTTGTAGTATCATTGTTTATATATATCGTAAGATTTTTTTTTTTATATTTTTGATGTAAAATTAATGTTTATTTTTTATGTGATATTCTCTCATTTAGGGTTGTAAAGGAGACAAAACAGTCGAGTCAAAACTCGACTTGACTCGGCTCGAACTCAAACTCGAGTTCTTGTCGAGCTGAGTCGAGCTACATGATACCCGACTCGAAAAGCTCACGAGCTACTCGAAAATATAAATATACTATTTTTTTATAATTTAAAATCTAAATTTCTAAACTTAACTTTAAACATAAGTCTTAAACCTTAAATTAACACACTAGAACCTAAAATTAACAAGTTTGAGTTTACACAACATGTGTATCAAAAATTTTCTTCATTAGACTTTAAATGAGACTTGAGAGATAAGAGTTACTCGAGTCTAACACGATCAAAGATTGGTTAATACTTGGCTCGATTAGGCTCGGAAAAAGCTCGAACTCGACTCGAGTTCTTAACGAGTCGAGCCGAGCTCAGGTTTTTCAGGCTCATTTAAAATTACTCAAGCTCGAACTTGACTCAAAATCTTAATGAGCTGAGCCGAGCCGAGCTTAGCACTACTCAAACTCGACTTAGCACTACTCATAAGTCTTAAATCGCGTTTGTAATGAATTATTTATCATGATTGTTCATCTTATTAAAATTAATTTAGAGAAAACTTATAACCGATTAGAATGGACATTTATTAAGATATCATATCTGATTTAGATGTTTCAAAAGCTATAAAACACCTTATTATAATATGTGTAACGTAATCAGATATTGAGGAAAGACTTGATGACGAACTCATTTATTCCATAAGGAATTCGACAAGAAAATTCATTATCACTAGATCTATTGATGCTTTGTATAAAATAACTCAATTAAACCATTTAAATTGTTATCGATAAAGATAATTGATCCTAATTATTGTGAACGACCTAGATCTAATTTAGTAGAAGTTAATCAAGTAGTATTAAAAAAAATTGTGAAGCATTAAGGTAAGCTTACAGAAAACTATAACATTCTTCTCCAAAAAGTTCCTTTGGATTTAAGATCTCAAATCAGTTCCAAATTTGGATTTAAGATCTCCAAAAATTTTAGCTAGTTTTACTTCTGAAAAAAAAAAAAACAGAATAACTTGATATTTTTGTATAATTAGTAGGGGTGAGTATTCGATCGAATCGAGTCGAGTCAAAAAGTTCGAGTTATTTGAGTTGACGAGTCATATTTTATAACTCAAACTTTATTTGAATTTTTTTGGTTCGAGTCGAGTTTAAGAAATTCGAGTTGAGTCTAATCGAGTCGAGTTTTCGAGTTCCTATAAATTTTTTATTGTAATTATTTATCATGTTATAGTATAATTTGATTCCAATTTAAACGACTTTCTCTAATTATATAAGATACACATATATATTTTTCATATGTAGGAATATTTCTTTATATTTTTATATGTCAATTTATATATATCATAAAAAATTGAAAGATTCGTCTCTAACTTAAAAATTAATCCTTTAATTACTAAAAATTTTGAGTTATTCGAATTTTTATTTTACAACTCAAACTTTATTTGAAAATTTTCGAGTCGAATCGAGTCTATAAAATTTCGAATCGAATCGAGTTACTCTATTTTTTCGAGTTGAGTCGAGTTTTGCTCACCCCTGATAATTAAAAGACTTGAAAAGATATCCGAGCTTTATTTTAATGTTAGTTTATTAGTAAGATAATCTGTAAATTGTAAGAGTAATCTTATATTTAAATTTAGTAATAAATATAGTGATTTCTCATGTTTTAACTGGATTTATATATAAAAAATCATTAACGGTATATACGATATTATATCGATTTTCCCTTCCACCCTAAGATTTAAGCTTAATAACATTTTCTCATTGTTAGATTAAATTTAAAATAAATTTAGTCATTGTTTCTTTTAATATTAATATTAAATATTTAATAAATATATGTTATTTTTAAGAGAAAAAAAAAAACTAAAATCCAAATAAGCTATCCACATAAACCTAAGATAACAACTAATGACAACTTCATGTTCTAATATCTTTGAGTGGTATAACATATATTTAAAAGAATTTATATATGGGGGCAAAAGTGAGAGAGAAATTCTTTGGAATTAAAGGCGATAGTTCTTTTCACATGAGGTTCGTCCCTATAACATAACATTTTTTCACTAAAAGAATGGTGAGTTAAATACAAGTTTAGAGTACGGTTAAAAATCGATAAATTTTAAAATTTGTTTAAAACTTTAAATGTTACCTATTTTATAATATTTTAGGTTTTTTTTTTCTATTTTTTACAAGTATCAAGAATAATTTTATAAATACTTGTAAAAACATAAAATGTTACTCCTATAAAAAAACAAATAAAACAAATATCAGAATTTATGTTGTAAGGATCGAAACTTATTAAAAACGCACAAAATTCAACTTAAAATGTTATAAAATTAAATATTTTAAATTTAAAAAATTTTATAACGGGCGTCGAATACCGCTGAACACCGTTAATGATGAGCACTGCTCAACACTATTAAATTAATTTATAAATATTAAAAAATTTTAAGGACTTAAAATATAATTATAAATTATTTAAATTAAATTTTTGTGTATAAAGTAATTGTTGGTCACGAATAATATGATTGAGAAATAAACTTATTTTTCAATCTTTAAATCGATTCAACCGTAATTTTTTGATTCCGAATCGATCTAGTCCAGTTCAAACAATTAAGCAAAAGAAGAAACTATTTTTTTCCTTAAAATTATTATCTAAAGTTGGAAAACTCAATGAATTCTTAGCATGTTCCTTTTGGTAATAATCGTGTTTTTGTTTACTTTCAATATGTCGTACACGTTTTATATTCGGGATTAATTCCCTTGATTTAATAAGAGAAATTGTTTATAATTTTTTATCCCAGTGTGCAAATTCATCCCTAAATGCAGAATTTGTATACTTGTTTCGATTAAAAATAAAAAACTCTTAGCCAATCCTTATTGTTTGCTTGGATGCAAAATACTTTTGAGAAAGAACTGTGCTGCGACCCAATTTTCCAGGGTACTTGAGAAAACACTACAGGGACTAACCTGAATTCTTTCTTGTTCTTCTTGCTCCTCTTGTATTTTCCAGCAGAGATAATGGTGGATCGATAGTATCTGCCTGAATCACTGCTTTTTGTCCTTTCTTTCTAGGGCCGAGTTTTGCAGCCATTGGTTTGATCTGTAAGAGTTCGAACTTTTTCATTAGAAACCGGAAGAAAATTGTTGGTCTCTTTTGTTTATTTTGAATGCTTAGGGAAGGAGACACTTGAATGATCTTGATGTGCCTAATAGCTAAATGCGGGTATGAAACAGACAATGCATAAAAAATGGCAGACCAGGGCAGGAAAGCATACCATTGAGTTCCCAATCTCACGTAATGGCTGCTTTCTAGGTCCACCACAATCTTCATTCATCTCGGGAAGGTTTTGAACAGTTTTATGTTGAATCAAGATAGCGTTATCAACTATGCCCTTCTGTTCTTCAATAGTGTCGGGTATAATGTCTTTCGGCATCTCTGGTTGTGGCGTGCTGTCTAATTTGAGGGGAGCTTCTCTTTTATTTGTGCACTTGGCCGATGCACAGCCACAAGACACCCCACAGTTGCCTCCTGCTGCACGGCATCTGCATTTGAGAGTCTTACACGAAGACTTTTTAGAACAGGAGCAGCACACTCCTGTAGGTTTCTCTATCATGGAAGGAATTCCTTCAGAATTTTCCGTTTCAGATGTGTCGGTGCCAGATGTATGAATATTACTCCTGATGGAAACAGAGGTCTGAACCAAGTCCACCTGATTAACAATCGTTAAAACCGAACAGTTAGATATAGTAAAGCTAGAGAATCTAACATCATTTTCAATCTTGATCTACAGAGGTATAAAATGACATTCGATGTTCTCGTACTTCCACTTGCATGTCAAATTCAACTGAAATCTGAATCCAGGTTAGAATTTACTATTCGCAACTAAAAGCAATATGCTAAAGGAAAATGCACTGACCTGTGACCTTTCTGCTGAAACAAGTTGTGCCTTCGACATATTCATCTGACTAACCATACAACTAAGTTTAGAAACTTCTTCTCTTAGATCTATCAACTCTAAATCATTTACGGAAGCTTCATTATCCCCAGTCCTGTAGCTTGAAAGAGCAGGAAACGACTGATTTAATATACATTATAGCAGTAGTAATGAAAGCACAAAGCAACCTTTGCAGTGAATGAGAATGCAAGAGCTCTATCCCACCTGGAGTTTTCCTCCCGTAGCATCTCCAGTTCTAGCTTGAGTTTCTTTATCTCGTCGCCCATCCTAGCAATTAATGTGCCACTTAAATCAATTTAAATGTATAAGCAAACCATGCCAGCAATAAGAAATTGGAGCATCATCCTACACTGTCAGATCCTTTAGACCTCAAGAAAGTACAGTATAATGTATCATAAACAACCAAAAGAAAAGGGCAACAAAAGTAGATATAGTAAGGTAGAAGTATGAGATGATTCAAACCAATAACTTACTTTTCAATTCGATGTTCGTATTTTGAAGTTACTTCATCAAGCTTCACTTTGACTTCAAAATCATTATTCATTCCCTGTACCAATGCCATTTCAGGGACACTAATTCACTATCATTACAATCATCAAACAACTTCCCTTACCCTCCAGGATACATATACACACAATAAAAATGAAGAAAGCAAAAATAAAGAGTGAAAAGAAAAGGGAAAAACACCAAAAGCAACTTTCACAGAAAAATTGTAGAGAACTGTCTCTACCATTCAACTTTAAAAAAAGAGTATGCCCTTGACATCAGGATGATCCGTTTAAGTTTTAACCCGTGAAGATACATATACAAATCTCTTTTCAATTCCAATTGCAATCAAGGTACACGGCATGC
This sequence comes from Abelmoschus esculentus, assembly GCA_035048815.1. Taxonomy (NCBI): domain Eukaryota; kingdom Viridiplantae; phylum Streptophyta; class Magnoliopsida; order Malvales; family Malvaceae; genus Abelmoschus; species Abelmoschus esculentus. The sequence goes on from JAUCBN010000032.1 coordinate 4,155,787, forward strand.
GATATTAAAAGAAAGCAATACCTGACTTCCAGTTTTGATGCCAATTCTAGCACCTACTCAAGGTTCAAGCAAAAGAAAAGTCAATAAATCATAATCATTTCATTTAAAAAAATGAGGACTTCATATTTTCTAACCAGCTATTTTGCCAGAAAAAGTCTTTCTGGATTCAGTTAGCAGTTTTAGACGTTTTACAGCCACAAAAGCTTCTTCTGTTTTCCTCTGTAACACCTGAGATAAAAAGGCAAAAATGAAAGAAAAAGAATAGCTTCAAAATATATTTATCAAACGGAAGTCAAACTTAAAAAATAAAACACAGTAAATGAAGAAGAGGAAGAATGTCTTACATGCTTTTGCCTTTGAATGAGAGTCGAGAGAACATCCTTCTCATACTTGTTCCTTGTTTGCTCTTTCTTAAGCTGTTAAAAGGAAAAATGGATAATTAACATATGATGAGGTTTTCACAACTCAAAACAGCTATTTTTTGATGTTTCCTCTTGCAATAAACCAAGAAAAGAATAGCTTATATTTTAACTGATGATACGGAAGGATAATCATGAGAAACAATACACAATTTCGAGTTAGTGCCATATGCTTAATATTCCACTTACATACGATTACAAACCATGTAATTACCAGCGTACGCAAATTAAGAGCTTTGGTTTCTTTTTATTGTATGCCTCATGTAAAACATGTTTGTATGGTTGATTATTTAACCATCTCACACTACAAGTGTGAATACAAAATCTATTTAGCATTCAGAATAAAAAGGAAAAGCTTAACAACACAGTGTCAGTGTATTAAAGATGCAATCACAAGGTCGTTCAAACACCACGAGGTTGTTCTTAATGAGATATCCATGATAAATACTAAAATGTGACACCTAAACATAGAATTACTGTACTTCCTAGGATTCACAATGATGAGTAGGTCATAAGCATGGCTAGTATGCAATAATGAACATACCTGAAGGATTTCCTTTTCCAGTGAAGCCTTACATAACCTGAACTGCATCGAGTCAATCTTCATCTTGCATTGAAGCTGAACCTAAAACAAAGAAAACTTCTACCAATAATAAAAGTAACAAAATGAATATCATAGTTGTACATAGATGTTCCTCTAGAGCAAATACTCACCTTTTGCACCTTTAATCTTTGAATCTCATCCTGAAACTGATCTGACAGTCCATCTGATTTAGGCTTTTTGGCCGAGAGTTGAGACAGCATGCCTAGTTTCTTCAACTCAACAACCTGAGAATGCTTAACATAGTTTACAATTGAACCTTAATAGAATCTAACCATTTAACAATAATGTGAATCAAATACCTTTGGAGAGGTCCCTGAATTTTGAGGATACCCTTGATCCAGTCTTTGAACGCCAACACAGGAGTTCGGTGTAACATCAACCTGTTTGCTCCTTAGCTCCTCAATCTCCCTCTGCCATTCCAGAAACACACTTACTGAAAGTAGAAGGCATAAAACTGAATTCTATATTTGATGCAGTCTGTAAGGTTTTTATTTGCTTCCTCCATCACTAAAAATCAACAATCCGAATGGTACAAGAACTATTCAATCACTCATTTGCTTCATTTCCTAGAAAATCAGTAGAATCTTCAATCTTAGTCATATTCTTTCTTGAACTAACTGACCTAAATTATTACACCACATTTTCTCAGCAACCAAACAAATTCCACTAGATTAATAAAATATTAAAGAGGAAAACAGATTTGTTATCAACTGTAATAGGATCTATAACACTCCTGCATTTTCTCAGAAACCAAATATACACACTAAAAATCGAGATTAACCTTATAAAAAAGATCTAGAACAACAAAAGCAAAACCGAAGCGTGGAATCACCTTAAGTGCTTCGTTTTCTATCTCCAAAACTCGGATCCTTTTATCCGCGTTTTCCTTGTCACCCGATCCGACCAAAGGCGAAGTAGAAGAATCGGCGGAGCCGCTCTTTTGCTTTGAACGACGATTCGTCTTCTTCATTTTTCCTTTTTTATTCAAAGTAAAGAGAAAACCGAATCAACAGATGAATCAGAATAAGAAAAAAAAAAGATCGAAAACAAGAATTCTAACTAAACAATCGATCGGTCAATTAATTTCCAAAGAGAAAATTTGAAATATTATACCAAAAGTGTTCTTTGGCTCCCTCAACTCAGCTTCAAGCTTCGCGTCTAGCCGTTGGAGAGAGGAGCGCTATTCTTTCTCAATCAAAATTTGAATTTCGTCTTCGGCGAATTAAACATCCACCAATAATGTATTTATCGTAATATTTGGGCCGCTACAGCTCTTTTCCAATTGGGAGTTTCTTTTTCTGGTTATCTGGGTGTAATTGCTTTTTAATCCTGTTATTGTATTGACATTTGAGATTTAACCATTTTATTTAAACTTATTATAATTTCATCCTCTTTTTATGATTTTACAATTTACACAATACAACTTTAACAACACATCTCACAATGTTATCAATTTAACAAATTAATGACATTATAGAAATAAAACAATTAAATTATAATAAATTAAAGTATAAAGATTATTTATCCTAAAACAATAAGTATAAAGATTAAATATTAAATTTAAGATATAATTATAATTAAAAATATCATTAGATATTTGAGAACAAGGACAAACCCTTAGAGATGCCGGTGAGGGCTTTGTCCCTAAATTTTTAGAAAAATACTTTTTTTTCCTTTAAAATATTTAATTTGAATCCTTCAAAAACTTTAAAAGTTATTATTATATTTTAAAAAATAAATATTATTGAATAAATCACTCTTAAATTTTTAAAAGTTTTTATTAAATTTCTCTTCTTTTAAAAATTTTAGTTAAACCCTAAATTTTTTTATTAAAAATTAGATTAAGTCTCTAATATAGACATCCAAGATTTTTAGAAGTTTTAAATAAACCCTCTAAATATTTTATTATTTTTAATTTGATATATAATAACAAATTCAATTCAAATCAAAATATTTATTTATTTAATATGATAACTTCTATGAATAAATAAATTATAGATATCAAAATTAAATTTATCATTAGATAAAGGAAACCTTTATTACTCTACCATTTTTTAAAATGTTATCATAAAAATCATTTATTTTAATTCAAAAAACAATAAAAACATACATTATATTTTTATCTCTAACATCCTAAAATCTAAATCATACACTTTAGACTCTAAAATATAAATTCTAATCATAAATCCTAAATTCTATAACATATAACTTAAACCCTAAATTTTAAATCTTAATTTAAATCTATGTACCCTAAAATAAAAAAACTTATATATCAAAATATTTTTATAAAATAAACATATTTTCAATTAATTTGTTAGTATACATTATACTTTATATTTCTGCAGATTCACAAAATAATACTGTACAAGTTTCTAAGTTATTTTTCAACTATAAGGGATGTATGTAAGTAACAATATAACGAATTACAAATAAAATCTCCACCGGAGGCAACAGTTCTCAGCGAAACCTCTGGGGATGAAGCCACCACCGGTCACCGCACACGCGCTTGGGTCCGACAGGTTTCCATATTGAACGCTAATCAAATACGGCAGTTCTCATTTTCTTCTGATGTTGTTGGAGAAAGGGCAGTGGGTTCCTTGTTGGTTGAATCATCTTTATTATCGGAATTTCTCACTCGAAGCAATTTGTTGCTTGTTGATGAAGCTTCCGGTCGCCTTGCGCTCGGTAGCTTCGAAGCTATATTGGGCTCAGTTTTCGGACACCCATCTGGTTGTTTAGGAGGATCAGGGGGTGCTGCTCTATTCTCTTGGTCTGAAGATGGTGGAGCAGTGGGAACCAGTTGCACTACAGATTTTCTCAGTTTCTTTCTCTTGTTTGGCTTTGCAGCATCAGGTTTAGACTGTCAAGAAAAATAAGTTAACTCTGCATTAAATAAATGAACTACTTGATGTTTTCTATGTTAAAGAAGTAATTTAATATTGCAATTTAGTTCTTCCTACATTTTGAAACAAAGTTTTAAATGCTTATAATTGTAATGTTCAATGATGAATATGATTCGCTAAATATAGTTGCCTGAATTCGAATTCGAATTCGAATAACATAAATGGTAACCATGAAGCAGTAGGCAATAAATTCCCATATCTAACATGTATATAAGACCATAAATGTTACCAATATGTTTCCAATGTCTGAGAGTGCTTTTCTCCCTGTAAGACCATCTTCCTTTGTTTCATCTGCTTCTTCACTCTTCAATGCATTCTGTAGCAGCATTGCAGCATGGGAAACAAGGTTCTCTCCATTAGTGCCAACTTCATCAACATATCTCTTATTATTTTCCAAGTAACTAGCTCTTGTAGCTCTAAAAGTGTTTCTCATGACTCCCTTTTTTTCAGACTGCATCCAGTCATCGTCATCGCTCGCATTCATGTCTGAACATTCCGACTGAGATGTATACATGTCCTCCATAAAAGTTTTGGAGTTTCGCTGTTCCTATAATAGCATTTTTCAAGTCAGAAGTAGTTACTAGAAACCAGTTTTCACTTTCAGTAGAGGGAGTTAAACCAAACTGTCTCAGCAACTCATATTTATGATTTGTCATTTCAATCCGGGATGTCTGAACCCATGATTCTTTAATGTAGTGTTTAAATATCACAAGCTCAAATGGACAACAAACTTACTCTAGGAAGTTATATTGAACAGTGAACACCAGTGACCAGAAAGAAATGAACTAACCTTCATTTTCACTTCACGAACGAGATCGGCCTTTTCTGCGGCAAGTTGTCTGGTCAGACCACCAAGTATCACAACCTTTGCCTTCAGATCTTTTATTTCTGCATCTTTTTCTCGACAGTAAACTTCTTTATCTCGCAATGAGCACCTTGAAAGAAAGGACATCAAGTTAATAATTGAAGCAAAACTAAGATATCAAAAGCAGAATGTTGAAGCAAAGGAAAGATTTGATAGCGAATGCGATTTTTCTATATGTAAAGATGCATTACCTTGAGGATGTTGCTAAATTGAATAGATGATTCATAATATTTTTTGCATCGGAAAGAGTCCGAACTTGGCTCCAACGTCCTCTTGCATTATACGTTCACGATCTTCAGCTTCAGACAGTTGCGAGGCCATATCGACTAGAGTGATAGAAGTAGCAGCAATCATGTTTTCTAGAGCAAAAATCCTTGAGTTTCTTGCACTGGCAGACATTGTCTCATGACAACCTCTGCATTAGGTAGCATTAAAAGAAAAACACTTGATTGGTATGGGAAGAAGAAGAAGAAGAAACATTGAATTAAGAGTAGACAAAAGTGGAAGTTTTAACCTTAATTCACTGTGCTCAAGTATCTCAGCTTCTTCCTTCAGTCTTGAAAGTTCCTTGGCCATTCTGGCTCTCCTATAGTACAAACAGAAGATTAAAAGATATTGAGCCCTCATGTTAAATAATTTCTTCCATCCTCCATAAAATGAAGAGCTATAAAGGGAAATGAAACGAAAATCAAGAAAAAACGGCCGCAGAAAATTTTACAGAACAAAGATTTTGAAATCTAGTCTATCCTTTTGTTGACCATAGCTAAAACCAGTACACTTGAACCTGTGTTGGTGCTTAAGGTAAATCCTGAGTTGGAATAAAATCAAAACTCAAACCAGATAAGCAAAGTGAAATGAAAGGCTAAGCTATTTTCTAGCTCGACATGGTATCTGCACATGGATTAGTAAAAAGTACTCACTCTTCCATCTGTCGTTCATATTCAGAGCGTACTTCATGTACCCGTACTGTGATTTCAAGTTCATGCTCAGCTGTCTGCATTATTGCCTTCAATAGAAGAAAACATATAATATCAAAAACGAGAAGCACTTAGAACATGCACTAAAATCTACATGTTTGCTGAATATAACCCATGACTATTTAGTAAGATATGTTAGACCAAAAATGATTGGTCTAAGCAATTCCAAATCATTCTGTTTAATCTGTTTGCTGCTATCAATACCTGAACTCCAGGACCAATGCCATTTCCAGCACCTGCATATCAATGATATTAGTGACATTGAGTGATAATTACACACAAACAGAAGAGTAAACTGCATGATATGAAAATGGTTCTTACTAGAAGCTTCACGTGAGGAAGCCTTTCGGGATTCTAGAACTTCCTTTAGCCTTTTTGTAGCCATAGCAGCCTCTTCAGTCTTTCTTTGCAAAACCTAACATGCATATGGAAAAACTTAGTACAGTTCATTAGAATTAGAAAGATCAAAGCTTTACGTATAAAAATAAATGTCACCATCTTTTGCCTCTGATTCATAGCTAAGAGCTTGTGCATCTCATACTCATTTCTTCTTCCCTCTTTTTTAAGCTGGTTATCAAGAAAAAGAGAATAATTATATGCTGATAAAAGAATTTTTTTTAAAATGTTGCTAGATGCAACTCCCGGAATTTGCACGTACCTGCTGAACCTCTTTCTCTCTTGATGCTTTCCATAGCCTAAACTGCTCAGCTTCTTGCTTGATCTTTTGTTGCAGTTGAACCTGAAAAAAAAAAACATTATTTCTTGTAGAAAGAACCACATTCCCCTTTTGCAGAAACAATTTCATTTTTCAAGACGAAAAAATGGAGAGCTTGGGATTGAGATTCACCTTCTGAGATTTGATTCTCTGAATCTCATCCTGAAGTCTCTTTGCAGCTTCATCACTTTTTTGTTTTTGTCTCAAAAGATGAGTATGAGCATCTTGCTTCTTCTTCAACTCTATAACCTACAAAGCAAATATATATATATATAGAGAGAGAGAGAGAGAGAGACTGATAACTACAGTTCATAGAGGAAAGAAAATTCAAAACACACTTGTGACTCAAGGACATTCAATTTGTGCAGGTATTCCTCCTTTAACTTTTGAGCACCAATGTCGGAAGGAGAAGAAATATTGCCTAGATTATGTCTGAGCTCCTCAATTTCTTTCTGCCAATTGACATATAAAAAGGAAATTTAATAATACATGATTGCACTATCAGAAAATAACATTAATTTTAAGTAGGGGATTAACCTGCAAAGCCCTTTTCTCATGTTCCAACTCATTAACTTTCTTCTCATAAAGATGTCTAAGAATTGAGGTGCCAGAACTTGTAAAACGTCTCATTTCAGCCTTAAACAGACAAAATGACATAAGGGAACATATAAAATGAAAGAACAAGTGAAGAAAAAAGGGCAAACCAAAAATGGTCAAAGAGTAAATATTTTGTATTAGACAAAATGACTTAAACAGATCTTCTTGAATATATGTATTAGTAGCAGTAATATTAAATAAATAAAAAAAAGAAACCTGCCTCTTTCTGTTCAAGTCTTCTGTCCAACTCCATAAGTTCCCTGTCCAATTTTTCTTGGAGAGTAGAATGTTCTAGCTCCTTTTCGTTATCCTCAATCTCATTTTCTGAATAAAAAAATATTATTATATGTATCAGTTCGATGATAAGCTCTTAAAAAGTTGGACAGTGAATAGAACAATAACAGAAATGAAAATCACTAAACGTAAAAGGCTTAAATGATGATGTCATGGATTGTATCAGAGTTTAAATTCCCCAATATTTAAGCACCCTAACCAATAATAATTAGAAAAGCCATGCGTCAAAATCATTGAATTTAGAGTTTGATGAGGCTTCTCTTATAGTAATAAGGCATGCAAATAGATAAAAACTTTACATTCCAGGGGTTAAGATAGACATAGTTCAAGTATGCTTCAATTCTAACCTGTTATGAGATTTACAATTGGGGTGAGGGGGGACAAGGCAAAATTAAGAAAAACCTTGGACAACAATTATATGTCTTTACCTTTCAAAAATTTAATACAATTATACTGAACACAAAAGAAAAGTTTTAACAAATAAAAGCAATAGTCTCTGAAGAATAACTAATAGTAACGGAGAGGTTATATCATAAGCCTGACCTATTACGTCAGTCGTGATCCCTGACCAATGAAAATCACCCATTTCGCTACTAATCAGACATGTAATTAATATAATTTTCAGAAATTATATTTTTAAAATGACAAAAATTATGAACGAAGATTCATTGGTTGGAAAAAAATGAGTTGGAGATTAGTGGTGAAGTGAGTGGTTATTATTGGATGGACCACGGCTAACATAGTAGGCCGAGCCCATGATATAATTTCTCTAATAACTGGGTTTTTATTGTCCCAATTTACCTGAAGATAAATAATCATTTTCAGAAGAAAATAGTGAACTTTTTGAGGTTCCGTCTTCATCTACAGAATCAGAAATTCGTATACACTTTGATCTGTTTAAGCTTTTCAGGCGTATCAATTCTGCTTCTAACTCTTGAATTTTCGACAGATAAGTTTTCATCAAATTAAAATCCTGGAATAATGTAAAAGCACATGTCAACCGAAGATGCTTCATCAAATTCTAGATTCAACAGCTGGCACAGATCTTACCTGGTTTTGGTTAGACTGTATCTCATCCCATGATTTACCATTACGAACTGCTTCAATTTGCATCATCAGTTTGTCCTTCTCAACCTGAAATAATTCAATTTGCATTATCAAAAGGGAATTTTATAACAACCTAAACAGCTGCAGGCGGAGAGAGAAGTGAATAAAACACCTGAGCTTCAAGTGCACGTCGAGCTAATTGTTCACTAGTGAGTCTACGTTCTCGAAGCTCTTGTCGTAGCTCACCGTTGCTTGCTTCAAGTAAAGCCACTTTGTGCTTGAGAATCTGGAGGGGCGAAATGGTGAAAACAGAAGAACTTACTTTGAACAAGTAGGACAGCAAATTCAGGATAAGTGTTTGAATGTTCTACGTAAAAATAACCTGAAGTTCATCAAACGATGCATTTCCATCACCACGATAAAACATAAGCTCAGCTTGCAAGTGCTCAATTTGGCTCCGCATTGTCTGCAACTGAGCTGTCGTTGGATCACGGTTTATCTAAGCAAGTGCAAGAGGCGAAATTGTTAGATTGAGAAATATAAAGCCCATCAAAGAACGTCCGTTTGCAAGTATGCTCTTACAACTGCCTTATTCTGAATGTTCCGAGCACGATTGGCATACTTCAAGGTGTTTAGAGTTTCTTCAGCGTTGGTGTCAGCCGGGCTAACACAAGCTACAATCAACATAGAAGAAACAACACTTACGCATACAAAACAAAATTGAAAACAAAAACCTGGCACAAGTATTATATATGTAGTGACAACTATTAATGCAAAAAAAGATAAAATAGCATACCAATCATCACAGTTTTGCTGTTTCCTCCAAGAGAATCCTGAAAATTTAAAATCCCATCAACACATGCAAGTTTTCCTACTGAAGTATTTTCATCAAAGGCCATTTTTATAAATATATATTTTTATAATTCGAGCAAATTCAATTACGAAATAAGGAAATTGGCAAAGTGAGCAGCTCCAGAAGTCACTATAGTCTATTGAGTCTCAAATAGTCTCCTCCAGTCTGGTTATATAGATTAGCAAAGGTAGTAAAGAAGCATGGTTTCTTGCAATGACAAATAGATTATACTATGTTCTTCAAGTCTTTCCTTAAAGGGAAAAAAAGGCAATGCCTATCATTTATGTAAATGATATCACATTGACAGGAGACCAGAGAGTCTCCTCAAGTCTCGTTATAGATACAGGCGTTATAACCAGCAACATGTATCTCTCAAAAATACCAAACTGGCCGCCCTAGTGTTTGGTATCGTTGTAATTTGTAACCTAGCTTTTCAAAAGTACTTTTCAACCACAACAAAAATGCTAAACTGACCCTAGTGCTTGAAAATAGTCTCTGCATTATGTATTTACTGAATATTTTAATGCATTAATCCTAAGACTAATTGACAACTAGTTGATAGCAAGAAATTTGATTTATCCAGTTTTAATTGTTCCGAACAAATAATCTACTTCAACACAATGAAAGCGTCTAATTAAAACTACAACTAGTTGAACTGATCGTACATAAATATCTGGATAAAAACACTGTTTAAAACAAAATGCATAAATCAGAATAAAAAAAACATGCCTGTAACAAGCGAGTCAACTTGGTATCACGATATGGTACGTGTCCCCCTTCTTTCCTCTTCTTCTCATCTCCCAAGGCACTAATCACATTCCCTAGAGCTAGTAGACCTTTATTGATATTAATTCCTACACGAGCAAATTTCAAAACTTTTAGACAAAATAAATTGCAGTTTCATATTGTGGCCAATTTAGAACCTTTAGCTACTTTAATACATAACATGAGGCTTTGGGTTATGGAAAAACAAATATACCTTCTTTTAACCGTGTACCATTAGCACCCGTCCTTTTTGCACGTTCTGAACCAGCAAGGTCCACCAAATGAAGCTTTGCACTTAAGATGTCATCCCCGATATCATTATTTACCCCATTTAAGCAGCTAGCTATCTTCTTTTGCTCCATGCTTATTGTAAAGATGGCATGCGAACGACTGGAAAGTAACAATCATTGCATTTGATATATGCACAAATTTATAAAAATAAGATTATTACATTATTTATGATTACGTTAACCTTGTAAATCAAACACATCAAATGCATAAACTGAATAATCATTCTATCATTGTTAAAAAAAAAGATAAATTGAGATACAAGCCAATTGCAAAACTTGTTTGTGCATTGTCTTTTCTTAAACGCTAATGTAATAACGAACATGGTACTTTAAATCAAAGATATTCCTGATTATGATGAAACCAAAGAATGGGTAAAGACTACTAAAACATATGGCTCCATAACCATCACTCACCTTGATTGGCTATTCATATTGGTACTTCCTGTAGCACGAGATAAGGAACCTCGTGCCAAATTTGATGCCATCTCTTCTTTTGTCCGAACTTCTGGCTCAGTCACCCCTGAAAGTGTTATTCCCCCACTCCCTGTTTCCCTAATTTGTATTGGAGGTCTTCCAAGAGTTGTAGCCTTTGAGTCAAGTAAATCAAACACTTCTTCCTTAAAAATCTGCCAAATTCAATGATACCAATAAGCACATTACCTGATAAAACAATAATGAGTTGAAGAATTGTTTTTTAGCCAACTAAATCACCTCAATAAATGATACTCTTATCAAAAACTCCGTGGAGTTTTTCGTTGCCTCAACTCTTCTAAATATAGTTTCCATAACTTTGGGTATAATTCCATCATTACTTTCCTCTCCATTGTAATTGGTTCCCATAGTATATGTTTTACCGGAACCCGTCTAAAAACCCAGAAATACAACATCGTTGTTAATCAATAGTAAAATTTTATTGAAAAGAAAAGAGGAAATTAATAATAATATCAATTAAGAGAGCCCGCATCGGAACAAAATGAAGCTAACCTGGCCATATGCAAGTACAGTGGCATTATAGCCATGAAAAAGTGCATCAACCAGAGGAGCAACACAATCATCATAAATATTTTAGAAAACTCTAATCGAATAGATTTCAAATATATATTTTATAAAATTTAATTAATTAAAATATTTAATATAATTATAGTCAAAGTTTAAAAATTTTGACTTTCAAAAAGTAAATAAGAGATATTATTTGTGGGACGGAGGGAGTATAATTTTAAGGTATAAATTATAAATAAAACATAAATTTTAAGGACCTAATTATAAAAATATATAGATAAAGGACTATTATTATAAATATTTCTAAAAAATTATAAAAATTATATATTTAATTTCAGATCAGATTAAATTAAATATTTTTATACCCTAAACTCAACCCTAATTTTTTTTTAATTATAAAATCCGATCCCGATCGGGTCGCGTAAGGTACCATCCCTTTATCAAAGTGAAAAAAACATGGGTGGCGAAAAATAAAGAGACTGTACCAAATTCCAATGGATACAATTCGGTGCTACGTTAGTCTTTCTTTCTGTTCAAATACTTTAGTCTTTGCTAATATAGAAGGCTATGAAGTTTCAGGGACAGTCGAGGTTTGTGTTACTTTGCTCTATTCGTCTCTCTTAAGTAATCTGAGCGATTGAACAATTTGGTTGCTTTTGTTTACTTTTCTGGAACAGCATGTTGGATGGTGGTCACCAACAATTATAAGAGGTGATGACCGTGAGGCGGTTCACATTCCAAACCACAAGTTCACTGTGAATGTTGTGAGGAACATTAGCCAGAAGACTCATTGGCGCATCAAGAATTATTTTGCCATTAGTCATTTGGATGTTAACAAAATCAATGTGAGATTGTAGTTTGTCTTGCTGTCAAGTTGTCATGTCAAGACCAACTTCCCTTCTTTCTAGAGCTCATGCTAGAACTTTGTACCTTTTTTCTCTATTCAGAATGTAGTAGCGGACATGCGGAAGGTTTTAGCCAAAAACCCTCAAGTAGAGCAGCAAAAATTGCATAGAAGAGTATTTTTGGAAAGTATCAATCTGGAAAACCAGGCTCTTATGGTGAGAGTTTTTCACTGTCGGCAATTTCCCTATAAAAAAATATTTTAATGTTAAATTTTTGTCCCCCCCCCCCTTCTGATTGTATTTTGTTTAAAACACAACACTGCAGCTTGTTCGTTGATGTTTCTGATAGTTAATTTTGGTCCTTCAATTTTCCTTGAATTGATTTAGTTTGTTCACAAGAGGAGTTTCTGGACTTTTGAGTTTTGTGTCTGTTAACTATTTCTTTCAATTGCTTCTGTTTGAAGCTTTTAACTCCTTTTTATTTGTCCATATCATTTCAGATACTGGTATCTTGTTTGGTGAAAACATCATGTATTGAAGAATATTTCTGTGTCAAGGTAAGTTCATCTGTTTCCTCTGCTTCATGTAAAGATCTAGTGATATAATAGTGAAATGTTGATTCAGAATCTCTAGATGAAAAAAAGCTTTCAATTTCTTCAATTCTGTTTTCTAGCATATAGGGATCTGTTTGTTATCAAATAGTGTATCATGATCTAGGCTGCTACTATGGATAACGTTAGTGGATACTTTTCAAAAGAAAAATTACTAGAAGAAGCATTGACATTGTTTGCTTGGATAACAATATAAGATCAAATAGTTTCCACATACATGTGAAAAAGATGCATTCTGTTTGTACCTGATGATAGTATTTTTGACAGGAAGATATATTGTTGGATCTTCTCAGAGTTATTAGCCATCATCGTGCTCGGCTTGTCACCCCTATCCTCACAGTTCAGAATATATATGGCGAGGCTGAAATAGAAGATGCACCTTTTGCTGATACTATTTTCAGACGTTCTCGAGCAGCTACCAACCGTCCACTTCTCATCGAACCCAGTTATAAAATTAATGGTGATGACAAAGTCAAAGTTTCAACACATGTAAATGAAGAAAAAAAATTCCATGGAGGAAGCAACCTCCACATCTGACTTGAAGGGAAATACCAACTCTGGATCAACATTGGACTCCAAAGAATACAAGGTTATGGCATCCTCAACGAATAACTCCAGTTCAAGTTCAAAAGCCTCATTGTCTGAGGCCAAAAATTGGAACTCGATGCCTGGTGGTTCGGTTGACGGAAACTCCGAAAAGCAATTCAGTGGGAGAAAGGGTGAGACACGGAAGTCAGCAAGCTCGGGCAGGGTGGTGATCAGTGATCCACAGTCTGCAAATGAAGAATCTGAAATCCCAGTGAGGGTTTCACAGTCAAAGCAGGATGTTGAGAAGTCGATTCTGCAGGCATCAGTATCTAGGCCACCTTCCTTTGAAGAGAACATCGTTCTTGGTGTTGCACTGGAGGCATCAAAACTGACACTTCCTATGGAAGAAGAAATGTCTGTAGAATTGGAGGAATTGGGCAGTCAGCAGAGTGGAAGGTCTCCATCGGTCAGCCAGGAGAAGAAAGATGATGAGGTGCCAGTAGTTCATGGTGGTGCCCCAAATAATTAGTGCGATCAAATCTGTTGACTGTTTATCTAAAATTTCCAATTCTTGATCTAAATGGAACAATAATAAGTTGTTCTAATATTTTAATTTCTTTTCACACTCAATGCTATATCTGCACATTTCAGACCTTTATGCAGAAGAAATCAGAAAAGTGAGTGTCCTGACTGCAACTCAAATTATTGAGAGACCAGCCAGACAACACCAAGTGTTCAACTCTTGTAAAGTAGTTGAAGATCTGTACTCATGTTCAATAATCTAGCAAAGAAAAATTCAACACAGACAGTTTACGAATAATTTTGCAACTCATTTCAATTTTCATCTCTTCTCATCTGTTGCAGCTAATGGAAGGGAAGCCTGCAAAACATAACAATAATAATAATAATAATAGTTTTTTTTTAGCAACAATAATAATAGTTTACACTTATATAATAGGTACTAAAACGTGTAATAAATGTGATAGAACACGTAGTATATTTATGTTTAAGATATTAATACATGTAATCATTTATATACGACCCATATACATTTCTAACTTCCCAGATTGCCCCACCGTTTAGACAAAAAATAGAATAAAGAAAAGAACCCACAGACTGAGTCAAGCTTTTAGTCTTCAAATGTTTAAGTTTCATCATGAACAATTGAAGTGTTCATAGGTCGTATCATGGTCCAAATTATGCCTATAAATTTATCTAGATTTGGTCTTAATCATTCTAAAATACCTTTTTTATTATTTATTATTTTTTAAAATAGTTTAAAATGATAATAAGATAATATTTATTTAGATAAATTTTTAATAGTTTGATAATATACATTTTACAAATAAAAGAAATTAAACCCGAATATTTTAAAATAAATATCATTTTTTTCTTAGGCCATTCGTTGGGTTAAAATATAATAAATATATAAAGATGATTTATATTTAATAGTATATATTATTATTTTATTATTAAAATTTTAATTTGTACTTATGATTAAAAAAAACTGTACGGACTAAACTAAGTCCCTCCAAGTTTGGTTCAAACATACAGGTATGTAAAACTTACCCTAACTTGAGAGAAGTATCAGAGCTATCCTCCTCCAATGGAGGACAGCTGCTGCTGCAACTGCAAACATTATTTGTGACAGATTCCGAAGACATGCCTTCTTCCCCAACCACAACATCCAAATCTGCTGCAGCAACAGCTGTTTTTCCTTTATACATTATCTCCATCTGAAAAACAAATATCCAATAATTCCGAAAAATTCAAAACAACAATTACAAGAACTGCAATCCCAGTGCTTACTTTTTGTTTGAGTTGCTTGTTCTCTTCCAATAACATGGCTCCCTGCATTTATAAAACACATATTGCCCACTTTAAGACAGCAAATCGTGATGTTGTTTGTTTAAGTCCCAGATTACGAATGATGTACTAACCTTCTTTTCGAGACAAGAGATCTCGTTTGCAATACGATCGCCCTGTAAGAGAATAAAATCGAAATAACCGAACTGTTGAAGAAAGCAAGGTAGAAAACACAGTAATAAACTATAAACCTTGGCATGGATAACTCGTTTAAGTCCTGATTGGAGCATCGTCTCTAGTTTCTGCAGTTCATCAATGTTCAATCCTCGAAGATCTTCCCCTCTCATTTGCCTGTTAAAAAAAATCTTAAATTATTAGTTTCAATTTAAACAAGTCTAGAATTCGAGATCTTTTGTATGCATAATTTTTGATCGGAAAACGTACCCACAAAAACTAGAGTGTACGATCGGTTCAGAGTAGTCAAGACAACGTACTAGAGAAACGAGCTGTCAACGAAAACAAATACACTAAATAATACTTACCTTAACTCCCTGTTCTTTTCTGCAATTTCCTTGCCCAATTGTATGTTATTACTGTTTTCCAGCTATAATTGAAAAATGGGTTAAAAAATTTACGAAAAACACATACTCATATTCGATATTCGTATTAAATTTCGGTATTTAACTTATCGAACAACTTCATAATTAAATACCTGCAGTTCGAGAGAAGGTTGGTCCAATTTGTTGAGATTGTGGGAGTGCAAACAGTATCTTCCCAAAATATCTTTCATACTTCCCACGGAGGGAGGAAACAAATCAGAATGATAAAATTAGCACAATATTATTCTTCAATTAAGACCAAATAACATGGATTTAAACAATAATAACTGCAATTTGCATGCCAACAAATATTTAATTAAAATTTCTGGCAATTAATATAGTTTCAGTGACAAAGTTTAGACTGATCATAAGAGTATAGAATATTAATCACTCCTGCCCTAGAAGATTATTATCAACCAGCCTTTGTTAATCTAGATTAATCATAATCTCCCATGACTTCATAATGCTAGAACAGTACGATGCCATAAGAGACAGACCCAATATTTTATAAAGGATGTAAACTATCAAAAAGGTATAAAATTACGAGAGTTTAGGGATGCAAAATTAGATAATCTATAAAATATAAAAAATATATATATAAAAAAAAATTAAAATATTTAAGGGGTGTGGTTTCCTAAAGTTATAATTATATGGGCGGTTTTCGACAGTTCTAACCGACTATATTTGTTGTTTATATATAAATAAGAATTATTGTAAAACTGATAAATTACGTCAATTCTTGTGGATTTCTTCTAATATTTTCTTTTTATTGTGGATTTCTTCTTCCTTAAATTATATTTCTATCTTTACGATATATTCTTAAATTGTTAAAAAAATTCCTAACATCCGCACTCCAGCACCTCTAAGTCTTGTTACATAATCAATTCCTAGACTATCTCCCAGTTTTCTTTCATCAACGTTTGTGTTTCACATAATCTCGGATGTATATAAAGAACATGAAAATTTTAGGGAAAAAATCAAATCATTCATTTTCTTCTTAAAAAAGGGTTGATTCTCGCTTTCAAATATCATCCCGTACGATCTATAAGTTCCTGCTATATATATACCTGGAGCTAGCAAACTCAAATAGCTTCCCAGTAGCTGAGAAAACAATGAGAGCAACCTCAGCATCGCAAAGAACTGAAAGCTCTTCAGCTTTCTTGAAAAGCCCTTTCCTTCTCTTTGAGAAAGTCACTTGCCTTGCCGCCAAGTTGTCTATCTTCTTGATTTTGATCTTCTCCCTTGCCATCTGTATTATCTATTTCCTCCAACTGCAAACCCAAAACCAAAAAACAGTTTCAGATTTATGACTTCTCAAGAGAAACGAGTACATAAAATGACTCAAAAATGAGAGAATATGTGATTATGTTCATAGGGTATTCTAAGATGAAAACCCTAGTGGAACTTTGGAAGAAGACCATGCTCAGATCCAGCTCAACAAAACAACAAAAGAAGGGGAAAAGAATGTAACAAAACCCCACTAATCTGAGCTCTCTAACATGCAAAAAGAAGCACACAAAAGTCTAAGATTTCTGGGTTTATTTCCATAAGTCTTACCTTACTAAGGAAGCTGGTATTTTTGGTTCAGGAGCTGCAGGTTAGGTCTGGCCAGAGAAACCAAAAGCCTCCCAATTAGAGAAAGTTTTGATTGATTCTTAGGAAAGAAAAATGATAGCTTTGATTGATGTTGTGAGAGTAGTTTGCTGCTGGTTCAAGAAAGGAAAGATTCAACTATTTACCATCCCTTTATAGCTAAAGAGAGACTCGATTCATGAACATTTTGCCTATAGAAAGTTAAAGGGAATGACATAGAAAGAGAAGGTTGAGACGGGAATATCAAAAAACCAACCAATTAGCTTCATTTCAATTTGATTTTTCTATTTTCAGAAACCATTTTCTTTTACTTTTAGTATGTGGATGATATCTTTTCGTACATGGACAGTAGTGATGTGATGAAGATAGGGTAAACCCTACTTTGCACCTACCAACTATGACAACCTCAGCTGGCGCACATCGCCGGACATTTTATCACAATATTTTGTTTTTAAGACTTATCCAAAATCTTATGCTATCGTACGAAGGGAAAATTCTGAAAAATATTGTTGATGAATAAAAAATTTCCCCCAATATTGTTGATGGAAAAATATTTCCTGAAATATTATGAAAGAGACAATAAAGTAAAAGACAACTTCAAGAGGTTCCGTCTTTGACGATGGAAACAATATTTGTGGACTAAAGTCGAGTTTTTTTGGCTCCAACTTTGAACAGTAAGAGAGACTGTTTGAAGACGGAGCCTTTAGGCTCCGACTTTAACTGTATCCTGCAATTTTAATCACGCGCAGCGGGTAGGGGCAGAGAGCAGCAGGCATGGCAGATACACTGTTGATGGACGGGGCCTTTATGTTCCATCTTTAATGTATTTTCACCAGGTCTGAAAAATTAGGGTGATGGAACTCGAGATGAAAATTAATATGGATGGTAAGGTGATGGGATGGAAATGTGTTGTAAGAGTTTTGGGGTTCAGAAAATTATTTGTTTATATTATTAGGATTATTTATATTTATTCTGATGTTTTATAAAGGGATACGTGATGAAAGTTGAGGAGTTAAATTTTTTTCTAAGAGTTGAAAGTGAAGGTTGAAGTGGAGAGAAAAACAAAATTTCTACTGAGGTTTTCAAAATATTGGTAAGTTTTTCGTTATTTTTTTTGTTGCATTTTAGATTTGATATTTCTATTCGTTATATTTTTATTTTTTAGTTGCTTTGTAAGATTATTATTTATTTTATCAAGATTTTTTATTTTATTTTTTTACTGTATTTTTTATATTCGAATTTATATTTATGTATTCGAAATTAATATTTATTAGTTTTTATTCGAATTTATTTTTATGTATATGTTGAATTTTGTTGTATTTAGTTTTGAAATTGTATAAATTTATTTTGAATATACAGATAAAATAAGCGAAGATAGATTTTTGACAATCGTGTATTACAATGGTCAAATGGTGAAAAACGAATCTGGAATTTTGTTTGAATCTGAAGACACTACTAAACTGAGATTTCCAAAAGATATCTCGCTTTGATAGTTGAAGGAGAAAATATCAAAGAAAATTAGATCAAGAGTTCATAGTTTGCGTTATCGGTGGTTAACCTGTGAAAATCCAGTTAGATATGTTGCAATTAATCTTGAAGATGATGACGATGTTAGCATGATAATTGCAGAGCACGGGTCTATGGAGATTCGGTATATTGAATTATTTGTTGAGGTTCATGATGTTCCGAATCTATCGAGTAGTATCATTGGAGAATCCTCTCGAGTGAACTACGGTAATGATATTGATCTCTCCGGAGGTAGTTTTGTCGCAATGTTGTCTAGTGGGATATCGACTGAATTGAATCCCATCGATACTTCAAGATACGGTTTATCAACCGCACCAAGTAATGATCTGATTGATGATGTTGACGTAGAAAACCTACAAGGTCGTTGGGGTGAAACACTTGCTAATTCCAGTGAAGATGAAGATATCGATGATCCTGATTTATTTTCTGATGATGTTGGTGAAGCACCTAATTTTCGTGCTAGAGACTTTTGTCCTACCGGAGTCGACCTGACAATTTATGAACCTCCGACTCATATGGTTACTTTGGATTTTGATTCAATGAGAGCTCCCCAATTTCCCGATATGTCACTATTAACTTCGAGTCAATATGGTCAATTATCGATTGGTCTTCAATTTGATGAAAAGGACGAAGCGATCTTGGCATTAAAGAGTACAACATAAGAAACCATGTTGATTATGTTGTTGTAGAATCAAGTCAGAAGACTTTATTTGCCAAATGTGTAAAATATGGTTAGGAATGCAATTGGAATATCTAATTAACGAAACTAAAGCGTTCTAATCGTTGGAAGGTCACGAAATACAATAGGGACCATACATGTTTGCAAACATCCATTGACCAGGACCACCGAAAATTAGACTCAACTGTAATAAGCCATCACGTGAGGAATCTGGTAGAAACAAATTTAAGAATTCTCGTTTCAACGGTTCAGGCAACCATTGTACAACTGTTTGAGTATTAGATAAATACAAAAAAGCATGGCGTGCAAAGGATAAGGTCATGGAATTTGTTTACGGTGACTATGATAAATCGTACAACGAGTTACCGGCCTTACTACTAGCGATGACTTATTTCATCCCAGGAACGATAGTGAGATATCAAACGGATGATGTATATGACCAACAAGGCCAAGTTATTTCAGGCTATAAATCTTTACATTGATTTTTTTGGTCATTCATTATTCACCTTGCATAGAGAGAAAATTGAATATGTGATTGGATCACTGGTGTAAAGAATGGAAGTCGCTGCCAAGCCCATGCTTGCAATACCACCTAACTTTGTACCCTTTTCGAGTATAGTGCCCTTGCATAACTCACAATACAAGCACGCTAATATGGCAGACCCTAAACTATATTTCGAATTGGATTCCCAAGGTGTGCTCAAAAATTTTAAATATCGAACACTAACCAAATTTCTAGATTTATCAGGCATTAAAATACCACCAATCATCTATAGAATATAAGCTCGGCTCACCTGATAAATATGTTCAACCGTATTGTACTCATTCAAGCAAAATTCATTCTCTAACCAATTCAGCTTGACACGAGAACCTTTAACATTAGTTTCATATGGATCTTTGTCAAGATACATTTCACAAATCTTGGCTGTTGAACCATGCATACGCTCAATCAACGGTTTTCCGTTGACAGGGACCCCAATAAGGTACACAACATCCTGTAGAGTGATCGTGCATTCTTCACAGGGTATATGAAATGTATGCGTCTCAGGTCTCCATCGCTCGATTAAAGTGGTAATCAATCTTGGAATAAGCTTATAACCCCAAAGAAATATCACATAATAAAATCCAGCAGTACGCAACCAATCCAAAATCCGATCATTTAACGGAGTTTCTACCATAGATCGGTGGTGTTTAAATTTATCCTTTGCATCCTATAATTAAACCAAAAATGTTAAAAAAATATAAACAAACTGATAATTAAATATAAATTAAAAGATTTTACCATATCATCAACATGGAGGCTCGTAATATATCGATCCTCTAAATATAAAAGAGAAGTTTGCTCATCCATCTGCTAAAATAATTAAATTTAATTAATTTTCCTAATAATAAAATATTCAAAAAATTAAAATTAATAAAAATAAAGATTTTAAAAATTATTTACTAATCAACAAATGACAAATCGTTAGTTAACTCTTACTAAAACTCTTTTTCTCTAACAAGAAATCTTCTTTCCAACAAACCACCAACTCTTACTACTACTACTAATTAGTAAAATAAAACTAATTCTTGATTCCATAAAAACAAAATTTCGTAAGATTACTTCATTTCATATTTTCCTAATTAAACTAAACTAATATTTTAAATAAATTTACCATAATATTATTAAATAATATTAATAAACTAAAATTACAATAATATTAATAAATTAATCTTATTCTTAAACGGAAAATTCTTAAATTAAACTGATATTTTAATTAAACTAAATTGATATTTTAAATAAATTTTAAATAATATTAATAAACTAAAATTATAATAATATTAATAAATTAATCTCATTCTTACTAAATTAAGATATTCATCATCTTCCTCTTAATCAACTCACCTCTATCAAATATATTTCTCTTCAACTCAACACATACTTAATTCTAAATAAATTCAAAATATATTTCCTATTTCTTTCAAATAATACAAAAAATAAAAAAAATACAGAAATTACTAAAATACTTACAATTTTGTTTCTTTAAATCTTTCTTCTTCTTCTTTAAACTATTAATCAATTCAAACCTATCAACAAAACATAACAAAATAAAAATACATGAAATATATAAAAAAAAATTATGTTTATAGAAACAAAATTATAAATAAATATTTAAAAAAATAAATTAATACTTAAAAAAATTCCCTTCAAAATCTCCTTTCTTCTTCTTCTCCAAACTCTTACTATTTCAAAATCTATAAACTATCTATACAAAATTTTCTCATCCAACAACCCTATTTATCAACATATAACATAATCTCAACCATACATCAAATTTACACCTCAATTATTTATGACACCTTTATTTTTTTTAACTAATTCTACCACAACCCAACCCCATTATCCGAGAGAAATAAAGGAACCTAAAGTAGCAGCCTTGCATGCCCCGTTTACACACACTACACACTCAGCACCTGCAGCCTTGCATGTCCCGTCTGCCGCACCTGTTAGGAGAGAGAAATAACATAGAAGTCGGAGCCTAAAGGCTCCGTCTTCCAACAGTGTAAGCTACTGTTCAAAGTCGGAGCCAAAAAGCTTGACTTTTGGCTTTGAATTTTGTTTCCATGATCAAAGACGGAACCTCCTGAATCCAACTTTGAATCTACTGTTTTTTTCACAATATTTCGGGAAATATTTTCCCATCAACAATATTTGGGGAATTTTTTTCTTGAGATGCAATATTCTTGAGAATTTTCCCATACGAAGATTGAAGAATACCTTTGGATTTCATGAATCTTTGCCATGAATGTTATAAATTGCTGTATAAATGCTTGATTATAAGTGTATTTTATATTGATAAATTAGTAGGAGTATGATTAGGTTGATTGATATTGTTTTTGGATGATTCAGACTAATATTATAAATTTGAACTTGTAATATTGGGCAGAGTATATTTGTATAGGTTCATTGCGTATTGATACTCATCTATAAGAATGGATCATTTACCGTCATATCGTACTGATACACCTTGTTTGAGATCAATATGAAAGCCAATACTGATACAAAATTTGGTTACTAGAATTATTATGGAACACGTGTACTAATACAAGATACCGATTTTACTATCACATTTGGCAAAAAATTAAGGATTTAGTGTAAATATGCAAGAAAATAATGTTAAGTATAGATCTTTTGCATGCAAATATATACAATCAATAAATAATACATCAGTGATCTGAGAATCGGATACCGTAGGATCGGCTAAAAAGTCACGACACATGTTAAGGAAAACAAAAATGTTTGATTTGAGTTTTGAAATTAGAATCAAAACTAAAAGAATATAATTAAAATATGAATGTGTAGCGACCCTTTTTAAAAAAATTTAGGTGTAAAAATTAGAAGTGTAATAATAAAAGGTGTAGTAAAAAGGGTCACTAGTGGAAACTTCGAAAATTAGGTTGAAATTGGGAAATTAAAATCTAGGTTTAAAAATTTAGGAATTAGGGTTCCAAATTAAGAAAAAGGAAAATTGATTAAATTTTAGGGATTTTGAAAGATGGAAATTAAAAATTATGTTAAAATCTAAAAATGAAAAGGGGATTTTAGAAATCGAAATGAAATTAGGGTTTGCAAAATTAAAGATTGAAAATTGGAATTTTGAAAATCGAAATTAGGTCAAAATTGAAAATTGAGAATTTTGAAATTAAAAAGGAGAAATTGGAATTAAGGTTAGGGATTTGAAAATTTTGTTTGAAAAGGTTGGAGTCGCCACCGGTCACTTTGGTAAACCGGACACCGGGAAACCAGAGATTCGTAAAAATTGGGTTCGAGAGTCGGTTATGATTTAAAACAGGGTTAGCTTTAAAAACCGCCCAAAATTGACACATTTACAAAATAACCGCTTAATTAATTTTGGATTTTATGATTTAAAGTGGCATTTAAATTGATTGTTTATTTAAGATTTAAATTTAAATTTTATTTTTATCGTATCTTTATCCGAACATAAACGCATACACCGCCACCGATACGACGGATGACGGGCCCGTTACGACCGAATAAAGACGTATTTGTTAAGTTGATTAATTGAGAATTGTGATGTGGCTTAAGTAAAGAGATTTAAACAATATATAAAATATTGACAAAAATACATGTGCATGGAAGAATAAAAGACATAAATACATGCATGGCATACATAAGTACAAATATATGAATGACAAGATAAAATGTACAAATAAAGCATGGCATGATAAAAAGTATATAAAAAAACTAAGATACACATGCAAAATAAAGCAAACAAAATATATACAAGATATATGAACATTAAAGTAAAATGTAATAATATAAAATGCAATAATTAAAAAAACATGGACAAAAATAAATAAATAAATAAATAAATACACAAGACGATATATGTACATGATAAGACCAAAACATACAAACAAAGACCAAAATAGATAAAAACAGTAATTAAAAGACTAAAATAAAATAAAATAAACCACTAGAAAGGACCAAAATAAATAAAAACAGATTTTAGGGTCAAAATTGAAAGAAAAACAAAATTTATTTTAAAACAGTGACCAAATCAAAATATTTAAAAATCCTTGGACCCTCAAAGTGTTATTATGAAAGGATGAAGGACTCCAAAATAACTTTCAATGCACGAAGGGACCAAAACCGAATAAAACCATTTTTAAACGATGATTATAATCGAAATAGCGACGAGATTGTAAAAAAAGTAAAGAATCGAGGGACCGCGAAAAGAAATAAGTGAGCACGGAAGGTTTTAAAATGTGAATATCCCGCTTTTAAAATAAAGGGGAGAGTATATAACATACTTAAAAATTTGAAAAATCATCCTCTTTCTCATTTTTTTAAATCGAAATCAAAAGGGGTGAGAGAGTTCCTCTTTGTTTGTTTAACAAAACCCATAACATTTGAATGTTCTTCAAATGTTCTTTACCTTTCTCAGAAACCGTCGTGAAACTCAGATTTCGGCCACCACTAGCGGTGGCCGGAGAAATTAAAACACCCTTTTCTCTTTGTTTTCAACCCCAAAACTCAAAACCCTTTTAGTTTTGTAAAAATCGAACCCAAAATCTCTTTTTTCTTCAAAACAGAACCGAAAAAACTCTTCGATCTAACAAAAAAAACAAAAGAAGACCATAATCCTTCCCTTCTTCGTTGGCTCAAGGTCGTTGGGATTATTGTCGAACCCAAAGAAGATCGTGAGGAAACCTACAGCTAAAAAAAACAAAGGCAAGAAAAAAACTGAAATCCTTCCTTTTATATCGTATGTGTGCGAGAAAAAAAAAAGATGAGGATATACCTCGAAACATTGTTTTTCTATTGATTGAATGTGTGTAGAAAGAAACCCTTACATGAATGTTGGCTTTTGGTTTTATAGTCAAATTACAATGGGATAAAATCCTAAGATTACTATTGGTTTTCTGAAATTTTTGTTCGTTTGTGAGTCTGAATATCTCTGAAACCGTTCTGATTTTTATGTAATGGTTGTGATGCCTCTGCTCTTCAAACTCTTCTACGAATCGGCTGAAAACCGTTCGTACTACTCTGATTTCTGTCGATTTGGCTCGGTTGGTGTACGAATCTAAAATTTGTGTTTTGCCTTTGCGAATTATTGTGCGAATCCTGATATTTTCCTTTGTTTTTTGTATGTGTGGCTGCCAGAAAATGAAGGGACCACCGGCGAAGCTATTGACAGTGAGGAGATGAACAGTCGAAACATCCGAAGAGTCCTTTGCGTGGAGGACACGCGCGCGTGGGAATGCGAAACATTGGCGCGTTGGTGCATGGTTGTACCTGAATCGGATCTCCTCTTTGGATCTGAACCGTTAGATCTGAATTAGATCCAACGGTCAGATGTTGGCTGCGCATGAAGAAGGCAAACATGTGAGAGTTAGGGTTTCTTTGTTAGGCAGATTTAGGGCCCAAATCGGGCTGGGCTTATAATTATTTTGTAAATGGGTTGAATATTTTAAAGACGTTTTGGGCTTTGTAGTTATTTATTGGGTTTTCTGTATATTGGACTGATATTAATAAATTGAGTTTATTTATTTTAATAGGTTATTATTTATATAATCTGTTTTTGGTTTTTTAAGCAAAATAAAAAATTCAAATAATATAATAGTATATGCATAATTTTTAATTTTTTCAAATTATAACATAATAACATTTTCTTTTAATAATTACAAGCCCGTTATTCAAAATTAAAATTAAAATCAGGATTAAACACCGAATAAAATTAGTGATTATATAATGATTTGATAAACAATTGTATCCAAATGAATGAAAAATGTTGAAAAAAATGTCTAGATTTTACGTTAACTATTATAATATTTAATAATTTTTAATTTTAATTTTATTGTCGAGCAAATTTTAAGAGTAGTATTGTCTCCATCGATGATAATATGTCAATATCCTAAATTAACCATAATTAACCCCTATATGTCTTTAGCGAAGCTAATCAATGAGTTAACTTGGTGAAATTTTAATTTTTACTCTTATAGGATATAATCACTTCCTAAGTAAGTTCATCTATTTGAACATCTTCGGACGATGTTTATCTCTTATTTATTTTTTACTCCTAAGGGGTATAATATCATCCCCGATCCTCTTTTATTTTTTAAATAATTTAATTTTGTCTCTAAATTAAAAGGAATTAGATTTCAAATGGTCAAATTATTTAAGTAGTCCCCGCCCATTCTTTTAAAACAGCTTTGCTGCATGGGTAATTCACATATTCACTCCCCCTATATTTTAACCAGTTTCTAATTTCGCCCAAAATTTGTTTTAATTATAAAGGGTAAAATCACAACCTCAGTCCCCTTGTATTTTCATAGTTTTTAATCACATTTAACTGCACTTTACTTGAAAAACAGTTCTCAGGGTTTCTTTTACACAAATTATGATTTCTGGTTTTTTTTAGATTTTATTAAGTAATAAAGCTTTTTGGGTCGTTTAATTATTTATCAAGTCGAATTCTTCAATCTTTTTAGTTCCTTTTTAGGGTATGTGTCCATTAAAATAAACTCAACAAATGCTTAACCGAAGTGAAAAAAAAATCTAATTATTCAATTTATATCAAATTTAAATCATAAATCATAAAAAATATATTATACTTTAATTTTTTAAACCTTAAATTCTATTTTTATTTGTAATTTATTTATATAGTTTTAAGTTTTAACTAGTAAAATAATAGGATGCCCAAAGCACTATGGTGCTCGTTGTCAGCACAATCCAAACTTTGTTACCCATTTTTTACGTTAAAGATGCTATGGCGTACGGTAGAACTCGATAGTATTTATGGAATTAAATTTAAATTTTTGAGGAATTGGGTTTTTTAAGTAAATTTAGATATGCACTCATAATTATAATTTTTTGTTTGTGATTAAATTACAGTAATGATCATGTTATTAACGTATTTTATTTTAATATATATTTTTATATCTTTTGTTGATAATTTATTTTATTATTATTGATATTTATATTTATCTTTTATTTCGAGTTTTAGGAACGATTTTTATTTTATTTTTTTTGTTGTGGTTATCTTAAGATCTCAAGACATTAATTTTTTACTTTAATGATTATAGGAATATGTTTGGATTAATTATTTTTGTTTATATGATATAGATTTTTATTATAATTTTTAGGTGGTGGAATTATCAAAATATTATTTTTAATTTTTTTATTTATAAAAGTAAGGTTTTTTATTATTTTTAATAATAGGATACTTTACTGTAGCAATTAGAAATCGGGTAGATTATAATCCGATTTTGAATGGTATTTTTATTTAAAAATAATAAAAAAATCGATATTGTTCAAAGAATGATAGATTACAATCCGACTTTAAACAATGTTTTACCCTTTGAAGACGAATAGATTATAACCCAACATTGAACAATATCGATTATTATTATTATTTTTAAGTAAAATATCGTTTAAAGTTACATTATAATCTACTCAACTTTTGATTTACTACAATAAAGTACCCTGTTATTAGAAATAAAATGAAGAGTATCGTATTATTAGAGAAAAAAAAACTTAGACAATAATATTTAGATCAAAACTCCAATTTTAAATATATCATCGTTTAATAAAATTAGTATATTTTAATTAAAAAATTTACGATTAAAGATGTTATAAACTGCGTGCCGCTGGACACACTCAGACTGGCGCAGGCGCTACTCGGTGGGTTGCACCTTCCACGAGTTGGGTAACATGCAAAATGCAGATGGTTCCTTCCGAACAGCGACGGGAGGCGCGACGTGTGAGGCAGTCATCCAGAACCATGAAGGGGAGTGGATAGTTGGTTTTACAAAGAGTATCAGCCTATGTTCTGCCATCGAAGCAGAGATTTGGAGTATTTATGAATGTCTGCAGCTTGCCTAGGGGCTAGGAGCTGGCCATATGCAGGTTGGGGATGAAGTCGGATTGTAGTCGAGCAATTCAAGTTCTCCAGGATCGTTCTTCCACTAGACAATGGTCGTCTATTCTGCAGCATGTCTTTGAGCTTTTAGGACGACGATGGCAGGTTCAGTTGGAAGCTGTGGGATGTGAAGGTAATAAGGTGGCGGACACGTTTGCTCGCTCCGCTAGGATGATACACTACTAACGTTACACATTTTTATATATCATTATTTTTTAAATAATTTTTAAATAAATATTAAAATTTTTGAAGACTCGAATAAACTTAACAATCTAAATTTTAAAAAATTAGAGAAATTAAACAAATAATTAAATCAATAATCGTACATTTATATCTACCTTTGAAGATTAGATATTCAGATAGATATATAAATAAGATAGATGTATATGATTGTTCTACGATTATATACAATTCTCTCATATTTATTTTTCGAATCGTATTTAAAGGGAAAAAAATTAAAGACACTATTTTTCATTCTTCCTGAATCGGGACATTTTTAAGTTTGAGAGAGATGGAGGAATCATGATTTTGTCCACCAATACTGCGTGAACAAGAAGGTCCATTAACTATCAAAATGAGACGGACCATTTGAAACATATTCAAAAAGAAGAGCCCCACTGTGCTGGGCCTAGTAATTAGGGAGCAAAATTTTATAATAAATTTTGATTAATATTAAATTAATTATACTTTTATTCGATTAATTTTAAAAAAGTGATTTGATTATTGATTAATAAAAAAATTGATTAAATAATTTTTAAAAGTTTGGTTCAGTCGGTTAATTAGTCTGATTTTAAATTATATTTTTAATTTATTGTTGATATTTCATTATATTTGGATTATTACTATACTCATTTTTTCTAACAAAAATAGTTCGTATGTTATGTTCCGAATAGATGACGATTTTTTTTTAGCATTTTCTATAAAAATTTATTTAAATAATAAAATAAATTGTTAAACACCGATTTGACCCAAACGAAATTTAAGCACCAAACTAAAATAGATCTATAGTTTGAACACTTTTTTAAAAATTAAACTTTTAAATATTGAGATTTTATATTTTATTTTGGAAATTATTTTTATTTTTTTTAACTTTGAAATAATAATCGATGAAGTTTTAAAGTCTTTCTCATAAATATTTTAAAAAATATTTTTTAAGTAAAAAATAATCAATAATTCATATAATATTATTGTATATGTTTCACTACTTCTAACTATAAAATATTATTCATATTTTAAAATAATTAAATAGAAAATTATATCTAATTAAAATAACTATAATTTTTAAACTCGCAAATCATTCTTAAATTATACTATAATTTAAATCGATTTTGATTAATTAATTTTTATTGTTCATTCTTAATTATTAATTTTTTTAATACTATAATACACATCAAATAAATAAAACAATTTAAATTTGAATCATTAGACGCATTATAAATAGTTAATAATATCAAAATTTTAGGTTATATTACAAAAATATAGAAATTAAATTAAGTCAAATTATTGTATAGGGATTAAATTTAATGTTTTAACATACTAGTGGTACCAAAATTAAAGTTTTACCTAAAATAAACCTAAAATACCTTTTTCCTATAAAATGATTTTAAGACATGAATCCTATCAGCCGCCGAGGAACGCAAAAGTTTCACTTTAAACGCTCATTCATTACAGTTGTCGGAAGATAATGCTTGATGAAATGACCAGAAAGCCCCGACTTACCTGTCAATAAATTTAAAACTATATGTAATTTAATTGAAAAGCCAACACCAATTACGTCCAATATGAACTTCGAAGTTCCAACATAAACGAACAGTCAAAAGAAAATCGAACAAGTTGAAAAACCCTATCCTTTGTTTTTTCTTACCATCCAAACAGACCCTTAAGAAAATGGAGGAAAATGGCAGTAGAGCTGAAGCCCTACGCCTTCTAGGGATCGCCGAGAAGCTTCTCCAAAACCGTGATTTCAACGGCTCAAGGGACTTCGCAATCTTAGCCCAAGAAACCGAACCCTTATTGGAAGGGTCGGATCAGATCCTAGCTGTCGCCGACGTCCTCCTCGCCGCCGAGAAGAAAATAAACAACCATCACGATTGGTACTCGATCTTGCAAGTAGATCGACGATCCGAAGACAACGATTTCATCAAGAAACAGTATCGTCGCCTAGCTCTCCTTCTCCATCCCGACAAAAACAAGTTCCCTTTCGCCGATCACGCGTTTAAGATTGTAGCTGATGCATGGGCCGTTTTATCGAATACCTCGAAAAAATCTCTATACGACAGAGAATTGAACTTTTTCACGAGGATTGATTTTAGCAGCTCCGGCGATCGTTCAAACCAGTCCGGGAAATTACCGGCAACGAGAAGAGGACAAAATCAGGACGGTGCGCAACGGCGGTCAACATTTTGGACAACTTGTCCGTACTGTTATAGGTTGTTTGAATATCCAGGGTTGTACGAAGGCTGTTGTTTAAAGTGCCAGAATTGCGAGAGATCTTTTCACGCTGTTTCAATTCCGACACTTCCGCCATTGGTGCCGGGAAAAGAAGCATATTATTGTTGCTGGGGTGCTTTTCCAATGGGGTTTTTGCCTGGGAATCAAGAGGATGGAGGAAAAGGAAAACCACCCACTGGATTTCCAAGTTGGATGCCTTCTATGGTTCCCGAAGGCCAGCCGGAGACTGAAAGAAATGGAGGCAATATGCCAACTCCGGCAGCAGCCGCACCTAAGACCACAGTGAAGAAGGCCGTGCCAAGTAGGGGCAATGTGGCAGCTGGTGGGAATGCACCCAATTCCACCCCAAGAAAGAGAGGGAGGCCAAGGAAGAATCCCATTTGAGGCTTCGATTGGCAAAGCTATATGGTTTGTTTAGCTTCGGTTTAGACGAAACCTGAACCAGACCGGATGGCCGAAGTGTTTTCCATGAATGGAGAAGGAAGGATAATGAAATTCTGCTATGTTGGAAGGAATTATTAGGTATTGCTGTAGTTTTTTATTGCTTTGTTTTGTTTGTAGA
Organism: Abelmoschus esculentus; assembly: GCA_035048815.1. Taxonomy (NCBI): domain Eukaryota; kingdom Viridiplantae; phylum Streptophyta; class Magnoliopsida; order Malvales; family Malvaceae; genus Abelmoschus; species Abelmoschus esculentus. The sequence goes on from JAUCBN010000032.1 coordinate 4,186,742, forward strand.
CTGTAGATTGTTTTCATGTACTGACTAGCACATAGGTACTTGTGTGACAATATGATATATGCAGCAATAACAACAACTCAGCGAGTTCATTAGCTAATATTTTGAGTAGTCTCTGTTCTTGTTCTTCGTTTGAACTGCCACATTATGTCATCGTATCCGGCCTCTTGTAGGAAAACATGGTTGGATACAGTTAACTGATACAGACAGACTTTTTCCATCATTTTCAAAGTAGGAGCCATTTTAGAACATTGGCACAATTGTGGTTTTAGGCAACAGAACTGGTTGTTTATTCATAATTTCATTGATTAACTCTGTTGTCTGTCTGGTGCATCTTCCATGATTCGAATGTCCGACTAATGATGATAGCATTAGCATTGGTTGAATATAGGAAAGGAACCCTAGTGTTTTGGTGCAAGTTTTGTTTAGTTGACTCTTTAATGCCTTGACATAGCAACAAGAGATTGATCCCAGGTTGTCCAGTCTTTTTTTTTCTGATTCAATCAGGTATGTTTGCTTCAATCGGTGATCATGCACTTCTAAATTAACCCTAAGCCCCTGAACTATACAGCATCATATGTTTTGAGGTCAAACCTTTATTGTTAGGGCCTATCCGACCACCGACTCCTGAGCCAGGAATCTCAGTAACAAGACCAAAACTAGTTGAGAAACCAAAATGTTTGGAAAGATAAGACTTCACTACATTTGGTATAGCTCTAAAATCTTAAATTTACATTGTTGCAGGCTGCTTGGTACTGAGTGGTGCAGTTTCTATTTTAACTTGTTTGCATAAGTTCTTGCTAATGTTCTTTCAACAGAACTGTTGGCATATGAATATGGATTGTGGATACTAGATTCGAACTGTAAGTTCGAATTTTGAAGAAATCGGGCAAATGGGTAATCTAGATAGATTTCACTTTCTATATAAATCATCTCGTTGTTGCAGATTTCCGGTGACGAGTCGATTTCAAGAGTAGTTGACCTTCAGTATAACGATGGCTGCTAAAACTGGGTTTTCAACTGGCAGCTTCAGTTTCTCCCCTCATTCATTTTTCCTTCCTGATTTTCATCTGGTGCAAAGAAATTGGTTACTGAAGTTTTAAACTAAATCCTCTTATAGTAAGTTCCAATATCAAATCGTCCTGTCAAACTTTGTAATTACTTACAATCTTTATTCTCGGCATAGGCTGATAAATACGCATTTTTTTTATTAAAATTCTGTTCTAAAAATAATTAAAAATATAAAACCCATTCAAAGGTTTAGACGAGTAACAATTATACGAGAGTTTCATCAGGAGAGTTTAGATGGGGATGGTAACGAGTTAGATCTAAATCGGATTTTACTAATTACAAATCTGGATCAGATTTAGTTGGTCTTAGATTTAAACCCACTTTCACATCTTAGATCCAGACTTGATCCAGATCTATGGATCTAAAATATTAAAACCTAAATTTCAATTCTACGAATTTGAGTCTGATATGAATCCAAAATAGATTTGTTAAAAAAATAATTATTTAACTTATTTTCTAATATAATAAAATCATCATTAATTAATTTTATAATGAAAGATTAATTTAAATATAACTGGTAATAAAAAAATCAAAACCTATAAAAAATATTTTAACATAATTATATAAATATCTTTTAAATAATATAAACATTAAAAAATATATATAAATATAAAATATTTCATTGTCTCATATCGAGTATCGCACTTCGACCTCCTCGTCTTCACCACTACTTCCTAAATTGATGGCACTATTCAAATGCAAAGATATATGTCAGGAAATCCAGAAATCCGATTAGCTTTTAATGAAGACTTGAGCACAGGAAGAGGAGGGGGATCTGTATAAGGTACTTTCTTCTCATGTTCTTATTTATTATACATTTATTGTAGAGAATTATGTGTTCACAATTATATATTTGTTTTTGCCTGGTGAAGTTATTTTTTAAGGTTCCTGCTGGCTTCAAATGTTTCTCAAATTTAACAATTGGCAATTAGTATCTTTGAAATGACTGGTCTTGGCAATTCAGGTTAACCTACTTTTCACCCACTATTTGAATCCATTGTTTGCCATTCGATTGTACGTTTGTTTTGGCAGATTATCTGAGTTCGTATGCGGAGCTGTGATACTCGACGATGGTAATTTTCAGGAATCAATGCGTCTTGATAGCTTTGATATGGACGGAACTCTGGCTCTGGTAAGTGAAAATTAGAGTAAAGCAGATAGAAAATTGTGGAGAGTTTAGTGACTGTTAAATATCTTTGCATCTGGGAGAATTTCGGCACGGTTACCGGAGAAGATAAACGACGGTGAAGAATGAACAATAAAAGTGAAAAATTAGTTTCACCATATAACCAAAATAGAGATAAAGGAATGAATTTCCATATATTTCTTGATATTAATATTCATAAAAGTAACACTTATTTATATTAATTGAAGCCTCCTTGTCATATTAATTGAAGTCCTGGCCCTGCAATATTTCCCTAATGATGATAAGATTAACTTATTTCATCTATAAATAATTCATTTAGTTCTATAGTAGAGGTCATTATTGCTGATTCAGATATTTTTACTTTGCTATTGACATTTTAGGCTGAAGTGGTTCTTAAAGTAAGAGCAGAGTTCCCCACAAACATTACCACCTACACAGTTGTTGTAGAGATGCCACTTCCTAAATATACTACCGGGCAGGTTCTTTTCCTTTGGTTACTAACTTTATAGAGCTAGTTTTGAGTTAGAACCTGGAGCTACTGGTCAAAGAACTGATTTGGAAACTTGACTATTTTACCAAAAAAATGGACAACATATGAATAACAGCTGATTTCTTTAAACAGAGATAGCCAGCTAGCTACAATTCTACATTACATATACACTTTTTCCCCGAAATCTTATTTACTTACTCTAATTCAAAACCTTTCTAATCTGTTGTTTTCGACCTTGATTTACTACAAGACACATCATTTAAAGGGTTAACCCGTACTAATCTCTCTGGGTCAGTTTCCCTATAGCTACTACTGTTACTAAGACTACCTACATTTCTACACTGTTTACTTGTCACAGAGTGGGAAAAAGGAGTGGTTACCTTGCCTGATTGCTTGCCATTCCCACTGGATCCTCTGTCCAAAGGAACTTTGTTTATCTCTCTAGAAGAATCTTCTGGGGGAGAAAGACTTGATGAAAGAGGAGAAGAGGAAGATGATGAGGAAGCATCGGAATCAGAACTCCTCCAGCGGGTTTTCCAGCCATGTATTGAATCACCGAATACAGGGTCCAGTAAATCATCAGAATCTCGTGTGCTATCAATACAGCAGGAACCATCATCCGAGTTACTGCCAAAAAGAGAAGAATTATCACTTGACAAGTCCTCTTCGAAAATCCTCTGTAGCCGACTGTATTTCGAATAAAAGGATTCAATGCTCCCTGGTGTATCTAGATGAATTGAACTGGGGTAGATGTTCTCAACACTAGAATGTGTTGAACAACCTGACTTCATATAATTCTTTGAGTTGACCCTCAATGGAACCGCCTTATTTCTGCTCCTTATTGATCTTGGGGCCCTGGGTGAGCATCTGCATGGTCATATTTTGTTAAACCGAAGAATGACTGCATATGTATTTTAATAGCAAACAACGGGATTGAGATTTCATTACCTTGCATAAAGAAGCATGTATGCACCTTTATTTAGAACACTTACAAGCTCAGAGGATGTTACCTGCCAAATCATCACCAACACAATAACTTAAGAAATTATTCGATAGATTGGTTCTTAGGTCTCCTGTCAAATAGGAAATTTTATAGATACGAAGCAGACAATCTAAATATCACCTATTATTTATTAACATATGGCAGCAACAGCTAATAATTTCATAAGGCATAAACTTTTAACATTCAAGGAAGGGTACAAAAATTTTCTATAGAAGTTAAGGGTTTGGTAGGATAAGTAATTGAAACATAGATAGACGCACAGTAAACAGATGATAATAGTAGCGTACATACTTTGCTGTCATCAATCATGAACCACTTGTTTTGGACGTTTTTAACATAGCAAATGTAGTGGCCTGAAAATGCATCATTCATAACATCCAAGTGAACCACCACTCCATAGAGCCTGTAAATTGGTGAATTGTCACTTGTTCCACTCATATATGGCGCCAAGTTTAAAATCTCTGGGAATTGAATTGCTTTGTTAAGCTTTCCAAATTTACCAGACTGCAGCATAAAATATAACTTAGTTGTAAGAACCAGCAAAAAGCAAAACAAAATTGTTTATCAAATGAGTACCTGAAATCGCTTCAAAGCAATTGTAAGAACATTTGGCGCCTCTGATATTGTCAACTTCTTTTTGGCCTTTTCATAAGTTTTGCATCTGAAAAAACAAGCATAGAAGAAATAAGCAAACCTCTAAAAGTCAATTCCTTGCAGAGAATAGAGAATTTAGTTAAGGAGTCACAACCGTGCAGACTGCATACTATTATACAGTAACACCGCCAATATTGATGACCACAAGAACTTTTTGATAAGCAATTATAATTCAAATCAGAAGTCCTTTTAAATTTGTTTATTCTGGTATACATCTAACAGGATGCATAAACATAGATTTTTCAAGTTCCAACTATGAATGTAAACATGGAAAGAAAGAGGAAACACTATACATGAATACAATAACCACCTATGCAATATCGCATGACACAGACGAAGAACACTTTATCATAGACTTCAAAACGAGGATATTTTGTTTCTCCAGAAACATTAAAATACAGTCTAGGGCTTCTTTGAAGTATGCTACTTATAAAAACAAAGAATAATTTCCAACAAATTAAAAGCCAAAGCCAAAGAAAATATTAGCTTTGTATGAGCATCTGCCATACCATCAGTGTAAGTAAGGAGAGATTTTTTCCTGTTATTTCACCAAATGTTAAATTGTCAAAATATAACCAAACAAAAAACTAAGGTTAACTTCAAAATAAAATAAAGTAGACAATATTTTATTTTGAAAATGCAACAATCTCCATAAGAGTTCAACTTCAGCTTTCTTAACAGTATTTTATAATGAAAGAGCTTTAGGAAAATAATGTAAGCAAACAAACCTGCTACATTGATACTTATTTTCTCCATCTAAAATCTCAGTCCTTGTAAACCGATGAAGAGCCTCTTCCAGGGTTCCTATGTCTCCTTCAATCTCAACCGCAAGGTCCATCATTCTTTCATGGCGTTCAGACTTGCCTTGACACTTCATGCACTGTATCTGCAGAAAATAAGAAGTTTATGTGCATAATAGTTTGCATTTTAAGATATAACCGTTCAAGCAATTAAGAAATCTGATGTCTAAACAGGAGACATGAAGAGAATGAGAGTCAGAGTCAGAGTGAGATAAACAGAAAAAAGATCCAGCCAGAAAGTAGATTGATCGTAAACAATTACCTTCGACCGGAGATAACCTCCAAAGGTTAGTCCCACTAAAGTGGTTTCTTCTTCTAAACAACCTGGTGAATGCACCCCAGCTTCTTTAAGACAATCAGATTGCATCACATCAATAACATACCTATAAAATATGATTCATCAATAAACTACATCAGCAATTTTGAAAAGATTACTCATCTCTCATGAAGTAAAATATTACTAAAGAGACTAATGCATTAAGCATTAGTAAATCTATCTCACCTTAAAAATTCATGTGCGTCTTCTTGTTTTCCTTCAGCAAGTTGACCACAAATATTTTGTAGTTGAGACAATATTCCTTTAGGCGAGAGTGGAGATCTTCCCTCCTTAGCCATCGAAATTAAATTTTCAAAATCACATGTGAAGCACCCTTCTTTCTTTGAACCTGATAAAACATTTTTTAATAAGAATCAACACACTACCTCAGAATAAAATCAAAATAATTCAGATTTAGAAAAGCAACATACATGCTTTGGAATGAACTCCCTGAAGAAAGTAAGCAGTCAAAGGAGGAGTGAATGTCAAGCATTGGAGGACAGCATTGGCATAACAGCTGCACAAAGTACATGGCACTTTAATTACAGGAAGAGAGAAACCATGAAGAGAACAATATAATAAAATAGGCACCTATCCAAGGTCCACAGAATGTAAAAATGAAAATTTAAACCTTAGAGGAATGATTAGCACTTTCTCCACAACACTCCCACAATTAACGGAATCAAAGAATAATATGTTCAATTTCCAACTGATCACTAAAGACTTATTCTAAACGAGGAATAACAGCAAGGGCTAGTGAGTGCCGAAGTGTCAATTTAGTGTAATTCAATGATAAGGATACTTCACCAAGTAAAGAAAAAAAATATTAAGAAATAAACAAAGACCAAAAAATTTCATACCAGAGCAGGTCAACTGACAACAATTAAGTCAAAATGAACAAAGAAAATCTATTTGTCCAAATCAACTGACTTCTACACACAATCCATGTCACTGAAAACACATAAAAGTAATGGACAAAATAACACAACATAAAAACTATAAAACCATTATTCCCAATGTAGTTTTTCCATAAATCATGGTTTACATGGGCTTTCCAATTATTTGCCATAATATATGTCCAATCTTCTATTACCTGTTCCCACAGTTTACGAGACCACATGGTTGAAGGTCCAACTTGTTTGCACTGTAAAGCTTGACAAATGATTCATAAGAAAAAAGTACCTGCAAATACACAAGAAAATTTAACAAAAAGCTAATATGTCGGGGGCTATACTACTACGGTTAAAAATAAAGCAACTTTAAGCAGACCTTGTCATTATATTTTCCAGCAACCTCATTACCGGCTCCTAAAGGATAGTGTTTGGGCAGCTTAGATCCTTTGAATTGATCAACAACTTTCCACATAGAGGTTTTCAAACCATTCGTACTATTTGTAGAACAACTTGAAACCTTTGGTAAAGTAGCAGCATTTGCATGATCATCAATTTTTTTAGATTTAGCACTAGAAACCACTTGCACCCCGGCACTGGATGAGCAAACATCAGAAGACTTTAACAGGTGAGAAGTGCTAGGTCCATTACTGATAGCTCTAGAGTTCGACTTTTCAAAACATGAAGATGACAAGTTACTGACTAATGGAACTTCCGTCTTGATAGCCTCTCTAGGTTTTGGGCCATGTGATACTTTGCCAGACTCACACTCCAAGTGGTTAGCACATTCAGAATTTGAGGATGGGGAGCTGTTGACATTCAGAGCATCAAAACCAACATTTTCTGGCAAAGTTACTCCATCAGAAAGCTGGGTATTCCCCAAAACACTCTGAGGAGCATTATCCAATTTAGCAGCTTTCACCTTCGAGCTTTGTGGTTGTGAGGAAGAAGCATTCCCAGACAAATTGAATGAAAAATGTAAGGAAGATCCAGTATCAAGTGAGGCAATTATACCATCTTCTTTAGGATTAGACTGAAAAATCTCGTTCGTAGATGCTACGGATTCCAGAGTTCTGACCCAGAACCCAGGAGACAATGTAGGAACGCCAGAAATTGAGCCTTCAGGCATATCACTAATGCTTGAACCTGAAGAACTAGCTGCTCTGCACTGGATCTCTCCACCTTGATCAAGCTTCATCTGATGTAATGAATTTAATTTAGAAACTTTATCTACAGAATCAACCAACTTTGCAAATTTTGGGGAAGACAAATTGGTTTGGTCCACATTGTTGACACCAGCAGCAGTCCAAAATGTGTCAAGTTTAGAATCATCGACAGATGATGTATCAATTTTATAAGGTTCATCTGAACTAATGCTCTCGCACAAAGAAACATCATCAGATGATTCGCTGCCAGATACAGAAGCAGAAAACCCAGAAAATGAGGTAGTGCAAGATTCTGAAGCAGAATTCACTCCTTCCCCATCAGCCTGGAACTCAACCTTTACATCATCAACCTTCTCATGTAAAACTGCAGAACAACTTTTGGGACTAGAAAATGCAGGTTCAGAGGTCGAAGTATGTAATGCATATTTTCCAGTTGGCTTCGCATGGGGATTTTCTTTGGTTTCAAATATGTCCTCATTTTGATGTTGCTCTATCACCTTCTGACCAGAATCACCTCCCTCGTCATGATTTTGGTGTGTGGCAATGGCAGTTGGATAGCATCCTTCCTTGTGACCTTGCCTCCAATGAAGAACTTGACACTGTGTAGAACTAAGACATCCAAATTGTAAATAAAATACTGTTAAAAGACATACTTCTAAAAAAACCTTTGTTGGCAGAAAATAATAATGCTCAAAATAGCCATAATTCATGATCAGCTACCATAAAATCACATTGACACAATCATAATAACGTGATAGGGGAAAGCTAAATTATTTATTGTGTTCATTAGAGTACTATTCTGTTTCTTTCTTTTTTTTCCCCGTCAGATAACCACATTTTAACTCCTTGCAAACATACTTAGTGAACATACACTAACACAACTCCTAAACTGCAAAGAAGATAGAACACAAAAAATGTCATATTCAAGAGCACAGTTAAAAACATATATACCACCTCTGCAATTATATATTGGAGGCTCAAACATGACATATACAGACTGAAACATTTGATGAAAATCATCCATATTGCATTTTTTAAGACATAAACCACAAACCCACACATAGTACCCCTGAATTACATGTCTACATGCATTTAGACATTAGGTAGATAACGGGGTATTTAAATTACACCCACCATTTCTGTGCACTAGTGGACGAATTCTCTAATCATAGTCAACTGCATACCATATAAGAAACTATCCTCAAATCAAGAATCAAATTCATCCAAAATACTGTTCAAACTAAATTCCCTAAACAAGTAAAATCACAATAAACTGAATTAATAAATTTACTTACCAATATCGAACAGCTTTACAACGGGAGCACCGTGTAGTAGTAGGAGAATAACAAACAGCGCATTGGTGATAGTTCTGCAAAACCGAGTTGGTACCGTAGCCAAGCGAGGCCTCAAGTTCGGCCCTAGCGGCCTCCTCCGAGGCCAAAATCATAAGCCTCTTGATCTCCACCTGTCTGGCAATTGATAGGCTCCATTGTCGCCTAATGAAAAAACCGATCAAAGGAATAACAAAGGAGATCACAAGGACCAGGCTTGAAAACCCTAGATCCCCGAAAAGAAGCATTTATCTGTACTCAGAAGGCATCAAACGGAATCTGCAAACCCTAGCTTCCAACGACGTCGTTGTGGCGATCGCTCTGGCGAAGGGAACAAATTCTAGCCGTCGTGCATGCAATCGCAATCGTTGATTGGACTACGACAACGGCCGTTAAACAGCCCGGTGATCTATAAAATTAAAAATTGACAAAAATTAAAAAGGAAACAAACCCCAAGGAAACTGACGGTGAGAGAAGAATGTTAGATGTTGCTTGGGTTAGCAAAAAGCAAATTTTTTACTTTTAAGGCTCCGCTTTAGCTCACATTTTCGAAATTTTCTGCACCTCACACCTCGTCTATACTTTAGGTTAAAATAAAAGTGTAAATTACATTCGTAGTCACCTAATTATTAATAAAATTACGTTTTTGTCACGTTAACTTTGTAAAATTAATCTTTTGTCACTAAGTTAATCTGAAAAGTTTTGAAAATAATTCAACCTAAATTTTAATTTTGTAATATAAGTAATTCTCACCTATATTTGGGAATCTAAGCTAATTTTTACTAGGAGTAAGCAAGATCGGATACTCGGTCAATTTGAATAGAATTGGTCCCGGTAACCATCGGTTCCTGAAAATTAGAATCAGTCTTGGTCATATCGAGTCCTAAATTTTAAGAATCGGTCTATTACCAGTGGGTACTGGTTTCAATACCGGGTACCCAGTCAATTAGTTTATTCTTAAAAAATTGAATAATTAGAGAAAAAAAATTCAACCACCAATAATAATACTAAATAATAAAATTAGAATATTGTAAACTTTAAAATTAAAGTTTTAAAACTAGTCATACTCATGGTATTCATACATAAAGAGAGCTTGATATGAAAAATAAACAAAAGAAAACCAATATCGGATATTTGGTATTGATCCTAGTCTTACTGGGTACTACCGAGTATCAGGTCCAAAAAATCAAGATTCAGTCCCGGTTATGACCGAGACCTAAATCTTAGATTTAGTCTCGGTCCTACCAAAACCAATACTAGATAAAAATCTATCGGGTCTTACCGAACCTAGGACCGGATAAACGGTTTTTTTGTCTGCACCTAATTTCTAAGGTGCAAATAAAAGAATATGTCATGTGCACATAGTGTTCTCTCTGTTTAACAATTTTAAAAAAATATATTTAAAAAATAAAAAACGTCACCAGCACATGGTGTTCTCTTCCAAATCACAATGTGTATATGGTGTTCTCCTACCTGCACTATATAAATTAACATAGATTCTAAAATAAACTTTAAACATCCTATTTTCTCAAATAATAACTCTAAATAACTTATATATCCAACAAAACTAAATCAATCATTATGTTATCAACGATAAATTCTAACAGAAGATGACGTGACCGATATATAATTGACATAATAATATATTTATATCTTAAAGTATACATGTTTTATCAATTTGGTTCATAATTATAAAAATTATCATTATATATTTTCATATTTTCAGTTTGATCCTAAAAATTAAAAAAATCTCAAATCCCTTTCGCAACATTTATCACTAAGTACCTTACAAAATCTCCAATTTCTCAGATTATTCTCATTTAAACCTAATAAAATTAAAAATTAAAAAAATAATTAACCGAATAATCAATAATATTCATCTGTTTTTCTAAACATTTCTAATTTCGTCCCGCCTTAAAACACCGAAACCATTCATTAAATTGTATTTATTATATATTTAAAGTTGTATTTATTATATATTTAAAGTTGTCTGTGTCTCAATCTTGGTCATTAAGTTTTTATAAACATATCATATATGAACGAATTAATATTTTATGAGTTTTTTAAGCATTTTTACAACTAATAATCGGATTACAAGGGTTTTAGCTTTAAATAATATTTGTATTTTTTATTAAAATATTTAAAATTAAATTTAAAAAATTCTGATTTTAAATAATATTTTTATACTAAACTCGAATTATAGGTTTACTATATTTAATATTTTTAATTAAAAAACATATAGTGAAATTATATTATATTTTTATCGATTTTATTTTTACTTTGATAATTTTTTTGAATTAACTACAATAATTACAGTAGTATTTGTTCTAATGAATATTCTCAATTATTGGATACCGGTCGTTCAATTACTAAGTTGACATTAAATCTATAACCTCTAAAAGTAATAACTATTCTTTTAATCACTTAAACTAGATGATTTGTACTATACGATAATTTTTATAGATATGAAAATAAAAATAAGACTATCATGTATTTGGGGGGGATTCCTCATGCAATATCCCCCAGCTCAATTGAAAAGAAAATATGATTCGTCAAAAAGCATGGGCAATTTTGTAAATACCTATTGACTTTAGTTTTTTAGACTGGTTGACCACTAATTTTAGGGTTCGCGTGTAGCAGTAGTTTTTCCTTCTTTTCGTATTTTGGGTTGGAATTTCAATTTCCCATATTTTTTTATGTCAGTTGGAACAACTTTATTTATTTTTCTTGCAAATTTGCAAGGTGACCCTACAATAGAACCTATTCCATCCCTTACTTTTCAGGGCTATGTCTGATAAGTACTTATGGATGATAATTTATTTAACGCAATTAAATGGATAAAAATGTGATGAAATATGGGTTTAATTTATTTGAAATGGGTATGAATAAAGCGGGTGATAGATTTAAATAAACAAATTTAACCTATTATTCAATTCTCCCCAATTCATCTTTTTATAAGTATAATATTAATTTTAAAAATATTAATTATCTTAAAGATTTTTTTAAGTTGTACGAGTCTTCTAGTCAGAGGCGAATTTAAAAAATAATTATTTATTAGGCCGATTTAAATAATAATAAAAAATTATTTAATATAACATATGTGGTTTTAAAATTTTAATATTCAAACATACAAATTATAAAAGTATAAATTTAGCTAGTTTCAATGAAAGTAATAGAGAAATATATTATATTTTTATTTTTTAAAAGTTTTATTTTTAAAATATTATATATGAGTTATAGGCTTTTGTTAAAAATATATATCTTTAAAATTTAATTTTGATCTTAATTTTAATTATGTTTTGTTATTTTTAATTTTTTTAACTATATATTTGGGTAAAACCCCAACAATACTTAAAATATCATTTAAAAAAATTATTTAATCAATTAGTAATTAAAATATATTTAAATTATTTTTTAAAAAATAATTATAATGTTTGTAAAATGTAATGAAAATATAAAGAATCTTATTATTTCTATTTTTATCTTTTATTTTATTTTTTAATTAATTTAAAGATTAAAAATTAAATTAAACTTTATATTAGATCATTTTTTTATTCTTACATGTTCAAAACTCAATTTACATTAACATTAGAATATAAAACAAATAATATTTTTTGGGGCATGGACTGGGCCAAGGCCTAGGTAGGCTTAGGCCCAGATCTGCCCCTGCCTCTAGTCCAAGTGGTTAAATGAATGATTGTTCTTTTTAGAGGTCACAAATTCGAACACCAATAATACCAGTAGAATTTGGTAGAAATTATATTCTAAAACAGATACTACTGTAATCACTATTATATAATTCAAAAAAAGTTAAACCTTAAAATATTTATTTATTTTCTCCTTTTAAAATATTTTTTAAATTTTAATTTCACATTTTTTTTCTACAATTTCAACTACATTGAATAAAAAAATATGTATTTTTATTTTTTTTTATTTTGATTTAGATTTTAACATTTTTTTTCTTTGTAATTTTCATGTAGTGTTTAATTCTTTTTTTTCCAATTTTCATATCTCAATTATTCTATTTTTTAAATTTTCTCTTTATTTTTCTTATTTTTACCTAAAATCTCACCTAGATATATAAAATATTTTATTTTTGTTATATATTAAATAATTTTTTAGTAACTTATTACATGTAATTTTAATTCAAATAAAAAAACTCAATTATGATTTGATTTATCTTTTTCATTCAAATTGATGAGTGAGACAAATTTAGATCAATAATTAAGTGAGTGATGGACGAAGTAGATAATAATTTAAATACAGATGATGGATAAATAAAACTCTAACTCATCTAAATTTGATTCGTTGCTAGCCCTAATTATGTGCATAATTTTTTTCTAATGTTATTTAAAAAATTTTGGGCAAATCTAACATAAGCTATAACTAAAAGACAATCAATTTTAAAATTTATCCACAAACTAAAAGTATTATATTTATTTTATAAGTATTAATATTTTATTTTAAATTAAAATTTTATTAAAAATTAAATATCGATACTTATAAAGTAAATATCAAAACTTAAAAGATATTATCAAAAAGTTTAATATTTTTTTAATTTATAAATAAATTTTAAAATTTATCCTCTTTTTATCTTACCTTATACTTAGCGTACCTGATATCTACCGAACTTTCCATACGACAATCATCACGGATCCAATAAATTTTTCTATTTCAGTTAAATATCATTAATTTAATTTTACTCAAGAGTATATTGTAATACGTTTTATTTTAATGATTTTTTAAAGCAATTTTAATGATGTTTTTTACTTTATATTTTTAACAATTCCTATAAATAACAGTTTTTACTTTATATTTTTAACAATTCCTATAAATAACAGTTTTTACTTTATATTTTTAATAATTCCTATAAATAACAGTTTAATTATAGAGATGATATTTATTTGATCATTATACTTTTAATTTTGATAATTTAATGATATAATTATTTTAATAATTCTAATTAAACTATCAACTCTTTAAAAAAGACGTGTCTATTAAATAAAAATAGTATAATTATATATTTGGGTATGGGTAATTGGATATAGGTGAGTTTTTGATCGATCTAAACTCGATTTAGAAATATGTGTTATAAATCTTAACTCAATTTGATATTATCTTTTAAAAATTCGGTTCGAATAAAAGATGTATATTTAAACTACCCTGACATGATTTATAAAAAAAATTAAATTTAAAGATCTAATTATTAAAAATAAATTTTAAAGGTTTAATTATAAAAAAATATTTTAATGAACTAATTGTAAAATATATATAAATAAGAAGCTTGACAAATATCCCTATAAATATATAAAAAACTACATTATTATTCTCAGGTAAAATATATTTTATTTTAAATTGAACCCAGTCTAATATAAATACAATTATTTTATAAAATATTTGATCCGATCCGATCAAATAAAATATCCATCCATACTCCAACATTATTAATCTCATCGGTAAGTTTTTAGAGAAATAAATTTATCTAACCCCAAAATCTGAGCAACAAAAATAAAAATGCGGAACTCATTTCAAATTTGTTGGATAATTGTTTTTTAATTATTAATATTTAATTTATTTATTAATTAATTTAGATTGAATTTTATAGAGGTCTATTATAAAAGATAATGATGAATCTTGATTATATAATTTAAAAAATTTAATTAAAAATTTTAAAATTTTAGAAATCAAACAAATTAAAAAAATTAAGGGACTTAACAATAAATCTATCCTTTTTAATGTGAGGATCTAATTAAAATTTTAATTTTAAAAAAGTTCCTAATATTTTTAACAATTTTAAGGGATAATTAAAAATATCAAGATTTTTTTTATAAATTTGGAGAGGCTAATAAAAGTTTTAGACTATAATATAATTTTAAATATAAATTCCTCCACTTCCTAATTTACCCATTGGAACACTAAAAGAGCGAAATATAACTCGACGTGAAAATCAACCTTGACCAGGACCGACTCAGTTCACTGCTCTATCACGCTACAAGAGCACGAGAGTGAAGAAGGATCAATCATCGCCAGTACCATCTTCTACAAGCATCGCCAAACTCAAACGAAGAGCTCAAATTCATGTCTGGAAACTTAGGATGCGTCGTCGTATCCGTTGATGGCAACGAAGGGAGCATGGTCGCCTTACGATGGGCGATCGACAATATAAAGCTCCGACCATCTACTCCGGGTTCTACCCAACCGACCGGTCACTTCCTTATCCTCCACGTTCAATCTCCTCCGTCCATTTCTGCTGGCCTCAATCCCGGTGCCATCCCCTTCGGCGGACCCAGTTAAGCCACTTTTTTTAAACCCTTTTTAGATTCAATTAACTTATTTCTAATTGTACGGATTGATTTTCCTTTTTGAAATTCAGCCAATCTAGAAGTTCCTGCATTCACGGAGGCTATCGAGGCGCACCAGAAGAGAATCACTGAAGCGATTTTGAACCATGCTCTGCAGATTTGCTCGGAAAAGAAGGTGAGTTGTTTATTTATTTATATCTGAATTATTGTTACTCAAGCTATATAGTCCTAAAATTCTTTTAAGATTTGGCTTTGAGTAATCATTTAATTTGATTGAGGAAAAAGATTAGAGTTCTGAATATTTCTAACTCAGGCAAACGTGAAAACTCAAGTTGTGGTTGGGGATCCAAAGGAAAAAAATCTGTGAAGTAGTTGAAAACTTGCATGCTGATTTACTTGTGATGGGTTCTCGAGCTTTTGGTCCTATTAAAAGGTATTTCTTTCGAAACTAAATTGATCGAATTTTGTTGAATAGACCGTTTAGATTATAGTTTTATACATGTTGATCGATTATGTGGGTTTATGGACATCGAATATTCTCCGGATCACGCAAATTGCCTATGTATATCATTTAGAATCACAATTTCGTTAAGTTGTTTACCTTTGATCGATGATCATGCATGAGAATAATAGACTAAAATGAAGCCTTGGTGATCAAGCTAGCCTATAGGCTATAGTAGTAAAGGCTTATCTATTGTAATAACTCCCAACAAGTGTGAATTGAAATTTATATTAACAGATTGGGTATTTTGTTGGATATAGTAAAGGATTCTTCTAGTAGAAGTCTTTTGAATCAATGTTGAATGTGTTCTCAGAAGTTTTTAACATGAATAATTTAATTGATATACCCTGTGAGTTTCATCTATCTCCTAGGCCCTAGCTAAGTCTTTTTTCAAAATCACGGTTATGTTGATGATGCCATGCCATATAGTAATACTAATGCTGCTAGAAGGAAAAGAGTATTTCCCCTGAGATATCTGTAATGTGCTGCAAAGGCTGCAATATACTAAAATACGAGGGTCATAGTGGAATAGTGTGTCATCCTATGGTGTTCATGAGATGTTGTAATCTCTATTATTCAATGATGCCATAAATCAATGTTGGCGTGGGTGTGGCTTGAAGGAAAAGCGAGTTTCTCTAATCTACTAGGATCAGTAAAATACTAATCTGTGCAGGTCATGGTGGAATGAAATGTCTTCCTATAATGTTCATGAGTGTTTCTATTACGTATAGTTAAAGTCTCGTCTCAAAATCAAAGTTTTTGAATTATCACAATACTAAACGGGTTGGACCCTTTATGTTGTATGTCAACAGAATGTTTTTGGGAAGTGTAAGCACCTATTGTGCCAACCACGCACAATGCGCTGTCATGATTGTAAAGAACAAGGATGCTTCCTCCAAAGCTTAAGTATGCATGTAAACCACTGTATATGATAAGTGCCTTTTTGCCAAATGTTTACCTGTTACTCTGATGCAAAATGATGGTTTCCTTCATATTGAACTTGCGATATAACCGGTATTGCTGTTTTGTTTTCTCTACGGGGTTTGTTGTAGACTTGCGAACGAGGCAACTTTGTTAGGAGCTATGTGGTGCCGTGCAATCCGGAGGCTTTCTCCGGAAAGTTTCCCCATACCATTCATGTATGTGTTATTACTTATTTCATTGGTTTGGTTCTCTTTGTATTATTGTATACCCTGAGCTTTTGCTTTTTGAAAGTTGTTGGTGCTTCTGGTTTAAGTTCCCGTTTCCCTATTTGTGAATAGCCAAGATGATAATGTATGATCTAAATTGTCTTGACTTTTAAGATCCTTCAAAGATTAATTCAAATTGAATATATTGCATACCATATATATATATATAGGATAAGATTCAGTTACATAGTGATAATGTATTTAAGTTTTACTTATTGTTAGAGTTGGTTAAAATTTTACTCGACTCGAAAAAATTAAGTTCTTTTGAGTTGACTCGATATATAAGTTTGATTCATATTGAATTGTAATTATATCTATTTGATTTGAAAAAGGATTGATCTCATTGATAGTACATGTTCATTAAAAAATTTTGTTGATGTTCTTGGCTCAATTAAGTATTATGAGAATGTCTAAGAATTATTAATGGCCATAGAAAAATAATTTTAAACTTTTCAAAAGTCGTTAACCATCGTCTCGATTATGAAATTTACATCACGTTAATAAAATGCGAGATTTGATAAGTCGACTTAAAACACTTAAATATACTTGATATATTAATGTTTTAATCTATCCTGATGCTTTAACTCTTCTATTCTGATATAAATCATACAAGATCTCTAATAACAGATACATGGATAAATAATCTATTGATTGTTTTTTTTTATCATGTGTAATCAAGAAGAGAACAAATTTATAATAGATATATAAGATAGTGTACAGATGGCTATCCAAAAAAATCTACAAAATACTATGTCAAGTATTAGGACTGACTTGAGAAGAAAAATAATCAAATTCACTTATTTTTTTCTAATTAAATAAGTTTAATGTTAATTGTAATACATTTTAATTGATTCTGATTTTATAATTCATGTTTCAAATTTTTTGTAAGATTAAAAATATAGAGAAATGAGTGAAAGTTGAGTAATACATCTACTTAAAAAATAAAATATAATTGCATGGGAAGTATTGAGACTAGTGAATTAGTGTTTAGTAGTTGTTTTATTTTATTTTTTAAAAAAATATTTTATATAGTGGATAAGCTTAATTCAGGTGGTTTTTCACGTTCACAAATAAAGTTGATGATTTGTATGATTATGATACAGTAGTTGATGATTTGGGTGATTATAATATAGTGATCGATGACTTATCGAGAAAGTCACCTATACAAACACCCGTAGACACAAGGTACCAAAGCACACAAAAAACACAAAGCATTTTACTCTATTTAGGTGAGACTTTCGGTGCTTAAAATTGTCTTGATATTCTAGTTTTCTGTGTATTTATATTTGATATATTCAACAATGGTCTAAGACATTATTATAGTGATTTTAAGTGTTCGAAAGTAATTTAACATGTCCAATAATATAAAAAAATTCAATTTAGTATAAGATTTTAATAATATCGGCAGATATTTATAAATTTCGATAATTCCGTTGCATTTATGCTCATTTACACTCGTATCATAGCCTTGGATACGTGAGATGTTATTATAGCAATTGCCCATTGATACCGTAATAAAAGAGTGGAGTTTGGTCTTTATCCTTCAAATGACAAACAAGAAGCTTTATTCAAACTCAACATGGGTACAGAAAGGAAATACCAGGCGAGAAGCATGGCCAAGCAATTTTATTGGACGGGTTTTCCCCCCCTTCAAAGACGGTACAAACAAAGCTTACATTCCACACCAAATTCCATTCTCTCAAGCATCTCCGAGGAATACCTTTAAGCTATGCGGTGAACCACAATCCCCTTCGGCAATTAGTGCTCGGCCGTTCGCAGCCATGTGCTCAACGATTTTGTATATCATCTCAATCTACAGACATTCAAATAAACAAAAACTTAACCAACCACTTTATCAACTAACAAGTGTTTTTTGAGAAGATAATTCTATGCATACATCTTCCGGAGCATGGCAACGGTCAGCCACTTCATCGAGTGTCAATGATTCAACAGGTTCTTTACAGCTGGAGTAAAGTGAAATGAAGAACGTAATCAGCAAAAGAGAAAGCTCTTAACCAAAGATTTCTTAGTCGAAGTTCATACATTTATGATGTCCATGAATGAGATCAGTTCTCCTACAAAGTAAGTTGTGTCATACCTGGCCTCGGTGAGTACTGCTAAAACACGCTTTTGTAGAGCTAATACTTCACTTGCAGCTTTTTTCCCGGCTTCCACGCCTAATATGAAAATTAAATGTGAAAAATAAAGAGATACAGATTGGATTAATAGAAGATGGGATATGTACTTACCAGGTTGATGGTAAGCGTTAATGTTGACAAGTGAGGCATAAATTCCAACCGCTCGCTCATAAAGTGCTATGAGAGCCCCAACAGATCTAGGTTTTACCTCTTGGACAGTGACAGTGATGGACTCTCGGTCATTTGCATACAGAGCTGATCTTGTTCCCTGCACAAACATTATAAAATGCATATATTACCATCTGTCATCAATTTCCAAAAATCCTGAGTTTCGGAAAACTGGCACTTATCGAACCTGTAACATTCCAAACAGGTAGTCACCACATGTAACGCCTGGTTCAAGCTCCCAATCATGACCAGGGGGTCTATCACGTAGCACTTCAATAAAGGTCACAAAGAAATTTTGCACACCCTCCCTCAGTTGTTGAATATAGCTATAAATTGATAATGTATGAAAAGTTGATTAGGACCTGTCATTATTATCAATAGAGATCAAATCAATTTTAAAGGCCCGAGAAATACTTACGCATGCTGATCTGTGCTTCCTTTATTCCCGTAAACAGAAATTCCTTGATTTACCTGATGAATTACGAAGTAGTGTTCTTACCAAATCAAAAATGTAAGAACGCAACTCACTTGTTTATGAATGAGTAAATATTCTACAGAAAACATGGAAAACATATAAAAATTAAAATCTATGATAATGTCAAGCTTAAATGGCAAGATTTCACAAAATTAAAAAATTAAAATGGCTCCGGGTAAAACCAGAATATAATACCAAATGAAGGATTATTATCCCATAAATAGGCGGTGGAAGCTTTTTGTTTCCACAAGCTCCGTAATTTTAAGGTTTATGATTTCAGCTTAGAGGTTTCAGTGCATGAGTTTAGAATTTATGGTTTACGGTTAGGGTTTAGGTAATATGGTTAGAGATTTAAGTTTTAAACTATAAACCCTAAATTTTAACCTTAAAGCTGAAATTCTATCAACCTCCCCTAAATTCAAAACTACTACATTTAAATCATAAACCCTAAACAGAGTCCACAAATCATAAAAAGGTGATCGTGTAAACAAAATTTCCACAAGCACTTGTTCATGAAATAATTACCCCCAATGAAATACCCTAAACCCAAGACTTAATCTCACAAACCATTGTTCATCAACACATCATACCAGCACATATGATATATCCAGAAATATGCCCACCATGTGGAGTGTTGAGAGAGACTAACTGGAAAGTGGTACAAGTCATCATAAACAGTGTCACATACCCGGTTACCATCCAGATCAAACTCCTTGCCAAGAGATTCCATAACTAACTGTTGTAAATACCGGCTAAATAGTAATAAGCTGTCCTTGTAAGGAAGGACAACCATATCCTGAAGAAATTAAACGAGAGAAGCCATTTATATAAGAAACCAACATTTCGACAACATAACATCTGCAGCATAATTAAGAATTATTGAATACCTTTGATCCTATCCCATCAGTTGCCCAATACCAACATAAAGCAAGCAATGCTGCAGGATTATTCCTAAGCTGAAGGAAAGGATGGAAAATATGCATGTCAATCAGGATATCTTTATCTGCAATAACAGGGTTAATAAATGCAAGATAAAAATCCAAAGCAAACTAAGACATGGTGGAATGAGGAGCAAGCTTTTCCATGCTCAGAATTGAACTCTTAGTTTCTACAAGTAACCCAAAGTTACCAAGTAAAAAATAACAACTACCATGATTCAGCTATCCCCAATTCAATCATTTGAACACTTCAAACTTTAACAGAACCATTAAGACACAAGTGGGAAACTTACCACCGTGCTCCTAGTGGCCTCATCCATCATGGATGCACCAACAAGCATTTCTGTTATGTCAATTCCCTGCAGCAACATTCACTTAGAATGAACTGACAAAAGTGAACTGATGACCACATTGAATATTAAATCCAAGGAGTACATGCCTGAAGTGCCGCAGGAAGTAAACCAACTGCAGACATTTCCGATGTCCTGCCACCAACCCAATCAAACATAGGGAACCTGGCTACCCAACCCTCAAGCTTTGCAGTGTTGTCCAACAAAGAATTTTCTTGTGTTATAGCAACACCCTGCATTAAAGTACACATAAGCAACATATTTGAGAAATGCCACTTGAGAATCAAATTATTTGGGAAACCTGCTTCCAGATCTCAAGAAAACCTTGCAAGAATACAAAATTCTCAAGTACAATTGAAATCTCTATGCAAGGGATCATTAGAGCAAAACAAGCACAGTTTCAAGTAAGGGGTTTGGTTTAAAAATCAATCTACCACCCACTAACTTTGGAAAATTCAAAGAGTCAACTAAACAAGAAAGGAAACAGAAATTCAAAGGTAGCTGTATGAGAATTTCCATTATGGTGGCATCAAAGAATAGAGAAAGCTACAAGTATGGTTTTCAGCATTTTATGACAGAATACTTCAAAATGCCAAATGATCCGCACCTAACTCCAATTACAAAGCCTCTTAGATATACTCCCATGAAAAGTTATCAGTTAAATAAGAAAGTAAAATTTTGAAATGAACTGACACTCTGACGTCTGAACTATGAAGCGGGGGAAATAAAATAAATGCAGAAACAAGAACCTGAGATAAAAACCTGTTTAGCAAAATCCAGACCAGCTTCGCGAAAAGCTTTCTGCACTTCCAACAGACCATTCCTTGTTTCAGGGGTACCTCCACTCTGAATATGTATTTTTTATCAGATAATAATAATAACAGAAAAAATGGTTTAGAGATTAAGGATAACTTGACACAGACCTTTGAAATCACAATTACAAGGGTAGAGGCTAGCTCTGACCCAAGCTGTGCAATCTGACGATCAATTCCAGCAGGGTCCGTATTATCAATGAACCTTATCTGCAATAAAGATAAATTTAACTGCCTATTTAATTATAAATAAATATATAATAAGCTAACACCTAAAATCATTCAGTTACAAAACTGAAGTTACAGCATTGTTTTAACAAATAAATAGTTGAACACTGCTAAGGAACTTAATAGCTGCCAGCAGACTAAACGCTTAAAGTTCATTGCCATAAATAAATGAGATGCAAAATTCAATTCAATAAAATACTTCAAGATTTTACCTATTAACACAAAATTGGATAAATTTGTTCAAAAAAGATAAAAGAAAATGGCTTTATACTTGGAGTAAATTCCAATTAGCATACCTTTAGAGGAGGATTATCAGGAGCCAATGCTTCCGAGACAAACTGCGGGCCCAGTGCTGAACCTCCAATCCCAACAGATAGTATTTGAGTAAAACGACCCTCAGGCGAAGAAGGAGGTTTAATCTGCAGTTTTAAAATGGATTAAGCAAATTGATTCCTAAATTCAACCGGATTAGTACCAGTTTGTTCGTTACGGAGAGTTAAAATGGAATTGCCAAAACTAACCTTACCGCTGATGACGTCATCAGCAAAACTACAAACGGCTGCTAGAGTGTTGTCGATCTGTACTTGCAGAAACGAATTCGGCGCGAGTTTCGCGTTCCTCAGCCAATAGTGTCCCACCATACGTCCTTCATCGGGATTGGCGATGGCGCCTTTTTCCAATTCCTCCATGGCTTTAAACGCGGCTTGGAATCGGGGCTCCATTTCAGAAACGAACTCATCCGAGAACCCGATCCTACTGACATCGAGGTACAACCCCAGCTCCTTATGCTGGTACAACCAGTCAACGTATCTCTTCCACAGAGCTTTAGGAGCTTTCTCGAGTCCACCTTGCTTGGCCTTGTTCAGAACACCGACGTCATCCGTTTTGGACAAATCGGCGGACACCTCACGAGAGACGGAAATTTTAGAGCAGGAGTTGGAAGGAGTGGAGAAGGGGAGTGTGCCGTTGCGAAACGAAGGAGTGACTCCGGCGATCTGGTAACGCTTAAGCTTGAAAGAAGGAAAAGAAGAGCAGAGGCCTGAGAGAGAGGCCATTGAAGGAACAAATACAGATGAAAGCGAGACGATGATAACAACAATGGCGGTTTTCCTCAGACCATTATAGAATATATGAGCTGAGATCGTTCTCTTTTCATTCTATGTGCTGTGCTGGAATTGAGCTGGGAGGGCATTTTAGTCATTTGGTTCAGCCAGGTGGGTTGGTTGGTGGAAATGTAATTTACAGGGATACCCTCCCCTGGTTTTGACCTTTGCTGACCGTTGAAAACGGAAGCCTGTTGTTGTACTTTGGAGAGTCCGTCAATTTTTGGATTTGAATTTTAGGACAGTGAGTTACAATTACATAGTAGATATAAACAAAAACAAAATATCGACTAATTACATGGGTAGTCCTGAACTTTTAAAATTCTTTTAAGATAACCATCAAATTTTTAAAATTTTAATTATAATCATTTAACTTTTAATTCGTTATCAATACGTTCACTATCATTAGTTTTCGTTAAATTTGTCTCCTCTCTCTTGATTTCGTGAAAGAAATGTATATATAAATATGGGTGTTTATTGAGCGAGTTGATCGCGGATTGAGTATTATTCGACTTGTGCTCGTTAAAATATTTTGTTGCTCAACTCGACTCGTTGTTCGTTAAGCTCGTTAAAATTATGCTCGACTCGTGCTCGTTAAAATATTTTGTTGGTCGACTCGTTGTTCGTTAAGCTGGACTTGTTGCTTGTTAAACTCACTAAAAACTCACCTTATTTTAACTAGAAGTAAAATTTAATAATACTATATGAGGATTAATATTAACATAAATTAATAAATTAAACCAAAAATATCAAAAGAGTTTTAAAGTCTAAATTCGAAAATAACAATTCATAAATACACTAAATTAGTATCTTAAAATTAAAGTAATAATTCACAAATTAATAATTATTATTTAGATTTATTTTTTGAATAAAATAATTTAAAGTAATTATTTAAAAAATATTTTAAAAATTAGCGATCTGCTAATGAATTTATCGAATCAAATTACACTTTGCTCGATTTAACTCGTTAAAGGTTCGATTCGAATTCAAGTTTAAATCGAATCAATCTAAATTAAACATTTATCGAATTTTAATTGAGTCAAATTTAAATAGCTCACGAACTCACCCCTGTACAAAACGTACGTTGTTCCACATAAAAGATGCAATCTAGAGAGGCAAAGGAATACAGTTCCATCCAAATAAAATTTTTGGGGTTCATATGGAATATACTTTGCTTAACACAAAAAATAGCGGCCAAAATGCAACGACTAAGCGACCATCCATGGTGAAAATCTAAACATAGAACGATAGAAATAAAGCTTCACAGGTTCTGCAGGTCCATGCCATCCATAAAATCTTTGCCCCCAGTTTAATCATCATTGTTAAATACGTTCCGAAAATTTTATTTAATTTTTTATGAGTTTATCTGTATTAAAGTTATAAATTTAATTTATTTTTTGATAGGTAAAGAAACGTACACGCTTATACCTTGTTAAAAAACCTCCTTAAACCTAAATGGAAGAAAAAGAGTGTACAAACGAGTATTTACAAGATCAATGCCACAGACGGCTACAAGAAAACAAGATATTAATCAGGGACCAAATCAGCCTGGACTAGCTAAATAACCTCACTAGGTAGTGTATTATAAGTACGCAATCCAATCGGTTTACATCTCATCATCCAATCGGTTTAAATAACCTCTCATCGCATATCAAGCAAATCATACACCAAATCCACAATCGCTGCACCTTGTAAAGCCTTGGTATTTCGATGACAAATATAAGAGAAAGTGAGAGAGAAAATATTAATGATATTCTTTTAAAAGTTAACCTTACACATCAGATTTTTTTAATAAAAATTAACGGTAGTGGTTGTAAATTGTAATGAAGGTGAATTAAAAATTAAATGATTATAATAAAAATTTTAAAACTTTTATGACTATATTGAAAACCCACTAAACGTTTGGTGACCATTAGTGTAGTTTACCCTCTTAAAAAATCCAAAACTATTTTTTTACCGATTGAACCGTTTCAATTCCAAATTCTGGATTTTATGATTTTATGGACAACGTGTTCTATTAAAGGAATGTATTTTATATGTGCTTGTGAATTTATAATTTTAGGGTAATTACTTTTCAATTTTATATATTTTTAAAAATTATATATATAGTTTTAAATGCTTACTAATTTTAAACGTCAATATAAAAATAGCTTAATTGATGTTATATTTTATAATGAATTCATATATTTATAAAATTTCTAGGTTGATGTATTTTAGAAGGTTGCTTTATTCTTAGAAAAAAGGTAAGCTAAGTATGAGGGATTTTTTATTTATGAAAGTTAAATCTATATTAACCGAAATATAAATCTATTATAATTCATAATTTTATATGTTCTACTCATTTTATTACACTCACGATCAAATTTATTTTACGTATGTTGTGTCAAAAACAATTGCATCTCCAAGTTTTAGTAATACTGACCCAAGCCCAGTAAAATAAAATAAAAAATGAGTTTTAACTGATTGAATAATAGATTTACTCACTATTTTTTAGGTACTTATTAAAAAAATTCTATAGTCAGTCATCACCAAAGGTGAATAGAACTCTATGAGAAAACGGGTATCCATAGTTTTATTGAATAGAAGAGAAAAGCTTCTTTAAGTTTATAAAAACCCGAATAAAATCAAAAAATACAATAAAAAAAATTGTAGAGTCCTAGTAACTAAGACATGGGATATAGTATTTGTTTCTTTAAGAACATAATAAATTTTACGATCAAGTAAAGTACCAAAAGTGAAACAGATACGAAACATCAAAAGTTATACCGTAAAAAAATCATGGTGGCAGGTGTTATTGAACTTGTTAACAATAAAAGCAGAATCGGATTCAATGATCACACTAAATCAATCATTATCAACAATAAGTTTTAGACATTCCATGATAGCGAGAGTCAAGTTTTACTCACCATTTTTTAACAAATTGGAATGAACGATTTTAATCTTCTTAAAGCCTAGTTAATAAAAGTAAATCCCCTTTAATTCTGTTTTAATCTAATAAGGAGAAATCCAAACAAATAAAGTCATAATTAATAAAATATATTAATTATTGGTCTAATATTTTTAAAATCATAGAAATAACTATAAAAGTTGGTTTCATTACAAATTTGGAATATTTTTAATAAATTTAAACATATGATCATAAAAATATATAAAAAAATCCCTTAATTAACTGATAAATATATTTCTTTATAAACTATGTCATGAAACCCAAAACAAAAGGTTTGTGAGCCAATGACCCATAGAGTAGTTTTAAGCTCCTTTTAGTATTATTAAAAATAATGGGTTGAAGCTTGAAGCCCAGAAGAATAACTTTCACTACTTCAAAATTTACGTTTACTCTTTCTACAGAAACAATATTTTTTTAATATATTGATAAGATTAAATATTAATATTTATTTATATTTTTAAAATTTATTGATAAGGTATATATATAAGAAACGATTAAAAAAATTTTGGAGTTCTGTGTAATTTATTAAAATGTGAACCTTAAAAACAATTGTTCATAACTTTATTAGTTCTAAAAATGTGACCCTTAGAAACAATTGTCTTTTTTAGAGGCCCTTATACGGTCGTTCCTATTCCGAACCTTACTGATTCTACAGAAGTAATAGCAATAAAAATAATCAATAAGATTCTATAATAAATTGTTAAGTTTATGAAACAATTATAATGTTTTTAGCAGTTATAACTCATCTTTTTAAGAGTATTTTTAAAAATTTTACAATGAATTTTGAGATTAACATCATCTAATAAATGTAGTTGATCGAAATTCGGAGTACTTTTTTCTAGAGGACTCTGTACGATCGTTTCTACTGCGCCTGTCCAGAACCCTACCGCATATTTTATACACATAAGTGTTCGGACCAAATTCTTTTATATATTCAGTCCAAAATCAACCTAACTCAATTATTTTTAGGTATTCCCTGTATACTTATCAAATGCAAACAAAAGAGTTACTTCACACTGCCTCTTCCCTCTCCATTTCTGTAGAGCCAACTGGTCCCATTTTCACTGTACAGAATCCCAAAAGCTAAACCGTATGCCCTTTTTATACAATACTTTGATAAAGAGACAGAGATTAAGCCAAGACCAGCTAAGCACGGGACTAAACACGATTTAATTAGAAGGCTAATCACTAATTAAATTGGTCAAATGAAACGACAGGAATTTTGTTTTTGTTTTTAGAAAAAAGTGTGTACATATATTGCACGAGAGGCACAAGGACACGTGGGGCCAGATCCTAGATCCACTCGGAAATAATTTTAAAAATGGAAGGTGGAGATGGTGGTGTGTGAATAGTGGAAACACCGGAGATACGGCGGATGTTGTGGATGCTTTTGATGGCGGACCACGGCGTCCTTGCAGGTGTTGCACATGCATATATTCAACAATCCTTAGGAAACCCGATGCAAACAGACTTTGAACCCTTTCTCTTTTTATTTTTTAAGTATTTTTGGGTAAACTACAACAAAGGTCACTAAACTATGGGTAAGATCACATTTGGATCATTTAATTATTAAAAGTTATATTTAGGTCATTCAATTATAGGTAAGGTTACATTTGAATTACTCAATTATTAAAGCTTGCATTTAGGTCACTTAATTATAGGTAAGGTTATAACTAGATCACCCTTCATGTTTAAAAAATATATCAATTTGATCATTTTTTGTCACTCAAATATAATTTTACCCATAATTGAGTGATCTAAGTGTAACCTTTAATAATTGGATGACCCAAATATATCATTTTTGATAATTGAATGACTCAAATATAATTTTTAATAACTAAGTAACTCAAATATAACTCTACTCGTAATTAAATAACATTCATTATAGTTTACCCATATATTTTCTACTTTCTTTCTTCTTTAAAAAATATACAAACCACGGTCTAATTTTTATGAATCGGGTGAATATCAAGAACTTGGGTTTGAGTTTAACAGTAAAATATATTTTAAAAATATTAAATCAAAACCCCACAGTCCGAAGCACTAGTAAACAAATATTAGCATTAATTTAATCACAATTGAATTACTTAATATCAAATATATTTAAAATTTTAAAATCTCAATCATGCTTAATATTATTAAAAGAAAATACAACATAAGATGGGTTTTTTTAACCAAATGTTTACATGGCCAAGCAAAGATGCATAGAAGTGGAAACTCCCAACCTTTAGTAGCTGTGTGTAGCAGAAGGAGAGAGAGAGATTCAGTCAAATAATTATAAAACTATTGGATTAATAAATGTAATCATCTGCCTAACATTGGGTTTAGTAGCAATAACAAATTAATATATAAATATTAAAATAAATAAATGAGGAAATGGATAGGTTAAATTAAGAAAATGTGCAGCGGGAGTGGCAGCATGACACTCTGGTAAGCTCGGATCTCAAACAAGAACCATGACTTGCTTTTAGACCGATATATATATATATATATATATATATATACACGAAATAGAATTAAATTATATAATTTTTTTTTAAGTTTTAGATGATCTTTTATTTAATTAATTGTTAATTTGAGTTATTCGTTTTAATTATGCAACGAATCAGAATATATGTTAAATTTAGAGAGTTTTATACTGTATAATTTGATCATATTTCTTTTTATACTTTACTTACATTACACGTTTTTAAATCGTTAGATGAGAGAAATAGATGACGAGATTAATCTTTTTTTTTTCTCTTTGAGTTATAATCTTCACATGTTCAATTGTTATTCTCATCTATCAATATCACTTATCTTGTAATCCAAAAAGCTGTAAAACTTAAAATCTCTTATAATGTGTAAAAAAATTATATCCTTATATATAGTCAGGAACTCAGGATCTACTTACATTAAGTAAAATTTAATTATTTTTATATTTTTTTTGAATTGTTGGATCATAATAATAAATAAGTAAGATTATTTTTTTAAGTGATTATTTTATAATTTTTTATTGTTAATCTCTTTTATTAATTTATTTTCATTTATCAGTCAAAAAAATATAAAATTTTTAAATTTTAATAGTGTAAGAGGATGTGTGTGCGTGCGTACATGTGTGACAAAATTTTTTACAGACATCTTAGTTTTAAGGTTTAATATTAGAATTTATAGGTATAAAGGTTAAAGATTTAGGTTTATGGTTTTAGAATTGTGATGTTTTATTAGAATTTTTGATTTAGGGTAGAATTTAAGGTTTAGATGTTAATGTTTAGAGTTTAGAGTAATATTGTTAGAGATTTAAGTTTTACCCTATAAACCTACCCAACACCTTCAATTCTAAATAGATAAACATAAATTGTCTACGTATAAACCCTATAATTTAACTTTAAATCTAAAACTAAGCCGTTTTCTGAAAACTTTTTACATATAATTTTTTTTTAAAATTATCCTCTATTTAAAATAATGTTAACTCCAGTTAATTCAACAATACAAATATCTTGTAAAAATTTTAAAATTTTATATTGTGTAAGTGAATTTTAACCCTATAAAGAGATGATTCTTGTTAATTTTATTTTAGTTTTATACCAATTTATTATGAGTTAAATTACAATAAATCGGATATTTTTATATTGAGTAGAATAATTATTTTTTTTATTTATGTCAAGAGTTTTGCTCTCACATAAATTAAAGGGAAAAAACAAGGAAAGAGTGAATTGTGTGGAATATGGTCAATGAGAGCATCCCCAAAACACTGACATTAGATGAGTTGAATGAATTCCACCGTAAAAGGTGAAAAGTAATTTTATTATAAAAAGAGGTAAAAAAAATCCAAGACAGGTGAAAAAAGTGTTAGAAATTAGTGTCTTTAAAGTCTCTTTAACAGCTCATGGGAGTATATATTTTAAAGCACGTCTTGCTCAAGAAGGCAAGCATCCAAGGTTAAAACAAAGCTGGGTTTCGAGATTTTACCGTTTGAGTTTGGCTCATTCACCATCATTAGGTCGTTTTGAATTGAAAATCAAAGGAGTCTGTCGTCAATTGTAAAGAGTAAAGACCATGACCAAGAGCAATGACTGAAGTTCCGTGTTATTCAACGTACTGTTTCTCGGGTTCAAGTATCAATAACGTCAACATAAGAATTAAACGATTAATGTCTAATAGTTAATAGTATATTTTAGAACAAATATTATTATAATCACCGTAACTGATTAAAAAAAAATTGCGTATTGCCTCACCATGTTTACTTTTAATGGGATCATTACACTCATTATACACCATTGCCTTTGTCCCACTTTCTCTATAACTCATGCATTGGTTTAGTATGAAAAGCAAAAAAATAAAAATAAAAAATTGAAGAATAACAATAATTTTATTAATATTAGTTGTATTTAAAAAATAAATGAAAAAAATTTGATACACATGCCGTGTAAACTAAAATTTAGGTAAGTATTTTAGTTTTAATCTATGGTTTAATGTTTAGTGATTAAGTTTTAGTATATAAATTTAAGATATGGAGTTTAAAATTTAGGGTTAAAAATATAAAATTTAAATTTTATAATATATAAATATAGGTTTATTTAAAACAATATGTGTATCATTAGATGAATATTATCACTTAAAAAAATAAATAATTTTATTTATTTATTATCATCATTTGATAGTATAAAATTAGCATAAAATTAAATTTCTTTTACACCCTATAGTTTAATCTTAACCCATCCATATATCTCTATATAATCAATAATTGACATGCCTCAGCATTATACATGCATGTATGTATGTTTACTTATATAGATGGCTATAGTGGCTATCATGTGTCTTTCTTCTCGTTGGTTTTATTTTTAATTGATTTTCACGTATTACTTTTTAATTGATTTTCACGTATTATTATTATTATATTGAAATTAATTCAAGAAGTGTTGAGTGTATTAATAAGACCGATAATATAAGTTTAAATCTTAAAGATAATATTATTAGAAGAGACAATCTCGTATTTCAAATATAGACCATAAAATAAATATATGTTTTTTGATAAAATACATTGCATGCATGATGCAATTTTGTTTTTAAATCTAATTCTACCCTTCAATAGGGACGAAACTACATGGGACATGAAGGGACAATCGCCCCAAACCCCAATTCTTTTATTTATTTTTGCCCTCTATTTAATTTTTTAAAATTATTTTTTAATGAATTTACTCCCTTTATTTCTAAATATTTATGTTTTGTCTCATTCAATCTTAAATCCCGACTTCGTCTCTGCCTTCAATAAAATGGATCATATATAAATAAATACAGGGACGGAGCCACCTTAGGCTTGGGTGGCAATCGCCCCCCACCCTCAAAGAATTTTTTTTTTCATTTTTGTCCCATTATTTAAATTCTTGTAGAAAATAATTTTTTTAGAAATTTACCCCCTTATTTTTAAATATTTATGTTTTGCTCCCTTTAACCTCAAATCCTGACTCCGTACCTGAATAAATAAACACATAAATACTACTGTCAACATTAAAAATTAAGCAACATCAATAATAATATAATAATACATACATACATAAATAACTATATTTATCATTCCCCAATACCTTAAAAAACAAAGGTTTTGAAGCCCGAAACTTAGAAAAACAAGTAAAAACACATGAAATAATAATTACAGAGTAGAATAACGTAAAAAAGAAAAAATAAAACATAGTCGAGGGGCATCTAGTTCATATGGTATATCAAGAAATTGGACCAACTTTTATAACGTTTTATTTTTCTTGATCTCTACAGTTTTTAATTGACTTAAAAAAATCATTATTAGTCGTCTCGTCGAGAGTTTTCAACAGCATTACCTAGGAAAGTAAAAATTATGACAACGTAGCCAAACAACAACTATGTTCACAGTACTGTCTTAATTACAAAGTCCACTGAACCCTACATGTAATTAAGCTCAACACTTCTTGTATTAAAGGTTAATCATCCAAATCTAAGCAGTCATTTGCTGATAGACTTGTGTACTTTTGTTTTGGCAGAATCCAAAAGAAGAAGACGCTCCTAAAAGATAAAGTTCATGTCTTTTCTTAATTCTTTCGCTAAAAAAAAGGTTGTCCCTTTATTTTTTTTTCTGCAAATAAAGATGGATTGTTGGTTGATTTTGAGAAGATTTCTATATGAAGAATCATTATAAGTCTAACTTTTACGGTCATCCAACTGTAACATTGTCTCTTGGTCTCACGTGTATCACGTTTTTTTTACTAACATTTATATCGGATGTATATATTATAGTTGTCTGATTTTTATTAATACGAGTAATGATGTATTACTAAGAACTTAAGGAATAATTTTATTGGAAAAGTAAATTATAATGACCTAAATTAACGCGGAATTGTAATTTTAGTGGAATAAATCTTGAGTTTAAAATTTTATATATAAAAAATATTATTGAAAAATTTATTGATTAAAGTTAAATGTATGATATAAATTTATTCAAATTTATTGGGATAAAGTCTTAAAAGCCGAAAGAACAAAAATATAGAATTATATTATATATAAATAAAATAAGTTATTAATACATTAAGATTTATATAAATATAAAAAAATTGAAAAAAATTAAAATGCACGAAATAGCATAAATGCATGAATTAAGCTAACTAATTATTAAGATAATAAATAAATTTATATTCATTTATTTAAATTTAAATTTATTTTTTTAGTGTGCTTGTTAAGAATTTTAAAAATTTTCATTTATTAAATCTAGATTAAACGTAACGTATCGATGTAAATCATCAATAAATACATTAATATGAACCATTAATTATTTTAATAAGTTTTAAACGTCACGTATCGATGTACGAGTCCTAGACCGGAAAAATCATGTTACACGTGTCGTCATGGGACGACAGGGACAGGGACCAACCATCCCTCACTTGTTTCCCTTTTCTTTTTCATCTTTGGAATTCCAGTCCCTGTCCTTTGTTTCTGATCTAAATTACACAACTAGACCTGTCGTTTTCCAACCATCAGTTTCTCAGGGGGTAAAACTAAAAACTGCATTTATCTTATGAAAAGCACGGTCCAGTCCTCAGAGGTAAAAATTGCTTTGAGGGGTAGAAGTTGGTTAAAGTAGTAAACAATTTGATTCTGTTTAAGTTAATCTTAAGTTCGAAACGTTATGTACATAAAAAATTTTATTAAGAGATTCATCCACTAAAATTAAATGTACGATACGAATCGATCTGAATTAATCAAGGTAAAACTCTGAAATAAAAAAAACAATAAAAAATTGCTTTCAGGGTTTCCCCTTCGATTTTATAATGTTTTGTTTCATGAAATGAAAAAAATAATTCGGAAATAATTTTTATAAATGAAAAAAAATATTCACATATTTTATATGACAGTTTATTCATATGTATATATCACCTAGTTTGTAAGCTTAAATGTTTTTTTTTCTTTCAAAAATTGCACCTTCTACAAAGCAATGCAAAACTTATAATACAATATTATAAATATTTTAGTTTTAAAAATATTTTTTTAATTTATTTCCTGCAAGGTCAATTACTTTTCAATATATATATATATATATATATTTTATAATTTTAACACTTTTATTGAGTTCACTGTGGATCTATATGTTAATAAGGTGGGTCTGTACTTATCTTAAATTTTTTAAAATTTATATTTATTTTTTTATTTTTATAAATTAATCTTTAATTTTTTATAATATTTATAATTTGTGTTAACCCTGAAATTTTGAGATTCTATGTGTGTCCACCCTTAAATATATTTCTGGATTCATCGCTGATTGAGTTCATACATACAGATATTGTGTTTTTATTTTTTAAAATATGATATCTCACAAATTATTTCTATCAATATGATAATTTAATGTGCAAGTAAAAAGTCTGATTTCTTTTTCTATTTTTAAACAATGATCAAATAAAAAATTAAACACCGTTCAAAGTCGGAATAATTTATACCTGACTTTAAATGGTGTTCTTATATAAAAAAAATTGCTCCAAGTGATGAATATATGAGGATGATGCTATTTTGCATAATTTACAAAATTTTTATTATAAATTCATTGTTTGAAATCAGACAAAAAAAAATCTGATTTTTAAATTGCACAATAAACCATCGTATTAGTGAAAATAATTTTTGAGATATTATATTAAAACAGACACACAATATTTGTGTATTTCCACCGTTACCTAGTTTATAATATTTTATTCTTTTACAATTATTTTTTAATATTCCTTCAGTCTCATAAGTATTATTTTTATTGATTTTTTTGGTTATTTTTTTTTTAATTTTGACTTTTAATTATTTAAAATTTATTATTGATAAAAATATAAAAAATATATATTAAAAACTTCTAATCGAGCAGACTTTAAATATATAATTTATAAAATTTAATTATTTAAAATATTTAATATAATTATAGTCAAAATTTAAAAATTTAGCTTTTCAAAATCAATAAAGGACATTATTTTTAGGACGGAGAGTGTATATATTATGACCTTTTCGTTTTTCATTTTTTTTATAATTTTAATACTTTTCTTGAGTTCACATATATATATATATATATCATTACCTAGTTTGTAAGCTTAAATGTTATTATTTTTTTAAGTTGAACCTCCTATAAAAGCAATGCAAACATTAAAATACAATAATATAAATATTTTAATTTTAAAAATATTTTTAAAATGTTTACTTTTTAAAATATCGGTTAATTTTAATATAATTTTTATGATTTTTTTAAAAATAATTTTCACTTTATTATTTTATAGGTATTGATTTTTCACTATTTTTATGAAACATTTAATAGTATTTTTATTTTTATTATTTATTTTCACATATATATTTTAAAGTTTTTAATAATTTTTATTTAATATTTCGTGTATTTTAATTTTAATTTTTTTAACATATATAAAAATCATTTAAACCATTATTCTTAAAAATTAATATTACTCATTTATCATGTCATTAAATACATATGAAAAATCATATTATTATTACTAACGGTCACATCAATATAATAACAATCAATGTTTATCAACGAGTTAAATTAGTATGATTCATAAATTCGACGACTAAATTGAATATATTTTTAAAAAGAAAAAATAATTATTTTATACAAATTTAGAGAATAAAATATCGATTATATTTTTATTTTATATAATTAATGACACGAAATAAAAATTATATATCAAAAAACATCCGAGTGTAATGACAAAACATACTATTTTAAGAGATAATATTAATTAAAACCTTAAAAAACCGACATAAAATAAACATATAATTAAAAAAATAAAAATTATATAATGACAGCTAATTATATTTTATAAAAGAATTAAAAAAGACAGACAAAAAAACTTATTCCTGAGTTCGCTTGCTGTAAACAAGTAAAGCGAGAAAGCTGAGAAAAGCACTAATGGGCGACATCTTAATGTACAGTCACAGACAATAACCCTTCTTTCTCTCTTCTCTTTTTCCTATGGAAAATCTTGTATTTGCCCCTCCTTGGATGTCCATCTTTTGCGCTTACAAGTCTCTCACTTGCTTTTACCCTAAAGGGGGCAGTAGATTTGCTTCTTAAGGCAACCCTCTTCTCTTCTTCATCAGTGTTTTCCCTCAACCCTCAAGAGCGGGAGAGAGAGAGAGAGAGAGCTTCAGCTTCACTCTTAAATCACCATATTTATTATATACCCTTTAAAGCCCGTTTCTTTCTTCATTAATTCTTTTCCATTTCTGAGAGAGGGAGTTTTTGTTTGAGTTTTTAAGAGTCTGCAATGGCACCAAGTTTTGATTGTGCAGTTTCAAGTCTTCTATGTGCAGAAGATAATGACAGCGTTTTTGATGACAATGATTACTTTGGGGCAGCGTTGGATCATAGATATTATCGAAACTTGAACCAAAACCGACTCTTTAATGGTGTTGATGAAGATGGGTTGCCATTGCAGAGTGAAGAGTGTGTGGCTTTGATGGTAGAGAAAGAACACCAGCATTTGCCTGGTGCTGATTACTTGACCCGGCTAAAAACTGGAGATTTGGATTTTGAAGCTAGAAAAGAATCTGTTCGTTGGATTGAGATGGTGGGTAACTCACAGATGAATCATCTACTTTCTCTATCCTTCCACTTAGATCAATGAGAACATATCCAGTTTTATGAGTTCCCTTTCATTATCTCAATGTTTTGCCATCTCTTCTTTCCATTACAAAATGAACTGGTTTTTGTTTTTTTTCTTGCACATTCTGAAATATGTTTGGTGGGTCAGTTTTCTTTTGCTTTTGCTATTGGGGCCATTGCTGATTTGTTATTTGTATTTATCCCTTCATACCTTTTCTCATAGTCTTGAAAGTTGAAACTACTTCTCCTTCTTTTTCCTCTTTATCACTTCTCCTTGTAGGGTGTGATGCTCCCTATACTGTTCAATTCAATTATTTGTCTTTGATCAGAGCTTCTTTCATGCTATTGATTGTTATAATTCCTTTGTTTCTTTAACAGGTCTGTTCCCATTTCGGTTTTGGACCTCTTTGTGAGTACTTGTCAATCAACTACTTAGACAGATTTCTCTCTGCATATGAATTGCCTGTAAGATCAAAACCAGCAAAACATGATAATCTTGTGTTTTGGACCTAAAAACTCCATTGACTCCTCCTTTGTGTCTAATCTTAAACAATGCAGAAGGGTAAAGCTTGGATGATGCAATTACTCACTGTGGCATGTTTATCTCTTGCTGCCAAAATGGAGGAGACTGAAGTTCCATTGATCTTAGATTTACAGGTTAAAGAATCAATCAAAGGCAATAGTTTTGTTTTGGAGTTATAATCTTTGTTTGATCTGAATTCTGATATGTGTTTTCGTTATCGAAAACAGGTGGGGGAATCTAAATTTGTGTTTGAGGCTAAAACTATACAAAGAATGGAACTTCTGGTGTTGAGTACTCTGAGTTGGAGAATGCAGGCAATCACTCCATTTTCATTTCTAGATTATTTCCTGTACAAACTCAATGATGATAAAATCCCACTTAGAAGTTCAATTTTGAGATCAATCCAACTCATTTCAAGCACAATAAAAGGTCCCTTTCTCAGTTTCCTCACACTTTTGGACTAATAGAAGTGTAGTTGCAGTATATGATGGAAAGGGATCTCTGATTTGGTGGATTGGAATTGAATGCAGGGATTGACTTGTTGGAATTCAAGTCTTCTGAGATTGCAGCAGCAGTGGCATTATCTGTTGCTGGTGAAACCCACACTCTGGACTCCGAGAAAGCCATTTCTATTCTCGGTGGCCATGTACAAAAGGTAAACTCTGGTGGTCCAAAATCCCCTTAAGCAATACAAAAATGGGAACATAGATGGTTGATTGCTTATTTACTTAAGACATGTTCAGCATTGCTTTTGGTGGTTCAAAACACTTTTGTTCGAAGCGAAATCATTTCTAAACAAAGCGTTCCTAAGTGTTTTTGTACAACGGCAATGTTAAACCGGCCCTAATCAGATTGAATCAAGACATGGTTTTGATCGATTTGTTTCTGTTTTTGTCTGCAGGAGAGAGTGATGAAGTGTGTTGAATTGGTGCATGAAGTGTCATTGGTTAAAATAGGCCATGGATGTTTGCCCCAGAGCCCAATTGGGGTGCTGGATGCAGCATTCTTCAGCTATAAAACCGATGAGAGTGAGGCAGCAAATGCTAGTTCTTCACATGCCATAGCCTTACATACAAGTCCAGGTACCAAAAGGAGAAAGCTAAATAGACCCTGTGAAGTGGAGCTTTTAAGCTAATGGGAGATAAAAAAAGAGAGATTCCTAAACACCCACACCCCTATATGTTTCTGTTAGTGTTATTACATGGTAGCTTTGGGAAACAGGGGATTTCATGGTATTTGCAGGAGAGGAATCATAAGCTGTTAAATATTTGACATCTTAACAGCAAGAATTTACAACTTGACCAGTGGGGAAAATGGGGAAGAAATGAAGAAAAAAGGTGGTTAAAAAGAGGAGAGTTTTCCCTGTTTGTGAGAGACAGTTTATTGTTGTAGGCTGGAGTTATTTTAGAGAGAGAAAAAAAAGAAAAGAAAATATAGTAATATGGGGTAATATATATTTCAATTCATGGTTTGGTTTACGTAGACATGGATTTTTATGTTAATATTATAAATTTTAATTATCGCAAAATTATATATTCTAATAAGAAAATAATAATAATACACGGATCGTGTAAATTTTAATTTATATAAACATTTTAATTTTAAAAGTTAAGATTTTAATTTAAGATTTAAAGATTAGGTTGTATTTTATTTTTTTTTAAGATATTCATTAGAACAAGTTTAGTGGGTAAGACGATACAGGGCAAATATGATCATTAATTTAAAATTATTTTACATTTAGAGCGAGAATCAAATATATTTTTTTATTAAATAGAGATTATAATTTTTTTACAGAAATTTAAATCCATATA
Source organism: Abelmoschus esculentus (assembly GCA_035048815.1). Taxonomy (NCBI): domain Eukaryota; kingdom Viridiplantae; phylum Streptophyta; class Magnoliopsida; order Malvales; family Malvaceae; genus Abelmoschus; species Abelmoschus esculentus. The sequence goes on from JAUCBN010000032.1 coordinate 4,225,184, forward strand.
AGATAAGGTAAGACGAGGATATTGATTATTAGGTCGATAAGTAGATAATTGTTTTGAATCTTTACTATCTCATTTAAACCCCATGATTTCAAATCTTTGTTTTTTTATAATGGAGTTTAGCCCAAATTTATATTGTAATATATTTAGGCCAGCAAATGAATAAAACGAATACAAATACGTTTTATGTTTATTTATTTAATTTTAATCAAATAAATAAATGAATATGAATAACTAAATGTAATCTTTTATTTGTGTTTATTTATTAATAAATGTAGTTTATTTGTATTCCTTCGTTAAATGATTAAAGAAAATAAACAAAAACAAACGAACATAAGAGGATATGCGTAAATAAATTTAAATAGATATAAATGAACGAGCACATGTGAATATTTTTGAAATGTAAAACTTCTATTATGAAAAATAATAAATATATTTTTAATAAATATACTCAAACGAATTATCAAATATTCATAAATATAAATAAACAAAAAAGCTTTTATTCGTATTCGTTCATTCTGTTAAACGAACATAAAAAAATCTCATGTTCGTCTATTTAAAAAATAAACCAATTTTCTGCCAAACAACTCACGATCAGTTCACGAATAAGTTAATTAATCAAAATTAGTTATCCCCAAACGGACATAAGTTCGAATCGAACATGATCATCGAAAAACCAGTACACAGAAACATACAACTGAACTGATCAATGCATCAATGCATATGTTTCATAGGAAAGAAGGAATGAAAATCCGAGAAATCAACTCTTATAAGCTATTAAAGCAGCAAAACATCAAACAGATGGTGGGCAAACCACAATCAAAACACTATCTTATCAAAAAGGTGAAGTTCTAAGATCGAATGAGCTTCAATTAACTAACAACGCTCATGTTATTCGACAATATAGATGCTTAAATCAACTGCAAATACCCAGCATTGCATTACCGAAGGCGACAACCGGAATTCATTTTTCATTTTTCTCTGGGAGCTCCGTGTCATCCGGCTTCTCCAGCCCGTATCGGCGATTGAACTTAGCAATCTGTCCTTCGGTTGCAGCTAGTTGACGTTTTGCCCTCAAGTGATAAACCTTACCGACACTATGTATTTTTGTCATCATGAAGTTAATCAATCGACCGCTTGGGGTCACATAAGATATCCATTGCATCTGAGGGTGCAATCCTTTCTTCATCTTTGCTAAAACTACAAGCCAGAAACAAGCTTATTAGAGGATAAAAAACAATGAAGTAATACACACTCAAATATGTTTGAAGCATAGAAATTGTGTTTACTTTGATTATGATTTAATTGCTCAATTCTAAGGTTAAAAAAATAAAACCCAACATTTACCTTCTTTTTTTAAACCTAAATTGGGAATCTGGGTACTAAAAGATAGGAATTTCAAGCAAGTTTCAAGAAGAATAGAAACAAAAGAAATACATATTAGATTTATTATTGAAAAAGAGAGAATGAACCGTACCTGGAGGTGGAATCAGCTGCGAATGAGTGTAGTATTCAGTGGTAGGGACTGCGAAGTAGAACGACGGCGAAATCAGCAACGTCAGTGTGAGTAAATATCAGAAAAGGGAGACATCGAAAGAGAAAAGAACGAGGAGGCCGTTTGTATCTCCGGACGGCAGCTCGACGATTGGTATCAGCTGGTGATAATCGTGGAGAGATCGAATCAGTGTAGAGAAAGAAAGGGGGAGACCCCGAGTTGGTCGGAGATGGCAGCCGTAGCGGTGTCTGTGTGATGGTGGCTGCTGGCTTGAATATTAACGGCTAGGGTTACAGTTGAAAGTAAATGGGACATAGGAAAAGAGGTAATGAAGCGGAAAAAAAAAGCGAAAACAATGTTTAAGAACAAAAATTAACGGCCGAAAATCATCTGTATCTTTTTTAATACCGATTTAAAATTTAATCAATGATAAAAATTAGATATACTTAATCGAACGATTAAAATAAAGATAAATAAATTAATTAATCAATTAGATGTACTTACTCAATCTAATTATTATTGATAATATATAATATACATATCATTAATAAAAATAAAATAAACTACTTGATAGTCAATAAATTTTTAAGATATTTTTAATATAATTTTCGATTTTTTTTAAATTTTTTAATAGAATCATTTAATTTTTGGTTAGCTTTTATTAATGTCATTATCGTTAACTATAATTATATAAAGCTAACCTAACATGTTAAATTTAAGGGTAAATTATGTGGCTACTACTAAATTTTTAGAGAACATTTAATAAGGTAATCAAACTTTAAAACTTTCGTTATAATTGTTCTAACTTTAAATCATTTTCATTACGGTTATGCTATCAATTACAGTTAAAAATTAATATAGTGCGTTAAATTTAAAAATAAATGTTTTTTTATTTTTTTCTTCAGTCTCCCCTCTAATATAGGAGAGATTATATCACGGTCCGATTCACCACATCACCTATGGTTCTTAATTAATAAAAATCATTCGTTCTATCATTAATTATTCATGTCTCTAATTTTTTAAAATTATATACTTTAAATGAAATGAAAAAATTTATAATGGTTCATTGATTGAGAAAAATTTTAAAAAATAATAATAAAACAAATAATTATAATTAGATGAGATCATAACTGATGAGATAAATTAGATTCATAATATAAATTCTCCTTACGGAGATATTTATTATATAAATCTTTAACAAATAATAATATCACACGTTATATTTTTATTAATTAATAAAATATTTTAATAGGTAATCCTTAAACCTTCGACTGTAAACTTCCATTTTCACTCTACCAAAGAACTGAAAGAAGAAACTTTAAAAAGAGTCTCTATTTATTTCTCTCTTTGGACCTTAAAGACTGGAACAATTTAGAGGGGATTTCTGTTTATTTCTTGATTTGAGCCTTGGGTTTCTTCTCTACTCTTCTTTTCTGTAACTGTAAGCTGTCGGCTTGTTCGATACTTTTCATTTACCAGTCATTTGCTGTCGGTTTGTCCATTTTTGTGTAACAAGCTTTTGATTTTCTTTGATTTTTTGCTTAGCTCATTTCCCACTTTTTATATAGCTGTGGCTACTTTGTTTTTGATGTAATTCCACTTACTAAATTTCGTATTATATATTAAAATTTTCCTGGAGAAATAGATCTCGTATCTCTGATTTCTACATTTGCAGAGTAAATATCGTAAAGCTGCAAATATCAAATCTTCTTCTAGCTTCCTTTCGTTTTTGCAATAGACTAGTCCGTACAATGAAGAGATTAGGTATCTGAAAGTTGAAATAATGAATGTTTTGACCCATTGCAGTGTTCTTTGATTGGATTGTTTCCGGGTGGAGTGTACGAAGAAAAATAAGGTGAACCGTGACAATATTTGCAGAGGAAAAAGGAGCAGCATGCGGAGGTCGTTGAGTCAGTCAGTCGATGTTTTTCGAAAAGTTATCTCCTTGAACTTATGTTGTAGAGTGATTCTGTAATTCCCATAACCAGAAAAAAAAAAAAACCCTTTTTTTCTTTCATTCTTTGGTCTTTCGATTCTATATCGTCCATGGGATCCACTTTCTTCATCGTCGTTCCATGTTATGTCCGTCAGATTAGCTGAGTACTGAATATCTTCAAAACCCATATCCTGTAGATTTTGATAGGCAGAGTTTTTTTTAAGTAGTTGATAATAAGTTTTCTGTGAGATCCTCTTTATTTTGCCATATTGAAAGGTGGGAGAAGTAGTTATGGTGTGCCAAGCAGCGAGCCAAACAAGATTTCGGGTATTGAAGTACGAAAATGGTATTACAGGGAGTGCCACCATTGTAGTTAGAGTTATAGCATGCTTTCAACCGCTTCAGGATTGCCAGGTTTTTTTTTTATTGTTTTTTTTGTACCAGTCTTTATCAAAGAATTAGATGCCCTTTTGTTGAGTGATGCTTGTTTCTTTTTCTTAATGCATGAGATTCCTTCTTCTTCCTCTATGCAAAGCCTTTACTGAAGTTCTTGTCTTGGTTTTTTTGCAGGCTGAATATTTTCGTCATTTGCTTAAGCCTGTTACGTAAATCAGTTTTATGTTTGCACGATCAAGTTAAGCTGGAGTTTTTGTTTTTTGTTTTTTCCCTTGTTTTTGAGATCAACTGCAAGTAAACTACTATTTCTGCTGCTATACAACATTTAACTTTCGGTATGTATTGTTACTACTGTGTTTATGGGTATCTTCCTTCTATTCTTCGGGATGGTGCTTGTGTGTGTTGTTCCCTCTCCGGTTAACTCTGTTGTTTTTTGTAGGTGATTGTTCCTGTAAGATGGGAGAAGGCTGTGGATCCTGGTTTCCTCGGCAGCAATTTGATTGGCAATCACCCGGTTTGAATTCTTTTGCTGCTCCACATCCTTTGGTTCAGCAAAGTACTAATCCTAAATTCATAAACACTGGCAGTAGTATGGGCTCAAGGACTCTGCCAGATTATGCAAATCCTGAAATACTTCAGTTGCAGGTTGGCCAAGTTACTGCACCTCGTGGTTGGTTTTATCGTTTACCCTGTTTCCAAAAGGGATTGGCTCCTGTTCCTGTCTCGAACTCTTCTTTGAGAGTGCAATTTCCAGCTAACCCTTATGAAAACCATACTGAAAAAATTACTTCCAAGACTGGCTCTGAGTATGCTCAGAAGAGGATCCTTGTTTTTGATCAATCTGGTGATAAAACTACTTTGATCTTTAGTTCTGCTGTTGGGGTTCCTATAAAGTGCACCTCCGGGGGTCTAAGATATCCTGCTGCTTGGAGCTTTTACAACGAGGATCCCATAATGAAAGTAAAACCAAATCTTCACTCTGGACCAGTATCCACCAACATGCTTGATGGGAATGAGACTGATGCAAAAAGTGAAATGCACGAAGATACCGAAGAACTGAATGCCTTGCTGTACTCAGACGATGATAGTTATTTTACGGACGATGAAATTATGAGTACAGTTCATTCTCCTTGTACAATGACAGTTCAGCTTGAACAATTCGAGGGAGGAACTGAAAAGGTTGCTAGCTCTTCTGGATTAACTAAAAAGCGAAAACTGCTTGATGGCAGTAATGATTGTGTGCCATTGGTTATGGACACTACTAGTTCAGTATTTGGTGATACAGAATCATCTTCAGGGAACAAGAGAACGAGATTGATGGATAAAATTTGTGAGACACTCCCATTACTTGCGGACACAGTCAGCTCAGTGAATCCTAACAGATGTTCCGAGTACGAAGATGATGCAGATTCTAGCTGTGTCAATGGCCAAAATCTAGTATCTGATGATACTGATTCATCCACAGACAACAAGAGACCGAGAATGGATAAGATTCGCGAGACTTTCAGTGTTTTACGAAGCTTAATTCCAAGTGGGGAGGGTAAAGATGCAATTATGGTTCTTGATGAGGCGATTGATTACTTGAAATCCCTTAAACTCAAAGCCAAAGCGTTGGGACTTAATACTCTATGATGGAGTGGAGCCACTGTTGTTATTAGTTGTTATTAGTGGAGCCTGTTAAACAAGCAGCAGCTGTTATACAACATGTTGGACAGATAACTTGGAACAATCTTCTCAAGTCTTGGTTCTGTAATTTGAGTGGATTTGGCTTTGATATTTTTCCATGGAAAGAAGGGATAGTGCAGTATATTTATATCCCAATAAAAGTAGGTTAATCATTAGTCTTCATCTTTGGGTTTAGAAAGTAATACTCACGCTTGAGAATGATGGTTTGGCAATGTGAATGAGAAGACTAGTTAGCCATGGAGGGACCCTCTTAAAAGGTGGCCAAGTGCACGCGGCTTAGGTGGTATTTTGGGTCCCAACCTTCACTTTCTTTCTTGATGTGGACAATTGCAGAAGAGCCTTGGCATGTATAATACAAAGATTGTGGTTTATATGCTTTCCTTTGTTCTGGTTTTTGCATATTACTTGTAGTGGTTTGATGGTTTAATCAATGATGTTATGATTCATGGGTGGATGTAACATTTTTATATAAATATATATTGTTTGGTCGAGTGTTTTATGCTTTGTCTTTATTCCTGTTCGCATGCACGCAGATGAGAATGAGACAGCCATGTCTTAAGGGTCATACTCTTAGGTAGCTCACCTCCTGAAATGGTGCAAAATTTTCCACTTTCTACGCACATGATGAGACTGCAAAAAGTTAGCACTATTTTCATCATCATTCATCAAGACACTTTAAGTCTTTAATCTCCCACTTAACAAAGGAACATACAATTAAAGATGATAGGCCAGCTTCTTACAATTCAATCAGGATTCAGGACTCTGTTTCTGGTTAGAAAAACAGATGAGAGAGTAACGCGGTGGTGGTTTGTTCGAGACTTCGAGTCATAAATGTGATATGATGGGGGGATATGCTTTGTCTGTCAGTCCCGTTGAAAGAAAACAGGATGAGATTTAAGAGTGGAAAATGAACGGATATCTTCTATTCCCAAATCACGAGTTGTAGGGTCGTTGGGATGCTAATTCATGCATGAATGGCTTTGTAATGTTGCAGGAACAATAAGAACACGGCAAAATTATTTAAATAATCCTTTTTAATTATTTAAATTTAAAAATATACTCTTTTAAGCTTTAATGATAAATCTATATCTCTGTCAGGTCATGTAAGAAGAAATCGCTACTTACACAAAGCGATTAAAGAAGTCGTTTTATGCAGGAAGCGACTTCGGGCTGAGTTAACCTCCTTTGCCACATAAGTTATTAATTTTAACGTGGATAAGAAATCGCTCTGTGTATAGAGCGACATTCCTAAGTTTGAGAATCGTAAAATCCTAGTTTCAAGAAATCGCTCTGTACACATAGCGGTTTCAATTATGATTCTAGAAATCGCTCTGTGCACAGAGCGATTTCGGTTATATTTATTTTTGTAATATATATTTAATATTTCCAAACTAGGGTTTTACGATTCCCAAACCTAAGGAAGTCGCTCTGTGCACAGAGCGATTTCTTATCCACATTAAAATTAATGGTTTATGTGGCAAGAGATGTCAGCTCAGTCCGAAGTCGCTTCCTGCACAGAGCGATTTCTTTAATCGCTTTGGATAGGTAGCGACTTCTTCCTACGTGGCATAACAGGGGTATAGATTTGTCATTAAAATTAAAAGGGATATATTTTTAGATTTAAATAATTAAAATAGGGTTATTTAAATAATTTTGCCTAAGAACACACTTTTTTTACAAAGGAATCAGAGAGTCGATTAGATAGGAATAGGGTTATTCGTTCTACAGTTTGGAAAGGAAGATGTTGGTATGCATGAAACTGGAGTTTCACTTCAAAGAGCTTGCTCTCTTATGTCACCCTCTTGGTTTTAAGGCTTTTCATCTCGGGTCTTCAAAGAATAGAAAGCACTATGATCCATGAGACTTCCATTCTTTTCAATAAACCAAACCCGACAAATTGTTTTAGATTTTAGAGAAGTTGAATCTAAACATCTTAAATGGCATGCTAAATCTTGTTTCTATTTTTTAAAGTTATATGTACAAAATTTTCACTCGATTTGAACGTTACCATAAATATTAATAATCATAATATATACTGTATGTTTGAATTTGATTTTTTTTTTGTTCAATAATATATGATTTTATCAGAGAAATAGTTGTACAAAAAAATATCACGAACTTAGTTAAAAACTCTTAATCCTAATTCGGAGGAAAATGTCCTCAAGTACTTAAAAAACACACAAAAAAAACTAATGTTGAAAAGGAACAAAAAAACACCATAATAAACATGACATAAAATACAAAGAATAAACAATGTTCGAAAAAAAATTGAACACACCATAGAAAAAAACGCCAAAGTCAAACCCAAACATCACACAAGGCTCAATCTGCAACCAGATTCCTCGCACCAACACCGACAAGCATCCCAACAATCAAATTCAAATATCACGACCAAAATCAAATAAAGGAAAACAAACACTATCCAAAATTTATCAATATCTGCTATATTGTCTTCCTCTTTTCTAATGATTGAGAGCCCAACCCATTTGTCCACTTCTAAAGTTATATGAGCCTCACGACTCAAGCACGACTTTTAAGGGTCAGTTTAGTATTATTTAAATATTAACGTATCCTAAACGCATCCGAAATCTGAAAGAGGAACATTAACAAGTTCTTTTATCATCGTATGAAATACCTTGAACCACCGAGATCCCTTTTCTCTATCATCTGAGATCCCTTGAACCATCGAGAGGTTTCGCCGAATTAGATTTGAGAAGGTTGAGAAGTGAACCCGTTATCTTCAAGTGGAAGAACAACACTCAAACCAATGGATCAGAATCATTTTATTATCATAAATCACAATATATTTTATTTAAGGATTACTTTGTTAGTGAAAAAAATATAAAATGAAATTAACGAGATTTAAAGTCTATTAGTATTCAAATTAAAATATTTAAATATTTAATATTTAAAATAAAATAATTATATATTTAACGTTTGAATCAAATTTATTAAATATTTTGATTCAAATATTAAAGTATTTGAACATTTTGATTCTAATATTAATATCCGTATATTATGATTTAATATTTTTAATGTTTAAATATTCATTAATTTAATATTTTAATTCAAATATTTAAACAGTAAAATATTAAATCATAATATAAGAATATTTAATATTAGAATCAAAATATTTAAATAATTTAATATTTGAATCAAAATATTTAATAAATTTAATTCGAATTTTAAATATATAATTATTTTATTTTAAATATTAAATATTTAAATATTTTAATTCGAATATCAATGGACTTCAAATCCTGTTAATTTTATTTTATATTCTTTATTTTTCACCAATAAAGTAATCCTTAAATAAAATGTATTGTGATCTATGATAATGAAGTGATTTTGGCCCAATGGTTTGGGTGTTATTCTTTCACCTAAAGGTCACGAGTTTAATTCCCAAATCTTTTAGATTTTATTTCTTCCCCTTAACTCTCTCACCAAACAGGTGGTGAGTAATATATAATAAATATTTAATAAAAATAAATTAGAAAATAAAATTAATCTCATCTAATCTGGTAATTATCCGATTTTAAAAATTGGGTGATCAAAATAGATATTCTTAATTAGTTGAGTGATCAATGGGTAGTTTACCCTTCAATTTAATTAGTTTATATAAGGGTAAATTACTATGATGGTCATTCAATTAGTTAGAAACACTTATTTGGTCGCTAAATTATCAAACTAATTAATTAGATTACTTAATTTATTAAATCGACATATTTTAATCATCGCTGTTAAAATCATAATAAAAAAAATTAACATATCAATTAAGTTAACCACGACCTAAATACTCACCAACAATGTTCTAACCACTAAATCAACATTACTTTATGTGACATAAGGTATAAACATATGTTATTAAAGATGATTTTATAAGATTCATCTAAGATATTAAAGCATCTGAAGAACTGTATCTCTTCTTACTCTTTATCTATAATATTTTGAGTTGTGAAAAAATAAAAAAATAATTTGAATAATTCGTTGAGGGATAGCAAAAATTAAGAGGATTTTTAAAGTTTTAAAGAAGACAATAAAAATTATTTTTTATTCATAAAAATTAACGATCTAATTATTAAAATAAAATATTTTTAATATAAATATCAAAAATATATATTTTTAAATTTAAATAATTAAAATAAACTAAATCACGAAGATTAATTACCCATTTTAATTAAACATAGTGTGTTTATTGATGTTCAAGTTGAGCCGGAACAACTTGTGAGTTGCTTAGGCTCGGCTCAGTTGAAACTTGATTTGAGTGAGTTTAATTTAGGTTTTGGTTCGGTTCGAACCTTAATGAGTCAAGACAAATCGATTTAAGTTTGACTCGAAAAATTTATGAATAAGCTCGGAATAATTATACTATGTATATGTTACACGTACACTAAAAATATTCTTTTTAGCAAAAAAAATCAATAAATTAAAATATGAAAAATCTACTAAAATAAATTAAATATTTTTTCATTTTAAATCGAGTTCAAATCAAACTCAATAATATTATTTTTATATCGAAACAAATCCATCAAATTTTGAATCTGAACCGAAATCCAAAAACACTATTTGTGAGTCGAGCCGGCCGGGCTGTATCACTCCTGTGCACAACCCCGTCTCGGCTATCTAGCTCTCTTCTTGCTCCTATTTGGGCACCGCTACTCTACAACGTAGGCAATAATTCCTACGTAAGCACTCCTCTAAAATCAACCGTCAGATCCTAAATCAACAGTGCTTAAGTTTGACGCAACAATCTTAACCGACTTCTCTCACTGTATACAGAATCCTCTCCTGAGCTCATTTTTAATATTATTTTATTTATTCTTGTAGAGAAGTGTAGAAATTTTGGGGAGGCTAATGTATTTCATCACTTTGTCTTCGTGTCTGAAAAAAAGCCAGATAGCGTAGAAAATCTTGTGTATTTTGCTTTGGCGTGGCGAACCCACGAAAACCCGTGCTTCTACTGGTAGCCTACCTTTTTTGACAACCGCTTTTATAATCGCCGGTTACCGTTGTCTGACGATCGGAGCTAGATTTTGTTGAATTATCTTTTCTGTTTTAGTTTTTGTTTGAAGTAATATCGATGGAGGAGTGGCCTTTCCACGACGGAAACATACATAATCTACTCGACGGCAGGCCCATCGACATTCGCCAGAATCGCCGCGTATTTCATCGCTATCTCTTTGATTCTATCTTCAACCATTTGGTTTTAGTTCTTACCTTATTTGATATTGCATACCGTTTGTTGTTGCGGTCTGCAGTTCTTGAGACATTGCTGATTTTTTTTCTTTTTGGTATTTATTTGATTTCTGATTGAGAATTTGAGTAAATGCTTTGGAATTGCTGAATATAATATGTATATGTGTTTTTTTATTGAAATTTTGATTGAATTGAAGTGTTGAGCCTTGTTGTTTGTTCTTCACCTGAGTATTGCTGGCTCTCTTAATGTCTTGGTATTAATTGCATATATATGAAAGGAAATTTGTTCACTCGAGACAACAATAAGAGTGCTTTATCTAAGATAATTTTGTGTTGTAGGATGTTGATCATAGTTTGCAGACACATTCTTCTCTTATTCAGAGGCTTGCATTGGAACAAGAATTGGAGGTAATTATAATTTGTGAAGCTATCATAATTATCATGAATAACTTCTTAGAGTAATAAAGATTTTTTTTCATCATCCTCTTTTTTGCATGCAGAAAAAAATTACACTTTATCTCATGATGCATCACAGACTATTGTCGTAATGACATTTCAGCATAGTTGGTTGTTTGGCCGTCTGCATTTGGTGGCTTCCTAGATTACGTTGCATGTTATGTATTTGTTACTTTGCTACATTTAAAACTGTCCCATGGAATAGTTTCCCATTTGAATTTTGTTTTAGTACTTCTAGTTGCTTGGAATGCTTTAACATGGAGATCTCTTGCTTTACTTAAATACTTTTTCTTTCTTTTCCTTCTAAAATCCTCCTTTGCTTATTGTATTACAGGGACATCAGGGTTGTGTAAATGCTATAGCTTGGAACGCAAATGGTTCACTTTTGATTTCTGGTTCTGATGATGCACAGGTGCGATTCATCTGTATTTTTCTTCCGAGTATAAACTTCTGTTCATTGTAATAGGCAACATAAAAATGCATAAAAATGAAAAATTGAGCCAACCTATTCCTGGTCATTATGACATCGCTATGATCTTGTGGTTTTACTATTTATATGGAGTTTGTTTCAAAATGTTTGTGAAGTCTTAAGTCTTGTAGTATGTAGTGCTATTTGTGTGTACTCATGCGTATAGATGTTTTGTATATTATCTTCTAGCAAAAAAAAAAATATTCTTCAACAGGTATTCAAGTTCAATATTTTCGAATATAAAACCTTCTTCTTTTTGCCCAAGGAATGGTTAGCCTTGTCAATCAACTTACTGTGTGTAGAAATCAGAGTAGTTCTTTGTTTTTCTCATCTATTTCAATAGAACATATAACATATTTATATACAAACTATATCTCTATCTTAGGAAACTTATGTTTAGGAAAGAAACTAATCTTAGGATATATAATCCCTTATTGTAATGATAAAAGATATTTACAGAATCCTAGGATATATAATCCCCTAGAATAAGGGATAAAGAATATTTTCAGAATCCCTTAAAGTAAGGAACAATAACTCACGTATATTCCTACAATACTAACATTGTGACTACACGGTAATGATGGAAGTGAGTTTCATTCTTTGTAGTATGAAATATGGATTTGATTACATGAAAGAGGACATTAAGTGTTGATTTAGGGTCCTCTAGTAGGCTGTACTTGTTGGCTCATGTGTTGATAGAGGTGTGAAGAACGTTTTTTAGGGGTATTGGTTTTATGGAAATATATCAAGTTTCTTATTCCACTACATTTTTCAGATTAATATTTGGGGCTACTCTAGTCGGAAGCTTTTGCATTCTATAGAGACGGGGCATTCTGCTAACATATTTTGCACAAAATTCATTCCTGAAACTTCTGATGAGCTTGTGGCCTCTGGTGCTGGTGACGCAGAGGTAACTTTTTGGAATTTGTTAAACAAGGTCTCTATGCTGGAGTCTTATTGTGTTCCTATTAGGCATGAATATCATTAAGAACTTGAACAGCTAATTGTTTTCAGGTTCGATTATTTAATTTATCGTGCTTGAACGGGAGAGGGCTCAATGATGGTGCGGCTACACCATCAGCACTCTATCAGTGTCACACAAGAAGAGTTAAAAAACTAGCGGTGAGGTTTATTGCACAAATGTGTGAAAATGTAGTATTAATGTAATCAGACAAAAAACATAGGGAGTTGTAAAATGTTCAAAATTAATGTTGCTTTACATGGTGAATATGAGTGTTCCTTGATTGCTTCACTTTGTCATAGTTTTTACTTCTTCCTGTTTCAGGTTGAAGTTGGGAACCCCAACGTGATTTGGAGTGCAAGTGAAGACGGAACTCTCAGACAACATGATTTTAGGGAGGGCACTTCTTGTCCTCCAGCAGGATCTTCTCACCAAGAGTGTCGCAATGTTCTTGTGAGACTTGCATTGCATGATAATGCCTTTCATTCATTCCTATGTTCTAGATTCATCTATGAGATCTTAGTTTGTTGAATTTATAGTACTAACTAGTCAGTGGGGCAGTTTGATTGCAACTATCATGGTATCCCTGAAATGCATGTTCAGACTTGCATTACATGATAGTACCTTTCATTGAATTGTATGTTCATGATTTGTCTATGAGATCTTTGTTTGTTGAAGTTATAGTACTACCTAGTCAGTGTGGAATTCTTATTGCAACTATCATGGTATCCCTGAAATGCATGTTCTAAAGGTTGGAGAGTTTTTCATGTCTTCATTTGAGTAAAAATTGTTCCCATGGTTGTTAAATGACTTTGGTTTTGCCTCTTAGTAAATTAAATATGGGATTAAAGATTCTCTGATATGGAATAACTATCTGTTCCTGTGTATGGTCTTTCCAATCAGGGTGCTTGGTTGATGGAAATCCATTTTTGTTTGTTGTGGGATTGAAAACCTACATTCATTTGATTTGCCTTTTTGTGTATGGCTGTAACCCCACAGAATCCTGGATGCTTTTGGTTCTAAATTAAAATATTTTAATATCATGTAGATCTGGTCTCGATGACACTGCTCATCATGTTATTTTTACCACCACTTTAGAGAGTTTAATAGGGTTTTAGCCTTTAAGCATCAGTGGACAGATTGACACCCCTTGATTCTCAAGTCAATGGATTATCACCTCAAGGTCATTTGGTTATTGGTGTAGCTTGACGTTTTTATTTGCCAATCTGTCTTCTCTGGAATTCTCTAGATTGGCATTGTAGATTGGGTAGATTTAACTGAGATTTTACCTATATTTATCTTAGTTGTCTTATATTCGACCATATCCCTCCAAACTGTAAATCATTTTAAATCTTTCCCTTTTGAAATTTCTTTGGCAGCTTGACTTGCGTTGTGGGGCAAAGAGGTCACTAGCTGATCCTCCTAAACATACTCTAGCCTTAAAATCTTGTGATATCAGTTCTACTAGACCTCACTTGCTCCTTGTTGGTGGGAAGTATGTGTCTAACCATTATTTTCTGACACCCACATACACACTATATCTATATCCATATCTATATCTATATTAACCATTAATCTTGTCTTTGAATGTTTGCAGTGATGCATTTGCTCGTGTATATGATAGAAGGATGCTGCCACCGCTGACCTCCTGCCGCAAAAGGATGTCCCCACCTGCTTGTGTTAATTATTTCTGCCCAATGCATCTCTCTGACCGTGTTAGTTTTGAATTTATTTGTTAGTTCTTACTCTTGTTTATTTATTTTTGGAAATGCCTTGGCAAATTTTAGGATTTCTACTTTTAAGGACCAAGTTGTATTAATACTGTTTGTGTTTATGAGGAGATTATCTAGAATGATGTAACAGCTCATTCTGAAAATGACAATTCTCTTTTTTCCCCTCTTTTTCTTTCTCTTTGATGAGTAAGCCTAGCTTGTTTTATCTGCATTAGGTCACTATTCAATAGTTTGCTCATAGGAAAACGTTCTGGTGGATGATTTTGAGTTATAACCTGCTAATTGTTTTTATTTGGTATTAGCATTACTTATGTTTTTTTTGTTTGACGTGTCATTATATGTTAAACTAATCTAACTGTTGGTTCTAAGTAAAATATTGTTATATGAATTCTATCTTCTTTTTCCCCTTTGCTCTTCAGGGACATTCAAGTTTGCACCTAACTCATGTTACACTTAGCCCTAATGGAGAAGAGGTTCTGCTCAGCTATAGTGGGGAGCATGTATATCTAATGGATATAAATCATGGTAAGCTTATTCAAAATTCTTACTTCCAGTGTAGTCATATGGTTCAGTGTATCTGTGTTCCTTTTTATGTTTATCTTCTTTAAGGAGCTTCCTTCCTGACTTGGTCGTATATAGTTTTGTTTTTCTTGTGTTTAAGTTCTAGTTTTGTGTAAAGAAGTGAACCTAGTGGGGGCTTTTCATTGAAGCGGAAAGGGTGGGCTCTTATTTTGATTTTAGGTGTTTTGTTACTTAGAGCTGACATGGGAAAGTTTATATGCACTTTAAAATGAAACTTGAATTAGTTTTTGTCTTGTCTCCCTTCCTCTTAGATCCCTCTGCATTGCATTTTCAAGAAGTGCACTTTTAGATTGCACTATAAAGGTTAAGCATGATTCACGTCAGTGTATGCATGATAGATACAACATATAACTCATATCTTTGGCTGAACATTTGTTACATATTTCCATAATTCACAGCTAGTGGAAGATCAATGCAATATTCTTCAGGGGATGCATCAAAATTGACTTCCTTCACTCCTGTTCCGAATAGGCTAGAGAATCAACCACTTGTTTTTAGTTCCTTTGAAAATGGTTTCCAGAGAAGAAACAACAATGCTGCAAGGGTATGCATCTTTTATTTTCTTGTTTTAGTTGACTGGAAATTGTGGTAATTTGTCACGTAACTTATTGTGTTCCTCCATATGTATTTCAGCTAGAACCTAACATGGCAGTTACAGGTTGAAAAATGCAGGATGTTGGTTGAAATTGCTAAAAGATCGTTAGAGGAGAGGACAGATATTTTCCATGCAATTGAGGCATGCAATGAAGTCTTGGATGGAAATAGTAGTGATATTGGGCCCTCGCTGAGGAATGAATGTTTTTGTACGCGTGCTGCCTTGTTACTGCAGGTTCATTGGTTTCTTTGGGATAAATTTGATGGATCATTTCATCTATTTGACGCAAAATTAATATTGACTTGTTTCCTTTTGCAGCGAAAGTGGAAAAATGATGCCCATATGGCTATTAGGGATTGCCATGATGCTCGAAGAATAGACAATTCTTCCTATAGAGCTCATTACTGCATGGCTGAGGCTTTAGAACAGGTAATCTGCGGCACCAGTTGCAGTGGAGTTTTAAACATGGTGGTGTATCTGAGCAATTGACTTATTGCTTCGGTTGCCGATAACTTTTTAGATCATTAAGCTTAAAGCTAAGTTGGGTTTCTGCCTGACAAGGATTTTCTTGTCCTTCCAAAATCCTTACATCTACTGCTAGAAACAAAATTGAATTTCGTCAAATACTTTCCTGGGAAAATTGAAAATACCGTCAATTGTTTGATTTTACTTGTAGATAATGTCATTGGATTGCCAATTTTATATCCTAGGAGATGAATAAAGTAAAGCCAGAGGGGTATGGCTTGGTTTTCACTCTGATAATAAATAAGCTATGATTTGAATTCCAAATTGTATGTTATTTGTGTAGAACTGTAGATTTTGCTCTAGATCAATATCGGTCAATGCTTTAAACTTTTCATTTTTTTGATGAATTGTGCTGTTGTAAATAAAGATGCATCATGTTCTGAAGTAGCATCATGTTCTGAGATACTAAAATGCTTTTCATTTTTTTCAAAAGGAAAATTTGGGCTATTGAAAGATCAATTGGCAACCATTTAAGACTGACATGGTTGCCTCTTCATGTGAAGTTTCTGAAACTGTATTTTTCTCCTTTGATTTTCCTATTGTGCAGTTGGGGAAACATAAAGAAGCTTTAAACTATGCTGTTGCGGCACAGTGTTTATCTCCATCTGATACTATGGCAGCCGAGAAAGTGGAGAACCTAAAGAAACATCTTGCAGTAGGTTTGTGTCTTGTACATGCACATCTTATCCCTATTGATCTATCTCATCTCTTACCCTGAAGTTATTATCTTGCATGTATTTACAAGTGTTGGCAATTCTATCATGGGTTGTTCATCTTACTCTTACTGAAAAGCAGTATTAGGTTGAAGTGTTGTCTGAAATATATCTTGGTTGATCAAGATTCAAGTGTACGTGTAGCATGGTTATTTGTCATTTTTTAGGTTGATCACATTGAATCTTTGTGGTTGTTTCATGTGAACTTCTGCTATGCTCTTTTATTTTGTCTTTCTATTTGTTTTATTTATTTACTTTATTTTTTAAAAAGCCGAAGCTGGAAAAAATAACAAGGTTAGTGATGGGGCACCTAAGTCTGAACTTCGACCTGGAAGGGAATTGTCTTTAAGTGACATACTCTATCGCTCGGAAGCCAACAGCGATGCTTCACAAGATGGTCCAAGATCTGATAGAGAAGATTCTGATTATGATGAAGAGCTGGAATTAGATTTTGAAACTTCAATATCAGGTGATGAAGGCCGAGATGTTGAATCCAACATGTTACATAGTTTAAATCTTCGAATTCATCGAAGAGGTGATTTAACAAGGGAAACTGGTCCAAACGGTTCATCTGGATCTCCATCCTTGTCATCACAAAATGGGAGAGTAGCTTATCGGGTATACATGTGCATCTTCTGTTTAATTTTTCAAATGAACCAACTTTTGACAATATGTCTTCTATTTAGTTATTTCATTATCAAAGTTAAGTATCATCGTGATAGTGACTGCAGTCTTGTATTAATTTTCTGGGTATGGCTATATCTGTCACTGGTGATGTTGCTAGGCTCAGTTTGTTGTCTCCTTGGCAGAGTTGAGTTTCCTGTTTCTTTGACTTGTTTGTCCATTAATGTGTAAATATCTGATTATAAATGTCTAAAGAGGACTGTCCTATAATGATTATAGTTCGCAATATAATTTTGTTTACTATTACATGTCTGCTTCCAGTTGTGAGTTGACCACAGTTTATAATCATATTTCTTGTTATGGGTTTACCGTTCAAGCTTAAGATTTTCATGTCGTGCATTTGCATCTTTTCTAGCCTGAGGCGGTTACTGATATGAAGCAGAGATTTGTCGGTCACTGCAACATTGGAACTGACATCAAACAAGCCAGTTTCCTTGGTCAGAGAGGTGCATTGTTGTATCATCTTATATATATTTTTATCTGCAACTGTGTTTTTTTTGTTTCCCCTTTCTTTCTTACAAGCTTTTTAGAGTTTGTTTTTTGCTTTTTATTTGTTCCTTCTGATCAGTATTTCTCCTCAAAAAATTCTTTTTCTTATATTTCTTTTATTTGCATGGTTATTTGAGGATCATCATTTTACTTCTACAGTTGAGTTCTGTGATTACTTTCTATCTTTTGATGATATTAATTGAAAAGAGTTACGACATTCTCTGGTTGTTTTATGACTGTTAAACTGAAATGAACTTTCTAGTGCAATCCACGTGTCAAAAGAATCATTGAATATGAATGAGCCCTATAAGTCTTCTATTGAATCCACACCTTCTTTTCTTCTTCAGCATTTGATGTGTAACTAATATTTTTTTTGTCAAGTAACATCTTAATTTCTTCTGTCAAGTATGGTCTTTACTCTGGCATGTTTAATATCTGATGCCTAATGGAAAGGGGCTTCTGGATGGTGTCCTATAGCCTCAGGAAATCTAAACCCTAAACCCTTCTGTCAAGTATGGTCTTTACTTTGGCATGTTAAATATCTGATGCCTAATGGAAAGGGGCTTCTGGATGAAGTGTCCTATAGCCTCAGGCAATCTGGTTTTCTTTTAATCAAATTTCTTTTGATTGTGGTGATTGTTAATTCTTTGTTTGTCAAACATGTGTCATCAATTACTGTAGCAGAAAAACTATCCATCGTGACTATGGCAGATTGATTTGTAGGTGAATATGTTGCTAGTGGGAGTGACGATGGGAGGTGGTTTATTTGGGAAAAGCGAACTGGTAGATTGATAAAAATGCTTCTTGGAGATGGCGCTGGTAATGTTTCTTTTCTCCACTCCTGATTTGCCTGTAGATTATGGATCGAACTTTTATCCCATTGTTTCTTATTCACTGTAAAATCTCTTCTTTTTTTTTCTCCGCAGTTGTAAATTGTGTTCAGTGCCATCCATTTGATTGCTTTGTAGCGACCAGTGGGATTGATAGCACCATAAAGGTGAGCATCAAGTACAATGGAACAGTATCATTTGTGATACTCAAGGTCAATTTCTAATATATCTGGAACTTGGTGTAGCTTTGGAGTCCAACTGCTGCTGTTCCGTCAATGGTTGCTGGGGGGTCAGCAGGGCCAGAAACTTCTGATGTGTTACAGGCCATGGAAAGTAATCAGCGCAAATTATGTCGCAATCGCGAGGCTATCCTGTAAGCACTGTAAATAGTATTATGTTTTCTTTGAAATGGAACATGCATCGAATGAAAAGGGAATAATTTGTGGATGAGCCTTCTTTAGTTCCTCTCCCTCCCCTCATTTCTCTCTCTCTTGTCGTGTTCTGATTGAACATTCTTGTGATTGATGCACATTGTTTAGGAAGATTGAAACTGAATTAGGTTACCTCAGACTAGATATGGCTTGGACTTCCAAGATTGTACACGTTTTGCTGATTGCTGTTTGAAACCTACCGTCATGCTTCTTGAATCAAATTTCCTTATTAGAATTATATGTAAGATAGGCAAAATGTTACTTGCAGGCCCTTTGAACTTTTGGAGCGGTTACGGATGCATGAATTTACTGAAGGATCCTTGCATCCATTTGAGTGTGCCCAGAGCTAGTTTGCTTCATAGCTCTTACAAAAGCATGCAGGTAACTTCCCTCTGTATCATGGAATGAATTTTGTTTTCAAGTTTTTTTACCTCTGAATAATTGACAAAATTAATAAATTTGATTTACACTTATTAAGAAAAAAACTTTTGCATGGCATTGTATTTTTTCTTCATTCGTACATTATATTAAATTAATAATATCATTTTATTTTGAATATAAAATTAAGATCAACAAGATAATAATTTTGATGTTAACATCAACACTTACTATTTAGCTACTAAAATAATTTTACAGTAACATCTGCTTCATGCGTACGTTATATTAAATTAATAATATCATTTTATTTTGAATATAAAATTAAAATCAACAAGATAATTATTCTAACGTTAACATCAACATTTATTATTTAGCCTACTAAAATAATGTTTTTTTTTTTGTTTAAAAAAATAAATTACTATTTAGTTTTTAATTTTAACGAAATATTGAAACTTTATAAATAAAACAATTCAATATAAAAAAAATCATTTATTGAAAGTCGAATAGCTTCTTACAATAAAGCTACCAATGATAGGGCTATGTTAGGTACAAATAATAAAAAAATTGCCTTGGCTAACAGATTAAAATCCTGGATGTATTCTAGAGTCTTTTCTAACCTGAACAATGAAGTCAAGTTGGTAGGTGGACACTTCCGCATGTTTAATCATTAATGATAAAAAAATATTTACAAGGACAGTTTAGAAGTATAAAGAGCAACTATGTTCATTCTGAACAGTTCAAAAGTTTTTCAATTTTGTGATGATATATGTAAATTTTGTTTGGCAACCGAAAATGTGAGGAACTTTATTATAGTTGTAAATCGATTTGATATTTTGATGGCCATAGAAATTAGATTAGTTGGCTGATGCAGGCATAGATGCTCACGTATACCTTTGAGATGTTCCCCTGGTTAGTTATTCCAAAAGTTTATACTCGAATTTAATATTTCTTTGATAACCAATATTTTTAATCTCCTGTAATTTTGAAATTGTGTAAAAATTGCTTGAATTAACCTATAGACTCCACCTCTGTTTCATGTGTCTCTATTTTAAAATATTCTTCTTTTTCTTCTTGCTAATGTTGATAAACTAAAATGTAAATTTATGCAGAACATGAAGGACTGGAGTCTCCTGTAAAGCTTTTTAGATTTTTCCAGAAAAAGCTAGAAGTTTGAATAAGGTATCCCTGAGTCTCTGATTAATTTGTTAAGGATCTCAATCAGTTTTTATGTAGATAGATATGTTTTGTTTTGTTAACCCAAATTTCTGTAATCTCAAAGACCATTTGATTTGTTTGTACCTGGTTTGAGATGTTCTTGCATATAGTTGATAAACTGAGGATGCTTGTTATTTTGGCATATATGTTACTTTTATTCGTGGTTGTTTTTGGTATCGATCTTACACTAGTTTTGGATGGAATGTGTGTGGTGGCCCTTTTGATCAAAGGGAATTTCGTAATCCATTCCCTCACCATGTTTCTTCTTTGTTTGTGATTCAGTCTTAACAATTGTATGTAATGCTAATCTGCTTTAAGCCAGAGTCATTAGTAGTATTGATAAATTATGTGCTCCCTTTCATGTGTGTTGATTATTAAAATGTCATATGTTCATATGACTAATGTTGTGTGGTAGTCTCTTGGTGTTATATCTCACACTGTACTTAAATTTATGTTTGTAATTTGATAAAATATATTTAGATAAAATCACAATGTCAATAACTGGCCGGTTGAGTTAAAGCTTGGTTAAACTTGGCTCGAATTGAGTTTGACTTGGGTTCGTGTTCAGTTCGAAACTTTAATGAACAGAGTTGAGTTCATCCAAATTCTGTTCGAAAAGCTTGTGAATATGTTTGTTATATATGCACTAAAAATAATTTATTTAGCAAAAAAATAATAAAATAAAATAGAAAAAATCATTAAAAATAAATTAACTAAAATAATTTAGAATTTTTTTGAATTTTATTTTCGATGTTGGTTATGAAAAAGGTTTTAATGATATCTTATCTTTTATGAAAAATATAATAAAATTTATTATTTTGAGTCTGAGTCTAAGTTGAGCCTTACGGGCTTTAAGTTTAATCTAGTAATATTATTTTCGACCCTCGAGCTCGAGTTGAGCTTAATAACATTGTTTTTGAATCGAGTCAGGTTCGGTTTAATTTGTTATCACTGCTAAGATTTTATGAACCTACGTTTATAGATTTTATCTTAGTTTAAGATTTATAGATTTTGTCTAGAATTTCTTTAGAGGTATAAATGTAAGAGTTAAAATGACTTCTCAATAAATTCGAACTTTTAAACTAATCCTTCAATATATAATAAATTCTATTAAATTTTGTCCTTGTATGGTAATTTACGAAGTGGAATTTCTTAACCTCGTGTGGGTCATTTCGGACCATTAGTGAGTTATACAAATGGATAAATCGATTGTTCTGGCATGGCATTTGTAATACCCTAAATATAGCCTAGAAGTTAAGGACTAAATAAATTAAATTAGAGTTTAATAAAGTTTAAAATTTAATGATTAAATTAAATGAATTTGAAAATTAGAGGTCAAATTGAAAAAGGACCAAAAAGTGAAAATTCAAGAAAAGAAAGATTGCACGGAAGTTTTCAAGAAATTGGTGACCTTGGACACATGGTAAGATACCATGTGGCCGGCCACCCCTTGTCGCCTAATTAGAATTTTGTTTGAATTAAAAAAATAAGAAAAAGGGAATAATAATGATGATATGAGATAGTGGAAGAGAGAAAATCCTAATAGTCAACCTCTTCACTCATTTCTTTTCCTCTTGGTCGGCCATGGGAGAAGCTTGAGAGAAAAAAGATTTGCTTGCCTTACATGTGAGATTTTAAGTGAGATTTTAAAGGTTTGAAGCAAGATTCTTGATTAGGGAGGTCAAACAAGCAAGGTAAGGTATTTTTCTTCTTCTAAGCTTAGTTAAAATGAAATTGAAGGTTGTTAGCTTAAATTCCATGGCTGAAAATTTAATATAGTGTTCATAGTTAGTTATTTTTAAGTTAGAAGTTGAATACATGTTGCTGAAAAATTTATGTTGTTACATTTATTGAGTTTTTGAGCTTAAGGACTAAGTTGCATGGGTTTGAAAATTGTAGGGACTGATTTATGGTTAAATTTAGGAAGGATTTTGATGTTAGGATGATTAAAATATTCATATGTGGATTGATTTGGGGTGAAAAAAAGCATGAGAAACTTGTTGCTAGGAAATTAAGTGATAAATGTGATTTTGGACTGTTTTGCAAGAATTGAGAAATTGGTGGACTTATTTGTTTTGGTTGAATCTGAAAATTTAATATTTAATTCATAGGATAATGTTTTAAGAGTGAGGAAATTAAATTGTAGGTGTTTTGGTTGAAAAGATGAAGGAAAGGAAGTGTTAGAATTGGTAAAGTGCTTTGGACTAGCTTATAGGTGATATTTTAGTAGCTTCATGGATCGAGCTGGAAACCCTATTTAAATGCCAAATTAAAAATGTTTGTATAGGTAAAATATGCTTGAAATTGAGTCTACTAAATTTTACAAGTGTTGGATAAGTTGTATTGGTGATTAGGTTGATGAATCTTGAGCTAGAATTGATGTAGGTGAAATCTGTCCAGAATAGGTCCTGTTCTGGACAGTAGCTTCAAAAAATTCTCTAAAATAATTTACAAGGAATTTGGGGCTGGAATTGAGCAGTCTAAAACTTGGATGAGTCTAGTTTAATTAGAAAAAAACCTCACCTCGTTTTCCCTTGTAAATTAGGAGATATAAGAGAAACAAAAAGATTGGTCTAGACTGTCCCGAAACAGCACTGCCTTGTTTTTAAATTGGAAACTGGTATTGATGGGTTCGTAAGAAAAATTCAAGCTTTATATGGTTCAAAAGATGGTTTCGTTAGCTTTCCAACGAGGTAAAGTGGACAATTTTTGGACATGTGGATCAAAAGATAAAAATAGTTTAGTGAGCATTGTACAATCTGTCCAGGAATGTAACCTTACTGTTTTGGTTGTTTTGGAGTTGTTAATTATGAAATGTGTAGTTCGAATGTATTTTGATGATGTTTCGGTGCTTTTGTGTGTTTTAGAGGTTTTTAAAGAATTGGATAGTGAGGAAGAGCTAAGGCAAGAGCTTGCCAAAAGAAGGAGCAAAGGGCCAATCATCCATAATTAACTTGAATTTAAATTACACTATAATTGTTAGTTAAAATGCAAACATGATTACACTATAAAAGTGCATTTTCATAACAAGTAATCATGTTTGCATTTTAACTAACAATTATAGTGTAATTTAAATTCAAGTTAATTAAATCATTACAACCACCTTGATATTTAGCTAGAAGATAATCGAATCTCCAACCAACTGTCGCCACAATATGCACCTATAGTGCTGGTCAAACCCTCCGTCTATCGCCAATAAGGGCCAATTGTCCTGGACCGAAGTCCTACCCGATACAATGAGCTCTAGATTTTAAGGCATGCCTTCCTATCTAACTAACTAGCCACCAAGGTTGTCGATTATCAATTTAAGCATATCAATCTAATATTCAATATCATTTCAATAACACGGTCCTCATAGACCAAGCCTCTAGGCCATTGTGTCTAGGCTCATAAGAATTCATTTCATGTCATTTCATATACATTACATTAAACATGCTAAGCACAAGCAAAATCAGAACTTTAATTGCATGGAACAAATGCATGTACACGTACCTTGCATCCCAAGCTTAAGCATGCCATTCATACCTCGGCATATGCAATGCATGGGTATGAACAAACCAAAACAAATACTTAACAAGCAATTCATATTCAATCAACATGCTAACAAATAACACGGCATCAAGCAAGTTTTCATAGCATTTCACTGTCCCCTTAAAGATTAGCCAAATTTGTATTAAGTCATATTTTATACCGGTTTAATTATAAAAAATTAAAAAAAATCAGAATTGGGTTAGGACCTAGTCCCAACCCCAAAGAAAGTCACACTGATAAACAATCCAAGCGAAACTCCTAGGGATTATGGATGATTGGCCCCTTGCTCCTTCTTTTGGCAAGCTCTTGCCTCAGCTCTTCCTCACTATCCAATTCTTTAGAAGCCTCTAAAACACACAAAAGCACTGAGACATCATCAAAATACCTTCGCTCTTCCCAAACATTTCAGGTCGATCGGTTAATAGCTCGGTCCCGGATTCCCGAATTATAAAACTATTGAATGAACAATAGGTTTCGGGAACGTTTAGCAGTGAATATAAGTTGCTAAGTGGTTTTTTTAGGCCTAGTAATAGAAAAAGTTTTAATTTACCCCCCAAATTGGTACTTTCAGGTTAAGTTAAGTTGGTAAACCATTGTTCGGACCGGGTTATCGGAGTGTTCAAGGACCGGTGACGCCCCTTTCCTACCAGCCCGGGATGGGGGTGTCACGAGCAATCAAGTGTGAGGTAAGTACATAAGGTACTTAGTGAGGTAACAAAAAAGAAA
Organism: Abelmoschus esculentus; assembly: GCA_035048815.1. Taxonomy (NCBI): domain Eukaryota; kingdom Viridiplantae; phylum Streptophyta; class Magnoliopsida; order Malvales; family Malvaceae; genus Abelmoschus; species Abelmoschus esculentus. Next base: position 4,250,208 of record JAUCBN010000032.1, read on the forward strand.
TCAAAACAATCCAAGACAATCCAAACATGTATCATATGCCAAGTTAAGTTCACATATATCATAACATACCAAGTTCAAGTACACATTTACCAAATTCAATGTATAACAATTCAATCCAAGGTTCAACATGTGACAATCCGATTACACGTATCAATTTAATATTCACTATATGACAATCCATATACATGTAACAATCCAATGTTTAATATATGACAATCCAGATACATGTAACAATCTAACGTTCAATATATGACAATCCAAATTCATGTAACAATCCAATGTTCAATATATGACAATCCAAATACATGTAACAATCCAATGTTCAATATATGACAATCCAAATTCATGTAACAATCCAATGTTCAATATATGACAATCTAAATTCATGTAACAATCCAATGAGTAATATGCCAATAACAAGTGCATTTTCATAACAAGTAATTATGCTTGCATTTTAACTAACAATTATAGTGCAATTTAAATTCAAGTTAATTAAATCATTACAACCACCTTGGTATTTAGTTAGAAGATAATCGAATCTCCAACCAACTGTCGCCACAATATGCACCTATAGTGCTGGTCAAACCCTCCTATTGTCGCCAATGACAAAAAATGTACCCTCCGTCTATCACCAATAAGGGCCAATTACCCCAGACCAAAGTCCTACCCGATACAATAAGCTCTACATTCTAAGGCATGCCTTCCTATCTAACTAACTAGCCACCAAGGTTGTCGATTATCAATTTAAGCATATCAATCTAATATTCAATATCATTTCAATAACACGATCTTCATAGACCAAGCCTCTAGGCCATTGTGCCTAGGCTCATAAGAATTCATTTCATGTCATTTCATATACATTACATTAAACATGCTAAGCACAAGCAAAATCAGAGCTTTAATTGCATAGAACAAATGCATGTACACGTACCTTGCATCCCAAGCTTAAGTATGTCATTCATACCTCGGCATATGCAATGCATGGGTATGAACAAACCAAAACAAATACTTAACAAGTAATTCATGTTCAATCAACATGCTAATAAATAACGCGACATCAAGCATGTTTTCATAGCATTTCACTCTCCCCTTAAAGATTAGCCAAGTTTGTATTAAGTCATATTTCATACCGGTTTAATCATAAACAATTAAAAAAAAATCAAAATTGGGTTAGGACCTAGTCCCAACCCCAAAGAAAGTCACACTCACAAACAAACGAAACTCCTAGGGATTATGGATGATTGGCCCTTTGCTCCTTCTTTTGGCAAGCTCTTGCCTTAGCTCTTCCTCACTATCCAATTCTTTAAAAACCTCTAAAACACACAAAAGCACCGACACATCATCAAAATACATTCGAACTACACATTTCATAATTAACAACTCCAAAACAACCAAAACAGTAAGGTTACATTCTTGGACAGATTGTACAATGCTCACTAAACTATTTTTATCTTTTGATCCACATGTCCAAAAATTGTCCACTTTACCTCGTTGGAAAGCTAACGAAACCATCTTTTGAACCATATAAAGCTTGAATTTTTCCTACGAACCCATCAATACCAGTTTCCAATTTAAAGACAAGGCAGTGCTGTTTCGGGACAGTCTGGACCAATCTTTTTGTTTCTCTTATATCTCCTAATTTACAAGGGAAAACGAGGTGAGGTTTTTTTATAATTAAACTAGACTCATCCAAGTTTTAGACTGCTCAATTCCAGCCCCAAATTCCTTGTAAATTATATTAGGGAATTTTTTGAAGCTACTGTCCAGAACAGGACCTATTCTGGACAGATTTCACCTACATCAATTCTAGCTCAAGATTCATCAACCTAATCACCAATACAACTTATCCAACACTTGTAAAATTTAGTAGACTCAATTTCAAGCATATTTTACCTATACAAACATTTTTAATTTGGCATTTAAATAGAGTTTTCAGCTCGATCCATGAAGCTACTAAAATATCACCTATAAGCTAGTCCAAAGCACTTTACCAATTCTAACACTTCCTTTCCTTCATCTTTTCAACCAAAACACCTACAATTTAATTTCCTCACTCTTAAAACATTATCCTATGAATTAAATATTAAATTTTCAGATTCAACCAAAACAAATAAGTCCACCAATTTCTCAATTCTTGCAAAATAGTCCAAAATCACATTTATCACTTAATTTCCTAGCAACAAGTTTCTCATGCTTCTTTTCACCCCAAATCAATCCACATATGAATATTTTAATCATCCTAACATCAAAATCCTTCCTAAATTTAACCATAAATCAGTCCCTACAATTTCCAAACCCATGCAACTTAGTCCTTAAGCTCAAAAACTCAACAAATGTAACAACATAAATTTTTCAGCAACATGTATTCAACTTCTAACTTAAAAATAACTAACTATGAACACTATATTAAATTTTCAGCCATGGAATTCAAGCTAACAACCTTCAACTTCATTTTAACTAAGCTTAGAAGAAGAAAAATACCTTACCTTGCTTGTTTGACCTTCCTAATCAAGAATCTTGCTTCAAACCTTTAAAATCTCACTTAAAATCTCACATGCAAGGCAAGCAAATCTTTTTTCTCTCAAGCTTCTCCCATGGCCGGCCAAGAGGAAAAGAAATGGGTGAAGAGGTTAACTATTAGGATTTTCGCTCTCCCACTATCTCATATCATCATTATTATTCCCTTTTTCTTATTTTTTTAATTCAAACAAAATTCTAATTAGGGGATAAGGGGGTGGCCGGCCACATGGTATCTTGCCATGTGTCCAAGGTCATCAATTTCTTGAAAACTTACATGCAATCTCTTTTTTCTTAAATTTTCATTTTTTGGTCCTTTTTCAATTTGGCCTCTAACTTTCAAATTCATTTAATTTAGTCACTAAATTTTAAACTTTATTAAGCTCTAATTTAATTTATTTAGTCCTTAACTTCTAGGTTATGTTTAGGGTATTACAGTATTTCTATAGAAGACGACATGGGTTTGTGGTACGTGCATTAAATTTTTGAACTCTTTGGGTCCTGTTTTGTTTGTTCTTAGTAGGAGTCAATCATCAACAATATTCAAGTCTCAAACTACAATATTTTTTATTCAATCTATGGTTCTTCATGGTAAGGGGATTTTGATTTACGGAAAAAATTATTATCCAAGAGAATAATTTTTTAGAATCATAACTACGGTTGGATTAAGAGAATTCGTTATAAGGGTAATATAATAATCTTAATAATAATTTTTTTCCTCAAAAATGGTGAAAATGTAAATTTCTCGTTATTCTTAGGTATTAAATAATTTTTCACTTTAAAATTAAAACACCTTTGAAATAATATTTTTTATTTAAATAGATTGTTATTTTTTTATTTTTCTAACAATATATATTTTTAATTTTGATATGTTATAATGATTTTTTATTTAATATATATTGTTGCATAGTAAAATACATAAATCACACTCATCATTAAAAATAATAAATATTAAAAATAAAATTTAAAACTATTTATTCTCTATTTTTTATTTATATAATAAAAATTATATTATTCGATTTTAAAGCATGTTACAGATTCGGTTTGAAATTCTAAATTTTAAAGTTATTTTTTATTTTATATAAATTAAGTAATAAAACATATAAATATAATATTTATAATTAATTATTAGTATATTTGCTTTAGTAGTAAACGTCATTATTAGAAAAGCTTATGAATTTGTTTTTTAATTTAAATATAATTATAATAAATAAAAAATATTCAAATATATAATATTAAATTATAACATTAAAGTTTATATTTAATTATTTTCCTAAGAACTTTAAAAAAAATATATTTTATGAGTTTTTATGCAAATATTTTAAACTTTCGAGCATTGTCAGCGGTTGATTTGCGGGGAACCACAAAGTCTTGATTTTGCAGTGTGAAATTTTTGAGCACTACAACAAAATCGAGTTAAAATAATAGTAGGGATTTAAAAAAGGTAAATTAATGCGTTATTTTCGTTTATCCCTAATATACTTTTAGTCATCGATTTTGAAAAACGATCAATAAAATCATTATCATTTTTGGAGTGTAAAGTTTTGTCACTCTAAGGTTAAGTGTTGTTAAATATTGACGAAAAGATGATTAACACAATAAAAATAATAAATTACTTAAATAATCTTTAAATTATTATTATATTTTTATTTTATTTTTAATTTAACTCTAAAAATTTAAAACTTTGTATTTTACCATATTACCCAAAAAAACATAATCCTAACCTTTATTCCAAACCCTAAAATCCTCACCAAAATACGCATACAGTGCCCCAGAATTCTGGCTTCTTCTTTTTTTTAGATACTTGGTGTTTTTGACTAATCTGGAGCTAATCCAATGCCCCAGAGTTTTAGTTTCTTCCTACTTTTCTTCCTATGCGTCCAGGTCTGCATGAATCAATTTCATTGCACTAATATCAGTTCATTCATATATATATATATATATATATATGACAAAGGATTTTAATCCGAAACTATCATTTCAAATGTGCAACTGAAATGTGGTGCTATTGTCGTATGGTGTACATGCCGATGTCATATCTATATGGCAAAAGGTTTTTCGGACCAATAACACCTCTCATCGTGCAATTGAGTAAAGAACTACCTTGATCCATACAATGAAATTAATTGGAAGAAGATACGCCATTCATGTGCCCCTGTAAGTTTATTTTTATTACGTACGAGTTACGAACGATAAAGTTATTGAACTGCAATATAGTTAAGTTCATAAAACATCGTTAAACTTTGGGGGCATTGTATGCTTATTTGGGTAAGGATTATAAGGATTAGGATTAGAATTTTTTGGGAAGAAGGTAAAAATATAAAATTTTAAATTTTTGATAGTTAAATTAAAGATGAAACAAAAATATGATAATAGTTTAAGAACTATTTAAGTAATTTACTATTTTTTATTATGTCAGATCATCTTTTCGTCAATATTTAATGATACTTAACGTTGAGGTGACTAAAATTTTACATCCCGAAAACGATAGTGATCTTACTGATCTTTTTCAAAATCGGTGACTAAAAGTGTACTGGAGGTAAACAAAAGTGACTAACATAGTAATTTACCTTTTAAAAAATGTTTTCGATCGCGTCTCGTTTATTGCGATTGAGTATATAATAGTTATTGTAGTTGTTACGGGAGTCGTAGTCGTAAATTTTTTAAAAACTTGTACTATTATTACCTGATATCCATTCAGTAACGACCGTTATCGACATGAATTTAAATTTTACCATTATATTTACTAACAACAGTTTCTGATAACGACGTTAATGTTAAATAACGACTATTATAACGATAATAAGTCATTTTTTGAATCCCTAGTCAATAGACCATGCTTTTTATCTCTGACTTTTGGATATTCTGCCTTCGTAAATATCTCTACACTTGGAAGACATAAATTTTCGATAAAACATGATCTGACTATAAGTCGCAACAGAATTAAAAATTTATTTAAAAAATATTATTTTTTAAATAATATTGAAAAAGCTTTATAATATCTATTTTATTTCTTATATTTACCCAAAATTTTCCCTATTTATTTATTTATTTATTTTTGATAAATGAGAGAATACGATTGTGTGCTATATTAAAATCTTCTAGACCTAAATAGAGAAAAAGAGTACACACAACAATATTAAAGAGTACAAAACAAACCGATTTCTAATCATCAAAAACAATTTTAGGCTACATCTAAGATTACATCTTGTTTAATTAAAGAAACAACATAATTAGAAAGTTACATAAAATAATAAACCCTCAAAGAATCTGATGAAACATAACTTTGCTAACTCATCCACAACCCGAGTACCATACCAAAAAGTAACCGAAGGGTAGTGTTGTGTTTATTGAATCTGAAAGATAATTGAGTTCTTTCAAGATGATATTGATATTTAAAAGGAAAACAAACAAACAAATCAAAATAGAAAAACGTGAGGGCTTTAAAGTGTACAATCCAAAAGGTGAATTTTTGAACTGATTTTAAACCATACTTTTTGCAAGAAAAAAATCAAAGAAAATTCATCTCCCTTTTGATATTGGTTTCCTCTTCTTGCTACCGTTTGTTGTTATTTTTCTATTTTTTTTATTTTATTTTTGATTTTTATTTATAAAATTTTATTTGAGGTTAAATTTTAACCTTTGAAGCTGACTAGAGTCTTTCATTATCAATGGCTTTAGTATAAAGTTTATGAAATAAGGTGATATTTTTGTCGATTATATTGCTTATGAACTATTTAGATTCTTCTCTTAAGAAAATGTAGTAACATGGAAATTAAACTTGACTTGTATCTATATGTTACGAGTTTATAATATTTTTCAGTGTAAAATATCATAGATTTAAAGTCTTATTTAGATGATGTGAAAGTTAAAACAAAATAAATAAATACTAAAAGTCTGTTAGTCTCACACCGAGACTCTCGATATATTCACAAAGTTGCAACTCCACCTAAGATAAACCTGGTGAGAGAATTCATTGTCAGGGTGAAAAAAAATTCTTTACTGATGATCTTTTATGTCTCCTCAAGGATCAACCGAAGACTCGAAAGCTTGTCCTCGACATCTAAGCCATCTTCTCTGTTTTTAAATTGAGAAAGAGTTACAATTAGAAAAAATTTAGAGTCGATCTCACTGTCGGACTCATTATTTTCAGTCTCTGTAATCTTTATTTAGATTTTATTATACTCTTACAAAATAAATGGAGAGACGATTAATAATTAAGGTGTTTTAAATAATTTTTATATTTATTTATGTGATAAATAGGAAATTGATTACGTAAGTCTAGCAAACTTAAACCTCAGCACGGATGTTGTAAGTTTTTATGTTCTTTATAATCTCCTTATATTGTTACAGTAGTTTTTTTTTAAAATTTTCGTAAGGTTTTTATTTTGGTTATTATCATTTTAACCATTGCAAATTCTAGCTTTGTTCTATCATTGATTTATGCCTTCATGCGAAGTTTTACAAATATAGCAATTGGATTAGTGGTTGTACTAGGGTCAATGCAGTCTATCATTGACCCTAGCCATGGAGCTGAGTATAAGCGACTAATATTTATAGCTATATTTTTAGGATAACTTAAGCAACTTTTAGTTCTCTAAGGTAATTGTATATCTCATTCTAATAATAGCTACTGTTAGCTTATCTTGTATTTATAGTTAGTTTTTCAGAGAGTTTTCTTAGAGAGTAAGATATGTTTTAATTAGATTCAAATAAATAATTATATTTAGATTCAATTACTTAAAAGTTTAAAATTAAAAGTTTAATTTATCTAGAACTCCTAATTTTATTAGAAGTCTTACAAGTCTATAAAAGAGTATGTAAACTCAGTTTTAATGAGTATAAATAAACTGATTATGTTTACTTAAGACTGTTGTTTAATCATAAATTATAGTTTATTCATATGATATCAGAACAATTTTAATACTTTAAAAAAATTTCTTTCATAAAAATATTATCTTCAATAAAGGTTGAGTGAACTGAAATCTTCTTAATTAATATTATTAGTATAATAGATTTTTTAAAAGTTATAATATCTTTTATTATTAAACAATATATGTTGAAAATCTAATAACTATCCAACAAATTAAATGATATCAATGAAGGAAACCTAGCCTTCGTGGAAGATGAATGTACCTCAAAAAATCATCTTTTACTGCTTTTTTTTTTTTTTTACTACAACTACATCTAATTAAATAGTTGACTCTGATACTTCTGACCACGTTACTGGTAATAGAAACTTACCCCTTAATTTTACTTCTTCTTGCTCAAAGAACTTTATTATTAAATTAATAATATTATTTTTATTTTGAATATAAAATTAAAATCAACAAAATAATAATTCTGATGTTAACATCAACACTTATTATTTAGCTACTAAAATAATTTTACAGTAGCATCTGCTTCATGCGTACATTATATTAAATTAATAATATTATTTTATTTTAAATATAATATTAAAGTCAACAAGATAATTATTCTAACTTTAACATCAGCACTTATTATTTAACTACTAAAATAATATTTTTTTTTCATTTGAAAAATAAATTACTATTTAGTTTTTAATTTTAACGAAAAATTAAAACTTAATAAATAAAAAAATTCAATATAAAAAAATTCATTTGCTAAAAGTTATATAATTTTTTATAATAAAGCTACCAATGATAGGGCTATATTAGGTACAAATAATAAAAAAATATCTTTGAGATGTTCTCCTGGTTCTCTCTTGTGTTATTCTATAAGTTTATACTCAAATTTAATATTTTTTAGATAATCAATATTTTCAATCTCCTGGAATTTTGAAATAGTGTGAAAATTGCTTTAATAACATATAGACTCTTCTTCTGTTTCATGTGTCTTTATTTTAAAATATTTTCTTCTTATTTTTTTGTTGATATTGACAAACTAAAATGTAAAGTTATGCGGAATATAAAAGACTGAAATCTCATGTAAGTTTTTTAGATTTTTTCAAAAAAAAAGTTTAAACAAGGTATCCCTGAGTTCCTGATTAATTTATTAAGGATCTCAATCAGTTTTTATGTAAATAAATATGTTTTGTTTTTGTTAACCCAAATTTCTGTAATCTCAGTTTGAGATGTTCTTGCATATAGTTGATAAACTGAGGATGCTTGTTATTTTGGCATATATGTTACTTTTGTTAGTGGTTATTTTCAATCTTGAGCTTACACTAGTTTTGCATGGAATGTGTGTGGTGGCCCTTTTGATCAAAGGGAATTTCGTAATCCATTCCCTCACCATGTTTCTTCTTTGTTTGTGATTCAGTCTTAACAATTGCATGTAAGGCTAATCTGCTTTCAAGTAGAGTCATTAGTATTGATAAATTATGTGCTCCGTTTCATGTGTGTTGATTATTAAAATGTCATATATTCATATGACTAATGTTGTGTGGTAGTCTCTTGGTGTTATATTCCACACTGTACTTAAATTTATATTTATAATTTGATAAAATATATTTAGATAAAATCACAATGTTAATAATTTAATTATGTGATAATGAGCCTGTCCGACTCGCTAGTTATTTTGGTTCGATTTAGTTAAAGCTCGATCAAAGCTTAGCTCGAGTGAGCTCGATTCGGGTTTAGGTTGGGACCTTAACGAGCTGAGTTGAGTTTACCAAAGTTCGTCTCGAAAGACTCGTGAATAGATTCGATATATATATGCACTAAAAATAATCTTTTTAGCAAAAAAAAATAATAAAATAAAATAAGAGAAATTCAATAAAAATAAATTAACTAAAATAATTTGGACACTTTTTTTCTCAATATTAATTTTTGTTTTCGATGTTGGTTATGAAAAATGTTTTAACGAGGTCTTATCTTTTATAAAAAATATAATAAAATTATCTATTTTGAGTCAAGTCGAGCCGATTTTAATGAGTCCAAGTTTAGTTTCATGAGCTTTGAGCCTGAGTAGAGTCTAATAATATTTCTTTCGAGTAAGTTTGAGTCTAAAATTCTGAATTCGTCGAGCCTCAAGCTTGAATTAAACCTAATAACACTGTTTTTGAACCGAGTCAAATTCGGTTCGACTCATTATCACTCCTAAACTCAATAATAGTATGTACCGAAAACAAAAAGATTTTATAAATCTTTTAGTTTCAAGTTTATATATTTTATCTTAGAGTTTGTTTAGAGGTTTAAATATAAGAGTTGAAATGATTCTCAATAAATTCAAACTTTTAAACTAACCCTTCAATATATAATTAATTTCGTTAAATTTCGTCCTTGTATGGTATTTTACGTAGTGGAATTTCTTAACCTCGTGTGGGTCATTTCGGACCATTAGTGAGTTGTACAGATGGAGACATCGATTGTTCTGGCATGGCATAACGACATGGGGTTGTGGTACGAGCATTCAATTTTTGAACTCTTTGGGCCCTGTTTTGTTTGTTCTTAGTAGGAGTCAATCACCAACAATATTCAAGTCTCAAACTAATATTTTTTTTATTTAATCAATGGTTCTTCATGTTAAGGGGCTTTTGATTCACGGAAGAAAAAATTATTATCCAAGAGAATAATTTTTTTTAGAATCATATAACTACGGTTGGTCTAAGAAAATTTATTTCAATAGTAGTTTTTTTTTTAAATAGTGGGAATGTTATTCTTTACCTATTTTTCGGTATTAAACAATTTTTATCATTTTAAATTAAATCACCTTTAAAATAATATTTTATTTTTAATTAGACTATTATTTTTTATTTTTTTAACGATATATATTTTTAATTTTGATATGTTATAATGATTTTTTATTTAACTTATATTGTTGCATAATAAAATACATAAATCACACTCATCATTAAAAATAATAAATATTGAAAATAAATTTTAATAATACTTATTCTTTAAAAATTTTATTTACATAATAAAAATTATATTATCTGATTTTAAAGCACGGTACAAATTGGGTTTGAAATCCTAAATTTTAAAGAATGATTTTTCATTTTAAAAATAATATAATTAAGTAATAAAACATATAAATATAATATATATAATTAATTATTAGTATATTTGATTTAGTAGCAAACGTTATGATTATTATAAATGTTATGATTTTTTAATTTTTAATTATAATTATAATAAATCATAAATATTTAAATATATAATATTGAACTATAATATTAAAAACTATATTTAATTATTTGTGTAAGAATTTTATAAAAAAATAAAAATGAAAAATAATAAAAAATATATTTTTATGAATTTTTATTCGAATATTTTGGAGTTTGGAGCATTGTCAGCCGCTGATTTGCGGGGAACCACAAAGTCTGTATTTTACGGTGTGAAATTTTTGACCACCGCAACAAAATCGAGTTCAAGTAGTAATAGGGATTTAAAAATACTTTTGATCGTGTCGTGTTTATTGTGGTAATATATATAATGGTTGTTATTGTAATTGTTATAAGTCGTAATCGTAATTTTTTTAAAAACTCGTACAATTTATTATGAGAGTTTTTAAAATAACAATATATTAACAAAAATAGCGAACTATTATCTATGTTATTCGTTAAGTAACAATCGTTATCTATATGAATTTAAATTTTACCGTTGTATTTACTAATAACAGTTTTGGATAACAACGAATCATTTTTTGAACCCTTAGTTAGTAGACTATGTTGTTCATTTGTGGACCCTTTGTAAATATCTCTACACTTGAAAAACAAATTTTTTTGATAAGACATAATTTGATTATAAATTACAGTAGAATCAGAAATTTATTTAAAAATATTATTTTTAAAATAACTTAAAAAAACTTTATAATATATATTTTTATTTTTTATATTTATCCAAAATTTTCTCTATCTTTTTATTTACTTTATTTTATCTATTCCGATTTCATATATTTATAAGGAGGAAAAGAAACGAAAAACCTTGAAAAAATGGAAACAAAGTAAAAGGAAGGATAGTGTTGTGTTCATTGAACCTGGACAATAATTGAGTTCTTTCAAGCTGATACTGAATTATTGATATTTAAAATAAAATAAAATAAACAAATCAAAAACAGAGAAACTAAGGAAAGTGTGGGATCCAAAAAGATGAGTTTGAACTGATTTTAAATCATATTTTTTACAAGAAAAAAACAAAGAAAATTCTCTCCTTTTAGATATTGGCCTCCTCTTTTTGCCTTAATCATTATGTATTCATGATTTTGACATTATTTTTAAAAACTATAAGCAGTATGTCATTCTGTTCATTAATGTCAATGATCTTTTGTCTTTTTCAGTGTAAAATTTACAAGCAAATAAGGCGAAGGAAACTAAGGAAGTATATTTTAATGTGGTGTTTTTAATGGTTTGCACGGATTCTATTAATTTCTTATAAGAATCAACAGTGTTTTATTTTTGATAAGATTTAATTTTGTTGTTGTACATATAAATGGCATGTATTGAAAGTCTTGTTCAAATGATGTGGTGGTTGAAATAGACTAATCAAGTTTACTTAATATTATCGTTTATCCACAAATTATAGTTTATTTATATGGAATCATAGTAATTTTAATCCTCTAAAAAAATTCCTTTATGAAAATATTATCCTCAATAACGTTGAGTGAGTTGAAATCCTCCTCAATCTCTATTTTTAGTATTATAGATTTTTCAAAAGTTACAGTCTCTTCTGTTACTAAACAACATATTTTAGAAATCTAGCAACTGTCGAACAAATTAAATGACAGAAATGAAGGAAACCTAGCCTCCGTGGAAGATGAAAGTACCCTAAAAAAATATTTTCTACTGCTCTTCTTTTCACTACAAGTATATTTAATTAGATAGTTGATTCTGGTGCTTCTGACCACATAACTGAGAACAAAAATTTACTCCTTAATTTTATTTTTTCTTGCTCAAAGAGTTCTATTAAAATAGTTGATTATTCTTTTTCCTCAATTAAAAACATTAGTACTGTAATTATTAATAGTGATCTAATCTTTCAAGATGTCCTCTTTGTGCCTAGTTTGGATTATAATCTATTGTTTATGAGTAAGCTTTCAACAGATCAATTTTTTTCTATTTAACTAATAAAGAATATTTTTTACAGTCACCGATTTTGAGAAAGAGGATTGACAATATTAGTCTGCAAAGTAGTTTTTATATTCTTTCCAACAACAACAAATCTATTAAATTTTCTTTTTTATCTTGTTTTAATTCTTTAGTACAAATTGATATTGTTATGTTATGACATTTTAGGTTGAGTCACCTTATTTTTATTATCTTGTAAAAATTTAATAAAAAATCATTTTTCTTTTAAAAGACATATTTACTCTCTTGCTAAACAAACAAGAGTTAATTATCTACTCTTATCTCATAAACCCTCACATCCTTTTCTCCTTATTCATAGTGATATTTGAAGTCCTTCTAAGGTAAAGAATGTTAGTGAGAGTAGATGGTTTATCATATTTATTGACGATTATAGTTGAACTATTTGGACCTATTTGTTAAGAGAAAAATCAGATGTACCTATTGTTTTCAAAAGCTTTAAAAAATGGTAGAGATTCAATTTAATAGTAAAATTTAGATTTTTAAATATGATAATGGGAGTTAGGTCTTTACACAATCTTTGGACTCCTAGATATTTGACTTGGCCAGACATTTTGATACACCTTTTAGCTGTATCAAAACAAAAAAATTCAGAGGCAAAACGTATCGAAACACCCTTCAAGTGGTTTCGATACCCAACCAATTTTTCCATATGTTAATTAGGCTGTATCGAAATAGTTAGAACACGTTTTGATACGCTTGGCCTGTAATGTTACATTTTTGCTAGTTTTTATTCGGTATGATCCTGTAGGTGAAATATAATCCTTATGAAATTTTATTATCAACCTATAATAATCATAATTTAACAATATACCAATTTTCAAGTCATTATGAATTCATTTACTAGGTTTTAGGCTTTTTAGTTCAAAGTATGCATGTTTTACTACTTAAACCATTTTTCATTTAGGGTTCTTTTACAAAATAAAAATCTACGTATACCTTATACATTTCTAACATAACAACATACATATTTTTGGTTTAACAAAACATGTTACCACCATTTTAGGAGTATTTATAATAAGCTTACATACTTTGACTTGTGATTTCGCCAAATCCTTGTCCAAAAGGTATTCAAATATTCTTTTCAAAACATGTCAACACGAATAATATATAAATAATAAATTTAATAAATAATAATAAATAATAATTAATATATAAATAATAATTAATATAAATAATATAATATTAAAATATTAAAAAAAAACAACCGAAAAATCTAGAAAAAACGAAAACAGGGGATCATGGGGGGAGTTTTGATTTGATTAGGTTGTTAGGTAGAGTGTTTTTAGGGGATTAGGTTGAGTTGAATTAGGATTCTAACTTAAATCCCTTTAAAGGGGTCGGTCGAATCAAGGGATGCTGGGATTGAATTGACTGAGGAGTTTTTGGATTTGGAGGACATTCAATAGGCATTGAATCAGTGTTGAATCGAAAGCTGGAGATTAGAGATCGAATCGGAGTCAAGGAAGAAGAATTGAGGTAAGCCTTTGATCTTTTTTTTCAAAGTTTTGATATTGTTTAGGGTTTGGTTTAAGGAGGTTCGACCGATTGTTTTAGGTGTTTAGGAGGGATATCTTGACCAGTTTTTAGAGGTTTAGGGGTTGACTAGAGTGGATTTTGGATTAGATTTAGGTTTCTCGTCATTTCCGGCGTGATTTCTGGATTTTCGAGGGTACCGGCGAGTTCGTCGGTGTCGGATTTAATCACCGGCGTCGGAAACGGTCTTAGGCGGTGGCCGGAAAACACATCGGTGCGGTGGTCAGCGGCGGCGATTCGGATCCAACGGCGGAAGGTGTGGCGATTTAGAGGCCGTGTTCATCGTGTTATTCATTTTTGTGAAGAACACTGATGAACACCATGAAGAACAGGTGTTTTTGATCCGTTTTGGTTCATTTTTCTGGAAAATTCGTGTTTACACCAGAGGATTTTGGGGATGGGATGAGTCGGCCGAGTTGGGTGAGGGGACTTATGGTCGAGTCAACTCGGAAATGTGGTTTATATACTCCCTCAAAACACTGCCGTTTGGGGGAGGGTTTCGAGCGGGTCGGATCCGGGTTAACCCTGATCCGCGTCTTTTTAGTTAAATAGGGTAATTTACCCTTTAGGTCCTCCTAGGTTTAAGCAATCCCTAAACTTGCAATTAGACCCCTAAACCCTTAGATGTCATTCAATTACGTCCCTAGAACTCCTAATTAGGTCCCTAGACCCTTAGATTTGACTCAATTAGGTCCCTAAACTTTTAATTAGACCCCCTAGGATTAATTTAATTAACTTTAGACTTAGTTAGGGTAAAAAAAATTAATTTTAAAAATTTAAAATTTATTAATTAATTTTTGAATTAGGATTTATTTTTTTAAGATACTTTAAAATTAATTTAACTTAGTTAGATCTAATATAAGATTAATTTAGCCCCTAAAACTTAAAAAATAGACTTTAATTAGGTTTAATTTAATTCTTAAAATTTAGAAAATAATCTTAATTAATTATTTTAATTTTAATTAATTTCTAAAAAAATAAGTTCTAAAATTAACTTAATTGAGTCTAGTTGAGCCTTTAAAACCTTAAAACACTCACCAAATTAGACCTTAATTAGGTTTATTTAATTCTTAAAATTTTGGAAATAATTTTAATTAGTTATTTTAATTAATTTTAATTAATTTCTAAAAGATAAGATTTAAAAATTAATTAGGTCTAATTTAGCCTAAGCTTCACCGAATTAAATTTTAATTAGGTTAATTTAAATTCTTAGAAATTTAGAAATTATTTTAATTAAATCCCTTAATTAATTTTAATTTTTAAAGATAAGAATTAAAAATTAATCTAATTAAATCTAACCCTCCAATTAAACTTTAGAACTTAAAATTCACCAAGTTAGATTCTAATTAAGTTTTAATTAAACTTTGAGGTTAGAAAATTTAATTAAATAATTTAATTAAAAAAATTTCTAAAACCTTAAAATTTGTTACACACTTAATTAATTCAACCTTAATCGAACTAAAAACTTGAACTTTAATTAAGTTTTAATTAAACTTTGAAGTTTAATTAATTAATTTAATCAAAAATCCTAATTAATTTTACACTTAATCATGTCTAATCCTTAATTTTGAAGCTTGAATCTTAGTCCCTTTTTATCTCTGAATGCAAATCCCTTTTGTACTCACTTATGATGAAATTTTTGATATAATTTTGTACTTCCCATGATTCTAATGAAATATCAAGTTCCTTTATCTTGCTTTTTTTATTTTTATTTTTTTTAAGATGTTCTTGCATGACATATCTTCACTTAATAAACACTTAAGTTAATCAATCTAGAGCCTTTTAGAACTAGTCACTTAATTTAATTAATCAATTTAATTAGGGAGATAATTTAGTAACATAGCATTTGAATCTTATATCTCGGATACACTAAAGAGTTTGGTGTTTTGACGTACCATGATGCTGACCTAGAGAGTGTACCTTGGTATCGAATTCATGTGCTATTTAAAACCTAGAATTTTGACAAAATAACTTAGGTTTAAAATTAACTAAAATGGATAGGTAAGTAACTAGTAACATTAGTAACGTAGGTTTTAAACACTTAAGCAATGGAGCCTTTTTTAGGATTAGAACTTAAAATGAACAAGATAAAAATGGTCATGTATTTTGTTTTAACCTTTTGAGGCGGAAGTTACATTCCTTTGAATTTGGGTGAGGTTTCCTATCTAGAGGACGTCTCGTTCAACTCAAGTTTAAAGGTGATGTAATTTCTAAATCAAAAGTATATCTAAATTCAAATAATGTTCAATTAAAAACGGAAAATTAAATTAATATCTATCTTCAAAGTATCAATGTCACGTAATATTTTTAATGTACCAATTTTGGGACGTTTGTAAGGGTCGTCCTTACACATAACCGACTCCCGAACCTAATATTTTTAAAATGAATCTCTGGTTTGTTTTATGGTGTCTGGCCTACCAAAGTGGCCGGTGGCGACTCCAAACAATTTTTAAATTAATTATATATTTTTTCTGAAACTTGGGTTTTTCGATACTAAAATTGATAAATTTGTATTTTTTTAAAAGCAATCGTCGAGCCATTTTTCACATAAACTCACATTTTTTTAAAGAGGTCGCAACAAAACATTAACTTAAAATGCATGAAAAATGAATACGTTAGACTTACTTTGCCTAGTGAGATAACCAATAACATCATGAGCATATAATATGAAATCAATTATACATGCTTTCATGCTAATTCATCAATTATATCAATGATTCATATGAGTTACAATAAGATCAATAACTCTCTCAATATCATTGGATTGATAAGATAGTGGATACGCGAACTCTTATACCTCGCCAAATTAATAAATTATTTAATCCTTCCGTCTCGCAAAAATGATCAATACACAAATTACCCCTCCGCCTTACCAAATATAGGCTTTAGCCCAAAGATCGATATCGATACTAGAGGCATCCATGCCCTTGAGGAATTACATATTAGTCTTGAGAAAAAAAATATTGAGGTAATTACTCGAATAATTATATGGTACAACAACACTATTTTGTATAAAACCTCCTTAAAGACAACAAAATGTACTAACTTTTACAAGTTTAGTTGATACCTCTCGTATTGTTGCATAGCTTGTCCTAGCTAATCCTGGACCAGTGGTAATGGAAAAGCTTCTGGCATCGAAATTGACAAATTTAATCAGACACGACAAAATCTTTTAACAGTTGTTGATATCGTGTAGTCGTGTTCTCCAAAATTGGGGGAAGAAGTTTAATATTAAAAGGGTCAATTATGGAGGTGTTTTAAATGAAAATGGCTGAGATCAAACCCAACAGAACAAAATATGTTCATAGAATCCAATGGTTTAACATAGAAGAGATACTAATCTAAATCCAAATTTCTAAAGTACTTTGTGTTTTCGATTTTTTTAGTTTTCTCCCTCTTAATATACTCTCGTTTCATTTCCTACGAGTTTAGTGATATTTTTCTTGCTTCTCTTTTTTCTACCATTTGTTGTTATTTTTTAATCTTTTATTTTATTTTTGGTTTTTATTTATAAAATTTTATTTGAGGTTAAACTTTAACTTTTAAAGTTAAGTAAGGTCTTCCATTATCAATAGCTTCAGTATGAAGTTTATGAAATAAGGTTTTTATTTTGATTATTATCATTTTTGATGAGTATATAAAATAGTTTTTAATTATAGTTTTTTATTATCATTTTTTAAAATTTTTAATAAATATCCTAATTTTACCAGAAGTCATACTCTTTGAAGTTTATAAAAAAGTCTGTAAACTTAGTTTTAATGAGTAGAAATAAACTAATCATTTTTTCTTAAGACTATCGTTTATCTATAAATTATAATTTATTTATAAGGTATGAGAACAATTTTAATCTTTAAAAAAAATTCTTTCATAAAAATATTATTCTTAATTTACTTTATCTCTTTATTTACTTTATTTTATATATTCTTATTTTATATATTTATAAGGAGGAAAAGAAACGAAAAATCTCGAGAAAATAGAAACAAAGTAAAAGGAAGAATAGTGTTGTTGTCATTGAACCTGAATAATAATTGAGTTCTTTCCAGCCGATACTGAATTATTGATATTAAAAAGAAAATAAAACAGACAATCAAAAACAGAGAAACGTGAGGAAGTGTAGGATTCAAAAAGTTGAGTTTGAACTAATTTTAAATCATACTTTTACAAGAAAACAAAAAAAATTCTCTCCCTTTAAAAATTAGTCTCCTCTTTTTGCCTTAATCACCATCTATTTATGACTTTGACATTATTTTTAAGAACTATAAGCATGATGTCATTCTATTCATTAATGTCAATGATCTGTTTATCTTTTTAGTGTAAAATTTACAATCAAATAAGGCGAATAAAAGTAAGGAAGTATGTTTCAATGTGGTGTGTTTCATTGTTTGCATGAATTCATGCTTCAGCTATTAATTCCCTGCAAGAATTAACAGTATTTTATTTTTGACGAAACTTAATTTTGCTGTTGTACATATAAATGACATGGATTGAAAGTCTTATTCAAATGATGTGGAGGTTGAATCAAAAGAAATAAATACTAAAAGTCTTTCAATCTTACACCGAGGCTTGCGATATGTTCACAAGATTGTAACTTTACCTAAGAAAAATATGGTGAGAAAATTCACTATCAAGGTAAAGAAATATTCTTTGCTAATGATCTTTTACGTCTCTTCAAGGAAAAATCAAGGTCTCAAAAGCTTGTACTCGACATCTAGTCCATCTTTTTTGTTTTTAAATGGAGAAAATGTTATAATTAAAAAAAATTTAGAGATGATCTCATTGTCGGACTCACTATTTTCAGTCTTTGTATTACTCATGTAAATTTCACTATATTCTTAAGAGATGCATAGAGAGGCAATTAATAATTAAGGTACTTAAAATAATTTTTCATATCTATTTACTAGGTAAATAGGACATTGGTTATGTAAGACTAGCAAACTTGAACCTACTTTGTATGTTTTCATATTCTTTTTAATCACCTTCTATTATTATATTTTTTTTTTGAATTTTTGTAACGTTTTCATTTTGGTTATTATCACTTTAACCATTGCAGACTTGAGTTTTGTTCTACCATTAATTTATGTATTTATGAGAAGTTTTACAAATATAGCGATTTTGTCAGTACTTGTGCTAGGGTCAATGCATTCAAATGAGATTTACCATAGTCATGAAGCTTAATATAGGCGACTAATATTTACAACTATTTTTTTATTGGGATAACTCAAACAACTCTTAATTTTCTTAGGTAATTTTATCTCACTCTGATTATAGCTGCTGATAGTTTATTCGGTATTTATAGTTAGTTTTTCAGAAAGTTTATCTTAAAGAGTAAGATGTGTTTTAATTAGATTTTAATAAATAATTATATTTAAAGTCGATTACTTAATACTAAAACTCCGAATTAGAAGTTTATATATCTAGAACTTCGAATTTTTCTATAAGTTCTACTCTTAGAAGTCTATAAAAGAGTTTATAAACTTAATTTTAATGAGTAGAAAATAAACTAATTAATTTTACTTAATACTATCGTTTATCCATAATTTTTTACTTAATGAGTAGAAGTCCTTTTTTCCTTATTCATAGTAGTCTAGGTATACCTTACACATTTCTAACATAACATACATATTTATGTTTAACAAAACATGTTGCCACCATTCCATTAATATTTATAATAAGCTTACATACTTAACTTGTGACTTTGCCAAAATCTTACCAAAAAGGTATTTAAATATTCTTTTCAAAACCTTAACCTTAAATGCATGAAAAATGAATACGTTAGACTTACTTTGCCCAGTGATATAGTCAATAACATCATGAACATATAATATGCAATTAATTTTACATGCTTTTATGCTAATTCATCAATTATACCAATGATTCATATGAGTTACAATAAGATCAATAACTCTCTCAATATCATTGGATTGATAAGATAGTAGTGGATACGCGAACTCTTACACCTCGCCAAATTAATAAATTATCTAATCCTTCCGTCTCGCTAAAATGATCAATACACAAATTACCCCTCCGCCTTACCAAATATAGGCTTTAGCCCAAAGATCGATATCGATACTAGAGGCATCCATGCCCTTGAGGAATTGCATAGGAGTCTTGAGAAAAAAATATTGAGGTAATTACTCGAATAATTATATGATACAACAATACTATTTTGTATAAAACCTCCTTCAAGATAACAAAATGTACTAACTTTTACAAGTTTAGTTGATACCTCTCGTATTGTTGCATAGCTTGTCCTAGTTAATTCTGGACCAGTGGTGATGGAAAAGCTTCAGGCATCGAAATTTACAAATTTAATCGGACACGACAAGATCTTTTAACAGTTGTCGATATCGTGTCGTCGTGTTCTCCAAAACTGGGGGAAGAAGTTTAATATTGAAAGGGTCAATTATGGAGGTGTTTTAAATGGGAATGACTGAAATCAGACCAAATAAGACAAAATATGTTCATAGAATCCAATGTTTTAACATAGAAGAAATCACTATTTAAATCCAAATTTCCAAAGTACTATGTGTTTTGGATTTTTTAGTTTCCACCCTCTTAATATACTCTCGTGTCATTTATTACAAGTTTAATCGGACACGACAAGATCTTTTAACAGTTGTCGATATCGTGTCGTCGTGTTCTCCAAAACTGGGGGAAGAAGTTTAATATTGAAAGGATCAATTATGGAGGTGTTTTAAATGGGAATGGCTGAGATCAGACCCAACAGGACAAAATATGTTCATAGAATCCAATGTTTTAACATAGAAGAAATCACTATCTAAATCCAAATTTCCAATGTACTATGTGTTTTGGATTTTTTAGTTTCCACCCTCTTAATATACTCTCGTGTCATTTATTACAAATTTAGTGATATTTTTCTTGTTCCTTCGATTAGCCTTAATTAATTTTGTTTTATTTGGATTGGATTTCATAATATAAAATTAGATTCAAGTAATAAAAAATTTGCGTCCTATTTTGGATTTAAATATACTGAAATAACTGTGTCTGTTTTGTGATCACTTATGGGAGATTCAACTAAGCCAACAATATCTAGTCTAACTTTCTATAAATACTGTTGAAAATAGACAAAAGCTTCGGGTGCTCACTATCCTGCAGATTTCAATTGAATAGTTTAACAATCATGTCAGGAGGATCACTTGCAATAAGTCTATGATCCGTTGAAACTTAAAGTTGCATCTGAGGCATGAGTCAAAGAAGGAACAACAACATCTGACACGATAATGACAAAATGATTGGTTCTATCATGTTTAGCTGTTGGAGTTACAGGACGGCGTGGTTGGCACTGCTAGCAAAAATAGAAGGCCTATGTTTGTTGTTATTTGTAACCATTGCCAAAGGTTTATTGATACAGAATTATTGATATTTAAAATGAAATAAAACAAACAAATCAAAAACAGCGAAACATGAAGAAAGTGTGGGATCCGAAAAGGTGACTTTGAATTGATTTTAAATTATATTTTTTACAAGAAAAAAACAAAGAAAATTCTCTCCTTTTAGATATTAGCCTCATCTTTTTCCCTTAATCATTATCTATTCATGACTTTGACATTATTTTTAAGAACTATAAGCATGATGTCATTCTGTACATTAATGTCAATGATCTGTTTGTCTTTTTTAGTGTAAAATTTACAAGCAAATAAGGCGAAGGAAACTAAGGAAGTATGTTAATTAACAGTGTTTTATTTTTAACGAGACTTAATTTTACAATTGTACAAATAAATGACATATATTAAAAGTCTTGTTCAAATGGTGTAGAGGTTGAAATAAAAGAAATAAATACTAAAAGTCAATTAATCTCACACCGAGGCTCGTGATATACTCACAAGATTGCAACTCCACCTAAGAAAACCTGCTGAGAGAATTCACTGTTAAGGTGAAAAAAATATTCTTTGCTGATTATCTTCTATGTCTCTTCGAGGATTAATCGAGGTCTCAAAAACTTGTCCTCGATATCTAAGCCATTTTTCTGTTTTTAAATGGAGAAAGAGTTATAATTAAAAAAATTAGAGGCGATCTCACTACCGGACTCATTATTTTCAATCTCTGTATTCTTCATTTAGATTTTACTATATTCTTACGAAATACATATAGAAATTATTAATAATTAAGGTGTTTTAAATAATTTTTTATATTTATTTAAATGGTAAATAGGACATTGGTTATGGAAGACTAGCAAACTTTATCCTACTTTGTATGTTTTCATGTTCTTTATAACCACCTTCTATTATTACATTAATTTTTTTTTGAATTTTCGTAAGATTTTCATTTTAGTTATTATTATTTTAACCATTGCAGATTTCAGTTTTGTTTCACCATTGATTTATGCATTCATGAGAAGTTTTACAAATATAGTGATTGGACCGGTAGTTGTGCTAAGGTCAATGCATTTAAATGAGATTTACCTTAGCTTAATGGCCTAGTATAGGCGACTAATATTTACAACTATTTTTTTATTGGGATAACTCAAGTAACTCTTAATTTTCTTAAGTAATTTTATATCTCACTCTAATCATAGTTGTTTATACTTTATTCGGTATTTATAGTTAATTTTTCAGAGAGTTTATCTTAAAGAGTAAGATGTGTTTTAATTAGATTCTAATAAGTAATTATATTTAGAGTCAATTACTTAATAAATTAGAGATAAAAGTTTATGTATCTAAAACTTCAAATTTTACTAGAAGTCTTACTCTTAAAAGTTTATAAAAGAGTTTTTAAATTCAATTTTAATGAGTAGAAATAAGTTGATCAAGTTTACTCAATACGATCGTTTATCTACAAATTATATATTATTTATATGGTATCAGAACAATTTTAATCCTTTAAAAAAATTTATTTCATGAAAATATTATCCTCAATACCGTTGAGTGAGTTAAAATCCTCCTCAATCTCTATTATCAGTATGATAGATATTTCAAAAGTTACAGTCTCTTCTATTACTAAGTATCATATGTTTAAAATCTAGCAATTATCCAACAAATTCAATAGCAGCAATGAAGGAAACATAACCTTCGTGGAAGATGAAAGTACCCAGAAAAAATTATTTTCTACTCTTTTTCACCACAACTATATTTAATTGGATAATTAATTCTGGTGCTTCTAACCACATGAATGGGAACATGATAGTAGATATACAGGATCTTACAACTTGCCAAATCAATAAATTATCTAATCCTTCCGCCACGCCAAATTGATTAATACACAAATCACCCCTCCACCTTGCTAAATATAGGACTTAACCCAAGGATCGATATCAATAATAGAGGCATCCATGCCTTTGAGGAATTGCATAGGAGTCTTGAGAAAAAGAATATTAAGGTAATTATTGAAATAATTATATGGTACAATAACACTATATTGTATAAAACCTCCTTAAAGACAACAAAATGTACTAGCTTTTACAAGTTTAGCTGATACCTCACGCATTGTTGCATAGCTTGTCCTAGCTAATCCTGGACTAGTGGTGATGGAAAGGCTTCAGGCATCGAAATTTACAAATTTAATCGGAGACGACAAGATCTTTTAACAACTGTCGATGTTGTGTCGTCGTGTTCTCCAAAACTGAGGGAAGAAGTATAATATTGGAAGGGTCAATTATGGAGGTGTTTTAAATGGGAATGGTTGAGATCAGACCCTATAAGGACAAAATATATTCATAGAATCCAATGGTTTAACATAAAAGAAATAACTAATCTAAATCCAAATTTTCAAAGTACTATGTGTTTTGGATTTTTTTTAGTTTCCCCCCTCGTAATATACTCTCGTGTCATTTTCTACAAGTTCAGTGATATTTTTCTTGTTCCTTCAATTGGTCTGAATTAATTTCGTTTTATTTGAATTGAATTTTATAGTATAAGATGAGATTCAAGTAATAAAAATTTTGTGTCCTAATTTGGATTTAAATGTATTGAAATAATTGAGTCCGTTTTCTGATCACTTATACGAGATTCAACTAAGCCAACAATATCTAGTCTAACTTTCTATAAATACTGTTGAAAATGGACAAAAGCTTCGGGTGCTCACAACCCTGCAGATTCCAACTGAATAGTTTAACAATCATGTTAGGAGGATCAATTGCAATGAGTCTATGATCCGTTGAAACTTAAAGTTGCATCTGAGGCATGAGTCAAAGAAGGAACAACAACATCTGACACGATAATAACAGAATGATTGGTCTATCATGTTTAGCTGCTAGAGCTACAGGACGGTGAGGTTGACGAGCGTTGCTAGCAAAAATAGAAAGCCCATGTTTGTTGCTATTTGTAACCATTGCCAAAGGTTTACGGACGAGACCATTTTGTTTAGTGTGTGTATTTAGGATTCAAAGTAATTTGCGATTTAATTATATATTAAAATTTTGATTAATTATGTTAATTAATTAATTAATTTTATTTAAAATTCACTCGAAATATTTATTTGGTTTGATTTTTTTTTCAAGGCCTAACCTTGTTTTGTCATTCTTTCAAAATAATTTAATTATTTTATCTAGCACATCCTTATAAGTCTTTGGTATTGAAATGAACAACTAGACTGATATTTTTGTATTACTTAATAAGGAGATCTAAAATGTAGGGATCCTGAAGCACATATCCATTCTAACGTATAGGTCCATAGATGAAGAAAGTTAACCTCGAAATTCATATATTATGTTGAAAGAGGTATACCGAGATGCAATCATAGAAAAGACATCAGAAGTTAAGTTATGAGAAAAAAAATCTTCTGCCTTTTTTCTGTGTATTTTTTATGTCTCTTTTGAAAATTTATTAAAATATTAAATTTTAAACCATAATCTTTATTTTTTATATCTTAAACCCTAAATCTTATACCAAGAAAATACACTCTACCCTTAATTCCCTAAATCCTAACCAAAACCCCTAAACTAAAAACTCTAAACCCTCTAATTTGAAGTGGAGGCATAAATGAGGGTATGAGGAAGGGGTAGATGATTTGCACACTCAAGTTATGAGTGTGCGCCCAAGTAAGATGGCGAGTGTCATCTATATCAAAACTCAAGTTTGTCCGAGAAAAGCAGGAGGACTGCCAAGACAATAATTTTAAAGTAAAAACTTAAAAGGCTAGCTAAAAAAAGAGAAAAAATATTAAAAAAGAAAAATAAGAAGAAACGAAACGAAAGTGAAAACACGAAAGAATGTTTTTGAAAAAAAAGTAAATCTAAAGTAAAAACTTAAAAGCCGATTTACATGATAAGTTGAAAACTCGAGGGCATTTATTTTTAAATGTCAAATTTTCAGGAGAACTTGGAGGCGAGTGTTGAGTATGTGTTTG
This sequence comes from Abelmoschus esculentus, assembly GCA_035048815.1. Lineage (NCBI taxonomy): Eukaryota > Viridiplantae > Streptophyta > Magnoliopsida > Malvales > Malvaceae > Abelmoschus > Abelmoschus esculentus. The sequence goes on from JAUCBN010000032.1 coordinate 4,275,610, forward strand.
CAAACAAGAAGGATATGAGATTGGGATAATGAGATCCGTTGGGCATCAACTCAGCTCAAAGGGAAGTCTTTGGTTGTTTTTATTTTAAAAATAGCTTGAAATTGTCATATTTATCTTCTATGGCGTGAGAGAAATCATGTCTTTTCACAGGAATATGTCAAAGTGAAGATGATATAGTTAACTTTATTAGATCTATTATTTGTATCAAATTACATATTAGATACATAGATAGTAACGACAGATTTTATGCTAAGCTTTGTATATAGTGGGGATATCAATAATGTAAAGGGTCTCAATGTTCTTTAATTGACTGTAGTAGATTTCTATTTCTTGGATAAATAAAAAAACAAATTTATACAAAAAAGACGTTTTAAAGAATAGATCCAAAATTAATTAAAAAAAATAAAATATTTAAACTTGAATGTGAGATGAGTACCACCAAAACAAAAAAATCAAAAAGATAACTAAAAGAAGGAGAAGTTCAGAATCCATTGACTGTGAAATTGTCTAAGCAATTTGAAATGTTACCTTTCATGCATCATGTAGAGTTATACATTCAGCTAGGCGCATGATAATTCATACCATCAAATCATCTTGTTTATTTTTTTTATAGATATTCAAAACTAGAAAAGAGTTTATCTGTAACTCTTTGTTTAAAAACGTAGATCTTAATAAAGATTTTGATCCACGGCTTCATTTGTGAAAATGAATCATAACGAAGACTCAAGAGTTCTTAATAAGAAGAATTCATCCAATAAAAACTAAAAATTTGTTAATGAGAAGAATTCACCCAACAAATATGAAAGAATTTTTAATAAGAATAACTTGTCGGACGAAGATTAAAGAATTCTTATAAAAAGAGTTTGTCTAAAAAAATAAAAAAATAAATGATTCATAATGAGAAGAAATATATTAAGCTCCGAATTAGTCTTTACAGGAAGATGATAATTTTATAATGAGAAAAATTTATTCAAACCTTCTAAAAAAAAATATATAATCTTTGTGAGAAATATGGGAAGTTTATAATAAGAAAAACTTGTTCATGTTTTTTAAAAAAGAAAACAAAAAATTCATAATAAGAAGAATTTACCAACATTTCAAAACAAAGGGTTCTATATAGGGAAAACTTGTAACTTCGTGATTTTAAAGTGAAAGGTTCTATATAAGAAAAATTCGTAGATTCAAGATTCTACCCGAAAAATTTTATATAAAAAAGAATTTGTAGCTTCAAGATTTCAAAATAAAAGATACTATATATGAGAGGCTTGTAGCTTCAAAATTTCAAAGTAAAATATATAAGGAAAATTTATAGCTCAAAGAATAGAGAAAAAGAAAAAAAATTCTATACATGAAGAATTCACTAAAAAAGATAAAAAGATTTACATAAGAAAAATTTACAGCTTCAAGGCTTCAAATAGAAGAAGAGTAAACAATTTCATATAAGAATGACTCGCGGCTCCGAATCTTCATATATGTGAGAAAACTAAATTTTTAATAAAATAATAAAATAAAAGTGACTGATTTAATAAGAGTAAAGAATTTCAGTTCAATACATGCATGAACCATTGGATCTGCTCCGAACCTGTATGACGACCCGCTCCAACAACCCTAACCCAGACCTGGTCCAGCAGCAGCCCGTAGACGTATGTATATGATATTAACTTTGTTTAATGTATATGATATTGTATAGTTACAACGTGGTTTGTTCCTCTTATATTGCCATGTTTTATTGTTTTTCATTACCACGTTGTAAATAATTCATACATATATGTGTAATATTTATGATTAGAGGTGAGCATTCGATTGAGTCGAGATAAAAGATTTTGAATTATTCAAGTTAACATGTCATATTTTATAACTTAAACTTTATTTGAAAATTTTTGGTTCGAGTCGAATTTAAGAAATTCGAGTCGAGTCGAATCGAATTTTTGAGTTTTTATAAATATTTAATTAGAATTATTTATCATGTTATAGTATGATTTAATTCTAATTTAAACGATTAATCATATAAGATATGCATATATATATTCATATGTAGCAATATTTATTTATATTTTTATATATCAATGTATATATATCATAAAAAATTAAGAGATTCGTATCAAACTTAAAAATTAATCCTTTAATTACTAAAAATTTTGAGTTATTCGAATTTCTATTTTATAACTCAAACTTTATTTAAAAATTTTCGAGTCAAATCGAATTATTCGATTTTTTCGATTCGAGTTTTACTCACCGTAATTATGATATATTATTAATATTTGTTTAATTTTATTCATGCATTTATCTTACTGTATTAAAATCGGAAAAAACTGATATCAATCCTGATCAAGTCTATTTAAACCAAAAATATCTTTTTAATTAATATATCAAAATAAATATTTTAATATTAATTTTGTTATAATATTTTTTTAATAATTGATATAAAAATCAAACTTTTAACGATAAAATTCCTTTTTATAAGATTTATGTATTACTTCTCTATCACAATACTAATAATCGTTGTTAATAGAATTTTATTAAAAATATAATATATATATTTTTGGCTTAAAGGTGTTCTAAACTCTTAAAAAATTAATTAAGTTTCATATTACAATTCTATTGAGTGATATTTTATAGATCGTTTAGAAAGTTATTTTTATAAATTTTATAAGTTTTTAGATGTTTTAAAATTTTAAATGTTTTTTCAAATAAAATATATTTTTTTAAAAGTCAGATTTAAAAATAATTATTAAATTTTATTTGTTTCTATTGTACTTGCATATTTTTTATATCATAAATTTTGGATTATATTGTATTGCACATTGAATATTAAAATAATTAATATTATTTTAAATTCATTTTAAATTATAATTTTATAAAATAAAAATACATTTAAATTATTTATATAGCGTAGAAATAGAGAGTTTTTATAAACTTCTTAATTTAAGGTTTATAGGATATTTTTAATTTTTTATAGACTTTGTATTTTTATTGTCTGTGTATATGAAATTTTTGTATATTATAAATATTAGATAGTATAGTATTATACATTGAATATTAAAATAATTAACATAATGATATGATTTTTAACTCATTTCTTAATTATAATTTTATAAAATAAAAATATACTTAAATTGTTTAGCAAAATTTCCACGCCAAATTATAAATATTAGGGATACATGTAGGGGTCGGCTGAGGTCTCGAGGAGGACAGTGCTTTTTTGAAAATTTAAAATTTATTAATGATTTAGAATTTTTATGTATATTTTGCTGGAAATTAATAAATAGAACTAATTTAACTTATATAATGGATATAATTTATATTGTATATATTTTTTTATTCAGTTATATAATAATTACAATAGTATTTATTTTAATGTATATTTTCAATCATTAAACATTGATCACTCAATAACTATGTTGATATTACTGGTGTTCGAACTCGTGATTTTTAAAAACAATAATCTTTCCTCCAACCACTAAGGTTAAATAACTCGTGCTATATTGTATATCATTGTATGTAATAAGAATTTTTCATATTTTATGTAATAAAATTGTTATCTTGGTTTATATAGTGACACTAATAAAAATTGTTAAAAGTATCAATTTATATTAGACTACTTAATAAATGTATGCTTTAATTTATTAAAAAAATCTTACCGGCCGCTCTTTCTCCCAAAATTTTATCTTTTGTCGTTTTTTATTTTGATCATTCTTTTTAATTGGTGGTCGACAATCAATTTATGTATTGGTTGTCGACCACCGGTTTAATTATTTTTTCTTGTTTTATTTTAATAAGAATCTTTATTTTTCTATCTTTGTGACACGTTTTTTTGTCCTTGTGACATGTTTTATTTTTGTTTTGGGGTTTGATTCGTTTGTCTTTATGGTATGCTGCAGCATACCCTAGCGATCGATTGTTGTTCGCACAGAGATTCAATCGATGCTAGTTTCTGATTTATTGTTTTTGTCGATGGTCACTTGAAAAGACTTATCCTCACTCGGTTGATGGTTGTTTGCCGATAAAATCAATCCTGGATAGCGGTACTTTTTGTACAACAATTTGGATCGCCTACAACTCCTTCCTTCACTAAGCGTCTCGTTTGGACAGAGACAAGGAGATTCATGAAGCTTTGAATTTTATTAGTATGCTTATTTCTATAGGAATTTTATTTTTCTTTGTTTTGGGTTGTAAGAATTTTTGAATTTTTTTAATCCAATTATTTTACTTCTTGATTACGATGTAATTATAATTTTCTATAGATTTAATAAACATTCAATAGTATTTGTAAAAAATATTCAAAATAGTCAAATAACTGTTGTTAATAGATGATGATTAGTATGATTTTCGGGTTTATAGTATAAAATATGATCAAATTTTAGATTAAACAATTGTAAACGATTTACTGTTGGACATGTTTTTTTTTTAATATTTTTTAAACTATTATTTATATTTTTACAGTTTTGACAAGAAGGGAAAGGAGAGGGTGGTATATGAATCTCAAAATGATCCATTAATATTGGTATAAAGATAATTTTAACTCTTAATGTTTATAATTTTTATCATTTTGACCCTTATTATTTTGGGATAAATTTAGCCTTTAACTTATATCTTTTTGACAAATAACTTATTTTTTTTAACTACCATGATAATTGGACCGTTAAAAATTTAACGATGATGACTTGCCATATGCATATGATAATATACTTTAAATGACATGACATCTAACCTATCAAATATATATATGAAATATAATTTTATTCCAATATAAAATAATTAAAATTTAAATAAAATATTAAAAATTAATTAATTCTATAAAAGGTTACTAAACATTCCCAACCCTAAACGATAAAATCAAAGTCCTATCTTAAAAAAATATGAACACAGTTATTAATTAATTTTTTAAGGTAAGATTTTGATTCTATCGTAGTTAGGGTTGAGAATGTTTAGTAGTATTTTATTTTAGAATTAATTAATTTATTAATATTTTATTTGAATTTTAATTGTTTTATGTTTTATATTAGAATAAAATTATATTTTATATATATATATATATGATAGATTAGATGCTATGTTATTTAAAATATATTATCATATGCATATTGTTAGAGTATGCCCAAAGACCAATTATATGATGGTTGTATGATACTTTTATTTACTAATTTTATTGAATAAAGGCACTGTCATTATTGTTTTCAGATGTATGTGTCACATAAACAATAAGGTACATATATTATTAAAAGATCCTTAGTCAAGTATTATTATAGGTATGGATAATAATAATACGCTTAAGACTAACATGTGATTAATTGATGACAATGAGTTGTCATTGACATAGAGATGTCATAATTAATACATGAATATATTAGTAGAGAATAATATATTGGATTGACCCACTATGAGCATGTATCTTGGATTATTATGTGACGGTCACGATATTGCTCATAGTGACAACTATATGTATAATCCTTAGACTTGATATTATTACTATCTCAACATATGTTATTTTATGTCTTGATGCAGTTAAACGTGTCTAGTAATTAGTTATACTATAAAAACTGACATTGGACATATTACAATGTATGTGGTGAGATATGAATGATCAAGATAGGATTTGTCCTTCCTACATAATAGGAAAATATATCAAAGGCCACTTGATTGAGTGAGACTAGAAATGTATGACCATGCTTGAATACGTTGATATGAGATATCACAAATTATTCATTAAAAGTAGTCCACTCTAGATATCAAGAAACATTAAAATAGGCTATACAAGTGTGACTATTCCAAGACTTGTGCCTATTAAAGATATAAAATGACAAAAGGATATAATACATTAAAAGAGTTGGTAACGGACATGATACATTGAATCATGATCTCTTATAACTTAGATGACAATGATATATTGCCAGATGTCACTCATTATTTTTAATATTAGAATTGTTCTAATATTATTACTAACGTTACAATGAGTCTACAGGGTTACACCCAATGGTTGAAACAGAGCAAAAATATATATAAGTATAAGTAGATTATATTTAATCCCAAATTTTAAATGAAAGATATAATTAAAATAATTATATCCCTTTTAAATTCGAATTAAATATAGATTCTGAAATTTAAGGAAATAATTAAAGTAATTAATTCCTATAAACCAATTTAGAATCAAACTTTTTATACCTAGGGTTACACCTATATATAAAGGATCAATTGGTCTAGCAGCCATACATCAGAGTATTCTAAATTTCAAACCTTAGAATCACAAAAAACAGTTTTTCGAGATTTGATCTCTCAACCGGGTGAACTGAGTAGAGTCCGAGACGATATTCGTGGAGGCTAAAGATTCGAATTATCGAACGATCGTGATTGTCGCAAATCCAATTGTTGTTCTTTTGTTGCTTATCAAGGAACCCAATGTAAGTCATCGAGTTTATTCCTCCCAATTTCGGATTAAACGTACATGGATCACTAGAAAGATCGTCGTAATTTTGTTCTGCTGCGTCATGGGGTGTGTCGACGGCCCCAACACATATGACATATCATCATTGTTAGATTTTTAACGGTATAGTTATCATGATAGTTAAAAAATAAGCTATTTATCAAAAAGATATAGGTTAAGGGCTAAATTTATCTCAAAAAAGAATAAGGGCCAAAACAATAAAATTATAAACGTTAAGGGTTAAAATTATCTTTATGCCATTAATATTTAAACTATGTTTTATATCGTCACATCACAAACTTAAATTATTATTATTGCTAGTGAATATTCAATCGAATTGAGTAAAATTATTTTAATTTTGAATCAAATTAGATTATCTTGTTTGTATTTATATTAAATCTCATGTTAAATAAATCGATTTATGTAAGAGTGAGCAAAACTCGACTCAAAAAAGAAAAAACGAATAACTCGACTCGAGATGAAAATACTTGACTCGTTTTGACTCGATTCAAAATTTTATAGACTCGACTCGAAAAAAATTCAAATATAGTTTGAGTTATAAAATATCAAATAACTCAAAATTTTTAGTAATTAAAAGATTTACTTTTAGGTTTTAGAAGAGTCTCTCAACTTTTTATGATATACATACATTGATATATAAAAATATAAAAAAATATTACTATATAAGAATATATATATACATACATATCTTATATAATTAGAGAAAATCTTTTAAATTAGAATTAAGTTGTATTATAACATGATAAATAATTACAATTAAATATTTATAGGAACTCAAAAACGCGACTCGATTCAATTCGAATCGAATTTCTTAAACTCGACTCGAACTAAAAATTTTCAAATAAAGTTTGAGTTATAAAATATAACTCGTCAACTAGAATAACTCAAAATTTTTTGACTCAGACTTGATCGAATACTCACCCTAGATTTATGTAATCAAATTCGGATAAGCTTGCCCTCTAAAGTACAAGTGTTACCAGCATAATCAACTTCTAGTAAAAAATAAATAAATAGCAAGATAGATTTGAAAGAGAGGGTAAAATTCGAAAATGGTCAATACACTATGGTAAAATACTTATGTAGACCATCTAACTTTTATATATTACAAAATTATCAATAAAACAGGGTGCATTTTTTCTGTTGGAATTCATTTTGATCATCAAACTCCATTTATTTTTAATGGTAGATAAAAATTATTGTCACCTGTAACCGAAGATCAACTTCGACCTCGTAAATGTGTAATTAAATATGTAAATAACGAGAATAAAATTTATTATTTTTTGAATTAAAACTAAATTTATTGAATATATTAATATAAAAGATTAAATATATAATTATATAATTTTTTAGTTTACCACAATACCCTTAATAACAATTGATGCTGAATGATCATTTTATAACAAAAATTAAAATATAATATTTATTTATAATATTTAAAAATTTGATGATCAAAATTAACATTTTAAGGTAATTTAATGACCATTTCTAAATCTTATATTTTTTAAAATTAAACCAAATTAAAATAAAATATAAAATTTAGGTTGAATTATTTATGTCAATTTTACTAATTTTCATATCATTTATGGTTAATTTTTTGCTTTCTTTGCTATTTTTTAAAGTTGAATGGTCAATTTGTAGCTTTTTATAGTTCAAGAACTAATAAAACAATATTATATAATCGGGAGGCTATTTCTGTATTTTACCCTTATAAAATCTACCTAAAAACCAGTAAATAACCTAGAGCCGCACGATTGTAAATTAACGGTTGATCTCTTTCTCAACACGTCATCTCTAAATTAGGCAGAGAGAAATTTAGACCATAAATAACAACTTTCAAATCGGGTGAGCGCTTGCATTAATTTCTGCTTTTCCTCTTTCAATCCGACTTGACTGTTGTTTAAAGGCGTGTTTTGCTTCCTTCCTCTCGTTCGTTTCGATGGCCTCTACTTCGAACCGTACCGGTGGCAATTCCTTCTACGGCGGTGCGGCTCCTTACCGATCAAGGTCTAATTTATTTTTATTGAATTTCTTTTTTAATTAATTTATAATCCAGCGAGTTTAGAACTTATTAGGTTTCCTTTATTTGTTAGTTTGTCTGAGCCAATTTTGATTTGTTGATAGGGAGGGTTTAAGCACGAGGCCGGTGGCTAGCTCCGATGAAATACAATTGCGGATTGATCCGATGCATGGCGATTTGGACGACGAGATCTCCGGTCTACGTAGCCAAGTTAAACTATTGAGAAATGTAACACCTTTCGATTATTGATTGATTTGTTTTCTAATTTTATACTCTATGATTCATTTGATTTCTCTCTATTGGATGAAGTGCATAAATGATATTGGTGATAATTTGATACGAAATTTCTCCTTCCTTATTTTGGCTTTAAGTTAACATTTGAGTATAATTATTCCTTTGGGTATCTATCAGTTCTTAGTAAATTTAAATCACTGCTTATAAATATCAAACGCCATTTTGAATTTAGATAAGAATTTATCTTCTAATGGCGTTTAATACTATTTTCCTTTTTCTGTTGGAATTTTGTCGGCATTTTTATTTTTATTTTTATTTCTACAAGGACTTGTGTCTTGACACTTGAAGCTAATTTCGGCTTCAATTTCTTTTACCTTTCTTTTATCATCTGGAGGGATGGTTCTTTTCCTCTCTATTCATTTTCTACCTTTAACTGGCTAAATTGTGTTAGTCTTAAATATGGTGCAGGTTGCTCAAGATATAGGATCAGAAGCCAAATTTCAGAAGGACTTTTTAGATCAGCTGGTATATTAAAGCTACATTTACCCTGTCTTTACATATTTTTGTTGTTTCTTGTATGGTATGAGTTACTGCTATGATGTTTTGTTGTTTGAAAATGAGGAATGATCACCTTAGTTTATCATATACGTTTGGTGGTTTTACTATTATATTGCTATATGGTCCCGTAAAGAAAAGTGGAATCGAGGGGAATAAGATTTTGAACTCATTGAAAATGAACCTGAAAAACTGGGAAATAATTATTCTTGGGTTATCTTCCCTTGACATGGTATTTATCATGTGATTTCTCTTTTGTGTAAAAGATAGCAATAAGATCTTCGTCTGCAACCAAAAAAGTATTCAGGAATAATTTTTCGTTAGGAATTTATATGGGTAGGAAATGCCCTTTTTTATCCCTTCAGCTCATATGTTGTATTATTTAAGTAATTTTTTATTAGAGTAGTTTGAGCATACTGCACTCTGTTATTCTTTGATTCATCCTATCATTATCTGCTTCCACCTCTTTGGATCTTATGGTAGACGAGGATAAGCTGGAAGCCTTTCTTGACGATTAACCCTCTAGATTTGAACTATTATCTACAGTGTTCTTGATTCATCATGCCTGCTTTACTAGTAAATGTATACACATCCATGCAAAATAAATTCCCAGTTTATTGTCTTAAATGGTGATTTTCTATCGAGTATAACATGTAATTACTTGGTGCTTTGCCTGCCATTTACATTTTAGGGGAAGAGATGCTTTATTTTTTTGCTGCTTCCTGAATGTGTAATCTTACTTTGTGCCAGCAAATGACAATGATTAAAGCTCAAGCAGGTGTAAAGAACAACATTAGGAAACTGAACAAGAGTATAATCAAGCATGGATCTAACCATATTGTTCATGTTGTTCTTTTTGCACTGTTTTGCTTCTTTGTTGTCTATATGTGGTCCAAATTGTCCAGAAGATGAAGATGAAGATTGCTGAATATGTGTACCTGTGGCATGGTGCCAAAATGTGGATGGTGCTATCAGTTTCTGTAAGGTTGGTTGTGTATTACTTTCTTTGTGATTTGTCAGCTGTAATTGACAAAGACATCCATGTTTATAGATTTCTTTAGTTATGATATGGTAAGAACCCTAGTTCAATTTTAACGAATGATTTGTATGATCCGTGCTGCTGTTTTCTACTTGGATTGTAGTGTCCTCACCTACTTGTTTCATTCCTTATGTCCTTATGGTCTGAGCCATGTAAATCTCAACATAAGTTTATGAAGTATTGTTATTTATTAGACTTAATAGATAGAAAGGTGGCTAACCTATATTCGTTTTTCAGTTTGATACCTAACGTTTTTTAGTCATTTTGGTGTTTAACGTTTCACTTTATAACTTAAATAGACTTTTTTCGTGATGGATGTTAAAAAATTAGGGGAAAAAATCATTTAGATTACTTAGATTGAATATTTTGAGTTTAGGATATTTCACATTTTAATCATTTAGATTATTTTAATTCAAGTTATTTTGTGTTAATTAGATTATATATTTTTGGTTATTTCCCAAATTGATTAAATCATTTAGATTACTAGTTTAAATTAAATTGATTTGAATTATTAATTTTTATAAACATATCTAATTGAATCAAACAAATGGTTTCGATAAAAAAAATTAAATAATATTCATTTTAAAAAATTTGTGTTCAAAACATTTTGTTGTAAAGTTTGTGTATTGTCGAAAATTAAAAATATATACAAACATATATTATCTTCTAATTATGTTTAGATTATTAAAAAATAATATATATATATATATATAATTAAATTTCGACTCAATTTTTTTATAAAGGAAAGATACTAACATAAAGACATCTAAAAGCTCAACTTAACAATTATTATGATTATTATGATTATCTATGAAAGCTTCAAGAGCTACGTATTATGGTGCATCAATGCTGAATTCACTCTAAACATGATTATAGTTTGAATCATCCTAATGATGTTAAGATTATCTGATTCCAGCATGAGTCGACATACTCCCACACTCCAGGCACATAACAGAACCTCATAAACTCTCTCGAAGTTGTTTAATAAATTCGACTTATCAAATGTTCATCCTAACCTCAATTGATAATAAATTCTTAAAATTTTTCCATTGCATAACGATTGAAAATACAACCCCTCTTTCATTTTAGTTTTTTCATTATGATTTTTTTATAAACATGTTTAATAAGTTGTTAGTCGAATTTTTTCTCTTTATTTCAAATATATTCCAAATCATATATTTAAACACTAAAATGATATTTAATATTTGAATTGATAAATTAACCAATAAAATGATCCGAATAATATTGCAATACAAGAAGGAAGGAATGTTTTATTTCTTTATCACTTCTAATTTATTACAATCCAAGCATGAACATGGAAGCTCACAGTATATAGAGTGAAAGTACTCATAATATACTTGTATTTGGCTTCTATGTCAAGTATCAAGGTGCTCTCTAGCATAGGTCAAGGAGCACGTTCCAAACAATTAATTAATCATATAAATTCAAAGCCACCAAACACGAAGAAACAGGCATCAAGACAAAAGTAGTTTAGAGCAACATGCAACAAATAATTTAATTATTACATCTTGGAAACTGGTGAATTTAGCAGTCTCGATGATGAGACGAACTATCGACAATACCGTGCCTTGAAGTTGGTTCACAATGAGAATTATCGGCACCTATGGCTTCAATATGAGTGCCGTGCTCATCAATTCGCACTGCCGCCGCTTGTTGTGCGTGTGGGGTTGTTGAGGATGTTGAGCTGCTTCCGTCGCTTTCTTCATCGGAGCAAGCTGCTGCTGCTGCCGCAGGGACCATGACTGGTTTCTTTCTCCTTTTGGCTAGACAAATGAGACCAACCAAAAGGAATGCAAGGAAAAAAGCACCACCAAGGGAAACGCAAACGACAATAATCGTTGTGTGGTTGCTTCCTCCTCCTCCTGGTGGTGGTGGTACTGTTACGTCTGATTCTGATGATGGTGGCAGAGAACTGAAAGGTGGTGATGGTGCAAAAGGTAAGCTTCCAGGTGTTGGTTTTGGTGGTGGCACGTAATGGGACGGCGGTGAGTAGGGAGGCGATGAAGATTTTGGTGGTGGTGCTTTACTAGTGTAGGGTCCTGGTGCAGCAGCTGGTGGCGGTACTTTACCTGGTGATGATTTTGGTGGTGGCACATTATGAGATGGTGGAGCGGATGAAGGTTTTGGAGGTTTTGCTGGTGGTGCAGAGTGAGGTGGTGATCCCTTGGAGGGTGTAGGCGGTGCTTTACCAGTGTGTGGGCTTGGTGCAGCCGCTGGTGGTGATTTTGGTGGTGGAACGTAATGAGATGGTGGAGAGTGTGGAGGTGGCGAAGATTTTGGTGGCTTTGTTGGTGGGGTGGAGTGAGGCGGTGAGCCCTTGGAGGGTGTAGGGGGTGCTTTACCAATGTTTGGACCTGGTGCAGCGGCTGTGGGTGGCGTGTAAGGAGATGGTGGAGAGTATGGAGGTGATGAAGGTTTTGGTGGTGATCCCTTGGAGGGTGCAGGCGGTGCTTTACCAATGTGTGGCGCGGGTGCAGCCGGTGGTGGTGGCTTGTAGTGAGATGGTGGAGAGTATGGTGGTGATGAAGGTTTTGGTGGTGGTGCGGAGTATGGTGATCCCTCGAAGGGCGTAGGCGGTTCTTTACCATTATACGGACCTGGTGGTGGATGTGTGGGTTTACAGGGCGTTGCCTTGCTTGGAGGAGCCGGTGGACTAGATGGGATACTTGGAGTTGGTTTTGCTGGTGCATGGTAATGTGATGGTGCATTTGGAGGTGACACCGGGACTGTCGGGGTTGGTGGAGACACTAGATAAGGTGGTGGAGGTGACTTATAGTGCCTAGGATGACCATGTGGTGGCGATGGCTTGTGGTGATGACGGTGATGGTGGCGTTTTGGTGGAGGTGGTGCCAAGGATGGGTTGCATGGCGGAGGAGGTGGACATGGTGGTGGATGTGTGGGTTTACATGGCGTTGCCTTGCTTGGAGGAGTCGGTGGACTAGATGGGGTACTTGGAGTTGGTTTTGCTGGTGCGTAGTAATGTGATGGTGCATTTGGAGGTGACACGCGGACTGTCGGGGTTGGTGGAGACACTAGATACGGTGGTGGAGGTGACTTATAGTGCCTAGGATGACCATGTGGAGGCGATGGCTTGTGGTGATGATGGTGATGGTGGCGTTTTGGTGGAGGTGGTGCCAAGGATGGGTTGCATGGCGGAGGAGGTGGACATGGTGGTGGAGGAGACTGGTAAAGATAGGCCATATTTGTTTTGTTGGAATATGAGATCCCAGTCTTCCTATGCACTACTTCCTCTGGGATATGGCTTCTATTTGTACTACTTGTAGGCTTTGGTGGTATTCATGAGGTTGTGAAACATATTTTGCACCTTTATTTGGTTGTCATGGTGTTAAAAATTGGATGACTTTTTGCTTCTTAATCCAAAATAGGTAGGATTATTATTTTTCACATTTATTTTATTTTTTTTAAATAAATAAAAAGTGATTTAGGCAGGTTTTTTCTACCTCTTCAGGTGCAAATCGTTTATTTCTTTCTCATACTTCTATTTGTATCTTCGCTTCAAATTAAAGGGTGTAGAGTTTAATGATAGGGTTGTGGTTAGAATTTAAGAAATTTGAGGTAGGGTGCATTTTTTAGGATTTAGATATAAAAAATAAGTGTTAAGGTTTAAAATTTAATTTTTTAAAAATTTTTAACGGAAGGTATGTATAGAGGTATGTTAAAGACGCAAAGGATTTTTACCTCTCCTTTTTTGGGTGTAAATCATTTACCTCTTTTTCATGTCTCTTTCTATGTTTCTGTTTCAAATTAGAGGTTTAGGATTTAGGGGTTGTGGTTAGGATTTATAAAATTAAGGATAGAGTGTATTTTTTTAAGGTGTATGATTAGAGTATAGAATATAAAAAATAAAGATTAGAATTAAAAATTAAATTTAAAAAAAATCAAAGGAAGCATGAAAGAGGAGGTACCAGAAACAAGTGATTTTTAGTTTTTACCCTCCTCTTCCCTCTATAAAAAAACTAAATTACATTCATATTCACTAGATTTTAAACAAATGTTTACTTTTGTCGCTAAAACTTTTAAAGTTACATTATGATCATTAAAAGGTCAAATCTTAACTACGTAACTTAATAATTAGTTTAACTTCAAAATTATAATTACAAGATGAATTCGGTCCATGACCAAAGTTCACTAAAAGAAATTCGAATTCCTCAACTACTTTTGACAATCCCACCTATGATAGCCGCCCCGACGATCCCACATCCTATTTTGACCGTAGAAAGTAATTAAGAATTTTGATTGTACCCCTTAAATGGTTAATGTAATTCTATTATATATATTAACGTCTTTATTATTCTGGGTATTTCTATTTTTAAGGTTAATTATAAGACAAGTGTTGAACTCGTAAAATGGTTTTAGTAGTAAAATATGGTATAATTTCTTTAGACGATTCAAGTTTAAGTAATATGTATCTAAAGTATGTACGTATTATTAAAAAAATTAAAAAATTTAAACAAATATTATTTTATAACAATATCGATATATTTAAAATATATATAATTTGGACACTTATTTTATTTTGTAGTTAAAACCGAACGGTTCTCGATTATTTTCAGTTTTAGTTACATTTTCTCATCTAGGTTTTGCTTTTCTTTACTTTAGAATTTAGATTTAATATTTAGAGTTATAATTTAAATTTATTTTTTAAAATATTCTTAGTGTTAGAGCGTAAAAATAACACTGAAAAGAAACATAATTTTTTATAAAAAAAATTGTACTAATAAATAATTAAATAGATTTAATCATATGGTATTATTATATTTGTTATTATATATAAAAGTTATTAAATATGTTTATAAATGTTGTGATAGGTTGAAGTACAAGTTATTTTATTAGTAACCAAATGAGGGGTTGAAAATAGGATATTGTATATGATAGAAAATTTGAGTTTAAATCGTTTTGACTATAAAGTATTTGTACATCGTTTAAGAGAAGAATATGTATGAACATATACTACCTTATAAGGGTTCGAATCCTGACATTATAAATGAAGAAAATTGAGTTATAAAGATCACCCTATAATGATTCTTTGTAAAACTCGATCCATTTTAGTATCAATAAGTTTAATATCGATAGTTAAATCATAAAATTTAGTCCCTTTATGTAAAAAATGAATATTTTAATCCTTGTATTATATCTTAAAATTTCTTCTTTTAGTCCTTATAATATAAAAATGGACATTTTAGCCCATGTACAATTGAAAATTGACTATTTTGGTTAAAAATTTAATGATACAACTAGTTAAGCTTAAATATTTTGATTTTAAGACTCTTTTAAGTCCTTGTCATTTTTAAAATTGATAGTGTTAAACTTTTCCACCATGACATATGTTTAGCGGTGATCAGATCTATTTTAAATAAAATAAAATATTTTTATAATTTTTATACGAAATTATGTATAGTTATAATTTTTGTATCATATTTTTTAATTAAACCCTTACTCTACTCTAAATCTAAAAAATTCTAAAAATATCCGATGTAAAAAAAAATCAATTGAACTTTTAAATATATATATTTTGACTTATAATTATAATGTTTATTGTAAATGAATGCAATAAAATTTGGAGTTAGAACCAAAATTAGCTTTGCATTTAGATATCATAAGTGTTTAAAAAATTTAGGTAAAATTATTGAAAAAATGTTAGATATTATCTTGAGAGTTATATTTTGATATATAAGTTGAATAAAAAAATCGTACAACCTTTCGTGTAGATTTGGATGCAAATCATCTATCTCTTAATTTTGCTTCTATTTAAAATTAATGACTTTAGAGTTTAAGGTTTAAGGTTTAAAATTAAAGATCGTAGTTAGGGTTTAAGGAATTAGGGTATGATATATTTTTTAGGGTTTAGGATGTAGAAAATTAAGGTTAGAGTTTAGAATCATTTTTAGAATTTTTTAGTAAGAGGCATATGAGGAGAAACTATTAAAAGGCAGAAAATTTATATTCTATATATTTAACCAATAAAATCTAAAACTTAAATTTTTAATATTAACATCTTAAAACTTAAATTAAAAAACTTTAAACCTAAATTTAAATTTAAATTTAAATTTAAAAAACTTATCAAAATTAAATTTACATAAACTTCTATATCAAACTATTTTTCGATCAAACATTTACCTACTAAAGGACTCCTTTTTCATTTTCAACAATTTCATGCCATTAAACGTGCTGCAAATATTATTTTAAAATCATGTTGACCTGTCAATAAGATCAAGTGGCATATAGTTTAGCCCACTTGGTTCATCGAATTTGTTAAAAAAAGACTTGGAGACAATTATGAGATCCACACTAACCATTGTCCTTTTATACTTGGAGAACATTAATCCTTCGTATTCTACGAAACTCGGATTTGGGATTAACGGGACAAAACATAAATATTTAAAAATATAAATATAAATTAATAAAAAACAATTTTAAAAAATTAAATAAAAAAATAAAAATAAAAAAATTATAGTTTCTTCCCTGATCTCTATTATATATACTTTAATTATAATATTTAAATATATATTTTAAAAAATAATTATATATAAATATAAAGGAGAAAAAAATATAATTTTATATTTTATTAATAAATTAAATAATAATATACATTTTTTGCATGTAAAATTAATAAGAGACAAGTACAGCTTCATCTGGCGGCCGACAGTTCATCCGGCGGCAAGGAACAAGGATAATCATTGCATTTGGCCATAGCAGACTAATGAATACAAGCATAAATAATCAAAGTTTTGATATTAATTACCACTAATTCCCTTAGTTTAAATAGATAATCTATTTACTAGCTTGTGCAGTCAGTATGTGGTGTTCATGTTCAAATTTAATAACCAATGCGCGCATATCATATGATATAACCCTGTCCGCTGTCCTGTAAAGTGGAAAGGGGAGTTGGTGCCTCATATGAGTGACATTTTTTTCGATTAAAAGATTTTTTCGATTCATTTAATTTCACAAAAGTATGAGAAGCAGGTTTCACAGATTCCTATTTGATGTTTTTTTTAGTGTTTTTAAGTAAATATTGTTTTTTAATTTAAATTTTAGGATATAATTATATAATTGGAGATCTACAACAAATACTATAATATTTCTGTAGATCTTCAATTGCAGGGCAACAAGTATTACGTACCTAAAATTTTAACTAATTTATAATATTTTTCTTAAAAAAATTGATTTTTTTGTTGGTACAGTTTTAATTAAGGGTGAGCAAACTTAAATTAATTTGAAAAAACTGAAGAACTCGAATCAACTCTAGGTGGAAATACTCAATTCGTCTTGACTTAACTCGAAATTTCATAAACTCAGCTTGGCTCAAAAAAAATTTAAATAAAGTTTGAGTTGTAAAATAAAAATTCGAATAACTCGAATAATTCAAAAAATTTAGTACTTAAATGATTTGTTTTTAAGTTCGAGACGAGTCTCGCAAATTTTTATAATATAAAAATATAAAAAAAATATTACTACATATAAAAAATATGAAGAAATACATATATGCACATTTTATGTGATTAGTGAAAGTCCTTTAAATTATAATTAAATTGTACTATAAAATAACAAATAATTACAATTAAATTTTTATAAGAACTTGAAAAACCGACTCGATTCGAAGTTTTTTGAATGAAAGTTTGAATGATAAAATTAGATACGTTAACTTGAATAACTCAAAATTTTTTGATTCAACTCGATTCAATCGAACGCTCACCCATAATTTTAAGATTTATTTCAATTTAGTCTTAAGAGATTGCCATCGGATCATGCTCCTGTTCTCTGAGCATTTGGAAATATGGACTAAGAGATATTATATTATAAATTATTTTCATCACATTATTTATAAGATCAATCAATTAAATATATTATTTTTAATATTTTTTTATCTTATCTTTTTATTGAATAAATCTTCACTTATATTTATTATAAATTAAATTTAAAAAAATATTAAGTAAAAATCTATTTTTAGTTCTCATTTCGGAAGTCAACAATCCTATTGAGGTAATAGATTTTAGGCCTATAAGCCCAATCAGTTCTGTTTAAAGAATTTTAGCGGAAGTGTTATCATCAATGGTCTTCTCTTTGGCGTGGTCTTTGTAATATTTGGGAAGATATGAAAGAGAGTATATGTTGATATATTAGTAACGAGAAAAATATAAATTTTTGATACGATAACTGATTAGATTCAGAGGAACGATTAATATTTTTGTGCACATCGGTTAAACTTCTACACCGACAATAATTTATGATATGATTGAAGAGAATGAAAACTGTGATTGATCTCGATTGAATGATTTGCTCCCTATTAGTGTTTTTCAAAAAATCACAGGAGTACCACCACCGAATATAATATGAGTCATGATTTACCGAGATAACAATAGGAGAAGGATCGTCGATTCACTTCAAAATCGATATATTTATCATTGGAGAATAAAGCTATAAATGTTTTTAACTTTGATTTGAGGTTTAAAGCTACCGTAACGAGTGAAAGTCTTTTTGTAGCTCGTAACCCATTAACGACTTCTCATAAATGTTGAAAAGCGTCATCGTCATATCACATCATCGGATATTTATATTATACATAATACATCAAGTGAAAACATTGATCACGTTTTGAGACACTACACTTTATTGAATGGTTGAAGCTGAATATATATAGATTTGTTGCTTTTGATTATAATACTATAAGAACAAATTGAGACACTAGGTTCTCGATTATTTGTTGGCTTTTTTAGAAAAAACGGTATCATATATTATTTGACATAAGTTATGTTGAGCGAGATAATTTAATTCAAGTCAATCAACACCTATCGATGAAGTATCATGAAACTCTCTCCAATGCAAATAAAAATTTCATTACTCGGCTGGTTAGGAAATCCAATTGACAATATCCACCTGAAGGTTAGATAAAAATTAATAGTAATGGTGTTGTGAAATGTCTAATGAAAAATTATTGCAGGGATGTTTGCATGATGAACATAGTTCTTGGGTCTTTGATTTTTTTCTAATCTTAGTTGTTGCTCGGTGTTAATGGCTGAACTTTGGGGGCACACTCGTTAATTCGTAAAGGCTTGAATTTAAACAGATTAAGTTGGAGACAGATAACACGAGGTTGTCATGATTTTAGGTGGTGAATCTGATCTATTTGTAGATAATATTTTAGTTACGGTAATTCATAAACTTCTTAATCATGAATGAAATATACATGTTTGTCATATATTTAGAGAAGATAATGGTGTGACCGATAGACTTGCTACCCTGAACCGTGATGCACCTGTTGATACTTTAGAGTTTATTACAATAACAATTATAATAATAAATCTGACAAATATAAAAACTGATATTAATCATTAGCTTCACTTTTAAATTTGTATTGGAAAAAATTAAAATCATCCATTTTATGCGAAAACTAAGGGGAATGGTTGTGAAACTGGACCCCAGGACTTGGATAGCCAGAGGAGTCGCATCGCTGTTTGCCTTAACAAACTGGACCCCAGCAGCTGAAACAATCAAACCAAACCCATATGTCATGAAAAAGAAAAAGGGTATGAATTATTTGCCTTTTGGTGTGTGTTTGGCGGCTTCGTTACTTTGGGTAATTATTTTCCTTTATTTTTTTACATGAATTGAGTTAAATTATGGGCATGAAGACTTTTAGTTTAATGTTAGGTGGTCGGTTAGGATCAAATCTGATTCTCCAAAACCATTTTTGGACAAATTCAAAGAGAACACTCGTAAGCAAAGTATAGGCATGGCTATTGTACTTCTTTAAACATCTTTCCTTTATTTCGCTTCTTATGCTTTATACTTTGCTTATTTTTGTTACTTTCTCAATGAAGACCATATATATGTTTTAATATTTTAGTATGATTATCTACTCGAATCCGAATAACTTATAAAAAAATATATCATTCTTTATCACTAGGACCATTGAATGAGTTATAAAGAACTTACGGGTCATCGGGTACTTAGTTAGTATGGGATTAATTCCTTTCTCAAAAATATTATTGGTTTTGTATGGGATTATCAAGAATGAATGAATTTTATTGAACAAATGAATTAAAGATGGATTACAATGATCTGTAGCTTACACACTTTTATACACAGCTCATACCCTTAACCAACTAATAGACTCAAGTAACTAATAACTCCACGTATGCATGGTATGCATGCTAAGTACATAGTCATGCATGCACACATCCATAGTAACTAACTTTCTAAAAGTTGCTCTATCAATCAACATTCTCCCTGCTCTCTTCATTTCTTCCTTCTCTGACAACATCAATACGTTGTCTAAACTCCTCAAAATAAACCCGAGACAATGGCTTAGTGAAACCATCAGCCATCTGATGCGCAGAAGGGACATAATTCACTCGAACCTGCTTTGCAGCAACCTTTTCTCGAACAAAATGGACATCCAGCTTAACATGTTTTGACTTGGCATGGTATACTGAATTCACACTCATCGCTATAGCACTTGTATTATCTGACCAAATGGTTGTTGTTTTTTCACGTGGTACCTGCAAATCATTCAACAATGCATTGATTCAAACAACTTCAGCAGTTGTATCAGCAATACTGCGATATTCAGCCTCGGAAGTGGACCGTGACACTGATTTTTGCCTCCTAGATGTCCAAGAAACTAAGTTATTACCTAGTAACACACAACTTCCAGTGACAGAACGCCTATCATCAGCATTTCCTGCCCAATCAGCATCAACAAACGCTGTAACAGCTACTGTCGATGCATCACTTGCAGTGAATATCAAACCATAGTCTAACGTTCCTGCCAAATACCTCAAAATCCTCTTCACTGCACTTCAGTGTTCCTCTCGTGGCTCATGCATAAACTGAGCCACCTTGTGCACACTAAAAACGATATCAGGTCTTGTATGACAAGCGTACATTAACGACCCAACTATACTTCTGTATTGAAACACATCAGACAACATACTGCCACCTTCCTTGGAAAGCTTTGGCGAAGACACCATGGGAGTAGGTACAACATTCGCATGATCCATTCCAGCCTTATTCAACGGCTCCCTTATATATTTCTGCTGATGAAGAACCAACTTCCCAGTACTTCGCTCGACTTCAATACCAAGGAAAAAATATAATTCTCCTAGATCTTTTAACGAAAACCTCGCATTTAGAGCTTTTGCCACACAACTAATCTCATTCTCATCATGTCCAGTGACTATAATATCATCGACATATACCAATATGTAGATGTTTCTGCCTTCTATCGTCCTTATGAACACTGACACATCAGCTTTCGAGCATCTAAACCTGATACTTAACAAATAGTCCTTGAGTTTATTGTACCAGTTCCTGGGGGCTTGTTTCAACCCGTACAAAGCCTTTCTTAGCCTACAAACCAAAGGTGTGCCATCAACTCCCATCTTTACAAACCCAGGAGGTTGTTCCATGTACACGGCTTCTTCTAAATCCCCATTTAAAAAAGCATTGTTGATGTCGATTTGCCTTAGGTTCCAATCATTTACCAAGGCCAAAGAAAGCACAACATTCAACGTCGTGGTTTTTACCACTGGACTGAACGTTTCTTGATAGTCTTGCCCAGGTGTCTGAGAAAATCCTCTAGCAACTAAACGCGCCTTATACCTATGAATCGACCCATCTGGATTCTTCTTCATCTTGAACAACCATTTGCAACCGACCACCTTTCTATCAGGAGGTAGTTCCTCAATGGTCTAGGTTCCGTTTTTCTCCAAGGCTTCCAGTTCACTCTTGACAGCAGCACTCCAATGAGATGATTGAAAAGCCTGATATATATCCATAAGTTCGGTCATATCAACTGAACCAGTAGCAAAAATATACGCTTTTGGCTTAAAGATGTCATTTTTACTCCTAGTGATCATAGCATGCCTGTTAGAGGAGGGGGGACAAGGCACAATAGGTTGAGAAACACCCTCTTCTTGTGCAGTACTGCTACTAACTTGACTAGATTCATGACGTACTGATCCCTCGGCAGACAAACCAGGATCAGATACCATTATAGCAGAAGTCCTCTGAGGAAAAGAGTTGGACTCAGACTCTCCCAAAGCTAAAGTTGACTCATGCATTGCTGGAGAAGAGATTCTTGTAAAAGAATTTTCTTGAGGACTTAAACCTGGAGCAGCAGTCTCCTGATGAGTTGAACTAGAGGAGTGACCCTCCTGAGTAGATGAGTGACTCTTCTGTGAAGACAAGGGCCTTTCTTGAGGACTAGGAACACCTGACTGTGGAGAGACGTTCCCCCTATGTTGAGCAGATGAACCATAGGCGCCATTTTCTTTAAAAATATCTGGAAATGAGGCAGACTCAAACCCCAAACCCTTATGTTGTGCACATGACTTCTTATCTGCAAAAGGAAAATTAGTTTCATCAAAGATAACATGCTGAGACACAAAAATTCTGTCATTACTTGCCAAACACAAAAACCCTTTGTGTTGCGGACTGACGCCCAAGAACGTACAAATCTGAGACTGAAACTCCAGCTTGTGAGCCTGAAAATCTCGAAGGTGTGGAAAACACCTACAACCAAACACACGAACCATACCATACTCAGGTTTCTTATTATGCAGCATCTCAAAAGGTGACCTCCCTTTTAACACACTAGTGGGCAACCGATTAATCAAGTAAGTTGCCATAGACACTGCATAGGAACAAAGATACATAGGCAGAGAGGCTTAAGCCAAAAGCACCAAAGCTAACTCCACCAAATGTCTATGCTTACGTTCCACAACACCATTTTGTTGTGACGTGTGTGGATATGTGAAACGATGCTGAATTCCTTCTTTTATCAGCTCAGACGCAAGACTTCTGTATTCACCACCCCAGTCACTTTGCAATTCTTTTATAGTCCCATTATATTGTGTTTTAATCAAGGCTTGAAACTGATGAAAAGCCTGAACAGCTTCTCTTGTCTTTTAACAGATAAACCCAAGTATACCTCGTATGTGCATCTACAAAACTAACATAGTATCAAAATCCTTTAGAGACCACATGCGCAAGACCCCAAAGATCAGTATAAACAAGTTGAAAGGGGGTATCATAGACAGTTTCAGAATCATGGAAGGGCAACTTATGACTCTTGTCCAATCTACAAGCAACACACATATCAATTTTATTAGAATCTTTCTCAACATGTACATTAGTGTTTTTACAGATTTGAAGTAGAGTCTCATGGGAAGGATGCCCATGTCTTCTGTGCATTAACTCATAAGAACTAACAAATCCTTGAGTATGTAAATTCGTACATTGTACTTCTTTATCTACGGAAAGCATAAATCGATACAAGCCTTCATGTTCTTTTCCTTCAAGCAAAACCTGTCTAGTGTCCTCAGCACGAACCACACATTCTTTAGCATGAAACTCAAAGTAAACTCGATTATCCCTGGAAAACTTTGAAACAGGCAAGAGGTTACAAGTCACTTGTGGCACATGAAGCAAATTTTTGAGTACAAGTGATCTAGAAGTTGCTAATACATTCACACTACCAGTTTTATCAATATGCAAGCCAACACCATTACCGACTACTAACATACCTGGTCCCTTATATGTTGACCCATGAACCACATTAGTGCCATCTGGAGTCACATGATTGGAGGCTTTTGAATCGACTACCCATTGATAAGATCCTGATTGAGAGTCTGCAACCAGGTTTGCTTGAGGAGTCCCAGATGACTGCACATAAACTCCTGATACACATTCTCCTTCAGACTCATCAACATACACTGAATACTGAGCTTGTCCTCCAGCATGACGTTGACCTTCATCAACGCCTGAGAACCCTTGATCAAACCTGTACCAACACCTACTAACAGTATGCCCATTTTTTCCATATAATTGACACTGCATCCGAGACCTGCCTCTGCCCCGACCTCCTTGTTTGCCAGAAAAAGAAGGGCGAGAAGCTCGATAAAATGATGTTACACATTATACCCCAGATTCTGAGAGCCAGGAAGAAGAGTCTGAGAATTCGGACTTGATGAAGAACCAGGAAGAGAAACCTGAGAATTCAGAACTAGAGAAGGCAACTGTCTACCCTGACTCATATTTGCAACATTAGCAGTTAAAGGTAAGAAATCAGAATGTGTGTTAAAGCCGGCTAACTGAGTTTCGGCATCAAACAAAATATTACACACTCGTTCGAGGGACAACAACTCCTTTTTAGCAGTAATTACTGCCATAAACGATTGGTACTCTTGTGTCAAGCCATTCAAGATGCTAGCAATATGTTCTACCTTCGAAATCTTGCAACCACAAGAAGCCAAGGCATCACACACCTCTTTAATGCGAGAGAGGTAAAGCATCATACTCTCACCCTCTCCTTTCTTAATTGATCGCAACTTATAGTGTAAACTTATAACAGAAGTTGTCGATTTGTTAGAGAAAAGTTGAACAATCGTGTCCCATACCTGAGCCGAGGTTTCTGCTCCTACGAACTGAGGCAGCAAATGCATACTGATCGTTGATAATAACCACGAGGCGAGAGCACTATCCTGTGCAACGTAATCCTCAAACTGGGGGTTCTTGATACATCTACCATCAGAAGTTGCTACCGTCTGTGCAGGGACTTCCATTTCACCAAGGAGCAAAGATTTCAACTTGTGGCTTCGAATTGTGAGAAGCACTTGTTGCTTCCACAACAAGAAGTTCCTCTCGTCTAACATTACATTAATCTTTTATTAGTAAATTGTTGCCCAGACCTCGCGCCATCATTTGCACCACCTAGGATCTCCACAGCATTGAGCATCGCAACTACTTCGGATCGTTAAACCAGCGAAAGAGCTTCAGGATTTTCGGCTCTGATACCATATCAAGAATGAATGAACTTTATTGAACAAATGAATTAAAGATGGATTACAATGACCTGTAGCTTACACACTTTTATACACAGCTCATACCCTTAACCAACTAACAGACTCAAGTAACTAATAACTCCACGTATGCATGGTATGCATGCTAAGTACATAGTCATGCATGCACACATCCATAGTAACTAACTTTCTAGAAGTTGCTCTATCAATCAATAGGGATTAAGTGGACTAAATTTATTCCTTTTCACTAGGGACGGACCCAGAGTTTTCTATAAAGGGGTGTAAGCTATTAGAAGGTATATTAGAATATAGGGTGTGTTTACAAGAGTTTAGAGGATACAAAATTAGATTATCTATAGAAAATACAAAAGAATATATAAAATATAGAGGAACTTGAAAATTTTAGGGGCGCAACTGTAACACCCCTAGGCGATCGCTGTTTTTCGGTCCCCCTTTGATGCCATTATAAAGGGAACTCCATTTCAGAATTTGTTATCCCAACAACTCTTTTACATCTCTCTGTTCCCACAGTTCCACAAGAAAATGGGGAGCTCAACTGCAGCCATGCTCCGTCTTTTGCTAGTCTTATGCATGGTTTTCGTGCCGAGCTTGGCCACGGTTTACACAGTTGGTGACACTTCTGGCTGGACAACTGGTGTCGATTATAGCACATGGACTAAAGACAAGACCTTCAAAGTTGGTGATTCCCTTGGTGAGTTCTTAAACCCTAATCTCCTCGTAACTTTACCTACATGTTCCACGTTCATGGTACCTTACCTAGTCAAATAATGTGTTAAACGTTTTCAATTTTTGGTTCAATAGTTTTCAATTACCCAACAAGCCATACAGTCGACGAGGTAAGTTCCAGCGATTACAACACATGTACGATCGGAAATTCAATCAGAACGGACAACACCGGCGCCACTACTGTGTCTCTCAAGACCGCCGGGACACATTACTTCATTTGCGGTGTGTTTGGGCATTGCGGGAACGGCATGAAGCTAGCAGTCAAAGTGGAGTCTGGCTCACCATCTTCTTCCACCGAAAAACCAACCACCATCACGCCATCGACGACAAAGGCCCCGGTGGATTCCTCATCTTCATGGAGCGTTTCCCCATTTATGGCTGTTGTTGTAACTTGGGTTGCATTGTTTGTGATGGTTATTTCGTAAGCTTTTGGGCTGGCCTTGGGTCAGGATAGAGGCAGTGCTGATTTCCTTTTTAACTTGTTTGTATTCTGGATATTATTGCATATCTTTATGAATGAGTAGATTACATTTTCACGTCCTTAGACATAATATATATAAGTTATTATTGCATGTCGTTGGACCATTTTGCAAACAGAATCTCTAACTATATGCCAATTCTTTTGTAAGAATTGGGCGCGGAGACCAGCAACACCGGGGATTTGAGAGGTGACATGGCAAAAGGGAGCTTCTCGGATCTCAATTGGGTCGGGTATGCCACTTAGGATCTTCTCGTAATTTATTTTGTCACTGGTCAAATCATCTTTCGGTCAACGTTTTAATGATAATTAACGTTGGAGCAATTAAAATTTTATATCCCGAAAAAATAAATGATTTAGTAATTATTTTTTAAAATCAATAATTAAATCTAAACCAAGATAAAATAAAGGTGATAATTCTAGTAGTTAATTTTTTTAATTATATTAAAAACAAAATATTCTAAATTGCAAGAGAATCCATCCGACTCATCTTTGCCGATGATCTTATCATATTCTGCAAAGGCACGTTGGATTCTGTTCTTGGGGTTAGGAGTGTCCTAAATGTTTTTTATTCTATGTTTGGTTTGCAACTAATTGTGGCAAAACTGAAATGATTATTTCTGGAAACTATTTCAATAATAGTGTCGCCTTTCACAGAGTTATTACAAATTACAATAAATCAAATCAATGTGCCAAGGTGTTTCTATTCTATATATGTAAGCAGAAAGCCAAAATTGAGTTTCTACCTCCGCTTAAAAACACCAATAAGCAATGAGGAAAACAACAGGTAAAATTTTAGTAATAAATCAACTAATCTCAATTAAATAAATCACCTCTTTTTCTTTCAAAAGACGTACCAACCCACCTTTAGAAACACATACCCGCAGCAATCTGGAAAGCAACCTTGGAGCAATACAAAACAGTTTCTGCATTGATGCCACGAAACATAAGTCACAATATGCACCATCTTAATTATTGAGACTGCACAGGGATCTATGGAGAACAGGTGAATATTGTACAAGAAGAAGAAGTAATTATCATTTATTTACCTTTGATGCCACTGCTAGATCACATCCTCAAAGTTGAGTCGTATAACCAGGATAGTTCAGTATGAAAGAAAGTAGCTTTCCGTTTGGGATGACAAATCATATTCACAAGACCTGTTTAATTAATTGCAGAAGACGTCGAGGCTGCAGCTGCCTCTGCTATTAATGAAATTGGCTGGCGAGCCTGCAGGCAAGCGGCAATGTCGAAGGGATTCAACACTGCACCATCAAAAATAAGGTTAACACCAGGAAGGATCACTTCATTGCTGTCAGGTTCATCGGGATCAACTTTAGATGCTGTAACGGAGGATGAATCTTCGTATATAGGAGCCACGGCATATGATCTGTAAATGCTCCATATTTCAACACCAGGAATAAATAAGCACAAACAAATACGGACGAGAAGAATAGAAAAGAGGAGACTGATTTCACATACCTCAGAATGCTACCATCAAAACTCAAAACATCACTCCGGCTACGCGGCCGATGGAAAAGTTTAAATCTTTGATACTCACTAGATGCTCCAGAAATAGGAGAAGAAGGGTCTACCAGTGGATTCCACTTCCCACTACCAGGATAGCTGGTGAGATACTCTGAATCCTTGGAACCATCCTTTGGCTGCTCCTTTAGGTAAAGAAGTTTGGCTGCAGGACCTGTTGCTTGATACTCTGCACAGAACTCACGCAGCTTTCTATGTATGCTTTGCATTGAATCAAGATGCTGTGTAAGTGAATCCGCTTGAAGCAACTCGGAGGACACAATCCTTTCACATATATTATTGCATAATTTAGGGTTGAAAAGTGGCATCCCGAATTCAATAGTCAGTGGAACCCATTCATATTTCTTGTCGGGAACTAAATTATCCGGTTCTGGTTCTTTAAAAAGTTTTACTAAGCGAATGTAACCGACCGTCCATAACTCTATCTTGTGAGCCAAAGCAGCTAATAGCTCATTTAATTTCGTACGTTCCTCTGCGCATAGACCTAGCTTGTCCCCTACATGAGCAACTGAGCCATCGGAGTTCTTAAGGGGCAAGGGTATGTCAACTGTAACCACTTTTCCAGAACCATCAAGGTCATATATGCTGAAGGGCTGCACTATAACAGCAGAGTATTTGAGAATCGAGTTCAAACAGTGTAAAAGTATACTTCCATTAACTAAATTTCCTTCAAAATTTTCACCCACGCTTCCCATTGTTGAACTATCCCAAGACCATATAAGGGCCTTTTCACAACCGGCTAATGGTGCAGGTAACATGCGTAGACATAGTCCTTTCATCAGAACAACCGATAAAGGCCCACTAGCCACTTTTGAATATAGCACCAATTTCATCCAAGGTGTCATCGATGAGTGAGAGGGAGGACCAAAATGAATAGGACCTGATGGTCCAGGAAGAACAGACGAAGGTGGAAGAGGAATCATAGACACAATAATATCATAGTCACGAAGAAATAACCGATCTAAGGTTGCCTTTGGCAGAGAAGCCAAGCTTTCACAGCGGAGGATATCCACTCGATATTTCTTTCTCTTCCTCGGAGTTCCTTTTCCTATATCAGGTCCTTCCGTATGTATTGTTTTCTCACCATTCTGGACATTAATTTTCAGGCCTGACATGGAAACCACACTCGAGAACTTACCATCTTCTGATGGAGTAGCAGATCCATCATTACCAGGGGTTTCAGGTGCAGAGTTATCCAGAAAAGAGTCTTCATGTGAAGTTTCTAAGTTATTGTTACCATGAACGTTTTCTTCTGTTTCATTGGCAGAAGATTGCTCTGAGACATCAGTCAACCGTACGTCAGCTACTATACTAGACTCATCATAGCCTGAATTTGGCACTCGTATTCTATCAACAATTTCCGTAGATCTAGTATCAGCAGCAACACCACCAGATAGTAGACACTCCAAGACACAGCGCAGACTATATGCATGATTTGCAAATTCCTGCAACACTCCCTCAAATTTTGTACCCTCCAACGTGCCCAGGTCTTTGCAAAGATCTGCAATGCTAGCATGGCCTAATTTCCCTGCTTCATATAACGTCACAGCA
Source organism: Abelmoschus esculentus (assembly GCA_035048815.1). Lineage (NCBI taxonomy): Eukaryota > Viridiplantae > Streptophyta > Magnoliopsida > Malvales > Malvaceae > Abelmoschus > Abelmoschus esculentus. Next base: position 4,305,064 of record JAUCBN010000032.1, read on the forward strand.
TGAGATTTCAACCCTGTCAGGACATACAAATTATGTTAGAGAAGAGGAAACAATAAGTATATGTAGATGTAGATGTAGATGCAGAGAACAATAAGCAGCGAGAAATTATTACATGCAATACAGGGGTCTGCCAATAACAGAACAATGTGGAATGTACATGTGTATTCCTACCCATGATGATACCACTTACCAGCACCATGTAATACTAAATACTCCCTCTTGGCCGTTTAAAACAAGTCTTCAAATTTCAATACAAATTGGAAGCTTATTTTGTACATTCTTATTTTGCATTAATGGTTATGACGTCCACCAGGAAAAGGTTATCTGGGACTAGGACATAAAAGCTAGACATTTGAAAGGGAGAAAGAAAAGGAAACCAACCTGGTGAAACAGAGCCCATCATAAGATAAGATGTTATGTTAGCATCAACAACAAAAGCAACCCGAGAATCATAAGAACGGGATGCATAGTTTTCTGTTCCCCCAAAATCTCCTTGATGAGCATCACCATCAATGGACACATTTGCTGAGGTTGAACTACGGCGAGAGGATCCTTCTTCATCTGTAAGGACGAAACCATGAGGTACCATTGTGTTTTCCAGAAGAACAGATGCTGGGTCAATAACTTTTTGTGCCCATCCCAAGCGGCAAACAAAAGATGCAGCAGCCTGCAGTATCCTAAGATCAGCTTGTAATGTTGCTGCCATCTCAGCAATAGTAGCATGCTCACTTGAAACAACAAAAACTGCATATAGCAACCTGAATAGTGCAGTTACTAGAATTAAGAAAATCCATGTTACACTGCTATCATACGATACAGAATGACCAAAACGTCAAAGAGTAACTTACTCCTCGATAGGATCCTCATACGACTGCTCCTTGTTTGAGATGAACCCTTCAAGCCTCAAAACTGAACTACAATAGTATTAACAACTTGTTCAAAAACCAAAAAGGACTCACACAGAGGTGGTCAAGGACCTTGCCATTCCGTTTAACAAATTCAAAACACATTTAAGCAGAAGAAAGATCCATAAAACATTGAAACTAAACGCTAGAGAGCATGCAATAAAGAAAACATCTATACATAAAGCATTCTAAAGAAAGAGGAGAATAAATTGGCAATGCCTATTTTAAATGTCATATTTTTAGGGAAATATTACAGAGATCCCAAGCAGAATGCTTGGATGCTTATTAGTTCACTTCTTGGTCTTAGCCCCCTCTGTCACTACAGACACACCTGACCAAATGCTATTGGATGTAAAAATTTATCATCTTTTGATTCAATTAGAAAGCAGAGTTGGGGAAGTAGAAAGACAAGGAGTAACAACGTTAAGTATCCCTTCCTAAACCAAGTGCAGTCTTAATGAAGAGAAAATGCTTTGTTTTGGGACATAGGAAATGACAGATCTTGACATGTGGTTTCGGGGATGATAGATTAAAAGACATGTTTCAAATGAAATCTTGAACTTGAAGATGAAAATAGAAGTGAAAGGACAAATAAAAATCCAAATATTTAAAATTTTCGTTAAAGTTCATATAATTGATAAACTGTTCTCAACTATAAAGTTAAACACTTAATATATGCAAAGCCAACTAATTTGAAAAGTTTATGAATAATGATAGGTGGGTACAATGAAAGATAAAATGGCAATGTAGTTTAAATCTTTCTTAAAATTTATAAAACGCATGGAATTTTTTTATATACAAATATAAAATTTATTTTGAGTGATAAATTTAATTTAATATATAAATACATATACACTAAGGAGGTTTTGCAAATTCTTAAAGAATGTCAGTGGTCTCTATCCTTTGATGTAAATTGTTTGTGACTGCAATAGAATGGCCAGCTTTAATGTATGTAACTGAACAAACCTGCACCCTCCTTCAGTTCCAAACAGTAACAGAGAGTCATCTTTTAACACAACCAAAAGATGCAAGTATTCCAGGATTCAGTGCAAATACTCATGTTGCAAATAATATAAACGCATAAAAATAAATACTAAGAGTGAGGTTATTTAGGTCCTTGCAGTGTATAGTACATCAAACTGAATTATTTTAATGAACAACTAACCTTTAATACGGTCATCTGGATATACAGGAACATCGAAATAGATCAATCCCCGTCGATAAAGAGCTCTTATAATGTCAGGATCAAAATGGACAAGTGCATTAGCTTCTTCCCTGCAGATTTTATCTATCATTGCTGTTTCATCTTCTGAAAGTTTCTATAAAAGAAACAAAGAACTGTGAAGATGTAGATTAGACTAACAAAAACTGATGATACTCTTTAGATAATAAGACAAAGTACCATCAGGAACCTCACCTTAAACTCATCCACGGTAAAGTTAACAAGACAAACACCCCACCAAGGTTCAACTGGAAAGTTCACAGGTTGGGTAGGCAACAACTCTTTAGCAATCGACTTGTTCAACTTCCACATGATTTTCTGGATAGCTCCAGACAAGTAACCAACAGGTAAGCTGATAAAGCTGCTATAGTGGATTTATAAATATAATCTAGTTTCATAACATGAACAAACTTGCCATCAAAAGTCACAGGGTTAATCATTTTGTCTAAAATGAAAACTCCCTAAAAAATACCTATATTGTTGTGGATGCATTTATGGGGAAAACTTATGCTCGAAAGGGACGTGCAAGAACTGCGATGGAAGATGCAGCTTGATGGGGTAATTTGCTCCAATTATCATCATCATTATTATTAGGGGTGTAACGACTCGAATTTTCGAGTCAACAATTGGGATTAACCCGGGTTATGAAACTTCGTATTAGGTTGAATAATTAGACCTGTTAGACAAAGTTTAGGTTTTATTGGATGAGAATTAGACTATATGAACTTGAATAGTGATCATTTTGTTACCATTATACCTTTATTTAAAGTAAAGGCCGATCTCCCTTTATAACAGTTTGTCTTCACGTTGGAGGATGAGAGGCATTGTGATCTCATCCCTTCCCACCCCTTTTTTCCTCACCATCTTTCATCTTCCCCTCCAAACTCCATAGGCACCGGGACTTAAAATCTAAATTTCCTTCATTTATTTTATCCAAGATTCAAAAATCAAATACGTTAATCAGGGTGGCTCAAAGATTTTTGGGACCATGTACAATTTATTAAAATAAGATCCTTATTTTATTAAAAATATTATTACCTTCCAAGATTTTGGACCCCTATGCAATTTATTCAAAGTTATATAATTTTTTTTTTCAAGAACTTATTTAATATAAAAATATTATTAGGTTATCCTTTTGAACAACAAAAAATTAAATAGTAAATATCTAAAACCAAACATTTTAGTTTTTCACCTAAAAATGACATTCTTTTTTATATTTTAAGTTTTAGATAATTATTATATATGCATAATTATATATATTTATATTTTTTATAAATATTTAATTTATTTATTTTTATTTTAGGATCTCTATTTTGGGACCTAGCGCAAAGCCTGTCCAGAAACCTCATTGATATTAATCTTTTCTTTTGAGAGCTTCAAGAAAAGCATAATATTGTAGTAGAAAGATAAAATACTATTTTGTGGGTTTGGGGTGGTTTAGGATTTAAAGAGTTTTTATCCATTTTGTTTGCTGCAGATTCGTAGATTAACTTACACTTAGTGATCGTTTCATGATTCGTAGTTTATGTTTGTGTGGCAAAATAAGGTGATTGGAGTTTCTTTCGAGCTTGAGTTAAGAGAGGTTTAAATGGTATGATGAATGTTGTATTGGGGGAATTTGTCTTCATGATTTTAGTGATAAAAATGTTGTTATATTACTATAATATGCTTATAAATAATCCAGTAAATTTTAGCAACCACGTGAGGTAAATTTGTGATGTTATAAGTTTGCTAATATTTTGTGTAAACTTTGCTAGTACTATGCGTAATTAAGTAATTACACAAAATGTTATTAAACTAAACAGTTTTGTTAGAACTTCGATAATATTTTGTGTAATATTCAGATTTTTGTTACCAGTGTGTGAATGCATGCCTTTGAATTGGATCACTTGTGCATGCATAGATGGAGAAAGGACTAGGCAGAAGCAACCAAAATCATACCTCCTAATACATAATTTCAAGCATGAAAGCAAAAATATGATCCATTACCTTAGACTTGCATTTGTTCATGATATCAATAAATTCATTTCTCCCAATTCCAGTAAGTCTCAAGGCATCAGCGGCACTGAAATTTGGGATACTGTCATAAGGTTGCTCTGTCAACAATAAGAAATGCCTAGGAATGGTCAGTACCAAAATATGAAAGCAATACTGATTCATAAAGAAGCAATGATTGGTGAAAGATAACTTCTGCCTAGGACATGCATTCTTATGTATCCTGATCAGTCAAAACATTACATAAAAAAAAGTTGCAGGAGAAAATCAATAGATGGTTGCAATTACCATTTCTCATAAGATCGAATATCATATCACAGTAATATCGGAAAGGAGACACCCTCATCACACGGCAAACATACTGAGCAAGGTAGTAAGGGAATAACTGCAATCAAGAAATTAAAGAAGTTAACTTCAAAAAATCACAGTCAAACTATGAAAGCAATTCTTTATGTTCAGTTCCAAACTTCAAAAGTTTTTTCTAACAACATGCCATATGATAGAACAGATCATTACCACAAGAACTAAATTAGGAAAAAAGATTAAAAGAACTTCCTTTAACACGCACCGCTAAACTCTTCCGCAAGAAACGCATCATCTCGTCGTAATATTCATTTTCTTTACATAATTTGCGAGCGAAAGAAGTGTTCCATTGGAGCCTTTTCTTGATACAATGATCAATAATACTAAATGAAAAAAAAAAAAAAAAAGAGAAGGGATAAGATCATGAAATAGAAATGAATACTGATCCAAAATCACAGAAAAAAAATAACATTATTAATTCCATCTAATGACTAAAGATGCATTTCAGTTTCAACCTGGACCAAAACTAAGAGTGTTTTCAGAAACAAATATAAAACTATAATTCCCATAATTAAAAGAGAAAATGAAATGTACTTTGCAATAGCTAGTGAACTCTGGTAAAACAACAATATACCAAGGATTATCACGACTGTGAAATGTTAGCATCCCAGATCAAAAGCAATTCTATAGAGAAATATGTGCAAAACATAACTACTTAGTTTCAGGAGCACCTAAATGCCGGTTCTAATGTCTAATTAGTTGGGGAAGACAACTACCAACACCAAACCATACACAAATTCTTATTTGGGGAAGACAAACCTCAATTCTTATTAGGAGCACCTAAATGCCGGTTCTAACGTCTAATTAGTTTCAGGAACATGACAAACGTATTTTCTAGTTCAACGAATTGATCCACAATTTCTCTCTAGATCTAAACAATGGAGTGGCTCGAAGATAAACTAAACGATCCTTAATCCTTATGAACGCAATTTAGGAAGTAAAACAAAGAGTAAGCAGCAAGGACCAAACTAACCTTCTATTCCATTCATCTTTAGAATTAAAAATGGCATGAAGCCGTTTGGGCAAATTCTCCCACGGGCATTCATCCTTAACCGCTTTCAAAAACAACTGTTCCTCGACAGTCGTCGGAATGTGCTGCATTTTTATAGATCATTCAATCTCCTCCCCCTCCAAAAACTATCGATCGATCAAACAATCAGTCGGCATAACAAATCATTGGCGAAACAACTTCCGATTCATAAATGCGCATTACGCGGTGGATGGAACCTGAAAGAGAGATAATAAAAGGAAGCTTTGATCTCAGTGGCGATGAGGGATCGAGCTACAGTTTTTTTTTCCCTTAATAAATCGCTGGAAGGGAAGATCCAAATCTAAACAACTGAAAATTCAGAAAATGAGAAACGTTAGAATTGCCGCCGCTACGTGCATGCCTGTGTTATGACATGGATGCGGGTGTGGCCCTTTGCGTGGACTTGGTTTTGCCCAATCCACTGTAATATTTGTACAGTGTTATCACCTAATTGGAAAATAAAATAAACTTAATAAATTAAATAAAAATAATATATTATCATTCCGTTAGTTTTTAATGATGAATGACTACGTCGAAACTATTTTAATAGTTAAATAGTATATTTGTTGTTTTTAAAGAATTATTATCATTTTACATCAACTTTATAATTATGTGATTTTTTATGTAGTTTATCGATAAAAAATGGCATTCACATGTGAAATAAGAGACAAGGAACAAAATTAGTGAATTCTTTGAATTAGCTGCAATATTTACGGCAATATCTGTTATAGAGTAAACTTTCAATCATTAGACATTAATCATTTAATAACTGTGTTAACATTATTGTTACTCGAATTCATTACTTTTAAAAATAACAACCGTTTTTTTAACTATATCGGAGCAAAATGGTTTGCATCGATAAACAGAAATCTTTAATGATAGTCTAACCATTTTTACAATCACCAGCACCGGTATGAGCAACGCTAAGGCTTTCTGAGGAAAAAATAAATAAATACAAAGAGTTTATGATAATTGAGAGGTAGCATTGCTACAGCATTGAAAATAGGTCTATCAGTTCTTACTCCAAAGGAAAATAAAATGGGGATTTTAAGGAATTTTAAATTTTAAACTAAACCTATAATCTCTAAAATAAACCTATTTAACTGAATTAAAATTTACACTGATAATGCATCGAATATTTTTTTTCATTTTCTAATTAATAGTAATTTATACTGTTATAAAAGGTAGGAATTGATAGAAAACACATGTATTTTGTGGTTTAATTATGAATTTCTGTAACGACCCGGACTTCTCGTATCCGAGTGTCGGGTTAACCCGTGGTGTTGGACCTCGGGTTTGGGCTTGGGTTAGTGTGGTTTTGGGTTTGTTGGGCCCTTGGCTTGTTGGACTTGTGAGATGTAGGTAAGGGCATTTTGGTAAATGCCAAAATAGGGTGTTTTGAAGGGGTTTAGAGTGGTTTTCTGCAGGGGTGAGGTCTTAGTGCAGGGATTTCTTCCTCTCATCTTCTTCATCCAAGTTTAAGAGAAAAAGGTAAGATCTTGCTGAGTTTGGGTTAGAATCTCGTTTTCTTGATGGAGAAGAAGTTGTAGGGCTGTTGAGGATCTATCTTTCAAGCTAAAGAGGTGTTAGTTCGGTGGAGAGAAGGGTTTAAGTGAGGGTTTTAAGGGGAGCTCGGGATTGGGTTTTAAGAGCTTAAAATCTGAGTCTTTTTGTATTTTAAAGCTCTAGAATCATCCTGAGGTGAGTCTAATCCGTTCTTTATCTTTCTCTTGTAGAGAAAGAGGCTTGTGTGCCATCTTCAAGCTTGGGAAGGTGAAAGCTTATGTGGAAGTGAAGCTCGAGTTTGTTGTTGTTACTTATCAAGGTTGGTACTCCCAACTCCTTCTTCATCATTTATTCATGGTAGAGTGCATGACATGTAGAGAAAATCATGCATGTGTGTTGTTTGGCTTGGTTGCTTGGAAAGGGGTTATTAATGGAGAAATCCGTATTAATGTGATTAAGGGTTGGAAATTGGTGTTAAAATACTTTAAACATCATTAATATTGAGTAGGAACACTTTAGGATCGATTAGATTGAATTTGGGGTTGAAAATCTAGAATTTCTAAGTGTAAAACCGTCCTTAGTGCAGGGGGTATCGATACTCGGGCTACCGGTATCGATACCAGTGAGTGTATTTTGGCTTGTTGCCCAGGGGTATCGAACCATGGTTCGATACCAAGGATTCCAGAAACTTTTGGTATCGATACTTGTATCGAAACGGGTCCTCCCCTTTCTGTTGACTTTTGAATAACTCTGTTATTTTATTTGGGTCGAATGTTTTAAAATAGTCTGTAAAATATTTTGGAGCTCCGATTTACTTTGAATTATTTTGGGCTTGTTTTAATTTAAGTGGACTATCTAAGTGGTTTTGGACTTTACGTGATTTTTATTATTGGACTTTTAAAAGAAATTCTGAAATATGGGTTTTGGTCCGGAGGCCCATTGTGACATCCGGGTCGGGTGTTACATTTAGTGGTATCAGAGCCCAGGTTGAGTCGGTTCTAGGAGTCCCCGGGGGAGTCTAGTGTGTTATATAGGTGTTAGACTAGTACTTGCCCACGAGTCGATATAGTACTTCTTTTAAAGCTGAAATTTCGATGGTGTAATCCCGTTTGTGGTTGTTGTGCAGCATGCCTAGACGCGTGAAAGATCAGGAGGAGAGTCGGGGTTCTCGAGGAGGAGACTCCGACTATGAGTATGAGCCCGATGAGGAGGTACCATCAGATGACGCAGTTGGTCAAGGGGCCAACTACTTTGCTTAGTTGAACCGTACACTGCGCAGGATAGTGAGAGCTATACCGAGGCCATCTTCTACGCCTCGTGAGGCACCGGTTGAGAGGGTGCGGAGGCAAGGTGTTGTTGACTTCTTTGGCACGGGACAGGATAATCCCGTACAGGCAGATCAGTGGTTGCACGATACAAGGTGGATCATGAGACAGATGCGACTGAGGTCAGAGGATAAGCTATCGTGTGTGTTGTCTCTTCTCAAGGGCAACACAAGAGAGTGGTGGGAGACTGTTGAGCAGGGTTGGTATCCCCATCGCCCTAAGTGGGAGGACTTTCTTGAGGAGTTCGAGAGCAAGTATGTGGGTGAGACTCACATCGATACCTTGAGGGAGCGGTTTACTCATCTGGTTCAGGGGAACCGTTCGGTCTTTACTTATGGGTTTTGGGCCGGAGGTCCATTGTAACATTCGGGTCGGGTGTTACAATTTCAGTCTCTCTACTTAAATTTGATATTTAATTATTTTTATTCTATTTCTGACTTATTTAATTATTTTTCTGTGAAAAATGTAATAAAAATTGACCTTGGTGTAACAGTTGAGTGTCAAAACTCTCTGGGTTATAGCTTTAATTGTCTCAACCCTAATCCATTGTCGAAGGGAAATAAATAGGATATGTATTATTCGGTTTTAATCGAATTAATCGATCAAATCAAAGTTATTTCGGTTAATTTGGTTGGTTAATTTTTGATAATTTTGACGGTTATTTTTTTAAAAAATCGATTATCGATTAATTCGGTTCCAAATTGATTAATTAACTGAATTAACTAAATTAACCAAAATTATTATATATTAAATATTATATATATATTTAGTCATTTAACTTTAAAAAATTATAAAATTGTTATTAATTTTTTATATTATAAAATGTCACTAAATTTTGTATTAAATTAATATAAAAAAAGTTAAGTGACTAAAAAATTATTTTAGTATAATTTAGTGACCTATTATGTAATTTAACTAAAATTTATAATAAATTTTGGTTAATTCGATTAATTTGTCTAATTAATCAAAATAATTTTGGTTAATTCAGTTGAAGATAATTCCGTTCGGTTAACAGTTAAGATTTTAAAAATTCAGGTTAATTCGGTTCGATCACCAACTGAATTAACTGAATATACACCCCTAAAAATAAATATAGTATATTTTTATATAAGATTCAGATCTATAAAATATAAATATAATTATTAATCAATAAATGAATTATTGAATCTCGAAAATAAGATATTTTTAATTAATGATTGAAGAGAACTTTGGGCTTGTTATGTCCAAAAAGTAAAGGACGAATCTTTATGGGCTTACTGAACCGCCCTCGTTTCTTATGACTCTGAGGACGACAATAAAAGGTTCGAGAAACCTCCTTCGATCTGCTAAACCCTCAAAACCTGTAAGTTTGCTGTTGCTTCTTCTTCTTCTCCTAATGCTGGATTGTTTTCTTAAAATCTCTTAACAATAATTGTTAATTCTGGTTTTCAGGTTTGATAATTTGGTTAAACGAGGAAAAAATGCCGCTGGGATTGATATTAGGGATAGGAAGGGCGTTTCGAAGGAAGCGAACCTCGTCGCTCGATATCCTTTCCTCGAAAAGAGCCCCAAGAGATTACTACAAGGGGAAGAATTGCAAGTCTACTGGTTTCCACACTCGAAAAGGTTCCATTCACTTGTGGTTTAACAAGCATAAGAATCTTTATTAGTAATGTGGATTCATGTTTATGATATTTGATTCATTTGATTTTAGGTTTGGTATTAAGGGAATTGCTATTTACTTGTGTACATGTTAGATTATCATCAATATTAGAGCCATGTGATGAAAAATTATGAAAACATCTTCATATTAACTTTGTGGAGTATAATCCAATGGTTTTCGGATTGTTGTTTGAACTGCTGTATTTCTAATTGCTTGAACTGTGTATCTGATTTTTGTTATTAGTATAACCGAAAATACACTGCAGGGGGATATGTTGTGATGCAGGAGAAGTTGCCAAACTATGTGGTTCCGGATTTGACCGACTTCAAGGTTATTCCTTAATCCTTTCTTGCATTTTTATGTTTCCATTTATGATTTTTTGGACAAATAATTCTAAATTAAGCACATACTTGTGCCAGAAATTTTAGCCTCCCCTCCCTAACGTCATGGGGCAGTTTCAGGGATTTTAAGGCATTATGACTAGAAATTTGATTTTAAGTGGACTTGTACATACTGAGGGCTGTAGATGTTATAGAAACATTGTTGTTGAATGTACAAGAGTATAATTTGCTGTCTGTTTGGACTGAAATTAGAGCATTCTGCCTATCATAACCGAACATTAGTGCTATCTGTCCCAACTGTAACCCTTAAAAGTAACCTAATTTCTTAGATTACAATTTAGGGTTTACAAAACAGAAATCTTGTATTGCAAGTTAGGGTTTTTGCTAAAAATAAATAAAATATTAATATTCAGATAAATTATTGAATAATTAATAATTTAAAATAATAATAAAAATTAACATTTTAAAATAACGTTCAACCCATAATTTATAAACAGTAAATGTAACAAAAACCGATAAACATTTAATTACAGAAATATTGTTCAAATACTATAAATAGTTCGGAATCCGAAAATGATTACATACTATAAATCAGATACTGGAACAGGAACCTCCAAGTACCGTACCGAGTCTAAGTCTGAGATCTGAAACAAGAACCTGAGAGGATGTAAGCTGGGGAGCCTAGTGTGTCTCTAAAACAGATAAGCAGAATACAAAACAGAATATGCAGAACAGACAGAGTATGCATGATATGCACCCATCTCCGAACACCACAGAAGAGTTGGTCCCCAGACCACTCTAACACCATCACACCAACAGAAGTGGTATCTCGACCCGAAGGTGGAGCCACTGAACAGAAGTGATAAAATCACTAACTTCCCCGTACACAGATAATCCCAGATGCCATGTTAAATGCAGATACAGAATCAGAATGCATGCCTTATATTCTAACAGGAGGCAAGCATGACAGATAACAGAATCAGATATGATATAACAGGATGATGCATGATCATACGGATAACAGAATCAATACACAGAAGAACAGAATTTTACAGGCTGGACGGGAGAGAACACACCTGTATCAGAAGACTCAACGACGACCCTGACGTCTATTGGACTCGGCTCTACCACCGGGCTGAGCAGGAGTAGAGTCTACAAATAACGGAATTACGTTAGAAACTCTACTATGCCACACTACCGTAAAATAATACTAAACAGAATAATTGTTACTCACGTGATGGTCCCGAATGTGGGTGTATCGGACCTCGTACAGGAGGAGGAGGAGGTAACTGCTCGGGGTCGGAATCCTCGCCACCTGAAGCAAACAAAAACGTGTTCAGAAACTTTTACAGATAAACTTCCAGATAACTTATCGAACATAAAACCCCCCAAAACGACACTTCGGGTTTGAATTTCGAAAAACGGACCGCGCCATTGGATTCAGACATCGAAAAACATAAAGTGGGCCCGGGTCAAAAAAGTCAACTGCTGACGTCATCGTTGACCAATGCTGACGTCAGCAGTGACGTCATCGGTCAATGCTGACGTCAGCAGATGACGTCAGCTGGGTCGGAAAATGGGTCGGAGATCGGGTCGGGTTGTCGGGTTGGGTCGGGCAGACGGGTCGGGTTGCGGTTCGGGTCTGGGTTGGGGGCGGTCGGCTGGATCGTCCGGTTCGGTCTGGGCCGGGTTCTCTTGGGCCGGTTCTGGATCGGTCTGTGCCGGTTTTCTCCTGGATTTTCAGCCTGTTTGGTTCCCAAGAAAATCTGGGAAAATTCCCAGATTTTCTGGGAAAATCTAAAAAATTTCCAGATTTTCTCAGGGTCCAAACACGTCCTTTTTCCCGATTTAAACCCCCTATTCGATCCGTTTTCGATCCAAACCATTCTAAATTAATCCTATACCCGATTCAACACTAAACCCACATTTTAAACGGATTAAAACCACTTTCCTCACCAATTATTCGATCAAAACAGTGACTCAACCCCCATGAACACTTCAACCAAACATTCGATTGATTCACCCAACTGAACCGGTTTAAAACTACACCAAATCGACACCAACAAATATTCGAACCTAAAACATTTAAACTTATAACATATTGGAAACAAAACGAGAATTAAAGTTTCTTACCTCAACTTCGAATCAAGGCGAAGAACACTCCTAGGATGAAGATTAACAGGAAAAACAAAGGCAAAATAATGATTTGAACGTTTGAATCCAAACTCACTCTGATGATTAATTCGATTATAAACTGAATTAAGGACCACAAATTAAATTCCCTTTAAAGCTTCGGTTACACAGGAAGAAGAAAACATTTTACCAAGAAAATGGTGAAATTACCATACAGGGGCCCGATATTTTTAAATAATTACGTTATGACCCTTAAGTTTTCAAAATTCTCAATTTAGTCACTAATTTCAGAAATTTTAATTCCCAAAATTTTAGGGTTTCGTTAGGGATTTTGACTTTATATTAGGGGATTTTGACTCGGATTTTGGGTTATTACACCAACCCAATGCCATTTCTTGTTTCCTTTTGTACTATAATGATTTTAAACTGTTGATTCTATAATTTATGTTACGGTTCACTTCAAAAAGATTTAAATGCAGTTCTGAACTGATAGATCAAACCCATTCATATAATAGAATTGAAGTTTTGGGGACTGTTGGTTGATTATTTTGGAATTATGATCTTGGTATTGATAAAGTCAATTTATCACATCAACGGTGTCTGAAAGGGGGATACATCTTGTCCAATACGCCTTTTCATTCTCTGTATCACTGACCTTATTTATATTTTAGCTGAGAGTGGGCATTTTTTCTGATTCTCCACGCTCAATTCATTCATTGTATAGGTCCTCAAAGGAGATTTGCATAAATGAAACCAGTGGCTTGATTGTCTCTGTTCTGTTTCATCAATAGTTCAAGTCTTTGCTTTGTAATTTACCGCATCACCAAGAAAGTATCTGCATCTATTACTGTTGATCTGGTTTGTCCTTTTCATTCTTGCAGCTCAAACCGTATGTATCCCAGTGTCCAACAGAAGTCAAAACCGCCGAGGCTTCTGAGTCAGCTAAATAATCAAATTGAATGAGTATAGTTGTTTGATCTTGTCTTCATCATCTAACTGCGGCTGTGTTTAATTACAGCATGTGCTTGTGGTGGCCACTGCCTGTAAGTTTAGGTCTGATTGCTTAAAATGTAGGACATTTGTATGTGATTTGTTTGAATACCCATCAATGGGGAATCTGGACAGATAAGCAATAAGAATATACTACTGTCTTCAACAGTTGAAGTAACCAGTATCCAAGATTTCAATTGCTCTATCTTTAGATCTCACTGGTTAAATTTGAATTTCTTTTCCTTGAACACCTGCTAATGCTATGCTTTTTCAGAATTCCTTGCAAGTTCTTATATCATAATTTCTGTTTATGTTTCCTATCCGATGCTTAGCAGGAAGTTTAAGCTCTAGTCCCTTTTGGTTTCAAGTGTGTTCTTCCTGAATGTACTGTGCACACATACGGTATGCAATGTACGTATATGGTATCTTTAGAACATGATTGCTTATTATATTACTTCTACAGTCAAAATTTTATATTGAAATGACAAAATCGCACTTAACTCGTTGTCTGTCTTGATTGAATCTAACCTGTAAGGTATTGTTTGTTATGGTCCATCAGATCCCACAATTTTGATTTGAAAAAACAAAGGTTTAGACGAGTTTTAAAGCCTTTATTACAACATTACAGTTGTATGTGGGGCTTTAAAGGTGTGGAACAATGGCATCCCACTCTTGTCTGGAAGTGCCATTTTTCCACCAGGCACTTCTCCGCGTTCCAATAAAAACTGTCCCCCGGCACCGTTTTTTTATTTATTAAAAAATTCATTCAGAATTGCATTTATAGAATTGACATCTATTTGTATAGTTTTCCAAGCGTACCGATATGTATCGATATCCCCTCTAGGTATTGATTCACTTCCTCGAGTATTGATACCCAGATTTAGTTTTAAAAAGTCTTCATGGTATCGATATCCCCTTTAGGTATTGATACACTTTCTCGAGTATTGATACACATAGATCAACCCGGAATCGATATACATATATAACATAATGACACCCAATATCGGTACATATACCTTGTGTACAGATCCCAAAACTGTACCGATACATCCGTTGGTCAACCGATAACCATTTTGGCTACTTTAATTTTGAATGCAACAATGGTACTTATATACCTATGCTTGTACCAATACTCCTTTAAAAATGCAAGACTTACCCAATTATCTAAGAGAGCATACTGATATTGCATAGCTTGTACCTGCATACCGATACTGGTATATAGCCCGTACCTATATGCGAGCCTAAAACTCCATTTATAGAGCTTGAATGACTCCGGTTTAACCTTTTAATCTCAGCCATTAAGTCCCATCTTACTTATTATGGGAGTTAGTTAAGTATGTTTCTATCAAATTTACCCTAAATCAACACCAAATTTAAATTTTTCTATGGCCAACTATCTAAACTCTAACATTAAACAAACATACAAAATGATAATGCATATAAACGCACAAAAATAGAAGTGTAATAACCTCAAATTTAATAGATGGAAAAGAAACCTACATCCAGCTTCAAGTTTTTTCCTTTACCAAGAGCTGTAGAGTTTTTTTCTTTCACTACAAGAAAAGATTATTAATGTAATATTATATTATTGAGAAAAATTTAGAAAATTGAAAATACAAATTAAACTTTAAATGGAACTCTTTAAATCAGATTCTCGTTCTTTTTCGTTGTCACCTTATAAAATTTTAATTGTTTTCATAAATCATCTTTATCTTGAATTATAGATCAATGATTTAAACAATAGTCTTAAAACTCAAAACATGATTCACACAAAAAAAAAAAACTCAAAAGATCATCCCTTTCTTAAGTGTGAAAAGTAAAAAGATGAAGAGAAAAGAAGCAAAGAGGAGCAAGATGATCGTATAGTTATCTTTCCCAAGTCTTCCCCTTCCCTTCTTCATACAGTTAGGGAATTACCTAATTACCCTCCTAACATCTTCTAACTTGACTCAAAAACCAAAATTCATTCCCAAAAAAGTTTATAAGGCTCAACATCAAACCTAAACACGAGATTCATGCCTCAAGTCAATCTGATATTCGAATTTAAAACTCGAATCGTGATATCTGAAGGTTATCTTTAAATTAAAATATAATTTGATAAATTCTAACATTATATTTTTTTTTGAACAGATGTTGCTAATTTTATTAATAAGAAAATACTCAATATTACAATAATGGTTTACAATTATCATTGTAAACTAAAAATATAATTTGATATTTTTTAACATCATATTTAATTGTTTGTATCACGCATAAAAATATTGTACTTTCTTTAAATCATAAACTAACATGATAAATTTATTTTATGTTAATTTTATCTATGGTTTGAATCTACAACCATCTTTATAACGGTTTTAATTTTGCCATTATTGTACATGTTTTTTTAATTTAAAGTGATAGTTATTTTGTCACAATAAAACTACTAATGACAAATATATTTTATCAAAATTAAATTCTTCGTAACATTTTAAATTTCTTGTAGCGTTAATGATTAATTAATTTAGACTCACCGAGTGTTAAAGCCCTTTTGTATTAATTAAAAATTTTAATAATTTTTATTGATAAAAAATAATGTATAATTTAATACTTATTTTAAACATTATAAAGTGTTAATCTTTCACCACACATAATAATTAATCTTTTAATTATTTTATGAATCTTTCATCCCACGTAATTAATATATATTATCTGAATAATTAATGATGACCTCAATTTTTATTTTTAAAATACAATTTTTATTAAAAGATTCCAAATTTAAATTTTGAAAACGTAAGATATCTTATCGTATTGATTTCTTTTCTTCAAATTAGTCGCTACAATATTAAAAATGCTAATGATAACTCGATCCGGCTGAGCGGTGAGAACGGGGTTTAGGGTTTCAAATCTGATTATCTGAAACGGTAATAATAAAAATACATCTGATCTCAAAGTCAAAGGGTTGCAAATCCAAAAATATTATTCTGTGAAGAAAACCATCTCCACCACCGACTCGACAATCAAATGGACCCCATCCATTCCAAACACCTCTCAATCACAGCCGTTCATTTTTCATGCAATAGTTTCCCTTATTTCACACCCAACTTTTCCTACTTGCAATACACGTAATCAACAGGCCTAAGAAAACACAAAGGAAACCTCCCATGAAGTCACTAGGAAACGCACCCACTCTTTGCTTCTCTTTCATCATATATATAAATAATGTAGCATTTTCAGATCCCAGCGCAGAGAAACAGAAAAATGATGAGCCAAAATCTGATGGCAAAGTTGAGAAGATCAAAGGGTGTTGCAGGTGGACGATCCAAGGCGATGGAAGGGTGCAAAACACACCCTAAACACAAGCAATCACCTGGCGTTTGTTCACTTTGTTTAACAGAGAAACTTTCCCAGCTATCATACCAGTCTATCTCAAGACGTCCTACAATTACTTGTTCTTCGTCTTCTTCTTTGTCGTCTTATTATTCTTCAGCCTCAGCTTCTTCTCCTTCCTCTCCCACACATGGAAAGACTTCACTCACTAACACCTGGTCAGGGCCTTTTTCTTCCAGAGATAAGAAAAAGAATGGTGGGTTCTTGCGGAAATTGCTTCATCATCACAGCAATACCACCACCGCCACCACCATGGTTCATTAACGGTGGTGTTGGTTGCTTGGATTTTTAATCATTTGTTTTCTTCTCTCTTTCGTTTCCATACGTTTTCATAAGAAACATAATGCATGTGGATTGCTTCATCAGTTTTCTTCATCATTTTTTACTGATCTAAGCAAATCCAGTTCCGTTGTTACTGTTCTTGTACCTGCAGATCATAAATGGTACAATAATGAGAAATTGTTTCTGTACGATATTATTTTATTCTCTTCTTTCTACTACTTTTTTGTTGCTGTTGTCATGCTCCTACGGCTTGTGAGGAGGAAACTTTGTTTACTTCCATACCATATAGTATTTTATATACGTATGTATACGTACATATAATAAAAAAAAAGTAGGCATAGATTACAGCGAAAACATTCTGGCAAAAACCTTTGTTTATTCTGATTAATATTAATGAGTGGCATAAAGTGTGGGTTGGCTGATGATGTCCCTGTCTGTCCCTGCATGATATGATACGATCAATTCCCGAAATTCAAAGATTACCAGCTGAATGCTGATTCAATTTTGTACAGTTTATGGATGGGACCTACTGCCGATCAACGGTGGGGTTCTGGAGAGACACGATAAGAGTGACCGTAGAGTTTAAAATTTTGGTAAATTACATTCATTAGATGATATTAATCTTAAAATTCTACGATTAATCATATCTTAAATGTGATATTTGATCTAGAGTTTTATTGATTATTCATATTCCTATTGTTTTTATAAAAATAACGAGGTTCTGGACAAGCGCAATAAAATCGTCTGTACAGGACTCCTAAAATGAATAATTACTTCTAAGGGCTCCTAAAAAGAACAATTACTTCTAAGGGTTACATTTTTAAAACTAATAAAAGTTATAAATAATTATTTATAAAAACAAATTTTAATAAATTGTACGGACCCCAAAATCTTTAAACCACCCTGTTCATCAAAATCAAAATATATGTCTCGAAAGTTATAGTTTCATCACCTTTTCTTTATGTTTATGGAGTGAGGAGTTAGTATATTCATGTTTTTGTGTGAGGTAGACTGATAAAATTCTCAGAGATGAAA
The DNA here is from genome assembly GCA_035048815.1 of Abelmoschus esculentus. NCBI lineage: Eukaryota > Viridiplantae > Streptophyta > Magnoliopsida > Malvales > Malvaceae > Abelmoschus > Abelmoschus esculentus. The sequence goes on from JAUCBN010000032.1 coordinate 4,323,199, forward strand.
TGATGTGGTTAAAAAGTCTATACTTTTGAGTTGCTAACATCTTCAAAATGAAGTGAGCAATCATTTCAGTTTTACTTGGTTTAATAGCTGATTGTCATCATTTTAAGGTTTAATTATAAAATTAGTATTTAGATTTTTTATTTTTTATAATTGGTACTTAAAGTATTTTTTTTATAATTTTATCATTTTTTATCATAGATACTTAAAATATTTAATTTAAATAACGAATATATATTTAAGCCAAATTAATATAATATAAAAATAATAATAAATATTGACTATTAACGATTATTATTAAAGTTAATGTCAGCGTGAAAGGGGTGCAAATCATCTGTCTCTTTCTCATGCTTCTATTTGTGCTTCTGCTTTAAATTAGAGGGTTAAGGGTTGTGGCTAGGTTTTAATTAGGGGTAGGGTGTATTGTATAGGGTTTAAGGTTTAATGTTAGGGGTTGTGGTTAGGATTTAATTAGGGTAGGGTGTATTTTATAGGGTTTAGGATTTAAGGTTAGGGGTGTGGTTAAGGTTTAATTAAGGGTAGTGTGTATTTTATAGGGTTTAGGGTTTAAGGTTAGGGGTGTGGTTAGGGTTTAATTAAGGGTAGTGTGTATTTTATAGGGTTTAGAGTTTAAGGTTAGGGGTGTGGTTAGGGTTTAATTAAGGGTAGTGTGTATTTTATAGGGTTTAGGGTTTAAGGTTTAAGGTTAGGGGTTGTGGTTAGGGTTTAATTAATGGTATAGTGTATTTTACAGGATTTAGGGTTTAAGGTTAGGGTTGTAGTTAGGGTTTAGGGAATTATGGGTATGGTGTATTTATAGGGTTTAGGATATAGAAAAAAAGAATTAAAATTTAATTTTTAAATTTTTTTTAACGAGAAACATGAATAGAAGGACGATGAAAGGTAAAAAATTTCTATGAAGTTGAAAGAGAAGAAAATATGAAATTAGGTTACATTATAGATTTGAATGAATGCAAATTTAAGTTTCGAGAATCATAAAGAAAGAAATATACGAATGAAATACAGCCAAAAAATTAGGTACAAATAACACAGCTTTTGTGCTTATGATTTTGTGTGATAGCAGGAGCACTAATCTTACTCTTTGATTTTTATCTTATATAAATGAATAATATCATATAATTATATATAATTTTTAAAGATTGTTGAATAAATGTAAATAGATGATAAAGATTAATAATAATAATAAATAATAAAATTATTATTAAAAATGTAAAAATATAATTTTAGCTATTTATTAATTACATCTAATAATTTAAAAATATATAAATAATTAAATTATATATAAATAAATTCTAATTATATATATTTATGAGAAAACTTTTAATATAAAATTTTGAAACTCCGTCTCACAGCCCATCTTCTCAGTTCAACCTCTTTATTTTTTTTATTGTTCTTGTTACAACCGCCTTGGGAGGTTTTCTATCATTTTTCAATTGGGCCGGGTAGTACCCATTGTGGGGGAGCCCTATACTAATTCCAACAAATAAATATAATTATTTTATTAAAATATTATTTATCATAAAATTAAGGGTAAAATATACAAGTAATCATTGAACTATTATTTATTTTTTATTTTAATCACAATTAATTTTTTGATAAAATTATCACTAGTGTTATTTTTTTATGTCACCGACCATTAAAATTAACATTAGTACCAATTTCAAGTGGTAGACTACGAGGAACGGAATTAGGGAAAGGGTGGAACAGCCTGGGAAATTTTGGACATTCATCCAGGGCATACAGTCAGTCAGTCACTTCACACTTTCTTGTGTTCAACTTATTCAGATCCATTAATAAAAAAAATAATGAATAAAAATATTTGATCGATTAATTAAATTATTATTTTTAAATAAAAAGACAAAAGAAAGATTAGTATGATGATGAGAATGAGAGTTTAGTGTGTTGAAACAACTAGTAAAATAGTCTTCAACATCCTCATTCTGGTCATAAATTGACAGGTTCCCTAGTTACTGTCGTGTCTCTAAATTTAGTTCAGACCAGACAAGTTAGCCAGTGCAACCCTGTCTCTGGGTAAAGTGGGTTCTGAAATGACAGGAACCTACACCCCTTCCCACTTCTCAGTGGCCTCTCCCATTATACAAATAAATCCTCGTCAATGTTTTAAGATGTTCTTTGGAGTGTTGATGGAAGAACAACACTCAACGAAAGTGATTTTCAACACTATAATTTTGTTCCCACTGCTGTACTTGCAATTCCCAACTATCCCAAACTTATTTAATATAGACCAGAAGAAAGGGTTCTTTTATTAAATAAAAAACCTGAGTTAATCTAAGTAATAAGTAATTTAGTTCAGTTTAAACATATTTTAAGTTTAAGATATTATATATAAAAAAATTATTGGAGACTCATTCATCAAAATTAAGTATATGAACCGAGTTAGTTTAGATGAGTCATGATAAAACTCTAAAAATAAAACAATAATTATTATATTTTTATATTAAAATTTAAATTCATACAAACTAAAATAATATAAACATCTACTTCCTTTGTTTAATTTTCAACCAATAAGAAAATTATAAAAAAAAATCATTAAGCATTCATAATTTATTCTATTCGAAACCAGGATCTCACCCTCAAAGCGTATCATGGCCATCACGTGATCCATGACATAGTCACATAGATTGTCTATGTCAACCATTAGACATTGATTGCTCAAACACTATGCTAGTATTATTGGTGCTCGAATTGGACCTCTAAGACCAACAAACATTTTCTTCATCACTGAGGCTAAATGATTCGTGCTCATGCAAAAATCTCTTGATTTTTCTTTTATTGATTTTTTTCGGTGTCTTCAAATGAAATTTATTTTTTAATATAATATTTCTCTCGTATCGATAAATTTTTTATAAAATTAATAAATTAATTATTTTAAATTGATAAATTTAATAATTAAATTATTTTTAAAATTTTAAAGATTAAAATAAAAATAAGAAAGAGTTAAAAAATAAAATATGTACTATAAAATTAATTCCCGATGTCCATTCAATCGATCATCTTACCAAAGTATGTACATAAATTAAACTTGATCTTATACTAAATAAATACTTGTAAAATAAAATCAAGTCTTACCAAAACTTGGTGCGGTATCAGGTTAGACTGGTGATGCGAGAGTTTCTTGTGGATGATGCCAGACAGGGGACTGAAAATGAAAGAAAATAAATGGGGAAGGGCTTCGTCATGATTTAAATCATTAAAAACGAGACAAGGATCAGCTGCCACGTGTTTACTGAAATAAAAAAGACAGGTTTCTAATAAAATTGAATCCACTTATTGTCTTGTCCGCAATGCTTGACACGTAGATTCCTTTTTTAATGTGTGAATGTGACATGCCTTTGACTTACCTAGTTAACACGTCAAAATGTTGTCGTTTAAACAACTGGACTTTAAAAATTATATTACGAATCATTTTTATTACGTTATTTATGATTTTGTTTATTAAAATTTATTTATTTATTTTTAAATATTTTTATACTATATAAATAGGGAATTGATGTTTATAAAAAATTGATTATAAATAAATTCAGATAAGTTAAAAACTTGACCCGTCCCGTATTCAACTCCAGATATGAACTGGCAGTAGCTGGAGGACAAGGAAAAAGAAGAAATGAGGAGCTCTTCTTAAATAACACAGCTTTTGATATACGTCTCTCTCGGGTTTTTAAACTTTAATTCTAAAATATTTAAATTTCAAATTATAAAATTTATTTTTAAATTTTAAAACATAATATAAATATTAAAACCCTAAAATTAAAAACATAATATAAAGATAACATTTTATCTAAATTAAAAAATTTAAAAACACTAGAAAATAAAAATTTAAAGGGTTATAATTAAATTTTAATTTTGATTTAAAATTTAATTTATTGTATGTTGAGTATTTAAAAATTTAATATTATATAAAAAATAATTTTTAATATAATATAACGGTGTATAGCATTAATGATGTATAAGGTGTGTATCGTCTGTTTTAAATTCATTTTTAATATAATTTTCTATTTTGTTTTGGTGTCTTTTTTGTGTGTCTTACATTAAAAATTTAAATTTTAAGTATTAACTATAAATTATTAATTTTAAACATTAAACCTTACTCCCTAATAATATGTTATACCTATGATTCTCTAAAATTAGATCTGATTTATAAATTATGAGTCTAATTTCTCAAGGACAAAGCACAAACAGAAACACAAAAAATAGATGATTTTCACTCCATCCTTTTAATATAAAGCTATTATATAGATGATTTAAAATATTGATGAGTCTATAACGAGAGACGTATACAGATAAACACTATTAACATTATACACCATCGAATATCATTAAATTTTTATTAATTTTTAAATAATTATTAAAAACTCAAATATGTAATATGTAATTAATGTATTTTAAAATAAATTATTTATAATTATTTATCATGTTATAATATGATTTAATTCAATTTAAACAACTTTCTCTAATTATATAAGACATATATTTTTATATTTTTTTCACATGTGACAATTTTTTTTATATTTTCATATATCAATATATATATGATAAAAATTAAAAAATCCATCTTGAACTTAAAAATAAATTCTTTAATTATTAAAAATTTTAAATATTCGAATTATTCAAAATTTTATTTTATAATTTAAACTTTAAAATTTTTTTAAATCAAATTTATAAATTTTTTTATTCAAATCAAAATAAATGAAATATTTTTAACTTAAATCAAATTAGCTATTGATTTATCAAACTTTATAAATTTTTATCATAATTCATCAATTTCATAGCTCATTAATACTTGTGGTGCGAAGGCACATTCCATCAAAGAAAGGTCAGAAATTTATATACTTATGTCTAGGATAGGCTAACTAGTAGAACACATGTTAGGGTATAGGTCGGGACTACATCCAACACCCCATTAAACGGTAAAGAAAAATAATAAAAAAATAAAGAATAAATATACATTATTTATTAGTTGATTTAATAATATAAAGTGTAAAATTTTTTAAATAAAAAACTAGAAATTTAAATTATAATATTATAAATAGAAAATTGATTAGGAAAATGATCTATTTTAGAATTAGGTAATATTAATATGATTTTTTAATTAATATATTAGATACTAATAATTTTATATAAAAAGATAAATATACAGTTTATGATCGATGTATATTTAAGTATATTGGTTTTAATTTTAATTTTAACCCATCTTAATATAAAATTAAAAAGTAGATTTAATAAAATTGACCTAATATTCAAATTAATTAATTTATCTGAAATTTGATATGGATTCACAGAGAGATTATTACATGAACCCGTTTCACCACCTAAGATATGAACCCAACCAATTAAATTAAGATACATTATATATTTTTTTCATATCATATTCACACATCAGCATCATCCAAATCATCCACTTTAATGCATTTAATTTTAAAAATATTATCAAAGATTTTTTATGTTGTCTTCCTCTTTATTGTTTAATTTTTTAATTATTTTTCTAACCCCTAACCCTAAACCCTAACCCTAAATCCTAAAACCCAAATCTATATAAAAAAACTAATTGAGAAAAATTTTAAAAGATAAAGAGAATGATGACACAAGAAATCTTTGATAATATTTTTTTTAAATTAAAAACATTAAATTGGATGATTTTATACAATGTTTATATATAAATATGATATGAAAAAATATATAATGTGTCTTAATTTAATTGATTAGGATCATATCTTAAGTGGTGAAACTAATTCATGTAATAATTTCTCACATTCATATAGGATGAATCAAACTTAATTAAAATTTTAACAAAAATCAATCTGAATTTTATTTGAATTTAAAGTAATTTGTATCAAATTTACCCCGAATTGAAAGTAATATAAAATAAAAATAATTAGAAATTTATTTGCTTAAATATATATGTTTTTATTCTCTCTTTGTATTATATTAGTAATTAACATCACATTTACTAATAGTTTAATATCATCTTTTCTCGAATAAAAGATCACACATATATATATAAACTGAAATCAAATACTGACTAATCTGATATTGATTTAATATAAAAAAATTATTCAAATTAGTTTAAATTAAAAATTGTTTGATTTGATATTAATCCGATTTAAATTGATCTAATACTAACTCAACTTATACTCAAACTGACCTTAAAATAATATAAATTCAAACTAAATCTGAATTAAACTCAATACATCTTAAATTAAATGTAAATAAAAAATAACCTAATCCGAACACAATCTTAAAAAATATTTTCTATTAAGAAATACGCACCATAATTGCGACGTGAAAATAGAAGTCAAAGAAGATAACCCGTGATTTCTGCGGGTTAATAAAGTCACATGTCATACATTAAATGGGAGATATATTTATTAGTAATACTTGATTTATAAAGTTTCGGTTATACGAATTTAGTTAAATTTAACTTTAAATAATATTTTTTGAAAATATTTTTGTTATACCATTAAGAATGATCTTAAATTAAATCTTTTGTATTTGTCTTTAACGGTATTTTAAAAAAATATTATTTAAAGTTAAATTTAATTAAATCTGATTTTATATGTACCGTAATAAATATTATATATTAAGAATTAAAGTATATTGTGTTATATTTTTGGAAATTTTTTGGTACATATTTAAGTAAAAACAACGATTTCAAATATTTAAAATAATTAAAAAATAAATAGTATTTTTTAAAGTATTTTTGAAATCGTAGTAATTCACATATAAAATAAAATTTAAACATATATTTTAATAAAAAATAAATAGTTAAATTAACAACGATAGTAGTAATTGAAATTTAAAAAACAATATTGTAGTTTAATTAATATTTTTGAAATCGTAGAAATAATAAAATAAAATTTATTAACGAAATACCTTTAATTAATAAAGCACAGTTTTTTCAATAAATAATTTTTCAAAGTATTTTTCAAAATCTATAGATAACTTACCCTAAATATTTTTCAAATATCCGAAAGCAATTGAAATTTAAAAAACAATATTGGAGGAGACTTATTTAAAATTAAAAAATAGAAAAGTCGGCGAATTATTGATTTCTCTTGCGTGTTAAAGTCATTCAACTTAAAAAAATTAATTAAACAATTATCTTTTTACTCAAATAAATTTTGAATTAATAAATTAAATTAATTAAAATTTTAATTAATTTTAATGATATTTTAAAGATATTATTATCAGTATCACACTATATATCTGACATAACATTTATAAATTTAGTAGAAAATTATTTTTAGGGTAAACTATACCAGTGACCACTCAACTATTTGGGGATACCTATTTTGACCACCCAACTAAAGAACTCGTCAATCAGGTACCCCAACTTTGAAACCCTACTTATTTTGGTCACTGTCGTTAAAATTCTGACGGAAAAGTTAACAGTGATGACGTGACAGTTAATGATGATGACGTGGACGTTAATTAAAATTTGTAAAATTACATATTTAATCCCTCTAATTTATTTATTATTTTAAATTAATCATAAAAATAAATTAATAAATAAAATTAATATATTTTTCTCCCCAATCAGGTGGTGACACGTGTCACCATCTGGTTGGTGAGAAAGAAGGGAAGAATGAAAATGAAGTGATTATACTTAAGAAGAGATTTAAACCGTTGACCCCTTGCTTATAAAGCAAAAGACTGAACCACTAGGCCAATATAATTTTGTAATATAAAACACGAAAATGTGGTATTGAATGGTTATCTCTTAGTATTTGAATTACCTTAACAAAGGTCAACTGTTTAAATCAATTAATATTTAAATAAAAATATTAAATATTTAGATTTTAATTATTCAAATAAATTAAAATCTAAATATTCAAATAAAAATATTTAGATTTTAATTATTCGAATATTTGAATTTCGTTGTTTAAATATTTTATATTTTTTGTTCGAATAATTAAAATCTAAATATTTTTATTTGAATATTTTTAAATTCAAATATTCGAATATTCATGATTTTTATTCATATATTCGAATAAAAAATATTTATGATTTTTATTCGAATAAATTAAAATCTAAATATTCAAATAAAAATATTTAAATTTTAATTATTCGAATATTTGAATTTTGTTGTTTAAATATTTTTATATTTTTTTCGAATAATTAAAATCTAAATATTTTTAAATTTAAATATTCAAATATTTATGATTTTTATTCATATATTCGAATAAAAAATATTTAAATATTTTTAATTTTTATTCGAGTAAATTAAAATCTAAATATTCAAATAAAAATATTTAGATTTTAATTATTCGAATATTTGAATTTCGTTGTTTAAATATTTTTACATTTTTTGTTTGAAAAATTACTGAAACGTTATCACTTAATAATACATGTGAATATATTATGACATTAAAAGTAACTTGGCTTAGTGGTTTATTTGTTGGTAAGGTATTTGCTATGTTGGAGGATGTGAGTTCTAATCTCCTTGTATGCAAAAAAACTTTATATTTTATTTCTTCTACTAATCATTCACTAATCTGAATAAAAATATAAATAAAAATAATAAATAAAAATAAATTAATAAATAAAATTAACCATCCAATCCGGTGGTTCTAGTGTAGTTTACCCTTATTTTTATAACTTTTTAAATTTTTAAATAAAACAAAAATATTAAAAATATCAAGTTACAATATTATAATACAACACGTTGCGTCGATAGATTTAAAAAAATTATTAAATTTAACGATCAATATTAATCAAATAAATAAATCAATAAAATTTTAAACTATAAAGACTCAATTCAATGAATAAAAATTTAATTAATTTTTACTAAAAAGTTTAAAGATTTATACTCTTAAATTATTTTTAATAAAAAATATTTTTTCCAGATATAATGATCTCTCGTTAAAACTTTACATATTTATAATTAATCAAATAGTAAAAGAAAATGAAAGAGAGTCGATATAATATTATTAAATCAAACAAAAGTTCATACATTACCTTAATTAATACATCAAAAATCTCAAAACCAAGTAAAAAAAACAAACACCAAAGACAGCGTACTAATCTGAAAGACTATGCTAAAGAGATTTGTAACTCATACGTAGGCCGTAAAATAACCGAACGAACACGAATGAGAGTGTGTTTCTGTTTGTTTATTTAATTTTAATCGAACAAATGAACAAACACGAACATAAACGAACATAAATTTTTTGTTCATGTTCGTTCGTTAAGGATTGTAGCTTGTTCATGTTCATTTATGTTCGTTCGTTTAAATAATAAACAAACGTAAACAAACGAACATAAACAAACGTAAACGAAAGAACATAAATAACATATATAATATGCTAACTATTTAAGATTTTAGATTAATTCGATTAATTCAACTAATGAACTAATTTTAAATCGAATTATTCGATAATCAAAATAAAAAAACTCTTAATTATTAGAGAAAACCTAAAATTTAATTGATTAATCAATTTTGTTTTAGTTCGATTGTTACCTCGGATTAACAAAACAATGAACACTCCTAGCCTATAACAAGAAAGTTTTTGACGAGTCATAAAATAAGACTTTTTAACTCGAGTAACTCAAATTTTTTTGACTCAACTTACTTGGTATAATGCTCACCCTTAGATATATGTGAATAAATTTAAACGAACAGATTACCGAATGTTCACGAACATAAATTGTAGAACTAATGTTTTGATATAATAATTAAAAATAGTTTTGGACTAATTTGAAAAGATTTCAAAAATAGTTCTTATGTCCAAACTACTTGAAAATATATTTAAGATGTTTTTGAGAGATTTTAAATATGTTTTAAATGATTTAAAGAAACAAAATAAATGTTTTTAACCCAGGTGTTTCGATACACCTTCAAGGTGTTTTGATACATGTTCATCAATGTCACGTTTGCAAAGGCAAAATCACAGTGGTATCGATACCTTTTCACCACTGTGAGGTTTAGTTTCGAACCTTGTTTCGATACCCTCCAACAGTCATAAACGACTTTATGAAAAACCTCAACGGCTAGGAGTGGTATCGATACCTGTTCATAAATGTAGGTCAACGACTATTTTCTAAAGTAGGTGTTTCGAGACCAGTTCCAGGGGTATCGATACCGTCTGTACCAGAAACAGAAATATGCCTTGAAATCAGCTCCAAACCAATTCCAACGGTCACCAACGACTAGAAGCTCATTTGGAATGATAAAAGGAAGCCTCAAGAGAAGACTAATGCTTCACTTGTAACAACATTATTATGAAAGATTTGTCTTAGAGCTTAATTCTCACATTTTGGGTAGACAAACACTTGTGAGTTTAATTGTCAATATATGCTTAAGTGTATTAGGATTGGGTAAGTGCTTTAGATTGTAAATATTAGCCTTGTTAGAAGGATTAAACAAGTTTGCTTAAGATTTCTTTTGTTTGAGTGAATTTTCAAAGTTCGATTGTGAACTTTGGATGCTTGATTCGGTTTTGAGTCAAGGTTTGTAAGGTTATCCCTTTGGCCTCAAAAGGTTAAAATTCTTAGTAAATTTGGAAATCCTTAGTGGGAAGCTAAGGTAGTGGATGTAAGCGTGGTTGAACCACTATAAATCCTTGTGTTCATTGTCTATCTTTTGCTTCCATCACAAACACCCAAATTACCGATTCTCCATCACTTGGCAAGCTTAAATCGGTTATTCATCGAGCACCTCCAAGCCCAACATAAGTGAAGGAACAAGTCCTTTGTTCGTATTCGTTCGTTTAATTAAATGAACAAAGAATCTTGTTTATGTTCGTTTGTTTAATAAATAAACGAACATAAACGAATTTCCCACCGAACGGTTCACTGAATGCCCGATTCGTTTACAGCCCAGATCATAGGCCATAACCGATTAATGTCTATATCCAGAGACGGAATCAAACATTAAGAGAACACAAATTTATTATGTTTTAAATTTAAGAAAGATAAATATTTATTAAACCGTTAAATTTAAAATTCTACTATTTTTCTACGTTGAAAATATCATAAAGAAACACTCCCTTCTCTCCTATTCACTCCTTAAAAAATCCAGAAATTGGATATACACTAAAAACAAAACAAATTGCTTTGCTTTTTCCTACGCCTTCACAGAGCTTTAACCTGTAGGCACATGGGATGTTCATTTCAATTAATGAGACCCTTCTTGAGATCCACACCGTCCATTCCCCACTTCCTACTGTTTTACGGCTTTCTTGGTTACTAACGCGAGCTTGATTGTTTTTAATAAATCTATGATAATTATTTGTTTAATATACATTCTTTAAAAAACAAATCTTATTATTTAATGTATATTATTTTTTATCATTTATTATTAATATTAATATATTACTGAGACTGTTTATGTTTGCATTTGACTAATTTTCTCATGTGGAAGAGCTAATTCATTTTTTAAAATAATAAAAAGATATTATTATATTTAAAAATGAAAAATAAATTTATAATTATTTAGTATATTAATCGTGTAAAAAATTATATAACTAGGGCAAGATTGTAACAAATGTTATTCTTATAAACTTTAAAATAAAAAATAATGTCATGAACAATACGAAGTGAATGAATATTATCTAGGGATGGCACCGGGGTGGAGCGGGCTGGGTTTTGGGTTGCTCCGACCCTGACCCAATTTGAGAATTCTTAAATTTGATCCGTCTCGACCCGAGTTTAAATATTAATTTACCCGTCCCGCCCGATATATTATTTTTTAAACCTAACCTCGACCCGACCTGATCCAAAAAATTAAAAAAAATAATATTTTTCAACGATAAAAGTTAGATTTGATAAATCTTTTATCATAATTATAAATTATGATTTTTAAGTAACTTTAAATCTATATAAAAAATAAAATAAAATATAATTTAAATTACACACATATTAAATTACATATTTAAAAGAAAAAAACTTGAATCCTCAACTAACATAATCGAATATATTGAAATTTGAACATCTAATAATTTTTTATTATAAGAATAAACTTCAAAAGTATAAAAATTACTTAAAATCCATAAAAATGTTTATATATAATGATATTTTTTTATAAATATAATAAAATATATAAAAATATACTGGGGCGGGGCGAGGAATTTAAATAAATACCTGAACCCGATCCGACCCGATTTCATAATTTCTTCGCCCTACCCCGATCCCCAAAATTCAGAGAAAAAAATCCGACCAGATCAAATCGGGAACGAATATTTTTGTCGTCCCTAATATTATCCTCATCCATCTCAATATATTGTAACTCAAATTTGAATCGGCTTAATACTTGAAGTTGAAGGGACTTGTACATTAGATATGCAAGTAGTTAACCTTAATTTCTTTCTATATCTGTTATACTCACTTATATTTGGAATGTTTATCAAATAATTATTTAGATCAAGGGATTAGAAATTAAGATAATTTTGGACCATTAATGTAGTTTTAGGCATTTTAGACATCTTTGAGGAATAAATTAATATTCACTCAATATTTTTTTTTGACATTCTTTTATTTTTCAATTGTTTTCTTTTTAATTTTCACAAAGATTTTAACATTTTAGCTTTAATCATTTCAGGTTTACTTAAATATTGTGTGAGACATGTTTAAAATCGCATACTCCGAGTAGTTGAATTCTACGAATGTGACAAATGATATTAGAGCGAGTGTTCGTGGAAGATACCATTCGAAATGATACAAAAAAAAAATATTACAACACATAAAGGTGATGAGACCCAGGATGACGAAAAGAAGTAAACAAGTTCGAGTGATAATCTCTCATTGATAGAAGAAAAATCACTTATCTTGAAAAATTAGAAAAGACTCGAAGGAACACTTTGAAGTGGTATATAGCTGTCTCAATAAGCTTTAAGACAAGGACGATCGGATGGATGTAAGAATGATGTGCTTATAGTCGAGATAAAGTCTTTAAAGAATAAGGTGAATGATTTACGAGGAGAGTTCCTGTCGTGTAAAGCTACTATGAAGAGTGGTTTATTAACCACGATAACACCCAACCAGGGATGTAAAAACAGTTATTCGAATGGGTTTTAGATCGGGTACTGTCAAGTTGGGTAAAATCGGATACAAGTCATTTTAGGTTGATTTGATGTTTTGACTCGATTCGGGTCGGATACGGGTCTATTTCAGGTCGGGTCCGTTCAATTCGGATCTATTTCAGGTCGGGTTCAAACGTTTCGGGTCCAAATCGAATAATTGAGAGTTTCATTTCAGGTCGGGTCCATTTCAGTTCGGGTTCATTTAAGGCTGAGTTCATTTCAAGTTAGTTTTGTTTCAGGTCGAATTAATTTTGATTTTATATTCATAGTAATTTAAATTATTAATTTTGATTTTGTATAAATACGTAAAAAAATGAATTAATATGAGACCATAAAGTTAAAGATTAAATTTTGAAATTTTAAAAATCAACATTAATTTATAAGGACTCAAATACAAAAATTAAAAATTAGAAACATTAAAATAAATTAGAAAAATCAGTAATAATCAATTCAAAAAATAATTTATAAATTATAAGGACAAAATTATAAAAATTATAACTTAATAATAATTAAAATTATTAAAAATTTATCTTTAATACATTATAAATTTATAATATTATTATAGTTTAATATATTTCAAAAATTAAAAATAAATTTTAGACAATATATAAAATTTATAATATAAATGGAATAATATATATATAATTAATACTATATAAAAAATTTATACTATACGTAAAAAATATATAATATATGGAGTAATACTATAAATTGACTAATATTATTTTTGGAAGTAGAACAATACTATATATGGATTAATAATATATATGAAATAATACTATTTTTGCAAATGGACTAATACTATAAATGAATTAATACTAAATGAATTAATACTATAAATGAGTAATACTATAAATTTCCTCTCCTTAAAATCAAAAAAATTCTCTCAAAATTTTAATTTTAGATTTATTTCAAGTCAAATCAATTTGATTTGAAGTACTTAATAAAAATATATGTATATTTATTATGATATTTATATGTATATAATATATATTAATATATATATACTTATATATATGTATATAAGATATATATTAGATGTATACATTAATATATGTATATTTATTATATATATATATGTATATATATTAATATATAATATACATTAATACATACTATGTATATAATAAAATTTAATATATATATAATATACTGATATACGTATACATCTTATATTTTATGTATTAATGTACTATATATAATATATAATATATATTATATATACTTAAATGTATATTTATATATATATTTAATTTGTTTATGAGTTAATGTATGTATATTATTAATATAAAGTATGTATTTAATTTAAAATTATAATTAAAATTAAATACATTAAAACTAAGTAAATTAGTAAATAAATTAATTTAATTAAATATATAATACTATATTTAAATATTAATCCTAAATTAATTCTCATGTCTAATTCTACTTTTTAAGCCTAATTATATTTATCAATATTTTAAATTCATCAAATTATGGTATATTTAATTATATGTCATGTAAATATTAAGTTTTGTTAATATTAGTTCAGGTTAATAACAGGTCGGGTACAAAATAAGTCGGGTTCAAAACATGTCGAGTAAAATCAGGTCTTAGGTCGATTTAGTTAGGTAATATCGGTTATTTGCCAAGTCAGACTTGGGTTCGAGTTCGTTTCAATCGGATACATGTCGGTTTCAGGTGTATGGTAACATGTTAAAATCGAGTTCAGGTCATTCTCGGTCGGATACAGTTCGAGTTCGGTTACTACAGTAACAGGTCCAACTCGGGTTCGGGCCAACAACAATCGAATACAAATCAGGTTCGGGTTATTATATCTTCGAGTCAAACCAAATTTTGACTCGAACATGTTTTAGGCGGGTTTTTAAGTCGGATCAACTTTTTACATCCCTACATCCAACCATGAGACAGATGTCCTAAAGTTGAAAGAATTCGAGGGGAACAAATTGGCGCAAGAAAGTGAAAAACTATATTTGAGGCATGGAGTAGTATCTCTCAAACACTCTCATATGTATTTTATGCTTCTAAGAAGAGAGTGATAATACCACTTTGTCCAACATCAAACGAATTTTTAAGGTGATATACAAATTCTGAAGGGTTATGTAACCTCGAGAGGTATCGTCTAGTGTAACGGTTACATTAACTGAAGTAAATTTATTTATAAGACAATGATCATATATATCATAACGTAACAAATATTTTAATCTTTTTAATTTATTTTTATTTCATTCATCGATTTTTGATGATGAGATAACGTGATTTTTTTATACCAGAATTTTAAGTTGTCATTTTACGGCGTGTGAAATTTTTTTCGAAAACTTTGTGACCAAATTGTAACTATTCATAATTGGATTAAAAAAAACTCTACTTAAGTGACCACGTGTAATTTACCCAAAAAAGAATGGGAGTTTCATTTTCTTAAGATCTTGGTTTTATTTCGTTATTTATTTTATTTCCCTAATCTGCCACCTAAAATTTTATATAGTTTATTTATAAACCGACCAAAATCTCAGCGGAGCCGCACCAAACCAAAAGCAAGAATTAAAATCCACAAAACAGAGAAAAAAAAAACATCATAACTGACCGCTTTACCTTTCTCTCTCAGAGACAAAAGAGAAAGTGGAGTCTGGAGAAATCGGAGGGTTGAGGTTTTGATTCGCTGCGATCGTGTCCATATGATGGCGGTGCTTCGGCATTGTTTTTCCGCCGTTTTGTTCTAGGCAAACGGGGGTTTTGTTTGTTTATTCTTTGTTAGGAGAGAAAAAAAGAAACAGCAGAAGATGCAGTGGCGGAGGCGGAGAGTGGTGGTGGTGGTGCTGCGGAAGTTGCTAACGTGCGCTATATGTGTAATAGCGTTGATGGGATTGCTTTCCGTTCGCGTGCACGTGTTTCCTTCTTCTAAAGCTTCCGACTTGACTGATCCTTACAAGCTCCCTACCGTCACTCAAGTATATCCCTTTCTTTGATTTTGGGTTTCCTCCTTTCTGTTATTCCATTGCCTTTTTTTTATTTCACTTTCCTTAAAATAAAATTGTTTTAAGAAATTTGACGTTTTTTTTTTTCCAGATGTTAGTTATGTAATGCTGATGTAGAATTTTTGTATTTCCCCCATCTTTGTAGCAGCATGAACTCAATTTCCAGAAGTTAAGTACAGAGAAAAAATGGACGCAGGAGCTCACTCCCCCTCATTTATCGAAAGAGCAGGCTCCGCCGCATCTTTTCAAAGCGCCTCTTTCATCCCACAAGGTTTGTGTGTTTCTTTCCATTTGTTGACTAATCTGTTTGATTCCTCAGACAAAAGAAGGGGGCGGGGGTAGCCGCTATTATTGGATTATTTGATTCTCATTATGTCCTTCTTTCTTTCTTTCTTTCTTTAAGCCTCTATAATCCCTTTTCAGAGGGTGTTTGATTTTATAATCATCTGTTTAGTTTGCTTGGTACCTTGTTGGTGTTTGACGAGGATTGCTGTTCTAGTCAAGTAGATAAAATATTGATGCAAAACAGTCATGCATCTTTCATGTTTTCACTCCTTTAGATTTGACAGTTGGATGGTGCCACTGGAAATCTGGATTTTGAGAAGTTGTGGAAGCCGCCTTCAAATCGAGATTTCGTGCCCTGCGTACAGCGTAGTTCTAATTACACGGGTAGGGAAGTAGCTTCTTTTTCTGTTAATTTTATATTTTTGAAGTATCATCTAAATAACTGTTTTTTTATTTCGTGGTTGTTTGCTCAGCACCTGATCAGTCAAGAGGTTACCTTCTAGTTCATACAAATGGTGGGCTCAACCAAATGAGAACTGGGGTTTGTATCACTTCACTTTTATGGCTGAATTTTAGTTTTATAACAATCATGCTTCTATATGTGTGTTACGTTTTGGTGTACATGGTTGAGTAACATGAAACTTGTCATATAACTTGATTAGAAGAAACAGTCTTCTACAAACATTATGGAACTAAAGTACTTGAATACTTTATCAGTACTTCATAATTTAAGCTTATTCTTGGTTTCCTCTTTCCATAAAGATATTTTGAAATGCCTTCTTTTGTTTGTTGAAACTTTTCCAGTTCTCCTAGAACTCCTTATTGGTTTCAAATACCTTTGAATGTGATGTTTTTTTTTTCACCTACTGTGTTTCTTTATACAGATAGAGAAAATTGAGCATGATTGTCTACATCAATATTATTACATTTCCCAGTCCCCATATGTATGGGATGCTGCTAAATATTAGATAGTTACTCATGTTTAAGTTTTCTGATAAAAGTAGTGGCAGTATAGCCACTGTATCAGTTTTTCTGAATCATTTTGCTGACTGGAATCGCATCCTTGATTTTGCAGATATGTGACATGGTTGCTGTAGCCCGTATAATAAATGCCACTCTTGTAGTTCCAGAACTTGATAAACGATCATTTTGGCAAGATACTAGGTAGCTTCTCTCCTTCAAGTCATATTCTTTACAAGAAATAGTACTACTTTCTCTCTAACTGTTTTTTTTTGTGTGTGTGGCTGATATAACTTTTTCTTCTTTATTAACTTGCAGCAATTTCTCTGATGTTTTTGATGAGGACTATTTTATCCATGCTCTGGCTAATGATGTTAAAGTCATAAAAAGGCTTCCTAAGGAGATGTCTTCTGCTGCCAAAGTAGTTATGCATTTTAGAAGCTGGTCTGGTTTGGAGTACTACCAGTATGAGATAGCTAGTCTGTGGGAAGAATATCAGGTTTGTTTGTTGAAGTTTTTATTGTGATTATGCTAATTGGTGTATTATTTCTTCATGATTTTGATCATTTCTCTCTGTTTTGCCAGGTTATTCGAGCTGCTAAATCTGATTCACGCCTTGCAAATAACCATCTGCCTCCTGACATTCAAAAGCTTCGTTGTCGTGCTTGCTACGAAGCTCTTCGTTTTTCACCCAAAATTGAAGCGATGGGGAAAGTAATTCGCTTGACCAAAATATCAATCTACTTCTTGGAGTCTTTTGTATGTGTGTCTATATTCATATTACTTATTAAGTTGGTGATTGGTGCAGTTGTTGGTAGATCGAATGAGATCTTATGGTCCTTTCATCGCATTGCATTTGCGATATGAAAAAGACATGCTTGCCTTTAGTGGGTGCACACATGGTTTATCTGTTTTTGAAGCTGAAGAGCTAAAGACAATCAGGTAGAGCAATTCGTTGTCTTTACATTGGAAGTTTGAAAAGGAAGTTGTAACATGAGGTGGTGCAGTTTGTTTTGCTTTTACCACTTTCTTTCTGAATGTGCATTGTGCAGAGAAAACACTGCCTATTGGAAAATCAAGGACATTAATGCAACGGAACAGAGATCCAAAGGATACTGCCCCTTAACCCCAAAAGAGGTTGGAATTTTTCTGACTGGTCTAGGATACCCATCAAACACCCCTATATACATTGCTGCTGGGGAGATATATGGGGGTGATACTCATATGGATGATCTACGATCTCGCTATCCAATTTTAATGAGCAAGGTATGGAGTAATGCCATGTTTCTTTGCCTGATGCTACTTTGTACATCTAATTGCTTATGTTTTTATTTGGACAACATTATTCTATGGACCAGGAGTGAATAAACATGACATTAAGCATTTGAAACTTGGTATTCGTGGATATTCTGAACTTTATTTATCCAATGTTATTATAATGAGACTAACTTTTTATGACATTTATACTGCTTTGTTTATTCAGTTTGTCCATATGTAATTAAATTAATTATTGTTCAAATATTCAATGGGAGTGTGTCGTGTATTTTTCACTTGTGATTGATTGCCTTTTTTATTGTCTAAAGTTAGTAATGGGTGTATGATGTATGCAGTTATAATACTAACTGAGATCTTTGGCCACTGGGTATAATTTGTTGCTATTTGGATAATGATTACTGCGACCCTTGGATACAAACAATTTTTCTGCGGAACTTGGATAATGTTGTTTGATAGTTTTTTCATATTAGTGAATAAGGGCCGACTTTGAGTTCTAATGTTCTTGTATCTTTTGGTATTTTGAAGGAAAAATTGGCTTCTGTTGAGGAGCTTGAACCATTCAGCAACCATGCATCTCAAATGGCTGCACTTGATTACATTGTATCTGTGGAAAGCGATGTCTTCATTCCATCATACTCCGGAAACATGGCACGAGCAGTTGAAGGGCATCGTCGTTTTCTGGGACATAGGAAAACTATATCTCCAGATAGGTGAGCCAAATTGTTTTCCAAAAGTTGACTTATTTGAAGTTATGCATCTATGATTTATATCGTAATCTTTTGTGGTCTACTGAAGAAGTTCCATATACTCTTCTCTTTCAGGAAAGCACTAGTCCGCCTTTTTGACAAAATTGAGATAGGGTTATTGCAGGAAGGGAGAAAGGTTTCCAATAGGGTCATTGAAATGCACAAAAAACTGTATGTGTTTGTCTTTAATCAATTAGATGCTGCAGAGAGAGGGCCTTCATTTTTGTCACTCCTACGTGTACAACAGAAATAGTAGAATAGTGCATGTAATATTGTTTCTTTGGTGGATTGTTGTACAGGCAAGGTTCACCAAGGAGGAGAAGAGGCCCTGTATCAGGAACAAAGGGTACAGATAGGTTCCGTTCAGAAGAAGCGTTTTATGTAAATCCGTTACCGGATTGTTTGTGCAAAAGGGTATCACAGAAAGCAAATTCATCTCTCAGTATGAGATGATAGATGAGACACTGCTGATCAAACTATGCTTATTATTGAAGATCCCCCATCTAGTGTGTGTATTGGTGTATCCACAAATTGAAGTATGTTCCACGCTTTGGGGTGCCACTACCAGAATGGGGACGCGGGAGTGTGTATATATTGAGTTCATGTCTGGGAAATTGGTTCAATCCCAATTACATTAGATGGGAATAGAATGAAGTGGGTGAAGGGAACTTGCATGCACTTGAGATAATTGACTTCTTCAGTGCCATATGCCATTCATAGTTTATGCACACTTTATATTTTTGCATTATTACTATGTCAAGAGACTAATTCATGTGAACCAATCCCCCTACTGATTTTCAATTTTAGATTGCTGGTATTTATTGTATGGAATGTTCTATCTATTCTTCTTTTTCCGTCCCGTCCTGGAGCCATTTTAGCCTTCTTTCTCCTTGTCATTTACGTGTTCTGCATTTCCTGTTGAGTTGGTTTTCTTGTCTTTGTTTCCCTCGGCGGGGTGAGGGACCTGCTCCAAGTCTACTTTGTTGATTGCTGGCCATTTAATTGAAGTCGCAGTAGAACTTAGGTGGTCCAAACCCCAGGCTAAGGCTATTACAGTCTTGCAGTAGAACCAATATTCTCTTGTTTCCTTACCATCTCTTCTGTTCTGTATACTAGGGATGGAAGGTCAGAAGGATAAGGATGGGGCGATTAGTTATTTTGAAAAATAATTATTATTTTTTTTAATTTCATTTATGAAGTTATAAATTTTTTCTCCTTTACTGAAGCCTTCCAGTAACTACTATCTTCTTCTTCCCGCATGTTTTTCTTGCCACTTATGGCCTTTTTTCTTTTAGTTTCTAAGTTTATATTGAACTCTCTTGGTGTGGTACATACTTTGCGTTTTTACTATTTTTTCTCTTTTTGATTGAATGAATCTGCATTTTCAAAAAAAAAATGATAAAAATTTGAGGTAGTGTGATGCCCTTACAAACTCAGAATTCGTAATTGAAAGAAAAACTTCCCATCCGGCCCCACCCTGTTTAGCCATTTCTACAAGATAAAATCGGGTCGACATGTGATTCCACCCCTAGTTGTCCCACCAAAAGATCCGATGGAAAACGGGTAGCCCATGGGGGAACAAATTCGTAATTTGTGTAGTTTAAGCTTAACAAATACTAGCAATTTGGGTTTATTAATTGAATAAAAAAATTATATTTTTTATGTTGTTATTTATACTTCACATTAAAAATTAAGTTAGAAGTTAAGGTGTCTGTAAATTAGGGATATAATATAATTGGGTTAGGGATATAATATAATTGGGTTAATTATTATAGAGGTAACGTTTGTTTGTCTCTAATATAAATTTAGTCATTGATTTTGAAAATCAACCAGTATGGTCACGTACGTTTTCGGGTTGTAAACTTATGGTCATTCCGACGTTAAAAGCCGTGAAATGTTAACGGAAAGATGATTTGACACAATAAAAAAAGGATAAATTACCTAAATAGTCACTAAATAATTATCTTATTTTTATTTTATCTTTAATTTAACCATTAAAATTTAAATTTTTATAATCTTATAATCTTCTTAAAAAACACTTATTTCTCTAAAAGATTTAATGATGCAAGAACATATCTCCTTCTCTAAAAGACAATGATACAAGAAACACTTATTTCTCTAAAAGATTTTATGATGCAGGGTCATCGATTCTTGCCTTTTTCTCTGCTCCTTTTTTGATGTTTTCATCACCATCTTTCAGGGTTCTTTTTGTCTTGTTCTTAAAAATATTCTCTAACTCGATTCTCGTTGTCCTCTCAACTTCATTCATCATCTTCATATCATCTTTCATAGCTTGTTCAAAAGCAACCAGTAGGTTAGGGTCGAAGAGGGTAGAAGAATTCAAATTCGGCTTCCGAAAACACGACACATCAATCTCCAATAATGGGGCACACCTCTGCCTACAATTCACATTCGCTTTCTCAAAATTTGGCGTAATATTCTCTTTGTCGTCAACCTCTTCAGTCAAACTCACAGCTGCTGCTACTACCTCCTCCTCATCGTCTTCAGTTTCCAGATATTTCATTAGCTCTGCTACATCAATGATTTCAGGCTGATTTCCTTCACTATTTTCTTGCTTTGATACTAATTCTTTATTATGCAACTTGGGTTGTTCATGGTGAATCTGTGCTTTCGGCCATGAATCTGTGAACCCATTTATGCAAACACTTGAAGAACCCGATCAGGTTTTAAGTAATCAACTGGTTTGATTGATTTCAACTTCTTCAAAAGCTTTCCTTTCACACTCTTCATTCTTTCTTCATGTTAGGCTTGGAGTGGCTCGATACACAACCGATTAACTTGCCAATTTGACGGAGAAAGAACACTTTGGGTGGTTGGTTGTGGAAGCAAAAAGATAAGAGTTGGACACAAGGATTTTAGAGTGGTTCGGCCTTCGAACAAGCACCTACATCCACTACCTTACCTTCCCACTAAGGATTTCCAAATTCACTAAGAATTTCAACCTTTTGAGGCCAAAGGGATAGCCTTACAATCCTAGACTCAAACCCGAATCTGGCATCCAAAGTTCACAACCCGAACTTTGGGAAATCACTCAACAAAGAAAAAAACTTAGCAAACTTGTTTAATCCTTCTAATAAGGCTAATGTTTGCAATCTAAGTACTTACCCAATTCCTAATTACACTTGAGCATATATGACAATTAAGCTCACAAGTGTTTATTTACCCAAATAATAGGAATTTAAGCACTAAGACAAATCTTTGATCATAATGTTGTTACAAGTGAAGCATTAATCTTCTCTTGATGCTTGAGGCTTACTTTTATCATCCCAAATGAGCTTTTAGCCGTTGGTGACCGTTGGGGATGTTTTGGAGTCGTTTGGAGCTGATTACAAGGCTTATTTCCTCTTTTGGTGCAGGCGGTATCGAAACACGTAAAGGCTGTTTCGAAACAACTGTTTTGGGAAATAGCCGTTGACCTGTATTTATGAACAGGTATCGATACTGGTATCGATACCGCTCCTAGCCGTTGGGGTTTTTTATAAAATCATTTTGACCGTTGGGGGTGTTTCGAAACAGGGTTCAAAATAGAGCATCACAGTGGCAAAAAGGTATCGATTCCAGTATCGATACCACTGTGGTTTTGCCTTTGAAACCATGGTATTGAAGAACAGGTATCGAAACACCTTAAGGGTGTATCGAAACACCTGGGTTAAAAACACTTATTTGGTTTCTTTAAATCGTTTAAAACATATTTAAAATCACTCAAAAACATCTTAAATATATTTTCAAGTAGTTTGGACATAAGAACTATTTTTGAAATCTTTTCAAATTAGTACAAAACTATTTTTCAATTATTATATCAAAACATTAGTTCTACACTTCAATTTTTCACTCCCGAAAAGATTTAGGTGTTAAATTTGATCTGATTCTGGAAAAAAAGGAAACCAAATACAAATAAAATCTATGATTTTGATGTTGAAATGAATCTGCTATAAGACTGAGCTTCAAGTTTTGTTTGATGCAGAGAGAGAAGGTGGAGTTTCCAACGGCTACAAAAATTATATTTTTACATTGGGACGGAAGTGACTATAAATAGAAAGAGAAAGGGAGGGAAATGGGCTGAAGACAAGGAAAATGTAGATGTTTTCTGCATCATAAAATCTTTTAGAGAAATAAGTGTTTTTTAAGAAGATGGTAAAATTATAAAAATTTAAATTTTAATAGTTAAATTAAAGGTAAAATAAAAATAAGATAATTAGTGACTATTTAGGTAATTTACCCTTTTAATTGTGCTAAATCATCTTTTCGTTAACACTTCACAGCTTTTAACGTCGGAGTGGCCATATGTTTACAGTCCGAAAACGTACGTGACCATACTGGTTGATTTTCAAAATCAGTGACTAAATTTGTACTGGGGGCAAACAAACGTGACTTTCGCAGTAATTAACCCAATATAATTTTAAGGTTTATGATTTAAGATTTAATTGATCTTATACTCTTAGAGATGAACATGAGTCGGGTTTTTATCCACCCGAACCCAATTAAAACATAAATATTTTGAACTTAATTTGACCTGATCAACAAATATATAATTAAATCCAATCCAACCTGACCTATAAAAATAATTTTAGAGACTTAATTATAAAAATATAATTTTAAAGAACTTAATTATAAAAAATATAATTTAAAATATTAAATTATATATAATCAATTTTAAAACCTTAACTATAAAAATATATAGATAGGTAAATATTAGGGTAAACTATTGTGCTAGTCACTTTCGTTTACTCTCAGTACACTTTAGTCACTGATTTTGAAAAACGACCAGTAAGGTCACTATCGTTTTTGAAGTGTAAAGTTTTAGTCACTCCAATGTTAAGTACCGTTAAATATTGACGAAAAGATAATCTGGAGCAATAAAAAATGATAAATTACTTAAATAGTCTTTAAACTATTATTACACTTTTATTTCATCTTTAATTTGACTCTAAAAAATTTAAAACTTTATATTTGTATCATCTTTCTCAAAAAAAATCTAACCCTAAACTTAATCCCAAACACTAAAATTCCCATAATCCTCTTCCTCTGCATTTCGAACCATTACCTTCATCAGGAGATGTGTTGTCTATGTTGGATTAAAATTCAATAATTGTGGGAACATATGTATAATGTATATTGCTATTGTAAAATTTAACACGTAATTAAGTGACCAATTATGTTACACGTGTTATAGGTATTAAATTATCATGGAATTAAAAGTGTAGATACCATAAGGTGTATTTATAATTTAATGAGGGACAGAGTTATAAATACTTCAGAGTTGGTTATTAAATCAACTACTAGTTGGTTATTAAATCAACTATATAAAGGGGTTATGGTCCCCAAGAATTAGGTCAACTTGCATATCTCTTTTCCCCGTCTGAGAGTTGTGCCGCAAGAGAAAACCTAACTTCTTGGAAGATCAAACCCTCTGGAAAATCTTCATCAATTAATTCAGGTATGCTTCCGCATTCAGTTTATTTATTTTATTGTTCTTGATGATTTGACATGTATAGATCTTGGATTTATATTCGTATTGAATATATTTTAATTCTAACAAGTGGCATCAGTGCCAGAATTATGTCGAATCATTAAGATCATAAGTTTTTGGTTTTAATTTATTGTTATGATCTAAAATTATGCATAATTTTATGGATTATTTACTTCGATATGATTTGATAATTAATTGTATGAAATTAAATTATATATCTGTCGTATTTTAAGAACAAATCAATTTGATTTGTTTTTTATGATTTTATTTTGGGTTTTCGCCGGTTGTTTTTCCTTTTCCAATGGATTCAGGATATGTGTATTTATGGTGATTTGGGTTTTGTCGATTACTTTTTTTTAAGCGAACCCTACTTACATTATTAATCGGCAAATTAATTTGGTTTTGTTGTTTCAATGCATTCACTTATATGCAATTGGATTGTTTTTTTTTTCTATTTGGTATGCAACAATCAATTTGTCATTAGATTCAATTTGTTTTGGTTATGCGGCGACAATCTTAGGGTTTCAAAATAATGAATATTCATGTTATATCATATATTCATTAGTTACAATAAAGTTTTTTTTTTTTTTGGATATGAATATTTTTATGGCTTTTATTTTATAAAATGCATATTCAATTTATTGACATGGAATATATATTTTATTTAAAATATATATTTAAATTCGGTTAGATCAAAATTTTAGTTTTGATCATTGGGTATTAAGTTAAATTCGGTTAGATCAAAATTTTAGTTTTGATCATTGATATTAAGTTAAATTCGGTTATATCAAAATTTTATTTTTGATCGTTAATAATAAAGAAAAATGTAATTAATTTTGGCTTTGTCATGATAAATTTATCATGATTCAAAAAAAAAAATTATATTCAGGTTAGCTATTAAAGCTTTATATTCGGTTTATGTTTATTAAGTTATGATTGAATGATCTTTTGACATGTTACTTTTAAAGTATATTGTTACTTTATGTAATTTACTTGGTTAACATATTCGATATTTAGTTTTGATCATATGTTATTTTGGATAATAGAATATATATTTGGTATTGATATATTCAATTCGGTTTGATCAAAAATTTATTTTTGATTATTATATTATTATGATTATATTAAAGTTTCAAGTAATTATTATACGAATTACTTACTTGTATGATATTTTTTATATTTTGTTTTTAGTTAAAGATTAAATGTTTTGATCGAATTTAGTTTTAGTAAAAACATATTTAAGGAATTTTTGAAGAACAGTCAAAGATTTCGGTTATTTGGATTCTGATAGCCCCATTAAGACAACATTAATTTGGTGTATTTTGAAAACTCAAGTGTTATCAGAAATTTCAACTTTGACTATTATAAATATTAAGTTTGAATATTGATATATTTCTGTTATATATTTTAAGATAAATTAATTAAAGCATTAAGTCACCAAAGTGATCTTTATTGTGAAAATCATTTTATTTTAAAATATAGAAGGTTTTGTGCATGTAATTCAGTTTATGCTAATATTAATTGGCCCAAAGGAAGATTAATAATTAGTAATGTTACATGTGCATCTGTGGTAATAAACATGTGATAATTATTCAGTTTTATATGTGAACAATAAATCGGTCCAAAGGAAGATTTTTGTTTAACATATTCTTATTATCAATGTTTGATTACTACATCAAGATATCACTTACAAATTAATATTTTTTTTAAATATTATTGGAGTGTTCGATATCTTGTGATGATGTTATCTTTATTCAAATTTATTATTATTTTGGTTATCTTTTATCTTGAGTAAAAGATAAAATTAAGAAAAATATTTTTAAACATTTAAATTCATATTTTGGCTTCGGATATCTAATATTTTAATAGATTAATTGAAACATAATGTCACCAAAGTGACCGTTTTTGTGTAGATTAGTTTATTTAAAATATTAAGATAATTATAGGTCTTTATAATTCATGCGTTTATTAATTGGCCCAAAGGAAAATTAATATTTGGCCGAATTACAATGACAACTATGGCGATAAATGTGTGACAATTATATGGTATCTTATGTGAACAATACATTAGTCCAAAGATTAATCTATTGTTTGACATAATTTATTGTCAATGTTTGATTGCTACAACAAGAGTATCGCTTACAGTTAATATTACTGTCCAAAGACTTGATATTAATGTTGTGCTTGGTATCTTGAGGGGAACTAGGCATTATTTTGAATTTATTGTTTACTTATAGATATTTATGTGAGCTTGTTTATTTACTTATTTTTGTTCTATCTTTAGATGATTTATTTTTACTGTCATAACATCTGTTGAATACATTCTATACTTATATTTAGTGAAATTAATTTCAAGGAATAGAAAAGACACTTATATTTAGTATTTGGTTGTATGAACATAGAGTTTTCACTAAGTGAAGAACAACTTGCACCTCTCACGGCAGTAAACATCCATAAATAGGATTTTGAGAGGCGAGTTCGTTCAAGTCTAATGATCATAATGTATAAATATTTTATAAATTTTTAGGAGCACAAATCTACAAAAAAAAATATTCATACTAAGGGTTTCCTTGATAAAAAAAATAATATTAATTTTTTTTAAGATTAACATTACATCACTTTTGGTTTACTTGATGTCTATTAAGTATAAGGATCAAGGAAATGTGAGGGAGTATATTATATTGCTTCAAAACTTAAGGCACATTGATCAAACTTTATAACAATTGTTTGTTCTTATAATTTTAGTATAGCTTCATATACAATTTAACTAATTTAAAATTAGTTACAATTATTAAAGGAGAAATAAACTTCAAACGAGATTATTTCTCATTGTGTTAAAGAGGAAGAAAAGTTGAAGCATTATAATTATAAAAATACTCAATCAGTTAGTGCTCTTTGGTTAGTGTCTTTAAGAATAAGGAAAATAAAAAAATATATTAGAATGAAGTTGCTAAGGGTCCTACTGAAAAGAAATAGCAATAAGTTATAAAGTGTTTATTCTTTTGTATAAGCTAGGACACATGTAAAGAAAATAAACTTCAAAAGTAAGCAATTACTTAGGATATTTTGAGTGATCCATGGGCTGTAAATTATATGATCCCACAATTAAGATTATTTTAATGAGAGATTTATAACATTTTTAGGATGTTGAGTTTGGAGGGAGAATAAGGTTAGATACATTGTTGTTAAGGAGGAATTGAATATTAATTTAATTTCTATTATCACTTTCCACGATGTTTAGGTTTTCACACCTATCATTAATAAAAAGTGAATCAAGTACATCAACAAAACAATGTTGAACAACTCTCGTTCAAGATAAGGTAATTATTTTTTTAGAAGAACAAACTCAACAACCTAAAAACAACCTAAAAATATGTCTTTAAAGATATCCATGAGAAGAAAGAGAAATACTATTGAGGATTATTACTTAGTATTTCATCAAGAAAATAAAGATAATAATGGAATGATAAAAGACAACCTGATCAGTTTCTTTTATCAAACCATAAATGTTTTAACTCTCAAAAGTGGATTGATGTTATTCAAAAGAGTATAATTTTATACAAGGCAATAAAGTTTAAGAACTTGTCGCATTACCTTAAGGTACAAACCAATTGGTTGTAAATTAATATTTAAAACCAAGATGGATGTAAATGATAATGTGGACAAGTATAATGCATGTCTTGTATTTAAAGGATATACTCTAAAAGAAGATATTGATTTTGTGGAGATTTTCTCTTAAGTTATACTGAAAGACTCTTTCAAAATAATTTGACACTTATTGCTTTTAATCTTGAGTTACATAAAATGGATGTTAAGCTTGTATTTTTCAATGGCAACATTGAATAAATTAATTATATGGTACAATCATTGATTTGTGTCTAATGATACAAAATTAATGAATGTAACTTAAAGAAATCCATCTATGAGATTAAGTTTGACTCTCATTAATAAAATTATAAATTTTATATTGATTATCTCATTTGGTTTTGAGATAAATTTAGTTGAAAATTATATGTATTACAAGTTCAGTGGGAGTAAATCAAGTGACCCTCATATTACTAAAGAAGAAGAAAAAAATTCAGTGCCCTAAAAGTAACCTTGAAATTTGTAAAATACAAAAGATTTCATAATTTATTGAGAATCTAATTTATGCTTAAGTATGTATGCATTTGGATATTGCGTACATTATTAGAATGTTAGACAGATATTTAAGTAAATCTAATATGAATTGTTGGATAGCAGCATAGAGTTATGAAATGACTTTAGAGAACAAAATTTATATGCTCACATATCGAAGTTCTGGTAAGTTAGAGATCATCAAGTTTACAGGCTTCGATTTTACTAGAATATTGATGTAAAAGACTCTGTCACATGAGCTGTTCATTATAGATTGAATAGAAAGACCACTTCAGTTATTTTGTGACAATAAATATGTATCATTTATTCTATAAACAATAGGAACACTTTAAAATTTAGTTCCTAGTTGTTAAAGAAAATTCAGAGTGTTTGTGTGTCTATAGAGCATGTTGGTACAAACTCCATAATTGCGCGCTTATTGAGAAACTATCACCCTAGGTCTTTCATGAGCACACTACTCATATGAGTGTAATATTATTTAAGTATATTCAGTTTTAGTGGGAGTTTGTAATTTTGATAAATACTTATTCGTTTTAGACACAATTTCAGTTACTTTAGTTTAAGGTTAATTTCTGCAGAAATAAAGTTATTTTGGCTTATGCACACTCTGAATTCAGTAAAGTTTGATCTCACTAAAGTTTAGGAGGACTAGTTGGAAATAGGCATGTTCGGTTCACATTTACATGTAATTTCCATGCTACGCATCCATGATTGATCTATGTCATTTGATTATGTTTTTATACGTGACCATTGATGGGTCCAGTCATGATTGATATGATGAAGACCGCTTTGATCCTATATGAATATAATTAATGGACGAGATTGTTTTAGAATACCTATTATATGATAGCAAATTTTTGAGCTCATAAGGTTATACATTTGTTAAGAAACATATGTTGCCCAAGTGGGAGATTGTTGGATTAAAATTCAATAATTGTGGGCACATATGTATAATGTATATTGCTATTGTAAAATTTAACACGTAATTAAGTGACCAATTATGTTACACGTGTTATAGGTATTAAATTATCATGGAATTAAAAGTGTAGATACCATAAGGTGTATTTATAATTTAATGAGGGACAGAGTTATAAATACTTCAGAGTTGGTTATTAAATCAACTACTAGTTGGTTATTAAATCAACTATATAAAGGGGTTATGGTCCCCAAGAATTAGGTCAACTTGCATATCTCTTTTCCCCGTCTGAGAGTTGTGCCGCAAGAGAAAACCTAACTTCTTGGAAGATCAAACCCTCTGGAAAATCTTCATCAATTAATTCAGGTACGCTTCCGCATTCAGTTTATTTATTTTATTGTTCTTGATGATTTGACATGTATAGATCTTGGGTTTATATTCGTATTGAATATATTTTAATTCTAACGGTCTACATTTCTTACTGCAGCACTATTTTAAGAGTGTGCCTTGATGTGGACTGCATAACATATATCCTTTCAGTAGTTGAAAATTGGTCACTGAGTGAAACTTTTTCGTGTATCATGCAGTTAACAAACATCTCTAAGAGTTGCAACTATAGAGTTATTAAAAAAACAGATATGAGAGATGTGTGCTTCACTCTTTAAACTTAATTCCAACAGTTTAAAGATTGAGTTGATGAAGAAGAAGACAATTGTTACGGGTATGATCCACATGCAAAACCCGGTTTGCCTACATTAATGGATGGAACACCAAAGTCTTTCTCCAGCTTCTTCCTCACCCATTATAGAAAGAAAATGAAAATAAACGTGAAAAATTAACAGTACTGCGTCGACAAAACCTTATATTTTTCTTCTACAATCTTGCTTGCAAAAAGAGATTTGAAAATCAACTGTCTGTTGCTTGCTTAGTTTTTATGTTCAAAAATGGTAGTAGTCAGACAAATGAATGTCGAGAGGGTGAGCATTGAGCACGAAGTCATAAAAACAACAAGTTTTTTTAGCAGTAATAGTTGACACAGACCAAGCTCACAGATGTTTTCAACCTAAATTATTGATCTGTCAGGTGGACTTTGGTTGAGTTTATTTGAACTCGGTTGAAATTTTATACTTTTCTTTGCCACAAGAATTGGTTTGAGCTTTGTAGCGTACATATTTTGGGTGCTTAAGTTTATGTTTAATGGCTATAGTAGTTCCAAGTAATTTATTATTTTTTGGTTTGGGGTAAGCCACAAGGGTTAGATTTTTTTTTGGAAGATGGTAAAAGTATAAAATTTTAAAATTTTAAGGGCTAAATTAAAGATGAGACAAAAATATAATAATAGTTTAAGAATTATTTAATTAATTTATTATTTTTATTATGTCAGATCATATTTTCGTCAATATTTAATGGTACTTAACGTTGAAGTGACCAAAATTTTACACCTAAAAAACGATAGTGATCTTACTAGTCATTTTTCAAAATCGGTGACTAAAAGTGTACCGAGGATAATCAAAAGTGACTAGCACAATAATTTACCCTAAATATTATTATAGAAATCTCTAAAAAAATTTAATAAAATCACATAATTAATCATGGATGAGATCAACTGTTTTATACCCTAAATTTGAATGTAAGTGCACCCTTAATAAAAATTTGACTTGAATTTAATTTTTTATTAAATCTAACTCAATTAGACTAAATCAGGTCAAAACCTGATTGAATTAGATAAGGGCAATTCAAAAATTTTAGAGGCTCTGTACAGTTTATTAAAATGTGGTCCTTAGAAACAATTATCCATAACCTTCACTGGTTCTAAAATTGTGACTTTAAAAAATAATTGTTCATTTTAGGGGCCCTTATGTAGTTGTTTTGCGTCTGTCTAAAACCTTATTATATCTATAAAAATAATAGTAATGAGAAGTAATCAATAAGATTCTAAATGACATAGTTATAATTCATTTTTAATAGTATTTTTAAATTTTTACAAAAAATTTTAAGATTAATATTAATTAATGAATATAATTTATCAAATTTTGAATCTCTTTTTTAAAAGGTCTTATGCGATCGCTCTTATCGACCCCGTATAGAATCCACTGTAATGAGATAAAATATCCGGTCCCTACATACTCCTTGAGCACTCCGGAGAATTCCCCCCACCAATCCACCAATAAAAATCGAGATACGAATTACGATAGAGATAAGGATCATCCAAAATCATTTGCACATTCCACACGTACGCACCATCATCGTCCCTTGCACGTCCACTCACATATCTGCTCTCTGCCAAACATAACTCTGTTGCAACCAAGAAACCAAGACAGAAATCTTTTATTGGCCGTAGCATTAGGGGAGATGGAGGCAACCAGGGTGTCCTTCCTTTCAACAACGCCGTCTTTGGTTTCTCTAGCCCCTGTCCCTGACCCGTCTTTGAATTCCATTCCTGCCTCTATTGCTGCTAACAGATCCCTATCTCGGCCTGTAAGTTGCCTTCTGTTTTACTACATTTTCTTTGACATGCAAACTCATGGTCTAGATTCTTGGGATTCCAGTGTCTGACCCAATGACTGCCTGCAACTCATTGTTTCGTGGTTTCATGCCTTGAAATGAAACCATCAGGGCGCTATTCGTTGTAGCAAAACCCAATCTGTTGATGTTTCTTCTGAACATGGTTTCCATCGTAGAGATGTTCTCAAATGCATTGGAGCAACAGTTGGTTTGGTAAGTAGCAACGCCTCATTTTCTCTTTATCAAAAACTCTATTCTATCAATGTTTCTTCTTAAATTATTATTCACAGACAACCAACGAAGCAGGGAGAAGTTAATGCATTTCTACCCTTTTTTCAATTAACCTTTCAAACCCTTTAAGCTACTAGCACTAAATTCCCCATCAAATGTGCCATAAGAACAATGTGTGCTTCCAAGAGAAGTTTCTACCAGTTTTTATCTGTCTTTTAGGAATTACTTGCAAGCTCGGGGTCATGGGTTGAAATGGCAAGTGCTGCTGATTTGATACAACGGAGACAGCGCTCTGAATTCCTCTGTAAGTTCTCCATACACTAGTACAGTTTGGCTTCACAACCTATGGTATTCTAAATTATATTCCACACTTTCTTGTGCAGCAAGTATTAAAGACACCTTGTTTAATGCTGTAAAGGTATATTCACCTATCCCGCTACAAATAAGTTGGGTTTGTGGTCTTAAGTTACGGTATAGCATTCGATTCATTTTACTTTTAATGTTCATTGTGTTGCTGTTATCTTTCAATCAGGGAAATCCAGATATTGTCCCCTCCTTGCTAACTTTGGCACTGAATGATATTATGACTTATGACAAGGTGAGATGCATGATACTATGTGTTTTCAATATTTTATGATGCATCCTCTTTAATTTGCTATATGAGATGGGGAAATGAGGAAACAAATATAATAACTTTCTGATGCTTAAGTTTGTAGGCTACAAAATCTGGTGGCCCGAATGGATCCATTCGTTTTAGGTACGACAAGTTTTTACACACAGCATTATCTCAAATATATGTTTGTGCTTAGGAACTATGTAAGATACTTCACAAATAGATAAAATACATTAGAGGGGTTAATCGTGCAAACAACCTACAAATGAGGTTTGAAGATTTATTGCTTTACTGAAAGACAAGTGATATGTGGTGTTGTTAAGGCATTCTTTTAGTTTCCCGAGCATCGAGAATACGATCTTGTTTACCGTTGTGCTGTTTGTATATTTTAACATGGAAGTTGATAATAAAATGATTGCCTCTACTTTAAGATGAAAAATTCTGACAGAAAGAAATTCGGAGATTATTGCTGTCGAGTTATCTAATTTATTGACAATGAACATGTTTTGTCCTCGGTTACTAGGTACTTAAGTCTTCCCCTTTTGGTGTGATTCAGTAGAATCATTGTTTTAGCTTCTTATTCAAGTCTTAACTTTCGTTCTTGTCTTTTTTCTTGCTTAAAGCTCAGAGTTAAGCAGACCTGAAAATAAGGGGCTTTCGGCTGCTGTGAGTTTGCTAGATGAAGCAAAGAAGGAAATTGATTCATATTCCAAGGGAGGACCTATCTCATACTCAGATCTTATCCAATATGCAGGTGAAGTTATGCCCTCTGTCATAGCTATCTAGCCTGAAAGCATTCCATTTGTGAGAGGCGGATAACGGTAATTTATCTGACATAGCATTTGTGAATTCTATCCAGCTCAAACTGCTGTCAAGTCTACTTTTCTGGCAGCTGCTATTCGCAAATGCGGTGGGAACGAGGAGAAAGGAAGAACATTATATTCGGCATACGGTTCAAACGGACAGGTCCTTTAAGCGAAAATTCTGTCTTCTGTTCTTTAGAATCTAATCTATTACTTGTATTTCCTCGTTGAGTTTGTAGTCTTAAATACTATAAATATGTTTGAAGTTGGTAATTCATTGTTATCCGATACTGTTACTGTTATATTGTGCCAACAGTGGGGCTTGTTCGATAGGCAATTTGGACGAAGTGATGCTGAAGAGCCGGACCCAGAAGGAAGAGTGCTACTTTGGGAGAAAGCAAGCGTGCAAGAAATGAAAGACAAGTTCAAAGCAGTTGGCTTTGGTCCCCGTCAGGTAGTTCCTCATTCGTTATTACAGTCACTTAAGTTGTTAATCTTCCTAAACCCAGCAAAGCGCCAACAGGACATGCTTGTACACTCACAAGCCTGATAGAAATCCATTTGAAAGAGGAATGGTGATTTTGCCATGTTTAAGGTTTTCATGTATATTGTTTCCTTCCCTGTACCACCCCGCTCGTTTGCCGCACTTTGGAGTGCAAAAGCCATTGTCTTTTTCGGTCACAATCATCATGCATGCATCCTAATCTCAGTCATTTATTTTCTCCTATCGGATGATCAGCTAGCTGTGATGTCTGCATTCTTGGGTCCAGACCAGAATGCAACAGAGGCTTTCTTAGTTACTGATCCAGATGTTTCTCCTTGGGTTCAAAAATACCAACGAAGCCGAGAAACCGTGTCCCAAACGGATTATGAGGTTCGTTCCTTGTTTCTCCTTGTGTATTTCAATGTAGCTAGGGCTCCATCCTTGAATGATTTCCAAGTTCTACATGAAAATCGTAATCACTGTCAGTTCTTTCTTTAAACCCGATTCTACACTTCTCTCGCAGGTTGATCTTATAACTACCCTTACAAAGCTAAGTTGCTTGGGTCAGCAAATCTATTATGAGGCATACACATATCCTGTCAGAAAGATTGAACTGAGCAAACTGAAATTATAGTCTGAAGCAGCTGCAGCAAAGTCCTGTGGTATGAGGTCCGACAACAAATTTTCCAAGTTGAATGTTTCTATCATGGTTTTAATGTCTTGAATAAGACATGTAAGATATTTGTTAGTATCAATCCACCCTTCAATTTCCATTTGAATGTTTATACCAAATGTTTGTTGTTTAAGGTAATCTGTCAGCTCAATAACCTCGTACAATAACATTCTAAAGAGAAGGGGCATTCCACCTAATAGAAACGACCTTTCTTACACTCGATTGCAGTTTTGAAGAGCTCCAAGGTTAGAGACAAGGCCTCCCTTATAATGAAATGTCGGGACCTAATCATTAATTAGGATTAGGATAAAAGAATAAGACAAAACCAACACATGAAAAAGATGTTAAAGGAACGATTGTTGTTCTTAGAGATCACGAGTTTGAACATCAGAGTATATCCTCTAAAACAGATATTAAAACTAGTTCCAACTCTTATTTTTCTCCTGATGTATCAATGAGGACGCATGATCCTCCAAATACAGAAAAAAAAAATTGAATGGATTCGTGTCGAGCAATATATATTTTTATTTTATATCTACGTTCATACCAAATCCATAGCTTTTTACTTTGTAAAATCGAAGACACGTTCCAACCACCGGTAATTGCATTAAATTATCCACCACCTTGGGGAAAATAGCAAACTTGGGGAAAGTAGAGCATACGGTGACCTTGGAGAATTCAAGCACCCGAATGGTAGTGGCGATGATGGTAAATGTGGTTGGATCATCCCCGTTGTTGATACCTGTGGCCGTTGCGGTTGTGGAGTGGTCAAGTTGTTCCAACGGGGTGAAACCAGTGGGGACAATGGGGGGAACCATGCGAATTGCTTTGGGTTGGGATCAACAGCGGTGGGTTTAGAGTGCTGTACGTATTGCATATAGGCAGAGATGGGCGATTCTGCCGCCGCGTGTGCAGCCGGAAATGGAGGGGTGGCGAAGGAGGCGCCGTAGTAAGCGGCCTTTGATTCATGACGGTCTTAACAGTGAGGCCACCAGCGGGAGGGTAAGACTGAGAACAGCCGGAGGGGTTCATATTTGGAGCAGCGCAATTCATCATCATGGTTGGTCGGTTGCTAACCTGCGTCAATGGAGTAGGTCGGATCCTCTGAAGTCTAGAGCTTTGAGGTTTGGGTTGGTGGATCGGCGTCGGAGTAGGAAACCGGTGGTGAGCCTTTGAACCGGTCAGCTTCTGTATGATATCCCTGAAGTCGTTTTTGTTGATGTTGTAAGCAGGTGTCTGGTGCTGTTGAGCATGGAGACTGCTTTGTCTAGAATTCGGAGGCTGAGGATTCCTGATACCAGAAGCGGAGGCGGAGGTTTTAGAAATCTTATGTGAAAGCTTGTTGAGGTGTTTAAGGTAATGTTCTCGATCGTTACCGCTGTCGGCGGTGGAACTTCTGTTGGTTCTGGTGGATTCATCATAAGCTTTGCAGCTTTTCTCCATTTTAACCACTTAAAAAAGGAAGTGTCCGTCTCTCTTGATCTAACATGCCTGGCTCCAAATATACCCTTCTTTTACCCACATACAAATGCAACACAGGTATTCTAAGAAACCGTATGATTCAGAGTCGCATTTCAATCTGACCGCACCAGGTTTATGCCTCTTTCTTTCAACCTTTACTAAGTCGATTGAATCTGTCGTTAATTCATTTAATACAATGGTTGAATTGGGTGGCTTCGGGTGTTTGAACGTAAAAGGTGTGTGATTGAGTTTTTTTGTGTTTGAACCTGGTCAAACTTCTGTTTGAGAGAGAATCAGTAATTTTTTCAATCCGAATGGGTCTGATTCCCTGGTGTCGTTTATTTAGGAGATATCGTTAGGTGAATTTTGTTATTTATAATCTAAATAATTAAGATCGTTGATTTTTAAATAACTACTCATCCACACTAAATACATGTAAGAAAGAGGTGAGATAAACTATCTTAATTAATTGGGACCATAAATGACATAATAAACAAGGTTAACTTAATAATTTTTTTATTTAGGTCCAATTCCAAAACAAAAACGGCAAAAAAAGGATGATTTTCAACATCCCCTGACCACAGTACTTCTCAGTCTCCGGTGTGGGATTTCGTGTGTATTATCATTTGAAACCAACCTAAGAAGAGAAGTAACCATTTTGGTAAAAAAAGAAATACCGTAAGAAGTTTTTTTTATTATTGGTGTAATATATTTAATTTTTTAAACATTTTTAATAATATAATATATATATAAAATTTGAATCAATTAAATGAATTATATTATTTTTTTATCGTTAAGACTATTTTATAGATTTACGGAAAGTTAAAAAAAATTAACCTCAAATTGTGCCCTATAATAAAGTGACGATATAATTACAATACAACACAATTAAAAATGTTTGGTACGGAAATAATGAATCAAATAGAAAAATAAAATAACTGACAATCATCAATCAATTATCTTGAAACGTTGTGATATATTAATTTGTTTGAATCCTAATATTTATTTTGGGAACATAATTGTTTCTTACATATGTTATTTTATAAAATAATACTTTTATAAATATTTTTAATCGTTTGATAATAACACATACCGCATGTTGCGAAGCTAGGGATTATGTAAACGAAAGGATAAGAAAATGCCAATCAGCGTTAAAAAATGCCACCAGTTGATGTTGGCCCAAAACGGAGAGATTATTAGGTGAATCCTATTCATCACCACGTCATCCATGGTTTAAATTATTACTTAATCACCCACTAAGTACATTTAGGAAAAAAGTGATGATTCACTTGAAAAAAATTAAGATCAGCGATTCTGATTAATTGAGACTATAAATAACGTGGTGAACATGGTTGACCTAATATTTTTTCCAAAACGGGTGAGAACACAAGATCATAGTTGAGCTGTCATTCAAATATCTAACACTCGAGGAGAGATTATTCTATGGATCTCTTTCACCGCGTTATTTATGGTCCCTAACCACTAAAAATTACCATTTAATTTTTAATTTTTATATTATATTTTTTTCTAATTAATCTCTATCTAACCACCCACTACCTATTTATATGGTAATAAAAAAATGAAGATTCGTTCTTGAAAAAATTACATAAAAAATATAAAAATTAATTAACAATTTTTTAGTGGTTAGAGACCATAAATGATGGGGTAAATCGGTACATAAAATTATTTTTCCACACAGAGAGGGTGCGAGAACTGGGCCACCTTGTTCGCATTGTACACAATATCACGTGTCATACAATAATGCTTCAACTAGGCTCCGATATTCCTTTGGATCTTGCAGCGGGTTTCCGACTGTATCTTAGTTTAGACTTATTACCATAGGAATGGGTGAGTTGCATTTTGCATGCCTACCTTAACCAACAACTCCATAATATATTTTCTTTGACTCAACATGATTCTTTCACACATTGTCATGGCAGTGGGAGAAAAACAGGAGAGAATCGAAGGATTAAGGTTGACTCGGAAGAAATTAAGGCAAATGATCGAAGTTGGGGAAAATTGGAGATGAATTCGATATATGAAGGGAAAGACTCAAACGACGTCGCAGTTGTTATTAAAGCAAACGTTCCAGAAGAAGGACTAAACTATGTCGTTTCACTTAACGAAGATATCGGGCCAATTCATGACTTGGGAGACGTGGGCCAGAGACAGAGCAGCCCAATCAGTTGAAGAGCCAGCAACACCAATTAGCTGTTAAGGTTGTCTGTAGTGTAACAATCCAAAAATAAGTTAGTACTGTGTCAAAATTCAGTTATATAGGAATGGTGTAAAGATGACATTTTTATCGTTTTGAATGAATATCAACTTCTCTTTTTTCTAATTCTTTTTTAAAACCTACAATTTCTTTCTCAATCTTGACACACATTTTATCTCAATCTCTAAAAAATAGTTGAGACCGCAAGATAAAGAGAATTGAGCACCAACTTTGTGTAACTACATTTTCAACTTTCTCATTACACTGTCGTGATGATTATATCGTCCACATACACTATGTAGTCACTCCATTTATGTTCCTGATGAACAAAGAGGTTTCAACTCACAACCCCTTAAATCCAATGCTAAGCTACTAAGCAGATGATTTCTTATCTTTGAGTACCAATCGTAAGGCGCTTGTCTTAGCCCATACATGGTCTTCTTTAGCCTACACACCAATCTTGATCCATTACCATCTCGACTCTCAAACCCCGGTGGCTACTCTATGTATACTACCTCATACAAATCACAATGCAGAAAGGCATTGTTGACATCAATTTACCTTTACTCCACTTATTTGTGACAACTAGTGTTAGAATGACATTCACCGTTGCTGTTTTCTCTAATTATTTTGAGTATATTTTATGATCATTCGTTTACATTTAGTGAGATTACCTGTGTCTAGAGGATTAATCACTGCTATCAGCAGTGGATATCTTGGCTCAAACAAAAAAGTTTATATATGATAAGAACAAGATAAAAAGACAATACTTCGCTTATATTACAATGTTAATGTTTTTTTAAATAGTCTTAAATTGATTACAATGGGTCATATCTGTTTAAATTTTTTAACCCTTTAATAAGACAAACACACCTTAAATACAAATCTATTCGAACATGAATTTTCTAAAATGAATATTATTTTTTTGCTAGAACCACTAAATGAACTTATGAAAAATAAATATATAAATGTGTTGCTCTCCAAAATATTATATTTTGCAGTATAAAATCATAAACAAATACGTGTATTTTGTCGGTTTGCATAAGACTAAGATTCCAATGAAGCCTTGAAACATACAAGTGCCTGAATCTTATAACTATGCTGAACCATATGTTTTCATCTTCAAGATATTATGTTTATCACAGCAATTCCTATGGCTCTACAAATGAAATAGCAGTCACACACATAAGACCACAATGTTTTTGCCAGTTTGTGTTGAGTGGCATCAAATGTCTTGTACTTGATGATGCTTAGTTACATCAAGAATCCAATGTTTTATCTCTTCAAACCGATATCCCATTTCTCTTGTTTTGTTACCTAAACTTAGAACCATTGCTATCCATATGATCGTCTGTAGTTGATGTCTCAGTTCTCCCTCAACGTTAGATACCCTAATAATGTTTCCTCCAGCAAAGTCACTTGCCTATATGTTTTCACCCTTGTATTGTTGTTTCTATCTCCTTTCTTGGATGTTTATGTTTTGGACACATCCCCCACTGGCCACTCCCTTAAATCAACTCTAGGGGAGGTTTTATCGTCATTTAGTGTTTGAAAAGCATTGTTTCACTCTTTAATGGTGTGAATGAGTAACTGGAAACGGTCATATTCATTAGAAGTTAATCAAATGGAAGAACATTTTCTAGATTTAAGGGAAAAGTAGAAGTAGAAAATGAGGGAAATTTTATTTCAGACATGTAGGGAAGATGCAGTTTCCTCAAGTACTACCTCAACCCCATCAAATGATGGAGGGAAAGGACTGTGACCAGACCCAAATGCCTTGATATGGTCTTTGAGTGATCTCTTGTGCTTGAAATCGGAACCGCAGACACAAAGCCAACGTTTCCCACAGTTTTTCTCATGGGTTCTCCAGTCACCTTTCACTGCCAAGAACTTCCCACACTTGCGGCACATAAAGGGTTTCAGCCCATGTTTCCTCTTATAATGTGTTTGCAACGTCCTGAAATCCTTTAGAGGCTTCGCCCTCGGGTGTTCTATGTTGTTTTTGCACCCTTCTGCGCAGCAGTAGCAAGGAATTCCTAGCATGACTCGCGGTTGAGTTCCTTTCAGTGACTCCGGCCCCTTACGATACTGTGAACCATGTCCCCACATATGCATCTGCCAATGAAATCATTGCATATAAAGGATGAGTAATCAAATATGCCGACATGCAATAACATGATATATATAGATTGTAGAGTAATTGCACCTGAAGATTATTGTAGCGGTTGAATGTTTTAAAGCAGACATGGCAAGAGAAATTTGTGAAGCCAATGAGGATTTGTTCAGGAGTTGGGATCCAGTACTGTTTAGCTCCACCATTCACAACATTTTCCTTGCTGCTGCCGGTATCGACATCGGCAGCGTTGGAAGGATCGGGGAGACCGATATGCAAGGCCACAGTGACATCTTCCCTGTCTTCTTCGCTGCATGGTTTAGGGTCTTCATCATCTAATGTTGTCTCAGAAGAGCCAATGAAGCAGCTCAGCAATGGCATAGGCTCGAGTGACTCGTGCATTGCGCCTGGAAAGAGATCAAGTGGCTCAATATCACTGGAATCACATGAAATATCTGAAGGTTCCATGAGGAAGAGACAACCATAGCACAAAGAAGAGTGTGATTTTATTATATTAAACTCTGGGAAGATTTTATAGTTGGATTCCCAAGCTGAATTGATGATGAGAATTGAAGACTGTGATAACAGAAAAGAAAAAGGAAAGAGAGGAGAGAATATTGAGAATAAGGGGTAGGGTGGCTGGAGAATACTGCAGTTGAATGAAAACAACATTTGTTGAGGGGCTCATAAATATCTGCTGCTTTGTAAGCTTATCTACTCTTAGGAAGTAAAGGAGAATACCTTAAATCCTGTGGCCCATGACTTCTGACTTTAGCAAGAATTGCACTGCAGAAGGTTCAAATTCTATGGCAATGTGTTATATAGTCTGGTTTACTCTCACCAGACCATGCTCCTTGGCTATTAGATAATAGATATTATTCATTATTCCTTGCAGGGATCAAATGTTGCTATTTCTACTTGGGCACTATGACTTCTGAAAACCCCACTTCCTTTTATCATCTTTATGTAAATCCAAAAAGTAAAAATTTAAGAGAGAATTTAATTAAAAACTGTATATATTAATTAATATTAAACATTGGTCCTAATTGTGTTCAGTTGCAGCCCTTTCTTTGATATCTCTACAATCTACTTATTCTATTCAACCAACGTATTCATTACAATCTTTTTATTATTTAGAAAATTTGTGGTTTCAAGGCAGCAATGCCCTAAAATTGGCTCCAAATGCAAACGTGACTGTAACGAGCCAAAATCTAAGGAGTCGTTATGCCAGCCGTTGAGAGTTGGTTTTACTTTTTAATTGTTTTATTTGTGCTGTTGGTTAGCCGTTAGGCTTGATCACATGACTCTTTTTTTCCTAAAGCCTTAAACGTTGCATATAGAGAATTAGGGCTTATATATATTCCTGAATGACTATCTTCTTTTTTGTCGAATGAATATATGAAATTGGTATTCTCTGTGAGCAGAGAGTAATTTTGTCAAGTCTTTCCTTTTTTTTCTTGGTTATTTTGTTCTTTTAGTTTCGAGTTATTACAGTGACAAACACTATAATGTACTAGTGTGTAGTTCCACTCCCAAATCTTACTTGTTCTGCAAGGTATCGATGTTGGTTGTATTCGAATCTCAATATCTGCGATCTCTTCTTTTATCTTCAGGCTGTGGAGTCCTCTGTGTGTAGTTCTAAGTCCTAATGAGAGGGTGATGATATATATAAAACGGAGCTAGTCTGCTATGACCTCTCACAAGTCATAACAGATATAGTCGATTAATGGACTATATAACCAACCTTCATTAAAGAAATAGCCACCAGAAATTCTGTGAATTGAACTAGTTTAATAAATTAATTTATAGGCCATCCTCCTCCAAGGAAGATAGCTTTTGACTATAAGCATAGTATGAATATGACTTCTATGTTGAAACTCTGGCATTTTAGTTGCATATAACTAAATATATTTGGTATTTCATTTCCTTAAACAATTTGAAATATCGAAAAAATTGGGAAAAGAAATGGCTTGCAAACTTAGATATTGCTGAAAAAACTTACATTTCCTTTTCCCTCATTACAGTGGGATCTGATCAAGGGGAACATATTTTCGAACGATGCCACCCTGCAAAGGAGGGTATGATTTTGAAGTGTTATAAACCGAATCTTCTTCCTTAGTTAGATTTCTCGGACATAAAAATCATGCAAAGAAACCGTTAAGGGAAAGGACTAGTATTGATTTTGAGAGCAAAATTTTGATCAGAATTTTGCTTATTAAGGCAATGAGCTTCCTTCCTTTGTAGTTATGCCATTCTGTAATGGATGTTAAACTCTTAATAAATGAGCCACTTGAAGAAAATTTTGGAAAAAAGTGGAAGAATGTTTC
Source organism: Abelmoschus esculentus (assembly GCA_035048815.1). NCBI lineage: Eukaryota > Viridiplantae > Streptophyta > Magnoliopsida > Malvales > Malvaceae > Abelmoschus > Abelmoschus esculentus. The sequence continues at coordinate 4,366,464 of JAUCBN010000032.1, forward strand.
TTTTTTCCCTTGAGAATTAAAGAGGAAAAAAGATAAATGCATAAGGTGGTAGATTTGTCCTCCTTCTCCTGGCATAGGTAACCCACCTATTGCTAAATTGTTGAGAATATCAGTCAAATATGGTGATAAGAAGAACAAAATCTTATCAACATTGTACAATTTGAAGATTTTGGCAGAGGATGAGTTCTTCCCTTTAGGTTTTTGGACTTTCAGAAATGAATCCCCCAGCTTCTGTTTCTGTGGAGGTATGATGTGGAGTCTGTGAATCTGAGAACAAAAACCATTAATAAATTTTATGGTGAGCATATGTATGTATGTATGTATGTATGTATGTATGTATGTATGTATGTATGTATGTATGTATGTATGTATGTATGTATGTATGTATGTATGTATGTATGTATGTATGTATGTATGTATGTATGTATGTATGTATGTATGTATGTATGTATGTATGTATGTATGTATGTATGTATGTATGTATGTATGTATGTATGTATGTATGTATGTATGTATGTATGTATGTATGTATGTATGTATGTATGTATGTATGTATGTATGTATGTATGTATGTGAAAGCAAAAATTAATTGATGAGAGAAGAGTCTAAGTTAAAAACTGTGTGTGTGTATTGTCATAGTTACAGACAAAATGCCCGGGAAGTGATGTTTCACTGAGAAACAGGGCCCCTCTTCTGCTTAGCTTGTATGTTAAGTCCTTATACATCAGTATGGGACTGGGGGGCATAGTAAGTTTTGAAATGCAACAATTACACTGAGAGTTACTCTTTTACTGAGCAATCTCAGCATATAAAATTAAGATAATTTGGGTGTTGATAATGTAAAACTTGATGAGATTTTCAAGACATTTTTGTTGTTGTTGATGATTAAGCACTTAACTATGCATAGATGTCATATTCAGACCAATTAAAAATACAAAAAAGGGTTCGATATGTGACTATATTAACTTTGGTACTTAAAATTGTTTCGAAAACCAAATCAAGTCCATATAGGAATAGAAGAAATGGTTAAAACAGTGGCAGTGGGTAGCATGGTTAGGTTACACTATGCTCAATGATCAGAATCAACCATCATCTGTGATACTGAAACCACATGGAGTCACTATTAGTTTACACTACGCTCCCCTGTCATGATTTTTCTACAGCTCCATCATTTGGGACATGGAAATAATCTTTCACATGTTTGAGGTCTACCCCATGTGCCCTCCCTCATTTGGCTCATGCTACACTAAACCCTAATATTATATATCATCCTTATCGTAAAGCTTATGCGAATATCGAACGAGGAAGAGAACCACCATAACATTTGGTTTAGTGACTAATACACTTCCTTGACATGCAATCAAAACACATTCTTGCATATGAATGAAGCCTAGTTTATGATGGTGTAGTAAAAAAAATGAAAGGAAAGAGAGTGAAATTTGTTTACCTGTGGAAGAAGGATAGAGATGTGTAGTGGGATGAAAGGGTGGGGGAGGATGACTGGTGAAGGACCCCTCCATTTGAGTAGGATAGTAAAAAACGGACGGTCCAGGGATACGGTGAGCTCGTGGTGCAGAAAATGTTCCCCTTGGAGCTTGCAAAGAATACCCATAATAATATGGAGACCCCATTGAGGTAGATGATGATCCATATAGTTGATAGTATTGTTGCTGCTGCTGAATTTGTTGATTATAGATGGCCTGCAATGCAAATCAATAACATTCCTTTCTTCACATAAATTCATGCCGGAAAGCTCGACTCTTTGCTTAATATTTCACAAAAGAGGTTTAGTGACTTACTTGGTGAAATCCATACTCAGGACCATAAGTTGGGTACCTGCAAAGGTAGAAATTCATAAAAATGGAAACAACTTTCCCTTACAAGTAATTGCAGGAAGCAGCATCCTTAAATAGAAAAAGGAATCAATGATAGGTAGGATGAAGGAGTTATGGTCCTACATTGATAACAACTGTTTGTACCAGTACTAACAACAACAATAGCTTGGATTGGTCCTGGAAATTATTTCACGGTCTCGATCAAAATCTAAATGATCAAGCTTTTAGATTCCTACATATGTTTGATGTAATCAAAAGGTACTTGAAGAACAAATACTGGTTTTTCAAGCCAGGGTATTTGGTTATGTAATGTATCTTATCTTTTGTAACTATATATGGTATATGTTTTAGTTGCTGTTCGTGGGTGGTGCCGGGGTAAGCATTATTGATTTCCGGTCACAAAAACTACGAATAAAACACACTATCAACAGACAATATTTAAACATGGAAGAAAGATGGGTATGCATTGTTATGATCTTAACTAGATGTAAATGGGAAGGTAGCTCAAGCTCTGCAGAGGCTAAAAATGCTACTACTTAAATGTTAACAGTAAATGAGTTGGATCCCTACCTTGAAATTAGCTAGGCAGATGAGGCCATTGATCTACAGTCTTAATTACTCTGATAACCTTATTTTTGTTTCTTAATAACATTTTAGATGGCCAGGGATTATAAGAAAACAGAAAGTACAGAATACAGAACATGGTAATCAGCTGCCTAAAAATGGATCCCTTTGCCTGTGGGACCACTTCAATGTATACATTTGGGTACTACAAAGCATAGCAAGAGTTATACCATTGACTGCATTGGTATTGTAAGGTTTCCTATATTTTTCTTATTAGTATCTTGGTTATGACAGATTTGTAGTCAAAATGCATTATTGACTTACAATATACAATCTGATATACCAACTGTACTGATAAAACACACAATTATTAATGTAAGATTAACATTAATATGTCCAACTTAACCTTTTCAAGGCATGGATCATAGACAAACAGTAGGTTGAGTTGAAAATAGAGGATACTCACCCATAAGGTGGTGGATACATGACCGGCGGCACCGGTGGTAGTGGTGGTGGAGGTGGAGGCATCGGGGCTGCAACCCCACTATAAGACGGTGCACCTTGCTGTCCAACTCCTTGATAAGGACTGTTGCCTTGATTTCTTCCTGCATTAAAATCATGATTTATCAGAGTTTGAATAATTGAATGGGGAAAACTGAGAAGTGCAGGTGCAGGTCATATCAGAGTAAGGGACCTTGTGGTTGCACAGGTCTAGGCCTTCCAAATGAAGCAATGTTACAATTTGCTCTTCTTCCATCAATTACAGGATTTGGATCAGCACAAGCCCTCGTTGCTGACTCAGGATCACGGAAAGTCACCTACAGAAACATCAAGATATCATTTCAAAACCCAAACACCTTAATGCACTTACCAACTTAAGCATTTACATGAAGAAATCAAATAAAACTTACAAATCCGTATCCTTTAGATTTGCCTGTGATTTTATCATTGATGATGACAGCTTCAAGAATCTCTCCGAACTGCTCGAAATACCGATGCATTTCCTCGGTCTGCGTCTCCCAAGCCAGTCCCCCAACAAACACTTTCGTAAACGTGGTGTCACCAAAAGCTGATCGGTAATGTGGATGAGCCATGGCATCAAAACAAAAACAACAGAAATGGTGTTTATCTTTCCTTTTGCATGGAACCCTTTTTATACTCGAATCTGGTAGTATGCCCTTGCTTTCATTGCTCTACCATATCTGTATCCATCTCCAAGGGCACCACATTTACAGCAAAAGAATCATTGAAAGTGCGACAGAGGGTGAGATGAAGGCTTGTTTAAGATGTCATGGAAGTTGTTGCGTGTTGGGTGTTGTTATTATTTGTTCGGTTGGTTAATAAAGGAAAAGCCAGGAAAAAAAGAAGCAAAGCTTAGCTGCCCGACAGCTGCAAACGCTGATTTGCTGTCTCTGTGAAGGGAGTTGGGGGGTTTTGTAATATGGAATGAATGGCAACTCCGTCACTGGATGCACATTTTTAGCTGTCTTCCCTGTCTTTGCATTAATATACTCTCCCCAAGTCCCAGGTCCTTGTGTTTTCTTATGTCTGTTGGGTTGTTTTTTTAGTTTGCCTTGGATTAGAAATTTAAAAAACAGAACTTTGTTGGCTTGGGAATGTTTATTTGTGCTTTGGCATGTAGTAGTAGTTGTTTGTTCCTCTTATTGTTTGTAAATTAATGTTTTCTCTCTGTATATATACGAGTAAAAATTATCTGCTTATTTATCATGCATCATTTCATGCTTTCTTTGAATTTTTTAAATCATGAACCAAAATCCCTATCCCTAAGGGTGAGCTTTCGGCTAATTCGGTCTGTGACCGAACCGAATTAACCGAAAATTTTAAAATCTTAACCGTTAACCGAATCGAATTTTTTTAACTGAATTAACCGAACCAAAATTATTTCGGTTATTAGCTGAATTAACCGAAATTTATTAAAAATTTTGGTTAAATTATATAATAGGTCACTAAATTAAGCTAAAATAATTTTTTAGTCACTAAATTTTTATTTTATAATAATTTAATACAAAATTTAGTGACTATTTTATTATATAAAAAAATTTAATGAACATTTTATAATATTTTAAAAGTTAAATGAATAGAAATAAATATATATAATATTTAATATATATAATTTCAGTTAATTCGGTTAATTAACCGATTTCGAACCGAATTAACCGATAATCGAATTATCAAAAAAAATTAACCATTACTCGAATTTATCAAAAATTAACCGACCGAATTAACCGAATAATTTCAGTTTGGTCGGTTACCGAATTAACCGAACCGAATGCACACCCCTACCTATCCCTAAAAAATCACCTTGAATCCTACACCCCTAAAACATTTAATTTAAAACGAAAATATAAAAGAAAGAAAAAAGAGACAGACGATTTCCAACCATATATATATAAATGTTAACCAAAACCATCTGACAAATAATTTTATTTTTTATAGTAATAATTAATTTAACAAAAAATTTATCTTTTTTTGGTATTTTTATTTATATATTTATATTAAAAACTTAAATTTAAATATAGGGTAAAATTTATTTTTTAGAGTATATTTAAAAATTAAGAATAAAAATAAAGAATTTTTATTCTAATTAATTTGGGTTTACAAAATAAACAATTAAATGTGATTGGTGTATCTTCCATTAATATAAAAGGAAATATATAATTTAAAACGGAAGTATAAAAGAAAAAATGAGAAAGAAGAGATTTTCTCGATATATATATATAAATGTTAATCAAAATCATATGGCAGATAATTTTATTTTTATAGTAATAATTAATTGAAAAAAATTATATTTTTTGGTGTTTTTATTTATAAATTTATATTAAAAACTTAAATTTAAATATAAGGTAGATTTTTTTTTGAATTTATGATTTAGATACTAAGAATAAGAAAAAAGATTTTTTGTTCTAACTAATTTGGGTTTACAAAATAAATAATTTAACGTGATTGGTGTATCTTCTGTTAATATAAAAGAATTATATGATAAACCGACAATTTTTATAATAAAAGATTCATTGATTAATTTAGTTATTAATTTTTTAAAATTGTTTTAATTTATGTAAATTTGAATCTTAATATTTATTTAATATTATGATATATAAATAATTATATAAAAAGAATTATATGATAAACTGGATTTTTTATAATAAAATATTCAGCAGCAAACGGGTTAATGGAAAAAGTGTTTGGGTTATTTCCACGTGGGGATCGTATCATTGTTAGAGAAGAATGAGCTGGAAATGCAGGATCACAACTCAATCCTCTTTAGTATATTTGGATGGTTGTATTTTTTTTTTAAATATAATATTTTTTATAAAACTTAATTCTACTTCTACTCATAAGGGAAGGAAGAGACTTTAAGAAAAGGGTATTTTTATTAAATTATTAATTTGAGATTTTATTAAACAAAAGATGAAACGGGTGAGTAATTCTAACCAACCGATTATCAATAAATATATTATATTTTTATTTACAAAATTAATCTTTTAGTTTAACAAATAATGTTGAATGATTTTTTTTAAACGGATAATATTACGACACGTACACTTTAATTTTTTGTACAATTATTTTTTATATTTAAAAATAAAAAAATTGAAATGTTGGTCTAACTATTTAAAAAAGCCACAATATATATTAGTTGAAGGATTTTATTGTCGCCTAAATTATATTTTTTTTAGTTGGTCTTTAAAGTTTTTTTTTTTTCTTTAGTCTAAGTGGTTAAAGAAACGATTATTATTCTTAGAGGTCGCGGGTTCAGACACCAATGATGCTAGTAGAGTGATTGAATGATCAATGTTTAATGATAGAGATTATATTATAGAACAAATATTATGTCCCTTAATTACACATTATGACATCATATGTTTCTTTCATTAAATTTTAATAAAAAATTTACAGGCTAATTGGAATATATCACGTATATTAATAAAAATAATTTGACTTAAATAAAAAGATGAATTATATATTAGGTATATTATATTTTATTTTTATACATTTTTAGTCTCATATATGAACTTCTTCTTTTTGTTATCCTATTTAATTTTTTTAAAATAACTTTTTTATAAATTTATTTTTTAACTTTTAAATGTATAAATTTTTTCCTAATTCTAATTCTTAACTCCGTCCCAAATCTTTCCGTTACTTCCATGGGAATCGTTCATCATGGATGAGTGTGGTTCTTTTGAAACTTCTGGTTTTAGAAAGCTCATGTGCAATCTGGCGACGACAAGACTACCAGTAGAATACAATAGATTTAAATGTATAAAAATTCTAAATTAAGAAATATCAATGGAAAAACAACATTAAATTGTGTCTTATACTTGCAATTTTGGTCCCAACACTTAATTAAATAAAAAGACAGTAAAATTTAGGGACGGTAATAATACTTGTCCCCAACTCGATCCGATCGGTTTTTTTTTTAAATTTTGGAGATCGAGGCAGGGCAAGGCTTAAATATCATTAAGTCGTGTCCGATCGAATTCAGGTATTTGTTTAAAATCCCTGTCTTGTCCCGTCTCGGTATATTTTTATATATTTTATTATATTTATAAAAAAAATCATTATACATAAACATTTTTATGGGTTTTAAGTAATTTTTATATTTTTGAAGTTTATTCTTATAATAAAAAATATTAGATGTTGTTCAAATTTTAAAATATTTGATTATGTTAGTCGAGTATTCAAGTTTTTTTTAAAATATGTAATTTAATATATGAGTAATTTAAATTATATTTATTTTATTTTTTACATAGATTTAAAGTTACTTAAAAACTATAATTTATAATTGTGATAAAGAATTGATCGAATATTACTTTTATTGTTGATAAATATTATTTTTTTAAAAAAATTTCAGATCTGGTCTGGTCGGATTGTGGTCAGATCCGAGTCAGGTGGGTCGGGTTTAGGAATTATCAAATCGGGGCGGGGCGACCAAAAACCTGGCTCGCCCCGCCCCATTGCCATCCCTAATAAAATTGCATGAAGATGTGAAACATGAATCCTAAACATATTCATAACGTTAACCGAATGCGAAAAAAATAAAATATGACGTACTTAATATGTAATTTATCTTTTTTAATTAAGTTAACTTATTTTTCAATAAAATGACACATGATACAATCTAATTATCCCGTAAGAATTTTTTAAAGGAGGTTAAGGAAGGGACATAAAAGGTCACGGTTTTTAGTTAAGGGGGCAAAACGTCCGGAAAAATATTTTAGGGGTCAACTGAAAAAATAAATAATTTAAGGGTCAATCGAGTCATTAAACCAGCAACATCCCCACATTCTTAGAAAAAAAAATAACTTTAGCCAAACTATGGTAGACTAGAGGATCAAATCTACCTAAAACACAAAGTATAGGGATCTTCTCTAAATTTAACATTTGGGATTTGCTTGGTAGAGAAAAAATAAATATTAGAAAGATAAAAAAAAATTGAAGTTATGGAAAAAAAAAAAAAGGAAGGATAGAAATTTTTTATTAGTGTGCTTCCTTGAAAGGATGAAAAACTAGAAAGAATTTTATTTTCTCTATTGCTATAATTTATTTTTAATTTTATAATTTAGTCAAATATTTTTTAAAAAGATTATTGGAAGACCACTCATCTATTGTGTTTGGCCTATTTTAACAACAAAATTACAAAAAATTTAAATTCAACCATCTAACTATTTAATTAGATCTATGATGTATTTCATACACTAATATTGCAGAGGTAATGAGTTTGATTTTATAAGCTTTTGATTTATAATTGATTCTTTTACTTTGTTTTCAAAATCTCATTGAAGTTTTTAAGATTAAAAATCCAATTGAGAAGAAAATCGTACATTATGAGCAAAATTCGTTCTTCACCTCTAGTGAATGATTATTTATCGAAATTCTGAAGTATTTGATCCTTGATTAATATTTTTTAACTTAATTTGATGATTTAATTTAAGGAATAATTAAATCAAAGTAAATTATTTTAAATTTATAATTTAATATTTTAATATATTTTTATTTTTATTCAATTTAATCCTTAATTTTTTTATTTAATTGTATATTGACATATACATTTTTGTAGAATTGATTCCAATATTTTTAAAATAATTTTATTTCTGTCCAGTTTATTCAATAAAATATTTATTTAATGTGAAATTGATCTTTATTTATTTCTAATGTTATAATTTAGTCTAATTTTTTTATAATTTAATCTCGAGAGTTTCAATATTAATACAACACCTAATACCTGATATAAATAAATCCAATCCAAATACCAAATGCCACAAATTGCCATTTGTGGTCTAAAAACATGATTTTATAAAACAGACATTCGATTACATGAAAATAAACAACCAATATAAATATAAAGAGAAAATAATTAACAAAGTTGCCCGAGAAAATAAATCTTAAAAAATTTAGAAAAATATATTTTTTTTGTAATTTTATAAGATTAACAAAAAAACATTATAAACTCAAATACAAGTTTAATAGAAGTTGAAACATCTTATACCTTTGTTTTTCTAATTAAAAGAAGTTCGAATCGAAATAAATTTAATTAAATTGAGTTTTATAGACTAAAATTTAGATAATTTATAAGTTGGATTTTAATTTAAAGTTACAGTTTCAGGTCCATTTTGGATTACTGATTCTAATTGAACTTAATGATAAATTCTAGTTAAAATTGAATTTGACTTTTAAAAGTAAATAGTTTATGGACCATTTTAAAAGCATTCATAAAATCTAAGGGCAGATTTTAAAAAACTGAAATTGAACCTTTCTTTATGGAATCAATATCATTGTTAACATAAAGACCAAATTTCAGGTTAATCCTTAATTGAATCTTTGCCTTCATGGTAAGCGTTTTCTTTGTTCTTGTGACACGTTTTTTATTTTTATTTTTGTGGTTTATTTTATTTATCCTTGTGGCATGATTCAACATACCTTAGCAGTCGATTGTTACAGAGATTTGAATTGGTGTTAGTTTCTAATTATGATTTTGTTGGTGATCATTGCTAGTTAGATCCTCACTCGGTTGATGGTTGTGTACCGATATAATCAGTCCTGGGTAGCGTAATATTATACTTGATGGCTTAGATCGCTCACCACTCCTTATTCACCCGTTATGTGTCTCGATTGAATCGAGACAAGGAGATTCAGGAAGCTTCTGGATTTTGATGGTATGCTTATCTCCATAGAAAATAATTTACTTTTCTTTGTTTTTGATTTTTCTGAATTCATTGTAATTGTAATATTTTCTATGAATTTAATAAAAATTCAGTGGTAATTATAAAAAAAAACATAAAATTTACTATTAATTAAATTTAAAAATAAAAATAAATAGAGTCAGATTCCAAATTAAATAAAATTTGAAGTATTTAATTGAAAAAATAAAACTATAATAAAGATATTAGATAAAATTATAAAAATTAAAAATAAATATAAGTTAATTTTGGATTAAATATTTTTTATGAACTAAAGTGAATAAAATATTACTATATTAATAATATTGACTTTAATAATAAAATTTAAAATACATAAGGATAAATTTTAGATCAAATAATTTTTTAGAGATTAAATTGAAAAAAAATAAAAATATGGCATAAAGATAGTTTTCACCCTTAACGTTTATAATTTTTGTCATTTTAGCCCTTATTCTTTTTTTGGGATAAATTTAGCCCTTAACCTATGTCTTTTTAACAAATAACTCATTTTTTAACTACCATTATAATTGAACCGTTAAAAGTTTAATAATGGTAACATATCATATATGTAATAATATATTTTAAATGACATATAATTTAACTTATTAAATATATACATATATATATAGAATATAATTTTATTCCAGTATAAAATATAAAAAATTTAAATTTAAATAAAATATTAAAAATTATTTTTTCATTTATTAAAAATAATTAAATCTAAAACAAAAGGCTACTAAGCATTCTTAACTTTAACTATAGTAAAATCAAAATTTTATCTAAAACGGTATGAACATAATCTGAAAAGAAAGTGTTTTGTATAGTTTGTTACTGGTGAATCAAAGATAAAATTTTTTGATAATAATCAATTGAATTTTTATTATTTTAGTTTTGAATTTAGGTATTTCAATTTTAATCTCAATCGGATTTTTAGGGTTTTTTTAAAGATATTTTAGTTTAGTTAGGGTTGAGAATATTTAGTAAATTTTTGTTTTGTATTTAATTAATTTTTAATATTTTATTTAAATTTTATTTTTTTTATATTTTATACTGGAATAAAATTATATTCTATATATATGTATATATTTAATAAGTTAAATTATATGTCATTTAAAATATATTATTACATATATGATATGTTACCATTATTAAACTTTTAACGGTTCAATTATAATGGTAGTTAAAAAAAGAGTTATTTGTTAAAAAGACATAGGTTAAGGGCTAAATTTATCCCAAAAAAAGAATAGGGGCTAAAATGACAAAAATTATAAACGTTAAGGGTGAAAATTATCTTTATGCCTAAAAATATTAGCTAAAACTATTTTAAATATAATTTGATAATTTTATTACTAAAGTATTGAGAGATAAAATTATTTTATTTACGAGAAATTATTAGATGGATCATATTTATCACATCATTCATGATCCATCTAATAAGATTTATTTATGTCAAAGTAATTTTTAAATAACTATTCACTCTTTAACGACATATAGGAATGAGATGAATAATATGGTGAATAAGATTTATCTAATAATTAAAAAAAAACTATTTTTTCTCGTATTTTTTTCTTTCAATTTTTCACTTTTCGAGCAACCATTAAATTGATTTTTTTTTTTAATTTTATTTTAATTTTTTACTCAACTATACAAAGCCTTAAAATTGCTGTCTCTTTCATCATCCCACTTAAATTGACAAAAAAATAAAGCATTTTCTCTAATAATATTCTTTCCTCACAATCTGCCGCTTATCATGGAAGTAATGCTTCATTTCACCTACCGATTTTTTTTACATTATTCGTTATCTGATTTTTTTTTAATTTATCGATCTTTGTAAAAAGAATAATGTAAAACCACTTATCTGATAATCGACCTTTGTTTTTCTTTAATTTATCGATCTTAGTTAATTATTATTTATCGAATAAGGTAAAACTATTGATTTATTATTGATTTCAATGGTGAATTCATAGAGAATTACATATACCAAGCTTACCGAAATCTTAACAAATTTATTATTGATTTGAAAAATAAGATATATGTATCGGTACGTTAGGGGATTCATACCGATACTCGTTGTACTAAATCTAGTACCGATACGATACAATTTGTACCAATACAATAATTCATTATTAGAAATTTTAATTAATCGATCGAACTAATAATTGGTATCAGAGCCTCGTCTCTATCGAAGATCTCACAACTCAAAGTAAAGATTATCATGCTCAAACCATTGACTCTTTCTTAATTAGAAGCTTTGGTCGAGCCTAATAAACCAACAGAATGAATTGACATGTTGAATTTAATGCATGATCCATTGACTTTTAATTGGGCTTGGACCCTAAGCCTCAAATTAGCTTGCTTGAAGCCCAAACCACTTGTTCAGCCCAATCTTGACTCATTGACTCGTTCGACCCAACCTAACATGTAACCCCTTCAACCCATTTGATTTTACTTGCGACAAGTTAATTTTAACCGACCTGAATTAATTGACCCGAACTATTAACTTTGACTCGGTTTGACCTTTTGATTCCGAATATACATTATATTTCATGTAATTCATTTTTTGTATCCTCTCATTTTTAATTCATGTACTTATTTTTAATTTCTTGTAGACGTTCAACTTAGGAGGTGTGACAATCCAATTTCTGGGTTAATAATAATTCGAGTATTTTAATAATATTTAGATATTTAAAGTTGGGGAGTAAATTAAAAGAAATTAAAGTTTGAATTCTCAATTAAAGAGATTTATGGACTATTTTAATAATATTTATAGTTTGAATTCTTCAATATTAATAGAGACTATTGGAACTTGAAAAAAGTTTTGAGTAACGGTATTGATGTTAGGGTGGAAAAAAAATTCGATTACCCGGTTTTAGTTTTAGACTTGATAAGATTCAGTATATTTTTATTTAATATTGGTTTTGGTAAGATCGAGACTGATTTTAATTTTTTGAAATCGATAATTACCGGGACCAAAATTAATTATATTCAAATTGACCGGATATTCAATCTTACCCACTCCTAACTCCTGGATATGAGTACATTATTTCGCATACCGATATCGATGATAGGTAAGTTAGTTGGGAGCTTTTTCATAAATTCTATTTATTTTACATTTTGATCCCTTAGCTTCCACGTTCCAATCGGATAAGTTTCTTAGCGTTGATTGGGCTGATTTTTGAAATCAACCATGATTAAGATTGAACAACATTTTGGTATGATTGAATTCTGTTTTACTCTTTAAGTTTTTCTTACTACGATTTAGTCCCTAAAATTCTAATTAATTAAATTGACCGTGTTTAAAGAATCCAATTTCGTTAAAAATTTGCACTGCCTAAGTAAATAATGTAAGATTAAGTTATACATCTACACTTGTTGCTCGTAATGCGAATAAAAAGATTTTAACTTATTCGTGTTTCTAACCCGTTTAAATCAGAATTATTTTAATGATCAATATAATATCTATCACACGAGTCTAATCCTTTAGAACCGGATAACGGGCGTCACAATCATCTCATATTAGAGGGACAAAATTTCATTGGGCGGAGAAGTGAACCAGCAACACCCCAAAACTTTTAATTTTACCGTGATCCCTCCTAAAAAATATCTTTTTGTTGTATTTCTACAAGATTTATACCATGATTCATTATTGCCCTAAATTTTAAAATAACTTATGATAAAATTATAATCCGACCCTTAAAATGATTAATTTTACAATTTTCTTGCCAATTATAACACTACACCGACTCCATTCTAATGAAAAAAATATATATGTAAATCAGTGGCGGATCTAAAAATTTAATAATATCGATACATTTACTCCCCAAATGAGCCACATACATCTTTCAAGTTTGCAGGGTCACTGTTCTGGTGACAATGGACCTAAGCAACAATTCCATGTGGAGACCTCACATGCAAAAGCATTAAGATTATTGCCATACAAGAAATGGCAAGAACCAATGAAATTTATGGCATTTTGCCTAATCAACCCAATCTTACAATAGGGGTGGACCCACATTTTTTAACACAACACATGTAGTGGGGCCAACTGGTTTTGAGGCTGCTTAACTGGTGGGGGTAGGCCTAAGCTTTTAGAACATGTTAATGATCTCAATTATTATTCGAATTTGGGTTGTTAACACAGTTTTACATAGTTACGTGGTTTTAATGTTGTATAATAACGAGTTAGGCTCCGGGTCATCTGCCTAATTATAGATAAATTTTCCCACTCGGCTTTTGGACAGTAAGTGGACTCACATTTCGTCAACTTTGTCATAAACATGGTTGGTGCTAACAAAAATCTATAGGTTGTTTAGGCGACTATGCAATTAGGATACTAAATGAGCCTAAATTTGTCTCATTATTATTACTTAAATCACTCCAATAATGCAAATCCCAGGACGAAGCAACAAATTATTTAAATTTTATTTTTTTATAAATTTGTCCCCTTCAATTTAAAATCCTAAATCCGTCCCTGATATCAACCCATTCTAATTTGGGTTTAAGGTAAATGTTTTTTTTTCTAAAACAGTGATTGAAATTCATATTCCATGCGTTATAATTCAATGTTCCATCATTAACATGAAATGATGTGTAATGAGTGATGTATTAAAGTTTTTTTTTTTGTTGTTGTTGGAAGGTGTATTTAAGTTTGTAAACACGCAAAAGGCAGGACACGAAATAAGCTTAGGTTCTAGGTCGGGCACAAGAAAGCAATTGCTGTGAGTTTGTGTCTCCGACCGATCACGCATCCTATTAACGTCTGTCCTTCCTTCAATCATTGGTTGTTCTGTCCCACCGGTGCGTTTTCCAGTTCTCTTTTGACAACAGGAAATGTCCAATTCCCAACTGTCGGCGTATAACTACAAAACTATTCGTAGCTACGTAGTCTTGTTCATATTTTCCGTAGAGGGAAGAAAACCTAGCAGTCAATGAAGAGGCGTGGAAAGAAAGGGTTAGGGGATGGCTTTTACATTATTGCAATGATCTGTTTAAATAATAAGAAAAAAAAACATAATTTCAGAAAAATTAAAAGTATAATAGAATAAAAATCAAACCCTAATTTAACTGATACTAAAATTGTTTTATTCAGAACTTTGTAGACAGTAAATATACATGTTTTTTTTTTTATTTTAAAAAATAATTAAATAAATATATTATTAAATAATTAAATATATTTATAAATAAATATTACCTATAATAATCAATCGATCGAGTTATAGTAATAGTCATACCGTGTGAATTCGATACATTACTCCGCTATCTAATAAATATCTTTAAACTATTTAAAAAAATATTTTATTCATTTAATTTGATTAACAATCATTTTCTTTATATACAATAATTAATTTACACCTTTTTTATACAAAATTTTGTTTTAAAAAACGAACAATAAACTCTTAAGAAAGTGATATACTGAGATGTGAATAAATAAATTTCCCTCAATTTATTATTAAAATTGTGAAAATATTTTTATTAGCAGAAAACACAATAACTTTACTAATTAACTCCCAAAATAATCCCTCGATTTATAGTTATATTATTTCACTTTATAAGTGTAAAGCGTAAAGGTTTTTAATTTATGATGTCCCTAGAGACTGTAGAGATGTAGGTTTTGGAAAGTCTGTTATGGGTTTACAAATAGGTTCTGGGTGGACCACGGTGGTTCTGACTTCACCTGATTTTTTCCCCTACGCTGCCTATCTTCTTAGGCTGTGAATGTGATTAGTGTTGGCATTTAAGATGACGACGTCGTTTTCCTTTGTAAACGTATATGGATTGTCTTTGACCGTTCCATTCAGATCTCTCAGCTCTTAAGTGGGAAGTATATTTTAGTGGCGGATGAATTTAGGAACAGTCAAAGTCAAAGACAGAGCAAGAGACACATACAAAATGTGGGGTCAAGATAAATCATTATTGATCATGAAATTATTTTTATTTTCTATTTTATTCACAAAGATATTATTTTATAAATATTATATTTTTCTATTTTAGTCACTAATGTTATTTTTTTTTCTGTTTTCATCACCAATTTATTATTTATTTGTTATTTCGATGACTAAATTATTCCAGTTTTCCTATTTTTCCTTGAGTATTTTAACGGTGAATTACTAAAATAGGATAAAAATAACACTAGCGATTGTTTTATAAAAAATAATAGTTTAGTGACTAAAACATAAAAATTAAAATAATTTAGTGAGCAATGATAATATTTATTCAAATATTAATTATGAATTACTAATGAAACATATAGAGAAAATGTAATAATGTTGTACTCCATTGATTTTATGTCATGTTAGACTTATTTTTTATTTCAAAGTTTCTCGTACATAGTAAGCCAAGACGTATTCATTTTTTCTAAAAAAACAAATATTTATTTATTTTTAATTAAGTATTCTATTTTAATAAATTATACGAGATTTCTTAAATCTTTGATATATCTCTACTTAATAGTAGAGTTTTTAACCACCTATTTTAGAATTTGTTGACTTCGATCTTATTTAAAATTCGATCAAATACCTAAAATATCCGAGTTTTTTAGGTACTCTGTCGTTATTTTATAATCAGAACTGTAAAATAGAATCAGAGGCCTCGTGAACATGAGACGAAGATTTTCCAACAGGACTGAGAAAATAGAACGAAATGCATGCAGAGGAACAAAACAACCCCACAATGGCAGCTTTTGAAAGGAAAATCAGAATAACATGAAATCAGAATGAATAAATTTGAAGTACATCGAGAAGTCTGACCCTTTCGATATGGGATCTTGTTCATGAGATGTGGGATATCACATTTTAAAAAAATGTCATATTTTAAAAAGCCATTTATTTTTATTTGGATTAAATTATTTGACCTATCTATATACTATTATTAAATGTGGTCAACGACTACTCTCTTATTCATTTTTATTTTTATCCGGTGTAGATGTAAAGCTATTAAAGGTGGACAGAGCAACGTCCTGAATTTTTTAAAATTTATACATTTAAATTTATTATTTTTTTTATTTTTAATGATTAATTTTAAATTATTTATTATCGAAATTTAAGATTTTTTTACCATAATCCACAGCATGAGAAAAACATCGTATGGGTCTAAGAAATTACAACTCATCTCGGCTAATTGTATTTCATTTTTTAAAAAAGTATTAAAATTAAATATCATTTTTTTAATATTTTATCGTTTAACTTTTTAAGACTATCGGTTTTAAAATTTATAAAATTGAATTTTATTATTATTTATTTATTATATTTTCATAATATATTAGATTTATGTTGTCACTATTTAAAATCGAATTTAAATAAAATTCTTATTTTTATTGTATAATAAATTATATTTTAAAAAATATTTTTTAAGTACAATATTATGAAAAAAACTCAAACAATAATATTTATGGGGAAATTAAAAATAATATATTTTTTATAATATTTTAAATTAATAATTAAATATTAAAATTTAGTATTGATACTTATCATTTATGATAATATTTTGAATTTTATAAATATTAAAATTTATTTTAAAATATTAATATCAGAATCTATTTTTTTTAAAATATAATATTTTTAATTTGAGTTCTATACTTTTAGCATTTTTATTAAACGCACCGTATCGGCGTATCCCCACCGTAGATCTCCCCATTCCCATACTACCAAACAAAAACAAAGTCACAAGTCGCAGGCGTATCAAACACATGAACATCAGTTATGTTCCTCTGCATCGCGTTTCAATTTGTAAACTCAGCCGACGCTTCCATAACCGACACGTCAGGAATCCTGTAGCACCGACAGGCGAACGCGGCAGACTGGGCCCCGCAATTTATTCTCTCTTTGTTGTCGTGGAAAAGAAAATAATGTTTTTTCTTTTGGCCTTAACATCTACGAGGGTTGCATGTGAGACTGTTTTTCCCAAAGAAAAACAAATCTTATTGACTTTAAAAAACGATTAAATATTATTTTTTATAAAAATTATAAATATTTTAGTATATATTTCCTAATATATATTAATTTTCTTAAAAAAATTACATATACAAAATTTTTATATAAAAATATAAAATTTTAATATATATCTTGAATTTCTTATAAAAATTTTGATATCTCTCTTCCATATAATTATTTTTTATTTTTTTTAAACTGTCGTTTTTTTTTTAAAATTCTTTTTTATTTTTTTCGATAAAATTATTGATTTGAGATTGAATTAAATAATAAAATAATTGAAAGATACAGTTGGACTCAGACTCTACCGGTGGCGCTTTAGCGCGTTTATTAGCAGAGGAACAGTAGATCAATTGCGAAGCTTAGAGATCTGATTTTTTTTAATAAAAAAACCATTGATTTATATATTAATAGCTTCGCATGTAGTTTAATTCATACCATTTGATTTGCTTTGTTTTCTGTTCAAGTTTCACGAGCTGTGTCGTGATTGGGTCGATACAAAAACCGCCGACTCCATTACACTATCGCTGGGAGTTCTCCATATAAGCAAGACAACAAACAAGTAAAAGAGAGTTTTTTCTCTAGTTCAAACAAAACCAATTTACTTCTTGGATCTTATTTTGATGAAATCTTGCTGATTTTAAGGCTGGTTTTGCGCTATCTTCCATTCGCAGCTCTTCTCCTACAAACAAGGTACTGTTTTCCTTTTGTTTTTCACCTTCGTCGGTGTTTTCTATCTGTTTCTGGTTTCTTTAGATTCCTTATCTTCTTGATTTTCTAATGATTGATCCGAGATGGGGTTTCCTTGTTTTAATCTGGGTTGTCATTGCATTTTCGTATTGGGCAACAAAGAGAAGTGAATTTTATTGGGAAATAAGTGGTTTTGAATGGAAATGCGTTTACCCTTCATTGGTGTTTGTTGTAAAGAAATGTATCTACTTTACTTTCCTTAGTTTCCTTCGAATCTTAAAAATTCCCCCTTTTAAAACATTTCCTCTTAAGCTGTTTCGGTCTTGCAATGGTTCTAAAAACAAAACAACTACTTCACCATGTTCCTTTCACTGTTTAAAATTTGCTTTTCTAATAGGTTCTTTTTGCAGAAGGGTTTATGAATCTAGTATCTTAAAATTGGGAAAACATGCCATTTGATCTTGTTTCAGTGAAGAGTTTCTTTGTGTAAGCTAAACCATTTCCGGGTTGCATATATTAAGATTTGAACTTTTTGAGAGGAATATTACGAGCTTAGCTTGTTTCAGAGAGTGGATTTGAGTAGAATATACATTACTTCTATCAAGTTTAACAATTTTACTGAGTTATTTCTTGGATGTTTACATATTTTTTCCTCTCTGGCCAATGCTTTTGGGATTTCAGGTTATAACAATGTCCCGGCCTCTGCATCGAGGTGCATCTGGAACACGGAACTCGGGCAATAGCAATGAATTTTGGGACTCTCAAGTGAAAGATAAAGCTGAAAAGGAAGATTTGGATAGAAGTCGTTCTTCTGATTCTGGCTATTTATCCCTGAGTTTTCCTTGTCGGCTCTTTTGTCCGGATAATTCCCCTTCTAGATATGGTACCACTGAGAATGGTTTTGCATCTGATCCCTTTAGTATTGGATCTCCAAGAAGCCGGCATAAGTTAACGGTGCTATTTTTGAAGTTAAGTTTATTTGTGATTGTGATTCTTGCCCTTACTGGATCATTTTGGTGGACCCTGTCTATATCAACATCGACTAGAGGTCATATATTCCACGGATATAGGCGACTGCAAGAGCAACTTGTTTCTGATTTGTGGGATATAGGTGAGCTTTCTCTTGGTCCTTCAAGGTTGAAAGAAATAGAATTCTGCCCTGAAGAGTCAGAGAATCACATTCCTTGCTTTAATGTTTCGGAGAATCTTGCTTTGGGTTATTCTGATGGTAATGAGTATGATCGACTATGCGGACAAGGCTCAAGGCAAAGTTGCTTAGTCCTTCCACCTGAGAACTATAAAATTCCTCTTAGGTGGCCAACTGGTAGAGATGTAATTTGGGTTGCAAATGTCAAAATTACTGGTCAAGAAGTCTTTACCTCTGGAAGTTTAACCAAAAGGTGAGTGGAGGTTTCTTTTGTAAATCAACGTTCTCATCTAACTGCCTTCATTTCCACACTCCGCATTTTATTTCTTACAAAAATCATTTATTGAACTCCTTGGTTTATGCAATTGCAGAATGATGATGCTAGAGGAAGAGCAGATTTCATTCCGATCAGCATCACTTATGTTTGATGGGGTGGAAGACTATTCCCATCAGATTGCTGAAATGATTGGATTGAGAAATGAATCTAATTTCATAGAAGCTGGGGTAAGCGGGAATTTGCCTTAGTCCCATACTTGTACTGTTCCATTGTTCATGGATTTTTCACTTTGTGTTCTTTATTCTAGCAAGGTTGTATCTGTTTAGATTCACAGTTGGGATATTTTTTAAAGTTATTTATTTATTTATTTATTTTCTTACCTGACAGTTCAAGCAATTTTCTTTTGGGGTCTAAGCATGAGCAAAATTGTTAATGATACCTTTAATTGTCACCTTTGGTTTGCACATTGCAATTCTATAAATATATGCTAGATTAGCTTAAAACTTATCGTATCAATATATGCTAGAAGTTGGTGTTTATAGTCTCCCTGTGTTTTCTGAATTTAAGGTTACTGTTGCAGGTCAGAACTATCTTGGATATAGGATGTGGTTATGGTAGCTTTGGAGCACATCTCTTTTCCAAAGAACTCTTAACCATGTGCATTGCAAACTATGAGTCGTCGGGCAGTCAAGTCCAGCTCACACTAGAAAGGGGCCTTCCTGCAATGATTGGTTCTTTCAATTGGAACCAACTACCATATCCATCTCTATCATTTGATATGCTGCATTGTGCACGCTGTGGTATTGACTGGGATAAAAAAGGTATCAATTAACCGTTTAAACTTTGCTCATATAGAACTTGCTGGTTCTTTCCCCCTTGTTTTCATCTCCCTCCCCCTACTATATTTTCTCATTTTGATAGAGAGACAATTTCGGTTGGGACAAAAACATAGGTCTTAAATGTTTAGCATAACAAACTTGTTAATTGTTCTGTATAGAACTCCTAGCCAAAAATTCGTTTTGACTGATGCTTTTTGTTGAAAGTTCTACAAATTGGCCACTCCTTTACCAACTCTTATATTTGCAAATATTGATTTGTGACCATATTGACTCCTATATGTGACTTATGCCAAGATTATTGTGTTTGAGCTATTTGTAAATGTACTTATTTTGCTAAATGTGTTCTACAGATGGTATTTTCTTGATTGAAGTTGATAGAGTTCTAAAGCCTGGTGGATACTTTGTGTGGACTTCACCTCTTACCAATGTTCAGAGTTTTCTTCGTAACAAAGAGAAGCAGAAAAGGTGGAACTTTGTTCGTGATTTTGCAGAAAGTCTCTGCTGGGAATTAATGTCTCAACAAGATGAAACTGTTCTGTGGAAAAAGACCAGTAAAAAGAATTGTTACAATTCCCGGTAAGGCAGTTTTCTTGATTTACTTTAATTTTATTAAAAAAATGAATGTATTTTGACCATATAAATTTTTGGAAATCCTAATAAGTTATTTATGTCCAGGAAGCCTGGTTCTGGTCCTCCTATCTGTAGCAAAGGGCAAGATATTGAATCTCCATATTATCGACCTCTACAGAACTGTATAGGTGGTACGCATAGTCGCCGGTGGCTTCCTATTGAGGAGAGGCCAACCTGGCCTTCTAGATCTAACTTGAACAAGAATGAACTAGCTCTATATGGTAATTTAATGTTCTTTGCATAATTCCATGCCATGATGTAGGCAATGATATAAGAAATTTCCGGCTCACTTTAATTTCTGTTGGTTGATCTTTTTTCGATATTTTGGCAGGATTAAACTCAGAAGAACTTAATGAAGATACTGCAAACTATAAAACAGTTGTTCGTAATTTTTGGTCTCTTCTGTCACCTCTGATATTCTCGGATCATCCAAAGAGACCTGGTGATGAGGATCCTTCTCCACCTTATAACATGCTCAGGAATGTGCTAGACATGAATGCTCGCTATGGTGGTTTAAATGCTGCTTTACTGGAAGCAGGGAAGTCTGTTTGGGTTATGAATGTAGTCCCGACAAGTGGACCCAACTACCTTCCCCTCATTCTTGACAGGGGATATGTTGGTGTACTTCATGATTGGTGATTCTCTTCTCTAAACATTTTATCATTTTGATGTGTGGTCGTAATATATCCTTATAGTAATTCCTATGTTGCCAGATAATATGATTTCAGTTTTAATATGGTTTGGTTGTCTTCACTGAAGACTTGAATGAAGTTAGGACATCACGTTGCTTTTGTTTCCCTGTTGATTAACTGCTCTTACTTTTACAGATGTGATATAGTTGCCATTAAAGCTTTTATGACCAATATGTGCCTTTCCCTTTTAGTGGTTTTATTTGTCTAACGATCCATCTGTATCACTTTCAGGTGTGAAGCATTTCCAACATATCCTAGAACTTATGATATGGTTCATGCAGAAGGACTTCTATCGCTTGAGACCAGTCAAAACCGAAGATGCAACATGCTTGATTTATTCACTGAGATAGACCGGTTGCTTCGTCCCGAGGTACTAGAACCAATCTATCGATTAAAATCAAATTCTGGCCACATTTAGCTCCTTTTATGGTTACCTTCTATGGTTTCTCAAATCCTGAAATGATATAAGAATTACAGCAGGTGTATAGAATAAATCTAATATTTAATATGTTATTACACGCCAAACACTTTCTTGTCGTTGCTAATATTGAAAAACACAAATAAAAAGTCATGTTTTAGAGCCAAAACGTCCTGCTGTCGCATATTACTTCATCAAGTCCTGCTCTTTAGTTAGTAATGCTGCATAAAGATAATCTAACGATTGTTAGGAATGTTTGATGGTTTTTATATCTAACGACGGATCTTAGAAACATGAGTTAGTGATATTAGGCAAACTGCTTTGAATATATTTCTTACATACATGCCAATGAGAAGTAGACCTTTTTTCCCAGAAATCTAAATGCTTGGTTTTGTGCCATCCATAGTGTTAAAGAGCTAATTAATTGTTTAAAACCCTACATCGGAAACCCATTCTAGCGAATGGCTAAACCTTTCACCTTTCAAATGTTTCCATTTGTATTGTTTTCTGATGCTATCTATGTTCTAATATATGATGCATTCGATGGTTGGTTCAGGGTTGGTTGATAATCCGGGACACTGCTCCTCTCATTGGATCTGCCAGAGCTCTAACAACACGGTTGAAGTGGGAAGCCAGAGTAGTAGAAATTGAAAGTAACAGCGACGAGAGACTCCTCATCTGTCAGAAACCTTTCTTTAAGAGGCAAGCAATTTGAGAACAATTTCTCAATAAAGCCCGAGTTCATGTCTTCGAATTCAAACTCATTCATTATGTGCATGTTAACTAGTCATTCTTAAAGCTCCGCCATGGAAGGGTATACCCCATATGTTTTGAACAAAAAGAAGAAAGACAATGAAAGTTGATGAGACCAACAACGACAACAACTCTTATGGAGCCATAAGGCAAACATAGGGCCTTGTAATTACTAGGCACCATTGCAAGTGAGAAACTATAGGGTCAGATTTAAAATTCTTCATGTTTATGTTTCATTATAAATATACAACCACATGATTACGATTTGTGAAAGATGATTTACAGAATAAGCATGTGCTCCTAGCTGTGCAGCATAGATTTAAACAAAAGCAAAAAATCCTTGACTGTATGTCATTTGAGATGAATTTTTTCTTCATTTTATCTGTCTCTAAGATACCCTTTCTCTTGGATTATTCATCAGAATGCATGGTTTGTCAGATCTGGGGATGTTTTTTTTTTTAAGGAAAGCATATATCAGATCATTAGAATTGCAGAAATGAATGCATGTGATGTGATGTGATTCAGTTTTTTGGTGCATTGAAGTGAAAATTCAGTGTTGGATGGTGGACCTACCCCAGCTAATGCAGACTGCAGTGGCACATTGCAGTTGGATTTGAGCGTTGAGCATTATTGTCCTGGACTCAGAAGTATAATTAAAAATGGCTGGAATGTAGAAAATTAAATGATATTATGCGGTGTTTGTCTTTGTTGGTGGATGTATTGGCTGAGAGACACCAGTTGAGGCTGAGACCAAAAGTAATGTTCAAGAAAATGATTTATTGATTTTTTCACATAGAAGATCATTAAACTTGAGAATTTAATGAGATTATGTGATGTTTGTATTTGTTTTGTTTGGTACGATTGAAAGATAGTCCGGAAAAAAATAAAGAAATAAAAAAGGAAAAGACGGAATTTTTTTTTCAAAATTATTTTTTTATCAGTATGTTTGGTAGAAATTATAGACAATTATATTTTACATTCATTCATTATTTGGCAGGGTTAAAAATTTAAAGTAAAAAAATAAACATTTAATTTTTTTGAGCTAACTCGTGTCTCTCAGACTCACATTTCTTTTATTTTTTATTTCAATTTTAGGATGACTTATTTTTACACATGAGCATGAAACATGATCATTCTAGTTTTTTTTTTTTATCAAAACACTGTTATAAAATAAGAGCATTAGCATTGATTGAATAAAATAATATAAAAATAATTAAAAGAGTTAATAGATCGTATCGTGGTGAAAATCATTATCTTAAAAATGAATTCATCTGATATATGTAATTACGGTTATAGACAGTTCGTCACATAAGGTTGGTACCATCTCTTTAATATTCGCACACTCAAATATTGAGACGAAAATCAGTGATAATTCTTCAGATTAAACTTAAAATTTTTTAACAATAAAGCTTTTTAAAACTATTTTATTTCTTGGATGTGAAAAATAATTACAACTCTTATTTATAAAAGAAATAAAAAAATCAAAATAGCAAAAAATCTTTATACTAATTTTGACATATAATCACTGAATTAAAATTATTTAATTACAACGATTATAATTTATAAAATCAACCAAATAATTCTTAGTTATTAGTTTCGACGGTGGTTCTGATAGTAGAGTATTACACCCGCACCAAACATTTCAACTTCTATTTTTCGAAGTTCTCCCCAGAGAACTAAATCTGGACCGTTGATTAAGCTCCCCCATCAAACCACATCCAAGGGTCAGAAACATTTCTAAAAGGCAGTTTTATTACCTTCCTTACCCTCGACCTCTCCCCCCCAAGCAGCAAATCCCTAAAGAGCAAAGGAAGAGACAAAGGCGGAGAAGGAAGTGACGAACATGGAAAGAGAGCAACAAGTTTACTTGGCAAGACTCGCCGAGCAAGCTGAAAGATATGACGGTAAATCATTTCTTCATTTTTTTAAAAGTCTTTAATCCTATAATAAATCTCCTCTTCATATTATATGTAAATATTTCCTATTTTACTTCATTTATTTTCCTCTTTCTTTCTCTCTGTAGTTTATACTATATTTTCTCTGATTTAGATTGTAGTTTTAGTTTCCCCTTTTACTTCGTTTTTAGATTTATGACCTGTAATGTAGAGGATATAGGTTGTAGCTGTAGGTGGATGGAAAAGAAGACGAGATTAGCTTATTTAGTAGCAAAAATGTTGGATTTGATAACAATGTAGTAGCTAGTATTTGGGCTTATTAAAGTTTAGAACTTGATAGGGTAACAAAAATGTTTGATTTTATCTTCATGTGAATGTTTATGTTTGAAATGTGCTATTTAGAAGTAGTCACAACATGCAAAATACTAGAGAGTTCAATGTGGTTGTTGGATCTTGGGTCATTTTTATGGTATGGTTTGTTGGATTTTAGCTCATTTGAAATATGGTTTGTGTTGTTAAAAACCTTGTTATTGCAGAAATGGTTGAGGCCATGAAGAGTGTTGCTAAGTTGGATGTTGAACTGACTGTGGAGGAGAGGAATCTATTATCTGTGGGATATAAGAATGTGATTGGAGCAAGGAGGGCATCATGGAGGATATTGTCTTCGATCGAACAGAAGGAAGAAGCTAAGGGTAATGAACAAAATGTGAAGAGGATAAAGGAGTACCGGCAGAGGGTTGAAGATGAACTAGCGAAGATCTGCAATGATATACTATCCGTCATTGATAAACACCTCATCCCATCTTCCTCAACGGGGGAATCAACTGTTTTCTACTATAAGATGTGGGGCTTATCTTCCCAGTATGTTTTTAGAGGCAATGGTTTTGTTTGTGGCCTTATCTGTTCTCTTTCTTTTTTACAGGAAAGGAGATTATTTTCGATATTTGGCAGAATTTAAAGCAGCAGATGATCATAAAGAAGTTGCTGATCAGTCACTTCAGGCTTATGAGGTGCGTCAAGCTCTCTGGCCACCTTTTTCTTTTTATTGTTTTTGCTCTCTTCTTACCCTTCATCTGCCCTCTATTTTGATTTCGTCTTACAAAGTTGATTGGTGTTTTTTGTTATTTGTATTGTAGGCTGCCACCACTACTGCAAATTCAGATTTGCCTCCAACTCACCCAATTAGACTTGGCCTGGCTTTGAACTTCTCTGTTTTCTACTATGAGATATTAAATTCTGCTGAGAGGTTAGAGTGCACCCCCTTCTCTCATTCTCTCTCCCCCTCCATCATCACACTCACATGCATGTTCCTTGAAAATTTTCGGTGCATTGGGGACAACAATGACTATGCTTCATTTAGTGCTAATTTCAAGAATAATTTTCTCAATAGCCATCACTTTAGAAGGTAGTTTCTATCTCATGTGATGCAACATCTGAGCAGGGCTTGCCATCTGGCTAAACAAGCTTTTGATGAGGCTATTGCTGAGCTCGATAGCCTTAATGAAGAATCTTACAAGGATAGCACCCTAATTATGCAGCTTCTCAGGGATAATCTCACTTTGTGGACCTCAGATCTGCCAGAGGAAGGAGGTAAATGCTACGCATGTGTGTTTATAGTAAATGAATATAGGTTTTTATGCACATTTTAATTGCCATGTTTTTTTCTTACTGTCTGATTGGATTTTATATATTTATCCCTTGTTCTAGAAGTATAAGCT
This sequence comes from Abelmoschus esculentus, assembly GCA_035048815.1. NCBI lineage: Eukaryota > Viridiplantae > Streptophyta > Magnoliopsida > Malvales > Malvaceae > Abelmoschus > Abelmoschus esculentus. Next base: position 4,393,043 of record JAUCBN010000032.1, read on the forward strand.
TGCCTCCCAAAATCTTATTGTCAACTGCTACTGATACTTTTCTTTTTGCAAACCATATTCCAGGCGAGCAATCAAAAGGTGATGAACTGCAGGCAGAGGTAAGAAAATGTTTAAAATTTGAGCTGTTTCTAAGTTGGAGTAATCATTTATGACTTTTATTCTGGCATGTTTGATGTCTTCAGTGTTGCAAATATGAATATTACTTTATCAGTGTGTTCCATCTTTGCAGAGTTAATCCTATGGAGGAGAATTCTTTTTAGAAAAGGGTTTGCTGTTAGAGTGTCCTCTTTTCATACAAGTCCCGAATTGAATTTGTGACCGATGGCTCGCAGACTGTTACTCCGCTGTTTAAACACAATTGAATATGTTGTTCTGTTATTGTGTTTCAGTTTTTGTTGCCCGAGCTTGCTTCTGTTTTCCCTGTGTGATTAGCTTTTACACTTTGGTTTCAGCTCACCTGGCTCCATTTATAAGCACACTTGTGCTTGAAGCCTTTTCTTGGATGTGTCCACTGGTCATAACATTCTGAACAAAGCGTCAACAAGTCCATCCTTAGTTTTATGTAATGTTCGGTATTCGTATATTCTTGCATCACATTCTTATGTTTGGATGATGACTAATTGTGAAAATTAAATTAAAAATTTTAACGCTTATTTTAAAATTTTTAAAAAATTAATCACTAAAATAATTATTTTAGATATTTAGCGATCATTTTTAAACTTTACCACATTTGATTTCTGCCATTCCACTACTGAACAAAGGATGGTTTTGGTTGAACCGAACTGAAAACCCCCGCAAAAACTGTTACAAGACACGTGCCGGTGTTGTCTGTAAACGTGCAGCAAATGTTCAATTTCTGTCGCACTTGGAAAATTCAATTCCTAATTTCCTACCGGCATCTGAAATAATTAATCCCATCGCTATTTGTTTTATTCTTCCTTCCTCCCCAACCACTTATCTCCTCCCCCGCAAATCCTTTGCTAACCACCATGTCTCCGGGCAGTGATGGAGACACCAATGGCGGATGCCGTTGCTCCTTTTCCTCCGGAGAGAATGGTTGTTTCCATGATGGATCCGCCGAGTATGGTGTCCCCACATCATACGACCAGACTTGTAGTTGTACTCACTGCTCGAGATCCAAACCTTTCTCATCTGCTTCCTCCGTGCCCGTGTTTGATTCGGTTCTATTAATGGACTCGAAGAAGTTGCTCAGAATTGTCGTCGCTTCAGCTAAAGGCTTCTCAATTGGAGCCGGTCTTAAAGGTGGATTAGCTCTCTTCTCAATTCTCGCACGCTTGAGCCGCAAAAAATCAAGGTAACCTTTATGTAATACAGATTGTGGTTTATTTTTTCATTTCATTTGAGAATAACAGAACAGTAATTCTTGATTTAGGAAAGTAGAGGCGTTTACTAATAAAGAAGCAATCTCTATGGCTATTAAGGAGACTCTTAGATACGGTCTCTTTCTTGGAACTTTTGCTGGTACATATGTTTCAGTAGATGAAATTATTGGTGATCTCGGAGGACACAACAGGCAATGCTCTTAATCTTACTTTTGTTATATTGAAAGTTTTTGTGAACTTCATTTTTGATTTAGTTGAGTGTTAAATTTTGAAAAAGGACGGCAAATTGGAGGGCATTAGTCGCCGGACTGGTTGCAGGTCCTTCCATGCTTCTTACTGGGTATAACACAGACCACAAAAGTTTAGCCATATACATACTCATGCGAGCTGCTGTATTGGCATCACGCTGTGGAATAAAGAGTAAGCGGTTTGGGAAGCTGTGTAAACCCCTTACCTGGAAACATGGTGACATATTCCTTATGTGTCTCTCCTCTTCGCAAATTTTGTATGTTTCTTTTGTTATCTCTCCGCCTCCCGCCCCCCCTACTATTAAACTTTTGTGCAATTGTTTTTTTAAATCATGGTATTTATGTGATGTAGAAGCTACCGCCTAGATCAGTGTCATAAACAGAACAAGAAGAGAAGCAGAAAAAATAGTTCTTTGTTATTCCTGTTCTTTGTCTTCTTTAACCACCATTCATGATTCAACCTGTTAAAGACGAGACCAAAGTTCACATGTTTACCTGCTGCCTTGTCATCTCTGTAGTTAAAATTTCATTAATTCTTGGTTTCGTAGCAGGAACTTTGATACTCAAATCTAAAGTTTGTTCAAAGCTTAACTTTGTGGGTTCATAATGTGTAAAGAAGTGGAAAGTATTTGCTTGAACTAAAATTTACTGGTCATACTTTTTATGCACATTTGAAATGAACATTATGTAGTCTATATATTGGGTAGCTTTACAAGTTGTATACGAGAACGTAATATAGCGTCCATTAAGCACAGTTTGGGTAATGCTTAATACATTTTCCAAGAAAGAACATGAATTACTGTTATTTATTTATTTGGAAATGATTTTTAATTGAAATCATTTATATTTCCAGGTCATCTTACATTTTGAAGCAAGATAGTTTACCCCCATCATATAGGTCCTTTCTCAATAAACATGGTGGAAAGGATATTGTCATTTTGCAAGGTGTAAAAGAGATTGTCAGCAGTCTTCCATTCACTAATTTGGAATCAATAGAGAAACTTTACAAGGCAACAGGAGTAGATGTTAAATTAGATCCAAACATGAAAATCCCTTGCTCGGTACAGTCCTTGTTTCTCCTATTTATGTTATTCTGCTAAGTAGCGCTAAAGTGAATTCCTTTTTGTGTGCTTTCCTTTGTTAGTTGCCTTTTGTTCTTCCTTTGGGACTAAACTAATAACAGTAAATCCTATTCCCCCCTTCATAGTCTCCACAAAATGAACAAGACTTTACCATTACACTTTAATTATCTAGAACCATGTCTTGATTTCCATATAGAGGCATAGAATGTCATCATGAAGATTAAGTTAAGTGCACATTGAATATAAGTGTTTGGAAGAATATGAAGAAAGTAAGCAAGGAGGTATTGGTTAAGAAAAGTAATGCAAGTGACTTTCAGTTTTTCGGCTTTCCTTCTTTCTGTTCTATCTCATAAAGCTTATTCTTGTGAGAGATAAAACCTATTCTTCATGTGTGCTTTATCAGGGAATTTAAGATGAAAGTCTGAAAACTCATTAAGAGGGGATGAAGATATTTGACTAGAATAAGTGCATGTCTGAACATGAATGTGCAACGTTTTACTTTATTGGTTCGTGACTTCAATTTTCCAGTTATCAGCCTGACACTGCCTTGCAACTTTCATGATTTGAGAACTAGTTTGTGCTTTTGTCGTCTTATTGGCTTTTTATGCTGATTTGTATGTAAAAGCTCATAATTAATGTGTTTTTGACAGATTAAAAATCATGCAGTTAGTATCCTCAGTTAAGCATGTCATGTAAAGCGCTTGATTATTCTTTGCAGTCTCTATATGCTTTGCACTCATCGGTACAAAATTTTCATCCAAAATATTATGTTATTTGTATATGGACGGTGGAAATAGGTGTAGTTTTAACCACTGTATTATGTTTAACTGATCCTTTTGTGATAAGATCCTTATAGTGATTGCATCGAGGACAATATGCTTGATTACTCATTTAAATGGATTCTCTTTCGGGAATTATTATGTTTGTATTTCTGTTTAAATTACTCTTGATAACTTTAAAAATTCAAAATAAACTTCGAATGTAAGCACTCAAGTTATTGTTGCTTGAAGTTTGGTAGCAAAAGTATATTGTTGCTTTTGAGAATTTTGCTTAAATCCTCAAGTTATTTGCAGATTATACATGGGAACCAATCATGCAGTGCGCATGTAGTTTCCTTTTTCATTGAAGGATATAAAAGGGCATTACCAGTATATCTTCCAGTTTATTTGATTCCTGCATTAATAGTTCATCGTCAAGACCTCTTAAAAAGGTAATTTAGTTCTTTCCTTCCTTTAAGACTGTTTAGCTGAAGTTTGGTAAAAATTTTCCTTAGAATATGGCTATTTATTATCAATTAAAAATGAAATTTGTTTAATTTTATATGTTTTAGATTTTAGATTATAACCCCTACTTCGAGTCCGCCATTTCACTACAGTAGATAAATTTCCTTTAAAATTGTTGTGTAACTGAGCACGTACTCAACATGGAAAATATTTTTTTAGCATGCTTTTGCTTCATGTATGTTGCGGTGGACAAAGAATTGTATGTCGAATCTGGTTTTTAGCACATCATAATTGAGAACAGTGTTATTTTTATTGTCTCTTCATACCTAGATGCTCTATGTTAGCATTTGTCTGACAAAGCTCTTTTTGGCCTTAACACAGACCTTCCACAATATTGAGAAAGGGTATTGTTGGTACTGCCAGATCAAGCTTATTTTTATCTGCCTATTGCACGTCTGCTTGGTTAGTGTTCTACTATTTTTACTGTGTCATGCATTGTATTCTTAACATCGTCTTTTTGTTTTCCAAGGTCAGTAGTTCCTAATGTATTTCAACTTCAATTTTGAGTTCTCCCCTTTTTAAGTTTTTTTTTTCCTGGGTAATTGTCACTGAGAGTTGATGTTCACAAAATATGAACTATATTAAACAAGGCAGTCTATATAATGCTATATACACACGCTGAAATTATTATTAGAATAAAGTATACAATGGTCACTAAACTATACAAAAATGATCTTTTTGGCCATTTGTAGTTTCAGAAGTTACAAAATGGTCATTAAGCTTCAAACTGTTACAAATGATCCCTACACATTATAAAATAGTGATAAATCTCGATAAGTTTAAGGACCATTTTGTATAGTTTGATAGTTTAATGACAAACCGAAACTTTAGTGGCAATATAAACTGGCTACAACTCAAACTTGTAATGTGTACACATTGAATAATTATGAGTTTGGGTATTACTTGGTCTTTTATTATTATGACAATGATGCTGACTATTTCTAGTTTGCTTGGTGTTAATATAAGTTGACTACAAGTCAAACTTGTACATATTGTTAAATCAAATTCTTTTTGTACCTTGAGTACTAGGTTTTGCTTCCATATAAATTATTAAGCTGACCATTCATTTTTAAACAGGTTGTGGACCTGCCTATTGTTTAGGATTTTCAGAAGATGTAACATCCTAATGGTAGCGATGGGAACGGTAAAAGACTCATAGCAATTTATCCAGCGAATTATGAGCCAAAGTTTTGTTTTGATCCTAATGTAGCATACATTATTGGGCAGTTCCCCACAGGTCTGGCCTTGGCCATTGAGAAGAAAAGCAGGCGTATTGAAATATCACTCTACTGCCTTTCCCGAGCCTTGGAGAGCTTCTTTACGTGCATGTCCGATATCGGGTACTTGCCAGATTCCAAGAATCTAAAGAGAGGTGATGTGGTAATTTTCAGTGTGTCGACGGCAATCATAATGCACTGCTACGCCCAGGAGAGGGAAGTGTTTCGATCCAAGTACTTAAATGTTCTTGATTGGGTTTTTGGTGTGCCTCCTCCCCCATGTGAAACCCCTCGTTGCAAAAACACCTGAGCAATTCGATTTGCAGGCTTTTGGGGTTTATAGGAGTGGCAGCACCATGTTGCATGTATAAACTAGTAAGTTATTCCCCTGCTGAGTTATGAGTTGTCTATTTTCATGTTGATATCCTCTTCATATTCTTTTATATAGAAACAGAATGTAGACAGGATTTTGTTTAATAGATCCCTTGGACATGATATTCTGTTCATGGAGTTGTCAAAGTATGTTAGTATTTTTTTAAATACTTTTAAAATGGATTCATGGTCATAGTTCGGTTGTCTCCGTAAAATCTATTCAAAAACAATAAAATTACTAAGAGTATAAACGAGTCGAGTTCGAGTAGTATTAAATTCGATTCGACTCATTTAGATTTTAAGTTGAGTTCAAAGTTGAGTAATTTTTATCAAGTCTAAAAAATTTGAGTTTGATTTGATTCGTTAAGAACTCAAGTCAAGTTTGAGTTTGATTTAAGCCTAGTCAAGTTAAGTGTTAATTGATCTTTAGTCATATCAAACTCAAATACCTCGTAATCTGTCTCGCTTTTTAACTCTAAAAACAATCAATCATAGTAAACGATTTCCTTTTTTATATATATTAAATATTAAGATACACCTATATTACAGATAATTAAAGCAACACTAAATCAGTACTTCAGTTATTAATTACATATTCAACAAGCCTATCTTATTCGTTTGTTTATGTCCTTGAATGTTGATAGCCTTTGAATCCCACATTGGTGACGGTCTTCTACACTCATTTTACTAACCAATGCTCAATAATTTTTTTATAATATGAAATAAAATTAAAACACCACCATTTGATCCCAGAAAAAGAAAAAGAAGAGTAGAAACCCTAATTAAAATAACCCGATGGCCAATGGCGGAGCCACCATCTGCTTAAACCCTTCATCCTCATCAATCATAGCTTCTGGACTCATTTTACTAACCAAGTCTCAAGATTTATTGCTCCATTAAAGTGTTTGGTTTGTTGAAAATTATGATATATATTATTCTTTGGTATGAATTTCGATCCAAACCAGAAAAGAGAGAAGAAACCAGAAATTTATGACAAATTCTTCTTACATGTCATGGCTGTACATCCTTGGGAACTATCAATCTATCCTCGTAACAAACAAAATCAGTTAGCCTTTTGGTGACCCTTCTTTCTCTCTGTCCTGGACGTACTACCTGACCATGACCATTCTCTGCTGCTGCGCCTGCTTGTCTTCGATTGCACTATTTCTTGTGGTAGACACCAGATGGGTTGACACCATGTAGACCTCTTAACATTACCCTCCCCTCCAACAGAGGGGTGTAAATACTTCATTTATACTTTCGTTTTAAATTAGAGAACTTGGGATTTATGGTTTAGAGTTTAAGGTTAGAGTTGTAGTTATGGTTTAGAGAATTAGGGGTAAGATGTATTTTTTAGAGTGTATGGTTTAGAGTTTAAATATAACAAATAAGGGTTAGAATTAAAAATTTAAATAAAAAAAAATCAAAAAAGATACTAAAGGATACACAATAAAGAGGTAGATGATTTTTGCCCTTAAGAAAGAGATTTTGTTCAGATTATCTTGTAAGAATTTTTTGAACGAAAATTAATAAAAAAAATATAAAATTATAATTTTTAATTAAAAAGAAAAATATCTTTATAAATACTTTATGAATCAACTCAATAAAAATATATAATTTAAGGGATAATGAAATCATTAAACCATAATTTTATCCCCAAATTCATTCATTTGAAAAGGACAGTTTCTTAATCAAAAAAAAAAGGACAGTTTCACATCACATGAGATAGAGATAGAGATGGAGATCATTGCTAGAAGCCATCTTATTCTCTGTCATGGGACACCATTAACATCATTCCAAACATCCCACTCACATTGTTACTTGTTGTACAAATATTTCATCATTATCAGGGTTTTCTTTCTTCGTACACACGTATCATATTATGATGCTTTCAAAATGCTGCACAAAGATTGCAAACCACGAAACCTCTCCTTCTCAGTCATTCCATAGGCAATTGCCATCCACATATTACAAGGAGTAGGGTATAGGAATCTACCATGGGATGTGAGGAAAATCTAGGATAACCAAGACACATATGAAGGAAAAAAAGTAAGCATGACAACTTTTAGGATGATATATGTAAATATTATCACCGGGATAAAAATTCTTATGTCTCTAACTATGTCTTTTTTAGTGTTTCTAACATAAAATAATGAATTTAAAGTTTAATGCTTATGATTTAAAGTAAGAATTTAAGGTTAAGGTATAAAAAATTAAGTGTATATGATATATTTTTTAGGGTGTAATTTTCAGAATTTAAGATGTAAAAATTAGTCGCAATATGGCACAAAATAACTACTGTTTTCTAGCACAATTCCAAAAATTAATTTCCAACACGATTCGAACATAGCGCATAAAACATGCATGTTTAATCATAAAATTGATTTGGGTAGGAATTTGGCATTAATTCTACTAGAAAACATGTTCGACTATAAAATAAGACAATTATATGCTTTTTTTTCTCAAACATACAAATGTAGAAACTTAAACTTCAATTTCATTGTAAATCAATTAAATATAATTGAATGTCTGAGAATGGAGTGAGATAGCTCCGCGCAAACCGTGTACCTCTTTCTCTTGCATCCATTTGTGTCTCCGCTTTAAATTAGAGGGTTTAAGGTATAAGGTTTAAGGTTAAGTGTTATGGTTAGGATTTAGAGAATTAGCGGTAGGATATGTTTTTTAGGTATAGGGTTTAGAGTTTAGGATATATAAAATAAGGGTTAGGGTTTAAAATTTATTTTTTTAGAAAATTTTAACAGGAGACACAAAAGAATGCATAGAAAAGAGATAGATGATTTTTGCTCAAAATATTGAGATAGAGATTTTTGGGCATACCTCGAAAAGTTTTTATATATTCAAAGATTTAAATTCTGACATTATAAATAAAATAAATTATACTAGAAGAGTCCTCACGCTTTATAATATACTTATGTAATATTCGGTTTAGATTACTTAAACAGTAACTTAAATATCGATGATTAAAAGAAATTACCCATAAGGTTGTGTACTAGAGAAAAAATCTCTTACTACTAATCATGCCTCATTTCATATCCCACCTTAAAAATTCTTAAAAACTAAATTTAAACCTTAACCCTAATTTTCACATCCTAAATCTTACTCCAAAAAATATACTTACTCTTAATTTCTTAAACCCTAATCATAATCCCTAACTTTAAACCCTAAACCTACTATTTTAAATCGAATGACAAAAAAAGACACACCAAGATGGACAGATTTACATCATATACCGAGGTCCTATTAATTATAAGAGGAGAAAATATGCTTAGGTTTAGAATCATTCCATTTGGGTAAGACATTGAAATTTCTAGGTCAAGGGGCCATAAGTATTTTAAACTTTATAACAGGTTTTTTATTGACAGCACCTCCCACCTATTTATTTCCCCACGCAGGAGATGGAAACCAGGAAGAAAAGCTTTTGCGTCTTGTGGATTCCTTGTCAACATACAGATGCTGCCCTGGCAGTCGAGTTGCTCAAACCAAAATTATTAACAACACAATAATATAGAGAATTATATTCTAAACAATAACACAAGAGTATAGAAACACAACATGTGTATATATTGCAGCATATACCCGAATGAATCAAATATAATGATGGAAGTCTAATTTCATATTTATTTCTAAGATGAACGTTAAAAGAGGAATAAATTAGGGACTAAATGAGAATATGATCACTGGTGCAAAAGCCTCTCCACATTAAAACTTGTATAGTTGTTCTGCAAGACAGTTATGGACATGAACGTATCAGTAAGTTGTAGTAATTAAGGTAAATGCTACTGTGAGGGATAAATCCATGAATCAACAATACCTTTAACTCTAGAAGAAATGTTGTCCAACCCTTTCTCATGTGAATCACTAGTATTACCATGATTCCAATCTAAAGCCCCCAAACGTGGCGCCTCAGGTCCTAAGCCACCCAGGTTGGCATTGACTTGACCATGGCTCAACCCAAGTTCACCGTAGCCAGGCATATTAACCGAAGGATGAAATGGAGGAGGGTGTAGGAACGACTGGAAAGGTAAAATGGGGGTCTGGTTTTGCAAGTTTAACATATTATGAGGCTGCTTTAGTTGGCCTAAATCACAAGGAAGTGGATAGCTATTTGAAATAGTACTATCGGTAGTGCTATTGGTAATGGACCTAATGGTATTAGCAGCATCAACTAAAGGGCTATTTAGCAGTGAAGGGGAAGATGATGAGGATACAAAGGGAGTTGGTTGAACCCTTTTGTTGGCTGAGGGACGTAGAGGGTAGAGAGAACCTAAACCAGAGCCAGAGCCAAAAAGGTCGAGCCTTCGAGAATATGACGATGAACCCGGAAATGGTGGTGCAGGGATTCCAGTGAATTCTTGCACCATTGCTCGAAAATTCGTTGTGTCGGTGGTGAGAACTGTAGTGGGTGCTCTCCTCGATGCCCTTGTTCGCTTCTTGGGATTCTTTGTAGATGATCTTACACCATTGTTGTCATGAGGTGGCCTTGTTTGAACCGAAGATGAGCTTGGGAAAGAACCAGGGTTGAGTCCTTGTGGACCCAAAATAGACTGTCTCGATGAAGAGAAGCCTGGTAGGTCAGTGCAGTTGGGATCAGATCGTGGACTCTGTGTCCTAACCCCATCAAGATGTAGCAGTTGAGATTGAGAGAAAGGGTTATTGAGATAGCTTGGTGAAGGATCAAAGAAAGTGGTTGGTTGGTGGTGGTGGTGCGGATCTGATAAGGCACTACAATGACCTGAAGTGTTCAGAAAAGCTGGGACTACCTCAGGCCTTGAGCAATACTCTTCATCATCACCACTTGAAGATTGTAAACTACTACTATTACCAGAATCCATGGCAAAAGCTATGATTAGCTTTCAGAATCCAGCAAAAGAGATGGGGATTATATATATGTTGTTGACAGTTCCACACTCCCACCAACATAAACAAAGCTATAATCTAACTAGATAGCTCGAAAAAAGCAATTATGAAGTAACTGCAAAAAGGAAAGGACCCAAAGAAAGGAAGGAAATTAAAAAGTTACCATATCCTTAATAGTAAAAAGCTTTCCCTTCATACACATCGATCCACTTGAAAAACCACTTTCTATGTTCATCTTCTTGGTGTCTCACCCTCTATGATATGGATTAGGGTTTGTTTTGGAGGAGGAAAAGAGAGCAAGGAAAAGAAAGGAAAGGTTCTTTAAGCTATCTGTAGCTCTAAAAAAGAGGAAGAGAGAGAGAGATGGTATTTTTCTCATGATCTAAGAAATGTTTCCACTAAGAAGATCCTGTCTAGAGAGTGCGGGGTGGGGCAGCCATTGCCATTGGAGTAGAGGAGAAAAGAGGTGGCTGGCAACGGGTCAAACTCAAAGTGAATGAGAAAGAGAGAGGTTGGCTTAACTTAATAGGATATAAATGTGTAAGCAAGGACAACGAAATTTATATCTAAAAATTCGAATAATTTAACTGATCAACTAAATATATATTTAAATATTATATTATATATATGAATCATCTTATCTTAATGATTAAGAGAATGATTATTGTTTCTAAAAGTCTCAAATTTAAGTATTAATATTTGTAGCATAATAATTAAGATATCAATATCTGATAATTAAAAATATATTCTAAAATAAATACTACTTTTAACTATTATAAATTATTAGAGAAAATACAAGAAAATATATAAAAACATAAAATTAAAAGTTGTATAATATAAAGTATTGTAGCAATAAGAGAAAAAAAAACATTCCTTCCCCTGCAAGGGATCATTATTTAAAATTCCCACTAATGTTCACACTTCACATTACTAATTTAGAACTTGTTTTTTTAAATAATTTTCTTCTAGTTCTATTGATGATTATAGAATTTTTTTATGAATATTTTTATTATTTGAAACTAAAATTCTAACATTCTAGAATAGAGATTTCAGTCCATGATAAGAATGGGAAGACTGTAAGTTGATCAACTAATTAATAATTTATATTATTTTGATTTTTTTAATTTTTTAATCATGAATTGTTTTCTCTTTAGGACTAAAATTTGAAAAGTTAAATTACAAAGACCAAATACAAAATTTTAGAAATTGACGCAAAATATAAAAGGTGCGTAGGGGTGAGCAAAACTCGACTCGACTCAAAAAAATCGAATAACTCAACTCGACTCGAGGCGAAAATATTCGACCCGATTCGAAAAAATTTCAAATAAAGTTTGAGTTGTAAAATGGAAATTCGAATAACTCGAATAACTCAAAATTTTTAATAATTACAGGATTAATTTTAAGTTTGAGACGAGTCTATCAATTTTTTAATGATAAATATATTTATATATAAAAATATAAAGAAATATTGCTACATATGAAAATATATATATATATATATATATATATACACATATCTTATAAGATTAGAGAAAGTCGTTTAAATTGAAATCAAATCATACTGTAACATGATAAATAATTATAGTTAAATATTTATAGGAACTCAAAAATTCGACTCGACTCAAATTTCTTAAACTCGACTCGAACCGAAAAATTTCAAATAAAGTTTGAGTTATAAAATATGACCCGTCAACTCGAATAACTCAAAATTTTTGACTCGACTCGATTCGACCGAATACTCACCCCTACATATGGGAAGATATTTAAATATGTTTGATGTGATTTTTTAAGGAAAAAATAGTGCATGTAGTCTTTTTTTTTCTTGTTTCTTTTTTATCTTTCCTAATATTTCAATTTCGTCCATTTTGGTCCCTAACACAGCTTTGTAGAAACTAGAAATGCCCCAAATTCTGAAATTTTACATTTAAGTGTTCATAGTTTTATTTCTGACAATTTAATCTGAAATTCAGAAACAAACCTAGGCTTTGACCAAGTTAGATAATTCAGAAACAAAATACAAGCCATAATTAAGGTATAACATCGATCTTACCAATTTTTATAATCTAATATTGGGTTCAAAGAGAAACATAATATATTTTACCCCCTCTTCTGTCTTGTCTTGTCTATTTTTTTATTATTTATATAAAAAATAAAGAAATTATATCATGGGTAAGTTTCACCACGTCATCCATGAGACCAACCACTAAAAATTATCCATCTCATCACTTTTTTCATGTCATATATTTTCCAAAGTAAAGATTCACTTGGAAAAACTATTTTTAAAATGAATTAACAGTAAATATAAGTGAAGATTCACTTAATAAAAATATATGACATGAAAAAAGTGATGAGGTGAGTGATTTTTAGTAATTGGTCTCATAGATACGTGGTGAGACTTACCCATAATATAATTTCTAAAAAAAATGGGTTTAGAACTAACCAACGTGTCATCTATGTGATGACATGTCTTAATCCAACTTTTCATGTATTTTATTTAAATATTGGTTAAGATCATATAATAGTTAAAATCATTTGTGGAAATAAAAAAATACAATACAAATGTATCAAATAAATTTTGATAAATATTAAAATAATTATTTAATATATTAATAATAAAATAAAAAATTAAATCAAAGTTTACATATTTATTATTACATTATTTTAATAAAATAAAATAAATTAGATCACATTTTAAAGTTGTAAAATGTGATTTATTTATTTATTTTATTTTTAATGTATTAAAGTAGGTTATTAAGAAGCGCGTAATGATTGTGCTGAGCCCAGTGGGTCTTTGTCTACTCCTAATTTCCATCGCTTAATAATAGCAGAAGTGGGCCGACACAAATTTGGACATATCATTCCTGCATTATAGGGTCAAACTATTTGTATAGCCATTAAATTATAAAATTATTTTATTTTGATTATTAAAATAAAAGTTTTGGTAATTAAAATTAGTAATTATTTAAATAGTATCAATTAAGATACTGATAATTAGCTGTTAATAAAAATATTAATGTGATAGTTAAAAAATATATGATTTAAAAAAGGAAAATTCTACAACGGGCGACGAACACCGCATCGCTAAACATTATTAAATTGATTAATAAAGATTAAAAATTTTAAGGACTCAATATATAAATAATAATTATTTAAATTTTTTAATTAAATTATTTACCAATAATATTATTTTTATTTTTTAATTAAGATAAACTACATATTTAGTACTTCACCTATTTCTATATTTTTATTTTGATACTCAAACTAATTTTTTAATAAATTAATACCTAATTTTATATTAAATTAATTTTTACTAAGTGTCTAAGACTGAAATCAATTTAATTTCATGTTAAATATCATCATGTGAGGCAGGATTTTCTTAAAAATTAATCTTTTATTAAAATATTATTATTTATTAATTTTTAATAATCTAAAAACTTTTACAAGTTAATATATGCTTACGAAGATTATTACTTATTATTATTTTCTATAAATAATTAATTAAATGATAAAAAATTGAATAGTTATGATTATATTACCATAAGTTATTACAAATATAAAATTATACAAATACAAATATTGAATAATGCACGAAGATTATATTTAAAGTTAGGTGGGTATATATCAATATATTATTTTGTATCATGATTATATTTCCGTATATTTGTTCTAACTACTTAAATTCTTATCGACAAATAAATAACGGTGAAAGTGAGAAAGTGCTTCTACAGTAGTTTTATTCGTTTATTTTAATGATAATTTTAGTATATCTTTATAACATTTTATTTATCTTTTTAACAATTTAACATTTGTATAACAAGTATTAACAAGCATTCTTCGTAGTAAGAATCAATCAAAAACTAGCGATAGAAAGATTTATTTTTCACATAAAAGACTTAATCAAAGTATATAGTTGCTTAATTTTATTAAAAAGAAATAAAAAAATTATATTTTTAGTCCAAAAATTAAAAATAATCTTTAAATTGATAATATTTTAGATTAAATTGATAAATTGTATTAGTTTTAAAGATTAGAACTATTATTTGACCAAACAATTTCACTATTTTCAATTATTTTTAACAATAAGGTATCAAAATAAAAATAATATGCAACATGAAGTACCATTTTACTAAAATAATTAATTTGGGTATCAAAATAGAAATATAAAAATAGGTGAGGTACTAGATATGTAATTTATCTTTATTAAAAATCAAAATTTTAATGTATATAAAAATAATTTAATTGATTTTTTAAGTAATTATTAATTATATGTTAAATTCTTAAAATATTTAATCTTTATTAATTGATTTAATAATGTTTAACGGTGTTCGTCGTTAGTGGTGTTCAACGGTGTTCGTCGCACGTGGTAGACTCATCCTTTAAAAAAAACTCAATAAAAATTCAAATTGTTATATTCTATGAATGTAATATATATTTTTTATTAGAATATAAAAGTGTAATAGATAATATCAGTAATAATAATATTAAAAAATAACAATATCATGAATATTATAAATAACATAAATAAAATAGAAAGAAAAAAATAAAAATAGTATTTAGATTTTATATCTCAATAACTGAAACGGGACTTCTTCTGTTTTTGATTGGAGATTCAATCCACTAACAATTAACCAAATCGGTCATGGAAATTGGAAATAAAAAAAATTCTCTTAGCAAATTTCTATAATAATATATTTTTCTTCATATTTTCATATTTAATTAATTTAGTCTTAATTTAAAAAAAATTAATAAATTTAACCTTCAATATTTATAACTTGTTTCAATTTGGTCACAATTTTAATTAAAAGCATTTATCAAATTCAATATAAAATTATTTCCAAAATTTTTAATTTAAATTTATTAAATATTTTTAATTAAAATTAAGAGTAAATTAAAATGTTTTATATTTGAGGAATAAATTTAATATGTGTTTTTAATTAAGATTACATTAATTCAACGTGAAAATACGTAAAATTAAAAATTTTATCATATAAAATTATGTAACTATCGCGTCAACATTTTCATTGTGAAACTATAACAATGATTATATTAACAAGAATACGAATGAAACTTACATTTTATGGTGTATTGAATACAATGGCTACCTCTCTTTATATAGGAAAGAAGAAACCTTGTTAACAAACTAGCTGCAGCCTTTAATTGTATAACAACCTTCTTTCATCTATTCTTCTGATATCCATTAATCATAACAGTGTCTTGATCAATACCATTAAACTACTTCAGTGCTTTTCTATGACAGCATGTACCTAATCTTTCAATATATTTTTGAAGTTTTTTTAACACAAATCTTCTGTATTACTTCAAGTTCATACTGTGAAACAGCGATTCATTAGACAACTAATGAAAGTTCTTTCTCAAAGGTATTCTCCATGAATTTTGAGTTTGGTTATTTTTTTATTAGACTACACAAAATTCAGATAGCTTAAGTTGTTATCAAAAGATCTTGTGTGAAAGTGCAGATTACAAGCATTAGTTGTGAAGCATATGATATGAACCATGTGGCTTTGAAACCTCAAGTAATTTGAGGATAAAATAGAATCAGATGCCTTTATACGATGTTGACACCCTCAAGCATAATATTTAAAAGTCCAATCTATCTCTATTAACTCGTCTATAAATCAGGCCTGATACTATATAATCACCGGGGTTGTGGATTATAAATATATAGGCAAGCAAGAGAGAAGACAGACCAGGTAATGAGAGTAGGAGTATCCTTCTTCTCTATCAACCCTTCTCATCTTTGTTGTGCCTAGAGACGGGCGCAGGTCGGGTCGGATTTTCTACTCACCTGCACCTAACTCGAAGAATCATACATTCCATCCGTCACCTGATCTAGGTTTAGGATGAAAAAATTTTAATCCGATCTGATTTTTAAGCTTTAAAATTCGACTCGACCCTATCTAAATTATTAAAAATAAATAAATTTTAGGAACTTAATTATAAAAAATAAAATTTAGGGACCTAATTATAAAGAAAAAAGTTTTAGTGACTTAATTATAAAAATTTATTTTTAGTAACCTAATTGTATAAAATATATATAAAGAATGATCATTATTGCAAATATCCTTAAAATATATATGAAAAATTATACTATTAGTCTCGGGTCAGATCAAATCGGGTTTTTTCCATCCTAAATCTGAACCTGAGATCATCCTTGAAAAAACACGACCCGACCTAAACCTAAATTTTTTACTAAAAAATCTGATCGGATCGGATCCCGTCAGCTTCGGTGCCCATCCCTAGTTGTGCCTTTAACTGTCAAACTATTAATTGTAGTTCTTCACCCTAAATTAATCGGGGTGAACCGTCTAAATCTGTTAAGTTAGGGATGTGAATTAGTGAAATTAATTAAATTAAGTATTGACCTCAAATTTTTATAGTTTAATTGTTTTTAAGATATTTTAATTTTTAAATTAGTGAAATTAAATCTTATTTTTTTAATTTTTATGACTTAATTATTTTTAATACCTGAATCATTTTAAAGTTAAATACCTTGTTCCTTCATAATCTAAGCTTGTCTTGCTTTTACAATAGGTGTTTAAATTGTATATTTTTTTGTAATAGGTGTTTAAAGTATTATTGACTAAAATAAATATATAAAATTTTATTTGTTTGATTTAAAGTCAGTCGAGACACATATTTTGTCACATAATTCACCTAAAAATGCAATTTAAACAACTATTTCAATCATATTTTAACAAAAAATAAATTTTAAATATTTATTTTTGTCAAATAAATTAATTTAGATCGATATTTAAGCCTTGTTTTTCAAGTGAAAGATAATTGAATGATTTTAGCAGAGTTGAAATATATTAAATTCCCTGGTGTGAAGTGATAAGGCCTGGAATGTCTTGTTGCAGCAGATCCCAAGTCCCAACCATATGGCATCTGCTTCTGGCTGAAGCTTTGGGTTTGTTTGGATCACGCACCCGCAGGCCACAGCTTTCTTCTTTACGTAACCCCCACGTGCAAACCCTGAAACCCTGTTTGTTTCATGTGCAAAAACTGTCCTTCAATCTCCAACTATCATGGCGACTCAACAGCCACTCAGTTTTGAGTCGTGCATTCCAAGACTTTAAAACCTAATATCTACACCTCTTGGGAGCTCTGTAAACAGTACAAATCCCAATGGAGATGGAAGATTACACCTGGATTTTCACAAAAGAAACTTCAAACTTATTTATCCCATATGTATGGATTAGAGACATTTGTATCCGGTGGGATTCTGGATATACAAAATAAGAACGATTATATAGGATTCTCTAAAAAAAGAAAACTTAAAATTTTGATAAATTATATTTATTAGTTGATGCTAATTTTAAAATTTTTGTAAAAATTTTGAAAATGTTTTTAAAAAAAGATAAGTTATAATTGTTGAAATATTATAATTATGTCCTAAGTGTGATATTATAAAATTTTATTGATTATTCTTATTACTATTGCTTTCGTAGAACTAGTGATGTTATAGACAGATGCAATAAAAACGACTGTACATGACCATTAAAAAAGACAATTGCTTTTAAGGTCACATTTTAATAAATTGTGCAAGGTTCCAAAATTTTTGAATCGCCTCTGCTTGTATCGAGTAATATTCGCTATCTTATCTGAGAGATTAAGATTATCAATATAAACTAAAAGATTTATTTAATATTAAAAAAGTTATGAACAAAACTTTTTTTCTCAGTTTATTTAAAATCTGAGTTAAATTTAAGCCGTAAAGTGTTTAATGTTAATCTTGTCCGACCTATTTGTAAATATATAATTTATTGTTTTATATAGTTTATATAATTTAAATAAATAATCATTTTATCATGTGTCCTTAACTAAATATGTTATATGGTATAATAATATTAAAATATAATTATATTGTCTATGTTTGAAAAAATAAAATACAAGAAGAGATATATGAAATTAATAAATATGAAATAAAAATTAAAATATATTTCTATAAAAATAATATAAACAAATTTAAATGGTTTTGGATTAACCATTTTCAAATGCGTATAGACTTGGACTAAAATTTAAGTTATATTTTCACATTAAACTAAATTTCAATAATTATATATAATATTGATACCATCTAATCCACATGGTCCTTATTAAACTAATCCTTGTCCATCAACACCTCTACAATGGAGACCACCCTAAGGACCCAAAGGGGTTTAGGCACCTTTTATAAAGTTTAAATATTTAATAAATTTTAGTTTAATAGTAATTTCACTCTTATAAAAATAAATATATAAATTAAAAAATATAAGGGTAATTTGGACCTTAAACTTGGACCCAAATTGTGTCTCTTGTTGAACAATGTGTCTATAACAATTGGCTGGCAATTAAGTATCAACTTTTTTCTCTTTAACGTTTTCTTTTTGGAGCTTTTCATGTCCATAATTTTTTGTGGGAAATAATCAGACGTGTAACCGTCTCTACTCTCGAAGAAATTTTATTTTATTTTTGTTTTTTTATTTATATATTTTAAAAAATTATTTTTTTATGAATTTGATTCTATCTACTTTTAAATATTTTTATTTTATCCTCTTTAACCTCAAATCCTAACTTCGTCCCTAGGAATAATCATAATCGTTAATAAGATTAATGTATTGACCACTTGAGTGTTCCCTAAGATACAATATGTGGGTTTCCCTTGTGCTTGAAATAGTCAAAAATCACATGTGATTGTCTATTTAGGTTGCTCAACAAACAAGGTTGGTCTTTCATTGGTCTAAAAACAATCATACAATACCAAGTTTTATTTGGCAATCCATCCTAGTCTTCATTCTATTAAAGCATAAAGTTAAACAAATACGGACAAAATAATCATTTTGGTGCTTATTATTTTTAAAGTAATTTAATTTTAATATCTTGTTTTCGGTTAAAATAATTTATTTGTGAATGAAAATTATTAGTTAACTGACGATAAATAGCTTGAAATGACGTGATAAACTTATTTGACAGTGCATGTTGACATAACATTATCATATTGACTTAAAAAATATTACGTAAGTCAAAATTAATTTTATAAAATTATGATATATAATTTTTTATGTTGACTTACCATTTTGTCTAATTATTAGAATCTATTTATCGTTAGTTTTTAATAATTTTCATCCGCAAAAAGAGTATTTTGATTCAAAATAAAACGTCAAGGGTTGAATTTCTTTAAAAAATAAAAACTAAAATGATTATTCATTTATTTTATTTTTTACCTTATAACTTCTCTTAAACTATAAAGAAGGGAAACATGTGAATTTTGACAAATCCATCACCTATTTCTATTAAAAAAAACTATTATATCAATAGACTGTAGCTACTATTTATGGGTCAAATTTTTATTTTGGTCCCTATACTATTCTAGAATTTTAGTTGAATATTATATAATCTGATACTTTATTTCTATAAATGTCATTAATTAGTCCAAATAGATTTAACGACTTCGATTAAAATGAAGACGTGAATCCTTTCTTAGAAATACCCTTCTCAAATCATGATAATGTGCAAGGGGGAAAACCAAAAATTTTAGAGAGATCCAAAGTAAATCATAAATTTTCTAAAGCTTAAAAATATAGTTTTTTTATAATTTTTATCATTTTAGGTGACGAAATACAATTTTATCATTATTTAAATTTTAAATTTTAAAATATAAATGACTTAAATTGTATTTTTACCTTTTTAAAGGGGTCAAAGCCACTGTAAACCCGAAAAATAAAAAAAAATAGTTAAAAGCGTCTATATTATTTTTTTTATAAAAATTATAAAAATTTAAATATATAAAAAAATATGTACCAAATTCATATAATTTTTATAAAAGTACAATACAATAATTTTTAATTTTTTAGACGGTCGTTTTCTAAAACTTCCCTGAAAACCTCTTTATATCCATTTTTAATAACACGAGCTTTTGTTTTATTGAAATAGGTGTTTTCTCAATGAAAATCTAGGTTAATATTTCAACTAGAATAGTTAATGATGAGCACGAGTCATCTAGCCAAGTGATTAAAGGAATAGTTGATGTTTTTAGAGATCACGGGTTCGAAGACCAGTAATGTTAGCATAGTGATTGAGCGATTAATATCAAATGGTGGAGATTATATTTTAAAACAAATACTAGTGTAATCACTATTAACTTCTTTAAAAAAATAATTAACGATGTTAAATAAAAAATTAAATTCTAAACTTAAGTGTAGTGAAAGAATCAGAATTAAATTTTAATTTAGACCACTTTTTAAATGAGAATAGATAATACGATTCTAAAAGTATTTTATAAATCTTAATTTTAATTTTATTTTAAAAATAAAAACTATATTCTTAATAAATTTAAAATATATAATATAAAAATATAATTTAATAATTTAATTAATCGACTAAATATATTTACTCAATTCTCTAAAGTTTTGAACTTATGTTTCCATGAATTAAAGCAGAATGGGATATTACTTCAAAATTATCTGTGGTGTCGGAAAAATTATATCATGCGTCAGTCTCATCACGTGTTCATAGGACCAACTATTAAAAACTATCAACTTTAGTAATTTTGCAATGTCATATTTTTTTTTAAGTGAATCTTCACTTGAAAAATTAAAAATCGCTGAGACGAGTAAATTTTAATGGTTGATTCCATAAATAACGTGATAAAACTGATCCATGATATAATTTCTCGTGGTGTTGGTAGAATAAAGAATGAGGAAGCAAAGAAAGCGGGACAGTTCATTTCGGACAACACTACTTTTTAGTCCAAATCCAAATATAAATCAATTTTATGCTTCTTTTCGAATAAAATTTATCTATTTTTTATTTATATTTTAATAATAAAATATTAAATTTATAATTTAAATTTAAAGTTAAAGTAAAAAATTAAAATCTATAATATTAATGTATAATATATTTTTAAAATTTAAATATTAAAATTAAAATTTAAAATTTTAATGTCGTGACAAAATCGAACATATAAAAGATATGTAAGATCTTTGATCCTCTCTATACCTGTTCCCCAACTTTTATCCTCTGTATTCAACTTCTCAACCTACTTTTAACGATTAATCCCCAGCCACACGATTTCATCCAACGGTTATAGTTCTAATCTTCCTACTATAATAAACTGGGGTATTAAAACAATCTACTTAAACTGTACATTATTAATTTATTATATTTTTAATAGTATTTATAAATTTAAATTAATAATATCATAATTAAAATAGTTATAATGAAGAAATATAATTTATTTAAATCAATCTTAAATATTATATTCAAATTTTAACTTATTATTCATTAATTACGTAAGAGATGATAAAAAAAACTCACATTATTATTCGATTGATGATATTAATTTAAACCTAATTATATTATATTAAACCAAATTCTAAATTATTTTTTAATCTTAAACCTTTTCCCATTATTTAAGATATAAATTTATGATTAATTATTTATAATTTAATTTTTAAATATTTTTTTTTAAAAAAAAGCATGGAAGATGATTTTTGTCCATATTAGGGTTACTGTTTTCCTCTCTTTTGACCCACATCTACCCTTTCCTTTCCTTATCAAAGGAAACAAAAGGACAACAGAATATAATTGATTCAAAATTTTCAAGCGGCCGTCTCCACCGTGTGGGTCACCGAGGAACAATGTGAAACTGTTGGGAAGCCGGCACCGACTCATCATTCATCCGCATCACAACATCTGTTGACAAGATGCAATGCTTTTGTTACACACGACAAACAAATACCAACCGATGCCGGAGGAATGATTGTCCAACAAAAACACTCACCTGGACTGAAAATCCTTAGTCCTTGAGCATCGCTCGGTTTCGAACAAAAGTTCAAGTAGATGGATACCAAATTCAGACAGACCAAGTTTGCAATAAATACCCATCATTAAACACCTAATTTTAGGCTACAAAGACTAAACAGCTGGATAATTTGGATGCTTTTCAGTCAATTTCTTAGCACTGTTGGTTTTCCTGAGGAAACAAAACCATGTGTCGGAAAGGACAGTATGTTTAAACTAAAACATTTAAAAGTTTTAAGAACTAATTTAGAATCATGGGGCCATTGCATAAATGTGCTACAACCCAACAAAAACATTCTTTTGGCATGGTTTTCAATCATGTGGTCATTAGAGATGGAAGAGAAACATCAAATGTTAAAGAATTCTTCACTGTTGGCTGATTTTCTTTTAAATCCCTCTCTTTTTCTTGGTATCCTATAAAGATAAAGTTGGTTTCTTGGAAGCCACTCTAAAGGGTAGTGAATTTATGATATAAATATATCTTCAGGGACTAAGCCTGTTACATCAAATTCAATTCAGGTTTTGTTAATATTTTCTCTTCTTTTCCTTCAATTGCTGCATATTTTCTTCTTGTACATACAGATTACAGAGTGGTTTTCAAATCATTGGTGGTTGGCAAAGATGACAAAGTTTTCGACGGAGCAGGATTTTGGTTGTGGTTTAATAGGTGGAGTTTTTCACCGATGGAACAACTGGTCGAGAAAATCATTGGTGCCGGCACTGCCTGGTAAAGAGATGAATAAGGTTTCGAAAGAACCGGTCACTGAAAAGTATAGGAAGGTTTCAGACAATGATGATTCCTGGAGGAGACGTGGTGCCAGCACTGTGGAATCAGCCGTCCAGGATTCATCCAACTTGGTTAAAGCTTTACCGAAACAGGATTCGAAGCCGGCAAGGAAGTCAGACGTGTTGCTACCACGGAATTCGATTTCAAGTTCTCGCCCTGTAAAAGACGGTAGCAGACCTCCGAATGCAGCTAGAAGCTCGACATCATCCTCATCTGCCTCAACACATCACTCCAAGGAGCTTGGTAAGGTAATTATTAAAGATCAACAACAATCAAACAATAATAAAGCTCTCATTCGAGCAACTTCGAGTAATATAATGCTAGCGGGCCAATTAGGGAACTTGAGACAGCTGGGAGCTGGAAGTGGTACAGAGAAAAATGGTTCCAATGCAACAATTGAAGCTTTGGACGATTTCTATCAGAAGGCACATTCAACACAAAATCCAACAAGAAAAAACAACCTTGGTAAACTTGGCGGATCAGTCATGGGCAATATTATAAGGCAGCCTAGTGACGAGTTTAAACCGTTTCATGGTCCAACGAGTAGATTGGATCCTGAAACACTGAAGAACAAGGGAAATGTGGCATATAAGCAGGGAAGGTTTGACGAGGCATTGGCTTTATATGAACGAGCAATTTCTCTCAATTCTAAACAGGCAACGTATCGATGTAATAAGAGTGCGGCCTTGTTAGGCTTAGGCCGTCTTATGGAGGCTGTCGTTGAGTGCAAAGAAGCTATCCAACTTGATCCTACTTATTGCAGAGCTCATCACCGTTTGGCAAAAATTTATATCAGGTAGTATTAAATTATATAGTATCACTTTATTTGATCATCACGCAAAGGAAAATCTTAATTATCATTGCTTGTAATGCAGACTGGGAGAACCAGAACAAGCATTGTATCATTACGAACATGCTGGCAGTCATGCAGGTTCTAATGACATATCTGAAGCTCAGACTCTAATTCAATGCCTCAAAAGATGCAGCGCTGCACGGAAATCACAAGAATGGAACAGCTTACTTAAGGAAACTCAATGTGCTATAACCTCAGGGGTCGACTCTGCACCTGAGGTAGCTTTCTCGGCACTTGTATACGTCGAATTTTAGCATATGCTACATGTAATTGCTTATGGTCATTTGTACTTTGTGATCTATGCCAGGTTTATGCTCTACAGACAGAGGCCTTATTGAAGCTCCATAGGCATCAAGAGGCATATACAACATACAACAAAGGACCAAAATTTGCCATTGAACCTTGTATTAACTTCTTTGGCCTGACCGTTTGTGCTCATCTCTTAATGATCAAAGCACTTGTCTATATGATTTCTGGCAGGTTAGTAGAAAGAAATCTCCATAACTAAGTATAAACCATGTATACCGCCGGTTTATACATATTCATACACCTGATTTATTGTAGTTTAATAGTTAATTGAGGACTTGATGATATGATAATAGGCTAGATGAGGCTGTATCAGCAGCACAACATGCGGCTAGACTGGATCCAGGCAACAAGGAAATAAGCCTAGTGGTAAAGAAAACTAGAGCGGTATCATCAGCTCGATTGAGCGGTAACTTGCTCTTCAAGGCATCGAAATTCGTAGAGGCTTGCATTGTATACGGTGAAGGACTGGAATACGATCCATACAGCTCAGTTCTGCTATGCAACAGAGCAGCTTGTAGATCTAAGTTAGGCCAATTCGAGAAGGCTATTGAAGATTGCACAGCTGCTCTCAATGTTCAACCTTCCTATAGCAAAGCAAGGCTAAGGAGAGCTGATTGTAATTCGAAGGTAAATAAATAGAATCCCAAGCCGTGACTGCTCCTGAAACCAATTGTCCATTATTGATTCTTTCCTTTATCAATAACCAGCTTGAAAGATGGGAAATGGCAATCCAAGATTATGAGTTGTTGATAAGGGAAACTCCAGGAGACGAAGTCGTTTCTCGGGCTTTATCTGAGGCTAATGTCCAACTAAAGAAGCAGCAAGGTGAAGACCTCAAGGGCTTGAAGTTCGGGTCAAATCTGGTTATGGTCTCTACCAACGAGCGTTTCAGGCACTTTGTAACCTCACCTGGTATGTAGTCATGGTGTCTTTTCTCCACTTCCTTTGAGCTCATCGGCGAATCTAAATTCGTAATCTTCTTAATCCAATGACAGGGATGAGTGTGGTCCTTTTCTGTAACAAAGCAACACAGAAGCAAGTAATGCAGATTATGGAGGAATTATGCAAGAGGTTCCCATCTATCTACTTCCTCAAGGTGTCTCATAATCATCTTCTTTCTAACAATCGACATGAATACATTTCTTCGAAACATCATTAAAGTAATGAAAGTAGCAAAGTGTGTTGTGTCTGAATTCATTGTATGTGATTGGCAGGTGGAGATAGAAGATCATCCATATTTAGCCAAGTCTGAAGCTTTAAGCTCCATTCCAGCATTCAGAATATACAAGAATGGATCCAGGGTGAAAGAAGTTCCAGGAAATAACCCTGAATTGCTAGAAAGTTCAGTCCATTTGTACAGCAGGTCTACTTGAGAGAAATCAAGGTGGCAACTTGAGATTTAAATACGCAGAAAGGAGATTTTCTTCTTTTTAATATTTAATTTTTGTTTTCTTCTTTTACAGTATTAAAAGGGAAGAATTAAAGCATTGTGTATTTCATTTTTAAATAAGAATAATAATCGTACTAGGTATTCTTAGACTGTGGTTCAAATTTTAATTTTTAAAAAATACGAGTTTTCCCCCAAAATTTCCTACTTTAATTAATTTTTCAGTTAAAGTAAAATACACTATTACATAATTTTTTATTTTTTAAAAAATAAAATAATCGTTATAGAATAACGACTCCATTGAAGATCGATTTTATTTTTTAAACAAAAAAAATTAGACGTAAATATTTTTATCACTATATTAATATTAAAGGTTACGGTTAAAGTGGTGATTAAACTAATATTTATTTATAAATACAAAGTGTCTTAGAAATGATATATCAGACAATTTATTTTTAATAAAATAAAAAAATAAAATTCCTAAAATATCTTAATCTAATTTTTCTCTAAATTTTTAAAATCGCTATCCTCGTCAAACAACTCTTATTGATGTTCTATTCGTCCATCATTAAAAATCGACGAACTGTGTGTTTAAATGTTAAACTTGAAAATTTTTGAATCAAAGGATAAATGAAAGATAAACGAACGATTTCGTTAAATTAAAGTTAAAAATCTGAGAATTAAAGTTTATATGAAATTAAAATTTATGTTTTTATTAATTTAAGAAGATTAAATTTTTAAAATCAAAAGATACTAAAACCAAAGTAAAACACTGATTGTCCAATAGATTTTTTTTAACATATCGATTTTAAAATACTCACAAAATGAAGCGTTAAATAAATAAAATGATAACAAAAATAAATATTAACCATCTATTTTAATAAAAAAGCAAAAAAAATGAAATTTAATTATTAATTTTTAAGTTTCATCCACATATTTAATGTGCTCATTCGTATCTAGTAATGATAAAATTGGCAAAATTAAATGAATATTTATTTTTGGAATTATAAAAATAAACTCTAATTAAGAATATGTAAAAAATATTATATTTTAATTTATTTAGGTTAAACTCATATATAACTAAAAATAAATTTCATTTTAAGGGTATAAATAGAAAATAATTGATAAATTATTTTTTACACAACCTTTTTTTTAATTAGTATCTTCTGGACGATAACAAGTACGGGTTGGGTTGGGTCAAATTTTTGGTACACTCAAACACGATTTGAATACAAACATCATAAACTCAAATCTGATCTGATCTGAATTTTTTTTTAAAAAAAAATATGACCCGATTCAAAAATAAATGTACTAAACCTGACTCCGACCTGACCAATAAAAAATAATTTTAGAGATTAAATTGTAAAAAAATAATTTTAAAAGATGCAATTATAAAAAAAATTACATTTTTAATGACTTAATTATAAAATATATATAAAAATTGAGGACTATTTTATATATATCCCTAAAAATTATAAAAAATTAAATATTAATCTCGAGTTGGGGTGGGTTGGATATTTTTCTCCTTAAGCCCGAACTCGATTTTTCATCAAAAATTCAATCAGATCGGACCAGGTAAAATGTCCATCACTAGACAGAGCCATCAGACATGTTTATTGCGGCAGGGGCAAGAGACCATCTCAATTTTTTTAGTATAATTCTATTTAAGGTCTTTTTAATTTAAATAATAATAAAATAAAATAAAAAATTTTCTCAAATTTTAAATTTAAAGACTTAATAAACATTTTTCTCTTAATATTTAATCTTAGCTTATTTTTGCCTCTAAATAATTCCAAAACAAATCATTTAATTCCCCAAATAAAAGTATGATTTTGTTATTGAAAATTATTCTCGATAAAAACACAAGATTTTGTAATAAGTGTTAATTTATTCTATCTGTCCATTTACCATGCTTTTTTGCAACAGATACAGACAGGTTGACAGGCTATCTTAAAGATGAATCGAGTACTCCTGCACCCTTTGCTGGTTCCTGCACCGGAAATATCTACCACTTCTACAGACATTAAAATGCTCAACCAAATTCATCAAAAATTAAACTTAAATATATAAAAAAAAACATGTGTTGTCTATTGAGCTCGAGTCATCTAAACTCCGTCGTATATTGAGATAGGTATGAATTAACTCCTAATATGAGCAAGTAGTAGGCAAATCAAGGTGGTATGAGTTACTCTACATGCCTACATGGCAGAAAAATCTATTCTAATTGAACACGAGCTCGAGTGGGAACTTTTCAACTTTGTCTATGGAATTTCCTCTTGCAGTCTTCCTCTTCATCATTTTCAAAGTTTTCCTCATCTTTTACGTTCTCTTTGAACCAGGTTTTAGCAGGAGCTGATCTACAACGCATAAGCAATAGAGCATTTGGAGGTGGAGGTGGAGCTGCAGTTTGATCATCATCATCCACGTCATGGCTCTTCCCCTTATCCTTCTTTTCTTCTTTGACAACACCGTTGCTTTGACTCTCTGGCAGCACCATGAACCATTTAGAAAACATGGTTTTCGATGTCTCGGTGCTATCTACATGGTGGTGGTTTTCTTGGTATTCTTAGACAATGAGTGGTTAATCCAAAACAATAATAATAAAATAAAACAACTAAATTGTTATTATTTAAACGAACAAAATAAAACAAGAACATAATCAACAAATTTCGATCAATTAATTGGAAAACAGAATCGCGTTGAGGTCTGCCGGAAGCAGTTTCCTTAAGACAGATTTTTTGTCACTCCGATGGTGCCAAGTTGTTTGGTAGTCTGTCTCCCAAGATACAAAAACTATTGCCTTTGCCGATCACCGAGAGAAAAACAGAGGAGAGAAAATGATTTGAATGGATGATTAAAACTGAGGAAATCAACTCATATTTATAGTGAATTATTAGGGTAACAGTGAAATTCGAAAAATCCGGACAATGCTTAATTATCCAATATTTAAAATGAATTAAATTCAAATTAAATACTAAAATTAGCTATTATCTCTCCACTATCAAGAGCAGTTTCAACTGCTTTTAATTCGAATTTTAACTGAATTAAAACTCTTTTCTGAATATTTTCAAAAAATAAATTAATGAAAAAATATGCACAACGGGTAAAATATCCGCAAGCCTCAAAAAGGCGCAACCAGTTTGAACATTCGCATCGCCCACGTCGTGCAAGTGCACCACAACCCGAATGGGATTGAATTCACACACCCCTACGCGCGAGGCATAAAGTCAACTAGAGGCACAACGGGTAAAATATCCGCAGGCCTCAAAAAGGCGCAACCAATTCGAACATTCACATCGTGCAAGTGCACCACAACCCGAATGGGATCGAATTCACACACCCTTACGCGCGAGGCACAAAGTCAACTAAAATCATTCAATAATCTTTTTATGGGTAGTTGTATATAAACAACTCACACTCCATTTATCCTACCAATATGGAATATGGGGTTCTTACTTCCTTATTTATTCTTGACCTTTCTACTTTGAGCATTAATTTTTCATTCACCACTCAACGATTTTTAGCGTATGAGCTACCGTTGTAAAGATCTCACGGAATAAAATAGGAATCAACCATTTCCTTATTCAAAACCTCATCTTTACTTGTTTAAAATATGCTCTAAAGATGACCACAAACAATGGTTTTCCAACATTCTTCATCTTTTACATCTTCGTCTTCAGTAATGATATCGGGTCGAGGGAAAGATCCGAAACATTGGGAATTAAAACGGATGCTCCGCAACCTCAAGCATGTTAAAAACTGCATCACTTCTTTTTTAAACCCAAACGACTCCACCCAACCGAACCTCTTTTTGTTTTTTCGAATCCTTTCAATCTCTTCCATCATTGATTGCCATTTGCCAGCTTTTGCATGATCTCGTTTTAGACCTGACTTTGATCTGCCCCGCACAGGTTACCTTAGGGGAAGTTGGCTCCGTCCCATTGGCTTGTTTGGAGCCCAGAGAAGAAGGCTAGCTACACCGTTTCTGGCTCTTAATTTCTTAATGAAAAGGTAGTGGCGATGGCGGTTGTTGGGTTCCGACGGCCTTGCGGGGCTACAAATGGGCTTAGGCATTAAGGTTAGACGTGATCGAGATGGGAAACATAGCATCAAATCTGCAGAAGGAGCTTCTTTGGCTTTTGTGTCGCTTCCTTTCATGGCAGTGCAGTTCTGATTTTGTTTCTCTTTGTTTCCCTCGTACTCTGTTTAGTTTAGTTCAGTTCAGTTCAAATGTTTGAAGTGGGAACTTTGAGCTTTGTCTATGGTATTTGTGTTTCCTTTATAGTGTTTCTTGTTGGAAAAACAGTGGTATGTGACCATCTTTGGAGCAATTTTTGAACAAGTAAAGATAAGGTTTTGAATAAGGAAATGGTTGATTCCTATTCTATGCCGTGAGATCTTTACAACGGTAGCTCATACGCTCAATATCGTTGAGTGGTGAATGAGAAATTGATGCTCAAAGTGGGAAGGTCAAGAATGAATAAGGAATGTAGAACCCCTTTATCCCACATTGGTGGGATAAATGATATGGAAGTTGTTTATATACAACTACCCATAATGAAGTCATTGAATGACTTGAGTTGACACTGTGCCTCGCGCGCAAGGGGGGGTGCGAATCCAATTCCATTCGGGTTGGGGCGCACCCGCACGACGTGATCGAGATGGGAAACATAGCATCAAATCTGCAGAAGGAGCTTCTTTGGCTTTTGTGTCGCTTCCTTTCATGGCAGTGCAGTTCTGATTTAGTTCAGTTCAGTTCAAATGTTTGGAGTGGGAACTTTGAGCTTTGTCTATGGTATTTGTGTTTCCTTTATAGTGTTTCTTGTTGGAAAAACAGTGGTATGTGACCATCTTTGGAGCAATTTTTGACCAAGTAAAGATAAGGTTTTGAATAAGGAAATGGTTGATTCCTATTCTATACCGTGAGATCTTTACAACGGTAGCTCATACGCTCAATATCGTTGAGTGGTGAATGAGAAATTGATGCTCAAAGTGGGAAGGTCAAGAATGAATAAGGAATGTAGAACCCCTTTATCCCACATTGGTGGGATAAATGATATGGAAGTTGTTTATATACAACTACCCATAATGAAGTCATTGAATGACTTGAGTTGACACTGTGCCTCGCGCGCAAGGGGAGTGCGAATCCAATTCCATTCGGATTGGGGCGCACCCGCACGACGTGGGCGATGCGAATGTCCGAACCGGTCGGGCCTTTCCGAGGCCTGCGGATATTTTACCCGTTGTGCATATTTTTCCTTATTTTATTTTTGGAAATATCTAGAAACGAATATTAATTCAGAATATTTTTTGAATTAATTAGCAGTTGACTGCTCTAGAAAATTAAATTGTTATTTATGGTATTAAATTAAAATACCGGTTGAATAACAATTGATTTGATTTTCGGATATTTAAATTATTTCCTTGTTTAATTGGAATCAATTTCGGATTTTAATTTTTGAATTTCAATCCCGGATTTCTCGGAATTTAAACAAGGAAAGTAATACCACCGTTTGCCCTAGAAATCCACTATATAAAGGGGTTGATGTTCTCTGTTTCAAATCATCCCAAAACACGTTTTCTCTCTAGTTTTCTCTCTCGGTGATAGGCAAAGATAAGAGCAGTTCGAGAACTCGGCAGAAGTGCTACTGTTCGGAGTTCTTCCAGTTGTTGTATCTTGGGAGACTGACTGCCAAACAACTCGGCACCCTCGGAGTGGCTGAAAATCAGTCTTAAGGAAACTGCAAACGCAGGCCTCAACTTCATCCGTTTTTCAACAAAAACTCGGTTTGATCTTTATATTTCAGTTTTTCAAATTCGATTTTTGTTTTGCTAACGATTTTTATTTCTTGTGATCGTTTCGAAGTAAAGATTGTATAACAATCTTAAGACTGATCAATATATACCTTCTTTATACGAGGCGATCAAATCGTCAAAGAGATTGCAAACAATCTGTTTCAGGATTTATCCTGCCGTTCTTAAACGGGTTTGCAGAAAATCTCAAAAGTGGTGACAAATCTGTTCGCAGAAATTGTCAGATTTAAACAAGAAATCTTTTGATTTTTGTTTAAAAGTGGTGACAAATCTATTCACAAAAATTGTCAGATTTAAACAAGAAATCTTTTTATTTTTGTTTAAAAGTTGTGACAAATCTGTTCGCAGAAATTGTCAGAATTAAACAAGAAATTTTTTGATTTCTGTTTAACGGAATTAACTGAATTCCAATTGTTTTCTTTCGCAGAAAGAAATGACTACTGGAGAATCTGAACATTCGAAGGTCTCTGCACTTGCACAGAACTCCAATCAAGTCCAGAATAAGAGTGCACCGGCTGTGAATGTTAATCACAACGAGAAGCCGCCCAAGTTCACTGGACAGAACTTCAAGATATGGCAGCAAAAGATGATGTTCTATCTTGCCATGTTGAGCTTGAAGAATTACTTAACGGCAGACCCTCCAGTCATTAATGTAGGAGACGGAGAAGGGCAAGTGGACACGGTCACTGCCATAAAGATGAAAGAAGAATGGGACGACGGCGACTATATGTGCCGGAACTACATCCTAAACGGATTACAAGATTCTTTGTATCCGGTGTACAATGTGTACGAAACTGCCAAGAAGCTGTGGAATGCTTTGGAAAATAAGTACAAAGCAGATGATGCTGGGGCTAAAAAGTTTTTAGTCGCAAGATTCTTGAATTTTACTATGGTTGATTCAAAATCAGTAGTAACTCAAGTGGAAGAACTCCAACTAATCATTCATGGAATTCTTGCAGAAGGAATGGTTATCAACGAGCCTTTCCAAGTAGCTGCCATCACGGAAAAATTGCCTCCCGGATGGAATGATTTCAAGAGTTACTTGAAACACAAAAGGAAGGAGATGACTGTGGAAGAATTGATCTCCAGGCTTCGAATTGAGGAAGACAACAGAGGAAATGCTGTGAAATCTCATAGCAGAGAAGCCAAGGCAAATGTTGTCGAAACCAAGAAAGGGAAGCAACCGCAAAGGGCCCAAACTAAACCAAAGTTAGGACCAAGTGGCGGGATCCTCAAAAAGGAAAAGTTCAAAGGATCATGCTTCAATTGTGGAAAAGTGGGGCATAGATCCACAGAATGCAGGCTTCCAAAGAGAGTGAAAGCCAAAGAAGTCAACGTCGTGCAAGATGAAGACCTAGTAGCTGTGATATCTGAAGTCAACATGGTTGACTCAAACCCAAGAGAGTGGTGGCTGGACACAGGAGCCACACATCATATCTGCTGTGACGAAAACTCTTTTCATGAGCTGACACCATGCGACAATGGAGAGAAACTCTACATGGGTAATGCTGCAACTTCCATGATAAAGGGGAAGGGAACCGTGATGTTGAAGATGACTTCTGAAAAGGAACTCAAGCTTCAGAATGTGTTGTATGTACCTGACATACGCAAGAACCTTGTTTCTGGAACACTTCTAAGTGTTCACGGATTTAGGATGGTTTTTGAATCCCAGAAGTTAATTTTAACTAAGGGGGAATGTTTGTGGGTAGGGGATATGTACTAAACGGAATGTGGAAACTCAATACTATCTCTGTAAAATCCCATATTAAAAATAAGAATAAGAATGCAGCTTCTTCTTCTACTTATATGCTTGAGTCATTCAATATATGGCATGTTAGACTTGGACATGTAAATTATGATACCTTGCGAAGGTTAATTAAAATGGACCACATTCCTTCATTTCACATCGATATAAGTTAAAATGTGAAATATGTGTTGAAGCAAAATCAACAAGAACTTCATTTCAAACTATTGAAAGAAGTACAATGCCGCTTGATTTAATTCATAGTGACGTTTGCGACTTAAAATTTGTCCAAACAAGAGGAGGAAATAAATTTTTTATTACCTTTATCGATGACAGTACAAGATATTGCTACATATACTTGTTAAAAAGTAAAGACGAAGCTATAGATAAATTTATAATCTATAAGCAAGAAGTTGAAAACCAACTTAATAAGAAAATTAAGATGGTAAGAAGTGATCGTGGTGGAGAATATGTTAATCCATTCGGTGAATATTGCACCCAACATGGTATTATTCATGAGGTAACACCACCGTATTCCCCTCAATCTAATGGAGTAGCCGAACGTAAGAATCGGACTCTGAAAGAAATGATGAATGCTTTATTAGGAAGTTCTGGGTTACCTCAGAACATGTGGGGGGAAGCCGTTCTTTCGGCAAATTACCTTTTAAATAAGGTCCCACAGAAAAGAAAAGACAAGACACCATATGAACTATGGAAAGGTCGAAAACCTTCCTACCAACACTTAAAAATATGGGGGTGTCTTGCAAAGGTGATGGCTCCACCACCAAAACAAATGAAAATAGGTCCAAAAACAGTGGATTGTATTTTCATAGGCTATGCTGAACATAGCAATGCTTATCGGTTTCTTGTGTATGAATCGAAAAATCCAGAGATTCACAAAAACACGCTAATGGAGTCAAAGAATGCATCTTTCTTTGAGAATATATTTCCCTATAAAACTAGGGAAGTTGATCAGTTTGCCAAACAAACATTGGACGATACATCCTCAAATGATCAACAAGAGAATGAATCTGAACAAGAGCCAAGAAGGAGCAAAAGGGCTAGGATAGAAAAATCCTTTGGATCTGACTTCCTAACCTATATGCTAGAGGATGAACCTCTAACGTATAATGAAGCTATACGTTCCTCTGAAAGCATTTTTTGGAAAGATGCCATAAAAAGTGAAATTGATTCCATCTTGCAAAACTATACTTGGGAGTTAGTGGATCTTCCTCCGGGAATTAAACCACTAAATTCAAAATGGATTTTCAAACGGAAAATAAAAACAGATGGAACAATTGATAAATACAAGGTACGGTTGGTAATAAAAGGATACCGACAAAAGGTAGGCCTTGATTACTTTGATACGTTTTCCCCTGTATCAAGAATAACATCTATTAGGATGATACTTGCCATTGCTGCATTAAGAAATCTTGAAGTGCATCAAATGGATGTTAAAACAGCTTTCCTAAACGGAGAACTTGACGAAGAAATATACATGGAACAACCTGAGGGTCATGTAGTTTCAGGTCAAGAAAGGAAAGTCTGTAGATTGGTCAAGTCTTTATATGGACTTAAACAAGCACCAAAACAATGGCATGAGAAGTTCGATAATGTCATGATGACAAACGGCTTCAAAATAAATGAGTGTGATAAATGTGTATATGTCAAAACTACGAACATTGGATACGTCATCCTATGTCTATATGTAGATGACATACTCATTCTAGGAAGTAACAATGAGATGGTACACCGTACCAAGAACATGTTAAATTCAAATTTTGACATGAAAGATATGGGATTAGCTGATATAATTTTGGGTATCCAAATAAAACGATCAGCAGAAAGTCTCATATTAACTCAATCACACTACGTGGATAAGATTCTTGAAAAATTTGGCAAGGATGATTGTGGTACAACTACAATCCCTTTAGATCCTTGTCTTAAATTATCCAAGAATAAAGAAGAAAGTATCAATCAAGTGGAATATGCAAGGGTCATAGGCAGCTTAATGTATCTTATGAGCTGCACAAGACCAGATATAGCTTTTACTGTAAGCAGTCTAAGCAGATTCACGAGTAATCCAGGGAAAGATCACTAGAAAGCAATAGTAAAGGTACTGAGATACCTTAGACATACTCGGGACTACGGATTGCATTATTCCAAAGACCCTGCTATCTTAGAAGGATACTCCGATGCGAGTTGGATATCTGACATACAAGATACCAAAGGCACAAGCGGATACGTGTTCACTCTAGGAGGAGGAGCCGTATCATGGAAATCCTCAAGACAAACGATTATAACCAGATCCATAATGGAATCTGAGTTTGTAGCTCTAGATAAAACTGGAGAAGAAGCCGAATGGTTAAGGCAATTTCTTGAGGATATCCCTGAATGGGAAAAACCAGTGCCCACTGTGTGCATATACTGTGACAACCAAGCAACGATTGCTAGGGCACAAAACTTTATGTATAATGGTAAGTCTCGACATATGCGTCGACGACATAACACCGTTAGAAAACTTGTCTCAAATGGAGTTATCTCTATTGATTTTGTAAGATCAAGAGATAACATTGCGGATCCACTAACCAAAGGGTTAAATCGAGATCAAGTTGAGAAAACATCGAAAGGAATGGGACTAAAGCCCATGAAAAATAAAGGCGCTATGTGAAGTAAAACCCTACCTAGTTGACTGGAGATTCCAAGATCTAGGTTCAAAGGGACAACCTAATTGCATAGACCTGTGCGGTCACTGTGGGGGTTCCCTCCCAGGTCCATTCCTATGATGTGAACAGTGACAAAAATTTGGAAGAGGTTAAGCAAAAGCTTTTAATGACCATTGTGTGCTTCGGTGAGCCGAGCAACATAAGTCACCTATGTGAGAGTGAAGTGGGGCCGCTTCAAGAAGACTATTGGGCATAGTTCTTTCATACTCTTGCAGAACCAAGAGATGTCCACGGCCTTAAGGACATAACCATGAGAGCTGTATCTCTTGTCAGAAAGATAGGTGTGTGAAGTATGTCATCGTTTACACCAACGACTGACCGTTCAAGGACATCGCGTCTACTGATTAGCTAGTAAAGTAAATATACTTTCACAAGGGAAGGTTCAAAGGAAGAAACCTACCTATCCTATGTACCTATCAATCGTAGAGCCTATCACCATAATGTGCCAAAATGTTTTGATAAAATCATCAATTTCATTCATGTGGGGGATTGTTGGAAAAACAGTGGTATGTGACCATCTTTGGAGCAATTTTTGAACAAGTAAAGATAAGGTTTTGAATAAGGAAATGGTTGATTCCTATTCTGTGCCGTGAGATCTTTACAACGGTAGCTCATACGCTCAATATCGTTGAGTGGTGAATGAGAAATTGATGCTCAAAGTGGGAAGGTCAAGAATGAATAAGGAATGTAGAACCCCTTTATCCCACATTGGTGGGATAAATGATATGGAAGTTGTTTATATACAACTACCCATAATGAAGTCATTGAATGACTTGAGTTGACACTGTGCCTCGTGCGCGGGGGGGTGCAAATCCAATTCCATTCGGGTTGGGGCGCACCCGCACGACGTGGGACGCGAATGTCCGGACCGGTCGGGCCTTTCCGAGGCCTGCGGATATTTTACCCGTTGTGCATATTTTTCCTTATTTTATTTTTGGAAATATCCAGAAACGAATATTAATTCAGAATATTTTTTGAATTAATTAGCAGTTGACTGCTCTAGAAAATTAAATTGTTATTTATGGTATTAAATTAAAATACCGGTTGAATAACAGTTGATTTGATTTTCGGATATTTAAATTATTTCCTTGTTTAATTGGAATCAATTCCGGATTTTAATTTTTGAATTTCAATCCCGGATTTCTCGGAATTTAAACAAGGAAAGTAATACCACCGTTTGCCCTAGAAATCCACTATATAAAGGGGTTGATGTTCTCTGTTTCAAATCATCCCAAAACACGTTTTCTCTCTAGTTTTCTCTCTCGGTGATAGGCAAAGATAAGAGTAGTTCGAGAACTCGGCAGAAGTGCTACTGTTCGGAATTCTTCCAGTTGTTGTATCTTGGGAGACTGACTGCCAAACAACTCGGCACCCTCGGAGTGGCTGAAAATCAGTCTTAAGGAAACTGCAAACGCAGGCCTCAACTTCATCCGTTTTTCAACAAAAACTCGGTTTGATCTTTATATTTCAGTTTTTCAAATTCGATTTTTGTTTTGCTAACGATTTTTATTTCTTGTGATCGTTTCGAAGTAAAGATTGTATAACATTTCTTTCATAAATTTATTTAAGAATGTATATATTTAAAATTTTAAAATTTTAAGATAGACATAAATTTTAAATATTATAAAAAATTTAAAGATCAATTCATAAAATTGTTAAAAATTAAAAATAAATATATAAAATTTAAAAGTTTAGAGTGAATTTGTGTTGTACCCACCCTGCATCAAAAGCAGATTCGCCACTAGATCTATTGCCATTCATGAAAGTAGAAAAGAAGTTACAGCCCTCAACTTGTGACCCCTGTGTTTTATCTGCCATAGATGGATATAGAAAATTAGAAATTCAATTTTCATACTAATTCTTTGTTCAAAGAAAAAAAAAATGCATTGTTATAGAGCAAAGGGGAGGGAAATTGGGAAGAAAATTACAGAGGTGTATGAACATCCTCTTACTTTCGACTAAGTTTGTCTGTGTGTATTTTAACTGTTATTATAATTATCATTCTATCAAGTCGTGTCAAAAGAATTAATTAGTTAATATTATTTTAAAATTTAAATTTTATTTAAATTCTTTTTTATTCGATTTGAGTTTATAAAATTTTAATAAAATTAGTTTTTGAGTTTCTATATAAATTTAAATGTAATTAGTTAGAAAATTATAGTATAAATTTATTTTTAATTTAAATAACTTTCTCTAATTATATAAGTTAATATACATATAGGGTCAGGATCCACTTACGTTATGTAAAACTCAATTACTTTTATATTTTTTAGACTGTTGGATTATGTACTAAAGAGTGAATAGCTACTTGAATGTTTGATTGAGGTCACGGGAGGAGCGAACCTTTGACAAGGATGGTCAAATGACACTCAAAAAATTTTGACCCACCTTTTTTATATGATTTATATATATATATATATATATTTAAATAAATAAATTACATCAATTTATAAATAATTGAATCCCCTTAAATATAACTCTAAAAATGACAACCCTTAAATAATTTTCTAGCTCCGCCTATGCCTATAATTTCACTGAGTAATAAACAAGAATATTTGGGAAGCTTTGGATTTTTAGGTCATTTAGAGTTTTTATTTGTATAAATAAGGTGTTTAAAGTTTATGTTAGAATATAGGCCAAAAGCTATAATGCAAGAAGAAAAACGCCACATGCAGGTGGCGACTTGGGGAGGACGCCACCTCCTTTTTTTTAATATATTTTTTTTGTTAATTTTGAAAGGAAAACACCATCTGCATATGACGTTCTCCCATTTGTAATGTTCATTTTGACTTAGATCTCTAAATATTAATTGAGGATTCATATTTTCTTAATTAAAAAAAAGAGATAGATTATTCATCTAATTTTGTAAAATATTCGACGAGAATAACTATAATTTTTTAACAATAAACAAAAATATAATGATTCAAATATTTTAATTTATAAATCATATTATATAATAAAATTTTATTTAATTAAATAAAATTAGAAAAAAACTAATTAAAAAATTCATATAATCATTTCTCCTTTCAGACTCATTCTATAGCCAAAAACAAGTCCTTACAAATTTGCTCGACATTTATAGTCTTTTAGAATGTTTAGTGTCAAAATCTTGTATTGAAATTTCTTTCAAAAAAATCTTATTATAAGATTTGTAAAAAAGATATTATAAATTTATAATTATTGTTGATGATAACCATTAATTAACCAAACAGCATTTGATAGATTATAATTATTTTCGATAATTCATCTCTCCAAATAAATATAAGATATTACCCCTGAAACCAACAATAATTACTGTCTTACCCAATCATCGAAATCTGTACGGTTACTTTTTGTACATCCACTTGTCTCTATACAAACCATAAAACCAAACAGAAAGAGCTAAAGAAGAAGACGTTGTAGCCTGTAGACAGTTGTAGACTTATCAAAAAGAGTTCATTTCCAGAAGATAGCTTCTCACCTTCAGCAAGGCCCTGATAGCATCCCCGGTGACGCCACTTCCGAAAGCATTCATGGCCAAATCAGCATCCTCCACGTCACCTTCCCTCATACTGTGGAACCCATCTCTTACAGCTCTTACCACCACCAGCGTTGCACCCAATCTAGGCTCATGCCTCATCCTCATCCTAACATTAGGGACAACCGTCCTCCCTCTCTCCTCCTCCTCCTCCTCTCTCATCACGTGACACTCACGTGACTCCCTCCATTCCCTCATCCCTTCCTTCTCCACCACCACCACACCTTCACCGTCTCTGTCAGTTATAACCAACTCTTCAACACCCTTGTGTTCCCTAACCACTTCACGTAACAGGAAATGTCTGACGGAAGCAGCGATCAACGCGCTTATCGTCCACATCACGCGCGTCTTCAACCCTCCGCCGAACTCAGTCTCGTGAGGACTGCTCCCCATACGGAAACCTAAGATGACGCAGGATTTCAACGTTTCACCGAACTCCGCTCTCCACTTAACGACCGTTCCTTTCTCTAGTTGTAGATCCCCGGCGGGTAATTCCACGTGGAGTTCCCTGATTCTTTGGAACCTGGAGAGGATCTGAGCCGGGTAAGTATGCGTCCGGTTCCGAATCGGACTCGAGGTAGGCTTGGGAAGAATGAAGTAGAGGAAGGACTTGAGGAAGGTGAGGAACAGCGAGTCCGAGTCAGACTCGGACGAGATAACGCGGTCGATTTTCAAGAGGATGGACTCAGTTTGTGGAACGAGGGTGTTGAACCGTTTGGAGACGGAACGGCACCGTATAAGGCTTTTGACGTCGGAAACCGAATTGAAAATCAAGAGGATAAGAGAATCTGGCAACAGATCGAAACCGTCCATTATTTTCCCTCTTCCGTTTCGTTTTCAAGCTTGAGAGAGCTACTAAAATAAAGACGTGAAGGAGCCTTGAAGGAGGAGGACGTTTGACCATTGACTTTTTAAGCACTGGTGTGGGTCCCTTAATAAATTTTGTCGGGTAATGCGTCATGATCATATAATACAGCGGTGTCGTTTCAATTATCCCCTTCACTCCCTCGATTGATTTTATTTTCGATTTAAAATCAATTTTTAAAATTTGTTGTTCAATTAAGAAACTGCCCACGTTGATCATGACTTTGAAATTATGGTAATTAAACAAGATCTTTTGCTTATAAATTTATGAAATCATGACCTAATCAACCCTTCTTGATTTTATTTAAATGATTAAGATCTGGAAAATATTTAGTCTAAATATAAAAAGTATTAAATTTAAAAATTAAAATTCTCGGTTGAATTTAATAAAGAAAAAAAATCTTCTTTTATCTCGATCGATGACGACATCAAATGAACATTTGTTCTAGTTCTCGTTTTCTACTTTCGTAATATTATAAATTTTTTAAATGATAATCTAATAAGTTAAAAAGTATCTATATTGTTTAATTTTATTCAAGATTTTTATAAAATATTAAAAATAATAAATTTGATCAATTTTAATCATGTTTTTATAACTTATTAATAAAATACTAAATTAACTTTCTAAAGTAATAGAACATATTCTTGTTTTATATAGATTATTTATTTTATTTTTTTAATAATTATTTATCGATTTAATCATAATTATATAATAAATCAATCAATTTAATAATTTAATTCACTTATCATTTTCTTTCTACTCCATAAAATTTTTTAATCATGTATTTTAACTCAAAAGAATGATAATTTTCTTTACACCTTTTAAGTTTTATTTCGTCTATTTTTTAGTATATTATTTTCATAAATTTTATTGTTTTCTAATAAAATCCGATTGTAATTTCTAGAAAAAAACAAAGAAAAAAATCTAAAAAAATGTTTTCTAAATAATTTATACACACCAAACATGATGATGATTTGCTTCACAATTCAAATATGAGGAGACATTTGATGGTCATGTTCACCAAGAAATATCATACAAAATGAGAAAAATTAAAATATAAAAACACAAAAAACATGAAAAAAAAAAACACAAAAATATTGCCTTGATTATATAAACGTTAAATTATTATAAAAATATTGTTATTAGACAAATGAAAAACGTCACATAAAAACAAATCAAATCATATAGAGGTGAGTGCTTGAGTGAGTTGAGTTGAGTTAAAAATTTTCAAGTTATTCGAGTTGAGTTATCATATTTTATAATTTAATTTTTTTTATTTTTTTCAAGTCGATTTGATTTTAACGAGTTCGAATCGATTCTATTTTAGGTACAAATTCTTATTGTACTATTTATAATGCTATAGTATAGTTTGATTGAAATTTAAATGATTTTTTCTTTATATCTACATACATATTTCTTCATATTATTTTTTATATGTGTAAATAAGATTTTAAATTATTATTATTATTATTATCACCAAATACATTAAATATGAATGTCATTTTATAAATTACAAGCTTTGTTAAAAAACCTCATTCTTGTCTAGGAAAGGTTTAAATTAGACCAAAAATAGTTACAAATTAAATACAAAAATTAAAAAACATAAGTTAAATAATATAATATAATATGTATAAATAAAAATTACATTAAATAAAATTAAAAAAATATATCTGAAAAGTGATCAAATTGTAAAGAAAAGAAAGGAAAAGCAAAAATCAAAAGGAATGGATTGAAAATAAAACTACAAGGGTTAAAAGAGTAATTATCTTCTATAATTACTAAAAAATTCGAGTTATTCGATTTTTATTTTATAACTTAAACTTTATTTGAAATCTTTTCGAGTCGAATAAAGTTTATAAAATTTTAAATCAAATTAAAACGATTCATTTTTTTTGCCTCAAATCGAATAAAAAAATTATTTTTTTTAGTCAAGTCGAATTTTATACACCCCTAATATCATATTATAAAGATAAAAAGCATATAAAAATAAATTATTTAATGAAATGTTTTGGTGTATTCTTTATTGCCAATAATTTCATGATAATACATACTTAAAGATTACACAAACTGTGTTTAAGATTGTCGAATCAGAAAAATAAATGTTTGGTCCCATGGTATACCTCAGTCGAAGATATAATTAAAATTTAAAAAATCATCATCGACTTAGTCTCTACGGAATTCAAGCTCTTTGATCTGAAGAAAGGTCATTTTCAAGAAAACCGATCCTTATGGACTATGGGTAGTCTCTACCAACTTTAAATGTTTTTTTATGCAACCAACAAGAATAAAAACATTAGATTTTAAAAAAGAAATTAAAATTGTTTGTTAAATATGGAGCTACGGTTGAGATTCATTAATTGGTCTGGTGGTTAAAGATATTCATCATGTCTATCTTGTATAGGTTCGAATCTCGATTGAAAAAAAAAGTTATTATTTCTATTTAATTAAAAAATATAGAGCGACGGTTAACATGTGATATTTTTTGAATAAAATTTGAGTATTTCTAGGTCGATATGGCTTCTCAAATGTTCTCTCTTAATATTATAATGTATTTTAAAATGTGCTAATCTAATATCGAGAACTCTTATATGAAGGGTTATGATGAATTTATTAGTCTAACTTAGGGGTGATAATGAGTATGTCCGGCTCGCGAGCTACTCGGGCTCAGCTTGGTCAAAGCTCGGCTCGAGTGAGCTCGACTCGGGATCTAAACGAGCCGCGAACTCACTCGAGCCGAGCTTACTCAAGCTCTACTCAAAAAGCTCGTGAACAAGCTCGGAATAATTATTTATAGACATACACACACATATATATATTAAAAATAATTTATTTAACAAAGAAAAATAATAAAATAATTAAGAGTAAATTCACTAAAAATAAAATAATTTAAATATTAACAATTAAAATAAATTTACAAAACTACAAATAATAAATAAAAATAAACTAAAAATAAATAAATAATAAAACATAATAATATAGAAAATTATCAATTTCGAGCTAAACCGAGCCGAGCCTGACAAACTTTGAGCCCGAGCCAAGTCCAGTATTATTATTTTTGAGCGAAACTCGAGCCTAAAATTCCAAGCTCGTCGAGTCTCGAGCCGAGCCGAGTCTAGATATGCATGTTTTCAAGCCGAACCTGGCTCGGGCTCGACTCATTATCAACCCTAATCTAACTAGGGGTATTTTACGTCCTTATTTATTATATCAATTTAAGTTTTATTTGAGAAAGATTTATTTGTCTATAATTTTATCTTTTTAATCATTTTAGTTTTATTTTTATCTATTATCATCTTATTACTTTATCCACCTATTTTCTTTAATTTTATTTTATTTAAAAAAATACTCATCTCATTGTTCTTAAATCTTAAGAATAATATTTAATCATTCTTGATCGAGTCTAACACATAAAATTGATTTCAAACAACTTTCTTGAAAGATTTACAGCAACGACAAGCACTTCTTATCAAATTCATTTTCTAAAGTTATTTTTATACACATTTTCAGGGTGTTTTTTTAATAAACCTTAAAGCTTTAGGGATTGATAAAAAAAAATTCCTGAATTTTCTCGTTCTTTTAATAATTTTCGAACTATGAAAGGAGTATATCTTCATTTTATTCTTCAAATTCATAAATGATTCAACTTGAAAGGAAAAGGATGAAGCTGTAATTTCAAAAGTAGATTAATAACAATAATATTGCTTTGTGGAAGCTTTAAATATCATTTAAGTAGATTATTATTATTAATAATAATATGTGTGATTTATATTTGTTGGAGTTATGGGTGTTTATTGAGCGAGTCAATCTCGAGTTGAGTAGTATTTTATTTGTACTCGTTAAAAAGTTTGTTATTTGATTTGATTCATTGCTCGTTAAGTTCGGTAAAATTGTACTCAACTTATGCGCGTTAAAAAAAATTATTGCTCAACTCGACTCGTTGCTCATGAATCTTTCTAAAAAATTTAGCTTATTTTTTAAAACTAAAATTAAAATTTAATAATACTATATAGAGTTTAATATTAACATAAATTAATAAATTTAAACAAAAAATCAAAAGATTGCATAAAATACTTTTAAAGTCTAAATTTCAAACTAGCAATCCAACAATCCACAAAAGTAATTATTATTTAGATTTATTTTTAAATAAAATAATTTTAAATTAATTACTAAAAATAGTTTAAAAAAATAATCAACTGTTCGTGAACTTATCAAGTCAAAGTTAAATTTTACTCGACTTTGAGTCGAGTTTGAGTCAAATCAATTCGAATCTAATATTAATCAAAATTTAATCAAATTAAATTCAACAACTCATGATCTGCTTAACTCATTCAACACCCCTGAACATGACTGATCTATTAAAATATGAGTCATGATATAATTTCTTCGAAACGTGAGCCTAAATTGGTACTATGTCATCTGCTCCAAGAAGGTTGTCAAATATTTATTTAGGAGTGTTCAATCGGTCGGTTCAGTTAATCGACCGAACTGAATTTTCAAATTTTCATTAACCGATTTTTTTATTAAACGTTAATCGAACCAAATCTTTTTGAAAATTTTTAATCGAAACGAAAAAAGTTTGGTTAATCCGATCGGTTTATTTGGTTAACTGAACTTTTAAAAAAATTATATAAATTGCACTAATGGTTACTAAACTATATTAAAATAATTTTTAAGCACTGAACTTTCAAAAATTATAAAAAATCATTAGACTTATTGAATTATTACATCGAATCATCGTACGTTGTAAATTATTGATAAATATTAAAAATTTT
Organism: Abelmoschus esculentus; assembly: GCA_035048815.1. Lineage (NCBI taxonomy): Eukaryota > Viridiplantae > Streptophyta > Magnoliopsida > Malvales > Malvaceae > Abelmoschus > Abelmoschus esculentus. Next base: position 4,438,042 of record JAUCBN010000032.1, read on the forward strand.
ATTGATTATTTTTAATTTAATAAATTTAATTATTATTTTATACTGATTTTATAAAGTTTAATGACCATTTCATAATTTTTAAAAATTTAATGATCAAAAATAAATATATAAAAAATATATAATATATAATATATAAAAAATTTAATTAATTCGGTTAATTAACCGATAATCGAAGTTTTAAAAAATCACTAACCGTTAATTGATCCAATCTAAAATTCATGATCGATTAACCGAAAAAAATAGTTCGATCGATTAATTCGGTTAACCGAAATTTTTAACATCCCAATATTTATGTTCCCTCCCTTTATCTTCTAAACTATGTCATTACAATATCCCAATTTCTCCCAAAAGTTACACAAGAGCTTATGTGTTTTAAATACTTTGATGGTTGAAAAAGAAAATAACTAGGAAAGTGGGATGCGACTGTGATAAGCTGTATGATTTTGATCTACGCGTGCCTTAAAGACAATCCTATGGCACCCAATGAGGGGGGTGTTCGGTTGGGAAAACGCTTGACTTCAAAGCAAAGCCTGGATTGGATGGATGAACAAAACAAGACTCAAGTCAAACAAAGGGTACTGAAAGTCGCAAATGCCGCCCAAGGTTGCAACAGGGTTGGACTTAAAAGAGAAGAGGAAGAGGAAAATAAGCATTTAAATGATTTTTGTTCCTATAGTAGTTGTCCTTTGTCTGATTTTGCTGTTCTTAAGATTCCTTCAAGAACCGGGTGCTGAAAATCTCGTGACCTCAAAACTCAATTTTGGATAAGATTAAAAATTAAGAATAAAAAGGTTAAAAGAATAAATAAATAAAATGTGTAATATTATCTGTATGTTGTACAAGTAACTCTTGAAATAGTGATGTCATTTCTTTAGAAAAATAACATAAAACAAATAATTAAATTTAGGATGAGTAGAGAATGAGTAACATTATTTTGTTTTTTGAAATACTGAATGAGTAACGTTAGGGTGTACCTATAAAATTTGAATACCTCTAACAAGTATCCGGTTTATAATTATTATATTTTATTTAAAATTTAAAATTTAAAAAATATCACATATTAAATATATAAATTTTATAATTTTATAATACATAACCAAATAAAAAAAATGATTTAAAGTTAATTTTAAAATATTTACATATATATTTATTAAATTTTATCACTAAAATAATATTTAAAATATTAATCTATTTTTTCGGTATTAGCAAATTAATAAAAATATATTTAAAATTTTTAAAACTTAAAAGTATATAATACAAACATAAAACTAATTTAGATATTTAAATTTAATTTTAGATATAAATATTAAAAAATCTAAAATAAAAATATATTTAAAATTAATAAATATATATAATAAACACTAGTCGGGGCGGGTTTGGTACCTAAGAATTAAAACTTTTTGGATCAAGCTCGGCCCAATAATTCTCAAGTTGGGTACTTAACCGGTTGTGTAATTTTTTTCAGGAATCACTTGATACTTTTGTTTCAAATCAAATCAATTGAATCAAGTAATTTTAGATATCCCTAAGAATCACACATGTTGAACACCACTAACACAATAAACGATTAAAAATCATTAAATTTTAATGAGTTTAAAATAATTATTAAAAATCTCATAGGCTTCATATGCAATTAATCATATTCTAAAACAAAAATAAAAAAATATTTCAAAAACCATTCCTACAATTATATTATTCTCATATATGATCTTATCCAATTAAATAAATACATATCATCTTTATTTTTTACATAATATTTTTTATAAATTAAAATTTATATAAATGATATTGCCTTGTGTTAATGAATAATTTTTTACAAAAACACTAAAAAAAAAACTTAACTCACGAATTAAAAAAAATAAAATATTATTAATGAAATCCCTATGTTCCAATCTTAATCTATTAGATAATTCAAAAATATTTTTTAACTTTACGTTAAAATATGATTAATTGAATATCGAACCTGAGAGACTTTTAATAATTATTAAAAATTTAAAAAATAATAATTAATAATATATTATACTAATAATCTTCAACAATATAAATCTTAAGTTCTAAAACAATTCTTCAATTTAATAAATTTATTGATTTTAAAAAAATATAAAAATATTCGGTTGACTAATTTCTTTTTAAAAATTCTAGATTTACTCTTTAACAAAATTAGTGTTAGCAATTATAAAGTGATTAAAGCAGAGCCACTCTCCCACGAAAAAACAACCATTAATTATTATTATAACCCCAAAAAATCTGTATCGAGTCGCCAAATCCATTATATCCTATGGTGCTTATCTGATGCTGAGAAAAATTAGTAGCAAGACATGAACATAAACATTTAATGGAGAAACCTAAAGACTTATAGTTACAACCATGAAAGGAGGGAGTACAACAAATTTCTCCCTCTGATCCTGCAAGAAAAAACGAGCAGAAAACACGGAGAAACTGACACACTTTACAACATAATAACTTAAAGACACTACACAGGAACAGAGAACAGAACAGAACAGACTCTTAAAGCTTAAGAACCTAAGGAACCAGCCACTGCAACTGACAAAAACTACAGTGCAGTCAGCTTGTACACTAAGAAACAAGCTAAGGTTTTAAAATAGAGTCCCAATCGATCTCATATGAGGGAAATTTAGACAACATGAAACACTCAGAAGAAGTAACAACTTTTGGCCATGGAGGCTCGGTGAAGTCAGAGAAGGTAAGATCGGAAAAAGGGGAAGATTCTGTCGACTCTTCATTTTCCGACACCGGAGATAGAGATGAGGGTGAGTTCTCCACTTTCAGAGTCTTCTCAGGCTCAGTGTCGGGCTTTGCCGATTGGACTTTGTTCTCCTTTGCTGATTTCTTATTCTTCTTGTTGTTGGCTTGCTTTTGGTTCAGTTCCAAGCTTTCACAAATGGCTTGAAGCTTAGCATCAACAGAGGAATGTAAAGGCTTGTATTCACCGAAATCGCCTCCAATATGGGAACCATGGTGGCGAAGATTAGGGAAGTTGAGTCTCGCTAAGTCACCCCTAAGTTTATAGGCTGCTTTGTCATAAGCCAAGGCTGCTTCCTCGGCCGTATCAAAAGTGCCTAACCAAAGACGTGTCCGGTTCTTAGGTAGCCGGATCTCAGCGACCCATTTTCCCCAGTGGCGTTGCCTAACTCCTCTGTAAAGCTTGGTGGGTTTTAGAGGTGAACCCATGTGTTTCATTGGGACTGGTTCAGGGCTAAGAAAGTTTAGCATCTGGTTATTAATGATGGGGGTGTTAGGTTGAGGATTTTGGTAAAGGTAGCTTGGTAGGCTGGTTTGGTACTGGAACTGGTTCATCTGAGCTTGGGTTAAGTTGTTTAGCTCAATTGTTGAACCAAGCTGAGGCTGTTGAAGACCTGAAAACTGATCAACTGTTGGGAAATAACAACCATCTGAGTAAAAACTGGGTTGCGTTTGGTAGGAAGAAGAAGGGGGGTAAGATGTAGAAGGGAAAGGAGAAGAATAAGAAGGGGAGGGAGAAAGGGAAGAAGAAGAAGAGGAAGAAGAAGCACTTTTCATAAAAGGCTCAAGTGCTTCCATCAACTCTCCACCATATATATCTGAATGAACTGTACTGCTACTACAGAAATCCATTGCAGCGGCCATTTCCTTCAAATAACAAAGATCGAAACCAGAAAAATAAAAATAAATAAAAAAGTAACCTGTTTCTTACCAAAACTTAAGAACAGGTTTGAAAACCAGAAAGGATTAAGGAAGTTCTTGTTTAAAATAGAAAACTCCTTTAAATCCAAGATGGTCTAAAAGAATCAAGCTTTGGGTATCAAAAACCACCCTCCAAGCTGATTCTATTACAAAAATATAGAAGAAAACTGGATCTCAGATCTGAAAACACCTGGGTTTTGAAGAAATCCTTATCTAAGTTTGCTTTCAAACCACTGTCAATTACTGAGAAAACAAACCCAAAAATCAGAAATTTTTTCAAATACAGATGATTAACAGAAAGGGATTCAGAGAAGCGGGGATTGACAGACAAGGGGGAAAGATTTGTGAAGTAAACTGAAAACCAGAACAACTCAAACTCTCCCTCTCTCTCTCTCTGAGATTTTTGTGTAAGAAACTCACTAACCTCTGTCTTTTCTCACCCTCTTCCTTGAGTTTATATAGTGGTTCATCTCCTTAATTAACTCAGCTAAACACAGCTGTTAGCCATGCCTAACCCTTGTTCTAACCTAAAGAAACGATTTTTTTGGTTCTTCTCTCTCCTCTGTATTCAATTTCCATTTCCTGACGTAAGGTTCAGTCAGTTATTTGTGTTAACCTAATGGTATTCTGACACGTGCAATCCCTTGTTATTCATGTGCCTGAAACCTGTCCTTTCTATTACATGTCGGTTGGCACTATTCAGTATTCAGCCGTTGGAAGACAAAAAATATTAGTATAACTTTGAAAGTCAAGATATAATTTTGCATCCAGTCCCTAAACCTTTTTAAAGTTTTAAATTTTATCTCTTTATTTTGAGATTTAACTTTCTACTTTATTATATAAAAATTAGTAAAAGTTTAAATCATGCAAATGAAGAGATTAAGTTCAAACTCAGTTGACTTTGGTGCGTGAATAATATCACAATGGTAAGAAAGACAAAATTAGATAAGATAATAAAGAAATACATTTTCCCTATTAAGTATGTAATATTGTCCCTAAAATTGATAATAAATTTATCGGTTATCGAGATACACGGGTTCAATTTAATTAGAATTTGGTTCGAGATTCTAATAAATCGAGTTAAACTGATTCAAATTCAGTGTAAAAAATTTATGAATAAGCTCGTAAAGATACTTATAAATGAATTAAAAGAATATAAAATAAAAAAGATAAATAATTTGTCCGACATTATTAATAAATATAAATAACTCAAAGTTTATATTATATACGATCTTTAATTTTTACGCCTATAATTATCTTTTTATCCATCTCAGCCTATTATTATAATATCATTATTATCATATCTTTAAATACAAAAAATCATCTGTCATAAATTGATTTTTATACCATTATTATAATATTTAATTTAATCGTTACACTAACTAATTAACTTCATCACCATTATAGTTTTTAATTTTGGTTATGTTAATCTCGAATGCCTAAACGTTAGGGTTAAAAACATAAGAATTAAATTTCAAAAGTTTAAACAATTAGGGGAGTGAACACGTAATTAACCTAAAATAACAATAACCTTATACGGGACTCACGAGAAGTTTCACATGGGAGTGATGAATTGTGTCGGTGACTTCTTATTTTCGGCAAATTTATCCTTTTGATTTTGGAATTTTACTCAAACATTCTTAGGGGTATTTATTGAGCGAGTCGATTACGAGTTGCGCGTTATTCGATTCATATTTATTAAAAAAATTATTTTTTGACTTATTTATTGCTCGTTAAGTTCGTTAAAATTATACTCGACTCGAGTTTATTAAAATATTTTATTGCTCAACTCGATTCGTTACTCGTTAAGTTCGACTTGTTGTTCATCAAGCTCAATAAAAAACTTAAACCTTATTCTAAAATAAAAATAAAATTTAATATTATCATATGAGACTTAATATTAACATAAATTAACAAATTTAATCAAGAATATCGAAAAAGTGTATAAACTTTTTTAAAAGTCTAAATTCAAAAAGTAACAATTCATAAATATACTAAACTAGCATATTAAAATTAAATTAACAATTTAAATGTTAATAATTAGTATTTAAGTTTATTTTTTGAATAAAATTATTTTAAAGTAATTATTAAAAAATATTTTAAAAAATTAACGAGTTATTCACGAACTTATCAAATCGAGTTAGACTTTGTTCGATTCAACTCGTTAAGATATTGAATCTAGTTCGAGTCGATTAATCTGAGTAGAATATTATCCAATTTTAACTGAATCGAGTTTGAACAGCTCACGAATTGTTCAGCTCGTTAAGTACCCTAGATATTACACAATTTTTTAAATTATATGATATTAATTATTTTTAATTTCGTAAATATTATAATTATAACAGTAAATTTAAAGACGGTTATGAAAAATAAAAAAATATATACTAAAGATGAATGGATTAAAGTTAAATTTCTTGATCTTATCTTTAATGTATTTTTCATTGTTTATAATATTTTTATTTCTGATTTTAAATCTATTAATACAATTATATTATTGTAAAAATAGAATGATTAATGTTATATATTTGAGAAAAAATGGTGTAATATCTAATTAAAATTTTCTATGTTTTCTTTTACCGATAAATGCTCAAAAAATACTTAATGAAATACTTTTTTTTGGAAGCTTAGTGTCACATATTTAATGAAATTACTATAAATATTCTTTTATATTTTTTCTTATTATCCATTCTATTTTTTAGTGTCACATATAGTTTTAAAATAGTAACAAAGAATACATTTTTAAATTTTTTTTTGAGTATTTACAAAATATTTATATATGATCATAATTTTATTTGCGAAAAAATAATTGAAATTATTTTAAATTTTTTATTTATAATTTTTTAAATATCATTTTAATTGTGGTCCTAAAACACTGATTAACATTTTTCATATAAATACAATAATTAAAAACTTAAATATACATTCAATATCCGAACTAGATATCCTTTTTTAAGTCGATACCTAAAAAAAATTTACTTATAAGTTAGTACTTGAATTATGTATTTTTTTTTTCAAAAGTTAGTACTTAAAAAGTTTTTGCTCTCAAGTTGGTACTTGAACTAGGCATTTTTTCTCAAGTTGATGCTAAATTTTTACATTTTATTATTTTGATTCTTATTTAAAATAATTCAATAATTTTAACCATATGTATTTAAATCTTATCAATTTACTCTTCGTTCGTCTCTTAAATTTTTTATTTTTTTATAAATATTATATCATTTTCCTGGTATAAAATTTTAACGATAACTTATTATTTTATATGAAAATACAATTATCTCATTTTTGTTGTAACCCGTTAGGCTTGTTTAATTTGATAATATAAAAAAATGATTAAATTGATAATCTTTTAAGTACAAATAGTTAAATTTATTAAATTATTCTAAATTATAATCAAATTAATAAAATGTTTAAGTATTAAAGACCAAATATATTAATAGAAACATCATAATAATGGGTAAAATTATAGTTTGAGTATCAAAATGGTATTTTTAAAAAAAATTCAACTCCAGAGAAAATATTTTATTTAAGTACCAACTTAGAATCAAAAGTTTTTTACGTACTAATTTAACAAAAAAATCTTATTCAAATACTAAATATATATTTAAACTTTAATAAAAAAAATAAGATTAGTATGCATTTAATTTATAAGATAAGATTTTAAATTTGAAAGGTAGTTGCTAAATAGTTGTAGCCTTTCCACCTCGGCATTTGACCAATTGATAAACATGTCATTACTTGGAATAGTTTTTCACAACTACTTGTGGGGACACTCAATTATTCCGAGATGGACAAACAAATGTAGAGATTTGAAAAATGGGAGGAAGTGGGGCCTCAATTATTCAACTCAATTTTATCCCACAATTAAATCACATTTAGTACTAATTAAATATAAATAAATATCCATTTACATCACCAAAATATTAAATAAAAAATAAAAAAATATGGTACCATGCTTTTTATAATGTAAATGTAATAATGTATTAGTGTTTAATAATCAAACGGTTTGGCTAATTATAAGATTGTACCGTTTAATAATACCCTCTATTTTATTATAATAAGATTAATTAAATTAAACACTTAAATTAAAAATTATAAAAAAAATAATTTAAAATAAGATAATCTTTTTTATTAGTTTCAGTATGTAATGATCCAAATGTTTTCTCTATATATTGATTTTAAAAAGCAATAATCAAATAAAATATAATTAATGGGAGTATTAAATGGATGGACCCAACCCACCTGCCTAACCTAATATACAGTAAATGTGACTCCAAAGGAAAAGTCAACCGTCGGATATAAAAAATAAAATATTAACGTTATCAGGTTATTATATCTACGGTTATTACCACTCCACGTGGAGTTATATCCTTTTAGATAAGTCAGAAAAACTGTCACTTGAACATAATATATTGTTTGACGAATTATTTATATTTTTATATTATTCATTTATATTTATTTGTTAAGCTATATTAGAGAGTATAAAATAATACGTTTAATTCTTTATGTTTACGGATTTTTTTAAAAAAATCATTTATTTAAAGTTATTTTTAAAGAAGATATTTAAAATTATTAATTTTTAATATAATTATTAATTTTATATTTGATTATTTGATTACAGAATAATAAATGTAACACCCGATCCGGATGTCACAATGGGCCTCCGGCCCAAAACCCATATTTCAAAATTTTGTTTTAAAAGCCCAATAATAAAATCATGTAAGTCCAAAACCAAGTTCATAATCCGAGTAAATAAAAACAAGCCCAAAATAATCCAAAGTAAATCGGAGCTCCAAAATATATTACAGACTGTTTTAAAACATTCGACCCAAATAAAATAACAGAGTTACAAATACATATAGGGTTCAACATAGTACTAACCCCACTACATCTAATAACGGTACTCTGACAACACGGTCGATGCTAAAAGCCCAAACCTTGATGATGCTCCACAAAACCCGCCCACCTAACCTACGCACGAAAACAAATTTCGAACGCTGAGCCACACAAGCTCAGTGGATACGCCAAACTCGGCCAACATCATGCATATCAAAGCAGTAAAGCATGGCATATAAATCACATGCATAGTATGAAGGTCTAGCATGCTTGCCTACACATGACATAAATGAATGTATACTATCGCACACAACATATACAAACATATAAGTCATCACACAAGAGCGAGGCTCGCGTCCACACAGCATCGGGATCCTACACTCAGGATTGAGGCCGCCCTCAAATCCTATGCCTGGAATGTTACATCGAACATCTTCGAACGAGGCCGCCCAACGTTCGGAAAAGGGTGGAGGCCGCCCAACCAACCCTATGCTCGGAATGTTACATCGAACATCTTCAAGTGAGGCCGCCCAACACTCGGAATAAAAGTCTTCAATCATCACCCGGCATGTTACATCGGATGACCTTCAACGTGTTGCGACACTTATGGATATCCGGATTCCAACACACAAGACTCGACCACACAAACGATCCACCTAGGATCTCATCACAACAAGTTATATTAAAGTCTTATCTCACTTAGTCTTTCGGAGTTATAACCTTAACTTAGTTCGACAATTCATTTCATAGCTTTTAGATTTAAGTGTTTATTTATTAAGACCACCGAAGCCTTAATTTCTACCCAACCTAGCCAAAACACACAGGGGTATCGATACCCTTAAGTAGGGTATCGAAACACCCTTTATCGATACCCACCCAAAGAGGGTATCGAACTATAGGTATCGAAACAAGTATCGATACCGTTGACCAACCCCAAAAGTCAACAGAAAGGGGAGGACCCGTATCGATACAGGTATCGATACAAAAACTTTCTGGAATCCACGGTATCGAAACAAGTATCGATACCCCTGAACAACAAGCCAAAATACACACAATGGTATCGATACCGGTAGCCCGAGTATCGATACCCCCTACACTAAGGACGGTTCTGCACTTAGAGATTCTAGATTTTCAACCCCAAACTTAATTTAATCGATCCCTAAGTGTTCTTACTCAATATTACTGAGGTTTAAAGTGTTTTAACACCAAATTTCAACCCTTAATCACATTATCACGGATTTCACCATTAAAGACCCATTTTCAAGAAACCAAGCAACACAACATACAAGCATGATTATCTCTACATGTCATGCAACCTACCATGAATGGATGATGTAGAAGGAGTTGGGAGTACCAACCTTAAGCAAAAACAACAGGTAAACGAGCTCCCCTTCCTTCCTCAAGCTTTTCCCCCTCCAAGGCTAGTTGATGGCTCACCACCTTTTTTCTCTACAAGAGAAAGATGAAGAACGGATTAGGGAGAACTTAGGATGATTCCTCAGGGTCTAAGAACAAAAAGAGACTGAGATTAAAGCTCCAAAACTCAATCCCGAGCTCAACCCAAAACCCCCGCCAAAACCTCTATCTAACACCAAAACCATAGATTCTTACCTTGTTTTATAGATCCTTTACTGCTCTATAACATCTCCTCTAACATAAAAACGAGATTCCAAACATACCTCTTAAAAATCTTACCTTTAACCAAGCCTTCTTGCAACCAAGGAGTTTAAAGATGGGAAGAAAAGGAAGAAGGAGATGATATCATCTTTGCAGGAGAAATAAAAACCCCCTTCCCCTCTTTTCATCCATTTAGGCATTTACAAAAATGCCCCCATCTTAAAACTCTTAAAGCCCAAACCACTCAAGCCCAACAAGGCCCACAACTCACAAACCCGAGCCTAAACCCGAGATCCAACACCATAGGTTAACCCGACACACTAAACCGAGAGTTTGGGTCGTTACAATAAATACGTTATTTAAAATTTATATTTCATAAATGAGTTTTTTATTATTTGCTAACATTTTTAATTATACATTCATTAACATATTTACGTGCAATGACGAAATAAAATGAAGTAAAAGGGTAATTATCTTCTATCTCAATTTATTTATTTATTTTAAAATTTTAATTTATTTATTAATTTGTGTCTTATTTTTCTATTATTTATATTTTATACTTAATATTAAATTATGATCGTAATCTTGTTTATAAACATATTCGTTTAGTGTTATTAACATGCTCATTCAACGTATTTGTGAACACTAAATAAATATGTTTATCAGAGGCGGAACATAAAGATTTTAGGGGTCTAATCTCCGTCATTTGTTGTTTTTATATGCTGAATAGAATTATCTTAAATAATATTTTTTTGTTAAAAAATTATTTTTTATCTCCACTAATTTTAAAATAAATTAAAATATATATTTTAGTTCCATGATGTTTACGATATTAAACAAACATATATATATAAACATAAAATTATGTTTTAAAATCGATTCATTTAACCTTAAAAATGTGTGAAGTTGAAACGGCAACAGAGGAGAATTGTTAACTTGGCATAATTTAAAGGTACTTTTCTTCCTTAAATAAAAAATGATCCTCTAAATTATATTAATTAATTATTTTTAATCATTAAACTAGTATTATTTTTTATTACTTTAACTCCAATAATTATTTAAATAAAAAACTATTTTAAATAATAAAATGTTAACATGTCAAAAAAATACTGACCAAAAGATATTTTAGTTACCAAAAACAAATAAATATCAATTGTATTTTGATGAAAAATACTCGTTTGACTACAACTACCAGCTCCTTTAATACTTGACCGAGGTTAATTCTATTTGACCATGGTTAAGTTTACAGATAACATGTCACGTGCGATGGCTGTTAGGGGAAGAGTTGGAATAGGACAAGTGCGTCGACAGTTAACTTGAGCTCGAGTATCGGAGTCACGCTTTTTTTGCAACGCGTGTAACACACTGCAGAGATTCGTCCATCGTGAACTGTTCGTGAGTGTCACGCTCTGCAAAATAGGGTGGAGGTACAAAAGAAGAAACAATGAAATTTGGTGTTTCATAATGGTTCATTAGAGAGTAAGGAGTGGGGAAAATCCTAGTCTTAGATACCCAGTTAGAAGTAGAATCAGGACCTTGTTAATTGATTGTAAGTGGTACAAATTTGTTAGTAGTATAATATTTTTAGATGATCAAGTTACTTTGGAATTTGTGTGTCATTTAAAATTACTTTAATTTGGAGGTTTAATCTTGTTGGATATAGAATAAAGGAAATAATTTCAAAGATTTGATTTCTTTTAATAATTTAAAACTATTTCGAATTATTTTTTATGAGTGATTTTTTAAAATTTTTCGAATCTAAATTTTCTAAATGAAACACCCATTATTTACCTTTAAAAACACTTAAAGGCCAGTTTAATTTTATTTTTAAAAAATATGATAAAAAAGTGTAACAAAAATTATTTTAAAATTTTTGATTTAAGATATATGTTTAATATTATTGTTAAAAGTGTTTTTATCAAAAAATAAATAATTATTTTAAATATGATGTATAAGTTAAAAATATATATTTAAATAATAATTAAATTTTTTAATATTATAATATTAAATTAAATTATAATAAAATATAAAAATATTATTAAATGAATTCATAAATTATTTTTAAAAATTGTTTTTAAAAAATATTTTTTAAAAATTTAACATGAATATATATAATTTTTAAATTAAAAAATAATTTATATTAAATATAATTATGTATTTATAAAAATTAAATTAAAATAAAATATAATAAATAAAAGTTTAAAATAATAATCATTCCTAAAGTATTTTTAAGTTTTTATGTTTGAGTTAAAAATTATTTTTTAAATATAATTTTCTTAAAATTAATTATTCAATATATTATTTTTGTATTTTAAATTAACTTTTGATCTAAAATTTTGTTTAAAAAATAACACTAAACGCATTCTTAATATACTCTTTATTTTTTAATCCGAAATATTTATTTTTTAATCCGAAAAATATTTCGGGAATCACACTTCAAAAGCACATTTTTGTATTCATCTGCTCTTCTCTCACGAAAACGGAATATAATATAAACCCAATCATACAGGGAAATATCAAACTATATCCAAATCCTGATCTAAATATTAACGCCGCCATTACCTCAGTTTATATTTTACAATATAGAGTCCAAATATTGGTTATGTCGCCTCCGGTTGAACTCTAACAAGCTGCCGTAAGTTCGGTCAGCAACGCCGACGAAGAGAGATTCAGTATCTGGGCTAAATGATATTCCAGCAATCTCACCAAACAAATCGATTTCTTGGCAATTAAGGTACCCAGACGCCGTGTCGAACACATGAACAAAGTCAGCTGGCTCAGCCATTGCAAGAAATCGACCATCTGAGCTGAACTTGAGAGCTCTAATTGCTCCCATTCTTCCCTTTAATATAGCAAGGGACTTGGATAGGTTTCTTATGTCCCACAATCTGCAAGTCGTGTCTTGATTCCCAGTGGCCAGAATGTTCCCGTCAGGGTGCCAAGCAGAAGCAAAAGAATAGTCCAAATGCCCTTGTAAGGTGCCAGTGACCTGGCATTGTACAAATAAGCAGGCATTAAAAAGAAGTAAACCTCAAAATGCACCAACTCTTCGGATACCCGGCAAGACCAACATACTTTGCCGGACTGAGCATCGGCAATCAGGCACTCTGAACTATCTCCGAGGACTGCAAGCAACTTGCCATCTGGATTTACAGAGGTATTCTGTCCAAAGAAGATGACAAAACAAGTACCAAGTACATATCAAATAAAAATACGAAAAAGAGAGGAAGAAATGGCATTCAACAGCAGACTTCTTAATACTCTGCACTTACATTCACAGACCAGTCGAATGCAAAGTTGTTGAGGTTTGAAAAAGTTTCAGCATCAAACACTCTGATTCGAGTATCATTATTTGCAGCCATAATTCTCACTGCACCGCTGTAGATATATAGAAAATTTCCAGTTTCAAAATGTCATCAAAATTGTAATAAATTTCTGAGAGAATAACATTTCTCACCTAGGAGAGTGATACACATCCACCGCATTAGTGATTGCATTGTCATCGGTAGTTAATTTTGTGCAGAATGCTACACCCGGTTGATTTAAATACTGACAAGGCAGAAAAATAAGCAAAAACATTAGCTAAATTGCAAAAATATAATATTTTATCAATAAACATCAGTCAAACTGATGAACACAAACCTTGCAAATAAGCTCCCCCTGAAAACCACCTGCCACCATTAAATTTTCTTTAACTGCCATAGTGCTAATCTGCACCCTAGAGAGTTGCTGAGATAGCAATCCAGGACGTTTCTACAAACATCAAAATAAAGAATTAACTTGAGAGCCCTTCGAATAAGGTTAAGCAGGAGTTAAATTAATCATGGACTTATTTACTAACCATGCAGGGAACTATTGGCTTAGCCACATTCAGCACTTCTTTGCCTTTGCATAGCAGTGATGACCAATGCATTACTGAATAATTTTGCATGAGGTAAACATCGTGCTTTGATGTGGCCCACAACAGATTCCTGAGCTGCAGGATAGAAAATAACTGAACCCAATGACATTTACTGATGACAACATACACGCAGCAAGAAAATACATTGAAACCGAAATGTTTAAAACTAGTGGACACGTAAGAGACCATACTTATCCACACTAACCCTTAAATCCCAGAATAATATTTAAATATGAGTCACAATTAGGTCTTTCAACGTATTTGTAAGGCAGTGTTGAAACAATTAGCATGATCGTTGATAAACTTTATATATCCAATAGGTTAAAAAGGAAAAAGGAAAAAGGAAAAACAAATTCTCGGATAAAATGGGTAAAGCATGGAAATTTTGCTACAGTAAAAGCATGTCAGACTTATAAATGCTATCAAGAAGTTAATGATAATTTGAATCTTTAAACATGGAAAAAAATGTGGATCCTACATAAATCAGTTAGCCTATCTTCGATTGACCTTGTCCTATACAAAAATTCAAGCCTGAATTGATTTCCATAAAGATACACGTTAAAAAACAGACGGAGATTTAAAAACAAAGATGAGCAGTAGAAAACTATGAGTACTAATAAAATGACAAAAAATGAAGACACGGATCAGGGTGGTCTTGTGATCAGGATCATCCCACTTTAGCTATGGTCTTGTGATCAGGATCATCCCACTTTAGCTATGAAGGTATGACTCAACCCCATGAATGATGAAACTCTACAGCTAGTGTATGGTAAAATATTTAAGAATCCCCTCTATAACTTGAAAATGATTCAACACAGCGACATGAAAAAGTGATATAACATGAATTCACTTGGATCACAAGCAAAAAAAAAAAAAAAAACAGAACTGTAAATGCGGTGATGTGGAAAAAGGAAAGGGATAACATATCCACACAAAGTGGCTAGTGCATAGTATATCATAAAAAATAACAAAAGGAAATTGAGAATATAAATATACTAAATGCAACGACGCGTAATGCATTCAGATTACCAGACATTTACTGATTCGCAACCATTCAATAACGTAAATGAAGTTTAAAAGACACCTACAGCTTAAGAGCTCTATTTGTGCGTGTGTGTATATGAAAGGGAAAAAAAGACGTACAATAACAGCAACGAGATCACAGCAGCAGCATCAATGCAGAAGATCTATACCAATCCAATAAACAAATTTTCTACGGATGTTCAAAAGCCAATTGGCAAAATACAAATTCATTGACAAGATGTAAGATATCTATAACTTGATTACAGATGGATCTGAAAAAGGGGAAACTTCGGGTTGAACGTGAACAGAACATCTAAGAACATGGGACAGCAAATCAAGTATAGGAATGCTAATTGGATTCATGCAGATGATATCTAAGAATGGTAAATCAATTGAATGGAAATTGCATTATGCATGAACAATATCATAAAAGGAAATTATGAAGTATCCCATTTATGATAGCTATAAATGCATCTAACAATTTACAAACAATCCAGCACTATGAAATGCAAATTAAGCGCTAATTTCCCCTTAAAGTGGAAACATATTTGTCTACTCAAATTAAACAAATCATTATAGGGGCCTCTTGAATGTTCCTGTCATACCATAAAAGTAATGCCTCTTTACCGACCCAGCTGCTTAGAAATTACTCGCAACCTGCGTGAAAGACTGAAATAAGATAGAAATGGCATCCTGAATGCCCCAAGTTAAATCAATAGAGTTAACAGTTAAAGTTGAACATTCCTAGCTCACAAATTACACAAATAACAACAAATAAACAATATATCCAGATGCAAAGATGAGATCATAATACAAATAAATGCAAATAAAACCTAAATTGCATAGAACCTAAATTGAAGGATAGCGAAAGGGATGAAGCAACGCCTATGCTCATAAAAGTATGGTGTTATCTAAGCACCTTGCTCAGATGAGTCTAGGTAAATGTAAAACCTATGGCAACTCTAGACGTAGAGAAAGCAGTTAAAAACTCATCATCAACATGAGACTCACAGTTAATGGATAATGGATCAGTGGCATGTCAGCATGTGCATGCATATACAGGAAGGACTGCTGGAGTGCATCTTTCTAGTGCATGAAAGCATGCATGCTTGTAATGGTTACGAATGAAAGGTTTTACGGCCATAGATTGCAAGTAAAATTTTCAAAATCCTCAAAGTCATACCACATCCATGTAGCATCAATATCCATTATCATGATGGTACCTCTGCAAAAAATTGTGCTTTATATATAAACTAAAAGTCAAATTGGAAAGAAAGGATGGCATCACTAAACCCTAATAAAATCTCTAGAACTTAATCTCTAAAATTAGCAGGCTGATGCCAGGTCAATAGAAATGAAAAACTACAAAATTTAAGGTCTCAAAGTAGAGCTGCAAACTCCAGAGCTTCCAACAAAGGTTCAGACAAAGAGCTATGATAAATAAAATGACATGGACAAAATGTTATGAATGAAAACAGGGTCTGCAAAACTATGAGACCGGGATATGAAAATAAATTAAAGATCGAAACATATGCAAAGGATGAAAACGTGGACCACCAAGACAAAAGTTTTGATGATGCAGGACCCTAGGAAAAGTTGAAGAAGACAAACAACTCTAAATATAAAAATTAACACAAATCAAAAAAGAAAAAAGTTATGAAGATGTCACATCACTAATAGAGCACAATGCACATTTAAGTCACTACAAAAAGAAAAACAGGGAAAAAAGTTGATTGCAGAATGAAATTATATTGATATGAGTTCGAAGAATTGCCCAAGTGAATCCATGACATCTTAAAAACAAAGCAATTCCCTTGAAGAGACTTCTCATAAAAGATAAAGAGTAAAAATGTCAAAATAATAATAATAATAATAATAATAATAATAATAATAATAATAATAATAATAATAATAATAATAATAATAATAATAATAATAATAATAATAATAATAATAATAATAATAATAATAATAATAATAATAATAATAATAATAATCCAATGCAATGACTTAGCAAGAAATCGAAATTAAAGCAAACAGAAGATCAATGGTAAAAAATAACTGAAGCTAATGAGCAAATTCTCTACCTGAAAGTGCACAATTGTAGATTTGACAAGCCTTGTATTAAACTGAAAGGCATAAAAGGTTCTTCCCTTCTCTACTTGTAAGCATTCCTGCCAACACAAAATGTAATATGAACCATTTAGAACTTCTTTGGAAACAGATACACGCCCTGGAAACAAAGTTGGCCATTAATAAGAGGCAAAGCTTTCCTAACATCATATTTCATGTCAAAAATAGAATTAGCGCTTTAGAGCCAGCAAGAAAGTGAGGAACTGACCTTTTCCATCCCTTCACTAGAGCCACCAGGGCTCTCGTAGTTTTTATATTGTTTCAATCTCGTCTCACGATACTTATCCCTAGTAAAATTAAGCCTCTCCCAAGGTATTCCTTGTATATCTTTCCCATTTCTTGCTTCCATAGCGGACGTATCAGTTTTTGGCTTATTCTATTTCCAAGTAAATACCCATGCATATATAAAAAATTGTTAAATAGATTCTAATATCAAAATCGAGAGAATTAAAGCATATTGGCGAGAGTCGAGACATTGTTTCTTTAAAATAACGTACTGATTCGAAATCGTCTTCAAAGTCGGAGTCAAACGGGTCAAAATCAGCGGTGTCTCGTCGAGGATCGGGTCCGGCGAAGGGATCGTCGTGTTCAAAATCATCGAAGTCGAAAAAATCATCAACAACATATTCAAGATCGTCATTCTGGAAGTGTTCCATTATTCTACAATCAGGGCAACAGTAGAAGAAAAAATTAGTGAAAAAAAAGAAGCAGAGCCTTAAATGCATATAAAACACATTAAATTGAGAAGAACTCACAGAATGCAATAATCATTAAAAATATACAGAAAATTGAAGAGTATGAACGAGAATAGAGGGAAAATACCTGGAAATAATGGTAGACGGTAGATCATGAAGTGTCAAAGAGCTTTAAAAGCAACCAAACGTGAAGAAGGCAGAAAGCCAAATGAAAAAGGCACCAAAGGAACAGGAGAATCTAAGCAAGTTTGTTACTATGAAGATTAAGCAAAAAGAAGAAGATGAAATGCAGTGATAAAGCGAGAATCTGAAATTCTTTTAAGAGGGTTTTGCGAAAAGGGCAATGTCCTCGTTCCGATATTTATAGCATTCACGGCGTAGACGGAAGGCCCCCGCTCTCAACTGCCCAAATTTGCTGTGGTTACGGTGGTTCTGAACGGTGCCGTGATAGTGATACAAATTAATCAACGGTAAATTACAAAAAATACAAAATAATTACTAATTAGCTTGATTTTCGAGGGTTTTCTTTTTTTGTACGAAGAAATATGTTTAGGCCTAATTCTAAATTTAGTCCCTTGACTATATAAAAGATTGAGATTTAGTCCCTTTATTCTTATAATGTTGTTGGTAGATCCAAATTAACAACACAACTAGTTCTATTGTTAAATGATGCGTGAATTAAAATAAAAACTTGAACATTCGACTTTTATTTAAAATTATTATGGTAAATTAAAAAATAATTCTTGAAATTTTAGAAAATTTATAATTTAGTCATTAAACTTTTAAAACTTAAAATATAATCATATTTTTAATTCTATTTCGTTATCGTGACTACCATCTAAGGGAGAAAAACAGAGAAGAGGGATAGTTCGTTTATCGTTTTGACCAAAAAAATATCAAATATTAGTAAAAATAACGATCAAATGAGTGACAATTATTAATTTTATGTCGGAGAAAAAATAAATTTTTTAAAAAAAGATTTTAATATTTATCGTTAATTTTTTAATTATAGAATAAACTAAAAGTTATATGATTGTATTATAAATTTTAAAAATTTGATGGTCGTAATGCAAATGTCATTAAAAGTTTAGGGACCATTTACAGAATTTAACTCTTTAATTTTTCTTTCATTAATAATTAAAAATTAATTGAATTAAATTAAATTAAAGTTAATATCAAATAACATAGATTAAAATTAATATCAATTAACTATACACATTTTTACCAACTATCATGTCACCTTCTGTCTTTTTTTCGTTAATTTTAATATTGATAATCAAAATATTTTAAGTTAATAAAATTTAATAATCTGATTAATAAATTATATAATTCAATGATTAAAATAATTTGGTGGTCTCCTAAATAATTAACCCATTATCAATTTGGACTTATCAAATTGAGGACTAAATTTCAAAATTTTGAATAATCGACGGACATAAAGTAGGATTAACATTTTTTGCTTTCGGTTATTATAGGATTAAATACATTTAAAAAATTTAATCATTATTCATTAATTATATTAAATTTTATTAAAAATTAATATAAAATAATATATTTAATTTAATTTTTTTTACAATATCTTAATTTAAATTACGGTATTACTAAAAGTACAGTTTTTTTAAGACTAATTCTTTGATAGCCAGTACTTTTCCCTTTTAATTCCATGTCCCAAAATCTTTGTATGTTCAATCCACGTGGTTCGATAATGTGATCCCACGTGTTAGGCTGACAGCAATAGTTTCAAAATCTTGGCGCTCTCTGCTTTCACCACGTGGTTGACTAGTCACTTGTTTTCACCGTCTTTTAACGCCGTTAGTGGGAAAACAGAAGTGACTTAACCATGGTTAGGCTATGATGGTGGTTTGGTTGGTTCCAGCGTTTTCCTTTCCTTCCCGCGCTAGGATATTTGGCCCTATGAGGTCGGTTTAATTTTAAGATTATATTTTAAAATAAATTAGATATGTATTGTAAAAATGACATAATTTAAGTATGTATCAAATTTTTAAAAAGATTATATTTAAAAATAAATGAAAATTAATATATTTAAAAAACTTAAAATTATATTATAATTTTTAAATAAACTCAAAATAATCTTTAAATTTTTAAACTTCTGAAATCTAGATAATATCACGAGCGTTGATCGTATATCTAACAATGAAATAAAATATTTTTTCCTCATTAAATAACTCATTATCATCTATTACGTTATTGTTCATCGTACATTACTCAATGGTTCTAATGTTTTACATAATATTAATCGATTTTCGATGATAAAATAATGATATAAACAATCGTAATGGTTTGATGACGTACATAATAAATGAGGACATGACAATCGATGAAGAAATCATCAATTAAGATTTAAGGTTTGAGCGTTAAAAATTTTAATTTTAAGATTATTTTATGAAATTTAAAACGAAAGTTAATAATAAAAAACATATAATAATATACAATAATAATAAATCTATTTAAATAAAGTTACATATCAAAATAAATTAAAAAAAAGTTAAATACTAAATTTAAAACGAATATAAGTTAAATATCTTTCCAACTCTTAAGTTTTTTAATGATTAATTAATTAATTAAGGGGTATTCATTATCGTATCGATTTTTTTAGGTAAAGATTTTTTGATTCGTGTCTTGATCTATTTATAACAGGTACTCATAAAATTTAGGTACGCGATTAATCGAATAACGAGATTCTGATTTTTATATATATTTTAAAATTTTATGTTCTAAATTTTTTTAAAAAATATATATTAAACACAAAAATTAAAATTTTATAATATATAAATAAACATAAAAATTAATGTATTAAAATTAATTTTATAATATTTAAATATATATATATATTAAATTTTATCATTAAAATGATATTAAAAATATTAATATCATTTTTTATATTAACAAATTAATAAAATATATTTAAAAATTTATTAAAAATATATAATACAAACATAAACTTAATTTAAAAATTTTAATTTAATTTTATATACAAATATTAAGGAACCTACAATAATAGTATAATTTAAAACTAAAAAATATATAATTTAAAATTAAATGAATTATGTCAGATATCCGATAATTAGAAAAAATCGATCTAAGCTTGGTTTAATTATTCTCGAGTCGAGTTTCTAATCTATCCAGGTAATTTTTTTAAAAAATTATCCATCAAATTTATTTCAGATAGTCGAGTCGAGTCAATCTAGTCGGACAA
This sequence comes from Abelmoschus esculentus, assembly GCA_035048815.1. Classification (NCBI taxonomy): domain Eukaryota; kingdom Viridiplantae; phylum Streptophyta; class Magnoliopsida; order Malvales; family Malvaceae; genus Abelmoschus; species Abelmoschus esculentus. The sequence goes on from JAUCBN010000032.1 coordinate 4,459,145, forward strand.
TTTTAAACACTCCTATTAATTATGATCGAAAGTTTAGCCAGTGGTCGTTGATATAATCTAATCCCACCATCTTTATTGTTTTTAATAAGATTGAGTTTGAAGTGTGTATCACTCTTTTCGACACATGTCGAACAAATGGGAGTAAACGTGTCGCAAAAATACAGAGGCAATAGATTGGGTGTGTGAAAGATTTTTCACAGAAATAAATCCTTTTCCCCGTGGGTTTTTCTATTCACCATTTTTTGATTTTTTTTTTCTATTCATCATTTTTGTCTATAGAGAACTAACTTTTTTTTTTTGTTTATTTAGTCAGCGATAACATTAATTTTGAGATTAATTACTAATCATCAACTATTTTTCTTTTATTATATTTTTTTATAAAATATTTATAATTTTTATGGTACGTCTATTTTTATTATTTAATTTATTTTATAATTTTTGAATTTTATAACGTGATACTTATTTATTATCATATTAATCTTTCATAATTTAAATACACAATTTATATTTATAATTTTTTTTATAACACTTAATTTTAATTTATAATTTATAATTTTTTTAATAATTCATTTATTGATATAATCAAATTTATTTATGTCTATATTTTACTGTTAAAAATATGTTTCATTGTATGCGTATTTTATAACTAATTTTTTAATCGGCATTCATAAAACAAAAAAATGAGTATAAAATAAATAACTTGAAATAGCTTAGAAATAAAAATATTCTAATTTTTTTAAGAAAAAAAAACCGTAATTACTGCTTTGCATGTGATTGGTCTTATGTCTGTTTTCAGATTTTGTAGCATTATGTTTCACGTGACACATTTTAAGGGACATATAAAAGTTTTGTTAAGGAAATATGGAACAGAGCAATAATGGACACTATGATTAAAAGGTTCAGAGAGGTTAAGTTAAAAAAAAATTATATGAAGACAATAATAAAATACAATTTCAGTTAGGGGTGGATAAGACTAGGTACTCGACTAATTTGAATAGAATTGATTACAATCTTGATAACTATTGGTTTCAAAAATTAGAATCAGTTTCAGTCATATCGGGTCCTAAATTTTAAGAATGGGTCTCATTATTGGTGGATACCGGTTTCAATATCGAGTATCCAGTCAATTAGTTTTATCTTAAAAATTTTTGAGTAATTGTAGAAAAAAATAACCACATTAATACTATTAAATAATAAAATTAAAATATTGTAGACTTGAAAATTAAAGTTTTAAAACTAGTCATACTCATAATATTCATACATAAAGAGAAAGTTTGATAGAAAAAATAAACAAAAGAAAACCAATACCCGGGTTTCCCGTATCCAAGTATCGGGTTAACCCGTGGTTTTGGGCTTCAGTTTTAGACCGAGTTCTTGTGGTTTGAGCCTTTGTTTTGGGTTGCCTTGAGCCCAAGTGTTGGTTTAGGGGAGCTTTTTGGTCCTTTCTTGTGTGGAAGACAATGAGGGGAAGGGGGCTTAAACTTTCTCTGTAAAACAGAGAAGTGAGGTCACCATTTCTTCCTCTTGTCTTCACTTAGCAACCATCAAGAAATGAGCTATCTTTTGGTTTTTCAAGTGAGAATTCCGTTTTAGTATTGAAGGGTAAGTTGTAAAGGGATTTGTGATCTACAAAACAAGACAAGAATGCTTGGGTTTGGTGAGGTTGAAGGTTTAAGTGGGGGTTATGAGTTGAGTTCGGGATTGGGTTTTTGGAAGTTTAAAACTTAAGTCTTTTAGTGTTTTTAAGCTATAGAAACCATCCCTAAACTGTCCTTAATCATTGTTCATCTTCCTCTTGTAGAGAAAGAGGTTGGAGGACCATCTTTAAGCTTGGGAATGTGAAGGTTTGTGTGGAAGAGGAGCTCGAGTTTGTTGCTGTTGTAGCTTAAGATTGGTACTCCCAACTCTTCTAATCATCATCCATGTCATAGTGGAATACATACATGTAAGTTTAATGCATGTTGGATTGATTACTTGAGCTTGGTAAACTTTAATCGTAAAATTCGTATTATTGTGATTAAGGGCTAAAAATTGATGCTAAAACACTTTAAACATCATTAATATTGAGTAAGAATACTTTAGGATCGATTAGATTAAGTGTGGGGATGAATCTCTAGAATTTCTAAGTGAAACCTGCAGTTTCGTGCAGGGGGTATCGATACCGTTGACCCGTGTATCGATACCCCTGAGAGAAATTTAGGCTTGAGGAGCAAGGGTATCGAACCATGGTTCGATATTGATACCTCTAGTAGCATTTCCGGTTCAATATTGGTATCGAATCGAATAGTCCCTCTGTGGTTGACCTTTGAGCTGGTCAAAGGGTATCGATGCTAGTATCGATACCCATGTTTCGATACCCTCTTTGGGTGGGTATTTTAGCCAAGTGTATCGATACCCATGCTAGTATCGATATCCATGTGTATTTTAGCCAAGTTTGAGTAGAGATTTGAGGCTCGACGATTTTAATAAATGCTTTCATTAATCTAAAAGTTGTAAAACGAATTATTAAACTAAGATTGATGTTATAACCCCGAAAGACTAAATTGAGATAATCTTAATATATCTTGTTGTGCTAAGATCCTCGGTGGATCGTTTGTGTGGTTTGAGTCCCTGTGTGTTGGAAATCCGGATATCCATAAGTGTTGTAACATGTTGAAGGCCATCCGATGTAATATGCTGGATGATGTTTTGAAGACTTCTATTTCGAGTGTTGGACGGCCTAACTCGAAGATGTTCAATGTAATATTCCGAATATGGGATTGATTGGGCGGCCTTCACCCCTTTCCGAACGTTGGGCGGCCTCGTTCGAAAATGTCCGATGTAACATTTCGGATATAGGATTTGAAGGCGACCTCAATCCTGAGTGTAGGATTCCGATGCTGTATGGACACGAACCTCACTCTTGTGTGTTGACTTGATATGATTTGTATATGATGTGTTCGGTAATATACATTTATTTATGCCATGTGATAAGCAAGAATGCTAGACCATCATATCATGCACGAGATTTATATGCCATACTTTATATGCATGATGTTGGCCGAGTTCGGCGTACCCACTGAGCTTTTGTAGCTCAGCGTTCAAAATGTGTTTTCGCACGTAGGTTAAGTGAAGCCGGTTCCGAGGAACACCATCGAGGTTTGGATTTCAGCATCGACCGTGCTGTCAGAGTACACTTATTAGATGTAGTGGGCATAGTACTGTGTCGTACCCTATATGTAATTTTGTAACTCTGTTTATTTAATTTGGGTCGAACGTTTAATGGTTTTATAATATTTTGGAGCTCCGGTTACTTTAAACTATTTTGGATTTTTGTTTTAATTTTAATGGATTTTATGGATCGTAATTGGACCTGAGTTTGATTTTATTATTGGACTTTCAAAGGAAATTTTAAAATACAGCTTTTGGGCCGGAGGCCCAATGTGACATCCGGATCGAGGTATTATACGGTCCCAGTTATGACCGGGACCTAAATTTTAGATCCAATCTCGGTCTCATCAAAATCAATACCAGATAAAAATTTATTGGGTCTTACCGAATCTAAGACCAAGACCGGGTAATCGAATTTTTTACCCACCCCAAACTCCAGGTGCTAAAATACTATTTAACCCAAAATTACATAATTCATACAACGTGGTTAGGTAAATATAATATTTGAAGAGATATTATTTCAAGTAATTTTATTTTTTATAAGTGTATTTAATTTTATTTTAAAAATTAAAATTTTAAATTATATTATAAATATTCTTACAACCATTAGTATCTTTTTAATGTTTTTGTTCGTTATCATATTTCTCCATAACATTTTTACTGATCACCCATGGGTGATTCTAGAAAAAGCCGACCTTAAAAAAGGCCTAAAAAACAGTTGTATCGTTTTTCTTACAAAAGTTGTAAGAAATTCGGTACACACTTTTCGGTATATACCAAAATTCTTATAACTTTTGTAAGAAAAACAGTATATACCAAATTTCTTACAAAAACTGTAAGAATTTCGGTTATAAACCGATTTCTTACAAAAAGTATAAAGATTTCGGTATATACCGTTTTTCTTACAAAAGTTGTAAGAATTTCGGTATATACCGAAAAATGTGTACCGAATTTCTTACAACTTTTATAAAAAAATAGTACGGTCTTTTTTAGGCTTTTTTTAAGGTAGACTTTTTTTAGAATTTTCCATCACTCATATTGTTCATACTGTAAAAAATTTCAGTCAATAAGATCCTACCATTTCAATACCTCTTTGATCAGGTTAAATCCACTTGATCTAATCAAAAGGTAAATGACTGACAAGTCTCTTAATTGTTTTTGTTCAATTAGTCATTAAAAAATATATGTGTCTAAAATTGACATTATTTTTTTTTAATTTTTTAAATTTAAGTCAATATTTATTAGTATCGATAATATTATTTTATTGAAATGATAAAATTTAATAAAAAAATTATATGAGAATGTTATATTTAGAGATGTGCACGGGTCAGGTCGAATTTTCTTCCCACCCGTACCCAACTCGAAAAAATATACCCTCCACTAGTCACTCGACACGACCCGAATTTAGGATGAAAAAAATCCGATTCGACCCGACTCGATTTTTAAGTTTTAAGATTCGATCTGACACGATCCCACCCGAATCATTAAAAAAATAAATTTTAGAGACTTAATTGTAAAAAAATAAAATTTAGGGATCTAATTGTAAATAAAATAAAATTTTAATGACCTAATTATAAAAAAAATTATTTTAGTGACCTAATTATATAAAATATATATAAAGAGAGATCATAATAATAAATATCCCTAAAATATATATAAAAAATTACACTATTAGTCCTGGATCGGGTCAGATTCTTTTCACCCTAAATCCGAACCCGAACCCGAACCCGACCCAAAATACTCTTAAAAAACATAATTCGACCCGAACCCAAATTTTCTTTAAAAAATCTGACCCATTTAGACCGGGTCGGGTCAGAACCCGTCGGGTTGGGTTCCGTGCCTATCCCTAGTTATATCTGATAAACCTCTCTTTCCCACGTAAAAAAGTTGACAAATAAAAATGTCACATTTTTATTAAACAAAAAATCATGGAATATTAAATAAAAATAAATTTAACCTAATCAAATTTATCAAGTTTTTTTTCAATTTAATCCATAAAAAATTATTTGTGTTAAGAGTTAACCCTTATTTAATTTTAGATCTTATAATTTAATCTAATACTCATTTCGTCTCATTTAATTTGTTTAGTATTGACGTTTTTAAGTTATTTTTTTTTAAAATTTGACCCATTATAACTTTAAATCTATTATTGATAAAAATATAAAAAATATGTTTTAGACATCTTTAATCAAATAATTTAAAAACATATATTTTATAATATTTAATAAATTTAAATATTTAAAATGGTTATGGTTAAAGTTTTAAAATTTAACTTTTAAAAATTAATATTAAACATAATAAGTGAGACGAAGAAGTGTATTATTATTGATAACATTATTTTTATTTATTAGGTTCAATTTGCTGAGTATGTTGTCATGCTAGAAAAGAAATAAAAAATAATAATCTTATATTCAAAAAAAATATTAAATTATATAAATAATAACATTATATATCTTATAAAATATATTTTAAGGAAGAGGATAATAAACCAAAACAATATCAAGCCTTAGAGGCGAAGAGGCAATCTGCCACAACATCATCATTGACTAGGAAACAATAAAGCAAGTATTAGACTATAATTTAATTTAATTTATTTTATTATTAAATATTAACATTTGAATAAAATAATAATTTTAATAATAGCAAATGCTAGATTAAAAATATAAAATTTATAGATAAATATAGGTCAATTTTGAACTTAAGTAGATCTTTTAGAGATTCAATTAAAAAAAACTCTAAAGACTTAGATTTAATTAATTTTATTATTTTTTTTTCATTTTTACTGGTTCACGTTTGTTTGACGCTAGGAAAGATAGATGTTTATTTAATATAATATTTTTATTCAAGTTAATTTATTTTTATTAAATCTTAAATTTAAAATAAAATAATATTATCGGTAATAACAAATAAAAAATTAAATTATAAAATTTAAATTAAATATACCTTGAATTTAGACATAAATAGATTTTTCAGGGTTAAATTGAAAAAAAAGTCAAAAGAGGAGCAGACAAAATTTGATCTTATTGTCTGATTTTTTAAGTATGCCGGTAACTGCCCTAACGGGTGAACACATTAAGGATGAAAACGTTAGGAGACACTAATGACAAAAAGTATTAAGTACCAAATTGAAAAACACGTAAACATTAGGTGGAAATAGTGTATTAAGCCTTAAAGATATGGTTATTTGTATTGAAATAAATAAAACAATTTTATTTATAACTAATTTAATTTTCTTATTATATAAAAAAGTAATTATTTATTTTTAAAATAGTAAAAGTCACTTTAAAAGACTACTATATTTTATTTACTTGGAAAATTATATTTTAAAAAATATTTACGATAAAACTGAAATATTATCAAATAATATCAAAAAAAATTAAAGATTGTAGTAAAAATTAGTATAATTTCGAAGTAAAAGATGCATTAAACGTTTAAAAAGAAATAACTTATAATTATAAAATAAGAGTCATTGATTTACTATTAGATTTCTTTATCATGTACCCCTTTAAAATTAATGTATTTTCAATTCAATTCAACGAACTATAAAGACCTTGCCAAGGTACAATTAGCGAGATCTAGACACCTTGTTAATTATAAATGATAATATCTAAACAACACATTAGATTTTGAGTTTTTTTCTCAAAATTATCACAAACTTATTTATTTTCTTAAATATAATTCTAAACTTCATTTCTACTAGTAAATAAGTTCCTCCTCATGTTAACATATTTTGTAACGACCTGGATTCAGATCCGAGTGTCCGGTTAACCCGTTGGATCGGACTTGAGTGTTGGGCCGAGGTTGTGGGTCTCATGTTGGGCCTTGTTTCGGTTTAGAGGTTGGTTGTTGGGCTAGAGATTGAAGAGGGTTTGGGGGTAGTCTGGTAAATGGTTAATTGGATGATGGAAAAGGGAAAAGAGGTGATTAATTTTCTACATAATTTCAGAGGATGATATCACTCCTCTTCATCCTTTCTCTACATTCTTTCCTCATCCATTTCACCCCAAAACATCATCATCAAAGGTTAGTTTTTGATAGTTAATCTTGTAGAATCTCGTTCTAGGGTAGAAGGGTTTTTTGCTCAACTTTTGGAGATCTATCTTCCAAGGTAAGTTTGGGTTTTGATGGTGGAGGTAAGGTTTAAGTGGGGGTTAAGGTGTCATCCGGGATTGAGGTTTTAAGGGGGGTGTTCCTATGTTCTTCTTGATGTTTTTAAGAGTTAGAAATATCCTTAGCTTTGTTTAAGAGTTGGCTTTATCTTCTTCTTGTAGAGAAAGAAGTTAGAGATCCATCTTCAAGCTTGGGAAGGTAAAGGCTTGTGTGAGAGAGGAGCTCAGGTTGTTGCTGTTTTGCTTATAGGTTGGTACTCCCAACTCTTTCTAATATCATTCATATCATGGTAGATTGCATTACATGTAAATTGATGCATGTTATTTGGTTGAATGAGCTTGCTTGAGCTTTAATGGTGAAATCCGAGTTAATGTGTTAAATGACTGGAAAATGATGTTTTAGAATTGATTAGATGAGGTTTGGTGAGGAAACTCTAGAATTTCTAAATACAGACCTGCATTTAGTGTAGGGGGTATCGATACTCGGGCTACCGGTATCGATACCCCTGAGTAAAACTTGGCTTATCGTGCAAGGGTATCGAACCATGGTTCGATACCCAACCTTTCAGTGGCATAATTGCGTCGATACCAGTATCGAAGTAGTTCTTTCCCTTTCGTTGACTTTTGGACTGATCAAAGGGTATCGATGCTAGTATCGATACCTTCTTTAGGTGGGTATCGATGCAGGGTGTTTCGATACCCTACCTAAGGGTATCGATACCCCTATGTATTTTGGCCAAGTTTGAGTAGAGATTTGGGGCTCGATGATTTAATAAATACTTCTATTAATCTAAAAGTTGTGAAATTAATTATCGAACTAGGATTGATAATTATAACCCCGAAAGACTTAAGTATGATAAGCGTTAATATATCTTGTTGTGATAAGATCCTAGGTGGACCGTTTGTGTGGTTTGAGTCCTTGTGTGTTGGAAATCTAGATATCCATGAGTGTTGCAACACGTTGAAGGTCATCCAATGTAACATGTCGGGTCATGATTGAAGACTTTTATTTCGAGTGTTGGGCAGTCTCACTCGAAGATGTTCGATGTAACATTCCGAGCATGAGGTTGGTTGGGCGGCCTTCACCCCTTTTTCGAACATTGGGTGGCCTCGTTCAAAGATATCCGATGTAACATTCCGATCATAGGATTTGAGGGCGGCCTCAATCCTGAGTGTAAGGTCCCGATACTGTGTGGATGTGGCTTCACTCTTGTGTGTTGACTTGTGTGAATGTATATGCTGTGTGCGATAATATAAATTCATTTATGCCATATGTTAGGCAAGCATGCTAGACCATTCATATCATGCACGAGATTTATATATTATGTTTTACTGTTTATGATATGCATGAGGTTGGTCGAGTTCGGCATATCCACTGAGCTTTCGTAGCTCAGCGTTTGAAATGTATTTTTGTGCGTAGGTTAGGTGGAGTCGATCCGTGGAGCACCATCAAGGTTTGAATTTCAGCATCGACCATGTTGTCTGAGTATAATTATTAGATAGTGAGCTAGTGTTTTGTCAAACCCTATATGTAATTTTGTAACTCTATCTATTTTAATTTAATTTGGTCGAATGTTTTTATGATCTGTAATATTTGGAGCTCCAATTTCTTTAAACTATTTTGGACTTATGTTTTAACTCGTATTGGACTTTATGAATTATGTTGGACTTGAGTTTACTTGTTGGACTTTAAAAGAAATTTTGAAATACGGGTTTTGGGCTGGAGGCCCATTATGACATCCAGATTGGGGTGTTACATTTAGTGGTATCAGAGCCCAGGTTGAGTCGGTTCTAGGAAGTCCCCGGGGGAGTCTTGTATGTTATATAGGTGTTAGACTAGTATTTACCCACAAGTCGATATAGTACTTCTTTTTAAAGCTAAAATTTCGATGGTATAATCCTGTTTGTGGTTGTTATGCAAAAACTATTAAGCATGCCCAGACGTGTGAGAGACTAGGAGGAAAGCCGTGGTTCTCGAGGAGGAGACTCTGACTATGAGTACGAGCCCAATAAGAAGGTGCCATCGGATGAAGCAGTTGGTCAAGGGGTCAATTACTTTGCTCAGTTGAACCGTACTCTGCGCAGGATAGTGATAGCTATACCGAGGCCATCTTCTATGCCTCGTGAGGCACCGGTTGAGAGGGTGCGGAGACAGGGAGCTGTCGACTTCTTTGGTACGGGACAGAATAATCCTGTATAGACAGATCAGTGGTTGCATGATACGAGGTGGATCATGAGACAGATGAGGCTGAGGTCAGAGGATAAGCTACTGTATGTGTTGTCACTTCTGAAGGGCAACACAAGAGAGTGGTGGAAGACTGTTGAGCAGGTTGGTATCCTCATCGTCCTAAGTGAGAGGACTTTCTTGAGGAGTTCGAGAGCAAATATGTGGGTGAAAATCACATCGACACTTTGAGAGAGCGGTTTACCCATCTAGTTCAGGAGAACTATTCGGTCTTTGCTTATGAACAGAAGTTCCTTTAGTTGAGTCGGTATGCCCCAGAGCTTGTTGCTACTGAGAAGATGAGGTGTAAGAGGTTCTTGAGAGGTCTGAGGAAGGAGATCCATACTTATCTCACTACTAGACCACCCACAGTGTTTTCAGAGTTAGCTGTCAGTGCTAAGTCCCTTGAGTAGGTTTAGGGTTTGACCTATGGGCCGTCTACTGGTCATGGAGTCTCCGACGGAGCTAGTTAGAGTTATACGGGTAACTCTCAGTCGCACTCTGGTAGGAGTAGAAACCGTTAAAACCAGAATAGAGGAGCGTCGAATCAGAGTTCGAGGTCAGATCAGAGGTCAGAGTCTGCGAGATGTAGGAAGTAGTCTGTGTCTTCTTCTATTGGGGTCCAGAGAGTTTACAACGGAGTGCCAGTGTCAGTGTTTAGACTTGCAGGCATTATGGCCGGAGCCACCGAGGAGAGTGTTGGGGCGATGCTAGAGTTTGTTTTCAGTGTGGGTCTCCGGATCACCTTGTGAGGGACTGTCCTAAGGTTATGACGTCTCCTCCCGGTCAGACTTAGAAGATTGTGTTTTAGGATCAGAGGGGTCGTGGGTTTTCGCGTGGTGGATCTAGCCTTGCATTAAGAGGTACCTTTCAGTCCACCACTAGAGCACCGACAAGACAGTATGCAGTGAAGGCACAGGAGGACTGTGCAACTACAGGTGTGATCTCAAGTACGTTTAGTTTGTTTTTAGTTCCTATAGTTTCTCTTGTGAACTCGGGGTCTACCTACTCGTATATCCATAGTGGGATATTTCAACAGTGGGGGTTATCAACGGAGGATCTTGAGATAGGGGTCCGTGTGACAAGCCCGTTGGGATGGGATGTGTTGGTGGATAAGGTGTACCGGAGGTGTCTGATCGAGGTGCAAGGGTCAATCTTCCCGATCGATCTTATGGTTTTGCCGTTTTAGAAGTTCGATGCAATCCTTGGGATGGATTGGTTGTTCGAACACGATGCAAGTTTGGGGTATAGGACTAAGAGTTTGAAGCTCAGAGTATTAGATGGTTCTAAGCTTGTTGTGAGGGGTGAGAGGAACTCGTGTTTACCGAATATGGTATCAGCGTTGTCAGCTTAGAGGCTGATCCAGTAAGGTTGTGAGGCTTTCTTAGCTCACGTGGTGGATGTAAGCATCGAGAGTTCAGTGTTGGAGAGTTTGAGGGCAGTTTATGAGTATTCTGATGTGTCTTTGGAGGAGTTGTCTAGTTTACCTCCCGATCATGAGTTGGAGTTCCGGATAGAGGTGTTGTCAGGGATAACATCGGTATCCATAACACCGTATCGTATGGCATCGATAGAGATGAGAGAGTTGAAGCATCAAATCTAGGAGTTGCTTGAGAGAGGTTTTATCAGACCGAGTGTGTCACCGTGGGGAGCACCGGTATTGTTTCTCAAGAAGAAGGACAGATCGATAAGGATATGCATCGACTACCGTCAGCTTAATAAGGTCACGATCAAGAACCGCTATCCTTTGCCTAGGATCGATGATCTGTTTGATAAGTTGAGGGGTGTCTGTGTGTTTTCTAAGATAGATCTGAGGTTTGGATACTATCAGCTGAAGGGGGTGGATGAAGATGTCCAAAAGACCGCTTTTACGATGCGATACGGACATTATGGGTTTCTAGTGATGCCGTTTGAGCTCACGAATGCACCTGTAGCTTTTATGGACTTGATGAACCGGATCTTTCAGCTGTATCTAGACCAGTTTGTGGTTGTGTTCATCGATGACATCTTGGTGTATTCATGCTCAGAGGAGGAACATGATTATCACTTAAAAGTGGTTCTTCAGGTATTGAGGGATAAACGTCTGTACGCCAAGTTTAGTATGTGTGAGTTTTGGTTGTCAGAGGTGGTGTTTCTTGGCCACATAGTTGCATTTGATAGAATCCGAGTAGATCCCCAAAAGATCCAAGCTGTAGTGGAATAGAAACCACCAAGGAATGTATCGGAAGTCCGTAGCCTTCTTAGACTTGTCGGATACTATAGGAGGTTCGTTAAGGGTTTTTCGATCATAGCGACACCTTTGACCAAGTTGCTTCAGAAGGGAGTTCCGTTCGTGTGGAACGAGAGGAGACAATAGAGTTTTGAGTAGCTTAAGGCTTACCTTATGGAGGCTCCGGTCTTGACGCAACCGGAATCGGGAAAGGATTAAATGATGTTTAGTGATACTTCCTTAAATGAGTTAGGTTGTGTGCTCATGCAAGAGGGTAAGGTGGTTGCTTACGCCTCGATGCAGTTGAAACCCTATGAGAGGAACTATCCTACACATGATCTAGAGCTAGCAGTAGTGATCTTCGCTTTAAATATATGGAGGCATTATCTCTATGGGGAGAAATATTACATCTACACCGGCCACAAGAGTTTAAAGTATCTGCTTACCCACAAGGAGTTAAATCTGAGACAGCATCGGTGGATAGAGTTGTTAAAGGACTATAACTGTATCATAGAGTACCATCCTAGTAAGGCAAACGTGGTCGTTGATGCTTTGAGTAGGAAGTCCATGTCGGACTTGAGAGCTTTGTTTGCTCGATTGAGGATGACCGATGATGGAGGTCTTTTGGCTGAGTTACGCGTGGAGCCCACGCTTGTTCAGGAGATAAAGAGAGCACATGTGTTAGATGAGGAGTTGGTAGCTTAGTTAAAGGCTGTTCAGAAAGGTAGGTCATCAGACTTTGAAGTACGAGATGGTGGATTCTTGTACTTCCAAGGTCGGTTGTGTGATCCAGCTTTAGAGGATCTAAGGGATTGTATCTTGAGAGAAGCTCACCGTAGTCTGTTCTCCGTTCATCCGGGTAGTAACAAGATGTACTAGGATTTTCGTCCTTTCTTTTGGTGGCCGTGCATGAAAAGAGATGTGTCAGAGTTTGTGACAAGGTGTTTGGCATGTCAACGAGTGAAAAACGGAATACCAGGTTCCTTCAGGTTTGCTTTAGCCTATCCAGATTCAACAATGGAAGTAAGATCGTGTGACCATGGACTTTATCACCGGGTTACCAATGACGTTGAGGAAGCATGATGCTATATGGGTCATAGTTGACCGGTTAACCAAGTCAGCTCACTTCTTACCGGTAAGGATAGACTTCAGTTTGGAAAAGTTGGCTCTATTGTACATCAAGGAGATCGTGAGGTTGCATGGTGTACCTTCATCGATCATATCGGATAGGGATCCGAGGTTCACAACAAGGTTGTGAAGGTCTATCCACGAGGCTCTAGACACCAAGTTGCACATCAGTACATCTTTTCATCCTCAGACCGATGGACAGTTTGAGAGAGTTATCCAGGTCTTAGAGGATATGCTTCAGTGTTGTGCGGTAGACTTTGCTCGTAGTTGGGAGAAACAGTTACCGGTGGTAGAGTTTGCTTACAACAACAGTTATCAGTCGAGCATCAGGATGGCTCCTTTTGAGGCCTTGTACGAGCGTAGGTGTAGGACACTTTGTGTTGGACAGAGCTCAATGAGAGAAGGATAGTGGGTTCGGATCTTGTTAAGAAAATTGAGGAAAAAGTTCAGATCATCAACTTTTGACAGACAGAAGACTTATACGGATAAGAAGCATAAGCACATCGAGTATGAGTTTGGTGAAAAGGTGTTTTTCAAGGTATCTTCGTGGAAAAGGATCATCCGGTTTGGTCGTAAAAGGAAGTTGAGTCCAAGGTTTATCGGGCCTTATGAGGTCACTACACCAGTTTTGTACTGTAGCGGCGACTTTAGTGGCGCTTCTTTTAAAAACGCCGCAGTACTTCTATCTTAGTGGCGTTTTATGAAAAACGCCGAACTTACCTGAACTATAGTGGCATTTTTTTCAACAAACGCCGCAGTAGTCTCAAATCTTGTGACGTTTCATTTAAAAACGCCGTAGTAGTCTCAAAGCTTGTGGCGTTTTATTTAAAAACACTGCAAAAGGCTCAATCGTTGTGGCGTTTTAGTAAAAAACGTCGTAATAGGTAGTTCTTTTATGGCGTTTCATTAACAAACGCCGCTAACTTATTTTTTATGAACGATTACACCGTTCCAGAAACAGCACTCCCCACCACCACAATTCCTCTGCAAATTTCCCCTGCCGTTCGCTGCCGTCCGTTCGTCCACTTGCCGTTCGCTGCCGTCCGTTCCTTCGCCGGCAGCTCCGACCGACGCCCTCGACCGTCGTTCTACTTCAGGTAAATTTATATTTAGGGACATTGCAAGTGGATTGTTCTTTAGATTTAGATTTAAGGTTCTAACTAAAAAAAAGTATCAGATTCAAATTGATTTATTTTATTTCGAGTTTTAGATATTATTTACTTATTTTCTTACCATTTTCAGTTCTCCAAGTTTTTTTAATGACAAAACCCTTTCTTCTTCCTGTGTTTTCGCCTCGCTAGTTGATTTTATTTTCAGAATTGATTCAGTTAGTTGTTGGGAAGTAGTTAGATTTCTAGGGCAAATAACAACTGTAGGAGAAGGTTGTTCTCTATACATGCTTAAGATAGCATAGAGAGTTTAATTCAATTAGGTGTGAAGTACTGTTAACATGGATTTAAATTACGGTTGCGGATTCAAATTACTGTGAAGTACTGTTAACATGTATGACTCCATGCTTTAAGTTAGATTGGGACATTTTTACTTCATATCTGATAACTCGGTAGTCGGTTGGTCAATTAACTGCTATCATTCGACTTGGATGAAATGTAGTTTAAATTTCTAATATTAGGCTGTCTACTTGCCATGAATTTGTTTTCTTGGTGATACTCAGATAAGAGAATAATCATATATTAACTCCTCAAGTTTTTATCGTATGATGAAACAAATTATTTAATTACAACCATGTAATATTCCGAGAAAAATATCATTTTTGTAAATGGAAGTACTTGACCTTTTGTAGTGTGAGTGTCCTTTGGATTGTGGATTAAGGATTTTGTATCATTTGAGCTATTGATTATTTTGTTTTAGTTTCTGAAACTTTGAATCATTTGTATCAGATTTATGTTGGCAATACTATTGATTATTTTGTTTCTCGGGTAGTACAACCCAGATACTATTGACTAATAATTTTATTGAATTTTTAATTATTTTGATGCATCGATTCATTGGGAACTGTAGGTGCTTTGTTTCAGCTCGCATTCATACGCAGATTCGAAGATTCTTATGGTATACTTATGATCATTTTATCTTGATTTATCTAATTACTCGATTCCCCTCTATTATTATATAATATTAGGAAAATGAAGTGTCAATCTTATGCTTTCATCATCTGCAGATGGGTATGCATCAAATATATCTCGATGTGTCAGTATGAAAGATCGAAGACTTTATTCTCTAAAGTCACATGATTATCATATACTGATGCAAGATCTTATGCCAGTTGCCTTACGTGGTTGTATGTCGAATGAGGTGATATCTTGTATAATTGAACTTTCTAATATAATGAAAGCTCTTTGTGGTAAAGTTTTGGTGGTTGAAGAACTCGAGAAACTCCAAGATCAAGTAGCGTTGACTTTATGCAACTTGGAGAAGATATTTCCACCTTCATTCTTCACAATTATGGTGCATTTGTTGGTTCATCTCCCTCACGAAGCTAAAGTTGGTGGACCAATTTTCTATCGGTGGATGTATCCTATAGAGAGGTATAAATTTTTTCGAACGTTATTTAATAATATTTAGATATTCAACTAGTTATATAATGTTGTGTTTATTGCGTGTCTAGGTTCTTGTGTAAATTGAAGTCTTATTGTCGTAATAAGCGTTATCCAGAAGGATCAATTGCTGAAGGGTATTTAGCCGATGAGTGTATGACTTTTTGCTCTAGATATTTGGAAGATATCGAAACGAGATTGAATAGACCAACTAGAAATGAAATATGCAGTACTAATAACGGAGAGACTTACATGTTTGGGAGCTATGATGAACCACTCGGCAAAGTTAAAATTGTACAGTTAGATGATAAGTCATGGGTGCAAGCACATCGATATGTTCTTTTTCATCATGACTCAATAGAGCCTTTTCGAACGTAAGTTTCTATAATTCCTATTTTATTGCGTTGACTTATTTTTTTTCCCATTCTTTAACCACGTAACCTATTTTATAGTGAGTATAAGAAAGAGTTACAATCTCGTGTACGCTCAAGAAGATTAAATAAACGAGAGAGTCATAAGCTCTTTGCAGAAACTTTTCACGAATGGTTAGGGAAAATGGTAAGTATAACTAAAGCTTTATATGACTTTTCTAGTATTAATATCAATATGCATGAATGTTAACCAATGTAACTTCTCACGTGTAATAGGTTTGCTGTGGGAGAGAAGTTAGTGAAGAAGTAAAATGGCTTTGTCAAGGCCCAAATAAAATTGTTAAGAGATATAATGCCTTCCTCATTAACGGGTATAGGTTTCATACGAAATCTCGAGAAAGATTACGGAGGACGCAAAATTGTGGAGTTATTGTTACTTCTTCAATTACAAGTTAGTGCAAAGGACAATCATCCCGTGGAGGGAGATGTTAAATATTATGGAATTATTACTGACATTGTTGAGTTGGATTATTATGGAAAACGGAAGGTTGTGTTGTTTCGGTGTGATTGGGCTGATGTGAACAGTACTAGGGGAATTAAAAAAGATCAATTTGGTTTTATAATGGTGAACTTTTCTCGATTAATTCATATTGGCCAACAATTGATGGACGAACCATATATATTCTCGTCTCAAGTCAAACAAGTTTTCTATTCTCATGATCCAACCAAAGATGGTTGGTATGTTGTACTCCGTAATACCCCTAGAGAATTGATTGATATCGGGGATGGAAGTAGAGATGACATTGAAACAAGACCAGAAACTTTGCCTTTTGCAGCACAAAACTTAGATGGAACATCTTCTACTTCTAATTCACAGTTTCAATGGGTTCGAGACAACATGGATGATGATTTTAATGAAAATTAGTTGCGTATTGTAATAAGATTTCTATTGAGCCTTATTAATTTTTTTACTAAAGTTGTTGTTACTAATATTTCTTTTCCGTTTCTTACAGGTATTATGCCGAGGAGAAAATTAAATAGCTTAAATATTGTTCAAGTTTCTCGAGTAGGAGAAAAAATAAATGAAGATGACTTGTCTGGTTCTGCAGCTTCACAAGTTCCTGAAACGGTTGAGAATATAGAAATTGAAGGTATTTTTAAAACTTTATTTGAATCATAACTATTTGTTATTGTTGAAATGATTTGAATCATAACTACTTGATATATTTGCATATAGGTGGAAATGGTCGAAGGCGCAAGACTAGAGGGCGGACGACTTTGATGGAATTATACGATCTCCCCGTTGGAGAACGTGTAAAAGTTTCAAGAAACGATGTCGGCCAACCTGTTGGTGCAGAAGCAGGTGTTTTGGCGAGTTATTTAGGCATTGTTGCGCGAAATACTTCAATTTTGCCGATCAGTTATGAGTCTTGGCATCAGATGCCAAATAGTAACAAAAACCAAGCTCTTGATCTTGTTAAGGTAATAATAATATTATATTATATAATTCATTATATTTAAATAGTAATATTTAATTTTGATTTTTTGATTTTCAGGATAAATTTTCTTTGGAGGTCTCGGACGATTATGTGAAGCATGCATTAGGAAAGAAATGGAGAGACCATAAGAGCTTCTTGAAGAAGACGTATTTCAAAAACGATTTGAGCCTTCAAGAGAAATTTCAAAATGTTCCCCCAGGAATACTACGGTATCAATGGGAAGATGCAGTCAGGTTTTGGAGTTCAGCAAAAGGGGAGGTAACATCTACAATTTATAAGAATAACATTATATTATTCCAATTTTAATTTTAAATTGGAAATAAAAAATTGGAAATTAAACAGGAAAGAGAGCGCGTAGGAGTTACTAGTAGACAGAAACAAAAATTTACGCACACAGCAGGGACGAAGAGCTTTGCTCGCATTGCTAATGAAGATGTATTATTTTTTTTAAAATATTATTTTTACTTGTATTACATTAAAGCTAATATTCATGTTTACTATATTTTGTAGCTTGTGTCGACTGGTTCTACCATTGGACAGGTAAAGCTATTCGACATTACTCACACAAAAAAGGATGGCTCTCCAATGAATCCTGAAGCTGAAAAAATTCTGGTATAATGTTTTCATTTATTATTTTTCATCTATTATTTTGTATTATGTTGTATTATGTTGTAAATAATATTTTCATTTATTATTTTTCACAAATGATTATCAGACGAGAATGAAAGAAAAAAGAACAGAGATGGAAGCCACGACTTCAACTGATGGTTCTGCTAATATTGCTGATATCGAGAATCAAGTTTTTGCTGAAGTTTTGGGTCCAGAAAGATATGGTCGAGTGCGCTGTCAAGGGTCATTCGTGACACCAACTAAATATTTTGGATCTAACTCGTCTCAGTATATGCCATCACAAAGTCAGTCTTCTCAAGCGGAAGTTTAGCGTTTAAAACAACAATTAACTCAATTCCATGCAGAGATGGAAGCAAAAGAAGCTGAGAGAGAACGAAGAGAAGCTGAGAGAGCAACAAGGGAAGCAGAGAGAGAAACAGCATATCAGAATCTTGAACAACAATTCCAAGATATGATGGCGATGTTAAAGCAGAACCAACCAAGGAATCCGTCGCCTTAGATGATTTTAGGTTCATTTGGTTTGTACTTATTACTGAACTTTATTTGACTTAAACACTAAATTATTATATTTAACTTTATTTGATATTAGACTTTAATGTATTTTGGGTGGTTAAGTATTTTGGATTGTTTTAATGTTGTTTAATTGTATTGTTGCTGAAATATTAATTACAGGGAATTTTTGGTAGAAATAATAATTTAAAATTATTTTTTTTAAAATACAGTATCAATAGCGGCGTTTGGGACAAACGCCACTAAAAGCCCATAACAATATTGGCGTTTGTTTAAAAGCGCCACAAAAGTACAGAATAATTGTGGCGTTTATCTAAAAGAAACGCTGCCATAGTATACAACCTTTTGCGGCGTTTATAGAAACCAAATGCCGCTGTAGAATGTACTTTAGTGGCGTTTTAGTAAACAAACACCGCTATAGATCGTGTACTTTAGCGGTGTTTGTTTTAGATAAACGCCGCTACTTTTAGCGGCGCAGTTTCTTGTGGCGTTTTTATTTTCGCCGCAAGTACTTTTAGCAGCGCTAAAAAACGCCACTGTATGTATAAAAAAGCGCCGCTATAAACTTGTTTTGCTGTAGTGGGTGCTTTAGAGGGTTGGATCGATAGCTTATCAACTAGCTTTGTCTCCAGAGTTGACGCGTATACACGATGTGTTCCACATGTCTATGTTGAGACGTTACCGTTCTGATCCCTCACATGTGGTTTAGCTTGAGGAAATCGAAGTCAATATGGATTTGACTTACGAAGAAAGGCCTATCAGAATCGTGGATAGAGGGGTTAAAGAGCTTCGAAAAAAGTGCATACTCTTGGTAAAGGTTTTATGGAGGAACCATGGAATCGAAGAGGCAACGTGGAAATCAGAGAAGGATATGAGAGCCTAGTATACTCATCTCTTCATGATAGGTAAATTTCGAGGATAGAATTTTCTTAAGGAAAGGAGAATTGTAACGACCTAAATTCGGATCCGAGTATCGGGTTAACCCGTTGGGTCGAGTTTGGGCATTGGGTCGAGGTTGTGGGTCTCGTGTTGGGCTTGTTGGGCCTTGTTTGGGTTTAGAGGTTGGTTTTAGGGCTAGAGGTTGAAGAGGGTTTGAGGGTAGTCTGGTAAATGGCTAATTGGATGATGGAAAAGAAAAAAGAGGTGATTAATTTTTTGCATAATTTTAGAGGATGATATCACTCCTCTTCATCCTTTCTTCACCCATTTCTCCCACAAACATCATCATCAAAAGTTAGTTTTTGATAATTAAGTTTTTAGAATCTCGTTCTAGGGTAGAAGGGGGTTTTGCTCAGCTTTTAGAGATCTATTTTCCAAGGTAAGTTTGGGTTTGGATGGTGGAGGTAAGGTTTAAGTGGGGGTTAAGGTGTCATCCGGGATTGGGGTTTTAAGGGGGTGTTCCTATGTTCTTCTTGATGTTTTTAAGAGTTAAAAACATCCTTAGCTTTGTTTAAGAGTTGGATTTATCTTCTTCTTGTAGAGAAAGAAGTTGGAGGTCCATCTTCAAGCTTGGGAAGATAAAGGCTCGTGTGATAGAGGAGCTCGGGTTGTTGTTGTTTTGCTTATAGGTTGGTACTCCCAACTCTGCCTAATATCATTCATATCATGGTAGATTGCATTATATGTAAATTGATGCATGTTATTTGATTGAATGAGCTTGCTTGAGCTTTAATGGTAAAATTCGAGTTAATGTGTTACATGACTGGAAATTGAAGTTAAAACATCTTAAACACTCTTAAAAATGAGTAGGAAGACTTCAGAATCGATTAGATGAGTTTTGGGGAGGAAACTCTAGAACCTCTAAGTGCAGACCTGCATTTCGTGTAGGGGTATCGATACTCAGGCTACCGGTATCGATACCCCTGAGTAAAACTTGGCTTATCGTGTAGGGGTATGAACTCGATACCCAACCCTTCAGTGGCATAATTGCATTGATACCAGTATCGAAGCGGTTCTTCCCCTTTCGTTGACTTTTGGACTGGTCAATGAGTATCGATGCTAGTATCGATACCCATGTTTTAATACCTTCTTTTGGTGGGTATCGATACTAGGTGTTTCCTTGTGTATTTTGGCCAAGTTTGAGTAGAGATTTAGGGCTCGATGATTTAATAAATACTTCCATTAATCAAAAAGTTGTGAAATTAATTATCGAACTAAGATTGACAATTATAACCCCGAAAGACTTAAGTATGATAAACCTTAATATATCTTGTTGTGATAAGATCCTAGGTGGATCGTTTGTGTGGTTTGAGTCCTTATATGCTGGAAATTCGGATATCCATAAGGGTTGCAACACGTTGAAGGCTATCCGATGTAACATGTCGGGTGATGATTGAAGACTTTCATTCCGAGTGTTGGGCAGCCTCCCTCGAAGATATTCGATGTAACATTCCGAGCATGGGGTTGGTTGGGCGGCCTCCACCCTTTTTTTGAACGTTGGATGGTCTCGTTCGAAGATGTCCGCTGTAACATTCCGTACATAGGATTTGAGGGCGACCTCAATCCTGAGTGTAGGATCCCGATGCTGTGTGGACGCGGGCCTCACTCTTGTGTGTTGACTTGTGTGATTGTATATGTTGTGTGCGATAATATACATTCATTTATGTCATGTGTTAGGCAAGCATGCTAGACCATTCATATCATGCACGAGATTTATATGCTATGTTTTAATGCTTATGATATGCATGAGGTTGGCCGAGTTCGGCGTATCCACTAAGCTTTCGTAGCTCAGCGTTCAAAATGTATTTTTGTGCGTAGGTTAGGTGGAGCCGATTTGCACCATCAAGGTTTGAATTTCAGCATCGACCATGTTGTCTGAGTACAATTATTAGATAGTGGGTTAGTGCTTTGTCAAACCCTATATGTAATTTTATAACTCTGTCTATTTTAATTTAATTTGGGTCGAATGTTTTTATGGTCTGTAATATTTGGAGCTTCGATTTCTTTAAACTATTTTGGACTTATGTTTTAACTCGTATTGGACTTTATGAATTATGTTGGACTTGGGTTTACTTGTTGGACTTTAAATTGTTTTTGAAATACGGGTTTTGTGTCGGAGGCCCATTGTGACATCTGGATCGGGGTGTTACATATTTTATTGTCTAGGAAGAATTATGCTGATTTGTTTTTTGGTACAAGTAACTACATGATTTGTTATGACTTTTTACTATCGTCCAACTATTATTGAGGTTTTTGCTTTTGTTCAATACATAATGACTGAAGCTAACTTTGATTGGTTAATCCGATCAGTTCATCGATGGTCGACCGGAGCAATGAATCTGTTTGAAATGGCTCATTTTGTTCCAGAAAAATTCATGTATGAACAAAGATTAATTTTACTTCTCCCCCTAGCTACTCTAGGCGGGGCTAGGTCCTGCCGTCCTGACGGAGAAGTTATAGACATCTAGCTACTCTGCTGTATTGGATCTAAATTTAGCTGGACCATGTGTTAATTTTAAACAAATTAATTGTCTTTGAAGTAATTATTGATGCTTGAATTATTTGTATTATGAAGAAAATTTGATTCAAAGTATATTATATTTCATAAATTCCACCTTAAATCATTTTCTGAAGTGTTACTGATTTTTTAATAAAACTTATTTAATACAGAAATTAAAGTTCTAAATATGTATTAAAGGGAAAATAATCAAAATAATGGAAGTATTAATTACTTCAATAAAAATCAAAATAATATTTCGATCCAATCTATAGAGACTCGGAGCCTACTTGAATTATTATTTACTAATAAGTTAATGTCAGACTTTCCACAAAATTAGTTTTTCGAAATGTCATTAATTTATTAATTTTGTTATAAAACGATAATGAATTTTAACCGTTTTTAAAGGTGTTTGTTGTCGGATATCGAATCAGATCTAATTTAATTTTTTAGATATTTGAGTTTTCGGGTCGATGATATAATCCATATTCAATCCTGAAAAAAGCATAAATCCTATATTCGGATATAGGATACTTAGATCAGATATTCAGATATCTAATTATTCAAAAAATTAATTTGATTAAAGTAATTTTTTGAATTTAAAAGTTATATTTATAAAAATTTTGGACTTTCGAATATAATAAATAATAAATTACTAAATACAACAAGAATTACATTTATAAAAGTTTTAAATTTTAAAATGTTTGAAAATAATAAGCACTAAATTATTAAATATAACAAGATTAATATTAATAAAAATTTTAATTTTAGGATTTTCGGATAATCCGAAACTTGAAATATTGTGATCCGTATCTGAACCGAAAAACTAAAAATCAGATCAGATATTTGATCCAAAAATAAAAACCGAATCGGATATTTATATTTTCGGATCAGATTGATCAAATCGGATATTTTTGAACACCCTAGGTGACGCGACAGTTTAGGTAAAATTATATAATAGCACAATAAGTTCTTCATATTTATATATTTAATTAATTTGATCTTAATTTAAAAAGATTCAATAAATTTAAGCTCATTATTTACAAATTTGATCAATTTAATCTCTTTTATTAGAAATAATTTAATATTTTATTTAATATTTTATTTTTATTTAAATAAACATATTAAATAAAAATATTTTTAAATAATTAGTCTAAATTTTATTTTTTGAATTACAATTAAATTAATCGAATGTATAAATATAAAAGACTTATTATACTATTAAATATTTGGGTAAACTATTGTGATAGTCACTTTCGTTTACTCCCAGTATACTTTTAGTCACCGATTTTGAAAAACGATCAGTAAGGTCACTATCGTTTTCGGGGTGTAAAGTTTTGGTGACTCCAACGTTAAGTGCCGTTAAATATTGACGAAAAGATGATCCGACACAATAAAAAATGATAAATTAATTAAATAGTCCTTAAACTATTATTATAATTTTGTTTTATTTTTAATTTAACCCTCAAAATTTAAAATTTTATATTTTCACCTTCTTTTCAAATAAACCTTAAACTCAAAATCCTAACCGAAATCTTCTCTATCAAATTCATCGTTTAACGACTGAGAAGCTTAATTGAGGTTATTTTTTAAAATTATATTTATGGGGTTTTCTTCTCTTAGTTACTACAACCAATCAGGTAATTAAAACTCTTAGCATGTCAAGGAAATAAAACATATATAATTTGGTTATTACTGATGTTAATATACCAGATATGGATGGGTTTAAGCTTCCTGAGCTTGTGGGGCTTGAAATGGACTTACCTGTAACAAGTAAGCATCTATCTTTTTTTGTTTTAACTAATGACATTGAATTAATGATATAACTTTTTCTATTTTGAATTTTTTATGAAATGAATGAAGTTTCTTATTTTGAATTATCTGTTAAGGATTGATAAAATTGAGAAATAGATTAACATATTTTTCTCTTAATGAATTCCAGTGTTGTCAGCACATAATGATACCAAGCTTGTAATGAAGGGGATTACGCATGGTGCTTGTGACTACTTATTGAAGCCCATTCGAATTGAGGAGCTAAAAAACATATGGCAACATGTGATCAAAAGAAAGAAACCTGACTCTAAATCAAGATAAGGCTCTTGAAAGAACTGGAAAAGCTGATCAAACATCAAAGTATATTTCCGTTCAAAAGTCAATAAGAAGAAAAAGGACCAAATTGAAGATGAAGAAAAAGAGGGTGAAAATAATGGACATGAGAATGAGGATCCCTCAAATCAAAAGAATCCCCGAGTTGTTTGGTCCATAGATTTGCACAGAAAGTTTGTTGCAGCTGCCAACTACTTGAGTCCTGAAAGTGAGTTTTCTTTTGTTGATATTAGCGTATAATATTCTGGCACAGAACACAGTGATATTGCCTGATCGTATCTCTGATTTGATTTTTATTTTTTTCTTCATTCAAATGCAGAGGCTATTCTAAAGAAAATCTTTGATCTCATGAATGTTGAAGGGCTCACGAGGAAAAATGTCGCGAGTCATCTAAGTGTAAACTTCTTTTCTTTGAATCCTTTACATCTGCATTTCGATTTATTATATATTGCCTCTTTAAGACTATCTTTTTATGTTGCTTTGCAGAAATTGGGAGAGAAGATTTAGGTGAGGATTTTAGGGTTAGGGTTTTTTTGAAAAGATGGTGAAAACATAACATTTTAAATTTTGAGGTTCAAATTAAAGATAAAATAAAAATATAGTAATAGTTTAAGGATTATTTAAGTAATTTATCATTTTTTATTGTGTTGGATCATCTTTCCGTCAATATTTAACGGCACTTAATGTTGAAGTCACCAAAATTTTACATCCCGAAAACGATAGTGACCTTACTAATCGTTTTTCAAAATTGATGACTAAAAATATACTGAGAGTAAACGAAAGTGACTAACGCAGTAGTTTATCCTAAATATTTTTATCAAAAACCTACTCACTCCACTTAACGATAGCCGGGGCTTAGTGCCCATTTTATAATAAAATTAATAGTTTAGTGATAGTTTTGTAACAATTGAATTTGGTGACAAAATAAACATTAAGACATAGTTTACATTTATAAATAAATAAATAATTAATGAGTTTTTAAAAGCCAAAATGAATAAATAAATAATACAAAAACTTTAAAGCAACCCTTGAGGGACTCAACTTCAATTCACCGAACTCCAGGGCCAGATTGGAATTAACCCAACTCTTTTGAGGATTGAAAGTCTATTTTAAGTTTTTTTCAGACCAAAAGTCACGCCTACCGAATGAAAAAATGAGGTTAAGGTACATTTATTTTAGAAAATGTTTTTATTTTTGATTTATTAAAAAATAGAAATTATATTTGATTAATGGATATGAAACTTGTTTTTTTATTTTTCCTAAAAAATAAAAATAGAAACGCTCTATTCTCTAAAACCAAACAAACATTTTTTTTTAAACAAGCTAATAATAATTACAGTAATATCTATTCATACTAAACGGTCCTCGGCATGCCACAAAGATAACTTTGCTTATGAGCACTGGGATGACATACTTGATATCTGCAATCAATATGATGCGGCGCTCCAGGATTATGACCATATTACTTCTGCAATCGGTGCAGCCTATATTGGGGCTCTTGGCACAGCACTTCTTTGTTATGTTACTCAAAAGGAGCACCGTGGGTTGCCAAACAGAGATGATGTGAAGGCGGGTGTAATAGCATATAAGATAGCTGCTCATGCTGCCGATTTAGCCAAGGGTCATCCACATGCTCAAGAATGGGACGACGCATTAAGCAAGGCAAGATTTGAGTTTCGATGGATGGACCCAGTTGCTTTGTCATTGGACCCCATGACTGCCATGTCCTTCCATGATGAAACCTTGCCATCTGAAGGTGCAAAAGTTGCCCACTTTTGCTCCATGTGTGGACCGAAGTTTTGCTCGATAAAGATAACAGAGGACGTTCGAAAGTATGCTGAGGAGCATGGTTACGGACGCACCAGGGGTGCCTGTATCTTCATTTGAGCACTTGGCATTTTGGCCAGGATGCTGGCAGATGAGGCTGAGAAAGTCCCTTTGAACCTGAACAGGATAATTCCTGCGTAGGGAGTGTGCATTATTGTTGCTGTTGCTTGAACAGGAACGGAGCTCCCATGGCCTGATGGTTTGAGTTAGTTGATTCCCTACTTTTCACTCCACAATTTGCCTTGTTGGGTAAAATTAATATTACAAATTTTTCTAAGTTTAACGCTTAAGATTTTGGGTCTAATTAAAATTTTAATCCCTCCACTTTAATTGGATAATTTTTCGTCTTATATTTTTATATTGTTATTTGGTGGGCCTAAACCGGGTATACAATTTCTATATTGCGATATTGTGACACGATTTTTATCTATCTTATGATATGATTTTGGTTTACTTCAAATTTTTTAGAATATTTTGAATCTAAATTATTTTTATATTATTATTGAATTGGATCCTTGCCATCAGACATTTTTATATTATTATTAAAAATATTATTTTGTTCATCGAATTATTTTTGTATGAATTTAGTAATACCTTATTTTTCTACTTTGATTATCAATTGTTATGTTTCATTTAAATCAAAACCTAAGATGAGGATTAGAAGTGTTTAACGAGTTAAGTAGCTCGTGAGCTGCTCGAACTCAATTCGATTAAAACTTGATAAATATTTGACCTGGATTAGCTTGACTCAAACTTGACTTATACCTTAACAAGTTGAATCAAGTAAAGTCTAGCACGACTCGATAAGTTCGCGAGTAACTAGTTGTTTTTTAAAATATTTTTAGTAATTACTTTAAAATAATTCCATTCAAAATAAATTTAAATAATAATTATTAATGAGTAAAAATAAATTTAAATAATAATTATTAATGTGTGTATTGTTACTTTAATTTTAATATATTAGTTTGGTGTATTTATGTATTGCTACTTTTTAATTTAGACTTTAAAAATATTTTATACATTCTTTGATTTTTTTAAAAAGATTGTTAATTTATGTTAATATTAAGCCTCATATGATATTATTAAATTTTACTTTTAGTTAAAAATAATGTAAGTTTTTTAATAAGCTTAACGAGCAACAAGTCGAACTTAACAAGCAATAAAATATTTTAACAAGCACTAGTCGAGTATAATTTTAACGAGCTTAACGAGCAACGAGTAGAGCAATAAAATTTTTTAACGAGCACGAGTCGAACAATACCCAACTCGCGATCGACTTGTTCGATAAATATACTAAATGAGGCCAACATTTACTATTAAAAAAAGATTTGAGAATTTTATTTAAAATTATTTTTGTTTATTATTTTAAAAAGTATTTTTTTTCATAATTCATCCAAATACATAATTTATTAATATATTTGTACCTTTAGGAGTGTTTGGCTCGTGAAAAAGATGATTATTTGGGGGAATAATCTTTTTCGGAATTTTATTCCCTTGTTTAGTTTATCTTTATTCCTCCCCGTCCGAAAAAGAAATTACTATTAAAAAGTATTTTAAAATTATTGGTCGAAAGAGTTCAATAACCGTCGAAAATAAAAAAAAATTCCGTTGCAAGTTACTAACAAGGGTTCAACACAATGGTAAGACATACTATTTTTTTCAAGTAAAGATGTTATATTATTGATACGATAAACTATGAATCTCGAACATAGATTATAAAATAAATATATATAATAAACATTTATCTCAAATTGACAGATAATTATATTTTATTATTTATTTTGATATAATAATTAAAAAATAATTTTAGACTAAATTAAAATCATTTTAATAATAATTTTAAATCCAAACAACTTAAAAATAAGTTTGCGATATTTTTAAATAATTTTGAAAGGTTTTGAAACATTTTTAAGTAGTTAAATTCTAGTTTTTTACATGTCTATATTGATATAGTATAGCTTATTGATGTATTTTAGTGTTCCAGTTACAATATTTTTTAGAATAAAAAATTCGTACTGGTACAAACATAAACATAACGATACGAAAAAAGATCGTACAAATACACTTATATGCGTACTGGTTTTTTACTTTTTGAACCTCAACAGTTTCTTTCCTGCAGACATATTGATCCTTAGTATTGATTCGACATATTGAAACGAGTTGAGGTACATTGATCCGTCGTACTGGTACATCTCAAGGCATAATGATATACGAAGAGTGTGCACAATGACTATTTTTATAATCAACAGCCAAGAACGATTTAAAGATTTTGAGGATTTTATGTAATTTATTAAAATAAAATTCTTATGAGATACACGATTTTTTTTCAAAATAAAATATATTAGAAAACATATTATTAAGATTATCCTCTTTATCAACAAAAATTTGACTTATAAACATCTAAAAATCAAATATTTTTATTTAAAAAATATCATTTTTTTGGTATGTTTTGAAGCAAAATCATCTATATCACTTACAATATCAATTTTTCTTTTTCTAAAAGATCACTTTCGACTGTCATCTTTTAGAAAAAGAAAAATTGATAAAGTTAAATAAAAAAATTTAAGTTCGATTCTTAATTATGCAGGCTTTATGATTCGTATCATTTAATTTCCTTTAGATATTACACGTTATGCTTTCTCTTTTGTTCTTTTATCTTGCCAGGTCACTAATATTATCATCCGCACTGGCGGATCTATGTTCATAGGAGGGTGAGTACGGGTCACCCTAAATTTTTTTAAGTTTATATATTTACCCTTATTTTTTTAATTTTTATGAATTAATCCTTAAGTTTTTATAACATTTAAGTTTTGTGCCTACCCTAAGATTTTGAAATTTTATGTGTCCACCTAAAATAAATTTTTGGATCCGCCACTGATCATCCGATAGTTAAAAAGTGGATGTCTTTTATATTCAATATTCATATTTATATTTATATTCTTATTCGTATTCGTATTCGTATTCCGCTTGAATTTAGGTAGCCACTTAATCATAATTTGCAGGATTTTTTGGTTAGTTTACTGATTACATTGAGAAGAAATGCCTACGTCTGCATTCTCTGGAGCTTGGTGATTATGGCTTAACATTCTTTTCTTTTTGCTATTTATTTTTATTGGACAATAATTGGTTAATCCAAGAAGATAATAATAAAATTAAAAACATAAAATTATTATTATTATTTAAACAAACAATAAAATAGAACGAAAAATAAATAAAATAAATTTCGATCAAACCCATTTGATTTTGATAAATCGGAATCATGTTGAGGCCTGCCCAAATGCAGTTTCCTTAAAACAGATTTTCTGTCACTCCGTGGTGCTGAGTTTATTGGTAGTCTGTCTCCCAAGATACAACAACAAGAAGAACTTCAACAAAAGCACATTTGTTGAGTTCCCGAACCGTTCTTGCCTTCGCCAGTCACAAGAATAAAAAACAGGACAGAAAACACATTTTGAGAGATGTGAGATGTTTTTGATGATGTTTAAAACTGAGAAATCAACCTCATATTTATAGTAGAAATTAGGGCAACAGTGAGCAGACTTTCCCGAATTAAAATCCAAAAAATCCGGGATTAATTGTCAATTATCTGGTATTTAATTCAAATTAAATACCATAATTAACAATTACTTCTCTAATTATCCAGAGCAGTCAACTGCTAATTAATTCAAATTTAATTTTGAATTAAAACTCTTTTCTGGATTTTTTCAAAAAAAAAATAAATTAAGGAAAAATTATTCACAACGGGTAAAATATCCGCAAGCCCACAAAGGGCTCGACCGGTCCGGATATTTGCATCGTCCACGTCGTGCACCCCAACCAAGAGTTAAGTCATTTAATGACAACTATGTAGGTAAGTGTATATAAACACTTCTCACTTCATTTATCTCATCAATATGGGATAATGAGGTTTCTCATTCCTTACTTTATTCCAACCTTCTTTCTTTGAGCATCAATTTCTCATTCATCACTCAATAATATTGAGCGTATGAGCTACCGTTGTAAAGATTTCACGGAGTAGAATAGGAATCAATAATTTCCTTATTCGAATCCTCATCTTTACATTTCCAAAAAATGCTTCAAAGATGGTTATTTGCTCACTATTTTCCAACAATCCCCCACATGAATGAA
The DNA here is from genome assembly GCA_035048815.1 of Abelmoschus esculentus. Taxonomy (NCBI): domain Eukaryota; kingdom Viridiplantae; phylum Streptophyta; class Magnoliopsida; order Malvales; family Malvaceae; genus Abelmoschus; species Abelmoschus esculentus. The sequence continues at coordinate 4,489,024 of JAUCBN010000032.1, forward strand.
ATTGATGTTTTTTATCAAAACATTTTGGCACAGTGTGGTGATAGGCTCTACGATTGATAGATGCATAGGATAGGTAGGTGTTCACCTTTGAACCTTCCCTTGTGAAAGTATATTTACTTTACTAGCTAATCAGTAGACGTGATGTCCTTGAACTGTCAGCCGTTGGTGTAAATGATGACATACTTCACACACCTATCTCTCTGACAAGAGATACAGCTCTCATGGTTATGCCCCTATGGCCGTGGACATCTCCTGGTTCTGCGAGAGTTTGAGAGAACTATGCCCAATAGTCTCTTTGAAGCGGCCCCACTTCACTCTAACATAGGTGACTTATGTTGCTCAGCTCACCAAAGCACACAATGGTCATTAAAAGCTTTTGCTTAACCTTTACCAAAGTCACTGTTCACATCATAGGAATGGACTTGGGAGAGGAACCCCCAGAGTGACCGCACAGGTCTATGCAATTAGGTTGTCCCTTTGAACCTAGTTCTTGGGATCTCCAGTCAGCTAGGTAGGGTTTTTCCTTCACATAGCGCCTTTATTTTTCATGGGCTTAGTCACATTCCTTTAGATGTTTTCTCAACTTGATCTCAATTTAACCCTTAGGTTAGTGGATCCACAATGTTATCCTTTGATTTTATCAAATCAATAACGATAACTCTATTTAAGATCAGTTGTCTAATGGTATTATATTATAGACACATATGTCTCAAATTACCGTTGCTCATAAAACTATGTGCTCTACCAATAAACATTGTTGGCACATGCTCAGGCCATTTATGAGTATTCTCCAAGACGTTTTAAAGTCCTTTGACTTTTTCCAGAATTATTTGTATCTCAAACTCAGATTCTATTTTGAATCTGGTTGTAAACGTTTGTCTTGAGAAACAAATGACATAACTTATTTATTCGATGTGAACCTATTCACTTATATCGAAGAATCTTTATGGAATAATGCTTTATAATCTTGAGTATCTCTAAGATATCTCAAAATTCTCACAATTATTATCTAGGGTTTGACCTTGGATTTATTTTGTGAATCTGCTTAAACTGCTCATAGTGAAAGCACTACTTTGTCTAATACAATTCACTTAGATTGTATATGACATTTGCATATTCCATTTCAATAAGTATTGGCTCGTATTTGGAGTTTTGGCTATACCGAAAAACATCCTGGCCAAACTTCTTTTTCCATATAGTGTGACTTTGTCAATATGAGACATTCAAGTGATTGTTTGATTTGGATGCCCAAAATCAAATCTATCAATATCATATTTTCTATATCAATCTTGAATTGATAGGTCTTTGGTATATTTACCATTTCATTGTACGTCATAAATATATGACCATATATCCTAGTGTATTTGACATATCATCATTTGTCACACTTACTTGTCATCATGACAATATTTTTGTTTCAACCGTTTGTTGAACATGTGGATTCTTTCTCATATCCATAGTTCGTTTTTTGATACTTGGATCAACTTCTCTAGGAAGTACAAAAGAATGAGTTATTCTTTTTCATTATCATATTTTTTTTACAAAAATTGATATTCGTTGCTATGTTTCACATGCCAATGAGAATATAGTCCACTTATTTCCATTTTCTTTGGTAATGGAATATTACCTTGGCGTGACACCCCCACATTTTTATGTAGTTGTAGTAAGGTTTCATTTCCTTCCATAACTCATATGGTGTCTCGCACTTAGTTGATAGAACAACCCCGACATGTTAGGCACATTTTTGAAGATTTAATTCTTTTAGAAGTTATCTTCAAAATTATTGTACCTTTGGATGTTGCAACATTACTTACATAGAGTTTTTACTTAAATTAATTAATTTGAGTTTCAACATCCTTCTTATAAGGAATAATTTCCTTATATCAGCGTTGCTTTTAAGCAAAATTAAATTGTTCTATCATGAAGATAAACAATTGTTCATCATATCAATTATTATGACAAAATTTTATCATAATATTTTCCTCATCTGGAAGTACAGTCCAAAAGACTTATTCCATATCTCATAACAATTTAAGCATTTCTTCATGAAATTAAGCTTCTTGAGATACACCGCCTACTTTGCGGCTTGAAGTCATTTTTGACTTTCAATATATTTGCTCTAGCAATATTTTCATAATAATATTTTCTTGGCAAAAGATGGTAATAATATTTACCGCATCCTCTCTAGTACTAGGATGATATTCTTTTGATCAAGTTCATTATGATCAAATATACAACATCTTTGTTGTCATATTTTGAAATTCTTTCACATGAATTTCACTGATTGTGTCACATAGTCAATCAAAATATTATAAATTTGTTAATTATCAGAATTTTAGTCAAAGACTAAAAATCAGAAACAAAATTATAATTTCTAACTTTTGTTAAGCGATAGGATTTTAGTTCCTAAAACAAAAGTTCACAAGGTTTTAATTGAAAGAATAATAATAAATAATGCACCAGGTAGGTAACTTATGATAAGAGAGGTGGTGCACTAGGCACACTTAAGAACCAAGTCTTTTCAAAGAACCAATCCTAGACATGCACTTTCAAATTTTCTTTCAATCACCCGTTTATGGAAGTTCTTGAAATCATTCAAGTTTAAGTGATCAATTTAGTCACTGCCTTTGATTCACTATAATTTTTGGAATCAATCACTAAGAATTTCTTAGCATCAACAACTTTCATTTATGGTCTAATGACCTTCATAATTCTTAAGCCAGTTTCAAACACTGTATATTTCATAAAATATATCAGAATAGGCTTTAAGAATTTTAATATAGAGAACGACATTCTTCTATGCTTTGATTCAAGACCTTGGTCGAATCAAACGTTGTAGAATTAGTAACCAATGTTACTTCTACTAACAAATTCTGTTAAAACAAATTTGTTCGCTTTATGAGATCGAGTAAATCCGTTATAACGGCAGGAATTAAATTCCTGAAAACAAATTTATCTACTATATCTCAAATTTCAACCTTCACATGAAATAAATTCAATGATTTATTTCTAAGTTGGAACCATAGAAGATTCTTTAAGAAATAAATCTAATAATTTATTTCCTTTACAAAATAGAATCAACGCAAGATTCTATCAAAAATAAATTTACTGATTTATTTCTCTTAAATATTGGGATTAGTGGCACTAAAACCCAAACATTAATATCAAAGGAATTTAATTCTTCAAAAGGAATTAATTCTTTGATTTAAGTTTATTTGATTATTGATTGGAAGATCAAGTAAACTCGTTAAAATGGTAGGAAATAATTCCCCAAACAAATTATTTACGAGATCTTTTATTTCCAAAACAATCCATATTTTTTGTGTTTACACTTTCTAAAGGAAAATTATTAATTAAAATAATAATCCAAAGTGTTTCCAAATACAAATAATAATTATCTCAATAATTATTATTTCACATAAAAGGATATTCCTTTTTCATGCCATATTAAAGTCAATATTATTTTTGAAATAAATAAATTGCCTTAAACATAATAATATCAAAATATTATTATCGAATTAATATCATAATTTATGATATTAAAATTATCATAATACATACACGTATGTATTTATTAAATCATTAAGAAATATAACCTTAATGAAATATTCGCATATATGGTATTATCATAAAGATACCATAAACTTATTTAAGGAATTTTTGATTACCTTAAATTTAAATAGATGGTTTTAATATTACCATATTTCATATCAAATAAGCAATTTAATTCTACATTGAATAAATGCTTTATTCGATCAATAGACAATATTGTCTAAAGGCAAATCCTTTATTTCCATAAATAAAGTTTTACCAATACATGCAACCATGTATTTATATAAGGCAATAATCATATTTGTCATTCCATTGTTTCTCTTTTAATAAAGGAAACAAACCCAGAATTAATTATAATTCCAATAATTCGAAAATTAAATTTTCGTTTATTCATTTTTGGTATTTCACCAAATCCATCCGTAACCTCGGTTACTTTTCATGATAATTTTTGTAAAACAGATTTGTCCCAATTTGAGAATTTTAGCAAACCCGTTTAAAAACGGCAGGATTAATTCCTGAAACAAATTGTTTGCTTTCTCATTTTATTTTGAAGACTAAATTCACCATTCTCGATTTAATCGTTCGAGTATTCTGTTCGTCACTATAGAATTTCTCAAAAGAAAAATTATTAGTACGAAGAAATAATACATATTATTTCTAAAATAATATTTATTACATATAATAAATATTATAAAGGAAACAAACCAACAAAATACCTTAATTTAAGGAGTTTACCACGTTTGGTTGGTCAAACTTCATGTTAGTGTGGCAATACACCACTGTTGAAATTTCCAAATTTGAAATTTCCTTGTACGTGGCAGTTCACCGTATCCCACGAAATCCATTTCAATTTAAAAATTGATTTTGGATTTTGAAATCAAATGAGTGTGGCCGAAAATCTTTTCAAATTCGACTTAATATTTTAAACCGCATGAAAAAATTGTTCCCCAAAATAATAGTGAGGGCCGAGAATTATGCTTGACCGACAGTATCCCACCTGATTCTCCATGTTTTTTCCGGAGTGTACATTTGAAACTGTTTCCTTCCAATTTCAATTGGAATTGAAATTCCCAATGTGAGTAAATTCACATGTTAACAGCCCTGAAGAATGCGCCAAATGCTTCAGCCGTACATTGCTTCAGTAGCAAAAATCGGTTCGTACTTTTGTATCGATTATTATTTCGATCGATAATACATATCGAGTGATATGCCAATCATAATAATTTGTTCGTCTTGGATCTAACCATAAAAAGTCTGTCTTAAGATTGTTGGACAATAATTGGTTAATCCAAGAAGATAATAATAAAATTAAAAACATAAAATTATTATTATTATTTAAACAAACAATAAAATAGAACGAAAAATAAATAAAATAAATTTCGATCAAACCCATTTGATTTTGATAAATCGAAATCATGTTGAGGCCTGCCCAAATGCAGTTTCCTTAAGACAGATTTTCTGCCACTCCGTGGTGCTGAGTTTATTGGTAGTCTGTCTCCCAAGATACAACAACAAGAAGAACTTCAACAAAAGCACATTTGTTGAGTTCCCGAACCGTTCTTGCCTTCGCCAGTCACCAGAATAAAAAACAGGACAGAAAACACATTTTGAGAGATGTGAGATGTTTTTGATGATGTTTAAAACTGAGAAATCAACCTCATATTTATAGTGGAAATTAGGGCAACAGTGAGCAGACTTCCCCGAATTAAAATCCAAAAAATCCGGGATTAATTGTCAATTATCTGGTATTTAATTCAAATTAAATACCATAATTAACAATTACTTCTCTAATTATCCAGAGCAGTCAACTGCTAATTAATTCAAATTTAATTTTGAATTAAAACTCTTTTCTGGATTTTTTCAAAAAAAAAATAAATTAAGAAAAAATTATTCACAACGGGTAAAATATTCGCAAGCCCACAAAGGGCTTGACCAGTCCAAATATTTGCATTGTCCATGTTGTGCACCCCAACCAAGAGTTAAGTCATTTAATGACAACTATGTAGGTAAGTGTATATAAACACTTCCCACTTCATTTATCTCATCAATATGGGATAATGGGGTTTCTCATTCCTTACTTTATTCCAACCTTCTTTCTTTGAGCATCAATTTCTCATTCATCACTCAATAATATTGAGCATATGAGCTACCGTTGTAAAGATTTCACGGAGTAGAATAGGAATCAATAATTTCCTTATTCGAATCCTCATCTTTACATTTCCAAAAAATGCTTCAAAGATGGTCATTTGCTCACTATTTTCCAACAATTTTAACGATGAAAAAAAAACATTTTGGAAGGTGGTTTTTATGGAAGAAAGGTATGATTCTTTTGTTAGGAATTTAGGATTTATTTTTGATAATAAATATTATAAATTAAAAATATTTTTTTATTAAATAAAAAGGTAATATATTCTGAGACTCAGATCCATATAAGATGCTTTACATGAATATCTATAACCACTAGGTCCATTCAAATTCATAAATTTTTTTTTTTTGGTGGAGCATAAAAAATTCTCAAAATATTTTGAATAAAGTTTCTTTAAAACTCAAAAATGATGAAAAGTACCTTCAACTTTAATTCTACACTTGAAATAAAAATAAGTAAATATAAAAATAAAAATGAAAACAAGAAGAAATTATCAAAATGAATAAATTTATTACATCCGGTTTGGCCAGTGGGAGACAAATTATTACATCAATTTCTCTGTCATCCCACCTCTTAAATCTTTTCCCCTTCCATTAGTTTAATCTTTTTTCATACACGAGTCGGACCTGCATTTCCATGATTAATGGAGATATTTTGTTTTGTTGGTGACAGATAAATCGTAAAGAAACAATAAAAGAGATCTGAAGAAACCAGAACGTAGCTCGTAAGAGAAAAACAACTTTACTTGGCAAGAAAACAACATTTTTTTGACACAAATATGGAGATTTCAACTTCAACATAGCTGTTGTGTCCAAACCCCAGCATGAAAGTGCTTAGATTAGATCAAAAGAATTATGTGCTACATATCATCTTTGATATTTGTTTGACGTTTGGAAAGGCATCATAGCAGACCAACAGTGTACAGACAACAAGAAAAACATAGCTTTCGGTGTTGGAAAATACTATATATCTGTACAGTAGTGGAAAGGCATAGTGAGCAGATGCTCTAGCCACGGGATCAACCCGTTCACTGAAATATAATTTAGACCAAACAATTTAGTCATAATTTAAAAAAAAAAAATCAACTCTCTTAGATATAGTTTAAACTTGGCCTTATTTCTAATTAAAAATAATTTAACTTTAATCTCGAAATCCTTAACTCAAAACCGTAAATTCTTAAACTATAAACGATGAAAACCCTAAAAATCTCGTTCAATCTTCTCCCCATAGTAATAACGACAATTTAATTATTCTTATTGTACCTTTGTTAAATTTCTCCGAAACCCCCCGTCGTCGAAGAAATTGCCTCGACACTGCATTCTGACATTTTCGGGATCCATGAGTCCCCCACGGTGGAACCCTCGGAGGCCCTAGCCTCCGCACCATCGTCTTTGTGCTATGCTCCATACATCATGGAGCCCGGACACTCATATACCTCTAGATTTATCCTCCTCCAAAGGATATATCATGTCATGTACTCGATCATCGTGCAACGATAAAATAATCATCAGATTCGACTAAAGTCGTAGCCTGACGATCGAGCTATTACGAAGATGTGGCTCATTTTTTTGTTCAAATGTTGGTACCATTTTGAATTATAAATTCTCAAATTTCATAAAATAGATATAATGTTGCATCCATCCCTACAAATTTTGTTCAAATGGTGGATCATTTGTATCGGTAGTTAGTCTAATGTTGTTGTTTTCATTAATTTTGTTTGGTTCTCAAATTTTCATTACATGAGATATTGTCGTTCTTTTTCCTTCTCTATTAGCATCTTTAATGTCTGTATTTCTAACTCGTGGATTGCTTGATTTGCAGTGGAATTTCCAATCTTTCATCTTCTAGAGACAAAATGAGGAGATGAAAAAACAACGTATCAGGTAGAAGTGAAAAATGGGTCATTCGATTTAGGTCATTTAGTTTAAGTTTGTGCCGACTCAATTCGTGTCTATGATTATTTTAGTTTCTGTATCAAGTCTTGTCGATTGATTTTCGATTCAGTTAATATCATGTTAACATAGGATCGATTGATTTTAGTTTGATTTTCAAACCGGGTTAGTTTTTTACACTCTATATGTGATTTTAGTTTAAGTATCAGGTCTGGTCGATTGATTTCCGGTTCAGTTAGTATCGTATTAATAGGAGATCAATCGATTTTAGTCCGATTTTCAAACGGAATTAGGTTTTTACACTATATATGATTTTATATAGTTTGTATATTTAAATTATTTTAGTGAGTTGTGCGAGAGTTCACATATAATCTTTCTTTCTCCTTTATTTTAATACCTTTTCTTTATTTCAAGTTATCTTCGATCCAGATGAAATTGTTTCAAGTCCATTCAGATCGATTGAAAATCAATTTGGATCTATTTTTTATTCAATTAAAATATGGGTTAATTTTAGTTCGATTTATTTTAAATTTTGGATCAAATTAAGATTTCAAGTCAATTCGAATCTCGATTTGAGTGAATTAAATTTATCATCATTTCTTCTTTTTAACAGCAATTAATGATTGTAATTATGATAAAAATGAATTAAAATTTTAATAATTGTATTATAAATTTTAAAAATTTAATGATAGTAAGAAAGTTGCGGTAGGGTGTGTGATTATAGGTGATCAAGGTGAGTGGCTCTTTGGGTTTTCTCGGAGTTTGGGTATTTGTTCTGTGTTTAATGTTGAACTTTGGGCTGTTATTGATGAACTTCAACATGCGAGGAGAATGAATTTTACTTGTGTTATTCTTGAATCAGATTGTCGAGAGGTGATTTAGAGTATTTGGATTTTGATTCATCTAAAATTGATCATACGTTAATTTCGACGATCCACAATATGCTGCAAAGAGATTGGGAGGTTATAGTGCGTCATATTAATCGGACGACCAATTTTATAGCGATAAACTTGTAGTTATTTTAAGAGGTAGGAAGCCGATGGAGATTCTTTACGTTTGTCCAACGATTGAGTGTCAAACTTCTTTACTTGAAGATTTACAACATCTTGATGGTGTAGGATAACTTTTGCGGCTTGTGTTTGTTTCATTGATGTAACTGTTTTTCTTGTTCTATTTGTACCACTTTTACATGTACTCTTTTTCTTTCATTTAGGATTAGAGAAATTTTTTTAATGAGATATGAAAGAATGATCATTCCATTATAAATAATGAGAAAAAATGTACCATAGTGTAAGGATTACTAGTGTAGTTCTAATTTAAAATTGATATAAGCATTATATATTTTAATACAAAATTTCAGCCAAGTGGGATTCAATAATATAGTATGACGTGGATTTACCATGATATGATGCAGCTACCAAAAATACTTAAAATAAATACTATATTAAAAAGAAATGAACGGCTGAGATTGATTCTTGCTCTTCGGTTCTTCTTTTATATTCCCAATCTCTACATCTTGGTCTCCTCCCTCTTCCTTTCTCTCTTTCTTAGCTCTGGTTAGAATTCCCTTAAAAGAAAAGGGAAGGAAGAAGCACATGTTGCTGGGGAAGAGGCCAAGGCCACCAATCAAAAGAACAACAAGCATGACTGAGATCACTTCTGATCTAAACACAACCAACAACGCCGATGCTCCGCCGTCTGATCCCCACAACCCTTTCAACAACTACCCAAAACAGCCTGCTTCTGGTTTTCCTGGTGTCGTTTGGGGTCCAAAGGCACAATCTAACGGTATTGGCGCAGCAGTAGCAGCCTCTGTAGCTCTTGCAGGTGATGCCAGCGGTGGCGGTGGTCTTCAAGTGTTGGATCAACGGCTGTTGGTGATGATATCACCTAGAGTTCATAGAAGCCATTCAACTGATTTTATGGAAACCCCTCATTTCCTAAGATCCTGCGCCCTTTGTAGACGCCGCCTTGTCCCTAACCGAGATATCTACATGTACAGGGGTGATAGTGCATTTTGCAGCCTAGAGTGCCGGCAACAGCAGATGAAACAAGACGAAAAAGCTGAGAAATGTTCCAAAGACACCTCTTCCGCCGCCAGATTCGGCGTCTCCGCCACAGGTGAGACAGTTGCCGCCGTGTAGATAATAATAACCGGAGAAAAACTTCTCTTTTTACCCAAGCTCAAAGGTCTCGAAGGGAAGTGCATGTGAATCGAGGCAAAATTATATTAAAGAAAGAAAGCTTTTTATTTATTATTTATTCCTAATTTCATTTTAATCTGTTTTATCTTTTGGTAGTAATAGATGGAAATTCGCAGATTTAAAAATAAAATATTTTATGCCGTCGTAAAAAATAAAATGATTATTATTTCATAATTACGAAATCACAAAGAGTTCAAAATTATTTACCGTGCGGTATAAAGGTCTTTCGTGATTATTAATTCAACGTTTTGCGATTATAATTATTTATAATATTAAACTATATATTGATTTTAATTTGAATAATATTTTATGTATATTTATATTTTTTATATATAAACTCAATTTGAATTTAAAAATTAAAATTTAAGAAATAATGAATTAAATTTTTTCAATTCAAATCAATAAAATTTAAATATTTTGAGTTCAGTTAAATTTTATTCGCTACTAATAACAACAAAAAATCATTAAAATTTACTATTTAATCTAATAACTAAATATATTTATATTATTATATTTTGTATAAACTCAAATTCCAACACAAAAACGTAATATATCACTATCTAATAAAAAACAATTTCATTTATAAAATACTAGACTTTTTGAAAAAATAAATAAAATTAAAAAAGTAGACGCTAAGTCGTTTTCTTATTTTGATTGATTATGGGAAAATGATTGTGGGACCACTCGAATTGATTGGAAATTGTCTCAAAAACTTTTCTTAATTGCAACTTTGGTCACATTTGTTTTAATATTGTCTAGTTCTGATCATCAGTTTTTAAAAAATCATATTTCGATTAATTTATCTATTTGTTATATTTTATTCATTGAACTGATAAATTTTGTTACATTGATAACTGATACGTTGATAAAAATAATTAATTTCTAATTTGACCTTATACTTTATAAAAAATATTAATTTATCCCTAAACTTTTATCAAAGTTTTAATTTCGCCATCATATAAATATCTCCCTTTAATTCATATTCTTCAATAATATTCTCAGTTGAAACCTTTAAATGCTAAGAAGATACTCTTTTCTTTTATTTAAATTTATAATTACGAGATTTATGAACCTATTAAAATTCGCATCTATAGCAGTGGTTGCTCAAAAACATTACTAAAACACATATCTATAGTGATATTTATTAGAGTACGTGTTTATAACAACGTTTTTCGGTAAATACCTAAAGTATTTATCTATAACAATATTTGTGAATACCATTATATATTAATCTAAGAAGTATTCGTCGAAGGGATGGTGTTAAAGAGGATGAATATTTTTTTTTTTGATATTTTAACTATAAGTTTAAGGTTAATTGATATTTTATAAAATTTAAAAATTAAATTAAAAATTAATTATTTTATTAGCATGTCACATCAATAATGTAATAAGAGTTAACAATTCAATAATCCAAATATTACAAAATAATAATATAAGTGACAAAGTATAATTTTTATAAAATTAGCGATTAGAACTATATAAAATTAAAAAAAAAAAAAAAAACTTTTCCTTGTCTTTTTCCCGTATGTCAAGTGGCCCAAGTTGATGGCTCCGCATGGCTAGAATTTTCTTCTTTTCTAAGAAAAAGGAAAAAAAATATTTATAAATGGAAAATATTCATTGGAAGTATTCCTCCAAGGACCACCGATCTAGTATCTAGACACAAACCTTGGTATTATAATTAAGAGAGGAATTAGATGGAATTTTTTAAAAAAAATTACCACTGAATTTGAAATAGTTTCATGTTTTATATTTAAAATTATAATTATTTTAATATATGTAATTAATAAAATATTTTTTTAGTAAAATGGAATTTTAAAACACATATATTTAGATGTGGTCGTTCGATCGAGTTGAGTTTTAAAAAATTTAGTCTAATTGAATTTACGAGTCTTATTTTAAGAATTAAACTTTATTTTATTTTATTTTTTAATTTGAGTCAAATTTATAAAATTTGAGTCAAATCTTCGAGTTTCTGTAAAATTTAATTGTAATTATTTATAAAGTTATAATACAGATTGATTCCAAATCAAATGATTTTCTATATTCATATACAATATATATATATATATATCTTCATAATTTTACGTATGTAATATACATAAATTAAGAAGAATTGAAGAAGTCGTCTCGAACATAAAAATCAATCAATTAATTACTAAAAATTCAAATCATCCAAATTTTATTTTTAAAAGTTAAATTTTATTTTAATTTTTTTCGAATCAAATAAAATATTTTACATCAAATCAAATTAAAAAATTATTTTTGAATTAGTTAAATTTTACTCGTCCCTACCTGTATTTACTGTATTTGGAATCTACCTCGTCCTGGGTCATTTGTGGGTCATTTTTATTGGATTAATTTAATTTTTTATTTCTTAAGGGACTTTTGTGCAATTATTCCACTTTAGACAACTGCATTCCCATGCATCCCCGGAATCCAAGGGAAAAAAATTTTCTTCAAGCAACTAAGCAAAAGATATTCATCGTTCAATTATTATATTAATATTATTGGTGTTCAAATTCGTAATTTTCAAAAACAATAATTGTTCTTTTAACTGATAAGATTAGATGATTCGTATACTTTATACTTGAATTATTTATTTTATAGCAAAGCCGTCTACATTACAATACTGGAACCAAACTTATAGAGGGCCTTTTAAAACAAGTAAAATACATGATCTCATTCGGGACAAATAAAATTTAACTCGATTAAAAATAATAATTCTTTAAATTTTAAGTTATTAGAGTTAAATCGAATAAATTTTTAATTTGTGTTGAGTTTGATTTTTTTAACTTTATAAAAATAAATTTTATTATTTTACTATTTAGTCTCTAATTTTATTTTATTTTCAATTTATTCTTAATTTTAAGTTTATTTTTATTAAATTTACACCACTTGAACTTGAAACACTATAGAATGTCTACTTGGATTCGATTCATATTTTTGAAAACAAATTTACTCTTTTTTGCAATATAGTCCCTCAATTATATATTATTTCCTCTTTTCTTCAACACCTCATTCATTTTAAGTAATTTTTTATGTAAATTTAAAATACAAGATCCACTACCATTGTATATTATCTATATAACTTTAATTAATATTTTTAACATTTTTAATTTAGTTCCTTTACATTTTTTTTAATTTGCTCCTTCAATTGTATTTTTTATAAATTCTTTTTTCTCCTTAATTATTTGACTTATTTATATTCTCATTAATAGTTTGTTTTAATATGTTATTTTTTTAAACAACATTATAAAATATATTATATAATTTTAGATGATATATATTTTATAAAATAACATTATAAATTTTACTTACATATTTATAAAAAAATATAAATAATTATATATATACCCATTTCTCTTCATCTAGGAAGGATTAAAATGAAAATAATCGTCACAATGTTTATTTATTTCATTTTTTATGCAAACTTTATTTCTTAATATATTTTCCGATCGTTTCAACTTAATTTTAATTTATATTAATATATAATAAAATTATATGCCTTAAATGAATTTCAAGTTTTACCAATAATTATATGATTTATTACTAAGCTTATCTATAAAATAAGTGTTAAAATTGTTTTTATTTTTATTAATATATAATAAAATTAGGTGCTTTAATTCACTTTTAAACAAGCCAAAATTAAATTTTATACACTTAGTTAAACCAAAAAATAATTAAACACTTATTCCAATAAAAAAATAGGACGAGTTTACAACGTGCGTCGAATATTACTGAACACCACTAACGATGAACATTGTTGAACACCATTAAACTAATTAATAAGTATTAAAAATTTTAAGGACTCAATATATAATTAATAAATATTTAAAATAAAATTTTAATTAAATTATTTTCTATAAGGAAAACTACACAAATGGTCATCCAACCATCACTCATTTTTTGAGTTGGTCACCAAACTAATTTTTTTCATCAAAATCATTGTTAACATTTTATTTCATTATTATTTTGGTCATCGACTATTAAATATTTAACAAAAATTATGACATGACATGGTTTAATAATAATTTTAGTCCCTAAAATTATTATATTATATCAGATTAATTATAATAGAATATAAATCATCAAATATTTGAACTAAACCTTAATTCTTTTTTTTTTCTCTTGTAATATTATTTTAAAAAATTAATTTGTCTACTCTCTTTATTTCTCTTGTGTCTTTGAGCAATTTATTAAATTTTAGATCATATAAAATCACTTTAATTTTATGATTTATTCTTTTAAAATTTAATCTAGTTTCTTTAACTTTTCCCAAACTACTAGTATATATATATTTTATCTTTTTTATGTTTATCGGATTTATAAAAAAATCAATTTATCAATTCACATAAAATTTTATATAGATCAATAGTCATAAAATCTTTAACATGTAAATATAGATCAATTCGACGCATGTATAAAATTTTTCTTGGAATTAAATAAAATTTGGTTTCACTTAAATTTTTATTGAGCAACCCAATTTTTCGATCTTCATATGGATACTCCTACAACTTCACACAAATTTAACATCAATGACTTTTCAGATATTGGAACACAACCTTCTTTGGACTGAAAAAAAATTATTCGACGAAAACGTCATCCTGATACGAAGAAAAAATAACTATTCTTTTAACATATATTTTAAAAGAATAAATTATAAAATTAAAATAATATTTTATAATCTGAAACTTAATAAGTTGTTCAAAGACACAAGAAAAAAGAGAGAGTTGAAAAATTAATTTTTAAAGTAGCGTTGCGAGAGGAAGAATAAAAGGGATGAAAAATTTGGGGTTTAGTAAAAATATTTGATGAGTTATTTTTATTTGGATTAATTTGATATAATGTAATAATTTGAAGGACTAAAATTATTATTAAACCATATCATATCATGTCTTCGTTAAATATTTAACAGTTGATAATCAAAATATAACAAAATAAAATTTTAATGATGATTTTGATGAGAAAAATTAATTGGGTGACCAACACAGTAAAAGAATGATAGTTGTATGACCATCCATATTATTAAACCATATCATGTCACAATTTTTGTTAAATATTTAACGTTCGATGACCAAAATAATAATGAAATAAAATATTAACAATGATTTTGATGAAAAAAAATAGTTTAGTGATCAACCCTAAAAATAAGTGATATTTGGATGACCATTTGTGTAGTTTAATTAAAATTTCATTTTAAATATTTATTAATTATATAATGAGTCCTTGAAATTTTTAATATTTATTAATTAGTTTTATAGTGTTCAACAATGTTCATCGTTAGTGGTATTCAACAATGTTTAGTGCACGTTGTAGAACTTTTATTAAAATTGTTTTTTTTATAGTTTTAACATTTATTAAAATTGTTTTTATTAAAATTAATATATAACAAAATTAGGTGCTTTAATTCACTTTTAAACAAGCTAAAATTAAACTTTATACACTTAGTTCAAACAAAAAAATAATTAAGCACTTTTTCCAATAAAAAATAAAACTAAATGTCTATTTTAATTAAAAATATTTTAAATATTTATTTTAAAAATTAACACTTATTTTATAATTAAATTTTATTATTAATAATTTAATATGTTCAACGTTAGATTCTTAATTTAAATGACGAGAATCTCCGATATAAAACTAGAAGTTAAAGTGCTGGTTTCCTGCTTTTAAAGGTTCTATCATAAATAGAAAGATGATTTAATATAAGCTTTTGTTAATTGATCGGTCGGTTGTTCACATGAAATTAGTAGGTATTAATGTATTATGATTGTGTGGACAGAGATATATTAACTAATATTTGATTTTTTTAATATATATTTATTTTGAGTTACTTTTGGTTCAAATAATTTTAGTCGGATTCATTCGGTTCGCTTGAAAATTCATTCGGTTTTATATAGTTCGGTTAAAAATTAGATTGGGTCTATATCGATTTAACTAAAAGAAAAGGGTCGGATTCAAACTGATTCATTTTATTTTGAGTTTCGGATATTATGTTCAATTCGGTATTAGATTTTGAATCGAATAAAATTAATATAAACTTAAATCTTTGCCATCAATAAATTTAAGTTCTCATCTTACTAGATTAGTAAATAAGGTTTCAATTCTATTCTTCACTTTCTCCATCTTAGACTTGTTAGATTTAACCTAGACGTGTAGTTTTGTTGTACAATCATGATATATGGACCAATGGGTGGCCTCAACAGCCAACACCTAATCACAATTCACAATAAATACGAACATTTTCAAGGTTGATTGTCAATATCGTTTTTTTTTTCCCTGTGTTCCTAGTTGTTTGGACATGACCCACAACCATTTTTGGACAACTCCTCTTCTCATGATCAATGGCGGATCTAAAAAAATATTTGAAATTATATACAAAATTTTTTGACAAATATTATTAAAATTTTATTAAATTTATAGAAAATTATAATTATAACGTAATTAAGAAGTAAAATAATGGAATTAAAAAGTCCAAAAATTCTTACAACCCAAAAACAAAGAAAAATAAGATTTTTATAGAAATAAGCATACCAATAAAATTCAATAGCTTCCTGAATTGTCTCTGTCCAAACGAGACACATAGTGAAGGAATAAAGAGTTGTAGGCGATTCAAACTGTCGTACAAAAAATACCGTTACCCAGGACTGATTTTACGGCAAACAACCATCAACGAGTGGGGATAGGTCTTTTCAAGTGACCACCGACAAAACAATAAATCAGAAAACTAACATCGATTGAATCTCTGTGCGAACAACAACCGATCGCTAGGGTGTGCTGCAACATGTCATAAAGACAGACGAGTCAAATCCCAAAACAAAAATAAAAACATGTCAGAAGGATAAAGAAAAGCGTGTCACAAAGACAGAAAAATAGAGATACTTATTAAAATAAAACAAGAAAAAAATAGATCCGGTGATCAACAATCAATACTAAAATTGATTGTTGACCACCGATCAAAGGGAACAATCAGAACGAAAAATAAAAAAAAGATAAAATTTGGAAAAAAAGAACGTCGGCTAAGAGGATTTTTGTGAGAAATTTATAGGGTTTGGTTTAGATATAAAATTTTAAAAATTTTAAAGATATTAAAAATTTACACGCATAAGATTTTAAAATCTCAGGATGGATACAACTTATAAATATTAAAATTTTAAAGACAATTTATAAAATTTTAAAAATTTAAAGACAAGTGTATAAACTTTAAAAATTTTAGAATGAGCCTGTAGTCTCAATAATATTCAATATTAATAGTGTTTAGCAATGTTCGACGTCTGTCGTAAAATTTTCATATATATATATATAACCTGCTTCCCCCGCTGCACACGACCTTTACAGAATCAAAGAGTTAACTCTTCCTACTCACCACTTCACACAAACAAGCTTCAATCATGTAATAATTTCAAGGCTTTTAAAAACTGATTACCATTTTACTTTTTTTTTTATTATTATTTCCTTCTCACTGTAAAATGTGGTCCTTCAAGGGCATGGCCAGGACCAAATAATAATAATAATAAATACAGAATATTTAATTATAATTCTTAAAATCTGAATATAATTGATTGTTTAATATTGTATTTTTTTAGTCACGATGTTCGTAAAAGTCCAAAACGATATTAGATTTGATAAATTTTAAGACTGTCACGTGTCTTATTATTAAATTTAATATTTTCTCTTAAAGTTATTAATATTTATTTTATTTTAAATATAATAGTTATAAATAGTGAGTAAGAGAAATTTCTTTTATAAATATATGCTAAAAAATTTCTATTATGAATAGGTTATGTTTGAACAATTTTTTCATTTTTTCATTTTTGTTTTAACAGGCACTTCTCTCGATGCCAAGGCCCAGTAATTTATTGTATATTGAAGGCTTATTTTAAAAGTTCGAATTTATTGAGAAATCATTTCAAATTTTTAAATTTTTCAAGGACCATATCCGTACAAAATATTTATTTAATTATGTTTTATAGTTTTCGATTAAATTAATATCACTTGACTCAATAAGCATGGTCAATTAAGAACTTTATAATAGTATTAAAAATTGCAACATATACAATGCAGGTGAAAATAATAATTTATACTATATTTTAAAAATAATGACAATAAAAAACATGAACGTGTTCTTATTATTTTTTTCAGAAAAATAATCTATAAAATATCACTTGACAGAATTGTAGTGTATCACGTGACAATAATAATTTAAAAATAAATCCTAAATATTTTGCTTTTAAGGTTACAAGTCCCTATGTAAAGAGTATTTTGCTTTGCAATTTTGGATTTACAATTTTTTCTATATAAAATATTTTATTGTAAAATTTTGGATCTACGAATTTTTTTAAATAGAACTATTCACTTTGAAATCCTAAAATTATAAGTTTCCCTTATATAAAATCTTTTGCTTTGAAATGTTGGTGAATTCTTCTCGTTATGAATTTTTTATTTTTTAAATAACACAAACAAGTTCTTTTCCTTACGAACTTATTGTATTTCTCATAAAGATTTTGTATCTTGTTTTAGAAAAGTCTGAGTAAATTCTTCTTATTATGAACTTCTCGTCTTCTTGTAAAGGCTAATTCGAAACTTAAAACAGTTCTTTATTATAAATCGTTCATTTTTAGACATTCTTTTTTTATTAAGAATTATTTAGACTTCGTCAAATAAATTCTTTTCATTAAAGACTTCTTTTCGTTAGAAAGTTTTTAATTTTTATTATGATCCACTTCTTTATAAATAAAATCGCGGATTGAAATCTTTGTTCAGATCTACCTTTTTAAACAAGAAGTTACAAATGAAATTCTTTTTCAGTTTTTAATACCTGTAAAAGTAAACAAGATGATCTCATGATATGAGTTATCATATTCCTAACTTAGGAAATTATTCAAAAAAAATTCATTTTTCTAATCGGTCGAACTTGATTTTATACTTGCTTTCTTTCTTTTTTTCTTATTTCTTTTGATCTTTGTAGTGACGAACTAATCGTTTGAATACCTAAAGAATAGAATTTAAATTAGTACCTATTTATTAGAAACATTTAAATTAAAATCTAAAAACTTAAATATAATTGTAAAAGTATTTCAATACATTTAAATCCAAATTAGTACCCAAAATTTTTATTACTTGAATCTCATATTATATTATGAAACCCAATCCAAATATACTTTGGAAAATTGGATTTAGATTAGTGATTCCCTTATATGTTAAACCATTGAATTCTATGAACAGATTTTGTCCCTGTGGAGTATGATCTTAGCCATTCCCATTAAAACATCTCCATAATTGACCTTTCTAGTATTAGACTTCTTCTCCCAGTTTTAAAGAACACGACAACACGGCATCGGCAACCGTTAAGAAGATTCTGTCGTCGCCGATTAAATTTACAAATTTCGACGCATGGAGCTTTTCCATCACCACTGGTCCAGGATTAGCTAGGATAAATTATGCAACAATGCAAGAGGTATCAGGTAAACTTATAAAAGCTTGTACATTTTGTTGTCTTTAAGGAAGTTTTATACAATATAGTGTTAGTTGCACCATATAATTATTTGATTAATTACCTCAATATTCTTTTTCTCAAGACTCTTATGCAATTCTTCAAGGGCATGGATGCCACTGGTATCGATATCGGTCACGGCTGCATCACATACATATACAACAGGACATTAGGAACTCTGAGCTTAGAGCTTTAAACTGCATACAAAATATCTGTAAAACGAAGAGTTCGAGAATGCTTACGGGACATCTCGACTATCAAAAACTGGATTGTTGGCAGGCATGCGGCTTTAGCTTGCTCTTCTTCATCCATCAACCATCTCAATATCCTGCAACAATGTTATGACTTTGAGCATCCTGAAATCTAATAATTGCCAAGCTGATTCAGCCAAATTCTAAGAACTGAAACCTGTACATGATGCTGAGACAATTCACTACACTAGTTTCGAAAATTCTAAGCTCGATTTTCACATTC
Organism: Abelmoschus esculentus; assembly: GCA_035048815.1. Lineage (NCBI taxonomy): Eukaryota > Viridiplantae > Streptophyta > Magnoliopsida > Malvales > Malvaceae > Abelmoschus > Abelmoschus esculentus. The sequence continues at coordinate 4,508,785 of JAUCBN010000032.1, forward strand.
ATGTCACTGTCGTTGCAAACTTTCTCCAATAGTAATTTCACTACACTAGGATTTACTCTTTTAGCCACAACTAAAGGATTTATATTATGAGTTATAGTAGTTTCAACCAAACCCTGACCTTGCAATCTTGTTCTTAGGAGATTAGGAACTCTCTATATTATCGATTTCGAGTTATAAAATACCTTTAAACGAAATCTATATTGAGAGAAAAGCTAGGAAGAGTGTACTGTACCTCTCCTTGACATAGTTGGAGTTGGAAAAGTAAATAGCAGAATCAACTCTCACAATCAGAATCTCAGGAACTTTAGCTGCTTCTGGGTATTGTAAGATATTCCGGTACACATTAGTCCTAGGTACCTTCCCTAGAATCGCCGTTCGAGGTCTAGTGACTTGCAAAAGGATTTTAGCAAAGGATATAGTGACCTGCCATGGAGTTTCAGTGACAAACAGATTTTAATCCAACATAATTCGAGTATGGTGGAAATTTGCTAGTCGCTTATACTCGGCTCCACGACTAGGGTCAATCTCATTTGAAAGCATTGACCCTAGCAAAAGAGATACCACAGCTACTGGTCCAATGGCGATATCTCTCGAACTTCCCATGAAGGCATAAATCAATGGTGGAACAAAGCTAGAGTCTGCAATGGTTAAAATGGAACTTACAAAGTCCATACTGTGGTTCCAAGTTTGCTAGCCTTGCATAACCAATGTCCTTTTTTTCAAGTAAATAGATAATGAAAATTAGTGGAGGTTGCTTAACTATTAATCGTCTCTCCATGCATCTCGTGGGAGTATAGCAAAATCTACCTGAGGAATACAGAGACTAGCAATGGTGAGTCCGGCAATGAGATCGCCTCTAAATTTTTTCCAATTGTAACTCCTTCCCCATTCAAAAACTGGAAAGATAGCTTGGATACCGAGGACAAATTTTCGAGACCTCGGTTGATCCTTGAAGAGACGCAGAGGATCATCAGCAAAGAATGTTTCTTTCACCCTGGCAATGAATTCTCTCACCAGATTTACCTTAGGTGGAGTTGCCACCTTGTGAACATATGTTACAATCTCTTCAGAATCAGGGAAGAATCAAGGCTGTAAAGAAGAAAGTGAGAAAGAGAGACGGTACTCTCTGATCATTTTTATTAATTGAACCGTAACATCCTCTTTTGGAGGACCGGATATTTATACAGTAGATTGCTGTGAAGGCAGAGTTTAGGCGGGACTAACAAACTCCTAACCGCCATTCTACCTAACTAACAACCTGAGGTGAAACGATACAGCACATCAATTCCTTGCTGCATTCATCACCAACACACTCCATAACACTAATACTCACCCAACTACTTTACCTTTCCAGACCTTTCCTTATTTGATGTAGACGAGAAAACAAACTGTCCTTGCTGCGCGAAGAAAATTTTCTTTCTTTCTCTGTTATATTCCCCTTGCAGTCTTGAATTAATCCTGTAAAAACAGAAACAAGAACACGCCAGAAAATAGAAGAACAAAGAAGTTTAAGAACTAGGAAGAGAAACAACAGATAACTTGCTTCTGTGACATTGAAAAGATGGAGCGGACAAAGGTTTAGTTAAGACATCAGCAACTTGATCATATGCTGAAACTTCATTTACTTCTAGCTTCCCAGAAATTACTTGCTCTCGAACAAAGTATAAATCCAATTCAACATGCTTAAATTTAGAATGCATGACTGGATTTGCTGAGACTGCCACAGCACTAGAGTTATCACACCATAGAATCGGAGTGCCTTCGAAATCAATTCGTAACTCCCCAAGTAAGCCTTGAAGCCAAATAATTTCAGAGGTTGCACAAGCGACACTTCTGTATTCAGCTTCAGCAGTGGACCTGGACACAACTTGTTGTTTGCGAGAGCCCCAGGAGACTGGATTTCCAGCAAAAAAGATGCAAAAACCCGAGGTGGACCGTCTATCATCAGAGTCAGAGCCCCAATTTGCGTCAGCAAAACCCTCAATTGACAATCGAGAATGAGGAGAAAACCGTAGCCCAAAATCAAGTGTTCCTTGTAGATAACGTAAAATTCGTTTGACGGCATTAAAATGAGATTCTCTTGGGTTTTACATGTATTGACATACTTTATTCACAGCAAAGGCGATTTCTGGTCGGGTAATGACAGCATATTGCAAAGAACCTACAATGCTCCTATATTCAGAGACATTACTAATGGGATCTCCATCCAATGTAGAAAGCTTACAGTTCGAGACCATAGGTGTAGGAAGGCATTTAGCTTTATCAAAACCATGCCTATGTAATAACTCCAATATGTACTTTTTCTGGCTGACAAAAACTTCATTACCAGAATAATGTATCTCAATCCATAGAAAATAATGTAAGACTCCAAGGTTCTTTAGAGAAAAGGTGTTATCTAACCTTGCGATCACGCGTTGAATTTCAGCAGCATTGTTGCCCGTGAGAATAATGTCATCCACGTATACAAGGAGATAAACAATAGTACCATGTGTGTGTTTAACAAATAAGGAGGCATCAGATTTAGTCAAACAAAAACCATCAGTCGTAAGATAATTCTTTAAAGTCTCAAACCAGGCCCTAGGTGCCTGTTTAAGACCATATATGGCTTTGTGTAACTTACACACTAGCTTGGAGCCTGAGCCTGAATCTCTTTGTTCATAGCCAGGAGGTTGAGTCATGTAAACCTCTTCTTGTAATTCACCATTCAAAAAGGCATTATTAACATCAACTTGTCGCAACACCCAACCTTTGTTAACAGCCAAAGAAATAATTGTTCGTACGGTAACAGGTTTAACCACAGAACTGAATACCTCATGATAATCAACACCTGCTTCTTGAAGATATCCTTTTGCCACCAGTCGTGCTTTGTAACGAGAAACTGAACCATCTGCATTCCTTTTAATTTTAAAAATCCACTTACAATTGACAGGCTTCTTATCCGGAGGAAGTGTGACCAATGACCAAGTCTTATTTTTCAGCAAAGCATCATATTCGGCTTGGGCCGCGGCTCTCCAATGAGGATTTTGCATGGCCTCTTGTATCGAAGCAGGTTCAACTTCAGCATCAGAAGACAGAACTTGATATGCTTTCGGCTTAAAAATTCCACTTTTACTTCTGGTTTGCATCCCATGAGTGTTTCTAGGTTGTTGTGGCTGTAGTATAGGAGGAGAAATTGTCCCTTCTCGAAAAGCATTGTCTTCACCTCCAAAATTTTGGTCATTCAAATTTATTTCATTTCCAGAACTACCATCGAGACCATGAGAATTGTGGACAACATCATCAAAATGCTGTGAACCAGCAGAGGTAGGAAGGTCATTTAAATGATGAGAACTAGGAGATGCTGATGAAGAACCATATTCACTACCATGAACATGTGGAGACTTAGAGACAGATGATGTAGGTGCGGCAGAAACTTGAGCATTAGAACCCTGAGAACGAGGAGATTCAGTAGTCTGAGCACAAGGAACCGAAACCGATAAATCTGGCTCAACTATGGGAACCTGATCCTGCTGAGAAATTGTCCCTGCAGCAGGTGAGACCGGTCCTGATGACTGAACATGTCCCCCCCTCCTTAACTCATCAAAAGAATCATTTGAGGATGGAGGGATTTCAACTAAAACAGGAATTCCTTGCTGACTGGGAACAGAGGCAGTAGATTCATGAGCCTTTCCCAAAAAAGGAAAAACATCCTCAACAAAAACAACATGTCTTGAAACAAACACTTTACCACTATCATCCAAGCAATTAAAACCTTTATGAGAAGAGCTATACCCTAAGAAAGTACACTGTTTTGTTTTAAAATCAAACTTATATCGATTATACGGTCGCAAATACGGAAAACAAGCGCAACCAAACACACGCAAACCAAAAAAATCAGGAACTTTCCCAAAAAGATTCTCATAAGGAGACTGACCTCCTAGAACCTCTGTAGGCATCCTATTTATCAGAAAAATTGCTGTCGTAAAAGCATAACTCCAGAATTTCAAAGGTAAACCAGCTTGAGCTAACAAAGTAAGACCAGTTTCCACAATATGTCTATGTTTCCTCTCAGCCTTTCCATTTTGCTCTGATGTATAAGGACACGACATCCTATGCTGAACACCATGTGAGACTAACCAATTTTTGAGAGCAACATACTCCGTACCTCCATCAGTTTGGAAGGCTTTAATCTTTTTGCCAAACTGAACCTCAATGAGTGTGTAAAAATTAATGAAACATTGTGCAACTTCAGATTTTTTTCGGATCAAATACAACCAAGTATGTCTACTGTGCACATCAATAAAAGTGACATAATAAAAGAAACCATTTGAAGTAACAGGAGCTGGTCCCCAAAGATCAGAAACAATAAGCTCAAAGGATTCTTTATATTCAGTAAGAGATTCAGAAAAGGGAAGTTTATGAGCTTTCCCTTGAAGACATGAAATACAAGTATGTGACTTCTTATTAGAATGCAAAACTATTCTAGCAGAATGTAAAGCAGACCTCAAAACAGAATCTGACGGATGACCTAACCTCTTGTGCCATAGATCAAACTCAGCATCAGACTTGGCAACATTATTTACCTCAGCGTGAGCAAACGAAGTAGAAGGAAAAAGTGGAAGTGGAAGCTGATATAATCCTTCAGGTGTGAGCAACCCTTCCACTAAGACTTTCTGAGTCGTGGCATCCTTCACATAACAACTAGTAGCATTAAACTCAACAAGAACACCATTATCCCTAGTTAATTGAGATATAGATAATAAATTCCGCTGGATTTCTGGAACATGTAACAAATTCCTCAAAACTAAAGGCTTATCACCAGTAGCCAAAAAACCCTGACCTATGTGTGTTATAGGAACACCAACACCATTGCCCATAAGTAAAGAATTAGAGCCCGTATAAATTGTACCTGTTTCGAGCTGAGCCGAATCACATGTGATGTGATGAGAGGCTCCAGAATCTGGACACCAGGTTGTAGTTGAGCCAGCACCACCAGAGGTAGTAACATACGCAACAGGTGGAGAAAAACCTACTGCTGGAGCAGTTTGAGTGAAACTGGGAAGAGACACGCCTGCAAAATGTGACACTTGTGGGCCACCAAAAGAGAGATAAGAACCTGAAACATTCACAGGTGAAACAGGGGAAAAATTCACAGGTGAGAAATTCATAGTCTGCTGTGGATGGCTTTGCATAAACCCAACCGTATGGCTAAAAGCCTGAGCATGAGTGTTGAAACCAGAATTGCCATTATTTTGACCCTGACTGTTACCACTGTTCGAAACATAGCCTTGGTAGTCATGATCAAAGCGATGATAGCATTTGATGGCAGTATGACCCATTCGACCACACACTTGGCATTAAGGTCTGTTCGAACCATACCGGCCACCTCGACCACGACCCCTGTAATTGTTGCCTCCTTGACGACCCCTGTTGGAATAATTACCAACATCCATATGTGGCTGAAACGAAGGCTGGAAAGAAACATTATCCTGAAAATTTTTAGATCCAGTACCAATAACCTCCCCTTGTGGAACAACCAAGTTGGCATGTGCTGGCAAACTGTCTTGTTGAAAATTTTGCTGACGGGCTTCACAATCTAATAACATTTCGGTGAGCTTCTCAAGGGACAAAAACTCTCGTGAAGCTACAGCAATAACTGATTCAAATTCAATCGACAAGCCTGCAAGAACAACACTGACTTGTTCTTGTTCCGAGACAACAGTTCCTGCAGAATTAAGTGTTTCACAGAGCATCTTGATCTTTGCTAAGTATTCAGTAACAGACATATTGAACTTTTGTTGTGTATGCAGAGTGTGCCTGAGAGAGGAAGTTTTAGTAGTAGATACAGCTCCAAACATCCGAATAATGGTATTCCAAAGTGCACGAGTTGTATTACAACTAGTAAGATGCGGCAAAATATCAGTGCTAATGGTGGACAATAGCCACGAGGCTAACAACTTGTCCTGTCTATTATAGAGAACAAACTCAGGATTCAAAATAACTTCACCTGACTCAGTTGTCAGATGCTTCTGTGGAGGAGAAAAATCATCAGTAATGTAAGGAAGAAGACCGTAACCATCGATTATTAAATTGACTTGGTGCTTCCACAGAATATAGGTAGTGTCAGTGAGTTTAACCACATCAAGCTTAGGAATATGTTGAACCGAAGTCATGCTCGAAGGCAAAAAAGAGACACTGTGACTAGAAGCAGTGCTTACATTCATAGACTCTCCTTGAGGCATTTCAACAAACAGGTTGTAGACAAGCAAGAAGCCAAAACAGAAAACCACAGAAAACACTCGACAAACTCTACTGGAACTAAGAAATTCAGCAAAGCACAGTCCAAGATCAAAAAGACACCCTACGGATCACTAGTTCACTCTTCTTCCAATGAGTCATTACGAGCAAACATTCTAACGATCAAACGGATAATCTTGAAATAACAATCTACGGACCGAAGCAAACAGCAGTTGAAAACAATCCTATCAACATCGAAAGAAAGAACACAAATTCTTTCGGAAACTTGACTTATCAGATTGAGATCAAAGATATGCAAGAGCGAGTGTTAGTGGCAGAAGCAAAAATCAGACGAAGAAGACGAACAAGAGAAGAATCGAGAAAACAGACCGAGAAAACAGGGAACCTGAGATCGGCGAAGAAGACAAACTCCAGGATTATGAACCGGCGACTGATACCATGTTACAATCTCTTCAAAATCAGGGAAGAATCAAGGCTGTAAAGAAGAAAGTGAGAAAGAGAGACGGTACTCTCTGATCGTTTTTATTAATTGAACCGTAACATCCTCTTTTGGAGGACCGGATATTTATACAGTAGATTGCTGTGAAGGCAGAGTTTAGGCGGGACTAACAAACTCCTAACCGCCACTCTACCTAACTAACAACCTGAGGTGAAACGATACAGCACATCAATTCCTTGCTGCATTCATCACCAACAACATACCATGAGCCTCGGTGCGAGGTCAATAGGCTTCTAGTATTCATATTTTTTGCTTCAACCTCCACATGATTTGAACAAGACTCTGAATCCATGATATTTTACACTAAAGAAAGACTAACATATCATTTACATTAACGAATAGAAAACGGCACCCGGCTTATAGTTCTTAAGGTCATGCCATTCAAATAAAATGAAGATGCTTAGACTAACCAAACAAAGTGCATGGAGGTAACAAGAAGAGGTTTATAGACTGCAAAATCTTGTTCAACTTGGTAAATCCTTGTGAAAATCTCTGCTTATATAAGCGTTGAAACGATTCCAAGTCAAATTTTACAAGCTGAAAGAGAGAATTAAGCATCAATAATGCATGAATCTAGTTTTCAAATATAGAATACTGGAAAGAATGACCTTTAAAAGTGTCTCCTAGTTTAATTTGAATACAGTTTACTAAATTATCATATGGAACACATCACTTTCCAACATCTGGATTCAAATGGTGCCAAAATAAACATATAGAATACACAAGATCTAGCCATTGATTTAAGCTATCTCCTGCATAATTGTGGCACTCAGAGCAAAACAAGCAGTTTGGAAGCACCCTCCTGGAGGACCCCCAAGGAGACTTTAAACAAATTGCAATCTCTTTGACTTGTACAGCATATTTTGAAGCAAAAACTAGTAGAAAATCATATTTACACTGTCTTGACTGCAATTTAATATCTCAAGTATTGTTCAAATGAATGGACAGATTTGTTTTCTTCTACTCTTTTCTTAAAAAATGAGGTCCTTAAAAAAAATATGCTATAGCCATTAAAAGATACAAATCAAGCTTGATTTTCATGCTGGAACATTTTGTTAAGAGAAGAACCCAAATAGTTCATATGTGACATAATCAATAAAAAATATCACCTTCTTTCATAAACTTCAGACTGAAGCCATTGATAGAGGAATACCCCCACCAAGTTTCAAAGGCCAAAGCTTTACTCCAAAAGAATTTTGTAAATAAACCTCAAAAATTAAAAAAAAAATGTAAAAAAGTAGCAACAAAATGGTAGGAAAACAAGGAAGCCCATATAAAAGGGAGAAAAGGGAGAGGAATTTTTTGTTTCTTTTTCTTTCTTTCAAAAAGTAAGTTTTAAATTCAGTTAAAAAGCTCACATTTTCAAATCCTACACTTTATAACCCTGACGTTTTTCTAATTTTTTTTTATATATTTTAAATATCGATAATTTAATATTACTTAGAAAGAACTCAATTATCGTCCAGGTTCAGTGAACACAACACTATCCTTCATTTTACTTTATTTTTATTTCTCGAAATAGATAAAATAAATTAAACAAATAGGTAACTTTTGATATGTAAGGAAACTCATCTAAAAATTTGATATAAAAGGATTTGGTGTAAATTTTAGGAGAATATAATAAAATCTTTAGTATAATAAGAAGGAAGTCATGTCTTCTTGACGTTTTTTATTTTTTAATAATTTTTTTAGATGTATAGCTATTTTTTCAGCCACTAAATTGACTTTTGGATGAAAAAATTTAATAAAAAATAAAAACGCTAAAAGAACATGATTATCTCTGTTGTACTATAAATTTTATCATATTCACTAAATTTTGCGAAATAAATAGATAGAAAAACTTTTGGATAAATATAAGAAACAAGAATAGATATTATAAAGCTATTTTAAAATAATTTTCTGATTTTGTTGTAATTTATAGTCAAATCGTGTCTTATTAAAATTTTTCATCTTCCAAGTGTAGAGATATTTACGAAGGCAGGATATCCAAAAATCGAAGATGAAAAGCATGGTCTACTGTCTAGGGGATAAAAAACGATCCATTATGGTTATAACAGTCGTTATCTAATATTATTATTAATAAAATTACGGTAAAATTTATATTCATATCGATAACAGTAATTACGATGTAATTTAATGGATAACAGTCGATAATAGTGATATCGATCCATTATTTTCGTTGTTGTACCGCTATTTCAAAAACTCCATAATAAGTTATGCGAATTTTAAAAGAAAATTACGATCGCGACTCCCGCAACAACCGTAACAACAATAACTGTTATATCCACAATTACAATCACAATAAAACATAACGCGACTGAAAACATAACTAAAAACATTTTTAAATCTTTACAGATTACTTTAATTCGATTTTATTTTTGTGGTGGTCAAATGTTTCACACTACAAAATAAAGACTTTGTGATTTTGGCAATTCAGCGGCTGGCAATGCTCCAAACTCCAAAAGCAAACTGGTTTGAATATGGATGAGTTAAAGGGTAGGTTCGTGTTCATAATATTTAGGTTTTAGATTTGAATTTTATGGTATTGAGAATATATTCCGTTACTCTTTTAATGCTCTCCACTAACAATTTTAATCTAAGAAAAACTGATTCGAATATAGACGAGTTAAAGATTTAGTTTTTTATAGAATTTTTAGAATCATTATTTTTTAAAATAAAATAAAAATTTTAAAAATATCAAGTGATAACATTGTATTATCATATATTGTACTAATTGATCTAAAAAGGTTGGACGAGTCTATAACGAGCGTCGAATATTGTTGGAAACCATTAACGCTAAACACCGTTGAACATTGTTAAATTAATTAATAAAGACTAAAAATTTTAAGGACTCAATATACAATTATTAATTATATATTTAATATATCACTCTTTTATTAATTGCATATTGAGTCCTTGAGATTTTTATTTTTATTAATTAATTTAATAGTGTTTAACAATGTTTAATGTTAGTGGTGTTCAATACCCATTATATAATTTTCCGAAAAATATTAAATTTAACGATTCATGTTGGTCAAAATAGTAAAATTTTAAACTTTTTAAGTATAAAAACTTAATTTGGTGAAAAAAGGTTAGGGGTCTAATTATTTTTTTTTCAAATTATAAAAATTTATGATATCTTTAAATCTAAATCAAATATTAATCGATGCCGCGACCGGTATTCAAAACAAAGAAAAATAAAAAACCTAGGGAAAATATAGAGCTGCGCTGGACAACTTTGATATTTTGAAGCAGTGTTTGGTTTAAAAAATTATATATTAATACGGTGTAAATCGTTTATTTTTTTCTACGACTTTTTTAATTTTTCGCTTTAAAATAATAAGTTTAATGTTTAGGTTTAATGATTCTTTATTGTGTAACTAGATAAACTTGGGTTTTGTAGGTTAAAAAGTGGTCAACAGATTATTAAGTCTTACCAAATGGGTTAGGGGTCAACGGATTGGCCCAAAATCTTGTGGTTTAATTGACAAAATTGACACTTTAGTGGTCAAAATAGAATTTCCACTATAGTTTGGTGGTCATATATGTAGTTTACCCGGAACGATGACGTTTAAGATTTAAGAATAATAAACATTTCCGAGAAATCATACACGAGCTGGCTCCGTTTGGGTGAAGAGAAAGGGAAAGAGAAATGGGGGCGGAAGAGCAGAACAAGGTAGAGAACGAACCACCTAGGGTTAATCCAATTACGGAATCCCAATTCCTCGCTTGGAAGCGCCGAAAGGTTTCTCTCTTATCAATCCCTCTCGGTTAAGATATCGTTGGTTTCATGCGAATTAGGGTTTTACTTGTTTAACATTTTCGTCTTAGATGTTAAATTTAATTTCCAATTTAAGGTGCAAAACTAATGAAACTAAGGAACGAATGATTTTAATTGACTGTTGAAATTGATATCTTTTAGGTGGAAAAGTCGTAAATGGTGAAAGGGCTCAATTTGCTTAATTTTCACCCAATTTCTTCGGTTTTCATTTTCCTTTTGTCACCATATTTTTGGGTTTCCGGAGTTACAGTTCATGTCATTTTGCAGGATGCAGATACATCAGCTAAGAAAGCTGAGGCAGCTAGAAAACGTGCTGAAGATATAGCTGCCGGGACCGTGCAAAGGAATGGACGGGAGATTTTCTTACATGAACCTTGGGTGTTTGATAACTCCCAGTATTAAGGTTAGTTTCAAGGCACGACCATGAATTGTTTATCTCGGTAGGAGATACTCCAAACAGGCTCTGCCCCTGGAGTTTCTTCAAGAAAAATAAGTATTTTTAGGTTTTCGGTTACGATGTCCCATGAATTAAATCATTTTACCCTTTCCCCTTTGTTGATGCTTTGACTGCCAGGATCAATTGATTATTGCCATACTGTTTGATGAACTCTTTTAGTCTTCGATCAAGTCGGCTTTTGATTCCCATTGCGGTTATAGATTGTGGTTTTGTCATCTATTCGGAGCTGTCATTATGAGCTTCTATACGAAGTGAAACATAAAAAATAATGTTAATGCTTATGAATGAACTTATGACAACTTTCCTCAGTATCTGGTGTAAATTCCGCCTGCACTTTAGGTCATTTCTTCTATCCATACTTGAAATTTGGAAAGGCGTTTCACAACCAGATTTAACCGTAGTCGACTACTTTAGATATCTAACAGATCAAAGCTATTAATGTTAGTTTTGCTAAAGTACTCATTTCAAATTATTTTGTAGATAAAGTTTGCAGTTGTCTACACACTCACACATGGGAGTATCAGGGTTGGTTTGGTTGGTAATTGCAGGTAGTTATAGCCTATAGGATCCTTAGAAAGAAGAGGTGATGAATTATATTTTATATTGCTATACCTTTTTCATCTATACTCGTATAACTATCCGAATATCGTCTGTCTTGAAGTCTAATTCGTGAAGCAGAACAATCCAATGAGATGCTTATTCTTGTTGGTTAGTCTAATTGTAAACAACAATCGGCGGGACCAGACCCTCCGACCCCTTATGTTACGCCGGTGGATAACAACATTAGGTCGATAAAATTTGTATGTAGATATCAAGTGTGACGATATCGATTATCAGATTGCGAAGTGTTCTTGGAAATCTCTTCGGGGAAGAAGATGGTTTTAATTTGGAAAACATAGCCTCGATTTATCGGCATTTACGATGTTATTGAGCAAGCTTTGTTAATGTTACTTACCGACTGGCTTTGCAACATGAATGAAGTCGAATCCATGATATATTCCTCGTGCCTATGCTCAAAAGGTAAATGTTCTTCGAAACAAATTACCTATGTAAGATATTTAATTAAAGGATTGAATTGAATGTTAGACTTATGGTTGATTTTGATATAACTAAAAGGTTAATTTATATAAAAAATTATAAATTTATGATTTTGATTCGAATTTATCAAAAAAATGTTTCTAAATTGTAGAAATAATTTCTAAAATGCTTGACTTTGTACCTATATTGAATACATCTTCAAAAGTTTAATGTTTGATACCTCTGTGCATGTGAAACATTTAATGTTTATCTTTAATGATTTTTAACGACTACAAACTCTCTCTAAAGTCTCGCAACAATTAGAAAAAAATCAAAAAGGATTTCGAAAAAAATAATGGTAAATTAAAAAATTATTTCAAACATCTTTAAAATTTAATTTATACTTAATTTCTATTTTTTTTAAACATTAGTCTTATTTTTTATTATTATTTATTTTTTAGTATTTTTTTAGTGTGTGTGAATTTAAAATTTATAAACAGATTCAATAGACTTTGGGATATAAATCCATTAAATTGTGTAAATTACTCCTTATTTTGAAGGAAAGACAAATTAATAAATTTGTGAAAATTTTAGTGTGATAACTAAAGTAATAGATATAGACTTTATTAAGGAAGTTGAATCACTCTAAATCTTTTTTTTTTCTATAATCAATTTTCACATTTCTTTAAAATTTCAATTCATCCCTCAGTTATATTCGATAGTTTATCACATTCAACAATTCGATAGTTTATCACATTCAACAATTAATATCAGATTCAGACTCATTTAAAGGTTTTACAACCTCTTGAGAAGATTTAAGAAATGTACAATCAAACTATAAGGTCATCTATGACTTATACCTCTACTTTTAAAGCTTTGACTGATTTTTAATCCATCAAAAAGTCTCATTTCTTAGATTAAATTAACTATGCTTATTAGTAGAATCGAATAAAATTATTCATTTAATGATCTTAATGCATAAAAAATCATTATAAGTGGCTACACCATACTAACTACTGACACGGAGACTTTGAGCATGATGAAAATGGTAGATTCTCAACAAACGCTAAGGCGATAATGCATTGTATTTTTTGTGTTCTTGACCCTGATGAATATTAAATGGTGTTGTTATGTTTCAATATCAAAAAAAAAATTGAGGATAAGTTTAATTTAACACATGAAGAAACCAACGAAGTAAAGGAGATCTTCAACTTTAACTACAAATTCTTGATAAATTTCGATGAAGACATTAAATTAATGTCCGATCAATTCTCTGTTATAATGAATATGATTAGGGTTAGAGGTATTCAAAATATTCGATTCGGTTGATCCGATTTAAAAATTTGAATATCCGATCTGATTTTTATTTTGGGTCAGATATCCGATTTGATTTTAAGTTTTTCAAATTGGATACGAATCACAATATTTCAAGTTTCAAATTATCCAAAAATAAAAAATTCAAATTTTCATTAATATTATTGTTATATTTAACAATTTAGTACTTGTTATATTAAAAATTTTAAAAATTAGAACTATTATAAATATGAATCTTGTTGTATTTAGTAATTTGTTATTTATCATATTCAAATTTTAAAATTTTCATAAATACAACCTTTAAATTTAAAAATATAATTTAATTAAATTATATTTTCTGATAATTGGATATTCGACTATCCGATCAGAATATGTGGATATCTATTTTTTTAGGATCAGATACGAATTATTATATGATCGATGCGAAAATTCAAATATCTAAAAAATTCAAATTTGATCCAATCCAATATCTGATAATGAACACCCCTAATTAGAATGTGTACTTTTACATGTTATAACAAAATTCAATTTTTTTTGAATGGATGTCAAGAGTGAACTTTTAAATAGCTTTAGTGATAAGGAAATATATGTTGAACAACTCTCAATTTTAAAAATTCAAAATATTCAGACCATGTTATAATAAAATTTAAGGGTTTTTTTTCCTCTTAGAACGTATTAAGATAATTTAAAAAGAGACAATTAGTATCTTTATTACATTAATTAGAATTTTTTCATTTCTTTCAATAATCTATTATTAATAATTTTTTTCAATCTTTTTCCCCGTAAAAAAAGGATATGAGACTATTATTAGTTACTTTCATTTACTTTCAGTATATTTTTTGTCACTGATTTTAAAAAACAATTAGTAAGGTCATTATCATTTTCGGGGTGTAAAGTTTTGGTCACTCCAACGTTAAATGTCGTTAAATATTGACGAAAAGATGATCTGACACAATACAAAATATATAAATTACTTAAATAATTCTTAAACTATTATTATACTTTTATTTCATCTTTAATTTGATTCTAAAAAATCTAACACTTTATATATTCACCATCTTCTCTATTATTTGAACATTAAAAACTGAATTTCTAAAAATTTTGATTACAAGTTTGGTTTTAATCATTCGTGTCAATATCGCAGAACTCGATAAGTATATCTCCGATCTCCATGTCCTCGTATCCACCCCATTCCACCCGGCTTATGTTATGGCAGAGAGGATCAAGAAAGCCAAAAACTTGCAACTGCTGCTCACTGCAGGGATTGGCTCTGATCATGTCGATGTGAAGGCAGCGGCTGAAACTGGTTTGACTGCATGTTGCTGAGGTTACCAGAAGCAATGCTGTTTCGATTGTCGAGGACGAACTAATGAGAATTCTTATTCTCGTCCGAAATTTCTTACATGGCTACCATCAAGTTATTACCGGAGATTGGAATGTTGCAGGCATTGCAACAGTTGTAAACGAAAAAATTGCATCAAGTTTCTCATAAATCCCACAAACTTTAAAAACCAATAACATGAAAAAGAAAAAAAGAAGAGTTTCAAGATGATCTTTCATTTTTATCTAATAAATTGGATAATTAATTTTCTTTAAACCGATAAAAAATGGTTCAAGAATTATATTTAAATTTCACTATGCTTTTTCACCTGTAAGTTGGATTAATGTTTTCCCCCCAATTTTCTGGTTATAGTGGAGATGTTTGGTTTCCACAGCCAACTCCCAAGGACCATCCATGGTTATATGCCAAATCAAACAATGACTCCTCATATTTATAGTACCACCATTGATGCAGAGGTATGGTCGGGTTCTTGTGCAGCTGCGATATGCTGCCGGAGTCAAGGATATGCTTGAGAGGTACTTCAAAGGTGAAGAATTTCCTGCACAAAACTACATTGTCAAGGAAGGTGAACTCGCTGCTCAGTACCGATGCTTTCATGCTTTCATTGTCTATGAAAGAGTTTGAATGTGTTCTGTTGTTCCTTTTGAAATAATGTGATCCCAAAGTTTCCTTTTCGGATCAAAGTCCTTTGCAAATAATGTGGCATCCATGCATGGTGGTTCGAACTTGATGTCTTTGATACATGAACGGAGTTGTAACGTGTTTAGCTTTTGATGGATATAATGCATACTTTTTACTAGATGATACTATTGTAGGTTTCATTTCGATAGGTATATCGAACGCAAATATTTGTCTTTAAATATTTTTAAAATAGAACTCCATTTTACTTGTACTAGTCCACATTGTCTGTGGGAGCCTAGAGTAGAGCCGTAAACGAACCCAACGTTTGGTGAACCGTTCGGTGGAAAATTGTTTATGTTTGTTTATGTATTAAACGAACGAACATGAATAAGATTTTCGTTCGTTTAGTTAAACGAACGAACATGAACAAAGGGTTCGTTCCTTCATTTATGTTCGTGAACGTTCGGTAATCTGTTCGTTTATGTTCGTTCGTTTATGTTCGTTTATTTATGTCCGTTTAAATTTATTCACATATATCTAAAAGTGAGCATTAAATCAAGTAAGTCGAGTAAAATTTTTTTGAATTATTTGAGTTGATAAGTCTTATTTTATGACTCATTAAAAAACTTCCTTGTTATTATAGGCTATGGGTGTTTATGGTTTTGTTAAACCCAGTTAATGAATTGAACCAAAACAAAACTAGTTAATCAGTTAAATTTTAGGTTTTATCTAATAATTAAGAGTTTTTTTTAATTTTAATTATTGGCTAATTCGGTTTAAAATCAGTTGATTAGCTGAAGTAATCGAATTAATCCAAAATATTAAATATTTAGCATCTTATATATGTTATTTGTGTTCGTTTGTTTACGTTCGTTTATTTACATTCGTTTATGTTCATTTATCATTTAAACGAACGAATATAAACGAACATGAACAAGCTACAATCATTAACGAACGAATACGAACAAGAAAATTTGTGTTCGTTTATGTTCGTGTTCGTTCGTTTGTTCGGTTAAAATTAAACGAACAAACATGAACACACTCTCGTTCGTGTTCGTTCGATTCGTTTACAGCCCTGACCGAGAGGTATCACCAAAGGAGCTTGAGCATCCATGACATCCGATCTCACTGTCACGGACATGACTGGCTGGTGGCATCCGGTGTGGTACCGTGAGCTCATTGCAAGGGAGACCCTTCGAGGAGTCTTCATGCCAACCGGGAGGCAAATCTAGACCTGAGTTTTGCTGCAAATCTAGATGATCGTTATTTCTCAAAGAAATGGAGGTTGCAAGACACGTCCGGTTGGGGTGGGGATTTTTGAGTTTAGGATAAGGGTTAGGGTTAGAGTTATTTAAAGAATATGATAAAAATGTAAAGTTTTAAATTTTTTAGTGTCAAATTAAAGATGAAACAAAAGTATAATAATAATTTAAAGACTATTTAAGTAATTTATTATTTTTTATTCTGTCCTATTATCTTTTCGTTAATATTTAACGGCACTTAACGTTTGAGTGACCAAAACTTTACACCCCGAAAACGGTAGTAACTTTAATGGTTGTTTTGCAAAATAGGTGACTAAAAATGTACTGGTAAACGAAAATGACTAGCACAATAGTTTACCCTTTATTCTATAACTATTTTAAGATTTTTTATTAATGACCTTTAAAAAATTGTTATCTAGTCTTACATGACATGTGGCCTATTTATTAATTTTCATTTAATTTTTGTTTAAAAATAGAAAATCATTAACTTCTCGAAAAGAATCCCAAAATTTTAAAATTTAAAAAAAAAAATCTCCCAAAATGATAAATCTTTCTTTTATCGTTGTCTAAGACTATATCGTTGTCACTATCGTTGTCGCTACAGTGAGATTTTCTCCTCTCATTCCACAAACTGCTAGGCTTAATTCATTGTTCATCTTTCGTCATTCGATTGAAGATTTCATGTTTGATATTTATAGTTTCTTTGATTGCTCTTTCTTCGGTCGATTTAAGGTTGGAGTTATTTGTTGTATGGTGTTGGTGAAGGAAAGGGTGACCGTTGGTAGTTGAATCAACGACCGAAGAAGGGAGATGTTTTAGGGATATGGTTGTGGATATTGAAGATTTTTGAGAAATTAAAGATTTTTTTTGTGTTTTTTATAAAATATATTTTTTAAATTTTTTATAAATAAAAATTATAAAAACAATTCATGTGTTCGAATATAATTGAGTAACAGAAAAATTTAACATTGATGATAAATTTTTTTTACGAAAGTTACAAAATGAAACGTTAAATACTTATTTGGATAAAAAAAGGCTTAATACATTGTATCTCCTAAACTATTTTTTTATTTGTTTTGCCTCTAAACTTTATACTATTACCAAATTACTCCCTAAATAGGGATTATTTTGTTTCAATTTTTTAAAGTTTAGAGACCACAGCGGGGAAAAACAATTTATGGGACAAGTTAGAAAATAAGTACTCTTATTTAGGGGGGGGGGGAATGTATTAAGCCTAAAAAAATACAAACTTATTCGAAAAACATAAACTTTTTATTATGGTTAAGTCATTTTAAAGAGAAATTATTAGATAAACGATGTTCACTATGTCATCTAAGGTACATCTAATAAGATTTATCCATTTTAAGGTAATTTTCAAATAATTATCCACCATATAGGAAAAAGATAAAATTCACCTTAGAAAAAGAAGAGATAAAATTCTCAATGAATAGGACCCCATGGATGACGAAAATTTATTAGACGAATTTTGTTTACCATGTTATCCGTGGTCCAACCAACCATATTCGTCCATCTCATTTTTTTCTAATGTGAATCATCCACCTCTTTTCTACATGTAATTAAAGAGTATGTAGTTATTAGATAATTATTTTAAGATGAATAACGAAT
The DNA here is from genome assembly GCA_035048815.1 of Abelmoschus esculentus. Classification (NCBI taxonomy): domain Eukaryota; kingdom Viridiplantae; phylum Streptophyta; class Magnoliopsida; order Malvales; family Malvaceae; genus Abelmoschus; species Abelmoschus esculentus. Next base: position 4,526,941 of record JAUCBN010000032.1, read on the forward strand.
AACTTGATAAATAAAGTTTATCTAATATTTTTTCATGGATGACGTTATAAATATGATTCATATAACAATTTTTTTCATTTTAAAAGTTTGAGTCTCTAAAAAAGTTTTTTTTTTATGTTTTTCACGAGAAAATTATTGTTTATTCTAAAACGGTTTAACATGAATTAGCTTATTTTCTTTAAAGGGAGATCCATGAGAGTTGCAATCGTGAGACTTGTATGAAACAGTTTCAACTATCATATATGGCATGAAAGAAATAGTCGGTTGCATGGACATCAACCGCGATTGATTGTTGATATAATCATCATTGTTAAGAATGAAATCAGATTAAGAATATTAGACTGTAAATATACGATAGATAGACGTATAGCAGATGAGCGAGTCTTCTTTTATATAGTCTCTTTACTGTGAGAGAGGTATTGTTGATACTTAATTTTATTGGTTTTTTGAGTTCTTTGGATGAATAAAATTTTATTTATATATATAAAAAATATTTTCCTTGTTTAATCAAATATGTAATTGAATTGAAGCACGACTTAACACCAAAGAACTAAGAGAATTCACAACATTTTATTCATAAACATAAAGACCAGACCAGACCAGACCAGCCTCTTCAAAGGCTTTAGACACAACACACAGACTGAAAGCAAGAAAGAAACAAACATTGATTAAACCCAAACCAAGTACTGAAAAGACACAACTAATCCCTTTGGCTTATTAAAATCAACTACAGCAGACCATGGATGTACTGTCCAGACCATCTTCCAAAGACCCCATCCTCGTAACACAGCTTCTGGGTTTAACCTGATTCAATCGTTGCAGAATCAGTAAATTTCTTGACTGAAACTATACAAAGGATTAGGGCTAAAGGATTTACTGACCCAGTTTCTTCTGCAAGTTCTGGATCTGTTCACGAAGTATATTGATTTCACGTCGAATCACCTGAGTTCAAACTTTTTGCTTCATCATCAAGTAAGAGATTATTTGGACATAAACAGATGGAGTAGTATGTATTACCTCAGCTCTCCTTCAATGGCGCCACAGAGAAGACAGACATAGAGACACAAAGTGAACAAGAAAGAGAGAGATATAGTCAGACACAGAAGCAAAGGAAGATATACAAATACTGGGAGAAAAAGACATACCAGTTCAGCAGATTGGCTCGTTGTCGAGTCCTATAGAGTTCAACAAGCCGGTTCCTTATATCCTGTTTCACGTAACGCCACCATGCAAATCCAGTGTTAAGAAAATAGGTTTTTGTTTAATCTTTTATAAGAAAAGAGAGGCAATTGATCTGTCACTACCTCATCCAGGTCGTCTCGATCAGAATCATCATCTCCAAAATATGCATCAACATCATCATTATCACTATCATCACTGCTGTTTGGATCAAAAGAAAATATCAAAGATTTGCTTCTTTTTCCTTTTTGTTTAAAGGAAAAGTTCAAGATATATTTTTCTACCTGCTTGAGTCTGAATCTGAAAAATCTTCAGAGACGAACACAAATTCATCAGGCCTGCAGAAAAGGGGTTCCACAAAATTAAAATCAAATAACTTGATAGGCTATATACATGGCACTGTGGCAGCCAAATCCAGGAATCAAGAAATCAGAAATGATTTCTCCATTTTCACCTGCATGGCTTTTGGATCTGACCCCATGTATGAAAATCACTATTTTCATACCCTTTTGAATAATGAAAAGAAGAATACCTATTTGAGGGATTTCGGGGTAGTTGAAGGCGTATGGCAACGTTAGGGCGACGCTGCTGCTGCTCTGAAGGAGACTTCTCCTCCTTGCCATTGGCCGGTGGCTCACCCATAAGTGAAAGTAGACAAGTTAAGAAGAGAAGAGAAAGGCTGAGGCTGTGTGAGTGAAGCGTAGTTGGTCTTGCTTTTATAACAGAAATGAAACGTTGAGCTCTGCCAGGTGTTTGCTTTGCATGGTAAGTTCCACATGCGACTTGCCCATTTTCCCACATTGGCTTGGGGCCACCCCTCAAGTCCTTTTTGAAACGCTTTTTAGGATAACTCAGAGATTATATGTACTGGAATTTAAATATTATATACTATAAAAATAATTGTATGCCAATTAGATTAAATTCAAAGCCATGGAATTGAAATTACTGCTAGTTTCTTTGTGAACTTTTATGCATTCAGAAAGTACAAGTTTAAGGTATTCAGTGATTAGATTTATCTCGATTCTTGGAGTTACACGTGTTTATAAAGATCGACGTTCTAACTTATTTAATTTATAGAATAGAGATAAAAATTATTGTTTTTGTCTGTTCATATACAGTTCTTAAATTTACACGTGTTCGTGAAGATCGTTCATCTAAATTATTTGATTTGTTAAATGTAGATACCAATTATTGACTTCGTCAATTCATACACAGTTCTTAAACTTACACGTGTCTATAAAAACCGTTTGTCTAATTTAGTTATTTTCCATGATTCAAATGCAAACGGTTATGTTCATTTATATACGATTCTTAAAATTACACGTGTTAATAAAGGTAGATCATATGATTTATTTAATTCATAAGGTTCAAATTCAAGTGAATTATTATCTTCATTCATATGTAGCTTTCAGAACAACATGTAAAAATTCATAAATTATATTTGAATTTAAGAAAATTAATGAGTTAATGAAAATAAAATAAAGTTATTGATTATGTATAATTTAATAAAATTACTTAAAATCTTCAAAAACCTTCTTTATTATTTTATTATACCAAAATTAATCATCAACATTACACAGTGTTAAATTTAGAAGAAAAAAAGTTGTTAAGTAGCTTCTAATTAGAATCGAAGAAATTGGTAAGCAGCTTACTTGTAATTAAAACCAAAGAAATTTGGTAAAATGGGAAGATAAATTTAGATTTTTAAAATTTAAAATTTAAAATATATTTTTTAATATTAAATATATATATAAAAAAAAGATAATTTTTGTTTGTGTACGAGGATAAGAGGTTGATACCTACCTCAACCAGACTGAGACATATGTCGATCATGGCGGCTTATTATATCTGGTTTCGTCTGTATATGGAAATGAAATTAAACTGTGTGCTGGAAAAGAAATTCTACCCACTAAAAAATATTTAAAAATTGTTTTTAAAATTTTATTTTTAGTTATATATTTTAAAATTATTATTTTAAAATAAAATATAAAAAGAACATGATTTTTATGTGTGTAGTAGGTGACTATTTTTGTTTTAATAGATACATGTATTATCTGAGTTGTCTTTGAAGCTCTCTAAGGACACGTGATAAATCTTTCTGGACCTCCCTCTATGGAATGTGGTTATAAAAATATCTCACGAATTAATTGTAAGCAACTCTACCAATAGTACATAGATTCGTGCACTATAAACTAGAAAAAATAATTTAATTTTTATTTTAAATGCCCAAAAATTATATGCACTCTAAAGTATTGGTGTATGAATTATTTATAAGGGTGAGTAAAACTCGACTCTACTCAAAAAATTAAATTTTTTGATTTAGTCAATTTATTTTGATTTAATTTAAAATTTTATAAATTCGATTTAATTCGGAAAAAAATAAAGTTCAAATTATAAAATAGAAATTGAATAACTTAAAATTTTTAGTAATTATAGGGGTTAATTGTACATTTAACCCTTTTTAATTTTATTTTCAATCTCTTCTCTTTTTTTTACCTTTTAATTTCTTTTAGGCATAAAGATAATTTTAACCCTTAACGTTTATAATTTTTGTCGTTTTGGCCCTTATTCTTTTTTTAGAATAAATTTAGCCCTTAACCTATATCTTTTTGACAAATAACTTATTTTTAACACCATTGTAACTGGACCGTTAAAAATCTAACAATGATGACATGTTATAGGCATATAATAATATATTTAAATAACATGGCATCTAACATATTAAATACATATATATAATATAATTTTATTTTAATAAATATAAAATAATTAAAATTCAAATAAAATATTAAAAAATTAATTAATTCTAAAATAAAATACTATTAAACATTCTTAACCCTAACTTCGATAGAATTAAAATCCTACCTAAAATAAATAATTAATTTCAAACCTTGTTCATATTTTTTTAAGATAGGACTTTGATTCTATCATAGTTAGGGTTTGGAATGTTTAATAGCTTTTTATTTTAGAATTAATTAATTTTTAAAATTTTATTTGATTTTTAATTATTTTATATTTTATATTGAAATAAAATTATAGTTCATATATATATGTATTTGATAGGTTATATGTCATGTCATTTAAAATATATTATCATATCCATATGACATGTCATCCTTGTTAGATTTTTAACGGTCCAGTTATTATAGTAGTTAAAAAATAAGCTATTTGTTAAAAAAATATAGGTTAAGGGCTAAATTTATCAAAAAAAAAAAAAGAACAAGGGTGAAAACGACAAAATTTATAAACATTAAGGGTTAACATTATCTTTATGTCTTTTTTATAATATGGTTTCTTTCTAGATTTATTTTCATTTTATTTAATAAATTTTTATTTGTATATTTTATATTATGTTATTTAATTTTTGTATTTAATTTATCGTATTTAGTTTATCACTATTTTTGATCTAGCCTTGACCTTATCTAGATAAGTAGATTTTTATGGATGTCTATAATTTAATAAAATGACATATTCATACAAAAGTTATTTGATGATAATAATAATAATAATAATAATAATAATAATAATAATAATAATTCAAAATATGATTTACTCATGTAAAAAATAATATGAAAAGATATGTATATAGATGGATGTAAAGAAAAAAATCATTTAAATTTCAGTTAAACTATATAGTATTATAAATAATATAATTAAAATTTATACATAAACTCAAAAAATCTAATTGATTCGAAAAAATTCAAAAAAATATAAATAAAATATAAAATATAATTTCAGTCAAACTAATTTTATTAACTTAAATATTTTTTATTTAACTCGACTTGAATAGCTTAAACGTTCGCCCTTAATTATTTAAAATTTTGAATTTTTTTTGATAATTCACTAAAACTTGATTTCATTATTACCTGTTTTCACTTATGCTATTGTTCTCATATTTGGTTTTCCTACTACTTACTCGATTTTTTATATTAAATATATAATAAGAAAAAATTATCCTGTAACACCCCGATCCGGATGTCACATCGGGCCTTCAGCTTAAAACCAATATTTCAATTTTTTTTTCAAAGTCCAACAAGTAAATTCAATTTCAATTTCAAGTACGATCCATAAAATTCTTTTAAATTAAAATAAAAGCCAAAAATAGTTTAAAGTAACTGGAACTCCAAATATTACAGACTCATTTAAAACATTCGACCCAAATTAAAATAAACAGAGTTACAAAATACATATAAGGTACAACATAGTACTAGCTCACTATCTAATAAATGTACTCTGACAACACGGTCGATGCTGAAATCCAAACCTCGATGGTGCTCCACGGATCGGCTCCACCTAACCTATGCACAAAAACACATTTCGAACACTGAGCTACGAAAGCTCAGTGGATACGCCGAACTCGGCCAACATCATGCATCACATAAGCAGTAAAGCATGGCATATAAACCTCGTGCATGATATGATGGTGTAGCATGCTTGCCTATCACATGGCATAAAATGAATGTATATTATCGCACACAACATATACAAATCATATCAAGTCAACACACAAGAGTGAGGCTCGCGTCCATACAGCATCGGGATCCTACACTCAGGATTGAGGTTGCCCTCAAATCCTATGACCGGAATGTTACATCGGACATCTTCGAACGAGGCCGTCCAACCAACCCCATGCTCGGAATGTTACATCAAACATCTTCGAGTGAGGCCGCCCAACACTCGGTATAAAAATCTTCAAAATATTACCCGATATATTACATCCAAATTTCCAACATACAAGGACTCAAATCACACAAATGATCCACCTAAGATCTTAACACAACAAGATATATTAAGATTATCTTGAATTAGTCTTTCGGGGTTATAACATCAATCTTAGTTCAATAATTCGTTTCGTAGCTTTTAGATTAATGAAAGCATTTATTAAAATCACCGAGCCCCAAATCTCTACTCAAACTTGGCCAAAATATACAGGGGTATCGATACCCTTAGATGGAGTATCAAAACATCCTGCATTGATGCCCACCCAAAGAGAGTATCGAAACATGGGTATCGATACTAGCATCGATACCCTTTGGCCAACTCAAAGGTCAACCACGAAGGGACTATCCGATTCGATACCAGCATCGAACCGGAGATGCCACTGGAGGTTTCGGTATCGAACCATGGTTCGATACCCCTAACCAAGAAACTTATTTTTCTCTCAGGAGTATCGATACACAGGCCATCGGTATCAATACCCCCTACACAAAACTGCTGGTTTCACTTAGAAAATTCTAAGGATCATTCCCAAACTTACCCAAAATGTTTCTAAAGTGTCTCTATTCGATATTAAGATTATTTGGAGTGTTTTAACAACAATTTTCAGCTATTAATCACCTCAATATGAATTCCACCATTAATGGTTCTCAAGCTTCAACTCAAACATACAAGCACAACATCTACATGTCATGCATACTATTATGATGTGAATGATGAACGTAGAGTTGGGAGTACCAACCTTAGCAAGCAACAACAATCAAACAAGTTTCACACCTCTTCAAACTTTTCTCCCTCCTAAGCTTGATGATGGCTCACAAGCCTCTTTCTCTACAAGACAAAGATGAAGAACGGATTAGAACACTTTGGGAAGATCTTTAAAGCCTTAAAACACTTAAAATAAACCAACTTAAAACCCTCAAAAGCTCAATCTCGAGCTACCCCTAAACCTCTCTAAAAACACCCTTTCATAGAACTAAACAAAGAACATCTTGTTGTGTAGATCTCCTTAAGCTTTACCTCTTTCTCTTCAACACAAGAACGAGATTCTAAAGAAATCTACCTAAGATCAGACCTTTCTCAAACCTTTTCTCAAGATGAAAATGAAGGAGATGGAAGAAACTTTACAAAACCCATGACCTCACTTATGCAGAGACACCACCTCTAAACCCCTCCCTCTTTGTCATCTATTTGTGTAATTACTAAAAAGCCCCCAGCTTAAGTCCAACACACTCTCAAGACCCAAAAGCCTAAGGCCCAAACCAAAGCCCAAACTCTCGGGTTAACCCAACACTCGAATCTGAATCCGAATCGTTACATATCCAAATAAAAATTATTTCAATAGTGTCAACTAGGGGTGTAAACGAGCCGAGTCAAGCTCGAGTAATGCTAAGCTCGGCTCGGCTCGTTAAGATTTTGAGTCGAGTTCGAGCTTGCTTAATTTTAAACGAGCCTGAAATATCTAAGCTCGGTTCAACTCGTTAAAAACTCGAGTTGAGTTCGAGCATTTTTCAAGCCTAATCGAGCCATGTATTGACCGATCTTTGACCGTGTTAGACTCGAGTAACTCTTATCTCTCATGTCTCATTTAAAGCCTAATGTAAAAAACTTTAATACACAAGTTGTATAAACTCAAACTTGTTAATTTTAGGTTTTAATATCTTAATTTAGGGTTTAAGACTTAAGTTTAAGGTTTAGATTTTAGAGTTTTAAGTTTAGAATTTTAGATTTTAAATTATAAAAAAAATAAAAAATAGTATATTTATATTTTCGAGTAGCTCGTGAGCTTTTCGAGTCGAGTATCATGTAGCTCGGCTCAGCTCGTTAAGAACTCAAGCCGAGTTCGAGCTCGAGTCAAGTCTAATCGAGTCAAATTTTGACTGAGCTTTGACCGAATCGAGCTTGAGTAGCTCATGATCTATCTCGTTTCATTTACGGCCTAGTGTCAACACCTAATTTCATCTTGACCAATGCAATGGACTCGGATCTTCAGCCCACAATAAACCAAAGCCTACCAAACCCGATATTTTAGACCCGCAAACCTAAAACCTAATTAAAACCATGATTTAGCCAACAACTGAACACAGATGTTAATTAGGCGGCAGGGTGCAAAGCTTATTTTTGGTCCACCATATAAATATAATACGATGATAAATTATTAGGTGAATTATGTTCACCATATCATTATGGTCTAATTAATTTGGTTTGTTCATCTTAAAATAATTATCTAATAATTACTCACTCTGTAATTACATATAAAAAAAATTATAATTTATTAAAAAAATATATGAATGAAGCTAATTATTTAAGACCTGACTTACGTAATGAAAATCATTCATTTAATAATTTTTTGTATGAGCTTGTTTTGGCTGTGCATGATTGTAGAGTACTCCGGGAATTTCTAAGTTGTAACCCAAAACTCCATATCAAATATTGCAGTTAGCAAAGGAAATTAAAACTCCAACACCTACGAAAATATCATCCATAACTTCACAGTGTAACATGTTTCTAGTAGCCCACATTCCTTGGGTAATCAAAACCCCACATTTCATTCCTGAAAAAAGTAGAATAAATAATCAAAACTCACGAGTGTTCGAATTTATATATATTTTATTAATAATTATTTATCGTTGTCGATTTAATATTATTAATTCGGTTCTATTTTGATCATTTTTAGTGTAGGAACTTATTTTTCAGAACCAACAGAAAAGATTGAATTCTGTATTTTTTATCCATCATGGCTGGAGTCATGAGCACGACATAAGGCATGACGTTTTTCGACCTGGCAGATTTAGATCGTCCAGTCAGCAACTTCTAGAAGGCAATCCAGTCAGCATCTTCTAGAAGGATGAACGAAATTATCTTGGGGAATTATCTTAGAAATTTAAGTTTGAAATTTGAATTATTTATATTTTAGATTATCTTTAGGATTTATCTTTTATTTATTTCTTTTATTTTTAGAGTTTTAGAATAATATAAATGCCCCTTAGTTAAAGCTTAATTTGTACTACTTCATTTTCACTTTTCCCTTGAGTTATAAAAGTTCTCTAGTTCTTTTTATTTTCTTTGAGTTTTTTTTATTTCTTTTCTTTTAGAAAAATGCTAAGTATGATTTCAATCATGCTTAGCTAAATTTTCATTTAGCCAAAAACTAGTGACGACTCAATCCCTATTGTGAGAATCGTAAAACACTTAATACCTTCGGATAACATTCTTGATTATTGTCAATCGGCTTTTCCTTTAATGATCTCGACGCCTTCATTTCAAAAAGTGCACGTTGACTTGAAGATTGTTTAGATCTATCGTTGTGAAGAAGAATCGACTGGTAGCAAATTTGGCTTTCTGTGAACAAATTTAGTGGTGGTCCACTAAGGAAAATTAAGATCGGGTTTTATTCTCTGTGAGACGCTATAACTCGAGTCAGTTTTTCCAGTGTTTAAAGTTGTATTGACGCTAACGGCGATAGGCGTGGTTAGTTCAGCAAAGACCGAATTCCGGAGATAGACTTAAGAATATTGGTTTACCGAAGAGAGAAGCAAGTTATAAGGGTTGGGCCTTGTAGACTGTAACCGACATGGATCTTGAAGTAAAATCTATTTCAATGATCAATTTAGAATTGAGGCGAAGCGAAGCTTGAGGCTATATTCTTTAAATTTGTTACTTTCAAATATTTATTTTCATTTAATTTCAGTTATTATTAGATTAATTATTTTTAGTTTTATAATATCAAACCTCTATTTTCTAATTTATTATTTTTTGGATCAGGATAAATTCAATTCAACGTTGAAAATTTCTTAGTCCCTGTAGATCAACCCTACTTTCTCTATATTATTCTTTTATTTAATTCGAGAAATAAGAATTATTTATTTGACAATTCGACGCTTGTCAAAAACTCTAGACCAATTCACCATTTCTATGGAAGAAATTACCAGATGATTGAATGGTGGCAAAGAGCCTCAAATGGGGATCAACTGGCAGTCCGATACCCTCATATTTTGGATCATACACTACATTCTTGATTGGCCTGGAATAAACTTTTCTAGTAAAGATTTCGAGATTGAAACATGAACAACCTTGACCAAAATAAAACATGCAGAACAACCTTGGACCAAAATGTCTGTGATGGAACTAGTACCAGCTTCATTATGTAGAGGGAGAGAATTCTCATTGTCTTGTTGAGAACTTAATGGTTGTGGCAAAGTGGAGTCTCTCTGTGATTGATTCAAATCCATAAAGGATTAGCTTGGTAAACCAGAAATGAACTTTCAGTCAACGAAGGATTATGATTGTCTGAATTTGGTAAACCAGACATTATTGAGAACTGACTGCTTGCTAGTTGATGAGCAGGCAGTTTATAGGAACTGCAATTCCAGCAGAGAGTGATTATGTTTAAAATGATGTCATATGCCATTTCAACGACAAGTAAAATCAAGCAGTCTGGTGTTATAAGTTTATGGATTATATGTTTTAGGTACGATCTCGACTTGATTACGTCGATAGGAGAAAAGTTGGGGCCTGAAATTAGAAAGAAACAACAAAGGTTCATATTTTCACATAACAAGATATACTAGAGAGAGAAGAAATATGTTCTGTTGTACGATAATATTTTTATTAGACAGTTAGGAAAGAACTCAACATACCCTAGAAGCTCAGCTTGGAGGCTACTTCCAACGTGACCATGGATCTGATTTGAGTGAACTGAAGGGGACGCTTGAGTCAAAAAAAAAACATCATTCTTTAGACCCCCAGGTTCGGAGTATAATGGTTGATTCGACTAACCTGGATTTTACGAGAGTTTTTTTGTCCGACTGAGATAAGAGATAAATTAACTAAGAATTAGAATATAGAGTACATAGTTTTTCTTTATTAATCCAATATGATCATTCACTTGATTCGTTTCAATTGAGTTAATCCAATACGTAAAGATGAGCGTTCGATCGAGTAAGTTAAAAAAGTTTAAACTATTTAAGTTGATGAGTCTAATTTTATCCGACTTTTTAAGTTGAGTTAAAAAAATTCGAGTCGAGATGAATTTTTGAGTTATTATAAAAATTTATTATAATTATTTATTATGTTATAGTACAATTTATTATAACTTAAAAGATTTTCACTAATTATATATACATATATATATCCGTGTTCTTTTATATATACTAATATTTTTTTATATTTTTATATATTAGTATATATATCATAAAATTTGAGGGACTCGTCTCAAATTTAAAAAAATTTTAATTATTAAAAATTTTAAATTATTAAAAATTTTATTTTACAACTCAAACTTTATTTAAATTTTTTTGATTTGATTCGAATTTATAAAATTGAATTGAATTAATCCGAATCGAACATCTTTAACAAAAAGAAAATTCTTGGAAATCCTTTTTTAGTTATCATTTAAGTCGCCTGTTTTTAGACAAATCCAATATCTTATTCTTAAAATATTTATATAAAACTATTAATTACTTCCCACTGGCCGTTGAATTTAATTTCATTAAATACTAATTAAAATTTTGTGTATATATTTAGCAAATAAGAGATTATTGAAAAATCTAATTAGAGGTTACAGATGTAAAACCCTATCCGGAAGTCACACAAATATTAGCTGTCATCTTATCACCACAGGTGATGTACGTTTTAGATGTTTGAACTTATCTTAAACTTTTAATTTTATCGTAATTTTGTTTTATTAAATTATGTTATAAATATCTTTATTCATGGTGGATAATCATATATTAAGTTAAACTTTAATGGGCTTTATTATTAGGGTTTAATACCCATTGGAATTAGTGTTTTTATCTTATGCCTATAAATATAGACTTTTGGAGAAAACATGGTACACAACCTTACTTTGAGAATATAATACAAATATCTTTCTTTTATCTCTCATCTTTGTTTTCCTACTTTGTTTTTATTCTCTACTTTATTTACAACACGTTATCAGTACGAGACTCTAACCAACGGAGCGATAAAGTGGCTTAAATACCGTAGTTCTTATCGACAATTTTCGAAGAAGATTTTAATAAGATATTGATAATTAAATCTACCATATAATGAAAAGTTTGGTATGTTTTATGTAACACCTCGATCCGGATGTCACATTGGGCCTCCGGTCCAAAACCCGTATTTCAAAATTTTGGCTTCAAGCCCAAAATTTAAACCACTTAAATCCAAATATAATACGAATAAAATCCATTTAATTTAAAACAAAAGCCCAAAATAGTTTAAAATGACTGGAGCTCCAAACTATTATAACCCATTTAAAATATTTGACCCAATTAAAATATCAGAGTTACAAAAATACATATAGGTCTGACAAAGTACTAGCCCACTACATCTATCACTATACCCTGACACAAAGTCGATACTGAAATCCAAACCTCGATGGTGCTCCACGGAACCCGCTTCACCTAACCTACGCACGAAAACAGATTTCGAACGCTGAGCCATACAAGCTCAGTGGATACGCCAAACTCGGCCAACATCATGCATAACAAAGCAGTAAAGCATGACATATAAATCTCGTGCATGATATGATGATCTAGCATGCTCGCCTATCACATGGCATAAATGAGATGTATATAATCGCACACAACATATACAAATCAATCAGTCAACACAATATAGTGAGGCCCGCGTCCACATAGCATCGGGATCCCATACTCAAGGATGAGGCCCGCGTCCACACAGCATCAGGATCCTCCAAATCCTATACTCGGAATATCACATCGAGTCTCTTCGAATGAGGCCCGCGTCCACATAGCATGGGGATCCTACACTCGGGATAGTCGTCAAATCATCATCCAAAATGTTACATCGGATGACCTTCGACGTGTTGCAACACTTATAGATATCCGGATTTCCAACACTCAAGGACTCAAACCACACAAACAATCCACCTAGGATCTTATCACAATAAGATATATTAAACCTTATCATACTTAAATCTTTCGGGTTTATGATTATCAATCTTAGTTCGATAATTCATTTCATAGCTTTTAGATTAAATTATTTATTTATTAAGAAACACCGAGCCCCAAAACTCTACCCATCTTGGCCAAAATATACAGGGATATCGATACCCTTAGGTAGGGTATCGAAACACCCTGTATCGATACCTACCTAAAGAGGGTATCGAAACATATAGGTATCGATACCAGTATCGATATCGTTGACCAATTCAAAAAGTCAACAAAAGAGAAGGGACCATTTCAATACAGGTATCGATACAAAAGTTTCTGGAATCTCTCGGTACCGAACCATGGTTCGATACCCTTGCTCCTCAAGCCTAAGTTCCTCTTAGGGATATCGATACCAGTGGCCCGTGTATCGATACTCCATTCACGAACCTCTAAATTTACTTGAAAATATCTAAGGATCAACCCCCAAACTTAACCAAAATCGAACCTAAGGCATTTCAAAACATTATTACTGATGTTTAGAGTGTTTTAACACCATTTTCCAATCTTTTAACTCATTAACACGAATTTCACCATTAAAGCATCCAAATCTTAAAACCAAGCAATCATGCTCGAAATTTACATGTAATGCAATCTACCATGAAATGCATGAGATTAGAAGAGTTGGGAGTACCAACCTTAGCAAGCAATAGCAAAAATGAACTTTTTCCTCCCACTTAAGCCTTCTCTTTTCCTAAGCTTGAAGATAGTGTTCCAACTTGTTTCTCTACAAGAGGAAGACAATCTAACCATTAGGCACCGTTTAGGGAGGTCCCTAGAACATCAAATACACTAAAAACTAAGATTCAAACCCTTAAAACCTTATTCCCGTTTTTCCTCTCAACCCAACTCATAAACCTCCATCCTCACCAAACCAACACATTCTTACCTCTTTGGATAGATCTTTAACCACTCAACAACTTACTTTCTTGCACTAAAACATGATTCTCAAACTATCCCACAAAGATCAAACCTTTTCACTCTTCTCCTAGAGTAAGATGAAGAAGATGAAGAGAAAAACTTCTCTTATGACCTCACTCCCTTACACTCTCTGCAGCACACACACACCATTATCCTCTTCCCTTGTCTTCCATAAAAGAAAAGACCAAAAGCCCCTTACTAAAACCACTATAACCTAACAACACTCAAGTCCAAACAAGTCAAAGGCCCAACAATCGGCCCAACAACATAAACCTGAGGCCTAAAACCACTAAATTCGAGACCAAAACCGAAACCCATAACTCTCAGATTAAACCGACACTCGAATCCAAATCCGGGTTATTACATTTTACTTATTTAATTTGAGTATTTTTTTCTTTATTTATAATCAATATTTGTTTATTTTATTATTACGATGAAAATTTATATTTTTAATCATGTTCTAAGTATTACATGATATTGGAATAAATATTAAACCTTTAATTAATTAATATGTTCTTTGTTATGTTGGTTTAATCCAAGTATATTGGCTAGACATCCCGTTTTGCGAGGCTACTAGTCTCAAAGGATGTTCTTTTTAAAGGACCTTGTGAACTGGTTTAACAACGCCGCGTATAAGGATTAAATTTTTGTTTATTGTATGTATTGTATATATATTGGTTAATCAATTACTATTTAATAGTATGAATGTTATAAAATCTTTATTTGCTTGAAAGCAATATTATTTTTATATCGAAAAACTCGACTATAGAATTCTCCCAAGTTCAAGTTACGAAAATAATTTTGATCCAAAATTTTTTGTGAGAGGCATTCCCTAAAGTGAATGCAAGCACGATACTTATTCCTTGCGATTATTGAATTTATTGCATTCCTTGAAGTGAATGTAAACATGATAATTCACTATATGGTTAGTGAATAAAACTCAATTATGTGTCAGAGTATTACTGATGGGGATATGTTAGAAAAACATATTCCACTTTTCACACATTAATATTGTCTTATAGACGCAATATCATAAAAATATTTTAAATACCTATTAGTCTCCGCTCCATTTCCTAAAGTGAATGTGATATTTTATAACGGAATGAATAAAAGCCACATTAGTAATTGTGGTTGTAATTGAGGTCATAAAATAAACATGGATAAGATAATTCTTTTGAGAATGCTTATATCCACCAGAAGTGGAATTATAAGGATGACAAGAATGATAGAGATCATATCAAATCTTTATGTTATCAATACGATGGTACAAACTATTGGTCTCGTACTTGTCAAACGCCGAAATATATGGACTTTATCCATAATCATAAATGATAAATGAAAGAAAATATAAATAAATTTTCTTTATGACATAAATAATTATAACGTTGTTGATCCAACTTAATTGGATATTGTTAATTTTCTCATAATCCTTTAAGAGAATAATTTGCCATTTATTTTAATTCCCTTATAACATTTAAAGAAAATAATTAATCTTTTATTCATTTTGTTTTATGTTAATTTATTTTTATTTATTATTTATTTATATTAATTTATTTTACATATTATTTATTTACGTTTTATGTTAATTTATTGTTAATTTATTTTACATATTGTTTATTTAAGTTTTATGTTAATTTATCATTTGAAGAATACTATCACTTCCAAAATAAAATGTACAATGAATTGTGGCTATTTATGACAAAAAGACAGTGCAAGTACTCATACTATACTTAAGCATAAGAAATATTTTCCCATTTAAATACAAGGAAAAATGTGAGTACTATATCTCAAAGTACTGAAATATCAATGTTTCAGAAGATATTTTGAGAGTTTATCTTTGATAGATAACTGATTTGATATAATGTGTTATATTTAATTTTTTTTATCATTCCCCGAAGTGAATGGTATAAAGTACATATTTTTCATTCCCCGAAGTGAATGAAATAAATCACATATTAAAAGGTGCATAATTATGCATATTTTCTCATTTTAAATTAAAATGAATAATGTGAGTACTATATTCGGAAGTACTAATATCACATAAGGCTTTGACTAAGCAAATATTTTATTGTCAAATGGAACTTTATTTCATATTTACAGTGTGTTATACTCATTAAAGTTGCAAAGAGACTTATTAAGTTTTAAGGATTTATAGAAATATATTGAGAATATTAGTCAAAGAGATGCTGACTATCTTAATATTACGAGTATAACTCAAGGCAGTAAGAAAATTTTGACAAAATTACATGCACTATCAGTTATATTGTACTACAGAAGAATTAGTATAAATTGAAGCTCATGCTATTGTAAACCGGATGTTTACTGATAATTTTATTTGGTATGACCGGTTAGGCCATCTTGGTTCATTATGATGCGAAAATTTGTTGACACTTTTATGTGGTCACTTATTTAAGAACTAAGATTTTCTTCAAGGTAATTTTCATATGATACTTGCTATGAAAACAATTTGATTATTCAATCATCAACAATTAATATAGAGTATAATTTATTAATTTTTTGGAACGGATACAAGGTGATATATATGATCCCATACATCTTTCTTACAGTCCATCTAGATATTTTATGATTTTTATCGATGTATCGACTAGATGGTTATATGTATCCTTGTTATTAACCCGCAACTTGGTGTTTGCGAGGCTACTTGCTCAGTTGATAAAATCATGAACATATTTTCCAGATTTTCTTATAAAGACAATCGGTTTTAATAATGTTAATGACATATCATTTTACATGTGATATCACCAATTCGTATCAAGCCAACAAATGATTATAAGTTTTCCCCATTATAAATTGTTTTTGGCCAGGAACCAAAAATTTTTCATCTTAGTTTTTTTGGATGTGCGATATATGTTCTAATTGATCCACCACAACGCACAAAGATGAATTTTGTTGGGAATATATATCAGATTTAAATATCTTGAGCTTCTGATAAGGGAATTTATTTACAGCTCGATTTACTGACTATCATTTTAATGAGTTAGTTTACCCGACATTTGGGAGAGAAAATAAAATAGCTGGAAAAGGAAATAAGTTGGAATGAATTATCATTTTTTTTGTTTGATCCATAAATTCAGCAATGTGAACTATAAGTTCAAAAGATAATTCATTTAGCAAATCAATTGCCAGATGATTTTGCTGACCTTAAAAGAGTGATTAAGTCACGTATACCAGCTATAAATATTCCAATTAAATTTGATGTCCTAAAAGGACAAACTATAGTTGCTAATGAGTCTAACTTACGCTTGAAGCGTAGTAGACAAGTAAGTTCCAAAGAGACAGAAATTCTCGAAGAAGAAAATGAGCTATGTTTTATGATGGTCTGGTCGAGGAATCAATGAATTATGAAAATCTATAAAAGAGATTAAAAAGTCTCCAACAGAGACATTGACATACTCACGTACCTGATAATAAAGAGATCTCAATAGATTATGTCATGTTTGGTAATAAGTGGAACTGAAATTAAATCGACGTCATTAATATATTTGCATGCAATATAGCACTAGAGATTTTATTTGATGATGTGGATCATGAATCATTGTCAATTGGACAAAGAAATAATTGGCTAATATGAAAGAGACCATTAAGGCGAAACTAAAATCTCTTTCAAAAAGAGAAGAATTTGGGCCTATAGTCCGTACATTGAAATGTGTAAAGCTTGTGGATACAAACGAGCCTTTGTGAGAAAGATAAATCAAAAGGAAAAATCATGAGATATAAGCTCATTTAGTTGCACAAAGATTCTCACAAAGACATGAAATTGAATGAGGAAAATACATTCCTCGGTGATGGATGCAATTACTTTTAGATACTCTAGCAATAAATGAAATGACTTAGTTTCGTCTAATTGATGTTACATCTTATTTGTGTGAGCCTCTTGATAACAACATTTACATGAAGCTTCTAAAAGGATTTAGACTGCCATAAGCAGTTAATTCAAGTTCTCGAGAATATTATTCAATCATATTGAATATATCTTTTTAAGACTTGAAACAATTTAGGCGTGTCTGGTATAACCGCCTCATTGAATACTTATTAACATAATGTTATATGAATTGTTTAATTTTCTCGAACATTTTTATTAAGAAGTTTAGCTCTGAATTTTTATTATTGTGTATGTCGATGATTTAAATACCATTGAGACTCGTGAAGAGATCTCCTCAAATCCTTGTATATCAATCAACATACAGAAAAATATTGAAAGAGACTTTATATGCATAACGCATATTCATTGATCAACCTTATGGTTGCGAGGTCTCTTAATGTAAACAAATATTCTTTTTGCCTCTAGAAAAGGGTAATGATATTCTTGGTTTAAAAACACAATATATACATTATTTTATCTGGAAGCATCGTATCTTAGCTGGTCCAGAAATATTTTTAAAGTGCTACGAGATCATTACCTCTAAATAATTGTTATGCATGAGGCAAAGCCGAAATATGTGTTTGGCTAAACATATCCTGAAGATATGTGAATTACTTTCACAAGATAAGATGCAAGTTATCTTGTGTAGAGATAATGTAAAATTTATATCTCAAAGTGGATATATCAAATATGATAAAACGAAACATATTTCTTTCAAGTTTCGTCCCTCATGATCTTCATAAGAATAGTATTCACGATTCTTTTTAAGCAATAATTTTGAAGATTTATCCACTAGTACATAATCTATCTCAACATTTGAAGATTGTATTTAATACTAAATTATGAAGATTCAATGATCTTATGTGATATTTTCGTGAGGAAGAGTAAATACGCGTCGTACTCTTTTTCCCTTGATCGAGGTTTTGTCATAATGGGTTTTCTTGATAAGGTTTTTAATAAGGCAACATGTTATGCGTATCAAAGATATGTGTACTCTTTTTCCTTCACTAAGGTTTTTTTTTCCAACAAGGTTTTTATCTTAGTAAGGTTTTAACGAGGCACATTATCTTCATGGATATTCAAGGAGAGCGTTATGAATATCTTTATTCATGGTGGATATCCATATATCAAGTTAAACTTTAATGAGCTTTATTATTAGCGTTTAATATCCATTGGAATTAGGGTTTCCATCTTATGCTATAAATATAGACTTTTGGAGAAAGCATTATACATAATCCTACTTTGAGAATATAATGCAAATCTCTGTCTTTTATCTCTCATCTTTATTCTCTTACTTTGTTCTTATTTTTTACTTTATTTACAACAAATTAAATAATTTATAATATCACCAAATAATTCTTATGAAAAAAATTAAAATTAACAGATTTGTTTATTATTTTTTATATACTATCATTAAATAATATTCAATTGGAATTTAATTATTTTTAAAATTTATATAATAATAGTTAATTTTTAATTTATAAAAATAAATTTTGATAAAATTCTCAAAGAAAATTATATAAATAATCAATTAAACATTAATTGGTAATGATATTCGAAAGAAATGTTAAATAAAAGTGTTAATTTTAATTGGTGAGCAAAACTCGATTTGATTCAAAAATTTAAATTTTTTGATCCGATGTGAAAAACTTGAACCGTTCTAACTTGACTCAAAATTTTATAAATTCCACTTTACTCGAAAAAATTTTAAATAAAGTTCGAGTTGTAAAATAAAAATTTAAATAACTCGAATAACTAAAAAATTTTAGTGATTAGTGGATTGATTTTTATGTTCTGGTTGGGTCTCTTAATTTTTACTGATATATATATATATATATATATATATATATGATATGAAGAAATATATGTACATATAAAAAATATGATAAAATATATATACATATCTTATATAATTGAAGAAAATCATTTAAATTAGAATCAAACTATATTATATCATGATAAATAATTATAATAAATTTATATAGGAACTCAAGAACTTGACTCGGCTCAAACTCGAATCAAATCTAAAAATTTTAAATAAAATTTGAGTTATAAAATATGACATTTCAACACAAATAATTTAATTTTTTTAACTCAATTCGATTGAACATTCGCCCTTAAGGACTCAAGTAACTCAATTTATCAATAATAAAAGTTGAAAAATGTGATTTGATAAAAATTAAAAGTTTATAATCTAAATGAAAATAAATGTTAAATCTTGTGATTTAAATTGTAAATTACCCTTTACCACTCACTATTTAAGAAGTATCTTTTCCCTACGCCCACACAATTTCGTTTGAAAGAAGCAAAACCAAACCTAAAACCAAAATCCCTTGTCTGTTTTGCTATGCAGTTAGGTTTTGAAGCCTTAATCGTATGTCCAAAGAAGAACCAAAGTGAAAAGCACTGTGATTTCTGTATGATCGCTTCAAGCTTTGTTTCACCATTGCCGGATGCTTCTTGAGTCGTTGGTGGTGATTACATTGGCATGGGAAGTTACTTCGATCTATATGACAACGAACAGGTTTACAGCGGCGGTGTTTGCAGTGAAAGGCGTGTGAAACCTCGAGAGCAGCCGAAGAAGATTAAGAGAGTTTCCTCCGCCGTTACCATAGCTTGCTCGCACTTAGAATCAGCCTTCCCATAAGCCTTGGGTGCTCAAAAGATATTACACCGACGATGGGCGGTTGATTCTGAGAGAAGAGAAGGCTAAACACCATGAATATTTATAGGCTCATCGATCCAATGGTCGTTTGACATTGTAGCTTGTTCTCTTAGATGGCATTGAGGATACTGATAATGATAACGAAGCAGAAAAGGAAGACCCAATGGTAAAATCTTCCATTGCTGAGCCTGAGAGTGCTACAGTTGATAATGAGATGGCATCCAATGTAGGGAAATGCATGAACTACAGCAATCAGTGCCATTACTCACATGTTATCTGGGTATGTCAGTGCCAGCAATCAGGCCAATCCACTCTTAGGTACCATTACCAAAAACCCAACCAAAAACTCTTCCAATTCTTCTGTTTTGGGTGGTCAGTTTCATTGATGTGATATCATACCCTTTCGAAGGTTCTTGTCATTAGATTCTAGGCTCCAAAGGGTATTATGATCTTGTTGGGATTTCGTTTCTTTGGTTATTTACAGACCGGGGATTTCATCTATTATTGAGTACTACTTTTGTTTGGATTTTGTGTTTCTTGATTTTGTTTATCTAGCTCGTCATTCTCATTATCCTTTTCTCCATTTTCTTTTTTGATGTAATTATGGATATGAAACCAACATAACATATCACATGGAAGGTTGTATTTTCATGGGGTTCGGGGAATGGGTTATATGTCATGTGCTTTTTTCCCTATTTTAGCTCCATCCAACTCATTACCATGAAAAAGGCAATAGGCAAATGCCGTATTAACGAAAAGGATAAATTATTACGTGAACTCGTTCCACCACTTAAGAATGGTTTTAACCAATTAAATTAATGTGTATTATATTTTTTTTAATATCATGTTTACACATAAGCATCATCCAAATTATATATTTTAATGTCTTTGATTATAAAAGAAAAAAAATATTATCAAAGATTTGTTATGTTATCTTCAATTTTTTTTTAATTATTTTTTTCTAAACCTTAACCCTTAACCTTAAACCCTAAACAATAACTCTTAAACTCTAAACCTAAACTATAATCCTTGAAACCTAACACTAAACATAAACATTAAACCCTAACCCTAAACATTAAACTCTAAAACCTTAAAACCCTAAACCTTAAATCTATAAAGAAGAAGCAAAAATTAATTAAGGAAAATTTTGAAGAATAAAGAGAAAGATGTTACAAGAAATCTTTGGTAACTTTTTTTTTAAAATCAAAGGCATTAAAGTGGATAATTTGGACAATTCTTATGTGTGAATATGATATAAAAAATATATAATATGTATTAATTTAATTAATTGGAGACCATATCTTAAATGATAAAATAGATTCATGTAATAATTTCTCTAACGAAAAGGCCGAAAAAAAGGGAGGAAAATACCATTTCCCATTTATAAACGATATTTTTCTACAAGCTAGCTTTTCAGAAATAAAAATAAGGCAAGAAGTAGGAGATTACCTGAGCAGATATATATAAATTAAGGGTCTGTTCAACGATTGTTTTCCCACGATTTTCCTCTGAATTGGTGCTAAAAATAGCGTTCAACCGCAGCTGATTTCTTAGGGCCAGTTTGGTATTGTTTATAAAAAATATGGTTGAAAAAATAATTTTAAAAAATTAAGATTTTATTTTTAGTTGAGTTTAATTTTTTAAACCAACTTTTCAAACCAGCTTTTACTAAAAACAACCAAAAACACCAAATAAAGGGATAGCTTTTGAGTGTAAATTTTTTTGTCTTTTTCCCAAAATCACTTCTCAAACCTACCTTTTGGAAAAGCTATTTTTTTTGGCTTTTACAAATCACTTCTCAAACCTTGGTTTGGGATCAAACCAAAGTTTTGTACCACAACCAAAAACACACCCTAAGTAGTGTTTGTCATTGATATCAAAAAGTAATTTTAAAAAGATAAAATATCTATTTTAGACATGATATTGTAAGGTATTAAAATAACTTTAATTTTTATTAATTTAAAAATTAGTGAACTTAAATTATATTTAATTTTTTAATTTTTATTAATGTTATGATTATTAAAAAAATAAATTTAAATTATAATATTTTTTTAAAATTTAATTTAAAATATATATATTTTAGATTATATACAAATATAACAATTATAAATTAATAATAAATTAAAAATAAAATAATTTTATTCTCAATATAAATATTAAAATAAAATAATTTTATTCTAAATATAAAATATTATAAAATATATATTATTTTATAATTATATATGTATAAATATTATTTTAACAAAGATATTATAAGGGTAAATAAATAAATTTTATTTTTAAATTAGTTTATCCAATTTAAAAGTCAAAAATTTTAGGTTTTGAATTTAAGTGAAAAAACTAGTTTGAAAAATAACTAAAAATAACCAAAAACAAGTTAAATTCGTTAAAAATACTTTTTTAAGTCCTTTTGATTGCTTAAAAGCAATCACAAACGGGTCCTTAGTGTTTTTATAATCGAACGTATTACCTTTAATGATTCACAATTTGTTGCTTAAGAAATAGTGTCCGGCGATACCAGGTGTCACGGACCTAGTCCTCGCACCCCTAGGTGGCGGGTCTTAGCCCTCGCCCTCTTGGGTGACTAAGCCGTGCGGCACTTGAAAAGGAACACATCCTAGAAAAGTCAGCCTTCAGCACGTCCTTCCCCAAGGACCAATCACGGAAGCGTCATCTCGATTAGCGTCGGGTAACATAACCAAACCAACACAGAATCCCGCAGGGCCTAGCGAATGCTAGAAGGCAACCTCATGGTTCCAAGTCGAGCGCGATATGGGACACTAAGGCCCCAAACCGTCCCTAGGGACACACCCTAGAGAAACGTTGTGCCATCCACTTGGCCCCAACGCTCACACACCTAGGTCTCACGTAGGCCTAGTAGAAGGTCACTTACACCATGGTAGCTCCACTGCTAGCCTATGGCGAGGGGGCTGGTGGAGACCCAACACCAGTTCACTTCCCCCTAAAGAGCTAATAAAACTTACCAAGTATGCCACGAGTAGACGTTGCTTTGTCCGAACCGGGGACACTTTCTGAACAGGGCCTTCAATGCCTTCCAAAAGCATCCTAATTCGCATCCTTACTTGGTTGCTCCTTAGGGATCGCTCAAATCAGCTCGAAGGCTCGTATCTGCCCGCATCTGTTCGGCCTTCAACGGGTTAGTCATGATGGGATCTCGGTGCAATAGGAGACCGTGACACCAGGCAGGCACCTTAAAAAATAGAATGGTGCAGCGCTGGCAATCTGGCACTGTCGATTCGCAGAAAATCAATCAAAACCTAGCCAGGAAGGAACAATTTCCAAAGGAGACGAATCATCATCATATTGTACAATGTAGATGACATAGGATATTTGGAAATAATTTTAATATTTAATTACTAATTTAAAATATTTTTAAAAAATATAATATTTTTGTTTAAATTCTTTTGTAGGCCCTATGATACACGTGTATATATCTATGTGAAGTGCACCCTCCAGTCTGTCATTTCTGAAGTGATGCTTGGTCGTCACCTTTGCACTTCACTGCTACAACCCTTTCCTTGTTATACTTATAGCTAAGGTAATATTTTGCCAAAATATTCTCTTTTTGAGAATTTATTTAGAAAATAAGATTGAAAAAAATATCTCTTTTCAGCTCGCATAAATAGAATTGACATTTTTTCGAAAGCTTTTTTAACTCGTTGTTTTGTAAAATGTGAGTTTTATTTAGTAAAAATCATATTATCCATTATTTAAATATTTTAAGAATTAAACAAAATTTGTATCTCACATAATACAAGTTTTATATAATTTTTATATGAATAGAAGTTTTCAAATAAATTGACAAAAATTTTAAGTTGAATTTGCAATCCACATGGCATTAATTTTGTGTTGTACAATTGTTTAAACATGGCTCAATAGTCATGTTTAAGGTAAATTTGTTAATTTCAGTAGGTATATACTTTTATAACGTATTCGTATGTCTCTTAAAAATGGTATAAAATCAATTATATAATACATTGTAAAGGTCGTAAAAATCGGGTTAAAACTTTATATTACCATGTTTCTTTGTATGAAGGATATGAAAACGTGGGTTGGTAGTCATGTTTTAGCAGATATTATAGTATGTCATGAGTTATTTTTCCTTGTTAATTAACTTTCACATCATAATACGGTAATACATGCTTACAATGATTCATGAATCAGAGTATATAAGACATGCTAAAAGCCGTAGAAATTGCATTTAAAAATGTTATCTAGTCATGTTCAAAAGCCTTAAAAAACATAAAACATGGGTTGTAGTCAAGTTTATGACAATTTTATAGTATGTTTGGGGATATTTTTTTCTTGTTACTTAACTTTCATGTTGTAGAACTCGAACATATATTTATAATGGTTTAGAAATCGAAATTAATTAAAGGCTATAAAAATCACATTAAAAATATTATAAAAACAAGAAAGCATGACTCAGAAGGTTATTTCTAATAATTAAGATTAAAACAATACACACAAAAATATAATTAGTTGAATCGAGGGCAGGTTCAATAATTTTTTTTTGATGTTGTGTCCATAGTTCCTATAATTATTACACAATTTAGGTTGTCTCGTCCATTCTCGATGAACATATCCTCGACATAGTGAATCCTAATTAATTTTGGGGATTTTTTTATGGCATCGCATAGTGAATCCTAATTAACTTTGGAGATTTTTTTTTGCATCGCAAGGATTCATCTGGCCTTTAAACTCTTATGGCGTGTGTAGATGTAACACTTCTCCTCATATTGACAATACCTCCAAATCTTTCATACAAAGATGTAGACATTATCACATGATAGTGATGGCTTGTATGATTTACTCTTTAATAAAATCATACTCGTTTGTAATCAATAAGTAGAACAAAACAGGGATTAGACATTTATAGTTCTAGAGATCTAAACTTTGTAATTTTCAGAAATTTTCTTTCGTTTCTCTTTTATTTTTCCATTTTCCGCTACTTTTTTTTTAGTAAAGCGGAGACTACCCGTGTGCAAATAGATTGACATTGTAGGCTTTTAATGTAAGAGAAGGTGTTTCAGTTTCAATGACCATTTCTCACCTTTCTCAAACTTTAGTATTCTTAATATCAAGTTACCTAATTTAAGGTGTGGATTTAGCAGCTCAGTAGTTAACAAAACCTTGACCAAGTACATAACGGACGATTCCTAAAAGGCCATATCACAGCCTATCAAAGAGTGGGGATTAAGCAACAAACAAGACTATACCTATAGCCACAGCCAAACCAAAGTGCGTGGGATTTGAATTATTATAAGCCAACTCAACGAACTGATTGGATGCAATCATATCAACTTCACAAACCAAACTAACAAAAAAAAAAAACAGAACAAAAAAACAAAAACTCAGGATATGTCTACTACTGACCATGACAAATTAGGATGCTTCAACTTCCTGGCACAAGAAATTCCCTGCAAAATGAATCACAAGTGAGGACATTACAAAAGAAAATGATGGAGGGCAACTCAAGAAAGCAACTTATAGTTATAAACAAGAAAAAGGATATAAAACTACACATCAAAATATTAGGATACACCACAGTTTTACACCAAAACTATGAAAATAAAATTAAGTACAGTATATAAATTTGACAAGGCAGAACCATGCTAAAAAACCAATAATAGGTAATCAGTAGTCTTAAATAACCTTCAAGCTTGCTTCTTAAGCTCTTTTGTGTCAGTTTTGAATTGCTGTCCCTAGCCAGGGAAAAAAACTCATAAAACAAACCAGTTTTGTCAAAATCCTGACAAAGGGTTTTGTCTGTACCACATATCATAATTATTTGTGGATGAATTTTGGAGAACATTTCTATGCTTCCAATCAGAGTCAGATTTTGATGCCCCAACCATTCCTAGGTAACCTCTTTAGTCTGGCTTTGACAATGTTGCTAAAGAACAAGGGAACTATTTGGTTTGAAACTCATTCTTTATACGAAGTCAGCGGAGGCCAGAAAGAACTAAAAACAGTTGCACATCACAGTGTTCTTTTTGAGAAGATTCCGATATGAGCCTACTGAAAACTGATGAATATTCAGTTTGATCTTTATAATCGTAAATATGAATATAAATTTGAAACAAGGCAACCCACGGTAACATAACAAATTAGCAACACAAACTAGAGCATTTCTAGTAGCACATAATGCCCAGTAGATAAAGCTTTATAATGTTCAGGCGACACAGATGGTAAAGTAAATCATGTAAAATCAAATATAATACAAAAGGCAAAGAAACTTCTAAAACTTAGGCAATGAAAGCAACACATTTATGCATCCAATTAAAATAGTAGAATGATTAATTTGTGAAATCCAATCAGAGAAACAATACCTAAACGGTTACTCGTTTGCATGATGTGGCCATAGATTCATTCACAGAGAAAAGCCTTTGAAAGCTGAATCTCTATCACATTGGACATCTACCCTATCCTGTCAGGCAGATTCGAAAAGCCAAAAGTTGAAGATAGATCTAACGTGTCCTTTTCACTCACAGCTTCATCATATCTTTTACCGCTATCACCTTCCATGCTATCAACATTACCAAATATGCTTCCAACAGGATGAATTATCTGGCCAAACAATTGAAATGAACTAACACCTACTTTGCTTGAGCTGCAGCCAACATTTTCAGTAAATTCTGTGCCGAATGAAACCATGCTGCTCTGGCTATCTGGTGACAAGTTGTCGGACTGTGAACTGCCAATGTTAAGCTCAGTGGATATCCTATTCAACTTTGGCAGCAAATAGTTGCAAGAGAAACTATCAATGGACATCATTGGGGTATTCTCACTCGCATAGTTGGTTGAACCTTGCACGTGATAATGGTTTTGCCTGGCTCCCTGCATGCCAGCAGGAAAACAATTGTAATTCAACAGTGATGGATTCATGCACCTCATTGTTGAATTGGTTAACCCTGTCATAGGGAAGAAGATTTCTCCATCTGAATCAGCCAGCCCAGACTCCAGAGAAAGCTTGGACTTCTTTGCCAAGGGAAATGAGGAATGAAGCGGTAAGGAGGAAGCAATTTCGACTTGCCATGGATTGACTCTCCTTGCATTCCGAAGATCATCAGGATCATCCCAGGCAACCTAATGATATATAAAGATAATGAAACCATGAGTTAGCAAAACGTGAAGAGGAAGACATTTTATAAGTAGCAAAATAGATAAAAACCTAATACCTCTCAAATACCTAAATGTAAGATTAAATAAACCATATCCCATCCTAGCACAAAACTCAACCCCCCAAATTGTGGCCTTTGAAATAGAGAACACATAGAACTAAGAAGAAACTATTCCGCTATTATTACTAGTCAAAAACACCATGGATGAAAGTGCAGATGAAACCAGACCTCCATCAAACCACCAAAAGTTCACTTGTTCCCTACTAAGAAGGTCGGATTACATGGAGAGTACCTCAATATACATTTCAACCAAGCATCACAACTAAAAATTTCCAAATTGATGCTAATGAAGTTAATAAACTGTATTTTTCTTGTTAGTCAAGTGGCTAAACGTTTAAAACATAAGCAGTTTATTCTTCTAACAAGTATAAAGTAATTTTGGATTCACACACAACAAAATATCAAGACAAATATATAACGTGTTACTCCTAGGGAGAAAGCACTACATAAAGTGCCACTCAAAACTTACCTGATACACCACTCTGAAGTGGAACACAGCCTATAAGGAAATAACGAAATTGAAGCAAATCATTCCCAATTTAAATCAATTACTAAATATCTGAATTGCAGCAGCCCAACGTTTAACCTTGACCAACTTTCTAGTTTCTATAGTATGGAGACTAACTCCAAGATTTATTATACAATTTTCTGGTTTCTGTATCTCCAATCTCATTAAAAGGTTAAATTAATGATTGTGATAACCTCGGTAATCAGTATACAGCACTGGTTTTAGAGGAAAATAAGCAAAAACAGATATACGAAACTAAAATGTAGCCTTGTTATTCCTCGCACCATCAATCTACCCTTAAAACTTGTTCTAAAATCGCAGTTTGACTTGTCCAATTTTAGGTCAATGTTTAATCATAGAGAAAACTTAGTACCTTCTGGGTTAATAACCAATAAATTGTTCAAGTTATCAGCAAAATGCATTCTATTTAACAACCCCTATTCAAACCGAGTTCAAAGCATTTTTACCAGAAGCATTCGCCAAGGAGAGGCAACCCAGGGGCCAGAATCAGATGAAGAGGCAGAAATAACAGTCCCTTGAAAGCACAACATTCTCGAGGAATCCTCTGCTTCAACTGTCATCTTCACTCTGGTTCCAGCAGACCAGTATATACCGAGTCCAGCCTCCACCAACTCCGAACTCACCACAAAATCAGTCCAACCGGGACGAGGATAGTACACAACCTCGAATGGCAACCCCTTCGCGGCCTTCTCTGCTGCTTCCGCAACCGCCTCAGCCGTCATCCTCCCCCTTCCTTCCTCTTTCATTGCTCCTCCGTCACTTATCTCTCTCCACCTTCCAGAATCCCCTCCACCTTCTCCTTTTTTCATCACCCGACGGATTCCCATAAACATTTTCGCATTTCCATCCCTCATGAAGACTACGGAATCCCCGGCGATGAGCTTCTTTTGATTAACAAATTTGCTCCATCCCGTAGTGAGCAGATGCCGACGCGGCGTTCCTCGGAAAATATGACGAAACTCCCATGTCCCACCGCGAACATCCGTGATGGATAGAGTCTGAACCGGTGGGTCAGCATCGTAGTCCAGAAGCGGGAAAATAGATTCGGCGCAAAACCGCGGGGCCGAGAATCCGCCGCCATTGTTAGCATCAGACGGCGTTAAAATCTTGGCATACTTAACGATCTTATCAGAATCTTCAACTTCACTATTAATTTCAAGAAATTGATTCGGAAGTCTAGAAGGTAGAACAGGGTCGAGGAAGAGTTTCACGAAGACTTCGTCAGTTATGGGATCAACGAGGCAATGAACGTCGGAGACAAAGCAAACGATCGCAGGCCTGGAGAATACGGTAGAAGACAGTAACTGCTCCGAACCGCAAGATTGTTCCACGTGTCCTTGAGGAAAGTAGTGAACTCTTGATTTAACAGTGGGGATTCGAATGGAGGAGCCAGCGCAAGCTTTCCAGATCCTTAAATCTAAATGGCATACCTCTGTTGTAGGCGGCCGTGGAGGCGGCATCGGTAGGCGTTAGGGTTTTAAAAAAGATATACAGAAAATCTGTTTTGTTGAAACAGGGCAGAATCTGGTGAAGAGAGTGAGGTTCGGAGAATCAGGCAGGAAACCAAAATTCTGTTAGCATCAGCAGAAATACTATTTGATTGGTTAGAAATTTACAGTTTTAGCCCACGACCAACTTAAATTAAAACACCCTCTACCCTCCTACCTCACTCTTCTACTCCATTGCGTGTTCTTCACTCGCTCTAGTCCTTATTTATTTATAACTATTGGACTGAAAATTATATAATTTAAGTGATTTTTCTAATATTTCTCATATATAATTCATTTACAGTCTATTTAAAAAAGAAAAAAAATGTCATGTTCTTGTAGATTAAAGTGCGAAAATACCCTTTAAAATTATTGCGGAAAGGAATGAGTCCATCCGTATTGTGTTTTTTTACGGTATAAAATTAAAAAATCCTCCGCCATTTGATGTTTTTGATAATTTTAAGGATAATTTTAAGGCAAATTTCAGGGAATATGGATTTTTTTAATTTAATATTTGGGATATAAGGATGTTGAAGAAAATATTGGGGATATAGACTAAAATCAATAGTAAATGAAAGACCACGGTACCAAAAAGTGACGAGGTTTACTTTTTTTTTTCTTCATCCGGTTAAGTCGCGGTTTGGATAGTGGCTACCGTACCACGTCAGTTAGGGGTGAGTAAAACTCGACTCGACTCGAAAAAATGAATAATTCGACTCGACTCGAAGCGAAAATATTTGACTCGTTTTGACTCGACTCGAAATTTCATAGACTCGACTCGAAGAAATTTCAAATAAAGTTCGAGTTGTAAAATAAAAATTCGAATAACTCGAATAACTCAAAATTTTTAATAATTAAATGATTAATTTTTAAGTTTGAGACGAGTCTCTTAATTTTTATGATATATACAATGATATACAAAAATATAAAGAAATATCGCTACATATGAAAAATATATATACATATCTTATATGATTAAAGAAAGTCGTTTAAATTGAAATCAAATCATACTATAACATTATAAATAATTACAAATAAATATTTATAGGAACTCAAAAACTCGACTCGAATTTCTTAAACTCGACTCGAACCGAAAAATTTTAAATAAAGTTTGAGTTGTAAAATATGACTCATAAACTCGATAAATCGAAATTTTTTGACTCAAACCGACTCGACTCGATCGAATACTCACCCCTAACGCCACCTAAACCTGGCGAGGTCACATGCTGACAGCTTTTGAAAATTAACAAAATCATACTAAACCATGCAGAGAGGCTGGAATGCATGGCACTGGCACCGGTCAATGCATGCAAAAAAACTGTTGGTGGTTAGATAATAAAAAAGAGACCACGCCATCACAGGGTGGAGAGGTGGTCTTTAATTTTTTTATTGAATATCCATGTAGAGTGAGGTCAGTTTTGGAAATGCACATCGATCAAAGAATTCTAAAAAGTTATTGTGTGAATAGGATCACGCCACCGCAAGATGGCGATGTGGTCTTTAATTTTTTTTATTGAATATCCATACTGAGAGAGGAGAATGCACACCGATAAAAAGATTCTAAAAAGCTACTGTGTGAATAGGACCACGCCACCGTAAGGTGGCAAGGTGATTTTTATTTTTTTTATTCAATATCCATGGAGAGAGAGGCCAACTTTGGGAATGCACACCGGTCAAAGACTGTTGTGTGAATAGGACCACGCCACCCAAAGCTGGCGAAGTGGTCTTTAATTTTTTTTTATTCAATATTCGTGGTTATAAAGTAGTGTTGTTTCTCTGAATAAGACCAGCTTTTGAAAATTAGCAAAATCATATTAAACCATGCAGAGAGGCTGGAATGCATGGCACTGACACTGGTCAATGCATGTAAAAAAACTATTGGTGGTTAGAAAATAAAAAAAGGAGACCACGCCATTACAGGGTGGACAAGTGGTCTTTAATTTTTTATTGAATATCCATGTAGAGTGAGATCAGTTTTGGAAATGCACACCGATCAAAGAATTCTAAAAAGTTGTTGTGTGAATAGGATCACGCCACCGCAAGGTGGCGATGTGGTCTTTAATTTTTTCATTGAATATCCATGCTGAGAGAGGAGAATGCACTCCGATAAAAGGATTCCAAAAAGCTATTGTATGAATAGGACCACGCCACCGTAAGGTGGCGAGGTGATTTTTATTTTTTTATTAAATATCCATGCAGAGAGAGGTCAACTTTGGGAATACACACCGGTCAAAGACTGTTGTGTGAATAGGACCACGCCACCAAAAGGTGGCGAAGTGGTCTTTAATTTTTTATTCAATATTCGTGGTTATAGAGTAATGTTGTTTCTCTACATGTAGTGTGATTGTTTTTCTGCATATGTTTTAATCCGAGAAACTTGATGGTGTGAAATTGAGAGATTTTTGTAAATTGACAGATCGTTATTGATTTTTTTAATTGATTCAAAGAACATATTTATTTTATTAATTTTATAAATAGGATTGTTGATTCATTTCTTTTGTTGATTTTTTTGCTATTAATTTTTTTTTTATAATTTTTTTTGTAAATTATGTTATAATAGAATAGAATATTAAGTTTGGTAGATTATGTTATTGATTTTTCTTATTACATTATATTCTGGGTTATTGTTTATGCATATATATATATTTATACAAATGTTGTATTGTTGTTTTAATTTGTTGATGAACTGTTTTAACTAATCTTTAGTTATATAAATTTTCAAATAGAAAATGACATTTACAAGTGTTTTATTGTATCATGACCATGAATACATTTCGTCTCATCTAACTAAAGAACAAGTAATGTAAAAAAATCGTTAAATTTATTTATGTTAAAATGCACTGAATTTTATTTATTAATTGAATAATTAATTATTACAGGGTGTGGAACATATCATTCAGCGTTGAGGAATGAAGATAAAGAAACCTTCAGAACAAATAATTCCTTACTTGTAGTGCGTCAGGTTTTATTATGCTTTATTTCTCCGTGGATTTAAAATTATCCCCGGATTGATTACTGGGTTGATTGAACGATGGAGACCGAAGACTTACACCTTTCGTTTTCCATTCGGTAAATGTACAATAACTCTACAAGATGTTACGATACAATTGGGTGTCCAAATCAACGGAAAACCATTGGTTGCAGAGAACAAGTATAATACATATGAGCTTTATATGTAGTATCTTCGTAAAATTCTTTCAGAATCATGTGTAGACGAGCTACGTCTAAGAATGTCATGGTTGATGCGTGAATTTATTGTAACAGAAGATTATGGACAACAAGAACATGAATTTGTCACCTGAGCCTATATATTATAACTCATTGGTGAGATATTAATGGCATACACCTCTGGAAATATGGTTCACACTCAATATCTACTATTCTTGGCGGATTTTGACAATACTGCTACGTATAGTTGGGGATCTGCAATATTGGCTTTTTGTATCATGAAATGTGCAAGGTCTCAATTATGAACTGTGATAAAAAATTCAGATATGGATGGATGCCAAATATTATTGCAGTCTCAGACATGGTATAGACTACCTTATCTAATGCCCATTTTGGATGTACCAGTAACAATGAAATTTCCGCTTGTTGGAAGGTATCATTGTTCTTATATTCGAATATTGTATAATTTTATTAATTACTTAGAACTATAAGTCTAATATATTGACAGATGGAGGCATAAATTGAGAAACACGAGTGTGATTCACAATACTGTTAGAGAAACAAGACTCAAAATCCAAATAATAAGAAAAATCAGGTATACAAATTTTTTACCAAATTTTTTAATTGTATGTTATAATAAATTAATAATTTTAGTTTATTTGGTAGCCATACAATAATGAAACAATCATGGCTTGCATATCTGATAGCGTTAAGCAATGTTCCTCATTCTAAGGAGCAATTGTGCCTTTGATTCATTTTTTCATCGTTGAGTTTCATTGTGTTGATCGACTATTGCGACAATTCAACTTTTATCAATACATTCCTGAATCTCCACCTCAACAGATTCATACTCTTCGTAGAGGCCGATTCAATAAAAATTGGATTGTGAAACAAGTTGAATTTATTAAATAGTGGGAGGAAAGATGAACGCGATGACCTCTTAATTTGAGTCCTATTGAAGCAAATGATTTTGAATTTAATACAGAGTACTATTCTTGGTTTTCAATAAACGAAGAACCTTTTATAGTATGTCTTGAAGAAGCAAATGCATGGTTTGAAAATCCTCATTGTTTAAGGCACATGTAGTTTAATCAGATGTCGTCTTGGCCTCTCGTTCAATCTTCTCAGTCAGGTTCTAATGATGATGGAGGATATATTCCATAATTTTAGTATCCAAATACACTCGTATACAATCCGAAAAATATGTACACCACACCATCGACAATGCAAATGATGAATAATGAATTGTTTGACAACGATGAGTCGAATATGGAGGAGCCACGTAGAGCTCATTGACCAATGAGACATTATGATAAAAAATCATCCTTCCATAGGCAAGAATTACCGCAACGGAGACATTAAGTTTCAAATTAAAAAAAAGTAATTTGGCAATTAATATTTTTAATGTTTGTACGACACTTGTAATATTTTTATTGTTTGTATGAAACTTGTAGTATTTTTTGTAAGAAATATTTTTAATGTTTGTAAGGCACTTATAATATTTTTAATGTTCGAAAAATTATGTACTAACATCCAAAAAATTCGTACTAACATTAGAAAATAAAATGACAAAGTTAGGCATACTAATTTGAAAGATTGAATTTGTTTGGACACTTGTTTCTCGTGTGACCTACTCCTCTACAAAAAGTACAAGGTTTAACTAGAAGTCCCCTTCTCTCTGATTCACATCATCCATATTGGTATGGATACGTGTGGATGTCGGTTGACCCTTCAACTTTCTACGAAGCTCTGGATTTGGTAACTATTCTTCATAGATTGGATCTTGAGGCCAATAATCTTGGTTCGGGATCGTGTTGAACAGAATTCTGTATATATTTGCGATGGTCTCTAATTTATAACACTGATCCACAAACCTATAAGGATCATAACGATAATGCATACATGCGACGAGTGCATGAGAGCAAAGGTATCTAAAAGCTTGGATTGCACTACAATCGCACCATCTATGGAAAAGGTTTACGGTGAATATTCGTTTGCTCACCTCGAACCTTAGCTTCGATAGAAAATTGAAATCGTTGTGGATCGAATATGGTGACTCTCAATTACTAAATAATTGTATTATCGCCTTCTATTTTGCCATTTATGCCTTATAATAAGATGGAATATATCCAAATTGAGTTCGTATGGATGCGACCAAAACTGCAATCGAAATTCGCAGATCTTGTTCAACCAAGGACCTGGTGTAAGCACATATAAGATTAGAATTCAAATTAATGTAATCTTGTGATAAAACCATATTTGAACAAGTGTTGTTCAAAGAACTGTGAAACCTCCCACATTTGACTATATTTCTTGTATGAAATTCATACCTACCAAGGAGATTTATTTCTCCATTTAATACAGCGTACATAGTAGGTTTATGTATTAGACTCAACAACACAGAATGGTGTATGCCTACGAATACAATAATCCTTTACTGAAAGTTGCCCAGCTTCTTTTATTTCGAATTGTCCATTCAATACCAATTCACCAAAGCTCGTAGAAGATAAAGAACTGAATATGTGCGCTTGATGTTCCGGATCTCGCATTGCAACATAATCAACCTCAAACATGAGGGATGAAGGAACATAAGGTGAATATGTAAGTTCGACTTATTGGGATCTGGATTAACATAACCTCAAGCTAGAGGTACCTCGTTTCTTAAACTGAGTCGAGCAACAAACATGACCCAAACATCATCTTCAACAATTACATCATTACCCTAAGATACATCTGACACCACAACTTCAACATCGTAACCATCAAGTAAATGTACCTTATTATCTCCCGTAATTGAAACAATATTTTCATCATCTTCACTAAAATCACCAACAGATTTGCCTCGACGACTGCATATAGGTTTAGTATCATAAATTGTTGATGAACTCATGTTATAAAAGACAACTTGATTCGTCAATAGCAGTGATAGAACACCTAATTTCTTGCATAAATAATACCACAAAATATAATATAATCAAAAAAATAAAGAACATAATAAAAAATACATAATATAAGCAAAAAAATGAAGAACATAACCCAAAATTAGTTAAAACAATTCATCAACAAATTAAAACAATAATAAAACATTTATATAAATATATTTACCTATGCTACTAACAATTTCAAATATAATAAAAGAAATTAATATAAAATGATAATCTACCAATATTTGTCATTGGCAATGACATAATACCTAATTTGTTTCATAAATAAACAATAAGCCGAAAATATAATATAATCAGAAAATTCAAGAACATAATCTACCAAACTTAATTTTCTATTATAATAAAACATAACCCGAAAACATAATATAATCAGAAAAATAATAACCCTATCTATAAAATTAATAAAATAAACATACTTTTTGAATCTATGAAAAAGAAAAACAATAATCTGTCAATTTTAAAAAAATCATCTCAAATTTCTCACTTACACTCAAACTTTTTGGAATAATATGTAGAGTGAAATTTCTTTTCAACTACACTACATATATATACATGTATATTTAAAAAAAAGATAAAAAAGCACAACCTCGTCCCAGATCTGACGGTTCTTGAAATTTCTTTCATATTTATGTGCCACTACTACTGTAAAGAAGCGTCTGAACTTTGTCGCTTCGGTAGATGTTTCTCTTAGAGTTGTCATGTTTGTGAAACGGGGAGAATTGTTTTAACAGAGTGACGATAGAAGAAAAGAAGTATGGAGAAGATGAAGCCTTGTTTATCTATTTATAGGCGAAGGCGGCCAACCGTTGTAATCGACAGTAGTGTCATTATTATTCTTGGCGTGAACGCTACGCAGATCTAGCTAGCCTGCACTGACGGCAGATACGATACAGATTCTGCCTTGGGTGGTAAGTTTTCTGTCATGATATTTTCTTCTTAGGTTGAACCGCATTTTTGGGCTTTGTCATCTGCATTTATTTTATTATTCCTAAAATTACTAAAAATAAGGTAATTAAAGAAATATGTGGAAATATAAAAATAAATCTAAAAACTTAAATTGTGAAAATTTAAATCTAAATCCTAAAACTAAAACTAAAAATAATATTTTAATTCCTAAAGCATAAAAATAAATTAGGGACAAAGAGATAGAATTTTAGGTTACTACAGAAGTGCAATAAAATGCATCTTCGGTAGAAACCATCTTCCCCTTTTTGGATGGAGGAGAAGCTGATGTCCCAGTTGATGTCTCCTCATCAGGTGGTTTCTTTCGAATGTAATGTTGTTAAGGGGCATGCTACCTCGGTAGAGGTTGCCTTGGCAGGGTTTGTTCAGGCAATCTGTTTTTGGATTGAAGTTAAACTTAATTTTAGCTTTAATTTTTTAACATTCATCTGGTTCTTCCTGATGCCTTAGAGTTTTAAACACATTGATCTTTACTTGTTGATCATTGACCCTTATGATCAATTCTCCTTTCTTACAATCGATCATCGTTCTTCCCGTGGCTAGGAATGACCTTCCTAATATGATTGGTGCATGTTCATCTACTTCACAATTAAGAATTAAGAAGTCAGCAGGAAAAATAAATTTATTTACTCTTACCAAAATATCTTCATTTTTTCCTTCTGGTTGTACGTAAGATTGGTCTGTTAGCTGCAGCATCAATGTTATTGGCTTTGCTTGCCCAATGCCTAGCTTCTGAAATACTGACTTAGGTATAAGATTTATGCTGACGCTTAAGTCATATAGTGCCTTGCCCACGTATTGATCACCGATAGCGCATGGTATTGTGAAACTATCATGATCTTTTCTTTTAGTCGTGGCCTTATTGTGCAGCATTGTCATACATCCTTCTGTTGCGTCAACTGTTTCAAATTCCCCAATTTTTGTCCTTTAGGATATAATATCCTTAAAGAACTTGGTTGTAACCCCCTCGATCCGGTCTAGACGCCACCTGACTCTAGCGAGTTACACGGGGAATACCGAGGCTAATCCGAAGACTCACCCTGATAAACAACCCTAAAAGAATATCTTTTATCTTTTCTAAATGCTTTGATTAGATCCTACATGTTCATGCAAGGACTGAGTTCAATTGCAGCGGAGACTAAAGAGAAACGAGTCCTAATTTAATCGAACAAGTTTTAGGGATCTGATTATAATTTCTAGAATTTTATACCCTGATTGTGAAATTAAGGTTATCAATATTTAATTAAGTATATTTTATGCTTGAACGTAAATTTTCGACGTAATATAATATGTACAAGTCATTTAATTGCATGCTCAAAGTTTAGGGACTATTCCTAGC
Organism: Abelmoschus esculentus; assembly: GCA_035048815.1. NCBI lineage: Eukaryota > Viridiplantae > Streptophyta > Magnoliopsida > Malvales > Malvaceae > Abelmoschus > Abelmoschus esculentus. Next base: position 4,564,897 of record JAUCBN010000032.1, read on the forward strand.
TTCTAAAGGTTTCATGGCATTCTCTATATGCAAATTCACCTAAAAACACTTTAAGCATATATCATGACATATTAGCTAGATGTAATTCAACCTAGTTAGCAATAATATATTCAACTCCAAAAAGTATGCTTCAACATCAACAATACTCAAATTCACACATAAGGATATCAAGAACCAAACTTCAAAATAACTATATTATAGCTAAAGGAATATCAATGCGAAGTTCAAGTCAAAGTCACGAGCTAACACCAACTTTGATATTTATCAAATAAGTATAAGCATATAACCATTTCAAGTCTCAAAAGCATAGACATTATTCACAATATGATAACATATCTCCATTGCTCTCTCACTACTACTAATGTTATAAAGACACACTTGAGCTTTCACTTGACGGTTACCTAGATCCTTGCTTCTCTTTGCTGCCTCCACATCAAATACTCTAGATTGCAAGGTAAATGAGAGGGTAAGCATAAGCTTAGTGAGTGAATAAAACAAGTATAAAAACACCTTGCAATGCAGCCCATATTAAACCAATTTCATCAACTTAAAAATATTTCATGCTCTTTATAAAACAAAACACACATGGCTAACAACGTCACTTTTAAAACTCAGTAAGTGTCATCAAACCAAGGTGAACAACACCATCATTAAATTTTAGTAAAAACCATTTTGTAATCACATGCTTTACAAGCTAAAACACAAGTCTTACATGCTACTCACATAGCAATGCTTACATGTGCATCTCAATGCATAAAGCTCAAGTCTTACACGCTAACAACATAGCAATGCTCAAATCATATGCACACCAATGTATAAAACCTCGCATGCATAATACCATATGCAATCAAGTATAAACCATGACACTTACCTTGGAAAAATAAAAAAAACATATATTGGTGCTAGTGATCCGATTTGTACTACTCCAAATCGTTAGGATAAACGGGCAACCGCATGTTAGTACTACCCCCAGAGCATGCGCATGTTGATACTACTCTCAACATGAATTATCTCACCTTAGTGTCCGGTGACAGTACTACTCCCATCATATAACATTAGAATAAAAGGCAAAATGCAACACACAAAGAATTTATACACGTACGACTTTTGAATATTTATAGTGCACTTTAGACCCTATTGATCAATCAACTTATCCTATAAGGTTCATCACTTAACTAGCCAATATATTATCAAAAATCAATGCTCAACATTTAATTCAAAACAGAATTCAAATCACATGTATCCCACTTTTTATACATCACTTGCAAAAACCGATAAAACCACTTTTATCTTATTTTTCAAAATAAAAACCATGGAAACATTGAATGCATATAAAATCTCTTTGAAAAACAGTCTCATGAGCATTTATATACATGTATAATCATATATGCACAACACAATAAGAGCATGACAAATAATATAATAAAAACACGGCGTAATATGGGAACCTTTAAGAAAGCAATACTTTAAACTTACTTCAGAGTATAGGGAGTTTTTTCACACCTTCCCTACACTCCCAAACCTTTAAAAAATATTTAAAACCATGCCAAATTGGCAGCCCTCATAATCCATTCACCGGATAACCGATACTTTCTCGTCAAACCATCGAAACGAATCGGAACGCCTTCAAACGCGACCGCTTAACTCTTGTCCTGTTTCAAGCATCAAAACCAAGGGTTTTAATACTTCTAAAATCACAAAAAATCCAACAAGTCGGATCCCTACGTAACAGCCCTTAAAAACTATCAAAACTTAAACCGAAAATTTGTCGGAACACACCAAACTTCACTTAAGCCTATAGTCCAGGATAAGGGATATTAAAAATACTTTATAAACATTCTAACACATTAAAAACAATCCATTTAATACCTCAAAACAGTGGTTAAAAACCCTTGAACGAAAATTGAGATTTTTAGCTGAAAAACCGATTTTTATGAAATTAAAGGATTAAAACATTTTTTCCAAGCCAAGAACTTAGGAATTTCAGTAAAGAATTTTATTGTTCTAGAGGATTGACAAAATCTCACCTCTAAAACTGATCCAATTACTTTCCGAGTTTTAAAACGAGAAAACAATGAGAAAAAAAGAAAATTTGAAAGAGAAAAGTTAAGATAATTATTGGAAACGATTTTTAGTAGAAAAGAATGAGTTTTTACCTTGAAAACTTGATGAACGACTGCCTCCAAAGAGGGAAAACGAAAATTAGAAAAATATGTGATGTTTAGGTTAATTAAAAAGGGTTTTAAGAGTTTTAAGTTGAGTTTAATTAAGTTATTTAATTTAAAATAGATTTTGGGCTTAATTAATTAACATTTGGGAAGCCTAGACCAGCTAGGATTATAGTTGGATCAAAACCCCTTAAAGATTCAAAGTTTTGGCTTGTTTTATAAAATTATCTCTAAATTTTCAATTTTTACAAAATGGTCACTAATTTCAAAATCTTAGGGTTTCAAGGGTCGATTTTCAAAATTGATTTGACCAAAGTCTAATATATATTATTTAAGGATTTTAGAATTTTTTTTCCTTAATTTATTTCGATTGAAAACTAATTTTTAAGTATTTAATCCCGAACTAGGCTAAACCGAAAAAATCGGTCCACTAGAACTCTAAACTGGCCTCTAAACTTGTAGGACCAAATTTAAGGTGTTACATTGGCATAGTTGAGCATTTGTTTTATTGCCTCCACCAAAGGTATGTTTATATGTACCTATTTAAGTATGTCCAGGAATTTCTTAAATCGGTACTTTTATTTTTGTTGTTTCAACCTTTATGGAAAAAGTGGTGGTAAACACAGATCTTTGATCTTTTCGTCGCACTGGAATCTTATCTGCGGTACGGCTATGATATCATCTGCTGTGGTAGTGTCATCGGTAGTGTTTGTTGGTTTCTTTGCCTTAAGTTTTTCATCAGTAACTTCTTTTAGGTCTATTGTTTTAGGGATCTTACCTACTGTTTGAGCAGGTATTTCGGGGTCCTTTAGTTGTAATCCATTTTTGGTAGATATGGTTTTGCATTGTTCATGAGGACCAATTCTAACGACTTCAATATCACTAGGGAGACCTCTTATGGGTTTGTTTTTCATATGTTGTGCCATCTGTCCTACTGCAGTTTCCAGCGTTTTGAGAGCAGCTTCGTTATTCTGCATTCTCGTTTCTATTCTGTCCATGAAGGTGTCGGCTCTTTGAATGAACTTGTTGGTGTTTTCAATGTATGCACCAGTCTGAGCCATAAAGATTTGCAGTGTGCTCTCCAGGGTTTGGACATCTATTGTCTACTGCGACGGCGGGGCTTGCTGCGGTATCTGCTGCTGAGCAAATCTATTGCTTTGCTGGAATCCCGTAGATTGCACTGATTGATGTTGCGTGTTAAGTGCATTATTAGGATTGCTCCATGAGAAATTAGGGTGCTTCCTCAATGATAGGTTGTAATTGTTGGACATATTGTTCCTATTAAAGTTTCCAACATAAAAGAAAGATTCTGGATTGTACGGGCATGCGTTAGAGTCATGGTTGTCACCATATGTTTTTCAAAGAACGGTGACTGCTTTTACTTCCCGAAAATGGCTTGGTTTATGCAGATCTTTGACCATGTTAGTTAGGGTTGATAGTTGTGCTAGGATAGAATCTGCAGAATCAAAAGTTGTCATACCTCGCCTATTTATACCTCTTCGAGTGGTTGGGTATTGATAGTCATTCTTTGTCAACCCATCCAAAATTTCTGAACTCTCATGGGGTGGGTGGTCTAAGATCAGTATTAACTTAATCTTATTTCCTAAAATATCTCTTCTTTCCCGCGGTTGACTTTGACATGGGCTTGACCTTCTAACTGAGCTTCTTCTTTCTCTTGCTCTTTGTTCATTAAGATCGGTATTTTTTCCTCTTTCTATCGAGCACCAGTTGTTATCTTTTACATTGTTGTCGCGGCCTCTAAATTCCTGCCGTGGCGGGTGCTTCATCTGCAATTCAGCATCTATTTTCTCCTTTGGCCATCTCTGTGATATAGTTTCCTGTTTAAGAGAGAAAACTATCAAACGTATATGTTTTATGCCAAATAATAGATAAATTCATAAAATTGGTGTTCGGATGCTGAAATATGAAAAATAACCAGAAATATCCATTATCGCCTTTAATCATGTCTTTATTGGCAATAAACGAGTGGGAAAATGATATGAAAAATGAGAACTTTTGAGTACTCATCAGACCTATAGAAACTATCATTGATATTGTGTAAATCTACATATTATTGAACCTTGGATTTGAGGATGCAATTGGGATGCCATAGGATTCATGAGCTCATTGGTACAGGTGGACTATGGTTCTTAAGCTACGATCTATATTTGGCGAGGCGGATGGATAATTTGTGTATTGGTTAATTTGGCGAGGCGAAAGGATTAGATCATGTATTGATTTGGCAAACTGTAGGAATCCACGTATCCATTATCTTTTTCAATCTAAGGATGAATATTGGTTATTGAACTTATTATTATTCTTATGATTCATTGGATTAAATGATGATATAGTATAATAACATAAAAATGATTACATAGTTATGTTTATGTTGTTATTGGCTACCCCACTAGGCAAAGTATGCATAATGTCTTTATCTTTCATGCATTTTCAGGTTAAGGTTTTAGGAGAAGATCTAGATCCCTTTGGTAAGATTTTGGGCAAATCACAAAAGTCAAAAGTATGTAAGCTTGTTTAAATACTCCTAGGATTATGGCAACGTGTTTTATTAAATCATATTTATGTATTATGTTATGCTAAAAATGTGTAACTTGTCTGGACTTATATTTTGTAAAATGAATTTGCTAAGAAATGGTTTAAGTGGTTAAATATACATATTATGAACCAAAAGTCTAAAACATAGTAAACGAGTTTAGATCGGCTTAAAATTTGACATACTGTTAAATTATTATCATTATAAGTTGTTGGTAAAATTTTATAGGATCCGGAATTCATCTACTAAGTCAAATTGAATAAAAACCTTCATAGATAATTACGTTTCTCTTAACAAGCAAAGGAGATTCTTAATATTAATGATTATTTTTAACTCGAATCGAATTATTGAAAAATATCACTAATCCATCGAAATTTCTGACAATAGCATTTTTCGATACGGTTCTCTACCGAGCCGGGAAGGAGGTGGTACAATTTATTGATGAATTTCGATAATATAATGCTTCGCATAATAGTTGATTTATTTGGTGTTTTGATGAAATCCATGTTAAAGAAATAAATATTAATATTTAAACAAATGATTATAAAATCGAGAATTGATATTAAATAATTAAATGTTCTATCAAATGAACCTTAATTTTTATAAGCTTTAGAGAGCAAATAAAATCATATATTCTTATGCTATGCTAAGATATTTTAGGATAGTGGGTACGATATCAGTATAAACTTCACCTATATTGTTAAATTATTCAACGTTATATCAATATAGGTCAATCCATGTCAATATTCAAGAAAGTTTAAAATTTATTATAAATAAGTTTGATATCAATATGCGTGTGAATATCAATATCCAAAGGTATTATATTGATACTTATATTCAAGTATTGATACCTATAAGTAGAATAACCTAAGAAAACAAAATTTACATTGACAACTAATAACCCTACTTAATACCTTCGTAAATGAGATAATATGATTAATAAAGATAATTAATAAGAATAATTAATGTATTCTTTTATAATATATTAACGATTCAATAAAATAAAATTAAAGATGTGACGATAATTAATAATAATAGAGATTCTTGAGATCGCATTGCTTATATATCAAGTATGTATTTGATTATTTGTGTTTTTAATTGATGAGATTCAGATACTAGTGAAAGAGTATTGTAAACTATAATTATATATGTCGAATATATGTTCTCGATGTTGTGCGATCCTGACCTCATTCTATAATATTCAAGGAGAGATTTTGCGTATAGATGTATGTTTATGAAATTATATGACGTCAAATCTCACTTAATATTTATAGTCGTCACTTTGTATGCTTATATCTAGATGATTTAGTGATATCTCTTAGTATTGTTAGACCATAAATATAATAACATCTATGGTAAGAATATGTGTTTAGACAACTAATAATAATACCACATATTTATTATCTTTTCTTATTATTCGTACTAACTTACATACTTATATTTACAATTAACATAAATTATAATAGAATAAATATGTACCATTAAATTGTATGAGTTTTAGTTCTTGAAATTTTTGTTTTTGTGTGTAAGTTGATAAATTAAACAGGAACTCCAAAAGTACAATTAATTTAAGGTTCGTTAAACTGATTGATATAAATATAATATTTATATTTAATAAATTATTTTTTGTGTCAGTAATTTTATTTTAAAATATTATTTTAATATAGAATGTATAAACTTAAAACTTATATTTTATAAATTAATTTACATATAATATTAATTTACAGGTATAACTCTAGCTTAATATAACTTCGAAAAGGAAAAAAAAGAAGAGAAATTATATAACAATCTCAAATCAACTTATATAAGAAACAACCCACAATAAGTTTCAAACAGTAGAACAACGTGAGCTAGCTCACTGTTCTTTATTTAAAGAGAACACGACGCAGTTCTTGACAACACGGACATATATAGGACAGAGTAAAATGTTAATTGCAGTGAAAGTAGAGGATTAACATAAGGAAAACATACCGAGAGCTTCAGGATTCACTCATCTTCCGACTCCGACTCGGCAGTCTGGAGCCACTCGATGAAGGGCTTGACGTTCTTCCAAATCTGAGAATTCTTATCCTTACTAGCTACACCCTTTTGGTACCATTCCACAATGAATTCTTCTTCCAAAATGTCATCATCATACAGCACTTTAAGAACCAATGCCACCTCCTTCGCAGCCTCGGGGCTAGCCTTGCTGCAAAAAGACTCAAGAGAATGGAGGAGCACCATCTGACATCCTTCTTCTTTGGCTGCTGCTACTGCTGCTGCAAGGTAGTTCTTCTGTTTGGCTACTTCTTTTGCAAACCCCTTGCCCACGTCGTTAAAGAGTGCTGTCCATAGAGCATCCATCACTTCTCGGGAGGTTCCTGATCGTGAACCTAGGAAAGATTTAAGCTGAGTTGGAGATGAACCGTTCTTGAGGTGGTCATTTATCTCATCAACGAGTTTACCATGGACATTGACACCATTTTCTTTTACCTTGGCCTCATGTTCAGGAGACTTCTTCAATGACTTGTTCTTCTCTTCATTGATCATAAGCATCACCATATCTGCGGTAACAGCACTCAACTGTTCTTGGATACGTTGTTGAGCAGCCTCCAGTGAAGTATCAGTTTGCCACTGAACATTATCATCATTGTCGACATCACTGGCAACCGGTTCATTCTCATCAGACTGACTGTGTTCAGGGGAACGATCGTCATCAGAATGTTTGCTTTTCTTCTTGGATACTGCACCTTTCGAACCAGCAACCTTTGTAGTAGTAGTAGTAGTGGAACCCTTCTTTTTTGACTCTTTTTTAATCTTCTTCAGCTCTTCATCTGCGGCCTCACCCTCCTTGAGTCTTTCCTTTTCAGCCCTCCTCATTGCCTTCTTGTCTTTTGATGACTTCTTTGCCTCAGGTGGGTTCTTAAGAATGAAAGTTGTAAGCTTATCCCTCATATCAACATCAGAAACAAACCCACATGCAGCACACTTCAGAGTAATCATCTGTGTCTTGGTAATAAGAATCTCAGTTTCAGGGTTCCCACAACCATAGCACTGAACATACTTCTTAATAAAGTTCTCAAGAAGCCCAGCAAGCTTCGCAGTATCATGAGCTCCATTTACAAGTGAAGTTCCAGTCTTCTCATCGAACTTGGATTGGGCTCCAAGTTCACAACCAAAATACTTTGTAGTGTAAGAAGCAGGTCTAGCCAAAGCCTTTGCAATCTCAACCATGTTAACCACATTAGTCTTGATTCCATTTCCTCTCCCTTCAATCTTGGTTATCATCCTGGGCATCTTATACCTATAAAAGGCATCGTCACTGTTGGAAGCACCAATATTTTGCAAAGCCATCTTGATCAAACTGCGGCAAAGACTTAATCACAAAGGTGGGATCAGATACAGGTGTTTCCGATTGTTGTAAGATATCCTTTATCAGAAACCTTTCTCACACTCAGAACAGGTCGCAGAAAATGGCAACCAAGTTTTTGTGCGTTATTGGCCTCTATATGCATGCAGATAGCTTCAGAAGAGGAAGGTCTACTCTTTTTTCTAGAAGTGGGACAGTATTCTCCAAGCAATCCAATTGATGACAAAAAGAGAGAAGCCCGTTCAGACATAAAAAACGATTCAAAAGTAATGCCCTCCACTTTGACAAACGGTCTACGCAGCAAACCGCCAACTTCCTGAAAGACAATAACAGAGTTAACACAGACGCACGCTATAATGCAAGGCTACCAATGAAGGGTATAAAGCTCGTCAAAATCAGGCATCATTCACTAGTAACCACACCAATCCAAACCACATCAACTATGTTCTCAATGTTAGATAAGGTCAAAAGAATGCAAAAGATTTTTCAAAATTCAAACTTCAAATACACAAAGCAGCAAAGTTAACAACCTTGTTTCTTAAAATCCTTCAAATTCCAATATTTAATCATCTAATTGGGGTCATCTTAAACATTTTATATCAACCAATCAATTGAAATGTAAAACATAAAAAATGATTTTTTAAAAATTAAGGATGAATTAAAAGAAACAAAAAAGGAAAAATCAATATATATATTAATAAACTTATCAAAAATATATAATAATAATAATATCTCCATTCTAGAACCTTGTAATCATATTAAAATTTGTTAAAGAAGGGGTAATTTAATGAGATAAATAACCAATAATTACTCAACACCACAAAATCACAATAGATAACGTAACCATTCCACTAAACATTCAATACAAAAAATTAAATAGATAAAATACCGTAGGATTCAGTATCCAATTTTATATCATTTAATACGAAATCAATTCCAAAAAATAGAGACTGTAAGGTCTCTGACCACAACCAAACAACATAGATCCGATCATCGGGAAAAAAAAAAACTAGAAGGTAATAAGCACTTAAAAACAAAAACATAAAAAGATCTACAACGATTCAACAACAAAATAAATAGATAAATCCAGCAATCGAAGAAATAAACAAATAATTCGAATTAACATCCAGAAAAGGCAATATATTAAATCGAACAAATAAACGGAAACAACATACCTTCGATGAGATGAGGAAAACAACCGGGAAAATATACGATTGGGAATTTGTGAAAGAGAAGCCGAGGCTGAAGCTTTCTTTAAGATAACCAGGGAGTTTTGTTGTGGAGGAAAAAGAGAGAAGCACGTTGCCTTATATACGGTGACCTTAGGGCAAAAATTAGCTTCTTTGAATTTTAAATTTTCGAATAAATTAGTTATTCTAGAACCGACTTACCTAATTACATCACTGCCCTTAATTTTAGTTTGTATTACGGTTTGCTTTTTTTAATGTTGCAAATTGTAATTTATTTATTAAAAGCTAGGGGTGGGAAAAAAACTCGATTACTCGGTTTCGGTCTCGGATTCGGTAAGATTCGGTAAATTTTTATTTGATATTGGTTTTGGTGGGATTAGGATTGAATCTAAAATTTAAGTCTCGATCATAACCGGGACCGAGACTGGATCTTATTTTTTGGATTCGGTACCCGATGGGTACTCAGTAGAACCGAAATCAATACTAAATATCTGGTATTGATTTTCTTTTATTTATTTTTCTTATCAAACTTTCTCTTTTATGTATGAATATTATGAGTATGACTAGTTTTAAAACTTTAATTTTTAAGTCTATAATATTCTAATTATTATTTGATATTATTATTGGTGATTAAATTTTTCTTCAATTACTCAATTTTTTAAAAATAAATTAATTGATCGGGTACCTAATATAGGAACCTGTACCCACCAGTAACGAGATCAGTTCTTAAAATTTAAGACCCGGTATGACTGAAACCGGGACTGGTTCTAATTTTCAGAAACCGGTGGTTACCGGGACAGGAACCAATTCTTTTTAAATTGGCTGAGTACTTGGTCTTGCACACCCTTATTAAGAACACATATAATATTTATATATATATATATATAATGCATAATTATTCGTTTTTATTATTGTATGTCCTTGTCTGAATATAATTTTTTTTTATTTTTTAAGCTAGTTTTTATATCTTATGTACATAGTTGTATTTTAAATATTAAAATATTATTTATAGAAGTATTTGTCAAATTAGGGCATTTATGTTTGTTTTTTTTCTGTATAGAGATGATCATTAATTTTTAAAAACAATCATTAAAATTACGTTTTTTCTCTAAAAAATAAATAATCTTATTAATTATTTTAAATAATCAATGTTAACTACGTACTAAAAAATATATAAATGATCATCTTAATAACTAATCTTAAAAGGTTTTTAATTTAAAATGAGAGTGGATTTTTTTTCTTTTACTATTTTTTAAAAATAAAAATATATTATTCAGTAATGTACTAAATGAAAGATCAAAGGGTGAAAATGGAAATTAAGGATCAGAAAAAATCTTCAAATCTAAAATAAAAAATAGAGAAGTTGACGTGGCACCCATACCATGCAAGTAAAGTCAGTTTCAAGCTTTCTAGCTTTGCGTGTCTAACCATACTTCCTAGATTAAATCTACACCTTTGATTTATTATCTCCAAACCCTAAATGCACGCTTCAAAAATCGTACCAGATTATTGTTTATATTTTATTAGATTTATTGCCTATGTGTAATATTTAAGAGGTTTAATATCAACTCAAAGGGTTTTTTTTTAATTCAACTCTATTTATAATTTTATTTTTATATTTTTTCACTTTGATTTTTTATATAATTTTCACTATTTTTTAATAAATCATGTTTTTTTGGTAGTTTTTTTAATCTTTGTAATACATTTTTTATCTTTATGTTATGTTATTGTTTCGTGACACATTTTCTAAAAATTTTTGCGATTGTTCGATGTTTTTGTAATCTTTTCACGACGTTTGTTTGTGATTTATGATTTTTAATGATCATGGATAATTTTATCCCCTTTATTATTGTTTGCTGATATAATCAGAAGTGGAACTGAAAGATATTTACATTTTTTTAGAAGAAATTTCATCTAGTTTATATTTTAATAAGTCTTTAGAGACTTTTTTTACGATGGACTTCAAAGATTTATTGTTGTCCAAAAGAAATTATCAAATCTAACTTGAGCAGACCTTAAGTTTTTTTTTTTTGATCTATCATTTTTTAATATTGTAAAATCTTTAAAAAATTATGTTCTTGTTTTTCTTTTGTTTATTAACAAATATACAATTAGGACGACGCCTAATTATTTTTAAAACACAAATTACACTCATCAGACTATTTAAAAAGTTCAAGAATTTTAGATGACAATTACCTTGTTTGAAAGATTGTTTGGTTTTAACGAAAAAGACAATTTCTCATCTCGAATATTTTAAACTAATAATAGAGAACGTATTAAAAAAATTATGCTTGTGTAACAATGAAGATGCTAGGTGAGAGATTGAAGACAATAGGAATGGTTGCTTGGAATTTTAATGGAAAAGGTTTCTATCTTCTTTTTCTTCTCATTTATTAGCATACATTATTATAGTATTAACGAAAACCCTTATGTGAAGGAATCTCACGTCAAGTTTCATGTAAGTGGTGACTTAGGGAGAGGTTAATCGTTGGGTTAATCTCTCAATTTTTCTCCTGTACGCTTTCAGCTCAATAGTATTTTTTTTTTTTGCATTTTAGTTAGGGTTAATAGTCAAAAAATATCCATTTTTTAGTTGGGTTAATCCACTTTGGTGCTTAATATTTTCAATGTTACTCGGATAGGTACCCTATCGTTATTGTCCTGTTAATCGCCATGTACCAACTTCAAAAATTTAAAAATTATATTTAAACATAAATAAAAATTAATACATCTAATCCCAGAGTATTTTAAAATTTTCAAATAATCTTAAAATAGTTCATGCAAACTCGGCCACTATCACAAGCATTGGTCATGTTTTCAGCAACGGTATGAAACGCCTTCCCCTCGCTGAACAATCCATATATCGTTTATCATTTGTTATGTCATTGTTTGTTGTAAATTATTCGAATAATTTTTAAAACAAGCCTCTGGCATTTACAGTTTGAGACCCAACATAATTTCCATTTTTATCCATGGACAATTCTGTCTCTAACCACTCAAACTTTGACAGGTATGAAGGATGAAAGTTAAAAAAATAATAATAATTAAATAATAAAAAATCAAAACTATTTTCTTACTTTAAACTTAACCATTTAATTAACAAATGGTTGTCCAAAACATAAAATATATTATGACAGAAAAATGAATATCTATAATTGTTGAAGCTTTGAAAATGAAAACGTAAAGAAAACTATCAAAGAGCGATCATATACAATACTAATTATTAGTTCTTATTCCGGACATTAAAGGATTCATATCCTACAAGCATGATAGAAAATGAAGCAAATTCACAAAATATAGTCAAGAATATAGAATTCACCACAGATGTTCAATGGACATATTCGAGTCGATTATCAAGACGTGACATCATTAGTGTATAATTTAAAAGGCCGACACACCTTACTTCAAACACAAAAGTAACCAACTTCACATCTTCCTACTTTTCACAAAGAACCAAAATCATGGTATACAAAAGATGAGACAAGAATCGTACCTATCTTCATCAAGTGTGCTGGAAACAAGGTTTTGCAGTGTTGAACCATGGGAGTTACCGAACAATTCCATGTATCGGGCACGATCACTTCTCAAACCAAATGCAAAGTTCACCAACCTTCTTGGGGTTTCTCTTGCTTGACAACAAAATGGTCTTTTTTAGTTCAGAGGAAAATATGGTCTGCCATTGTCTTTTAAGTTGAGGTTATGACAGCATTCTGTTCACAATGTAAAAGGGAGAAAAAAAGGGCCATAATGTTGGGTTACTGACTGACTGTGATATTGAAGGCCAGCATTATTCAGGTATAAAGAAAAAATCTTACCAGTCAATTATTGTTCAGAGGTGTCGAAATGGTTGTGCTCTGAGGATGAAGCTGCCTCTTCCTTTGGTAAATAATGGGATTTTGTATTTTCTTGATCGGATATTCCATTTGGATCATCATCTTCCCTGTTAGTATCCTTTTGTGACTCCATATTTTGCACTACTTCTCTATTATCTTGAGATTTCTCAACTGTTTCAACACGTTGCTCGGGTTGAGCTTGAAACCTAGACAAAGGAAAAGCCGCAGAAGCATCATTTGATCCTTTTAAAAGACAAACATACTTGAACACTAGTTGTTTATAGTTATTTAGCAGGTCCTCAACATCATTTATTGTCAAATCACCAGCATGAGCAAACATGTAAGGGTAATCTTGAAACACTTTGCTCAGCTGAGCCTCCTTCAGAAGTATAGTAGCCCCTCTATTCTCCAACTCTGAGATTGTTGGAATTTTAGTGTTTAATGATTGATCTTCTTTACTTGACCGTATTCCTTCAGAAGATTTAGGTCTAATAGCATGGTCCTTCTTAAGAGTGTGATGTCTGGATTCAGTTAGTTCTCTCTGATCTTGTCCAGCAATTTGGTTAATTTGACTGGATAAACCATCCAAATCTGTTGAAAGGCCGGAGAGGAGAGCTCGAGCAAACTCCATGTTTTTCTCAAACTCAGTTTCCTCCATCGAAAGGGATTTTGCATCAATATTTGAAATGAAAGCCTCAGCAGAGAGAATGTTCGTGAAAAAATAGGCTGCTTCAGAAATTAATCGAGATTGACGTCTATAACGTTGTATATACAATAGATTGGAGTGAAGTTGTGGAGGATTTGCCTGCATAACAAATTCCATTAGAGAAAAAAAAATAATTTTTTTTAATGGAGGGGTGATCAACTAAATAAGCAATTATGTATACTTTACTGATCTTACCTTTATGGTAACATAAATCAACACAGGAAGAAAATCATCAGCTCCAGGAGGGTTCTCGTTTGAAGCAATTGAAGCATTAAGCAATAAATTAGTGATAACCTTGCAGCAATTGAGGATACACACAAGCTTGTCTCTGGGAGCCTTGTACATATTGATTTTTTGTAACTCTTTCTGTGCAAGCTGGCAACGTAAAGAACAGATTAAGAGGAGAGACTGAAAGGTATAATAGCTATCATAGTGGAGAATCCAAACTTCCAAAGCATATCAACATACAAGCTTTCATTGAATAAAAACTTCTTTAGAAATAAATTAGAACCGTCGTCAAACTGCACTCAAAGTGTTGGGACATATGTTGCACATGATAAATAAATGTTCTTCAATCAGCAAAAGAGTAGAGGCAGTGAATATGGCGTGATATATTGCTCAATAGTAATTATCCACAAAACAAGAATCATTGATGGTTATTATACCTTAAGTTAAACTCAAGACAAACTCAGACACATACAAGAGTATCAAATTGAAAAGGCAACGATATTTACAGGTAGATTGGACATTACAATGATGAAAACCTTGATTTAGATGGACTTTCCTTATTCTGGGGAAGTGTTCGTAAATAACTTGCAACAATGAACTGGTTAAGACTACTATTGTTCACTCAAGTAAATAGAAATCTAAATCTACACCATGATTAGTCTGTTCTGATAAAGTTAGCAAACCTATTCAGAGTTAGGGAGTAACTTATTGACCAAGTTCCCAAGTATTTTGCAACTAAAACTACTGAAAACGAGTTGCTCTTCTGTGGAAAATATTTCTGAGGACAACATTCTCTAAAAGCAACCAAAACTTCACGTTCCAATACATGCATTACTTCAATAGAATTTATTTAGTTCTAAGTACAACAGAAATATTAGCCACAAGTTCAACCAGCAGCAGGAGCTATGAGCACAAAGTGAATTCAACGATCATATTTAAGACTATCATCGGTCGGGTGTAGAATTCAGAAAAATGAAAAATAGGGAGGCATGAAACTCCCATAAAAGAGGTACATTTTCCGTAGTATGAAACAAAAATGAAAAAGAATAAAATAAAATTAGAGGAATCAAACAAGGAGGTAGACATATATATATGGTTACGTAGCATGCAACTTCAAGAATACATTTATGCATCAGTGTTCATGGTTTTGCTTCGGTTTAATATCTAAATTTCGAAAAGCATACATTCAACAGGAAACAAAACAAATAAACTGCCATCTAGAAATGGATTGATGCAGCATTGTCTTATCATGTTACCAAGGCAGCCATACTGCACAAGGCCTCGTGGAACTAGAAAACCACATCATGAGTGCACATTCCTTGTTAGGTCATCCCATGGGAGGAAACATTAAAATGAGTTCATACCAAATTTAGAGAAGCATACATTCAAAAGGAAACAAAACAGATAAACTGCCACCTAAAAGTGGACTGGTGAAGCATTATCTTGCCATGTTACTAAGGCATGCAGTACAAGGCCTTGTAGAACTAGAAAACCACATCAAGACATTCCTCGAAAGGTCATCCCATGGGGGGAAACATTAAAATGAGTTCATATCAAATTTAGACTCCTATGCTACAATGTGGGTAAGGCATGAAAGAATCTGTCATATAATATGACTTCGATAGAGTTCTATTTTGGGCCCAACCAGGGATGTATCAAGGAAAATAGATTCTCTTGAGGCAATATTCCTACCAATGAGATGGAGTTTCCAAACTTGGTAACATTTTTTCTCTTTTATGGTCCATCTTTCTGGCCTCCTTTAGACAAATTAAAGAAGTCATAATACCTATTAGCATTCCGTCCTTGGAAGCATATAATAAACATGTTAGCCTCTTTTGTCTGTTTCACCATGATGGACTTTGAGAATCCCTAGCAGCTTCTTGTTAAGTAGTTGTTAACACCTGATTTCTAGATAAAGTCATTGATTCTTATCTTCAAGGAAGCAAATACCTTGTAAATGTTTTGTTACTTCCAGCCAATGTCGTATCATTACACTATTTGCACAAAGATATCTAAAAGCATACTATGGCACAGATTCAAAGGGTTCTCACTTCTCAGGACAACAGATTGCCAACCATAACAAAAATAGAAATAGTTCAAAGAGACAATGTACACCGTGAAGGTAAGTTTACTCAATACTGCAAGCAATGTGTGTGCATGTGCATTCAAGACATAAATTCCGTCATTTACCAGCCATGATGTCTCATTCTGAAAGGTTGGCTTAATATCCAAATTCTCAGGCCGAATGAATTGCTGAACAAGACCCATCTTCTCAGAAAGTTGTTCATCATGCTTTACATCATCTGGGAGTGAAGCAAACACACGGGTAAATAACTTTGTCATAACATACTTCTCCAATCCCTGTATTTTCGAAAAAGAAAAGTTGAATACATAAACCCCATATGGAAGATTTTCCATTATAAAAAACAAATTACCTAAATAACGAAAGATAAGCAATTTAATACATTAAATATAAGCAGGTAAAATCAGTATAATTCGACTTACTTCACCAGCACTGTCCAGCTCCTCCTCAGAGCATCCAGCCCAAAGCGGATGAGCTCGAAAAGCAGCTTCCATGTTAGCAAAGAATGCCTGTACGGCCGCACTATCCCTTTCGGGATCAGGAGCATTGTTCGAGAACGAAACTATAAAACTGTAATATGACGACACGAACGAAACTCAAAAATCAAAACCTAGAAATGACAGCCTAGAAATGGAACAATGCAACCCAATCCTTCAGAAATTAAGTTTGATTTGGAAATTAATTTTAAAAAAAAAACATTCACACCGGGAATTATACTTAACTTTTAAAAAAATACACTAATAAATTCAAAAAAAATGACCTAATAAATAATCATTAATCACTTCCGGTTCGTTTCAAATCACGTTCCATCTCGAGTCTCTAGATACATCTAAAGATGAACAATTAAAAGGACACGGGGGGAGAATAAATAATGAGATTGAGAGACCTTTTGATGGATTTGACGAAATCAGCTGCGGCAGGCTGGCGCATACGCTCTAGAAAATCTTGCAATCCTAGGAAGACGTCGGCGTTCTCCATTTTCGGCAACCACCGTCTGATTCTTTTGCAGTCTCCTATCACACGTTGATTAGAGACAAGAAGGGAACCTTCTAGAACAAGAGGAGTTCGTGATTGAAGGTAGAATTGCAGTTGCAGACAATAACCCCCCAAAAGAGTTACAGCTATTATTTTTCCGGTAAACCATGCCATTAAAGTATTAGTAAGTTTTACATTTTGATTATAAAATTATAAATGTTATATTTACACCACTCAAATAATCGACTTCTTACATTTTAGTCATGACTCCTATATCAGATAACGTGTTCCATTTATAATGGGATTATTACACCTTTCGTCACTGTAATATGAATAAGTTAAAAATTGAATCATCTTATTTTAAAGTCAACAATCATGTCATTAACTATTAATTGTTGCACAGTAAACTACATTTTATTTAGTTTAAGTGACCAAATACAAACTTACTTATAGTTTGAGTGATTAAACATAATTTACTTATAATTAGAGTGATTAAGATGTAACTAAAAAGTTTCCATCCGTTACACACTCAAGATGTAATTCACCCATTATAATTTACAATAACAAGAAAAACAGTTTTTTCCCTCAAAGTTCAGGTGGAGCTCCGATGGCGCTACGTCTGACCTCCGACGGAATCTAATCTTTTAAAAAATATATATTAAATATCAAATCTATGTTTAGTTTTTCAAAAATCTATTCAATAAGGACTAGATGAATCTATTATTTTTTTTAATTTTAAAATAAACTCTCAGTTTGTTGCTTTTAGTGTTGGATCTATTCAGTAAGAATGGAGATCTTGATTTCAGAATTGATATTTTTTATGCTTGTGTTTATGGTGGGCTTTTTATTTTGGATCCCCTACATGGTTTAGATTCAAGTTTTAGGGTCTCTAAAAAATATAGATCACTTGTAGTGTGATGAATAACATTCAGATGCAGATGGAAATCAAGGAATATATCTCAAACATTATATATATATATATTAGAGAGTTATTATAATGTAACTCATGATGTAATAAATATACAGGTTCGCTTCTCTCGACATGTCTCAGGCAAGACCGGTTGAGGGGGTGATACAGCACATTTTGATTGGAATGGCTCCTGAGTTGACTCGTCTAAGTTTCGAGTTTATAATCTCATTAATATAAGACCTCTTCTTTGGGTATATAAACAAAAGAAGCTACAAATTCATAGTAGACAAACTCGTTTGTGTAATTCGAACCTGTTCTTTATACGAGTAGCATCGTTAACTCTGTTCTTTATATGGTGTCCAGATTAATTTGCTAACATCAACCTCAAGACCACCACGGCCGGCAGCTTTCAGATGGCGATCCAAGACTTTGGGGTCTGCACAGATAACGTGCTGACCTTTCCTGTACTGAATCAGTTCTAGACTCTGGAGGGTGGTCAATATATCCTCCGCCTTTATAGCTGTCATGTCACTGAGCTCCTGTAGAAAAAATAGTATTTTAACAATTCAGTGATATTTTACAAATATGTTGGTTAGTAAATAAGATATTATTTTAGGTTAAGTATGAGAATATATTATGTATCTTTTATTTATGGAAAGTTTCTTAGGAAACATATTATGTATCTTTTACTTATGGAAAGGGAATATATTATGTATCTTTTACTTATGGAAAATTTCCTAAAATACTAAGGATTGTATCTTTAGTTACCTAGAATACTAAGTCAGTCTTTATATAAATATGTCATCTTCCTATGAATTTAATAGAAAAAGAAAAATACCTAAAAAACTACACTTGTTCTCTGAAAAATATTCTCTTTCATTCTTTTCAAACATTAAATCCCTAACCACAGATCATATACAAATCACGTCATTTATTGCATCTTCGGCCACCATGGCCGCTTTCTCACATAGTATTAGAGCCAACAACGATCTTTATGTTGTCACCATTGCTACTATCTCTAATAAAAAATAAATCGACGATCTAATTTTTCAGATTATCGTTTTTATTTTCTGCTATTGTCATTAGACCACACTCGTTCCTTGGCTTCTCTCTTGTTGAAATCTTACATCTCTGATGAAATTTCTTCTCATTTAATTTTGATGTTTTATTCTCTATTTAATGGTTTTTATCTTAGCCATCCATTGTAAAAGATAGTGAAAGGTTATAGTTTAGCCTTAAAACTATTTGATTCTATCTTAACCATCTGTTTCAAAAGATAGGAAAGAAAAGGTTATAGTTTAGCCTTAAAAACTATTTTGTACTATCTTAGCCATCCATCCAAAAAAATAGATGAAAAAGTTATAGTTTAGCTTTGAAAACTATATTATATTCTTTAAAGATTCTACATCAAAGATTCAAGTTGAAACTCTGGTCTGTGTAACTATCAGCTTGAGAGGGAGTGTAGTTTCCTTTGATCACTTCGTGTATCATGCACATCATATTCAAAGACTTATTTCCAACAAAGATGCTGATCTATTTACATTTGAATGCAAATCTCAAACATCCATTTCTTTCGGAGAAGGTCATCAATGGGACTGTCAAGCTTAAGCCTATTCCTACCACGAATCAAGATGCGGATATTTTTACCAAGGCATTTCCCAGAGTAACCTTTGATGGTGTTTTATCCAAACTGGATGTATACAACATATACACACCAGTTTGAGGGAAGTGTTGGTTAGTACGTATAATTATGGGAAGATATTATTCTAAGTTACATATGAGAATATATTATGTATCTTTTACTTATGAAAAGTTTCCTAGGGAATATATTATGTATCTTTTACTTATGGAAAGTTTCTTAGAATACTAAGGATTATATCTTTAGTTACCTAGAATACTAAGTCAGTCTTTATATAAATATGTACTCTTTCTATGAATTTAATAAGAAAAGAAAAATACCTAGAAAACTACACTTGTTCTCTGAAAAATATTCTATTTCATTCTTTTCAAACGTAAATCCCTAACCACAGATCATACACAAATCACCATCATTCCTTGCATCTTTGGCCACCATGGCCGCTTTCTCACAAAATAAGAATCAGAATTCTAAGAGAAATTGAATACTAGATACAGAGATTCAGAAACAGGTCAACAACAAACAAGAATAAACAGTTTATCAGAGGCAGCATCGAACCTATCAATTCAGACATGCTCCTTACCGTTATTTTCATTTCCCCCTTTTATTTCTATGTGCAAGATAATTTGCTGATTTTAGTTTCTAAATCAGTACCTTACCCATTGTCATCGATCTAAAATGAAAGGAAGAGACCCTATTCACAAGCTACTCAAGCTTGACTGAAACTTAATCTTATCCAATTTCTTGATTACAAATGAACCAAATGAATATTTTAATTCTCAGCTCCAAAAGTTCCTGATTCTATTTACTTAATATGTAAATAATCAAGTCCTTCCAATTAAAATGAATCTATGTCGATAATAGTGGAATCCAACCAAATTGAACAAGCATTTTATCATGTAGACTTGACTCAACTGAACCACCCTCCTAAACAAGCACATAAATTCTCATAAGGACGAATAAGAAAGGAGTTGCGTAAGGAAATGGCCACTACATTTTTAATACAGCTTCAGGTAGTGATACCTTGATGGAAATATTTCCTTTATGCTTTTTCAAGATGTCTAAAAGAACCCTCGTCCAGTACCCCCTGTAGCTCAACAGCCCTAGGTCGGAAAGTGGTCTTTCAGGTGTTCCAACTTTACCTTCTTTCTTTGAAAGTTCATATGCTGGTCCATAACAGAGACAAAATAAACAATAAAGCTCAATTAATAAAATACAAAATAGAATGAAATGCAAAAATACAATACAACAATATTAAGTATAACAGCATTTGTATTCAAGATTATGCTACAAGCACACAACAATGTTACATTCTCTGATTCTCATTTAATGCTAAAATAAAAAAATACCCTCTTTTTGTGATCTCTCCCTCTCTCTGTCTAATGTATAAATAGCCTATTCTGATCCATTAATAAAACAAACCCCCCAAAATAAAAAAGGGGCAGGGGCAGAGAGCTTACAGAAAGCAATCAAAAACTTTCCATAGCCTTTCCTTTGATATGGAGGAAGAGTAAGGATGCACGCCAAATTATACGATTCCTCAGAATGCTTTTCCTGCACGATCAGACAGAAACTATTAAGGTATTTGTTTGAGGTGGGAAGTACAGTTTAAAACAAAGGGAAAGCAATGATGAAAAGAAGAAAATGATTGGCAACAACAGAAAGTTTTACCAGAAATGCTATGGAATGAATAAGCAACTGAAAGTCCCAACATACATACAAATAAACGATAAAGTTTACAACTTCAAAGCTTCTAATTTGGTGCTACAAAGGCAATAATTGTAGTATCCACCCCATGTCATGTTAGTAAATTGCACTTACAAGATATAAGAATGGCCCAAACATATAGACATTTGTTACAAACCCACACTACATCAAACCACAAGTAAGAAAAATGCACTCGAAAATCACCTTGGAGAAGTATCCAACCATATGGCAACCTCGATCATCACATTCACACAATATATAAAACAGAAACAAGTCAACATCATAATAAAGGGTCTTGTGGTCAAGGAATAACTTAGCCAAATAACAAAGATTCTGTCCATAAACTTTGTTCTTTTTGCCATCAACCTGTTACAAAATATTTGAGCAAAAAACATGGATGTTAACAACAATTAAATATCTGCAGCATCCTAAAACATGTAATTATGTAACATGAATATACAGCATGGGAGCTAAAATAAAAGTGGTGACAAGTATTTCTACACTTTGTAAGTCATAAGGGAAAAAAACACTATTCAAGACAAATTATGGATTCCATGATTATTTGATTCATATAGAATTGAATTGAAAATTGTATTTCAAAAGGTGCAATTAAAAACAATGGATATAATTGAATCAAACCGGAATCATATAGATTTACATAACCAGCAGGCAGCACCACAAAAAAACGTTTTCCTTTTATTTTTAAGTTAGCAAAGAAAGCAGCATCAGCAAAGACACTTCAACAGCATACCTCAAACATTGAAAGTGTACCACTTCTATATATTTCATCACCAGGTGGATGCTTCAGATCACACTTCCTCTACACATAAGTTATAAAAACAGAATTAATATATTTCAGCCATGTTTTGTCACAAGGCAGTTTCACATTGACAACCACTTTTTTTTGACAGAGCAACATCCGACATCTATCACAGATTCCATCTATCCTTGACATAATAAAGAGAGTACATAACACATAATATAAACATAAGCATATATAACATTTCCTATATAAGCAATTACCCTGCAGAGACATGCAAAATGAAGACGTTACTTCAAGATATCAAGGCAAAAAGATCAATGGCTATGGAGGAACTGGTACATAGAGAACATCTAAAGCTTTATATACAAGCAATTACAATGCAGGAAAGTTCAAAGTTGCACTATACTAAGTGCATATAAAGCTAGAAAGGAACCGATACATGGAAGATTATTAAATTTTTGAAAGTATTCCAACACAAAGTGTTGTAGGATAAGAGTTTGCTATGCTAAGGGAACTCTCACCATATGCCTTTGAAGTTGTTCTTTGCGCTTCATGAAGTTGAGGCAAAACTCACAAAAGTACAACCTCAACGAATCATTATACTCTGGGGGAAAAGGGGAGAAGTACCATGTCTCAATTTCATATCTTCCAAGTTCTATAGTCGCTATATTTTTCACCTTTGTGAATTCTTCATGCTCACGCAAACTAGCAGCATCTAACTCCTCATGGCCCTATTATCAAACAACAGAGCAGACTATTAAGGGTTTACAAAATTTCACAAAAGCAACCATATTTAGAACAATTTAAATGGGACTCGTATCTTCAACATCACTAATTGAAAGTTTTACATTTACTTACTACTTCTACATGAGTCTCATCAATCTTGCGTTTCTGGTGGCGAGTCATTTTTAAGCTTGTGACCTGAAATCGTCATTGGCTAGTTTCTTCAAATGAATACACCCTCAAAGATAAAATGAGGAAAATGAAATGTGACAATTTGCATTGGAAACGGTTGTTTACCTTATCTTCAACCTTTTCATCAACAACAGTTTCGACAGAATCAAGATCAAGTTGTTCAAGCTTCACCCATTCATCAAGCCTTCTATTAACTATGATTTCAATATTAGTAGTATTGTTAAATAATATATATATATATATATATATATATATATATATAAACTCTAACAAAACAATTCTAAAATTTAATTGTAATTGGAAAACCCCCTAAGAAATGGAATTTAATTAAAACCCTAAATCTAAGAGATATCAGAGTCTTACACTCAGTGTAATGAACGTAGTATTCGTAACCATTGGGCCCATCGTAGTTCATCTTACGGCGTTCGATGACCTTGACGGGATGATATTTGTCGTCTCTCCAACGGCACATCACGCGAGTACCCACCTCCAGCGGCAGCATACTCGACCTCCTCTTCTTCGCTGCCTCGTTCTCTGGCAACAGCTCCGCTTGCGCCCCGTTTACGGAGGGAAGAGGCTTGTGGTCGCCGTCGGCAGGTGCGGCGGCATTAGACTGAGCGGAACCATTATCTGTAACTGTCGGCGTGTCTATGGAACCCATTGGGTGGTGACGATGCGAAAAGATGAAAGATGATAGATTCTATTTTGGGCTTTGGCCCATGCGTTTTATTTATTATAGGGTAAATTACATAGTTAGTCTCCAAACTATAAATTATTTTTATTTTGGCCACTAAAAAGAATAGTTTGCAAACAAACCACCCAAGTTAAGGTTTTGTTTCATGTTAGACACCCAACTATCAAAACCTTTCATTTTAACCGCTCATTGTTAATTTTTGCCAGTAACACATGTCCTCCTGTTGTTGTGACATGTGTCAAAATCTACTTGATTGAAATTTTTGTGAAAAAAAAAAACTTTCGAGAATGGGTCTCGAAAAATCCTCCAATTTTATTTCTCAAAAATATCTCTGCAAGAGACGATTCAGTATCAGGAGAAGTTCTAATTTTTATGGACCTGTGGCCATCACTTATCCAAGCAGAGGGACTAATCTAGGTATTATCCAGTTTTCATTGGGCTCCAGAACTTAACAGCCCAAGTGGATCATTGCTCTTTCAAGTTTGAACTCACAAAACACAACAAAACCCTGGGAAAAACCGCTTGCCGAAGTTGCAGGCTCTGATTCTCGTCTCTACTCTTTCAACGGTCAAAAATGTTGGGTTTACGGTGCTCTGCCGGAGCAGTCTCAGATGCCAGTCGTCGGATCCTTCAAAACATGACGGTGAGTATCATTCCGTATTTCTCATCATCCAAAAATATTTACAATTTTGAATTTTTTTAGTCTAGGGTTATGATTATAGTTTTTCAGATCTAGCCATGTCCTACCTAGTTATAAACATTGGATTTATGGGTTCAGAGATGTTTGTTTCATTTAGTATTTCTCTATGTATAAGCTCATTAAAGTAAGGAAAATTAGAGGTGGATTTTGACCTATTTTGTCTTGTAAATTAGATTTTTGTATAACGGTGCTGAGGCTTTTATATCAGTCAATGGTGTTATTGTTCAATTGGATTTCTATTTTCTTTCTTTTCGTGCAATTGAACTGCAACAAACCTGATGTTATGTTATGCTTATTTGTACTTTTGTATAGACCAAGTATATAGTTAATCTTGGATAAACTAGAGTCTATTGTTTTCTGCAGTTCCATGGAATAAGAGTGCAAGGCATTCGCATGGGAAGTGCTGAAATTCCTGACCACAAGCGCATCGCAGTTTCCCTTCAGAGCATCTATGGAATTGGTCAGAACAGAGCTCGCCAGATTTTAAGCGAGCTCAATATAGACAACAAACTCACAAAGGAATTAACTGGAAGAGAAGTCATGGCTCTTCGCGAGCACGTCTCTTCCACATATGTCATCGGAGAAGATTTGGTATAAACTTCTTGCCTTTCTCTTCTTCCTTGCTTGAGAAAACTTACTTCTCTAACATCATTGATTTCCTTGGTAATTTAGAGGCGATGTGTCAATGCGGATATAACCAGATTGAAAAGTCTTCAATGCTACAAAGGGATTAGGCATGAAGATAAATTGCCTTGCCGAGGACAGCGAACAAAAACCAATTCCCGGACTGCAAAAAAGGGACTAAATGCTGTTTCAGAAAGACACAAAGCCCCTCATGCTTAGGTCTAGTTTACTGCCTTCAGCTGGAACTTCTTTGGACAGTTGTCATTTTGGCCTGCTACTTATTCAATAACTTTCTTCATCAATTAAAGCCGATTATGTATCCTTTTTTTCCTATATGATTTTATCCTACTACCGAGATGTTTAGCATTTGAGCT
Organism: Abelmoschus esculentus; assembly: GCA_035048815.1. Classification (NCBI taxonomy): domain Eukaryota; kingdom Viridiplantae; phylum Streptophyta; class Magnoliopsida; order Malvales; family Malvaceae; genus Abelmoschus; species Abelmoschus esculentus. The sequence goes on from JAUCBN010000032.1 coordinate 4,590,303, forward strand.
TTCCTGCCTCAAGGGTTCAACTTAGCTAGTTCAGTTGCTTATGTCGGGTGGAATAATGGAGAAGTGAAGTAAAAGGTATTTGAATTATCATCTCTTTTCTTTATTTTGCTAATGCTACTTAAATGATGATAATGGATATTTTATTTTGCTACATGAGCTAATTTTCTTAGTTGTGGATTTATTATTGAATGGTTAAAGATTGTTTATTTTTGCCAAACTGAATATCTCTGTTGATGATGCTTAGTTGTGTTAATTGATTGCTAAGTAGTAGACATACTATTAATAAGCTTAGTTAACCATAATTATGAAAAGTTTATGTTTGGCTCCTTTGTTTTTAAGCCTTACAAGATGAGCAATGACAATTATTGTAGCAAACTTTTGACATTTAGTTTGTCTTTCAAGATTTAGTGGACTGCTCTTAAAGTTTAATTAGATTTGAAGCTTATAGACTTACATTATTTTCAATGATGGTTCATTTAGATTTAGGCTTAGTTTGGGGTTGTGTTAAAAAACCTAGGTTTGGTTTCAAACCAAGGTTTTGCAAAAGCTAAAAAAATAGCTTTTCCAAAACTAAGGTCTGAGAAGATACTTTTTGGGGAAAAGTCAATTTTTACACTGAAGTTTTTTCAAAATCAAGTGTTTTTTATTGTTTTTACGGATTTTGATGTAAAAAAGTTCGTTTAAAAAGCTAAAATCAACCAAAAACAACAAGGGTTAGTTATTCGAAAGATGCCAAGTCTTCTTTAAGGGATCCCATTAGATCATTGTCAAAATATAGGGTTTGTGTCTTTGAGTTTGACCTAAATTAATAATCTAATTCTTCACGTAAAAATATAGTCAATTAGGATTTTTTTAGTTTGGGAACTGTAGCAAATTGACCTCTTGATCAATGTTGATCATTATAGTGTTTGATGCGATAGTTAATGATATTGATATGGTAGTCTACTGTGTTGATGTGGTGATGATATGACAATACATATATGATGATGATGGCATAACAGAAGCAATAAATTAATTTTTTAATTGAATTCAAGAGCATAATTGATTTTAAAAGTTCATTAACTTACATAATCTTTAAACTAAAACCGATAAACTATTAAAGTATAAAAAGTTTAAATAATTATAAAAATATTTTAAAAAAATACTGTAATAAAATTTAAAATTAAGTAAAAAACATGAAACTGAAAACATGAGAATTTATAAATATAAAAGTCTTCAACTGATTTTAGCTATGGTAAGTCAATTAATATTCTTTGAATTTTTTTTTAAGTAGAATCATCCTTGTATAAAAATAGTAAAAGATCAAAATTATCATTCGTCATATTTACGCAAATATTAATGAACATCAATAAAATATTAATAAATTTATGTTACGGATTTGACACTTAAAATATTAAGGAAATTTATTTTGACAATCATGAATCTAAATTATTATTGAAAATATAATTTTTTTGTTGAGTGAAATATTTCATATGTCATCTAAAATGCAGTTGAAAATCTAAAATGCAGTTGAAAATCAGTTTCTATGATTTAAAATATAAAATATTACGATAAGGGTAATTTAAGTAGTAAATAGTTTAGTTTCGTGTAAAAAAATATTAAATTTAAGACGACGTATACATAAAAAATTTATAATAAAACTCATTAAAACTAAATATGTGATCTTAATTAGTTAAAATAAACTTTAATAATAATAAAAAACTTAGAATATTATAAATATATTTAATTTTTAATTAAAAACATTTTTATTTAACGTCTAAAATATTTTTAAAAAAATTAATTTAAAATACTCAGTTTTTTATTATTAAAGTTTGTTTTAACTAATTAAGATCACGTATTTAGTTTTAATGAGTCTCATTATAAACATTTTATGTACACATCGTCTTAAATTAATTAAGATACGGCCTTAGTTTGTCTTAACTAAAAATTATGTAGACGTCGTCTTAAATATTTTACAGATTTAAAAGTAAAAAAATCAGTTTTGAAAACTATAATCAACAAAAATTATACCTTAATAATTCGAAAAAAGCCAAATCTTCTTTAAAAGACCCATTAGATCATTGTCATAAGATAGGGTTTTTGTCTTTGAGTTCGACCTAAATTAATAATCTAATTCTTCACGTAAAAATAAAGTCAATTAGGATTTTTAGTTTGGGAATCGTAACAGATTGACTTCTTGATCAATGTTAATTATTATAGTATTTGATGTGATAGTTAATGATATCGATATGGTAATCTACCATATTGATGTGACGATGATATAACAATACATATATGATGATGACATAGCATAAGAATTAAATTAATTTTTTAATTAAATTCAAGAGTATAATTAATTATTTTCCGAATTTAGATGCATAATTGATTTTAAAAGTTTATTAACTTACATAATCTTTAAACTAAAACTGATAAATTATTAAAATATAAAAAAATATTAAATAATTATAAAAATATTTTTAAATACTGTAATAAAATTTAAAATTAAGTAAAAAACATTATTGAAAACATGAGAATTTATAAGTATAAAAGTCTAACTGATTTTTGCTATGTTTAGGATCATCCTTGTATAAAGATAATAAAAGATCAAAATTATCATTCGTGATTTTTACGCCAAATATTAATGAACATTAATAAAATATTAATAAATTTCAGTTTCGGATTTGACACTTAAAATATTAACGAAATTTAATTTGACATTCATGAATCTAAATTATTATTGAAAATATAATTTTTTAGTTGAGTGATATTTTATGGTATCTAAAATGTAATTGAAAATCAGTTTTGATATGATTTAAAATTTAAAATATTATAATAAAGATGGTCTAATTAGTAAGTAATTTAATTTTGTTTAAAAAAATATTAAATTAAAAAATAATGTGTATATAAAAATTTCTTACAAAGAGATTTGCCTACAAAACTAAATATGTGATCTTACCAAAATTAAATATACGATCTTAATTAGTTAAGACAATTTTTAATAAAAAAACTTAAAATATTATAAATATATTTAACTTTTTAAATAAATAAATAATTTTATTTAACGTATAAAATGTTTTAAAAATATTAATTTAAATAAAATAGTTTATTTGTTAACCTAAAATAACAATAAATTTTAAAAAATAATAATATTTATAATTATATTTATAAGATAGATGAGTTTAAGATAATTTTAAGAAAATAATCAAAATTTATCCGAGGTCTATGTTGATTATTGAATTAAAATCAACAATATATATACATTTCAAATTTAAAAAACATTGATCTTTTTAACTTATTTTTTTAACAAACTAACAGTGCTTACAGTAGTATCTGTTTTAAAATATAATCTCTACCATTTAACATTTGATCGTTCAATCATTTTATTGACATCGATCGTTGGTGTTCAAACTTGTAATCTTTAAAAACAACAATAACCGTTTCGTTAATCGTTTCGACTAAATGACTCGTATTTAATCTATTCCTTTAAATACACTTATTTTTTTTATTTTTCCCAATTCTCTATTATTTAGTTAAATTGACCTAAAATATCACTCAAAAACTTATAAATAAAAAACAAATAAGATTTTCTATTAACCGCAATTAAATGCCGCACCGCATGTATTCCCCAAGCCAATATCAGAACTTTAGTGGCTATGATCGCAGACAGAAGACATTATCTGCAGCAATAGCATAGTCTAACTCTGACTCCACTTTTCCCTGACGCCGCCACAGTGACATTGGTTTTGTCATGTAATGATACAGGCATTAAATGGAACAATCTTATTTAGAAATCTCCCGTTCCAATGGTAATCATTACACAGATTCACTTAGCTAAAATGGTGAAACTTCTCCTCCAGAAAACCTGCCTTAACATGATAAAGCCTGAACAAAATCTCTCAGGACTTTTCATCTTCTCATGTATTCTTCATCCCCCCCAATGTTTCTTAGACTGGAACATACTTTTTGACTTATACATCAAGAAGTTTTCTATCTGTTCATGTTTTGTTTTTATGCTCCCTCATTAGTCTTCCTTCTCCAAAGCTTTCAGACATGTCTCCTCCATCTTTGCCTGCGAATGTCTCAAATTCTAAGCCCTTAAATCCATTAGCTATAAGCTATGAACCTCAATTTCTACGACCAATTGCTCCACCGCGAGTCTTTTTACCCTTTGAGTCGTTTTATTTCTATCCCCAGCCCTATGAGCACTTAAACCTATATAGCACCGAAATGCAGCCATTTCCATGGAGTGGGGTGTTGAATGGCACAAAATCTTTTCAATACAATGGGATAAACTGTAGGTCTGAGCGGATTGTTGGGGAAAAGAAGAGATGTAAACGGAGGTTGCTTCCTCCTAGGTTGAAGTCGGCGAGGCAGTATCCTGTGCATAGCCAAGAAGCTTGGATCAGAAAACCAGCTGCTGACACGATCAAAGCTAGTTCAGATCATGTTCATGTAACTGCAACTGCCGAGGGACAACAAAAACTCGACGGAAAGACTTCTGTCATGATCAAAAACATCCCCAATACCTTCAAGTAGTTTTTCTTTCTCTTGTTAAGTCTGATTCTAATGATGTTATCGTTTGCCCTTGAATTTTTTGTTTTTCCATACTCGGTTCGGCTTCCTTGTACCCAAAACGTAACTGCATGTGCATGGACATTGACTAACTGTAGATGCTCCAAGGTTTTTATTAACTTTGATGCATGTTGATAAATAAACAGGAGGATTGATTTGCAGAGGAAACTGGATGATCATTGCCGAAATGAAAATAGGAAAGCTCAGCCTGGGTCTGATTTCTGCAAATCTGCATATGATTTCCTTTATTTGCCTATGGATTTTGGGTAATCTTTATTTTTATCATCTTTTCCCTGTAATCTCAGTATTTTTCCTGTCTGATGCTAACAATTTTGGTTCAGGTTTCACTTAAATCTGGGATTTGCTTTTGTCAACTTTACGAGTCCTCTTGCTGCATCAAGGTTTTATAGGGCCTGGAACAACCGAGAATGGAGGTCTGGTCATAGTAAGAAAATTTGTGAAATTGGTGTTGCAAAACACCAGGTAACGTTTGCCATTTTCCATGGAATAAGTTGGAAGGTGCCATGAAATGAGTCGTTTTTCATGCCATTCTCCTTTTCTCTTTGAAAATTTTCAGGGAAAAGCTGCGTTGGCAGAAAAGTTCCAAGGCTCAGTCTTCCGTTGTCATACAATCGAGTACTTGCCAGTAGTTTACGCCCCCGCCCGAGATGGTTTCAACAATTCCGGACCAACTCTTGTCGGCAGACGATCCGGCGAGACCACGACATCAAAGGACCGCAAGGTCATGATCATGACCCAAAGGAAGGACAGAAAACAAGTCTGAAAGGTGTTTTGTTCGAGTCGTGTTAAGGCATTGTTTTCATTCTCTCCCCTGATGAACCATCGGGGGTGAACTGGAAACATAGATCTGTCTCTCCCCAAAATTTTCTTCGTTTATTTTCATGGTCTCCGTCTATGGTTTTGTGGGTATGATGGAGTTTAAACTCTAGACTCTAGAGTCTAGGGTGGATTGGAAACATGGGTTAGGGTTTTATATACATTTGTAGCTTGATATCAAAGGTTAAATGGGAACCGCTCTGTCTCTATATTATAAGCTTTTGGATACCTTCCAATATAGAATATTTTTTATCCCTTGATTTATAATGCCTATTTCTTATTACACGAACCTTTTTCGGGGTTCAGGGTTCAAAAAATTAACTAAAAAATTGAACAATAAAAAAATATAAAAAATTTTGATAATACTTTTCTATTTTAAATCAAATACATTAAAATAGATGATATTAAAAAATAAAGTGTATATTTTAGGGTATAATATTTAGAGTTTAAGATATAAAAAATAAAAAATAAAGATTAAAATTTAAAATTTAATTTTTATAAAAATTTTAATAAGAGACATGGTAAATGCATAATAAAAAACATAAGAATAAATAAGATCTTTATTCTCTTAATAGAGTGTAAATTGTTTACCTCTTTTTTATGTATCTATTTGTATCTCCGTTTTGAATTAGAAAGTTTAAGGAGTAAAGTTTAAAGTTTAAGGTTCGGGTTTAGAGAATTATAGGTATGTATAACTTTTAGAGTTTAAGATTTAAGATATAAAAAATTATAATTAAAGTTTAAAATTATTTTTTAAAAAAAATAATAAAAAGACACAAAAGATGCATAATAAAAACAGAATTTTTGTTCGATCCTAATACCAATACTTAGGTTCAACGGCATAGATCCGTAAATGTTTGCGGCAGTTTATCGACTAGCAAATACCTTGAAATCAATTAAGAAATTATGTAATAAATGTGATTTATAGTTATAGATATATTAATATTAAAATATAAATTTATAGACAACCACTTTAAATTTATATTTTAAAATTGATCAGGATTTTTAGAATTTTTTAAAACGATTATGAAATGAATAGATTATAATTTATCTGAAAAGTTTTGAACCACAAGTGTTTTTTTTAAATGAAGATGATTATATAATAAAAATATTTTAATGATAAACATGTTTTTGTGAGTATTAAAAAACTATTTTAATAGTTTTAAATTTTATTTAAATTAAATTATAATTATTTTAAAAATTATAAATCAAATTATTAGTTAAATTATTTGATACGAGTATTATAACGATCAAATTTTTGGGTTAAATTCGTACCTTGAATTTAGGTAAAATATTTAAAAAATTAAGCATTATATTGTTGATATTTTAGGAATAAATTAATTAAAATTAAATTTTAGAATATATAAATCTTTATTATATTTTAGATTTTAGGTCAATTTTTACAATATACTAATATTGTCTTTAAAAAAAATATTAAAAATAGAAAGCGTCGCATGTAATTGACGTTTTTTCTTCAAATCATATTTACGAATACCATTTACGAATAGCGTTTTCTACCATCAGATTTAAATATTTCTTGAAAAATATTTTGTTTAGGTAAAATTAAGTTGAGAATTTTATGATAATATGTTGAGTCTAAGGCTCAGATGTGACAGTTGAGTTTAGAAAGTTACAATCACCGATGTATTTAATAAAAATAATTTAATAAGATTAACAAAAATACTTAAAAAAGTTATAAAATAATAATTTAGATACTTGTTTTGACAAAAAAATATTTTTGGACCTCAAAGAGAAAAAATAAAGATTTAAGGGCTAATTTTTTATTTAAACAAAAATATTTAATATTTAGGATAAAGTACACTGATAGTTATTAAAATTTTAGGGTATTTTCACTCTGGTCATTAAAATTAAAAAACTTATTATAATTAATAAATTTTTTAAAAAATATTGATGTTACAGGTTATTTTTAAAAAAATAAAAATAAAATTTTAATTTTAAAATCTCCATTAAAACCAAAGATCCGATGAATAAAAAATCGTCGATCAATCTCAACGGTAGAAAAAATTTATTGGCCAAATTATTAAAATAATTTAATTTTAAATTGATATGACCATTAATAATAACATATCAAAAAGTTATTTTTTACTTAAATTCATATTTTAATGTACTATTGACGTAATTATATTATGTATTATATGATAAAATAATTTAAAATTTAAAATAAAAAAATAAAATTTAAAGATTGAATTTTAATTTAAATAAAAAAATCAGGATAAACTACATTATAATCACTGACCTATTTCCTTTTTATATATTTTGACTATAGAATTATTTTTTTACAAAATTCTCATTAACAATACATTTTTTCGGTTTTGATCACCCATCTTAAAAAAATTAATCGAAAATCTTTAAAAAAATAATAAAAAAATAGTAATGTGATAAAAAAGATGAAAAAAATAATAGATTAGTGATTAAAACAGGAAAAAAAAACTTAATATTAATGACTAAAAAAACAAGCAAACATAATTTTAATAAAATTTTACTAAAAATAACTTTTTAACCACTAATTTCAATTATATTTTTTTATTGAACTTTGATTTGTTTATGTAATCACTCATTTTTATTAAATTTTAGTATTTGTAGTATTATTGTAGTAGTAATATTATTAATAAAAATAAAAGAAAAAATAAGAGAAAATGAAAAGAGAAAGGAGAAGAAGAAAGAAAGAAAAAGAAAAAGAAAAAGAAAAATGATGTGGGATTGGAATCCCACGTTGGTGAAAATGACCTTCCCCTTTTTCATTGCCTATAAAAGGAGTGGATGGGGAGCTTTTTGGGGGAACCAATTGGGTGAGGTTAGTACCCTATGATCTTAATTTGAGAGCTTAGCTCTCCCCAAATTTTGGGTGGTTCGATCGGGTCTTATTTTTAAGATTCGATCTAGTTAAAAATTTTGGAGGGTCGTGGTAGATCTCGGTGGGGAGTTCATCGGGGTTAGCCGTTCGTATTTTTAGGTATAATTTTTATCTTTGTATTTTGAATATTTTTAATGAAAATAGTTGTTTTCAATTTGTGTTGTATATTAATATTAATTTATATTTATGTTTTAGATTAATATTTATGTATGTTTTAATTTATATTTTAGATTAGTATTAAATTTGTTTGATTAATATTTATGTTTTATGTATTTATTTTTATATGATATATTTAATTTATTTGCTTAAGTTGCATGAATTAATATTTAATTTGTTAATACGAGCCCCTAAATTCGGTCGTAAGCGAGGCCAGTATCAATATGGTGGTAGTGGTTCGGACGCTTATCTTCAGGTTTAGGTGCTTTAAAATAAATGCGCATGTTTAATTAAAAATTAATTTGATTGTCAAATTAGCCCGAAAAATTTAATATTAGTAAAACGATAATTAAACAAAGTACCAATTTTTGGGCAGTGTGGGGGTGTTAATCCTTCCCCATCCGTAACCGACTCCCGAACCCCAACTTTTAAAATCTCTGGTTTTATGGTGTTCAGTCTACCAAAACGGTCGGTGGCGACTCTAACTTTTCAAAAATCATTTTCAAACCGAAAACCCCATGTGGAAGATATTATTTCAAATCGACACATTGAAAAATGTTTTCCAACTCGAAAAAGAACATTTTAGCGATAACACCATATTTTTTTTCTTTTAAGATCGCTACAAATGGTGACTCCGCTAGGGACAAAATTTTTTGTTTTTATAAACAAAAAGAAGTGAGTCGAGCTTTTAAAATGATTACCGCTTTACGAATATTAAAGATTCCGGGCTAAAGTGACGATCAAATTAATTTTTAATTGAATTTGCGCTTTTATTTTTCCGTATTTAAAATTTACATCTAAACTCGTCCTTTTAAGTGGGGTGAAAAGGCTAATGCTTTCGTGGAGATATCGTTCTCCCGTATGGGCCCTAGCCGAAGTACCTTCGGGGCTCTACTACCTTATGTTTTCGTGAGGATATCGTTCCTTCGTATGGGCATAAGCGAACGGGTCCCCCTGATTTGAATCCGATCAAGATGAGCCTATAATGGGTGATGATTGGGGGCCTTGCTACTCTTAGTAGAGGACAGCTTGGACAATTCGGGTCCCTTTTTAGCACCAAGACTGCATATAGAGAATTAGACTACCTACCCCACTAGAGCCATGCGGATACCCTAGGCGAATTAGACAAGATATCTAGGACTACTTTTCTCTATTTACTTTTGCGCAAATTTATTTTTTACGAAATTTATTTTTGCATTTATTATTTTTACCCGATACTAACATGGTTTCTTTGGCTTTTATTTCCTTTTTTGTATGCACCACCGCATATTGCATATTGCATATTGCACTTGCATATTGCATCGAGGGTATTGATTCGAGTGATTTATCCTACAAAAGAAACATTCACCATGAAAAAGAGGTATTTGAAAACCTCAACCTTCGTATTAGAAACCGATCAGAGACATCGATCAGAGACACCATTAAGGAATAAGTTTCGGTCAACATCTGTCAGACTCCTTTTATCAGACACCAGTTATAGGACAACCAAAAAGCTTGAGATAATAGTCTACCAAACGTCAAGACCAGGTAACGATCGTGCATATATCCGGGTCTACATAGAATGTCAGCCTAGAATTCTAAGCGAACATAGAGGACGTAACAGAAAACCAAGGTTTAATCAAAGGGTTAGTAGAGATAGAGAACCGACATCATCTCACCATACAAAGGTCGGGTCAGAATCAAGCATCAGTTTACCAAGAACAGAAAACCATCGAAGATCCAACAACAGAAAGGTTTGTCAAAGATGCAGAACTTACACCATTTTGACATCTAGAGGTTGAGTTATAGTTAGATACAAAACACCGATTTAAAAAAATACAAGAAGAACAACGAGAGGTCAATGCCTCACTAACCCATTTTACAAGGACCGGGATCATCATTTAGGATTATTGGAGATGATACAGAATTTTGGAAGTAACATCAGCGGGAAGAAGCCACTGTTAGCAACACCAATATGGTAAGACCGCTCAGGTAACATTTGACCAAGACCAATGCAAACTGTCTCGAAAATCAAAGTTTAGAAGACCGGGTCAGTTGTGGAGATCAAAGCTCTTCATCCGAAGCCCATAATGTAACTGAGATTCCTTTGTCAAGCAAGCAACTTAGGGTCATAGGAAATCAGAATTAGGGCTAGTACTCATTTATATGATTAGTTTCCCCTAATGTTGTAATGGACCCTCTATTTCTCGTGAAAGTAGTTCAGTAGGGTGATTACCAACATGGATCAATACCTTTATCTTCATGCATCTTTGCATTATGACATTCGCATCATACATGCATTTAGACATTATTTTAACAATTTACATATCATGACGGCATGGTAAGTCATCATATTGTCAACTTCTTAGACATGATTGAAGAAAGCATTGAGGATGTAATTAAAACAAGGAAGATCAAGGATTCCTATAGCGCAACCCTTCAAAATGAAGTGTCTGGTGGTCAAGAAGTAAACGCTCGCCCATGGTTGTCCTCACGACTATCCTCAATGATATTCAACCTACAAAGGGCATCTTTATCCAGCTGATTATGATATCAATATCGTGTGGGAAGCATAAATCACATGATCGAGAATTATAGAGCCTTGAAGAACAACGTCTAAATCCTAATCAAAGTCGATGGTTTGAGGTTTGAAGACCGATAACAGAGATGGGCCTGAGGAGGTTCTGACTTCTCAATTGAACATCAAACCAAAAGTTTCATGCATATTTGTTACAATTTATTTTTTACACTCTTAAATTTTATCATTCGTTTTTAGGAGTTGTCCTTGCTCTCCTATGTACACATAATATACATTTTTGAACATACATGTACACATCATTATACATTTGGTCCTAAAAATTTCAAGTGTAATAGCATCTTTGCTTCAAACTCAAAGACCGACTCTAGGTTTTGCATATTCAGAAGAGACTGAATGTTGCGGGGATATTACGAATGAGAGTTTTTGCTAGTCTATTTAGGCCAACAGAAGAACAATATGAGCGAATAGAAAATGGGCAGTTCCTATTTTTAAGAGAATACCTTCTCATGCACTTGTTGTTCAAGATTCTTGAATCGAGAGTCGATCTTAAACTTCTATCCTCTGAAGACCTTCTCAAGACATCCTTGAATGAGACGATGAATGATATTCTCTCACCTCACCAGAAGATGAGGGCAAGATCAGACAAATTAGATATTGAAATCGAAAGACTATCAGTAGGAAATAGTCAGAAGCTAAGACACAAAAAAAGGAAAAGAAAAGGAAAAGGAAAAGAAAAAAGGGAAAAAGAAAAAGAAAGAAAGAAAAATGAAAGAGAACTGGAATGACAATCAGAAGACCGAAACCAGCCTGAATCAAGTAAAAGAGGATCTTTGTAGATTGCAACATCAGGAAATTACAAGAAAGATGACCAAATTCAAGCAATATCAGAAAGCTGCAAAAATGTGACCAAATCAAAACAGTGAATGACCGAGAAGTACTTTAATTTGATGGTACACTTGTAAACTTAAAAGAGAAACGAAAATGAGAAACAGTGTTGTACACACTTTATTCAGATCAGACAATCCGGAAACAGAAACTCATCCAGAAGAAATAAGGCAAAGATAAACGAAGAATCTTTATTTTGAACGTCTCGCGATCACATAGATTTGCACAGAAACAAATATCGAATCACATCAGAGATAAATCGGCCTAAAGATTGTCATTTTTGGTAAAAAAAAAGAAAAAAAAGAAAAGAAAAAAGAACAAATAGATGAATAAAAAAAAAGAGAAGAATGTTAGAAGTACACAAATCATAAATACACAGATACATTTATATTTGTCATGGACCCAAGTCTTATAATCTTTCAAAGACCATTCTAATCATTCAGGAACATCCAAACCGAATGAGATTGTCTTCAGACTACACTTTCGCCCAAAGATTAACCTTGCTTCAAGGAACGTTGAACTTCGAAGTGCCTGATCGACAACTAAATGAGGGAAGGATAGGACAGGATAAGAGAATAAGTTAATGAGAGCCACATGAAAAATGGGTAACCTCTAGGTAAGGGATTATTCTTTTTGAAAGCCCGATGGCCTAGAAGAGACTAGGCATTTGTATATATCCCCGTAATAGTCGTGGATCTTATAAATATACTCTTCGTTAAAGTTGAGTTTTATTAGATTGAGGCAAATATGTCATTGCATTTGACATTTATGAGGATAAAATTTTTCTTAAAGTTGTTTTGCAACACTCTGAAATCATATACACTTTCTTCCATAAAAAATACATGCGAATAAAATCATTTTTCAATATAGAAAACTGAGAGTCAGCCTCCGTTGAGATACCTCGACGAACACAAAAATGAAATCAAGACACAGAGACGTCTGATCAACCGTCATATCGATCGAGCCAAAGAATACAAAGAATATGAGCGGGGCATCATTGTCCGTAAAATGACAAAAATCAGAGCTTAAATCAGAAAAGACTAGAGATGTCATCAAGATTGACAAAGTTTGGTTAACAAAGTTTATTAGGTCAACCGAATGAGAATCGAAGCCTCAAATTTTTTGAATCAGAGTTAACAAAAGCTCATACCTATAGATAGGTTATATCTGTACATTCTAGTATACTTCATGACCACATACATTGTGAAAATACTCATGCATCATCCTTATTTATTAACAATCTTACATGAAAAGACAGATAATTGTCAAAGAAGATAACCCCAACAGAGACTCCGTGCGCTCGAGTGCCACCTTCCAATAGAAAGAAGAAAGAGAAGAAAGATAGAACCAGAAAGGTCAACATTTGAGATTTGTAGACCGTCATATTTGATGAACCTCTTTCGATGACCAAATGGAGAGAACCGGGTTATCATCCGAGAAAAAAGAAAGAAAAGAAGAAGAAGAGAAAAAGAAATTAAATTGAGCTCCGGAGTTTGAGCCCAATAGTTAGACGAGAGTGCTATCATTGAAACAAAGAAAGAAAAACCGAGTAGACCGAGAGCTAAGACTAGCAGGTCACAAAAATCGAGACATTGGGGCAATCTACACACCTCAAACATTTTTAGAAAAGATTGACAGCTACTCTAGCGTGAGTCCTGATTCAAAAAGAAGATTGACAGCCACTTGGCGTGAGTCCCGACTAAATGTTTTCAGAAAGAAGATTGACAACCTTTCAAGGTATGAGTCCTGATTCAAAAAGAAGATTGACAGCCACTTGGCGTGAGTCCCGACCAAATGTTTTTAGAAAAAAAGATTGATAGTCTTCTCGGCATGAGTCCCAATTCAGAAAAAAAAAACATTGGCAGCCACTCGGCACGAGTCCCAAATTAGAGAAAATTTGGCATCCACTTGGCGTGAGTCCCAAAAAACTCGGAGATGAAGGTTCCATACAGAAGGTACCGACAGGTTCGAAGTCCCATAAAAAGAGAATTTTCAGTAGTTTTATACAGAAAGAACTTGTACACACTAAACACAAAAACTCATAGTTTTATACAAAAAGAGCTATTAGTTGAAGTTCACCCAGGATGCGACGGTTTTATATAGGAGAAACCAGCAACATCAAAGAGGAGGAGTTCTATATAGGAGGGACCCTACCTTCATTTTCGTCTCTGAGATTGAAGCTTCATATAGGAGAGACACTCAACTCGAGACACTCAACTCGAGACTTCAGAGTGAAAGGTTTCATATAGGAGAAACCCTAACTCCAGATTCAGAAATAAGAGTTCTATATAGGAGGGACCTTATTTTGCAAGATTCATTGTGACACAAAAGGTTTTGTATAGGAGAGACCGGTAGCGTGGAAAACCAGGAGTTTCATATAGGAGGAACCCCTATCTTCATCGTAGTCTGAGTGAAAAGCTCCATACAGGAGGGGCACATAACTCGAGGCTTCAGAGTGAAGGTTTTATACAGAAGAAACCTCAACTCAAGATCTAGAGATGAAAGTTCTATATAGGAAGAGCTTTTGTTTTGCAAGATCTGCTCAAGGTGAATGATCATATATAGGAGTAACCTGCAGCTTCAAAACCAGAAGGCAAGCAAGTTCGATACAGAAGGAACTTACGAGCCTGAAGAGTCGATCAAGGAAGATGGAGAGTTTTAGAAAAACACACAATTCCAAGACCACCGACTGAGAAGTCAATAAAAAATGAGTGTTTTTTATCTTTGCCTAGTTCTCGTTTCACAAGAACAAGCAAAGAGGGGTAACTGTAATCACTCATTTTTTTTATTAAATTTTAGTATTTGTAGCATTATTGTAGTAGTAATATTATTAATAAAAATAAAAGAAAAAAGGAGAGAAAATGAAAAGAGAATGGAGAAGAAGAAAGAAAGAAAAAGAAAAATGATGTGGGATTGGAATCCCACATTGGTGGGAAACATGACCTTCCCCTTTCTCATTGCCTACAAAAGGAGTAGATGGGAAGCCTTTTGGGGGGAACCAATTGGGTGAGGGTAGTACCCTATGATCTTAATTTGAGAGCTTAGCTCTCCCTAAATTTTGGGTGGTTCGATCGGGTCTTATTTTTAAGATTCGATCTAGTTAAAAATTTTGGAGGGGTCGTGGTAGATCTCGGTGGGGAGTTCATCGGGGTTAGCCGTTCGTATTTTTAGGTATAATTTTTATCTTTGTATTTTGAATATTTTTAATGAAAATAGTTGTTTTTAATTTGTGTTGTATATTAATATTAATTTATGTTTATGTTTTAGATTAATATTTATGTATGTTTTAATTTATATTTTAGATTAATATTAAATTTGTTAGATTAATATTTATATTTTATGTATTTATTTTTATGTGATATATTTAATTTATTTGCTTAAGTTGCATGAATTAATATTTAATTTGTTAATGCGAGCCCCTAAATTCGGTCATAAGCGAGGCCAATATCAATATGGTGGTAGTGGTTCGGACGCTTACCTTCGGGTTTAGGTGCTTTAAAATAAATGCGCATGTTTAATTAAAAATTAATTTGATTGTCAAATTAGCCCGAAAAATTTAATATTAGTAAATCGGTAATTAAACAAAGTACCAATTTTTGGGCGGTGTGGGGTGCTAATCCTTCCCCATCCGTAACCGACTCCCGAACCTCAACTTTTAAAATCTCTGGTTTTATGGTGTCCAGTCTACCAAAACGGCCGGTGGCGACTCTAACTTTCCAAAAATCATTTTCAAACCGAAAACCTCATGTGGAAGATATTATTTCAAATCGACACATTGAAAAATGTTTTTCAACTCGAAAAAAAACATTTTAGCGAAACTCGTTTTTTAAGATCGTTACAGTTTATCATTTCTCTAATTCAAGTTTTGGGATGAACATTATATTAAGAATAAATACTATTAATGAAAAGAATATTATTTGGTTTCTTTAAATGTTAAGAAATTTATAAAATAGGTCTTTAAAGTTTTAAAACTTTATTGTTTAGTCCTTAAATGTTAAAAATTGACCTATGTATTGATAATTTTCTTCTTGTGAAGATATACAGGACGCAAATCTAAAAGATTAAGAATTGATAGAAATATTTAGATAAATCCACATAACTTTTGAAAAGTTACACTTTAGTTTCTCAACTTTTAAACTTTGCAAATTAGCCCCATAAAGACTAAAATCAGAATTGATTGGTTTATAATCTTTGGTGATTGACGATTTGCTTCGATGATATGTATGTTTTATATTTGTTTGACTTTGTTTTGAATGTTTGATTCTCTGATTTAATTTTCGTGATATCTCCGACTTATATTTTAGAAATAATCCAATCCAAAATTATATTTTGAAATATAAGAAATCTTTATTTATATTTTAGATTTTAGGTCAATTTTTATAGTGTAAATGGTAGAACGTCACGTGCACATGACGCTGTTCTTTTGGAATTAAAAATAAAATATTAAAAAGATGGAGGTAGCGTCTTTCTCCTAAATCGTCATTTACGGGTTAAAAACTCTAAACACTTTATATATCTAACGGAGCCGTTTATTTGGATATTTTCTTTTATTATACTGATTGTGAAACAATTAGGGTGGAGTGTTAGGTTCTTCTGGGCCATCAATGCCATTAACTTTAGTACTTTGAGGGCCTAACGAAGAAGATATGATACCTATATCTGCTTTTAGAGTTTGGATAGTATCAAAGTCATCAGTGTAGTCTGCTCGAACCTTTTAGAGAAAAGGAAAAGATGGTGCAGAGAAGAGAACATGGAAGATGGAGCCAATGGCTGTGCCGATCTTAGATAGATTCTGGTCTCGACCCTACCCATGTTACATGATGCAGCACCATGCCACTTAGCCTATGATCGGTTCCAGTCATGCTAATGCGTCAAAACAAGGAAATTTTGGTTGACGACAAGGACAAGTCAAAATTTGAGATTAAGGGAGAAAAATATAAATGTCCGGGATTACGGAAAGATTGTTCCTCCCTACCTTTAAATAGTTTCGTCTTTGGTTGACGGAGTTTCGTTTTCACATTAGATACTGAAATTGAAGCTTAGATTGGTTGATTGTCATATGTATTGCTGATTTTTGAAGTGTCTGGTTTTTTTGGACTTAACGGGTAACGTTCATAATTCAACTGAGAAAATTAGGGTTTAACTTTATATTAGGTATAACAAAATGTTTAGATAAGAATAGAAAACTTGAAACTAACTCAGTCGATCAACATAAAAGCACTATGTTGATCAAAGAGAAATTATTACATTGTCTCGGTTTTCCTCGTTATCTATAGTTTCAACGAGATTTTCCCGTAGAAAAGAAGTGAAGATTCACTGTAGAGAAAAAAATGAAAGGAGCGAAGATTCACCTTGAAAAAAAATAAGATAAAATTTTTTTATCGGAATAGACCATGAATAACGCAATGAACCAGACTCATCTAATAATTTTTCGTCGATCAAATTCTTTGTATTTACCCGTAACTTTGATTCATATTAGATCATCCGAAAAAAGAAAGAAATAAAGTAAGAAAGTGAAGTGTGACTGCTGCATGCATCTGTGGGACCCTGCCTTATCCATTGAAACGATTTCGAAGCTCTTTTTTCCTACCCACAACTATACTTTTTCCATGAATTTAAAGCATCACAAAAGTGCTTCAAACGCTCTTGTTGAACTTGGCATACCATCGTTGAAACAGGAACAAGTAGATCAAATTATACTGACTCCATCCAGTTTAGTTCAAGAATCTCAGATATTATTTCAACAGTTATATATATTTGTATAGTAATTTATGAAAGGATTATCACTTTTTTTCTGGTATATTTTCCATCCAAGCAAACACCAAAATCATCAAACTTGATCGAAGAAAGTGAAGACTGAACCTTGATGCGTCACTGCTGGTGAGTCCACTACTCTTCCACAAGTCAAAGTGGGGTATTTCGAGCAGCTGTTAGGTTTGGTCCCAACATTTGTTCGGTTTCCACAGAAAAAAGCGCCCTGGTCTCAGATAATTTCACATGTGAAAGTTAGACCATATAACCATTAAAGATAAATTCAAGGTTTCCCATTCTAATATTTGGAGGAAAAAAAATAGAATATGTGAAATTAGAGAATTTATATTATGGGTAAGTTCTACCATGTTATTTATAGGACCAACCACTAAAAACTATTCATCTCATCATTTCTATGTCATATTTTCTTAAGTAAATCTTCACTTATATCAGTAGGGGTTCTAGACATGCGCAATAAGAACGACCGCATAGGGCCCTTAAATGGAGGCCCAAAAATTTTGATAAATCATATTCATTAGGTGAAGTTAAACTTGAAATTCATCGTAAAAATTTTAAAAATAGTCTTAAAAAGATGAGTTATAATTACTAAAATGTTATAATGTTTCCTAAATGTGATAATTGATTGTAGAATCTTATTGTTTATTCTTGTCAATATTGTTTTTATAAAACCTATGACATTCTGGACAGACGTAATAAAAGCAATCGTACAGGGTCCCCTAAAAGACAATCGTTTCTAAGGGCCACATTTTTAGAACTAGTGGAGGTCATGAATAACTGCTTCTAAGGGTCATGTTTTAATAAGTTGCACGTGGTCTCAAAATCTTTGAACCGCCCATGACTTATATTTACTGTTAATCCATTTTAAAAACAATTTTTCTAAGTGAAGATTTACTTAAGAAAATATATGACACGAAAAAGAAGTGATGAGATGAATGATTTTTAGTGGTTGGTCCAATAAAATGTATATTTGGTTTGATAATTACAATTTCTTTTTTTAACAAGCTAAAGTTAATAATGATTACAATAGTATCTGTTCAAAAATATAATCTCTACCATTTAACATTGATCGGTCAATCAATTTACTAGCATCGCTGGTGCTCAAACTCGTGATTTTTAGGAAGATCAATCATTCCTTTAACCACTTGGGATAGAGGGCTCATGCTACAATTTCTTATTTTTAAATGATGACGTTTTGAATTATAAAATTTAAAGATGTGATTGAATATTAATGTAAAATTTTTTTAAAGGTTTTATTGAATAGGCAATTGGATGAATCTATCACGTGCGTCAAATATTGCTGAATATTATTAATATTAAATACTATTAAATAAATTAATAAAAACATCTTTTAATATTTTCATATTTTCACTTATTTTTTATTTTTTAAATTAATTTTTTTATTTTACAATAAAACACATTTTATTTGATGTTTTTATTTAAAAAATAAAAAAAAAATGATTTTTTTTTCTCCATAACCAAATGATCCTAAAAGTCGAAAGTAGTTATTTTATTTTCTCTTCCTCCTCAATTCTCACCATTCAGTTTGGAAAGAAAATACTTTAACAACAATGAATCAATAGGAGTGAAAATCTGAGTTTGAAAGACTTTTTGAATAAAGAATAAAAATCTCAATTACTCAATATATAATTAATAAATATTTAAATAAAATTTTAATTAGATTATTTTTTATAAGGAAAACTACACAAATGGTCATTCAATTATCACTCATTTCTTGGGTTGGTCATCAAACTATTTTTTTCATCAAAATCATTATTGACGTTTTATTTCATTATTATTTTGGTCATCGACTGTTAAATATTTAACAATTTTAGTCTCTAAAACTATTATATTATATCAAATTAATTCTAATAGAATATAACTCAACAAATATTTGAACTAAACCTCATTTTTTCCTTTTTTCTCTTGCAACATTATTTTAAAAAAATTAATTTGCCAACTCCTTTATTTCTCTTGCGTCTTTAAACAATTTATTAAATTTTAGATTATAGAAAGTCACTTTAATTTTATGATTTGTTTTTTTTAATCTAATCTACTTTCTTTGACTTTTTCCAAAATATTTAACAAAGATTGTGATATGACATGGTTTAATAATAATTTTAGTCTCTAAAACTATTATATTATATCAGATTAATTCTAATAGAATATAACTCATCAAGTATTTGAACTAAACCTCAATTTTTTTCCTTTTTTCTCTTGCAACATTACTTTAAAAAATTAATTTGTCAATTCTCTCTTTATTTCTTTTGCGTCTTTGAACAATTTATTAAATTCTGGATTGAATAGAAAATCACTTAATTTTATAATTTGTTTTTTAAAATCTAATATACCTTCTTTGACTTTTCCAAAATTAATAGTGTATATATATATTATCCTTTTTATGTTTATCGGATTTATAAAAAAATCGATTTATAAATTTACGTGAAGGTTCATATAGATCAATAGTCATAAAATCTTTAACATGTAAATATAGATCAATTCGACGTTGTCTTAAATTTTTCTTGGGATTAAATAAAATTTGGTTTCACTTAAATTTTCATTTAGCAGTCCAACTTTTCAATCTTTATACGAAAGTTCTTACAACTTCACACAAATTTGGCATCAACAACTTCTTAGATGCTGAAACACAACTTTTCTTGGACTGAAAAAAATTATTCGACGAAAACGTCATCCTGATTCGAAAAAAAAACTATTCTTTTAACTTAGATTTTAAAAGAATAAATTATAAAATTAAAATATTTTTTTATAATCTGAAAACTTAATAAGTTGTTCACAAACATAAAAAAAATAATGAGAGAGTTGGCAAATTAATTTTTTAAGTAGTGTTGCAAAAGGATTAAAAAATTATGAAAAAATTGGGGTTTAATTGACATATTTGATAAGTTATTTTTTATTTGGATTAACCTGATATAATATAATAATTTTAAGGACTAAAATTATTATTAAACCATATCGTATCACAGTTTTCGTTAAATATTTAATAGTCAATGGCAAAAATATAACAAAATAAAATTTTAATGATGATTTTGATAAAAAAAATAGTTGAGTGATCAACACAAAAAAATGATAGTTGGGTGACCATCCATATAGTTTTCCCAGTAAAAAATAATTTTGTTAAATTTTATTTTAAATATTTATTAATTATATGTTGAGTCCTTAAGATTTATAATCTTTATTAATTAGTTTAATGGTGTTCAACAATGTTCAATATTAATGGTGTTCAGCGGTGTTCGACGCCCGTCGTAAAATTTTTATTTATTTTATCACTCATTTCGAACAGTTGATTGTATTAAAAGCCAATAAATTTTAAACAAGTTTAAAACTGTTTTTTATTTTACCATTTTTATGATAATTTATGTATTTTATAAGTAGTGTTTAGGGGTGAATAAAATTTAAATCGATTCGAAATTTTTTAAATAAAGTTTGAGTTATAAAATAAAAATTAAAATAAATGAAAATTTTTAGTAATTAGAGAATTTATTTTTAAGTCGAAGACGAGTTCCTCAATTTTTTATGATATATTGATATATAATAATATGAAGAAATATATATATATATATACACGCAAATATTATATAATTAGTTAAATTTGTTTAAATTTCAATTAAATCATATTGTACCATAACAAATAATTACGATTTAATTTTTATTATAACTAAAAAATTCGATCAACTCAATTTAAAAAAATGTATGAAAGTTTGATTGATAAAATTAATCGTCAATTTGAATAATTTGAAAATTTTTAACTTGACTCGATCGAACGCTTAACCTTAATGTTATTTTCATGAATTTAAAGGTCGTCATTTTTAATCTCTCTTCAAACCTAGGGATGGAGCCGGTATATTAATTTAAGAATAAAAATTTTAAATTTTCAAAAATTTAAGGAGAATTTATATTTAACTCATATTTTTTTTTCAAAAAATTATCATATAAATATAAGGTAAACTCATACTAATATTTTTTAAAAATTAAAATTTTATCCCAATCTACTATTCTAATATATTATTCACTATATATTAAAATTAATAAATTTAACTAATAAAAACATTAATTTTAACTAAAAACTGCTATTTGGTAGGACTATAAAAATAATATTTCATATTATAATTAAGAAAGCTCATTGATTAAGGACCGTTAAACTATGACCAGCTGTGCAATTATTGCATATTATACCCTCAATAAAAAATAATGGTCTCTTGCACCATCTTGTATAACGATGGTAATATAATTCGAAACTGATTCGATTAAAAAAATTGATCTAAATCTGATTAATAAAAATTTGAATCCGAATTCAGAAAAAAAGTTCGAGTATTAATAGGAGGTGGATCAAATATAGATATTGATATGATCCAATTTAAATTCAATCCGATTCAATATCCTATATAAATTTGATTCATATATAAATCTAAATAAAAATATTTAAAATTTTTATATTTAAAAAAGTTTGAGCTATTACTTTAATTTGTTTAATATTAAATTTTAATATTTATTGATATTTGTTTGTGCTATAAATTTAAAAATAATTTAATAAAAATTATTTTTTTATTTAAAGATATTTATTTGAATTGTTACTTTAAAAACTAATTGGATTTAGACTTTTGGGTTTGAATTTTATATTTTATTGGATTAGAATTTGATTTATTTAAATAAATTTGGGTTCGAACTTAAATTTTATTGAAAGTTCGATTATTAATTAGATTAAACTTGTACTTTATAATTAAATCATAATCCATAAAGTTGATTTCACAGTAGAAAAATTATTTTTGAATCAAGACTTTATCAAACACTGCATGCTGCAGAAATAGTCTTCGAGAGGTACAAATTATTCGGCTGAAAAGGCTACAAATTATCTGCCTTTTTTTTCTCTTGGTTGCCACAAAATTAAGCAAGAGGAAAAAGATACATTGGGTTAATATACATATTTTAATAATATTAATATAAAAATATAAAATAATGATAATAAATCGGGGAATTTAGGTTAACATTTATGTTTAAAAAATCAAGTTATTAGGTGTGTTTAAAAAATATTTGATAAAATAGGCTAAAAGGAATAGTACTTTTTTACCTCGCCAACTATAGGTGGAGGTAACCGTTAAAATAATAAAAAATTACTACATTTTCAGTTTAATCCAACAACTTACATGAACCTTATTTAAATATCTCGTTGTATGCAGGTGGCGAGATCCAAAAAATATTATTTTTTTTTACTTATTCTCTGAATATTTTTTAAATACACCTAATAACCTATTATTTTTTCCTAACCTCGCTATTAACCTAAATTCCCCCGATAAATTGTTAGGCTGGTTTTAACATAATTTAACTATGAGCTATCGTGACGAGTGTATATAATATAAGGGAACTAGTCTAATAATTTAAATTTTTTATATTAAGAGACTCGAATAAATATTAAAAAATAAACATGCTACAAGAGCGCATATATAACATATCAGAATATCATTCAAAATATTCGTATTTTTGTTAAAAATATATAATATTTATATAAATTTGTTTGTCGCATTATGTCCATAAAAGTCGACCTTATAATAATCTTGTTATTCTTTATTCATGTAAAGGGAAAACAACTTTCATGATGGTGCAGGCTCTTTATTGTTAATCAAACTTTAAGAGAGACTGATCGAGTTATAAACAAATCATAAAGTATAAAGAGTAATTAGCGTAAATTGTTTAATTTTTTATTGTATTTTTTAGTATTTTTGTTTTAAAATAATAAATTTAAGATTAGGGTTTGAGTGGTTAAAATTTAGAGAATTATAAGTATGGTGTGTTTTTAAGGCATACAGTTTAGGGTTTAAGCTATAAAAATTAAGATTAAAGTTTAGAATTTAAATTTTAAATCATTGCATTCTATATTCCAAAACTAATTTTAAGTTAAGTTATAAGAAAATTCTATAACGGGCGTCGAACACTATTGACGCTGAATATTATTAACATTGAACACTACTAGTAAAAGACTGATAGACTCGACATAAAATTATAAATTGTATATTAAATTTTTAAAATTTTTATTTTTTCTTAATTAATTAATAATATTTAATATTAATGATATTCAGTAATATTTTACGTATATAATAGATTCATCTATATAAACTATATTTTATAAAAATAACATAATGCAGTATATTAAAAAAATGAGTTAGGTCAAACTCAACTCAAGCCTACTACCTAAATTTTCTCCATTTTTTTTCTAACCCAATATATTTCTTTAAAACTCTCATATTTTAGATAAATTATGAGACGTACAAATATTAGTGGAAACTTGAACTGAATCTCCAAAATGGCCCCATTTAGGTGTAATTTTACCTATTTAACACCCAAAATTTTATATTTTTCGTTCTAGTAACAAAGAACGAAATGACATTCTAACGCAATTATTCCCTTAATTTGAACATGTCGTCGGAATCTGAATAAGCTCACCTGATTGTGACTGGTAATGGGGTACTTCATTCTATGGATAATTAACTATTTAAGACTTTATTTATTTTTACGTTCATCTTTTAGTATTTTATCTATTCTTTTAATAAAATAATATCTAACGTTATGTTTTATTTTTATTTTTATATTTTATCATGTTAACTATGAGCAGGGTCAAAGGTAAGATTTAGAGTTGAGTGAGACAAAACATAAATATTTAAAAGTAAGGGACAAATTCATTAAAAAAAAATTTTATAAACAGAAGCCAGGATTTGGGTTGAGGGGATAAAACATAAATATTTAAAAGTATGAGATAAATTCATAAAAATCAATTTTTTAAAAAATTTAAATAGGGAAACAAAAGTAAAAGAAATTCATTAGGGTGGGGACGATTGTCCCTCCCCACCCCCATATAGTTTCGTCCCTGAGTATCTGCTCTAGAAGATAATCTTCACCATTTAACTTTGATTGCTCAATTACTCTGATGATATAATTTTTCCATTCTGCTGGCATTGTTAGTGCTCGAACTCATAACCTTTAAAAACAACGACTGTTCCTTTAACCACTTAAACTAAAAAATTCGTATAAAATTACTCGTAACATATAAACTAAAAGACACACATATGATATGTTATCACGTTATTTTCTCTCTATTAATTAATTAATTAATCTACTATTCTCATGTACTCACCCCCTTCCATCTTGTTTTAAACTTTATCCCCTCCGGATATCCCCAATATCATATAAAAAATATAAATCTCTATGAATCCAGTTGGCACACGTGTGGTGCTAATCATGTTTACCACGAAACATCACCTTAACGTAATCATTCACTAAAACTTTTTAGCCAACACCAACACAAACTCAAATCAAAGACAATCTCAGTATTTTTATTTATTTTGATCATTTTTAAGATTATACATTAATTAATTAATCGTTATATATTTAATTTTAAATTTATTTTTTAAAAGAAGTATGAAAATATGTTTAATTTGTATATTGTGTATAAAAGAATTACGCTTGTATTACTATGAAACACTGTTGAATGTTTTCTTTTCTTTGTGCTGAAGTAGGGCCCAGAGTGGACCACCCTCTCGTGCAATGCATGAGAGCATGGACCCATCACTTTCCTGTCAGGCCCAAAGGAAGAAACAAAGAAAGAAAGACTGAAATGAGCTTCTCACCAGTGGGGGACAGAGATGCATCACCGACCAATGAAACAAAGAAAAAACATTGATTTTTTTTGTTTAAAATTATTATTATATTGAATCTTAAGTATAAAAATTAAATTTTAAATATGCAATTAAGGTGATATAATACTAAAATTAAATTTTAATTTCTAAAAATATGATTTATATCATTAAATCTTTTAAATTTAAATATTTTAAATGACCCTTAATAAATAATGTTAAGTTCTATCGGTAATAGTTAAAGTGTTAGTTGTCACTCTAAAAATGTTAGATAAAATTAAATTTGTATTCATTACCATTTTTTTTTAATAATTTTTGACATAATTTATTATATTTTCGTATTTTTAATATGGTACCTTGATTTTTTTTAAATCTCTCTGTGCTTACATTGAATCATATTTCTCAAAGGGTAACATAACTAAGTCCCCATAGGGGTGACCCAATTTTTGCTCAACAAATTCTTTTATCATATTTAAAAATAATAAAAGAAAATAAAAAAGGAAAAAGCATGGGAGTTGCTTAACAAGTAGATAGGAAAAAAGCAACTCTTTGGTTTATCTATAAAAAGACTTTAAATCCCTTCATCACTGCCCCAACATTGCTATACCAAGGCTTACAGTCATTGCAAAACATGGCTTCCGAGAAGGTTGAAACAGTTGTAGCAGGAAATTATGTAGAAATGGAAAGAGAAGAACAGGGTTCCAAGTCTGCACGCACCAAATTATTCAGCTTCTTCTGGCATGGTGGCTCAGTCTATGATGCATGGTTCAGTTGTGCTTCGAACCAGGCACACTTCTTCTCTCAAAACTTCATCTTTTTTTACATTTTTTAATCATTTTGAGGTATTATTTTGATGTTATTTTACTCTATGAACTTGTATACAGGTTGCTCAAGTACTGCTTACACTGCCATATTCATTCTCACAACTGGGGATGTTGTCTGGGATTTTATTTCAACTTTTCTATGGGTTGATGGGAAGCTGGACAGCATATCTCATAAGCTTACTGTATGTTGAGTATAGAACAAGGAAGGAAAGAGAAAAGGTTGATTTCAGGAATCATGTAATTCAGGTAAAAACTCTAAAAGAAAAGACCTACCAAGTCTTTTTCTTCTGTTTTTTTACTGAATATTCTTTTAGGAAGAAAAAAGTTACATGTTTTTGCCTTTTTTCCCCCTTTTTTGCAAATCCCATTGCAGTGGTTTGAAGTTCTTGATGGATTGTTGGGGAAACATTGGAGAAACATAGGTCTTTTTTTCAACTGCACTTTTCTGCTGTTTGGATCAGTGATTCAGTTAATTGCCTGTGCTAGGTAAACATTGTTTTCTTGCAGTAAGGATGTTTTTATCCATTTTGTTCGGATTTTTCATTACTGTAATTACAGCAACATCTACTACATCAATGACAACCTTGACAAGAGAACATGGACGTACATTTTTGGCGCATGCTGTGCAACAACTGTGTTTGTTCCTTCATTCCATAACTACAGAATTTGGTCATTTCTTGGTCTCATAATGACTTCTTACACGGCATGGTACCTGACAATTGCATCTCTTCTCCACGGACAGGTACATGACATAGCAGCTTTTCTTTTATATAAATATATATAAGCTTTTTATGATCTGTCATGTGGTTTTGTTCGATATACCTTAAAATTTTCTTTGTTTTTACATGGAAAGACTGAAGGAGTGAAGCACTCGGGGCCAACCAAGATGGTTCTCTACTTCACTGGAGCCACCAACATTCTTTACACCTTTGGCGGTCATGCTGTCACAGTGTGAGGACTTGAAACTAAAAAAAACTATAGATTTTATACATACATACATGATACAACTGTTCAAATTCATACCATAATTGATGAACATATGAAAGTTGATGGGAGTAAAAGAACAAGACAATCACTGTTAAATATGTTTCAATTGTAGGGAGATCATGCATGCCATGTGGAAGCCACAAAAGTTCAAGATGATATACTTTTTAGCAACACTTTATGTGTTAACCCTAACTTTACCATCAGCTTCTGCTGTTTATTGGGCTTTTGGGGATTTACTTCTCACCCATTCCAATGCTTTATCATTGCTTCCAAGGACTGGTTTCCGTGACACTGCTGTTATTCTCATGCTTATTCATCAGGTCTGAGTCTATGAAACTAAATTCAGATTGATTCGTATAATCATCATTTGAATAATATGGTAAATGTAACTCTTGGTTTTTGTTTTTCAGTTCATTACATTTGGATTTGCCTGCACTCCTCTCTACTTTGTGTGGGAGAAATTCATTGGGGTCCATGAAACCAAGAGTGTGTTCAAGAGAGCACTGGCTAGACTCCCTGTGGTGATCCCAATCTGGTTCCTTGCAATTATCTTCCCTTTCTTTGGCCCTATCAACTCAACCGTTGGATCTCTCCTTGTCAGCTTCACTGTTTACATAATCCCATCATTAGCACACATGATTACTTTTGCACCAGCATCCGCCCGAGAGGTTAGCCATCTTTGTTGTTCAAGTTACGTTTCAACAACTGATACTAATATTTCATCTTGTCTCTGTTATATTTTTGCAGAATGCAGTGGAGAGGCCCCCATCATTCCTTGGAGGCTGGGTTGGCATGTACTCCATGAACATCTTTGTGGTGGTATGGGTTCTGATAGTGGGGTTCGGGTTTGGAGGATGGGCAAGCATGCTTAATTTCATACAACAGATTGATACATTTGGTGTGTTCACCAAGTGCTACCAATGCCCTCATAAGGCATAAACCAGGATTTATCTTCTTCCAAATGATTAACAAAGTTTAAAATACTTTCCTCTTATGTGTGTAAAGAGAATGGCATTTATAAGTTGTAACTCCCATTTCCCCCCTTTTTGGTGTTCTTTGTTGTTGTACTTGGAACTTGAAAGAAAGCTATTATTAATGGCTTCCATATGATGTGGGATGGCAATGATGATGGCCAACCCCATACAAAACTACAGTTGTAGTTTTGTGTGTTGATTAATCCATCTTCTTAAAAAGATAGAAAATCCCATTCTGTCAATTAAAACATATGGTCTTTGCTATGGTTATATCATTTTGATTGGTATTTTTTATTAACATTTTACATCAAATTTGGTCATCTTTTACCATATTCATATGTATCAGAAAGCTTTCTAGGATATAAAGTTTCCATGGTGTTCCTAAGGTAAATAAACAACCAATACAAAAGTTTTTACTTTTCACCCACACAACCTGAAACCATGATTAGTCCATGTTTGTTGAATATGGAATTAATGGTCCCCATAGGCCAACTAAGAAAGGCTCATAAACTTATCTATTGGTAATCATATCTTTATCACTCACTCTTCACTAGGTGGTTTATATCAATTTAGGAGGAAAATTATTTCTCATGCAGCAAAGTATGATGTTTTATTATATTTTTATTGGTGTTTTTATTTTAAAATAATATGCTTAAGGTTTAAGGTTTTAATTCAAGGTTATGGTTAGGGTTAGGGTTTAAGAAATTAGGGTATGGTGTATTTTTTAAGTATAAAGTTTAGGGTGTGAAAATTAGGGTTAGAGTTTAAATTCAATTTTTAATATGGAGTATATAAAGAGACAGGGTTAGGAGGCAGATGGTTTTTACTCTTCAAAAAACTCATATCGTATGTGAGAACAATAAAAAGATATTATTATGATAGATTCTACTAAGGGATAGAGCCATAATTCTAACTGTATGAGCAGGGTACAAATTGTCTACCTCCTAATCGTGTCTTAATTGGTGCATTCACTTTAAATTAGTGGGTTTATGGTTTAAGGTTAGAGGTTGTGGTTAGGGTTTAGGGAATTAAGGTTTAAGGTTAGGTTTAAAATTAAGAAAACAAGGATTAAGGTTTAGAATTCATTTATTTAAGATTTTTTAATAAGAGGCATGAAAGATGGCATGATAAAGAGACATGAGATTTTTGCTCGTATAAGCATGGATAGAACCAAGATTTGATACTGGGTAACTTATAATTACCCCCATAAAATTCATAACTTTATTCTATAATCTAAAGGTAAAAAATTTTAAGGTTAGGGGCATTGCAACACCCTCTCCTAATATGTATTTGTAACTCTTGGAAGCCAAATCCTTCCCCAAAATCTTCATGGTGTGTTGTACCTTTAATTATAGAGTGTCTAGGTCTAATTTGACCTCATGTGAGTTGTCTTTTAGTCATTGAAAGTGTTTTTCTTTTTCTTCAAAGGGTCTTATCTTCATAACTCAACCTTGGAATGTCCCCTTTGTACATTGCGTTTGACGACAAATGAAAGTAGCAAATAAGTTGAAGGGTGATTGGAAGTAGGTACTTGGAAACATGTATAATTATTGGTGTCACTCACAGGAGGGGATTTGGGGGTTTAAAAGACTATTAATTTGGTGGACCATGGCGATTCATAATTGCAGCACCAAGTAGAGCAGATGGGTGATTGTAGGGCAGCACATTGGTTACATATTATAGTGTAATGCCGAAACAGGTAGGTTGCGAATCATCTACCTCTTTATTATTTATCATATTTTTATGTATCACTATTTTAAATTAGATGATTTAGGGTATAAGATTAGAGGTTATGGTTAGAATTTTAGAAACTAGGGGTAGAGTGTGTTTTCTAAGGTGTAGGGTTTAGGATTTAAAAAATAAGGTTAAGGTTTAAAATTTATTTTTTTTAAAAATTAACAAGAGGCATGGATGGAGGCATGATAAAGAGATAGGGGGATTTCTACTCAATTAGGTGTAAATATTCAGGGTGCAAATCGTCTATCTTTTTTTCATGCCTCCATTCGTTTCTCCGCTTCAAATTATAGGGTTTAAGGTTATGAGTTGTGGTTAGAGTTTAGAGAATTAGGTGTAGGATGTATTTTTTAGAGTATAGGGTTTAAGACTTGAGATATAAAAAATAAAGGTTAGGGTTTAATATTGAGTCATGTCGAAAAAAATTAAAATAGTTAAATTTATGTGTATCGTTTTATTATGTAAACTTTATTTTAATTTTTCTCAAATCGAATGAAATATGTTTGTTTAAGTTTCTGTTCAAATTTAAATGTTGTTAAATTTAGTTAATAGATATAAATCACAGTAATTATTATTATTATTATTATTATTATTATTATTATTTAACTTATATTTTTAATACATTTATATTTTTATTATCACTTTTAATATTTTTGCTTTTACCATTGTTCTAAATTACGTAACATATTTATGTTTCTTTTAATGTATTTAGGTTAACTTTTTATATACTTTATATATATTTTTATTTTTAACGTGAATGTTATAAATGGTGTTTTGTAAATATTAAAAATAGTATTTTATTTTAAAGAATTAAAATTCTTAAATATTTTAATTTAAACTCGAATATGTATCAAATTAGAATTATATTTGAATTGAATATAGATTTAAATCGGATTCGATTTTAGATCCCGAGAGGATTCATATTTGATGGCCTCCTATTAAGATTCAGAATTTTTGAATTTAGATTCAAAATTTTCCAATCGAATTTAAATCAAATTTTTTCAACAGGTGCGATTTAAGTTTTACCATAAATATATTAATTTCTCAATTATTCAGTCTTTCCACCCAAGAATCAATGAATATGACTATCCATGTGATGTCCCAAGGAAAGGAATCCCCAACCCTAGTGCTTGTAACTTCATGTCTACAAGCATCATAATCTTTTGATCATGAACTTTCAGGCAAGATGATCCAACACTGAGGAAAGGTACACGTGTGTGGTGGGTCTTGTCAGAGACAGACCAATTGATTCTGATGGAGATAAATGTGTCATCATATGGTTGGAGTTTTGTTATGAGAAATAGATTGTGTTTGATTTCTAAAGATTTTATACCAACTCGAATGCCATGGAAGGATGCTTTCGGACGTATAGAATATAAGCTTATGTTCATTTTGTTTGGGTTAGAAAGATTTTATATGAACTAGAATTGTAGTTATTTGGACTTTAGGAAGTATATAGCATATGGGATTTAAAGATAGAGATTTTGATATTGAAGTATATACCAACTCTAATTTATAGTTAATAATTGATATCGAAGTTTTTAAGCTTTGGTTTTGTTATAATTAGGGATGACAATAGGGTAGGGTGGAACAAGATGAGTTTTTGATCGTCCTGAATCTGTCTTGATATATTAACTTAGGGATGGCAACGGCGCGGGTTTTTGGCCCGCCCCGCCCGGCCCGGCCCTACCCTATTTCGTAATTCTTAAACCTGACCTGACCCGACCCGGGTTAAAAAATTAATTTATCCGCTCCGCCCTGATGTATTATTTCTTAAACACAATCCCGACTCAAAAATTTTAAAAAATAATATTCGTCAACGATAAAAGTTAGATTCGATCAATCCTTTATCACAATTATAAATTATGATTTTTAAGTAACTTTAAATCTATGTAAAAAATATAATATAATATAATATAGATTACTCACATGTTAAATTACATATTTAAAAGAAAAAAAACTTGAATCCTCGACTAACATAATTGAATATATTAAAATTTGAACAACATCTAATATTTTTTTATTAGAATAATAAACTTCAAAAAGTATAAAAATTACTTAAAACCCATAAAAATGTTTATGTATAATGATATTTTTTTATAAATATAATAAAATATATAAAAATATATCGGGGCGGGAAATTTCAAACAAATACTCGAACCCGACTTGACCCGACTTAATGATTTCTAAGCCCCGTCCCAATCCCCAAAATTTAAAAAGAAAAACCCGACCGGGTCGAGTCGGGGACGAGTACTTTTGTCATACCTATATTAACCCCTAAGTCTGACACCGTCTGACCTTAAAAATATATTAATTTATTTGATCCTACCCGACCCGATATACTATCATTCAAACTTGATCTCGATTCAACCTGAAAAATTAAAAAAAATTATCAACGATAAATGTTAGATTCGATTAATCCTCCATCACAATTATAAATTATAATTTTTAAGTAACTTTAAATCTATATAAAAATAAAATAAAATAAAATTTAAATTACTCGTATATTAAATTATATATTTTAAAAAATAAACTTGACTTATCGACTAACAAAATCAAATATATTAAAACTCGAATAATATCTAACAAAATTTTATGATAAGAATAAACGTTAAAAAATTATTTTAAAACTCATAAAATTATTTATATATAATAATATTTTTTTATAAAATTCTCTCCCTGTTAAGGATCCTCCTGTAATTGTTTTCTTTTATGAAATTCCTGTGAACAGGTCTTTTGATTATCCTTCTTGTCTTGTATTCACCAAACCTTCATAAGTTATAGAGTCAAGCCCATCAGTCCATCACCTACTCTACAACACAAAGAATAACCCAACCAAAGATATGAAACTTAAAATATTTAGTGATGATCAAGGGTGTGCAAAATATTTGAAAATTTAAATTTTTATGAATATGAATCTTGTTATTTTTAATAATTTGATGCTTATTAAATATAAAAAATTAAAATTTTTATAAATACGAATATTGTTTTATTTGACAATGTATTATTCTCATTATTTCAGTATTAGTGTTATTTTTTAGTTACATTAAAAATTTAATAAACTTTTTGAAAAAAAATATTTTTATTTTTTATTTTTTTAAACAAAAATTAATTTTTTAAAAGTAAATTTGTTATTTTAATTATTTTATATCATATAATTTTTTAAAATTTTATAAAAAATCAATATATGACATAAAAATGAGATGAAAGAAATATTATATTCAAAAATTTAAAATTTTTATAAACAAGATATCAAATTCAAAAAATAATAATTAAACTAAAATTTATATTTAAATAATCAAATATCTATTTTTTTTTTCAGATTTGATATAAATTATTATTTTATTAATCCAAAATTTTAAATATAAAAAATTTAAAATTTTAAATATAAAAAATTTTAATAAAAAAATACAATTTACCTAATTTACCCTTGGTTGTATTTTACCCTTTCTTTCAACGTGTTCCCTTCATTTCTCATTGGATGTTGTTCTCATTTTCTACCTACTTTTCACTTTTTGTTTCGTCTCTCTTTCTCTCTCCCACAATATTGTTGGAACCAAGTCTCTTCACTGTGGGAGCTCTAAAAAAAGAAAATGGCGATGTGGGTATTTGGATACGGCTCTCTTATATGGAAAGCTGGGTTTAACTATGATGATCGCCTCGTTGGATTCATCAAAGACTATCGCCGTGTCTTCTACCAAGGTCATATCCGTTTGATTTTTCTATAAAGATTTATGTTTTTAATTCAATATTTATAGTAAAACTTGGTGGGTTTTGTTAAAACAGGGAGTACCGATCACAGAGGAACGCCTGAGTATCCTGGGAGAACTGTCACATTGGAGCCTGCTCCTGGGGAAGTCTGTGTAAGTTATTTTTGCCATTTGCTGCTGCTTTTTTCCCATCATAGTAAATTGATGACTTTTATGCATAAGTGTTCACTCGTGAGAGAATAAAAAGTTATTGGATTTTATTGATAGAAATCAAAAGATTGTTTCTTTTCTTCCCCACCCCCCCTTCTTTTAGCTTGTTTGTATTGCAATGTTCATTGAAATGCATTATCAAAGTAACTATATTCATAGAATTTCGTTCTATTCGATGAGAGTGCCTAGATGCTTACCTTCAGAATTTCATTTGTCAAAGACATTTGTTAATGCACTGCACAATTGTTATTATTAAAGGGTGTGTTCAGATTTTGCATTTCTGTGAGATGAATCTATTTAGTCATTGTTTTTGTATGCAAATTCTTCTGCATGCATAGTTACTTAAACATATATTTTGTTTCATAAACCATTTGATCTTATTGAATGAGCTAGTATGTGAATTGGATAGTTTTTTAATCTTGTGACGGTATAGTGGGGAGCTGCTTACAAGATATCCGAGGAAGAAGATAAACAAACTGCAATAACGGTATGCTCCTGAGAGTTACTTCTTTGAAATGTATTCATATGATATATTGTTTCTCAGAATGTGTGTCCATGAACATCAATCATTCTTAATCATTGGTCAAATGCTTTTATATGTTTATGTTGCTTTTGGAATGAAAAGGAGTTATTACTTTTATTTCCTTACCATTCCCAAAGACATTGTTGTGTTGTGCCAAAATTTTCTTTAGGGTAGCTGTTGATACTTATAATTTTGGAGGATTAGTTGGGGCCTTGGGGAACTATGGGTCACTAGTGATTCGGAAGGGAAGTGATATCACCCCAAAATTACCATGGTTTTGCATTATTCGAATAGGTTGGTAAATACAAAGTGATATCACCTCTACCAGATGCTATCAGAGATTTACCCTTAGTGTGCGATGGCAAGGCCTTACTCACTTCACAAACTATTATTCGTAGTAGGCTCAATCGAGGTGAACAGGAACTGTTAGTGCAGTGGGCAGGTTGTTCTCAAGAAGATTCCACTTGGGAACCATTTGAAATTTTACGAGAAGCTTATCCTGATTTGAGCTTGAGGACAAGCTCCACTTTGAGAGGCAGAGTACTGATGTGGATGCCTTTATTGGGAAGCAACATCAAAGAAGGACGTCAATAAATATATAGAAGGCAGCAAATTAGAGTTTTGTTTGTTTCCTCTGTTACATTAGCCTTGCTATCTTTATTTTATATCCATTAGGACCCTTTTCTTTTCACTAAAGGCCTATAAAAGGCTGTCAATATGGAATAAAAAGAAATAAACAATTATTTCTATTATTAATGTTATTCTTGGAGGGGTTTCAGTTAAGGAAGTATAATATGCATCTCTGATTAACCATAGGTTAGAGCAAGAATTCTTTCACGTCTAGACCTCTGACTAGATCCTTTCCAAGGCTCATAACAGGTTGCTTTCCTCAAATTTACTTACTAGCCTAAACAGTTTCATCCGTTTTTTTAATTATTATTTCTTTTTTTTTATATATATTGATTGGTCTGCAGTATTTAGAGGTAAGGGAGAAGCAGTATGACAAGAAAGCTTATGTTGATTTCTTCACTGTGAGTTTTGAATGTATACATGTGTTACTTTAAGAAACACTAGTACAATGTAGCTCTTTTGTTCACATATTTCTATTGAACTTTGTTTCAGGATCCCACAGCTACAACTCCAGCCATTTCTGGAGTAATGGTGTAAGTGTTATTTTCTCAATGGCATTCTTTCCTTACATTGTTATTGAAGATAATTGAGATCTATACTGAAACCAAAATTTTCAGGTACATAGCATCTCCCGACAAGAAGCTTAACCCGAACTACTTGGGGCCTGCTTCTCTAGAAGACATTGCCAAGTATGTTATTTCTATCTATGCATTTTCTCTTCAAGTATGGTAGTCAATGTTTAAAACAGCAAACTAACAAAAGGACAAGGTAAAAAACAAACAAATCAACCGAACCCTTTCTCTGCGTTTGGGAGAGTAGTGAAAAGTCTATTAACAGAACTTTCCACAAAACATTGAATGCTATGGAGCCTGCACCAAATGACATTCTTGACAAACTGCAAAATCTTAGAAATATTGCCACTTTGCTTTCTAAATATCCTTTTGTTTCTTTCCAACAACATGACATAGATGAAAGCATTTGTCCACGTTCTTTAGGATAGTAGTGAAAAGTGATTTAACCAGTTTTGGCCCCCAAACCTCATAATGCCAAGTATCCAGATGCAGAATCCCATAGAGTTTCTACAATTGTGGCCATTTATTTCTATTGAACGCAAAAGTGGAGAGTGACAGCTGTATTAAATTTCTTGATTACAAAACAAGCAGTTAGGACTGGTATTTTAAGATAAATGGCCATCAATGAATCAAAAGTGTAGAGATATGGTATTTGAACAAATGATCCTATGCAGATATGTCTAATTGTGTGCAGCCTGCAGTTACTTGAAGTGCTGTAATTCTTGGATGAATTCAACCATACAATCCTTTAATTCTGGTGCTGAAACGAGAGTTGGATCAATACTTTGTAACCTCAGCAACTTTTTCCAACTTCAGCTGCTATGTTCTGAAGAACTATGACAGATATCGTTTCCCTTTAACACAATCTTTTCATCCAGCTATTCATAAGGATCAAAATTAAGAGAATATACTCCCGGAATTCCTTAAAGTGCAAACCTGATTCCAGGATTTTAAATCCTTAAGCCTCTGATATTTGGATGGCAAATGAACTGCCAAATTACTTGTTCTCCTTTGCTCCTTACCTTTCTGAATGAAAGCAGTACAAAGCCGGACACTTTCTTAATGACCTTAAGGAGGAAATCTCCACACCAGAAGTTTTGCATACTAAAAATCACTGATTTGTATCGTTTATGGTTTCACAAAATGCTGTTGAGTCCGTTTTTGGACATCTCAATTCTCAGTGCTTCAACTGTTAGACATAATACCCTTTATTTTCATTGTTAGGTTATTTATGAAGTTGCAAATAATTCAAAAATATTAATATATGTGCACTGTCATCTATAACTGCCTTTTCCTTCTATATTAACAGCCCCTAAAACCATTATTTAAATCTGTGGCTAAACCTTCTTCAAAAGAGAGAATTCCTCCCCACATATCAGCTACAGGATAAAAAGAGCCCTATAACTAGTTTTTGTGCAGTGATTTATCATTGATAATCTGCTTGATCAGCTTTGTTGCTCAGCATTCTTACCATGAACAATTCCATATATGTGTCCATTCTAGCAGAATACCGAGTTTTGATTCGTTATGTTCTCCTTTTCTTTGTGTGCAGGCAAATTGTTTGCGCTGAAGGCCCCTCAGGGCCAAACAGAGAATACCTTTTCCAACTAGAAAAAGCTATTCTTGAAATTGGTGAGGTTCTTTTTCACTAGCTTCTGGATCTGTTTCTACCAGTTATTTAAATTATATGTTTCACCTCTTTGCTTATGATTCTTTCAACCTATACTACACTTCCTGGTTCAGGTTGTAAAGATAAACATTTAATGGATCTTGCAAATGAAACAAGGCGCATGCTTTCAGAAGTTGAGCGTACCGCGACATGATGCAAACATGTTGGAAAATAAATCACAAACTTGGGGAAATCATTAATGTATTTTTAGATGTTTCTCATTAGCAGCACTACATGGAGTCGCCTGTTCCTCCATGTTTGCTCAGGATCAGAACACAGGAACGTAGGTTTCTTATAGTGTGGAATCCTGTCATCCCAATTCTACAACAATAAGTTCACCCCCACGAGCAGGAAAAGGGTGTTTTCCATTTTCCTAATTTGGCCATTTTCTTATTAAACCTGATTGCTCTGTGGTGATGAAACTGAAGAACTATTATTTGAAGCTATCCTAACATGTCTAGTTTATGCCTGCAAATGTTGATGATAATTCATCCAGAACTGCGGGAACTTGTCCTTGCTTTAATGACAACCTTTCAGCTGCATGTAACTGTGTTGAACAGCAAATTACATGTTTCCATAAATTTAATCCTCCTTGTTCAAATGTTTGTTCTATGTTAAATTTGTTGCCATTTTAGCCCAAGTTCAAGCAACCTATCTGTATATAGGGTGAGATCCATTTATATTGGTGTAAAATTGAGTTTTACCTTTAAGTTTGTATATAATAATTATTTTAATGATTTAATCATTGAATTTATCAACATTATTTATAATACATGTGAATTTTCGAATAAATCTAATATCTTTATCTTGTCATTTTAAAGTAATGGTTTCATTAATATATGATTAACGATTGAGAGGTTTTCACGTTAACTAATAGCTAGATATTTTTTAGTTACTTAAAACTTGATACGTTTAAATAAAACATGAAATTTAACAGTTAAATTATTAAATTATTTTTAATTAAAACTATCAAAAAAATGAAAGAATATGTAAATAATGAAGATTAAATATATTGATTTTTTTTTTGAATTTAGACTAAATTGATTGAATGTAAATTATAAAAAATTAAATGTGTTATTATACAATTTTTCTTAATTGTCATGTCACTCCCTTAACAACACTTAACGTTATGTGATCATTTTGTAATAAAAGTTAAAATTTATTGTTATCATTTAAAAGTTTAATAACCAAAATGAATATTTTAAGATAATTTAGTTATTATTTGTGAACTTTAAAAATACGTTCATAGTTAAATTAATAGCTTGTAGCATTTGATGAATTTAAGCAAGACAAAAGGACTATAAATATAATATATGGAAAACGCATGGATTCACCAACTTAAAGCCTCACAATACAATCAAAAGATGGTACATAAGCCACAAAGTACATAGATGAAAAGAAGTTGAGAGGGGAGGGGGGGATTAAGGCATTGTTTTTATGTCCCCTGAGTGCTGACGTGGCTCTTTGAAGCTGGAACAGTAACAATTTTAGCAGCTCCATCATTGCTGTCATCAAAACTGATTGATGTAGCACCGATTGTGATCGGCAATTCCTTCAGTTTCTCATCTGTTTCTGTGTCTTTCACATCTTTGCTTTTACCCCACACCACAGTGTAAAGACCTGAGACTATGATAATGGCTCCAAGAATGCTGAAATCAATAAAACAAAGGCAATCAGAGTCCACTAAATGGAGAAGGCGTCTTTTGTTTGTATAGTGCACCATATGTTCATATAAACTTTGCTATCATCTGGTGCCAGTATACCTTCCAAGGTGGACCTTTTCTGCTAAAACAATGGTTCCTAGAGCAGCAGTGATGATCATACATAGAGGGCTGAATGATGTAAGGAATACCGGCCCTCGTTCTCGGATCACGACGCCTTGAACGTAATAAGCTATTCCGGAACACACTATCCCCTTATCAATCAAAAAATTGTAACATTAAAGTGTGAAACAAAGTGTATTTCAAAGTGCATCAATGGGTAGCAAAAAGGACTTACAGAGTAAGCTGCAGCAAGGAGCCTTGAATCCCACCCTACTTTCCATGCACTTAGGTCCCGGACCATGATAAGGGACAGCATACCATCTTCTATCATTCCCACGAAACATATCCAAGCTGTGAGGCTGAGCTCGGCGGGGTACTTTTTCAATGTGAAGGACTGAAACCAGTAACCATATCCAATACGATTAGCTCCAGAATATGTTGTTTAAACTAAGTTTTAAGTATGTTTTCACTCACTTGCAAAATAAAGTAACTTGCCCATGCTAAGATACCTCCTAGAAGCAATATGGTACCGGTAACCCAGTGTTTATCAGCAGATTCAATGGTGGTTCCATGGTGTGCTACGCCTCCTGATTTGATGAAATCAACAATGGGACCTTTGTACAAAGTCATCACCATTGCCCCTGCCACAGTGATTGCTGTTCCGATGATCTTAGCTAGACTGTGTATCTTCTGCGAATCGATCTTCTCTAACCTGATTGACATGATCAACATGTTAAACAATGATTCAACATATATAGAAAGATGATGGATTTTTTAAGCTATTTGACATGGTGTGATGAGGAGGAGATTGGCATGTTTCCAGTGAAGGGTCCCAGTTTTCTTTTTCCCACTAGAATCCTGTCCACACATATTTGCCAGTATAGTGGAAGACAAATATTAAGATATTATGCGATTAATCGGTTTAAATTATTTTTTATTTTGCTTTTTCACCTGAAAATCACTGCCAATATGAAGGTAACAGCAGGAAGCATATTGACGAAAGCAGATGAATATGTTGCTGACGTATACTTCATCCCCAGATAGTATAGGTTCTGGTCAAGCACTGGCCTGAAAAATCAAACTCAACCACGTTCAATTAAACACTTCTGAATCAACAGTTTTCAATTTCAAGTACAAGCAGCAATGCACCGCCTCGTTGTTTAAAAAACAGTGCGGTTCTATATGTAAACTCATGCATATATGCAGAAAACTGGGGGTAAGATAAGAGCTTTACTCGAGTAAACCGAGGACCACAATCCTGAGGAAGATCGGAAGGGTCATCCGTGGCCTGATTTTCCTGCATGAAACAATGGAAAGAAAGAAGCTGAGGATGGATTGATCCATGAAAAAACAAGGATTTAAAACACAGTTGCTGTTGCATTTTTTGTCACAGTTGCAGACATAACGTATCATATGCTCTTCGCTACCGTTGTTACAGTAACATAATGCTATTTGAATGCTCGAAAAAAACGTTGGGTGTGTGTGAGAAGAAGAGGAAACCTTTCAAGAAGCAAGGCAAAGGGAGCAATGACAATGGTGGCGACAAGATGACGGTAGGTCGTAAGTATGAAATTACTCATGCCATGCTTAAAAGAAACCAAGGAGATAATGTACATCCCTGCATATCCAAACTGCAGGGACACTATTGCAATATACGGTTTCACTTTGTTCATCACTTTGGACAAAGCTGAACGTACCCTCTGCTCCCCCATGGTCTCTGTCTTTCCTTTTTTTTTTCCTCTCTTATCTCTCACCTCTTAGGACTTAGCCTGTCAACTTCTAAATCACAACAACCCATTTTATAGAGGATTTGCAGGGTGGATTATTTTTCAATAATGCAAAAGCTGTACTGTACATGCCCAAACCACTACTTCAAGTTATATGTCCTTTTTTCATTAAAAAGAATAGTTATGTACTTTTCCGGTGATTTTATTTATGTCTCACATTAAAAATTTATGTTTAAGATTCAAGACTAGTGTTTAAGAATTTAAGATGAGATATATTTTTATTGGTGTAAATCATCTACTTCTTTCCATGCCTCCATTTGTGCATCTACTTCAAATTAGAGGGTTGAGGGTTGAGGGTTTAAGGTTGAGGGTTGTAGTTAGAGTTTAGGGAATTAGGGGTAGGGTGTATGATTTAGGATATAAAAAAATAAGGGTTAGCGTTTAAAATTCAATTTTTTTTAAAAATTCAATAAGAAACATGGTTGGAGGTATGATAAAGAGACAGAGAATTTTTCCTTACTTTTATAGTTTAAAGTTTAAATTTTAAGGCTTAAAATTTATAATTACAGCTTAAAATTTAATCTTTTAATATTCAGCTTAAGAAAAACATCGAAAAATAACAAAGATTCTTGTCCTTGCTTCACTGTCAGATAATTTGTGGATGTAATAGGTAATATTTGCGGATGTCTAAAGGTTGAAAGTATACTCTAAAACAAATATTACTATAATCACCGTAGCCGATATAAAAAAAAAAATCACATCCCTACTAGAATCATCTCATTTTTCTGATAGAATCATATGAAACCACACACAAAAAAGGATTTGGAGAGATTTCTGTGAATATGATGCTTTGCTTTTTATTTTTTTAATATTTTAAAGAAAAAATGGTATAATTTCTTTTGTGTGGGGCACTTTGACCACTAAATGATGTTTAGGTTCAGTGCAGTTGATGCATGCAAAAATTATGTTAGCCTTTTGTTGTTAGAGGTGCTGGATGGTATGGAGCGTGGCATACATTTTTTCTTCTAAAATCAGTGTTTGCTCAACAAATTGGTATTTCATTGCTTCTCCATATCTATAATGCTTTTCTTCAAGGGATTTGGTAAAAAAAAATTATATTCACCGAAACACGGTGTTTTTATTAGAGTAAAACGATATCATTTTATTAATTTCATATGGGTTTTTTCTTTAGCACTTTTCGTCGTCGTTTTGTTATAAGGGCTTATCCCCTTAATCTTCATCTATCTATTTAAAAATTTAAAAACAATTGAGTTCTATATGAATGTAAATAAGGTCAATTGATGATTGTTTCGAATGCTAATTAAATAATTAAGGAAAACTTTGTGTATGAATCAGGTTATTGTATCAAGCACTAATTTTACCTCGAATAGAAATTCTATACCTTTCTGGTGCCCTTATTTATGTCTCTACACTAAAAATTAGGTTTAGGGCTTAGGGACTCTGGTATAGGATAATTTTTTAGTTCGTCAAAAGTTTAGAATTTAAGATTAAAACTTAAAATTAAAATTTTTAATATTTTTAAGGTTAGACAAAAAAACTCAACATACATGAATCTTCTCTTTCACTTGCTTCCTTACTAAGTTTATTATAAAAATGCATGGTGAGATCAGTCCATATATGAAGCTAAGTGCTTCAATGCTTATTATTTTAAGCAGAATTCATGGTGGGAAATTTTCACATAAAGTCAGGTCCACCAACATGACTGAACTCATTCAAATTTCTCAAATCATTGTCAATTCAAAAGCTTATTTTTTATCATCTTTTTCCACATAAAAGAAGTATGTGGTGCAGTTTCTGTGGATATGTAATAAGACAATACTGTTCTAACATTGTGTCTTTTACCAAAATAAGAAAAGTATGGCACTTGGAAATTAAACTGTTTATGGACTCAGACATCTAAATCTCTCACATCCATGCTTTTGATAGTTCCATTCAATGTTGCTGCTCATTCAGCCACTGAATCATATCAAATATCTCAATTATTATCATCTTGGACAGAACCTGTCAATTTCTTACAGCTTCACAAATATTCAGTTCAGAATTTCAAACAAAAGCCAAAGGATAATGTTTTGTTCAAGTACAGATGAGATGGTAATGGCAAACCAATCAAATGGTTGTATATTAGCTGATTTATCTCACCATTTTTAGTAAAGACAAGGAGACTGAAATATGATGATTTAGAGTAAAATTTGGACAACCCTTTGTTGCTTTTGCTTAGTATACTGGTTCTAAGGACAAAGCTTGTTTGGTGAAGATGTCTGTCATATCTACAAACCGGTCTTAAATCTCTTTGAGTTTGAAAGTATAAAGCTATAAAATTTCATGAAGTTATCAGAAACCAATTCGTGTCCGATCGTTTTTGATAACAACAGTTCATGGATGCAATTTCATGTAGTCGATTAATTAAGATTGGCTTTTGCGGGGTTGATACGGAATGGTCCTCTCAATCTAATTTTATTGATTTATAATATTACGATTTAGACCTCTGAACTTGTTTAACGGACTTAGTGCCTTATAGCACTAGCTTAACAGGTTATTGACCGATATAATCTGTATCATCAGGGACGGAGGGACGTGGGGAAGAATAATCACCCTCCCGAAGAATTGTTTTTTCATTTTTGTCTTTTATTTAAGTTTTTTAAAATTTTAGTTTATTTATAAATTTATCTCATCTTTAATATTTATGTTTTGCCCCGTGTATCATGAGATTTCTTGTTTTCTTGCTTTCCTTTCGCTAATGTTTTCATCACATCAGTTCTTACGGCCTAACTCGTATAACTCCTTTTAATGAATTTCAGATTCTAGGTTCCTAAAGTATTTTTTGAGATATATTTCAATAATATTATAATTATAAACTAATGAGTCTCGCTTTAATAAATTACATAAAATATTGTAAACTTTTAAATCACCTACGAATTGTTAAGAAACTAAATGATTGATCTGAAGACTCTAAATCAAATAGAGTTCGAATGAAATTGCCCAGGAATAAAAATTGCCAACAAAATAAAATTGCCCGCAGAATAGAAATTGTTCGGGCAATTGACAAATGCAATACTATTTTGAAATATTTTTCTTTTATTCCTTTGAATCTCTTCTATTTTCTCTCTCACACACCACGGCCACACACAACCACTTCTCACTCACTCACCACCACAACTCTCACTCACATTCACTACTCACTCACTCTTTACAAAGCAATAGACAATGTCTTTATATAGATACTAGGCATTATTACATAATAAAAACTAATAAAAACTATAACTCATGTAATTCCCATAACTCCTATATTAAACTCCATAACAACTAGTAACCCCCTATTAATTTTTGACATTTCAAATT
The DNA here is from genome assembly GCA_035048815.1 of Abelmoschus esculentus. Classification (NCBI taxonomy): domain Eukaryota; kingdom Viridiplantae; phylum Streptophyta; class Magnoliopsida; order Malvales; family Malvaceae; genus Abelmoschus; species Abelmoschus esculentus. The sequence goes on from JAUCBN010000032.1 coordinate 4,634,220, forward strand.
CATAACTCCCCATTAACTCCTAATTTTTAAGATTCACTAAAATTCCATTTAAGTTTATTCAACAAAATTCCCCCGTAAACTTAAATGCTTCTACCATCCATCATGCCAATCATCTTTTTCTTTCCCGCAACTTGATTCTGACTCGCTTGTATCCTTTCACAACATGTCGCTTCTTGTATCGTTCTATCTCACCTTAAACTTTCTTCTTTTTCTTGAACACCCACTTTGCACCAATATGGTGACTTTCTTTCGGCATTTTTTTTCGATAATAGACTGACTTCATATCAATTGTCTTAATCTCCTCGTCCATGACAATTCGCCACTTCTTGTCTCGTGATGCCTCTTCAAAGTTAATATTTTCAGCATCTGCCCTAAGATATACAAGATGTACCTCACTTGTCGAATCATACAAATCTTGTAAACTTCGTATTTTGGGTTTTCGTGATTCATCTCCATCATCAGTAGTTTCAAAACTTGCTGGTATTCATGTTGGTGCCGTAACTGATGATTCTCCAACTTCCATGACAATCTCTGTCGAACTATTCCAATCCCATTTGCTCGCTTCATTTACTCGCACATCACGACTCACAATCACATTCTTGCTTATCGGATCGAGTAGCTTATACCCTTTTGTTTTCTCATCATACCCAATAAAAATATTTTTTTTACTTTTATCTTCGAGCTTCGTTCTTCATTGATCCGGTACATGTGTATATGCCACACTAAAAAACACTTTGAGATGAAAAACTGTCGGCTTTTGTCCGCTCCATGCCTCTTGTAGTGTTTGATCATCTAACTTTACATGTGGACAACGATTTTGTATATAGACGGCACATTGCATAGCTTCTGCCCAGAATTGCCTCGATAATTTCTTGTTCTTAAGCATTAATCGAACCATGTCAAGAATGGTCTGATTCTTCCTCTCAACCACACCGTTTTATTGAGGAGAGTATGGTGCGATTAGAAATCGCCTTATCCATTGTTCCTCGCAATATTCCATGAAAGCCTTCGACGTATACTCGCCACCTCTGTTTGATCGTACGGCTTTGATATGTCTACCAGTTGTCTTCTCCACTATCACTTTGAACTTTTTGAACACCTCAAATGTATCGGATCTTTCTTTCAAAAACTACACCCAAGTTTTTCGTGAAAAATCATCAATAAACAAAATGAAATATCTTTTACCACTAAAAGATTCAAAAGTGATTGGTTCATATATGTCGGTATGAATCAACTCGAGTGGATGTTTAGCTCGATATTCTACATTATTTTGAAATGATGTTCTCGCTTGCTTGCCAATCACACATTCTTCACAAAATTTGTCATCATAATCCATGTTCGGCAATCCGTGCACCATGTTCTTCTTTGCTAACTCCTTTAAACCACCATGATGTAGGTGACCAAATCGGAGATGCCATAGCGATGCTTTGTCTTCTACGTCGACTTGCAAACATTTTTCTCGCACGCTTCTCAAATTCAATTTGTACATCCGATTTTTGCTCATTTCAACTTTGGTAATCAGACGCCCTCGCTTATCCTTCAAGAGTAATACCCGATCTTTCAAAAATGTCGAGTATCCTTTCTCCGTGAGTTGCCTCATACTCAAAATATTTGTCTTAAGATCTGGAACGTAATACACATCTTGGATTGACCCTATCATGTTATCCTTTTGTAAAAAGAAGATTATACCTCGACCTTTAACCTCAACTTTTGATGCATCACCAAACGACACACGATCACCTTCAATCTTTTGCATCTCTTTGAATAAGTACTCGTGACCGCACATATGGTTGCTTACGCCCGAGTCTAGGTACCACACATTATTATTCATGTTAACTTTACTTTTAGCCATCAAGAGAACGCCATCATTCGCTTCATCTTCTACAGCTATATTGGTTGTCTCTTTCACCTTTTTATCAGCTCGACAATCTTTTGCACAATGCCCCATTTTTCCATAATTATAACATTTGTCAGAGTTGCAATCCTTCGCGTAATGACCATACTTGTAGCACTTGTAGCACTCGATGTTGGAGTAATTTGATATGTCGCCTCTTCTTCGATTGCGTCCTCTTCCACGCCAATTTGGTTGGCTCATCTTTCCCTTCTCTTTATAATATACTTCATGACTATCTCTTTGACCACCACGACCATTTTCACGTCCTCCACTGCCATATCCTCTACCTCAAAAATTTTGAGAATAGAATACCTTTTCATCTCTAATTGACGCCTTAGTCTGAAGTGCTTGCTCGAGTGTCTCCTCTTTCTTTTTCTTCTTACGTTGTTCATGTGCCTCAAGAGAACCGGTGAGTTCATAAACTGTAAGAGTTTCAAGGTCCTTTGACTATTCTATCGCGCACACAATATTCTCAAAACTATCGGTTAATGATCTCAAGATCTTCTCCACAATTCTCGCATTGGTTAACGTTTCACCATTATGAATGAATTGGTTTGCCATGGCTTGTACACGGGCAATGAATTTTGATACACTTTTTGATTCTTTCATTTTCATGCTCTCTAACTCGTCACAAAGAGTTTGGAGACGCACTTGCTTAACTCGGTCGGCTCTTTTGAGTACCTTTTTTAACGTGTCCCACGCTTCTTTTGAAGTAGTTGCCCCGGCAATCTTCTCAAAGCTTGATTCGTCAACGGCTCTGAACATCATGTACAGTGTCGAGTTATCCTTCGATCGCGCCTCTTTCAACGCATTGGTTTGAGCCGCCGTATATCCCACAGTAGTTGTTGGTTCTTCGAATCCTTCTTCGACAACCTCTCATGCATCTTGAGATCCAAGAAGAGCTTTCATTTGATACTCCAATTTTCGCAATTCGCCTTTGTTAGTCGTGATAACGACGTTTGACCCATCATATTCGCCATTAGCTCTGATACCAATTTGAAGACTCTAAATCAAATAGAGTTCGAATGAAATTATCTAGGAATAAAAATTGCCAACAAAATGAAATTGTCCGCAAAATGAAAATTGCTCGGGCAATTGACAAATGTAATACTATTTTGAAAGACTTTTGTTTTATTCCTTTGAATCTCTTATATTTTCTCTCACACTCACCACAGCCACACACAATCACTTCTCACTCACTCACCACCATAACTCTCACTCACATTCACTACTCACTCACTCTTTATAAAACAATAGACAATGTCTTTATATAGATACTATACATTATTATATAATAAAAACTAATAAAAACTATAACTCATGTAACTCTCAAAACTCCTATATTAAACTCCATAACAATTATTAACCCCCTATTAACTTTTGACATTTCAAATTCATAACTCTCATTAACTCCTAATTTTTAAGATTCACTAAAATTCGATTTAAGTTTATTCAACATGATATTTGTTGTCAAATAATGCTATTTTTCATGCAAATTTTAAAAGCATTGCATGGTTTCATTCTTTACTAATGAAATAAAATGTATCTTAAAAAAATATTTTACCTCTTTATCATGCTTCTATTCATGTTTTTTGTTGAAAATTTCTAAAAAAATAAATTTTAAAGCTTAACCCTTATTTTTATATCCTAAATCCTAAACCCTACACCCTAAAAAATATATCCTACCTTTATTTCTCTAAACCCTAACCACAACCCCTAACCTAAAACCTTAAACCCTAAATTTTCTAACTTAAAACGAAAATACAAATATAAGCCTGAGAAAAAAGTAAACGATTTATTATATTTAATTTTATTTAAATAAAAGTAAAAGTATATAACAATAATTATATTTAAATAATTTTATACTTATAAAATTTGCACTAGATATAAAATCCTTGGATGCAGAATTGAAATCCCACACACTGTTTATTAGTTAATAAATAAACCATAATGGTGGGATTGTAGATGACCCCGATGGCTTTTGGAATTGCTTATAGAAATAAGGTCAAGTTTCATAGAATTTTGGAAAAGAAAGGACAAGTTTTACCGATATAATATAACATTTTCAACTTGGAACGTGATATTCATGCAATAATAATAAAAAATGGGGAAGTGAAATCGGTAGAGATGACAAATTGATTTGAGACTCGAATTGATTTGATTTAATTTGAGATTTGATATTGACTAGAATATGATATTTAAACTTGATCTGAAATCTGAAATAAACAAAATGAAAATGAAACTGACCAGATTTTTAGTTGAATTGATATGGACTCGAACAACTAAAATCATCTAAACCGAAATTAATTTTAATTGAAGGCAACCAAAAATAAATATATATATATTAATAAAATAATAATAAAAGATTTGATTTGAACCGTCGCCCAACTCATCAAAAAGTTAAATATATTAGCTTTTTATAAAGCTATATCTAGGTTTATAAAATTGATCTAGCCCGAAAATTCACTAAAACATATCAATCTCCTACTGAACCGATCTTGACCTGACCCGAAATTACTTGATCCAAAAATCAACCAAACTGATATGAATCGATTCAACCTGATACCTGACCCGAATCACTACAGACAAGAATTTAAATTATATTAGATCATATCTAATCTGAACTGAACCAAGATTGAATATATAAAATTGAACCTAACCTAAACTGAATTAACTTAAATCAAACTTATCCAAATAACCCGAAACATTTTAAGCAACTTTCTTTAAACAATACAATCGCCAGAAACAAAACCATGAGAAGATTAAATCGAAGTTTAATTCAATTAATTCATACAATCATCTTTAAAACTAGTATTTACTAAATCTGGATCGAATTACAATATCTCGAATCATAAAAAAGAATATCATATCATTTTACATAAAGTCTTATAGAATGACCTGAACTCTTCCTTCTCTTGTCCAATCCTTTTCGTTTCCTTTTCTCTTTGTTGCATGGAAGTTGGTCCAACCACAAGACCAAGATACAGTTTAACATTCCACTAGTTCGACAGCTCGGGACCTTTTCAAGAATGGGTTAGTCAAAAGTTGTAAAAACTAGACGTGAGTAGGACATTAAAGAAGCATGATTAGTGCATTTTTGTTCTCATTTCATCACTTTCCAGACGTTAAAGTGGGTTACTTTTGTTTGCATGGAAGTATTAGTAGAAAAGAAAAGAATGGGTTTTGTTTATCAGAGCAAATCAGGCAGGGGCTCTTCAAAGATTCAAGAGGTATTATATAATTTTCTGAGCATCAATGAAATATTTTATTTTGTAAGTGTTTTAATTTTAAGGTTTAAATATTTAGTTTAGGGTTTATAGTTTAATGTTTAAGTTTATGTATTTAGAATTTAGGAATTACGGTTTGAATTTAAAATCTAGGGGTTGAAAGTAAAAAAATATTAAATCCCTAACATATTACCTTAAAATCTAAAACCTAAACTTTAAATCATAACCCTAAATTCTAAATTTCTAAATCTAATCCCTTAAACTATAAATCTTAAACTAAATCTCTAACCCACGTGCTTATCGTGCATTATATATTTTTCCTAATTTTTATTACCCTAAGCATAAAAATTATTTATAAATCCTTACAAATATAATGTTTTTACATAAAATATTATTTTTGTTGCATATTTTAAAACAAAATCGTATACAACACTTTTAATATCAACTTCTTTTAAAATATTACTTTTAATTGTGTCAAATAAGACAATTTAATCTTACTAACATTATAGTTTTTCGTTAATATAACATCAGAAACTTTAATTTTGATAAAACTTTAATAAGTCAATTGTTCCAATTTTTTTACTAGATAAGTTATCTAATTAATAATCTCAGTCCAATAAATATACCATTTCTATCGATAACAGATAATTCATTTTTATACAAAATATTTTTAAAATTATTATAAAAAAAATTAAAGATTATTGTCATCCAATAAATATAATTTATCAACATGAAACAAAAATTTAAAATATTTTTACATATAATCATATATTGTACATCTTTAAGATTAATTTTCGCCGTATTCTACTTTTAATCTAGTCGTTAAAATGAAATTAATAGAATTAAATATACTCTTATTTAAGAAGAAGAGTCGAGCTATTAATTTTATAAATTAGAGATTTAATTTAAAATTTATAATTTAAAGAGAAATTAAGAAAGGATCCTTCATATCATAACTGCATGAATCTAATGTTTGTGACGTGCATGGCAATTGGCAATGACAAAACCAGGAATGTGTAAACTGATGTTCGGTTTATCTCTGTCTTAAAACTACTCTTCTAAAAACTTACAGGTATCATGCATATAACATGGTCAGGTCTTGAGAGAAAGCTTTTCGAATGGACTCTCTCTTGATCTTAAGAGCTGCAGTGACGAGACCCGATTCCGGAGTCCATGGGGTAGAAACCAGTTTGAGTTTAGCAGGAATCTCAAACTTCTCCAATCGCGCCTTCTTCCCCATCTGAACATTAAAGCAAATGAAACCAGTGCTTGAATTAGGTAGATGAAATACAGCTGATGATAAACATATGGTAAATGTAGTTGTTGCACCTGATACTTCACCAAGTTTAAAGAATGTGTTTGCAATATGTTACAGAAATACATATATATTCGAGCACCTTCAAGTGAGTCGAGGTTTACCTGAACGAGAGATGAAAGCACTTCCTTGATTGTTTCTTCTTTCTCACACAAGTCTGCAAAGTCGGTAAATACAATCCCTTGCTTTGAAGCCCAATCTGCTACTGCCTGCTGGGAAGCCACCACAAGAGCCACACAGTAACTATGGAACGGGTCTGCATGCAACATGATATTGTCGACGTAGGGACTGATGCTGAGAGCAGCCTCAACCTGTAGAAGATATTAGTTAACACGGGACATTCAAAGAACATCATGCTTTCAGTACTAACATCCATTCATACCTTTCCCAGAGAGACATATTCCCCATGCTGAAGTTTCACTATATCCTTTTTACGATCGATTATCTCGAGGCAGCCATCATTGTGAAACTGTCCTATGTCACCTGTATAGAACCACCTCATTCCTCTCTCATCAACCTTTTCCACATCAAAAGATTAGGACAGTCACTTCAGTAAGAGATGATCTTAAGTATAACGAGAAAAGGAATAGGACTGCGGAAACTGAAAGTTCGAAACCCTACCTTGTATACTTCTTTTGTTTTCTCCTCATTTTTGAAGTATCCCAGAGTTACACTAGGACCACCAACCACAATTTCTCCACGAGGCATCGGTGAATCACTAGTTAAATATCCACCTTCAGGCCAATCTATTAACTGAAATAAACAAAGCATAATGCAAAACGATTGAAGTCATAAATGCATCCACCAGTCAGAGTAGGTAAAGCAAAAACCAACTCAACCTAAAAAGCGAATAATGTTAAAAGGAGTTCCTGTGAGCGCGAGATTGTCAGAGTTGTCCTGCTCGAGTGAAAATATTCACGAACATCTATTACCTTGACAAAGGAGCAAGGAAGTGGAGAACCAACACGACCAACAGATGTATCATCAACCTCAGAGAAGGTGGCACCAGCACAAGTCTCAGTTAAACCATACCCTTGGCCAATTGGAGCACTGAAAATGAAATCGGATGAGAGTGTGATACATAAAAATTAAATAAAACGGAATAAAATATAATTATCAGGGTCCTTGATGATGGTATCTCTATGATGATCACACTCCAAGAACCTATTTGTCTTCCCATGTACTTTGTTTTTATTATTTACATATAATGTATAAGATATTTGTTTACTGCTCGAGTTTACCATCATAGATAATATTTCGAAAACATTTCATTAAAATGTCAAAAATGTAGTTAAAACCTATTTATTGCATTCGGTCGATGTTCTTTAAGATTTTATATCATTCAATAAACTTACGCAATCAATATGTGAAATAGCTATCAAATTATATTGTATATTCTATAAACCGTCATAAATTTTCAGCTCATCAAATTAGACCAAGAACTGATATAGAACTACAAATGTGCTAGTGTGAGTGTGAGCTCTGTGTGCCTGTGTATGCAAGAGTATCACCATAGAACCCATAAATTTATATTATAATCAATATCAACTCAAATTGCTCGAACATACTAACCCAAGGCAGATGTTAATAAATCTCTGAGTATCCGCAGATAGAGGAGCACCACCAGATAGCAAAAAACGAATACGGCCACCAAGAATTGCTCGGACCTTTTTAAAGACAAGAAAGTCCCAAAGAAACTTCTCCAGTCCCCAGGCACCAAACCAATTACCATTTATTGCAGATAATCTGCGTGAATAAGCCAAGTCAAACAATTTCTTGGCTAGTCCACCCTTTGAATCTACCTAAAATTTAAGAATAGATAGTGATATAAATGAGCTAATTCACAGTATATATACATATAAAGAAGTCATACATTTATAGAATTAGAATTTTCTAACCTTCTTTCGCACTCCATCTCGAACACGATCAAGAATTGCAGGGACAGCTGCCATCACAGTTGGACTTAACAAAGAGGCATCTCCCTTTGTTCCCGCTTTTATCTTGTTAGATGTATCAGTGAGAGTCAAAGGGGTTCCATATCCGATTACACCTCCAACAGCAGGAATTAAATTCTAGAACAGGAAAAAGAAAGTTAACTATGTTTAACACACAAAAGGTAAACAAATTCAAAACATAACCAGAGATCAAAACCAAGTTACCATTTATCTTTGTAAGCCAATCCTAGACAACATACATACCTCAGCTGCTAATTCAAGAATATGAGCAAGGGGCAGATAAGCAAGATAAACATCCTTGCTTCCAAGTCCGGGAACAATTGTCATGACTGCAGAAACTGTAGCTAAAACATTGCCATGTGTCATCATCACACCCTGTACAAATTTCAAGCCTTTCAAATGGTTTAAAAATACGAAAACCTAACTTAACCGTTTTGCAATGCTCAGAGATAACAACATGTTTGCTAACTATAAGCATATTTTTACCTACAAAATCTGTAAAAGATGGTAGAACAAGAACAAAAATATATGCTTCTAACCTTGGGCAATCCAGTACTTCCACTAGTATACATTATAACTGCTACATCAGCTGAAACAGGTAAATCGGCATCAACGGGATTTGTACGTCCAACACTCTCAACATCAGCAAAAGAAATTATTGTCCAACTTCCACTTGCACTGGTTGGAAATTCACTGTCCATGCAGATCACACGTTTGACAGTGTCAAGTTGCCCACTAATGTTAACAAGCTTTTTCAGTTCTTTGTTCCCACAAATCACCGTCGTAACCTCAGTCTGGAAGAGAAAAAATAGTATAATTACATAAATATCGGTAATGAATGTGGAAATCATAAGACCTCCAATAAAATTAACCCTGTGAATCACAACTTTTTCCACACGGTAGCACATTATAAGATGCCGGAAACACTATTATGGAGTATGCTAAACTTACAATCTATTTAAATATGTAGAAAATGAGCAAAACATATTCCGTCAATGAGGCAAGAAAAAAGCTTATTATTTTTCACATTAATTTATTAAAATAAACTATTTGGCACATAATAGTAGTTGCTTTATACTCGAATAAAATAGAATTTTTGTTGCACTAGAACTGCCAATAATGGGGGGAAATTATGCGAATAGAACTGTGCATAGAGAGATAAAGAGGGAACCTCATTTAATGAGTGACATAAAGCTTCCTCTCCTAAAGATGCATATATGGTCACCACAGTAACATTGCGCCTAAAGCAGGCCTGAAAAAAGGATATGTATCAGTTATATTCTCTAACCTGTGGAAAGGCAAAGGGCTTGGCACAACACGTTACTCCTCAGTTACAACATAAAATTATCAAGCTTTGAAAATTTAACCATAATTCTAGAAAACATAAGACCTGCATTGCAATGAACCATTCTTCTCTCGTATCAGCAAAGATTGCAACACGCTCTTCCTTTTTATGACCAAGTTGAACTAATCCAGAAGCAAAACTACACACAGCTTCAAAAGTTTTTGCATATGTTAACCATTCATATTCTCCCAAATGAAGCTTCTCGAAGGACCTTCCATCTTCAGTTACGTCAACCTCCCTCGAAACCAATTTCCTAGTACCGAGTAAACGTTTATCAGAGTGTTCCTTACAAGCCTGTTCAAAAAGTTCTGCAAGGGTAGTTATGCCTTCCCATGATGTTTCAACCGGGGAAGGGAACCGACTGTTTCGGATTGTATACCCTGGTTCTCCACCAACATCAACTGGCACCCCTCGTTTCTTCACCTTCTTTGCATTTCGAAGGATAAGTGTCAAAACAATAGGAACAAGCGCACTGATGATATAACCAGTCATGTTTCTGGATTTTTTAACCAGAAGAATCTATTTCTTCAGTTCTCCTGAAAATGGAATCACACTCAACCATTATCATTATCCAAAAATGAGTAACCAAAAATTCAGCCCTTTTCTTTTTCCTTGTTTACCTTAGGAAGGTAGAAATCAGCGTGATTACAATATACCAAATAGTAAGTACCAGGAAGGGAAACCACAACCAAAGAAAAAAGGTTATTTCTCATAAGCAAACTTTGGCGAGCTGCCAGCCATTGCATGACAAAGGTTATTTCAATATGATCAGTTGCGACCAATAAAACCGCTTACAAGGTAACCCAGGCATTGACACAGAAAAAAAATCCATGTCCTTACTATCAGTATCAATTTCATAACACAAGATTGTTTAACCAATTAAGCATAATTCTGATTTTGATATATCCATAACCAAGATATTCAAGTTTTATGCTCATTATATGACAGTCTATACTCTGCCTACTACCTTCCAAAAGGAAGTTTCTTGGGTGCTAAGCAGCTGTGTATGTGACAACAAAACCTTCAAAATTTTTCTGCTTTTAAGAACCAACCATCAAAGAAACAACACAATAAGGGTAAATAAACATTACTATAAACTTCACCCTCAAAATATCAATTCAAATGGTATGTAACTAAATCAAAAGCAAATTTCCAATGAAATAAAACTCCCTCAACGGGAAGTTTCTTGGATGCTAGCTAAGTTGTTTTAGATCTTATTTTCTCTTTTCCTTCTTTCCAAAGGAACCAATCATCCATGAAAAATCAATGCAACAAAATCCCCCATGAAAAATCAACTCAAATGGTATGTAAAGCATGTAACTAAGTAAAAAAAAGATCATTTTTTTTTTGAGTCAAAAGCAAATCTTCAACAAAGAAGAACACATCATGTCTCAAAGGGTGACATTAAAAGGAAAAATAAAAGGTTAAACAAGCAAGAAAATAAAATCTATAGAGTAAAAACGTTCTTATAACATGAATACCTTCAAAATCTCAAAAATGAAATATGTGGGAAGGCAAGGGATCCAGTTCAAGAGATCGGCATTGCCAAAAATAAAGAATAAAAGCAGAAGAATTGGTGGAGTTCAAGTTCAATGGAGAGGGGTTTGAGATTTTCTTGAGTGAAGAGATTAAATATAGAACCATGGAAGACAGGGCAGCTAATTTAGGGCGGACAGATCGAGAGTGAAACAAGTTGGTGTTGCAGAAATAGTTTATGACTCGGACAAGAGTCCTTGGCGTTGATGTTAAGTTTATTCGTTTTAGGGTAAATCACGTAAGACGTACGAAAGTATGTGTCTGATTTTATTTATTCTTTGGGTTTAATGTTAATAAATTATTCAAGTAATATATTTTATCAACCTAACATTAATCAATAAAGTTTTATAAATATTAAATCTAATTTTAATTCTACATAGAAGAGAGGAAAAGATAACTCTAAGGGAAAGAAATATGTATTTTTAATGGGTTTAAAATGTATGATTAAAATAAAAATAAATAATTTAATCAATCGATTAGATGTGTTTGCTCAATTAATATCAATTTAAATGTTTAAGATTTTAAAAGTTAATATATTTAAATTACTGTAATAATTTGATACACTGAACGTAAAAAAAAAATTATAAAAGCCTTAAAATTAAGATTTAGAGTTTATAAATTTAAGTTTAAGAGGTTAAAATTTAATGTTTATAAGTTTAAACTCTAAATATCAAACCAAATTATCATAATCTCTAAATCTTAAATCTTTGATTCAAACCACAAACAGATAATTCTAAACTATTAAACATAAATCATAAATTCTAAACCTTAATTTAAATTTTTAGACCGTAAAATATTATTGTCACCCTATCGAATATAAATCTTTAAATTAAAAAATAGACTATTTTTCGGTTTATGATTTGTTATATTACTTCATTTTATACCATGGACGGATGCACCATTGTGCATGGTAGGTCTAGACGTCTAGTGACATAGCATTAGAGAAAAGATAAATTATATTAATAGTCACTAAATTTTTAAGATACTTTTATATTGGTTATTAAAATTAAATATTTTTATTATAGTTACTAATTTTTTAATTTATTTTCATCATGGTCACTACCATAACCATTAACCCTATTAAGAAATGACGAGGTGTTATGTTAAATATTATTTCAAAAAATTTAATTTTTTAAATTTATAAGTATTGTTAAGACTAAAATTTTTATTAATGTAATGGTCTTCGATCAATTTCAACAGTGAAAAAGGTTCGTTTTTTCAGGAGTATGTCATAATTAAGTTTTAAATTAATCTGACGGTTAATATTGGTGAATTAAAACTAAAAAACTCAATTGAAATTAAAAAATAACTTTTTGATATGCCGTTATTAACGGTCAAATCAACTTCAAATCAAATTATATTAACCTTTTGACCAAATAAACCCTTCCCACCATTTGAATTGAATGATAACATTAGTATTTTCTAACAATAGTGATCGTAATAAAATTGAATTAAAAATTTATTGATTGTAATAAAGTTTTATTTTTTATTTTATTGACCAAAGTGAAAACATCTTAAAAATTTAATGATTATCGATATAATTTATCCTAAAATATTAAATTGTCTTGTTTGCTTTAGCTACTAAACTATTTTTGGTTCTGTAACTATTTTAAGTAAATCGTTAATCTCATTAAAGAATTTGGGTTAAATACATTTAACACTTATATAAAATAATTTTACACTTTTTTATACTGTAGTGTTTTTTATTTTTAAAATACAAATACATCGGTATAAAATAGTTAAAATAATTATTCAAACATATTTACACAATATAGATTAACTTTTTAATATCAACATATCTCGCTATAAATCATATTTACTTGTACAATAATTATCTCTAATTAATATATTATTATATCGGAGTAAATTGAACTACTAAATTGAAATTTTTGAATCCGTTTTATCTTATACGTTCTATTTTCATCGATAGGAGTATATATATATTTTTGATAAAGTATATGTCTCTTTTATGATTTATGTTCGTAATTTGTGGATCTTCCTTAAAACAATACCATCTTTAAAGTTTGAATCGGAATAATTATTTTTTTGATAAAATATATATCTATTTTATGATCTATATTTAAAATTTGTATCTTTTTCTTCTAATAATGTCATCCGCAAAATTTAAACCCGAGTAAACAATTTTTTATAAAAATATTGTAGTTTGTAGCTAACATTTAAATCGATAGAAGAAAAGTGGTACTTTAAAGAATTTAGCTAGAATATTTTGATGTTTATAGCCAATTAACACATAGTTTGAGGAGTCTCTTGCAATTAACCCATCTAGTTTTACACAGCATAACTTTTTTAATCGATGGTTACAATAATATCTGTTTTAGAGTATACTCTCAAGTCTCAATTATCAGATATTGACCGTTCAACCACTGTACTGATATTATTAATATTCATATTCATGATCTTCGAAAATAACAATTGTTCTCGATGATTCGTATCACGGGATACAGTTTTTGCTGCGAGCTTTGTGGCTTAAAATATAACTGGGACTGGGCAGAGTAGTCAGGAATGGAACAGTGGGAAAAAAACAAAGGAAATGGGACCAAACACATGGCAAACTGAGGTTCAGATACTTCAAGTGCTTAAAGAGTAAGGGGAAAGTTTATAAATGGTCTTTAAACTATAGCAAAATGTTCATTTTGGTCATCCAATTTTTAAATATAGTAAAATGGTCATTAAACTTAAGTTTCAGTTGCAAAATGTGTAATTGGATCATTAACTGCCACTAAGCGATTACGTGACAGTTTAATTTTTGTATATTAATATATTTTAAATTTTATATTTATACATTCAATTAATTTAGAAATAATAAAAATCAAAAAATTTAATCCTCAGTATGTATTCTAATAATTTGATTATATTTTTATTAGAAATAATTAAATTAAATAATATTTCCCTAAATCCTAATTCTTTTGAAACTGGAAAACCTGTTATTCATCCGTTTATTAGATCCTTGATTATTATGATAGAAAATACGGACACAAAACTTTTATTTATTTTTAGTATTTTTTTGTGCTCCAACGTTAAAGAAAATAAATTTTAAATTATAATCTTAAATTTTAAATATAAAATCTTATGCCTTAAAAATATATAATACACTTAATATTGTAAATTATTAGATTTCTTGTTTGGATCAAACTGCTTTCCTGAAAATCCAACTCGGATCACATAAATCCAAGTTCAATCCAATAAAATTTTTAAAATCTAAATCTAATTATTATTTTTCTTTTTAAAGTAATAAATCTATATTTTAAATTTATATTAGTGTTTCAATTAGCATTTCACTCGATATATATCTATATTTCAATTAGGAATCAAAGTCTGATTACATAATATTAATTCAAGTTAATTAGGATTTTAATATATATATATATATTTAAAATTTAAAAATTTTAAATATTTTTATTCAGATTCATATATGGATTGGACTCGTATCAGATATCAATCCGAATCAAATTCAAATCAAATCATGACAATATCTATATCCAAACCATCTCCTATTAGAACTCGATTTTTTCGATTTCGGGTTTTAACTTATTTTAATCGGATTTAGATTATTTTTTTCTTTGAATCGAATTCGAATTATATTGTCATTTCTAGGGGCGAATCAAAAAAGTAATCATCGGCTGGGCCAATTTAAATATTAATAATAATTATTTAATATAATTTATATATATAATTTTAAATTTTAAATTTTTGTTATTTAATAATCTTAAATTTTCTTTTATTATCGTATTCAAAAATTATTATTTATATATTTATTTAAATAAAATTAAAATATTTTAAATAAATTTTTATATATAATTTAATTATTTTTTAAAAAAATATAAATCATAAAAATAAGAATTTATTTAAAAATAACATAAAAATATATTACATTTTTATTATCTTTTAAGTTATTTTTTAAAAATTATATATGAATTATAAGCTTTTTACTAAAAATAAATTTTTAAAATCTAATTTTGATCTTAATTTTAATTTTGTTTGTTATTTGAATTTTATGATTATTATATACTAAGATAAAACCGCAAGAATACTTAAAAAATTATTTTTAAAAAAATATATATTTTTTTAAAAATAGTTATATAATTTTTATTTTTATATTTTATTTCAATTAAATCTTATTTTTTAAATTAATCTAAAACTTAAAAATTAAATTAAAATTTTAAATTAAACTATTTTTTTATTTTTACATGTCAAAAACCTAATTTTTATTAATAATATAATCTTAAAATAAATAGCATTATTTTTGGTATGGGTTGGGCCAACGCCAGGCCTAGGCCCAGATCATCCCCTGGTCATTTCTATTCGTTGGTCTCAATGATCTGAAACAAGCATACTTGTTCAGATTGTGTTTTACTTCTTTTATGTGCTTAAAGTTTCCAATGGCACGGGCCCGGGTTGGGTTTTGAGACCCATTTCTTATGTGAAAAACGTTACAAAGAAATTAGGCTAAACTATCCATTCTAGTGTTATTATTTTAATACTCTAATTATTTTTTTAATAAAATAATATTTAATATTATATTTTACTTTTATTTTAGTATCTATTTAAAATTAATAAAAAATAATAGTATAATGTATTTGGGTATTTGGCAATTGACATGTTTTTGAAAATTATAATGTTTCATTTTTTGTTATTCAGAGGTTATAATTAAAATATAAATCTATTTTCAGAGGAAGGAGAGAAAAAAATATACTTTTAATCCAAAAATTTAGAATAATCTTTAAAATAATAAAAATTTAGACTAAATCGATAAATAATATACGTTTTTAGAATAAATTTGTTATTAAACCAAATTATATCATATTTTCATTAATTTAAAAAGATGATGTTATAATAGAATTGAAAGATAACATTAAATATTATTTTGTGAAGAAATTAGTTTGAGTGACAAAATAATACCAAAAAAATATTAATTTAAAACTTCTTTTATCTATCTAGTAAGTAAAGAGATTATATCATAAGGCCGGCTCGTTACGTCAATCGTGGTCCTTAATCAATAAAAATCACACATTCTACTATTAATCATCCATGTTAATAATATAATTCTCAAAAATTATATTTTTTAATGACATGAAAAAAATAAATAAAGATTCATTGGTTAAAAAATTAATTCAGAAGATAATAATGAAATGGATCGTTATAATTAAATAAGACCCTGACCGATATAATAAAACCGATATGGTAAACCAGAACCATGATATAAATTCTCCAAACAAGTATCATTTTTGTATTTTAAATTATAAAACTAAACAACTTTCGTAATACAAATTTGCTTTTCTATATATTTTTAGTTCCTCGACAAATATAAAATAATAATTTTTAAGGGTAATTTTATTATTTAAATTATTTTAAATCACATCTTATATATATATTTTAAAATTACATGAAAAATCAACTGGTAACAAAAGAATTGGAAAGGAAGAAGCATTAGATTAAACGATACAATTATAATTGTCACATGCAAATCTGGTAAGGAAATTACAGAGGCAAATCTGGTAAGTAATAATTATACATTACGCGAATAGTACAAATACATCAGTACCTAAAAATATATATTATTACAGTAACATTTAATCTACGAGATTAGTCTTGTCTTAACTATAATTAGTTACTAATAACATGCAGGATTAGGCTAAGAGCCAGAAATTGTTGTGCCATCTGGTGCTGATAAGATATCCACCCACTCCTTTGCTCTGCTTCTTAACACCAATGGTTAAACAATCTGCATCGTTGATGCACCGAGCAACAAAATCTTCACTGCTGCTCTGACCCCAAATACTGTCGTCCAAGCCAAAAAAAGATAAACCCGATCTGAATTAATCGATCTATGAATCGAATATTATACTGGGAAAAATGGGTTGCAAGGGCCTACCAGCTTAGGAACGGAGAAGGCCTCTTTTGACCTAACACCAGCACTGAAACCTCAAGCTTCTTCACTTGGCTCCTCACTGTAGCCAGCTTTGGCCCTTGGATGACCAGTGCTTCCACTTCTACCTGAACAACATGGCCAAACCTTAGAAGGGAAAGTAAACACAGGAAGATCAGATCAAGTACAGATATTGTGTACCTCAGGTTTGCAGGCCTTGCAAAGTGAGCCAAGGGAGTTGGCAAGGTCAGGTGAGCATGAAGACGAGTGTGATGGAGGAATAACATGAAGTAAAGTAAGCAAATCCCCCTTGTTGACTACATGAGTGAGTGCCCAAATCATTGCATGCTTAGAATGGGAGCTTTCGTCCACTACAACCATCACTCTCTTCCTTAACACTGACCCATTATCAACCCCATTGCCATACATGTTGAGTCCTGCAATCTGGGTTAAACTTGACTCAAACCCACCATAACTATACCCAGAAACGTTGCTATACATGCTGTTCACTCCCCAGCTCAAGGATGATGATTTCCTTTCTTCTTTTCCACTTAACTGCCTCAGAAACGACACTGAACTGGGAATTTTCTTGTGACTTCAACTTGCACCAAATTGGAGCCAAATATCCAGTACACCAACTAGAAAGAGAAACAAGATAAGAGAGAGAGAAATGGAAATGGTGGCCGGTGGGGGACTTGTGGGGCTTTAATATTGAGAGAGGACTGAAACTGTACTAGCCAACGGGGTCCAAAAATGTAAGTGTGAGACAGAAACAGAGTGTAGGAGTTCCTGTTCAACTGGTGGGGGACTTTGTTGCAGGTTAAAGTCACGGGAATTACTGGCTCTTTCGTTGCCTTTTATTTTACTAGATTTATTTTCTGGAAATGTCAGGTTCACGATGCTGAGTTATAAATTTTATTTATGTTTCGTACTGTCAAACGTCAATTCCTTAGGATTTCTCTCATCATTACATATTCTGTAATATTTTCATAATAAACTACAGTAGGGTAATTTTAAATTAAAATATTTTTATTACTTTTTTTTATAAATATTATCTCAGCTTTTTTTTTTAAAAAAAAAACACACACACCCCTAAATCGTTTATATAAGCTGATCTTATATTATACGAAAAGTGAGTTTTTTTTTTTAATAATTATCACTATATTTTTATTAATTTCATAAAAAATATTATAACTATAATACTGTAACACCTAACTCAGATGTCACAATGGGTCTCCGGCCCAAAACCCATTTTTTAAAATTTCCTTTTAAAAGCTCAATAATAAAAATCACGTAAGTCCAAAACCAAATACATAGTCCATTTAAATTAAAACAAACCCAAAATAATTCAAAGTAAAACGGAGCTCCAAAATATATTACAGACTATTTTAAAAATATTCGACCCAAATAAAATAACAGAGTTACAAAACATATAGGGTTCAACATAGTACTAAGCCCACTACATCTAATAACTGTACTCTGACAATACGGTCGATACTGAAAGTCCAAACCTTGATGGTGCTCCACGAATCCCGCTCCACCTAACCTACGCACGAAAAGAGATTTCGAACGCTGAGCCACACAAGCTTAATGGATACGCCAAACTCGGCCAACATCATGCATATCAAAGCAGTAAAGCATAACATATAAATCACATGCATGGTATGAAGGTCTAGCATGCTTGCCTAATACATGGCATAAATGAGTGTATACTATCGCACACAGCATATACAGTCATATAAGTCAACACACAAGAGTGAGGCCCGCGTCCACACAGCATCGGGATCCTACACTCAGGATTGAGGCCGCCCTCAAATCCTATGCCTGGAATGTTACATCGGACATCTTCGAACGAGGCCGCCCAACGTTCGGAAAGGGTGGAGGCCGCCTAACCAACCCTATGCTCGGAATGTTACATCGAACATCTTCGAGTGAGGCCGCCCAACACTCGGAATAAAAGTCTTCAATCATCACCCGACATGTTACATCGGATGGCCTTTGACGTGTTGCAACACTTATGGATATCTGGATTCCAACATACAAAGACTCGACCACACAAACGATCTACCTAGGATCTCATCACAACAAGATATATTAAAGTCTTATCTCAATTAGTCTTTCGGAGTTATAACCTCAACTTAGTTCGACAATTCATTTCATAGCTTTTAGATTTAAGTATTTATTTATTAAGACCACCGAAGCCTTAAATTCTACCCAACTTAGCCAAAACATATAGGGGTATCGATACCCTTAAGTAGGGTATCGGAACACCCTGTATCGATACCCACCCAAAGAGGGTATCGGAACACAGAGGTATCGATACCAGTATCGATACCCCTTGGCCAAAGTCAAAGTCAACAAAAGAAGGAAGACTGTTTCGAAACACGTATCGATACCAAAAGTTTCTGGAGACCCTTGGTATCGAAGCAAGGTTCAATACCGTTGACCAACTTCAAAAGTCAACAGAAGAGGAGAACCCATTTCGAAACCAAAAGTTTCTGGAAACCCTCGGTATCGAAGCAAGGTTCGATACCCCTGAGCAACAAGCCAAAATATACTCATGGGTATCGATACCGGTAGCCCGAGTATCGATACCCCCTGCACTGAGGACGATTTTACACTTAGAAAATTCTAGATTTTCAACCCCAAACTTAATCTAACCGATCCTAAAGTGTTCCTACTCAATATTAACAATGTTTAAAGTATTTTAACACAAATTTCCAACCCTTAATCACATTAATACGGATTCCACCATTAACACATACCAAGCTCAAACCAAGCACACACATGCATCAAACCTATATGAATGCTTCTACCATGATATGCAAAATAATTAGAAGAGTTGGGAGTACCAACCTCAAGCAAAAACAACAACAAAACGAGCTTCCCTCTCTTTTTCAAGCTTTTCCCCCTCTAAAGCTAGTTGATGGCTCACAAGCCTCTTTCTCTACAAGAGAAAGATGAAGAACGGGTTAGGCACACCTTGAGAAAGATTTTAGAAGCTTAAAACACTAAAAGAGTACAGATTTAAGCCTCTAAAAACTTGTTCCCGAGCTCAAGCTAAAACCCTCATAAAACCCATCTCTCCACTAAACTAGCTCATCCCTAACTTGTTTTGTAGATCCTTAGAAGCCCTACAACCTTCCTTCCTACCCAGAAACGAGATCCTTCATCAAACCAATAAAAACCTCACCTTTTTGTTCTTCCTTACCTTGCTACAAAGATGAAGAGGGTGAAGGAAAAAAGGGGAGGATGAGCTCACTTTGCAGAAGAAATTAACCCCTCTACACCCCTCTTTGTCATCTAAAAGACATTTACCAAAGTGCCCTCACCTACAACTCAAAAGTCCAACAAGCCAAGGGCCCAACAAGCCCAAAACTACACTAACCCGAGCCCAAACCCGAGGCCCAACACAACGGGTTAACACGACACACTAAACCGAGAGTTCGGGTCGTTACAAATATATCCGAAAAAATAAATAAAATATTTTATAAAAAAATAAATTGTCTTATATTTTTTCTTGAATAATTTAATCTAAGATTTTTAAAAAAATCGTGCACTATACATACTGAAATCTACAAGAAATTAAAGAGGTATGTTAATTAAAAAAACGTCATCGATTAAAATATTATCCCATCTCTTTTATTAATCAACCATCGATAATTTTATTATTTTGTTGATAATCTCACGTGAGATCATTTACCCAGCCACTTATCATTCATAAAAAAATTATTCTAATATTATAAAATAAAAAATATATATTTTACTATCTATTAGTACGTCAGTACGAATATAATAAACTAGGTTTATTTTTCAATATTTATTTACTTTATACTAATATGTTTTAAATGCTAAAAAATATTTAATTAGAATGATTAAATATTAGGTTCTGAAAATTTAATTCTTCATAATTATGATATTTTTAAAAATATAGGATTTAAAAATTATAATCTAAAAATTTAGGATCTAAAACTTTAATGCGTAAACCCTACTTACCGCATCAAGTAATTAGATGAAATAATTAGATCAAATTAATTAAATCTAAATACTAAAATCTAATAATCATAATCTTTTTCAAATAATTAAATCGAATAATTGCGTTAAACTAGATATTCAAGCAAACTAGATATTCAAATAAACAGGTCAAATAACTTATATTTTTATTAAACGGTATTTAAGGGTATTACGTTTCGAACATCACCAGTTTCTTGCTGTATCGACTAGGTTTTCTCCTCTAAGTAGTAATTTTTTTTTTCTATTCTTTTAGTTTAAGATCAAATTTTATTAATTATATATTTTGTTATTATTGGTTAAGTTGATTTTTTTCTTTTATTTTAAAATTGTATTCTTAATTTACGTATTTAAGATAAAAAATAATTACGAAGTTAATTAATAATTGCTAACAATAAATTTTTTTGATTGATCGTAAAAAATCAATAAAGTAACCAAATGTGAGAAATAAAATAATGTTTCAGTCCATTTCTTTTTACTGTCGTTTTTGTATTTGAAATTTTTAATACAAAAAATTATTAAATAAATATAATTAAAATCATTCACGATTTTACTTAATTATATATTTTTAAAAATAAATCTTTAAATATATTTTTTTTTTGAAAATCCGGTAAGAAAGAGGAACCGTGATGTTTTGTGTTGCTGAGTGGTGTCAGTCTATTTGAGTGACGAATCTTATACCCAAATATCAATGATCACGGTATCATCTGACAGACTCAACTTTATTTTATTTTATTAAAATGGCATGGGAAATTGTGAAAACAAAGATAATAATAATAAAATATGTATGGATATTTGGAACACTTCATTTATTAGATGTGGGGAAAATGAATTTTAAGAGACAATGGGTTGGGATAAAAACTTCTTAACAATATAGTACGATTTATGATAAAAATCATGAGAGATTGTAATCCCATTTGGAAAATTTTGGTAATGTATATAAATTATGGAAGATGTATATTTGGAAATTCAAGAAAATATTTAAAAATAATGGTTAACTTATAAATGCGAGGCTATAATTTTATTAAAAAAACTTTTAAATATTATATAATATATTTAAAATGATTGGAAGATGAATTAAAAGTTTACTTTCATTTCATATAGAAAATATGAGGTATGAAAAGATATTTATAAGCTAAAACCAACTTATTATTTGGTAAATATTTAAACCAGAGGAATAATTGGGGATACAAAAGTCCCTGTGAAGGAGGGTTGGGGAAGCTTGTTTTAAGTAGTGTACCCTACAAATTTTCAACATATCAGAGGATGAAACACAGATTATTAAGAATGTTGAAAGACAAAAAGGTGAAGATCCTTCCCCAGATACCTAAAGCATACAAACAAGCACATTTATCTTAAAAATGCATAATAAGAAAGTAGAACAGAATGTCAGAAAGCATTACCCTTTGCAGCACAATAAAGTTTCCAATGTTGATGCTTAAAGACCTAATCCAACAGCGCGGCCATCCCTCCGTCGAAGTCCAGCCGTGTACTGCTTCTCCAAATCCAGTTGGAGTTCTCGCCGCTTCTCTGCATCTCGATTGTCAGCTTCATGCTCCACCTTCACATCCCCTTTCACACCCTACAATTGGCCATAGGTACCCAGGCAACCTCAGAATTCAAATTTGTGTTAGTAATGTGATGAAACTCTAATCGAGAGAATGGGTCAATAGCAGATGGGATAGCTAGTTAATACATAGTTCCAGTGACCGACTTGTAAGGGAAACAAGTTGCTCAGAGAAAAACAACCAAGGCATAGAAATCAAAAAGGGATTTTACCATGAGTTTATTGAACTTCTCTTGTCGCTCACGATCACCAAACAGTGCAGTATCCCAGCGATGACCAGACTGCCATCAACCAAATGTTTAGATACAAGTAGCAATCTATGTTGAATGCAACAAGTTCCTAAATCTTGAAAAATAGCTATTTCAGCAGAAATACCTCTTCTGCAGGTGTGCTTTTCTTGCTTCCCCACAGCATTTTCTTCTTCTGCTCCGTAGTCATATTACTATGGCCTGCCCCACTGAGGTTCCTATTTACTGCATTGATTATCATCAGATACAGTCTCTGAATGCAATGGGGGAAATAAGCTTTCATGCAAGCCCAGCTGCTAGCCTTTAATGTTCCAATAGCAGGAACATAATGACTTGGGGCTATTTAAGCATTCGTAGTTACAGTTGAAAAGTGAATTTCAAAATATTTTGTTGAAAAGCACCTAGCAGCCAGCTTCTTGTTTTGGTTAAAAAGCACTTAAAAAAGTTTTAGATAGGAAAACCCCATTGTTTGGGAAAAAGCAAGCCAAATAGGCCCTTAGTCTATGGGTATAACTACTAATTTGAAATAGGGCTACGATGGTGGAAATGACAAAAAAGACTTCATTTTATAAAGCCTGTGATTAGTAGAGACAGAAACATGATACAAGTATGGAATACAGCCAGTTAGAATAATGCATCACATGTTATCTTATGTTCTTTGTAAACCTCTGCTTCAAAGTAATTTCTAAGAAGAGCTACTGACCCCATTTTCATGGAATGCTACACCTATTTCAACGTTTAAAATTTAAATGCTACACCTATTTCACATGAATTGTTCATTAATGCATTTAAGTTCAAATGAGAGGGAGAAAGAGAGATATGGCACCCTTAAGCCAAACCATCTGAATACCTAATTCAGCAGCTTTCATTGCAGCAACTTTTGCAGCATTCACGTCATTAGTGATGTCAACATCATTGCTATGGACCTGTCCAATGTTCACTTTTTCAACAGTCTTCTTAGCTTGCTCCAAACTTAACTGTTTTTCATCACCTATAGTAAAAGAAGACGGAAACTAATCAGATAGTAATAAAACAGTGGTAGAATAAACATCTAATGGGAACATAAATGGTTTTAACTGCTTCTAAATTTAAATCAGCCATAAGAATAAGTCACAAAATAATTACCATCCTTATCATAATCGGAGCCCTTACCCAAACTAAAGTGTTTCGTCTTCTTAGATGGAGACTCCTGACTTTTATTAACAAATAGAGACTTTTCTTCAAACTGTTCCTTCCCTAGTCTACCAAACCCATCCTTCTTTTCCACATTATCTTCCCTCTCGTCATAGTTCACTCCCTCCTTTTTGAAAGGATTCAGGCCATCTAAATCCTCCAGCCCACTCATGTAACCTTCTTTAGGGCGATTTTTATCAGTGTCCCTCTCCCTCTCAGAGGATGAGTCATTCCGATGGCTCCTGGATTCTTCGTAAGATGTGTAATTGCCCTTTTTATCTCTTGGGCTCCTATGATAGTCTACTTTTTCATCTTGACCATCCCTGTACCACCTTCGTTCTCTATCCATCTCTTCAGGGATAAAGTTGCCATGCCTCCTAACAGAACCAACCCTGTCAAAAGATGAATCCTTGTCCTTATATTTGTGACGCTCTAGAAGAGGTGTTTCTTTCACCTTGTCCCTGCTTCTATGCCCAGTGCCATCATATCGTCCTGGATGATCAGAATGAGAGCTCATTCTTGATTCTCGATCAGAACGAGAGGAAAATCTAGCATACTTGCTATCTTCATTTCCACTCTTCTCATGCCTGGAATAGCCATGAGGGTTTCTGGAAGAATATCGATCAGAATATCTATAAGAATCATCATTTCTACTGTATTGATTCCTAGTAGAATCCCTATCTAGTTCTCTCCCATCCCTTCTCACTCGTGTATCAGCACTTTTTTCCAGATCATCCCTAGAAACCATGGGACTAATGCTGCGGTCACGCTTAGGAGAAGTTCCTGTAAACATCGAAATCAGAAATGGAATCAAAATGTGACACTATGTTGATATGAATCAAACTTTCAAGGTCCAAGCTTGGAGGAGAAGAAAAACCTTACGAATTTTTGTGTAAAGTTAATTGTCCTAACTCATAAGAGCAATTCCTTAAAGGAAGAAAGATATTTGACCTCTTAAAATCGAAGCTTAATGTGTTAGATGTTGACTAGGTAGTCCAACAGTAAGTCAAGCTCTGTATACCATAAATAAGTCAAGACTTCCAAAGTGGAAAAGGCTCCAATTTTGTATTTCTAAAAGTCATCACTTACATACAAAAGCAATCATGCATGCAAAATCAATCAAAACAAAACTTCCTCTTATATCTACACTTTGGAGCTTTACATCATCAATGCATCATACCTAAATAGATTAACCAAAATATTAAGGGTAAGAACCAAAAATTTGCTTATCCCTAATTCTGACTCAAGCAACATACAACCAAGGCAAAGACTAAACAATGTTGAAAGCAATTCTGAAAGACTATTCTCTATTTAACTATAAGGAATCATGTCACTTTAACTGCTTCATGCAAACATGACTAGTCACTAGACTCATAGTAATAATTTTACAACCGAAGGGTAGGCTCAAATAAGAATTCAGCACATATTTATGATCATTTGACACATGATGAAAAGAGAACATTTAGAAAACAAAGTGGTCAAGAAAGTCGAGATAAATTTCCTAGCATATTAGGAAGTGCAGTTTTCATTTTATGTTTAACTAAATTATGTCATTATTGTAGACACAAGGAATACTGTTAAGTACCAATTTTACACTCCATTGAGGTGTATTATAGCATAAAGGAGAGTATTGGGTAATTCCTTTTCTCTATGTTACACGGACTTAGGAGTAAGTGTCAAACATGGGTATGTGTCAAGAATAGGTATGTTAAATTCTTCTCCAAGTCTTCCCATGCATTTGGAGGATCTTGGGAGGGTCATATCCCCATACACATGCCCCATAAGGATATCAGCTACGGGTACTTCAAGAAAATGCATTGCCAAAGAAAAAAAAGTTGTTCTAATCAAGTATTAGTTTATGCCTGTATGAAGAGAATTCTGGTAATGAAATTCTTAGGCTTCCAATTAGAACTACTCACTCCCTTTAGACCCTAGAATAGATCAGACCCAAACCAAAATCCAAAAGAAACCCTCCTTCAAATTTTAAACTAACATAATCCAAATGAAAGCATCCTTCAAGCTTCAACCTAATCTCGAATCATTGTCCATATGTCCTGTTCATAGCCCAGACCAAAACGTATATTTAATCTATTTTCCTTTATTTCTCTTTCTTGTAATCTTAGATTTGCCCTCAACCGAGGCTTCCTTTCTAAATCAACCAAACACCATTTTTTTAGCTAAATGCATTTTCCTTCCACTTACAAAAGAACACTATGAGATAAAAAGGTAAAAATCTAACAAATATAACGTTCATGTTTCCAGAAGAACCGACAAGAGCTTAGTGTAAAAATTAACAATCAAACCTTCATAAGAAGATAACCCGCTAACTGGATTGCGACTGCGACGCCTATATTGTCGGTTAGATGCATCATTAGAGGGCTTACGAAAAGCTGTACTTGCATCAGAACTATCAGGCGGTAAAGTGTTTAAATTTGGTTCCATGAAGCCACCTGTATAAAACATATTTGTGCATTATGCTAGCATGACAAAGCACCAAAGGAACATCATGAGTTATAGGAAAACCTATTACGAAGGGTTGCTAATAGCAAGAGAATGATGGGGGCAGGAAGATTTTTCTTTCTTTTAACTTTTATGGGCGTTTAACAAAATCAAAACCTAGTTCAATTCATTACAATCTTCGAATAGTTATAAATTAGGGGGGAATTCAACAGAGATTCAGGATGAGAGATTTTTTGCTGAAAAGTAAACCTAACCCAGAGTATCGGAAACCACACAAACATGAAACAACCCTAAAACCCTAACCACGTACAAATCGAAACCAGGCGGCATATAAATAAAGAAATGGAATTCTATAGTTCGATTAAAGTATTACCTTAGAATTTGTTGAAAGTTTGGGCAGCATTTAATCTCCCTTTCAATGCAAAATCAAGATGGAAACCTGCATGACGGAGACAAATAACAAAAGCAGAGCTCAGCGAATCAGTTATTTAGTGTCGGCTTGCACTCATGCGAGACGAGGAAGAAACACAAAAGAAAATGAAAGAAGGGGATGAGAGAAGGGAGGGAGCATAGCGAAAGGATTAATATCTAAGGACTTGTTTTTGAATGATTTTAGTTTGAAAATTAATATCTAAGGATTTGTTTTCGATTGATTTTAGTTTTTTAAATTATTTTTTTATTTTAAAATCAAAATCTGTAAAAATAATAGAAAATATTTAATTTTAAAAAAGTTTTTTTTGCTAAAAATTGTCTTTTTTTTTAAAAAAAATAGTTTTCTCAAACCTTGGTTTTGAAAAAAAAAATTATAAAATCTTAATTTGAAACCAAAGCAACGTTTTCTACCACGACCTCAAACTTAGAGAAACCGAATAAAAGACGTATAATTTTGAATAACTCAAAATTTGAAAAATTTAAAATTTTTAATAATTAAAAAAAATTATTTTTAAGTTTAAATGAGTCTCTTAATTTTTTATAATATATATTTATATATATAAAAATATAAAAAAAATATTATCATATATAAATAAATATATATACATATCTTGTATGATTAGAGAAAATGATTTAAATAGTAATTAAATTATACAATAACATGATAAATAATTAAAATTAAATTTTTAAAAGAACTCGAAAACTCGACTTGAATCAAAAAATTTCAAATACAGTTTGAGTGATAAAATATGACTCATAAACTCGAATAACTCAAATTTTTTTACTCGATTCAATTGAATACTCACCCCTAATCTATGAACAAAATAAATATATTAATTTAATTTATAATAAATATTAGTGAAGATTCACTCAATAATTATGAGATAAAAATTAATTAAACAAACATATTTATTAATTATCTATGAATGACGTGACAAAAATGATTCATTATATAATTTCTCGAACAACATAATTAACGAATAATAAAAGGGAAAATATTTTATAACCTCCAAAACAAATATATATATATATATATGTACATTAGTTTAAGGTTTATGAATTTATTTTAGGGTTTATATGTTTAGTGTTATGATTATTATTATTTTTAAGATTTAAACTTTAGACTTTAGAATAATATATTATAATTTAATTTTAAATTTATAAATTATAAGTTCTAACTATAACTCTAAATTTTTAATATCCTAAAATATAAATTAAATCCCTCAATTTTAAGATTCATGTACTTGTAGAAAAATTTTATTTTCATCCTCAATGTACAAAATAATTACTTATAATTAATTTTTTTTACATATAAAAAATATTATATATACCGTCAATGAAAAATTTATCTTTATAAGTATAATATTTAAAAATATATTTTATAATTTAAAATTTAGAATTTAAGTTTAAATGTTCGTTTATAAAAAAAATGATTTCGATTGCATTTAATAATTTTCTTTGAGAAATTATATTATGAGTCATTTCTGTTACGTCATTCATAAGACTAACAAATCAAATGCATTTATTTAATTAATTTATTTTATTTTATCTTTTTTATTAAGTAAACTTTTACTTATTAAAATTTATTTTAAATTTAATTTATAATAAATATTAATAAAAATTCACTTATTAAAAAGATAAAATTAAAAAATTAATTAAATAAATGTATTTAATTAGTTGGTCTATCGATATCAATAATGTTTCGATGGTGATATAATTTTTACTTCAAACTAGGTTGAAAATTCATCAGTTTCTTGCTCCAAGAATAACTTTCTTCAAAACAATTCTAAATATTTTTTCATGACATATCGTATTATATAGTATGAGTGATTGATAATGGTATCTAGGAGTGTAAACGAGTCGAGTTGAGTTCGAGTAATATTAAACTCGATTTAACTCGTTAAGATTTTAAGTCGAGTTTGAGTTTGAGTAATTTTAAACGAGCCTAAAAATCTAAGTTTTGCTCGGCTCGGCTCATTAAGAACTCGAGTTGAGCTTGAGCTTTATTAGAGCCTAATTTTAAACCCTAATAAAGAAAAAATTTTGATACAAAAATTATGTAAACTTAATCTTGTTAATTTTAGGGTTTAGTATATTAATTTAAGGTTTAATACTTATATATAGGGTTCAAATTTTAGGGTTTTAAGTTTAGAAATTTAGATTTTAAAAATAAAAAATAAAAAAATATATTTATATTTTCGAGTAGTTCGTGAGCTTTTTGAGTTGAGTATCCTATAGCTTAGCTCGTCTTGTCAAGAACTCGAGCCGAGTTCTAGCTTGAGTCGAGTTCAATCAAATCAAGTTTTGATCGAGTCGAGCTCGTATAACTCGTGATCTATCTTATCTCTTTTTCAACCCTAACGGTATTGCAGAATATTTACATCTAAAACATTAAACTGAAATATATAATTTTTGAGAAAATGATGTAAATAAAATTTTAAAAGTTTAAGGATTAAAATAAAATTATTACTTTTATTAATTGAGGTTAACAATTCAATGATTGAAATAAAAAAAAAAAAACACTTTCGAATGTAAGTAATATTTTTTAAAATTTAAATGATTAAAATAAAATAAAACCTAAATAATAAAAAAGACGAGCTGAGATTACCTTCTACGTATTAATTAAAATTCGTATACTTTATTAACATTAAAAAACTCATAAAAACCGTTTTCATTTATTTTATATTTTTTTTCTGATTAATCTACCAAAAATATATATTTTGTTAATTCTGTATTATCTATTTATATATGTACTTCAAGCAGCCAGAAGTGAAGTGAAATTACAGTAGCATAAGGAGTCCCCATTAAGAATCGTCTTTTGGTTTGATAGATCGTTTCAATTCCTGATTTGGATTGTTCTCTCTTTTGGGTGTTGGGTAATTCTTCACTTATCCTTCTCTTTAATCGTTTCCGAGTTAAAGATCTGAGTAATGCACCTGAAAATGTTTCTGTTTCTAGTTCGATTCTTTAAAATTTTAAAACATGATTGTGTTTTTCTTTTGTTCTTACATTTGATTTTTAAATGTTCTTTTATTAATTATATTTTAGTGATGAAGTGGAATGGTTAAGTCTGGGGGAAATTAACAGAATGATCACTGAAAGTTTTATGATAATTGGTTGTGTTGTTTGGGAATTGAACTGGAAGTGTTATATATCTTATTTCTCTGTATTGATGGGCGATGTAAATTGGAGAAGAGGGTGTTTCAGTTTGTTTGTTCAATGTTTCTTTCCATGCTATCTGGTTAATCATGAGTTGAGAAAATTTTTAGTTTTGGGGATCAAGCTTTGAATATAATGACAGAGAGGATTATCTGTAATTAGTTTTAGGGAATTCTTTAATTCAATCAAAATTTGATTCGGTCTATCGCTCAAATATCGATTTTATCTTGGCCAAATTTTTGGAGAAGAAAGGTGTGTGGGTGGGTGGGTGGTATTTTTGTTTATGTTAAGTTTGTGTCTGCTGAAACAATGGCCTCAAGTTGTGTTTTTGTGTCCAATAATGCACATTGCATCTTGCATTTTTATTTCAATTCTTTCATGTATAACATTTTCATTGATCAATGGAAATACAATGGCATTAACATTGTAGCAGGAGGACATGGGGTTGTTCTGAGCTTGACTGTGCCAAGGAGTTCAATAAATGATGGCAATGAGGTCTGGCAAAGTGAAACCTGCAAGAAAAGCAAGTTATCATGCTTCAATGAAGATAAGTTGAGATTGATTCCTTGTCTTCCCGATGAACTATCTATGCATATTGCATACCCTTTCTTGGCTTCCTAGAATTCACTACTTCAATCTGAGGTTGGTTTCACAGAATTGAAAGCAAATCTTATGTGCTCTCAACTGTTTAATTAGAGAAAAGAACTTGAAATGACTGAAGAGTAGGTGTATGTGTTAACTAAAGTTGGAGAGGAAAAGCCTCTATGGTATGCTCTGGACCCTTTGTCAAGGAAAAAGGCAGAGGCTGCCATCAATTCCAGATATCATATTTGTAGGAGACTCGAGGAAGAGTTTATGGAACATGGTTGAACCTAGTATCAAAATTATGGATCGGATCACACAACGCTTTGTGGTTGGAGTGCAAGGAGGCTTATCTAGAGCTTGTACCATAAGAAACGTTTGGCCATTCAATCTTACTCTTAATGCCTGGAGTGAAATGACTCTCATGTCAATAGGTAGAGCCTACTTGTAAGATTGGCATTTTATAGGAGTTGGTCAAGGCCGAGGTGGATTAACTCCTCTTCAATCTACTAAAGTTTTTATAGGTATTATAGTTGTTGGTGTGGTTATCTGCTTACTTTTTATAGGTAGTATGTATTCAGAAAAAATATTTTTAGGGTTATCTTGTAAGACAAGTTTTCATTCTTTTTGTTTTAAACCACCTTTGTGGTATAAAATATTACTATATTAGTATCAATAAACTCTACTTTGTGGAAAAAAATAATAGAGATAAAACAGTCTCACAAAGAAAAAAAATAAACAAAGTCTAGAGAGAGAAATCTCATGAGAAAAATAGGAGAGAGGAAGAATGAAGTATAACGTGTCACATCAGCGTTTTTAATGTTAATAACGAAAGTGACTGTATTGAAAATGTTTAAAAGTTAGTGATTATATCGTAAGTTTTTAAAGTTTAATGACTCAAATGAAAGTATCTTATTTTTATAGTTTATCCTCCAATATAATTTGGAGCTACAAATTATTGTGGTTATTGAATACAGCTCAAAAGAATCTGTCAACAAAAGCTTATCTGCAACATGTATTGCCAAAAAAATTATAAAAAAAAGAGTTGAATGAAATATCAAAGGTAGTTTAGATTCTCCATTAAGCAACTTATACATATCTTAATGATAATGATTCTTTAATTATTATATTATTGTTAATTTAAACTGATCTAATTAAAAAATAATTTTAAAAATCATTAAAAATATAATTATTGTAATTGCTTGAAGATTTGAAACTATTCAAATTCATATGCTATAATCTAATAATCTTAAGAAAGTCACTAATAAATGAATAAATAATTTTTAAAAATCAGATGAAATATTTAGGATGAAAATCATCTATCACTTTTTCATGCTTCCTTTTATGCCTTCGTTTTAAATTAGAGGATTGAGATTTAGGATTTAAAATTAGGGGTTGTGATTAGAGTTTAGGGTTTAGGATTCAAGTTAGAGGTTATAGTTAGGGTTTAGGGAATTAAAGGTAAAGTGTATTTTTTAAGGTGTAGAGATTAAGGTTTAAGATATAAAAAATAAAAGTTAGAGTTAAAAGTTTAACTTTTTAATTTTTTTTTAAAAAAATATGAAAAGATGTCATAAAGAAGTATATGATTTTTACTCGATATTTAAGTCCATTAAGTCCAAAGATAATAAAGAGGAGATCGAAAAAGGAAATTTTCCAAACACAGAAAAGAGTGGAACATGTGTTCTGTCAGTGCTCAACTTGCAAATTTAGGGGACAGATGATCTGATTAGACTTAACTAAGAATGTAAGAAACATGATTCCCACTCACCACTTCCATTTTCTTTGAGGTTATTAATATTTAAAATCCAATCATTAGATTTCAGAATTTAGAATTATACCATCAAATTAGTTGGTGTCAACTAAGAACTTTTAATATTTTTATTGTAAAGAATTTAACTATTCACTTTCAGCTGTTTTCATGTCATTGAAGAAATATGAATTCTCTCTTGAACATGTTACAGAAATTGACTTAATTTATATAGCCACTGCTGCATGTCATTATAATAAGAACTGAAGTCAAATAATTGAAATTTGTTTTAAACCATGTTTAATGGAGTTTTAACCAAGTGGGGTTGGCCGGTTGGGTTATTCACGAGTGACAATGTAAAAGCGTCACTTTCCATTTCATTAGATATTTCGGTTAGATTCAGGCAATAATCTCAGTTGAAAAGTGATTAACTTTTGCAGTGAATTTTGCACAAAAAACATGGGTTATTGATAGTTTCTTCTGTAATGTTAGTTTGTCTTTACAAGAAGCAAATTTCTGTTGTTTTTTGAACATCTTCAGCTCAGAAAAAGAATAGGGCTTTACAGTGGAGAGTTGATTCAATCTGATTGAGGGGGGAAAATCTGGGTGTTTTTGTTTTAGAGATTAACATGAGAGTTTGAGGTGTGAGAAATACATCTATGGCTGGAGAAGATCTAGTGGAACTCAAATTCAGGCTTGCAGATGGAACTGATATTGGTCCAAGCAAGTACAGTCCAGATACAACTGTTGCGTCTCTCAAAGAGAAAATACTTGCTCACTGGCCTAATGGTTACCCTAACTTTTCACTTTTACCTCTTTGATAAGCTCATGTCTATAATTGTATATGCTGGCAAATTAGTTGAGTTTATGAAGAGTGTTTTGGTTCATCTTAGGGGACAGAAAAATGGGTTATATATATATTTTTTCTATTGTTTATTCTTGGATTCAGACCAGAGGGTTTCAACAGTACATGAATTTAGATGAATAGCATACTGGCTTCTTGAATAATAAAGTTGTTATTGATTGGTCTTGTTGAATTCATCTTGCTGTTAACTAAAGAAGGTTGCATCTGAAACACTGTTCTTATGTTTGCATATGAAATCACTCCTCTGTTTGCAGAGAAAGAAAATTGCCCCAAGACAATACAGGATGTGAAGCTGATTAATGCTGGAAAGATACTTGAAAACAACAGAACACTTGCCGAGTCCAGGCTTCCTGTTGGTGAACTTCCAGGAGGTGTAATTACGATGCATGTCGTTCTTCGCCTTCCTGTGTCGGACAAAAACAATGGTAATTCCCAGCATATATATTTGCTCTCTGAACTATGTTTCATGTGCCAAATCTTCTCTATGATCAGTATATCATATCCCAACTTGAGTAATAATTCCCCACATTTTATCCACAGAGAAACAACAGGATGGTTCTCCAAAGAAAAGTAGCTGTTCATGCACAATACTGTAGACTAGCTGCCTAACCAGATAGGATACCGGTTTCTTCGACGTTTTCATGTCAGATTTGTTGAGATTGTAATCCTTCATCTTTACATGTTTGAGGAATATTTTGCTTATTCTGGTGTCTGCAGAAACATAAACAAAAAGCTCTATGGTTTACTGCTAAAATCTTATATGAACAAAAAGATTACAAGGGAAAATTTATAGTGAGAGATTATTGATTTCTTTGTTTTTAGTTAAGACTCTTGAAAATGTAAATCCTTAGTCACATGCACAAGTGGATGAATACATACATGTTTGATTGTTTACAATTTAGAGTACCATATCAATGAATATAAGGTTGATCGAAACTAGCAAGATACGAGAAAAAACTAGCGTAGATGACCAGGCAAAGGAAGAAGAAACAGGCAGATATGCAGATAATCAAAGCAGAGATTTAGGGAAACATGAACATATGGGTAAATGGTAATGACTGCTTCTAGAAGCGAAATGAAAATAGTTCTGTCAAAGAATTTGATTCACTATACAATAGAAGAATAAATCACTATGACCGGGGGAAAAGGCCGAGGTGTTAGGTCTATCTATACCTTATGGTACTGTTAAACCCGTGACTAAGCTGGGCAATTTATATTTTTATTTACATACAATACAGCTGCTTTGCTTTTGAACATGTGTATCTAGCTTGGAAAACTTGAACCCTACAATAGCTTAATAGCCTGTGAAGAGGACATCCAGTGCCGAGTTTGTTCTCATGGCTCATGAATGGTCTCCAGGGGAGGCTGATGACGAGCGAATTAAGTTTTGAGCTTTCCTTGATTGCCGAATATTCTTGAGAGTCATCGTGAGTTTCTGCCTCTCTCCTTCAACTTCTGCAAATTGAAGGCTTAGCTGAGAGTATCGTTGATGCATCTCTTTTAGTTCGGTCTCTACAGCTCCATATCTTCCCTTTATCTCCAACATGTCTTTGATCAGTTCATTGATGTCCCTGAAACTTTTGAACACTGCTTCCTCATCATTGTGTTGTTTCAGGAAAGAGCTGAACCACAATAAAATATTATGTCAAATTCTTTGATGATTTCCTTTGCTCAGCTAGGGATAGAATTCATGCATGCATGCAACACTCTAGAGGGATTAATATGCAGTAGGCTTAGAATTTTAAACATAGAAGCCATGACAATTTTCTTCCAAGTGACCTTAAGGCCTAAGGCCTAAGCTACAGGCCAAAGCAAATTCATTCCCTTAATCAAAAGATTGTCTCAAAAAAGCAGCTAGTGCTCTTTTCTAGAACATAGCATACCTCTGAAAAAGGATGCTTGATTTCTTCTTTGTTTGCAAAGCCTCGGCAAGCTCAAGTTCCAAAGCAAGTACCCGTTCTAATGCATTTCCAGTCTCCGAATATTCATTAAACAAAGGAAATATGCTTCCCAGTTCTTCATTCACCTGTGCAAAGGCAAAAGGTGAGTCTGATTGAATCATTGAATAACTTATCAAAACTTTATGGAAGTGGTCCATATTGATCCACCTTATCTAACTGCATTAGTTCTTGCTGTAAACCTGGAAACTTGGTGTTGAAATGATGAGCATGTTCCGAAAGAACCAGATTCTCATTTTTCATCCTTTCCAGCTAAAAGCACCAAAAGAAAAACGTAAATTAATCACCACTACAAGATGTTATCTTTAGAAAATTTATACCACAAATGCAATGATTCCCTCAAACTCAACAATATAAGAAGAAATTGCAATTGAATTTGGATGAATCATCACTAACTGGAACCTTACGGCTTTGACAATAAACATACCTCACTATTTAGGTGGTCCATGCTTGATCTTAAACTTTCGGCTTTGAAACGATCATTGATTAAGGCTAGATGCTTTGCATCACTCTTCGGCAAGTTGCGTTGATTGACAAGTGCCAGACTTTGAACTTCATTTGTATCATTAGATTCAAGATCCTGATATACCATTAAGCAAATCATCACCATAAAGAAAATTCATCATGTAAAGATAAATGGAAGTAGATGATATTTTCTTCAAAGAAATTTTCATCCAAGATTCTTGCCAAGGAAATAGGATAAATTTGTAAATTGAACTGAACTTTTTAACCGGTTAACATAATTTGACAACTTTGCAGTTCAAAAACAAAACAAATGCTAGATAGCTCGTCAAAAGAACTGAAAGGCGGGGACATTAAGATTAACAAATTTGATGATGCTAAGCCTAGAGCCTATCCTAGGACAGGTCTAGATAACATTAAAGTGAAAACAATGCAATTATATTTCCATATTCATCCTTAGGATGAAATACATTTTCTGTTCTTTCTTAGAATAGCATTTCCATATTCATCGTTAGGATGAAATACATTTTCAGTTCTTTCTTAGAATGACAGACTTAGCATTTACAATAAGTTGATAATCAAGTGCTAAATTCTCAAATTATATCATTATAATTCATTTAAAAACAAAGCATTACTAATTGAATCAATAATAGTGAGAAAACTATTCCAAGCTAAGTGATATAAACTACCTGCTCAGGTTGCAAATCTGTGGGTGCATTTGTGCGGTCACCTTCATCAACAGGAACTAAGCCTTCGGCTTCTTTGGAAGTTTCTGGGTCCAAATGCTTAAGATCAATGTCCCGAGTTGGAGCTTTATTGGCAACCAGTTCATCATGAATGCAAGCATTTTTCAGTTTGCTATTTTTTTCTTCCTGAAAATTCAGGGTCGCTTTGGAGGTCTCGAGCAATTCTTTCACTATGCTAAGTTCAAATGAGATTCTAGATTTTTCCTCTTTACATTCTTGCAAAGACGCCTCAAGTTTCTGTTTTTCCTTGTTACATTCTTGCAAAGACACCTCAACTTTCTGTTTTTCCTCTTTACATTCTTGCAAAGACGCCTCAACTTTCTGTTTTTCCTCGTTACATTCTTGCAAAGACACCTCAACTTTCAGTTTTTCCTCTTTACATTCTTGCAAAGACGCCTCAAGTTTCTGTTTTTCCTTGTTACATTCTTGCAAAGACACCTCAACTTTCTGTTTTTCCTTGTTACATTCTTGCAAAGACGCCTCAAGTTTCTGTTTTTCCTCATTACATTCTTGCAAAGATGCTTCAAGTTTTTGTTTTTCATCATTACATTCATGCAAATATACTTCAAGTTTCTCCCTTTCTTCCTTGCAGCATTCGAGGCTAATCATAGAGCAATCCCATTCAGCTTTCATCAGGTCATAAGCCCTCATTTTTTCACGCTTGTCCAAAATCAATGCTTGTAACTCGGCCTCCAGTTCCAAGATCTTCACTCCCAGTTCTTCATTTCTCTTTAAAAGAGATGCTTCTGATTTCTTTCTATTTTCAATGTCATCAACAGCATCTTGTAGTTTCAATAGCATTTCCTCACTATGCTTTTTGGAGATAGCCAACTGATGCTTTAGTTCTTGCAGCCTTGTTTCATACTGTTCTTTGATAAAAGCAATTCTTAAGGACTCTTGCATGGCAGATGGCGGTGCTTCAGATTCTCTCTTCTCTCGAGCCTGGATGGACTCTGCATCAGCCTTATCTTTGAGCTCCTTCAAATGAATGGACAAGTTTTTGAACTCTTCAGTCTTCAAAATCTGTTCAGAAAGCCTTTGAGAAAGCTCATTACACTGATTCTGTAGCAGTAGCACTTCATCATTACACCCTTCCAGTAAGTTCATCTGAGTGTCCTGTTCATCCAATTTAGCTTCGAGTATTATGACATTGAATTCCAGTCCTTCCTTCAATACCATCATGTTATCAATCTCTTCTTGGGAGCAGCCAAGTAAGTGCTTCAGCCTTTCAACTTCTAGAGCATGCTGATGGTTATCCTCAGTGTAAGCAAACTCAATCTTTTCAATCCTACTTTTGTAGTCCTGAAGCTCAGCAAATACAGAGCTATTTTTATTAATAAGTACCTGGTTTTCAGCCATGGAAGCTTCTAACTCTGATTTTAGGGAGTCGAGACTCACTGATAATCTTCTATTTTCTTCAATGGAGTGTGCTTCACGAGCAAGACAACCATTAAGTATAGTCTCAAAATTAAGATGCTTCTTTTGAAGTTCTGCAAGTTGTTTTTCAGAACAGGAAAGTTGATGAACAAGGTCAGTGGTCCAGGTTTCATACTGAGCTCTTAAGAAAATGAGGCTAACATCTGCAGCGATTGAAAGTTCATGCATTTCAGACAACTGAGATTCCAGAGAAGTAATAGCAGAAGACTCTTTGAGAGCATTGTTGAGGCACTCCTCGGACAGCTGTAAAAGACTGCAAACTCTAGATTTTTCTGATTCTAGTTCTGACAACATATGCTTAAGATGGCCCAGTTCAGATTTCTGTTGGTCAAATTTCAACAACTGATGGTGATTCTCATTCATTTGGGATGTAAGCTCAGTAACCACACTCTCTAATTTATCTTTGGCGCTTCTCTCTGCTTGCAGCTCATCATGCGCAGAATGCAAACTTTCTTTTAAACCATTAAGTTCAAACGCAAGCTTGGATGCCTCCTCGGATTTATCCTGTAAAGATTGCACCAACGTTTTGTTTTCTTCCAACAGTTCAGCCACAGTCACCTTATTGCTTCCAAGTTCTTCATTGACAGACTCTAAGACCAAGAGTTCTTCAGCGATCTCCTTATTCTTAAAAGTAAGCTGCTGTAGCTCCGTTTCAAAATGCTCAAGATCAGATAAAAGATCTCTCTGCTGCTGTGCATAGGTTTCTTCAACTTCAGAGCTAACCTTGAGCTTTTCAGAAACAGCTTCAATTTCTAACTGAAGCTTTTCCACAACTACATTGGATAAATCCATTTTATTAACCATGGATCGTACTTCGTGTTCGAACTTCTGTTTCATTAACACCATGTCTGATTCTACCACACTTAAATTCACCTGAGCCTTATCTCTTTCATCCATCAGATCTTTCTTTTCCTTCAAGAGATGAAGAAATTTTTCATATGCATTATTCTGGACCTCTTCTAACTGGACAATGACAGATGTCAAGTCCTCAGACCCAATATCCTGACGAACCAAGTCAGTTGAGAGGTGTGGTTCATCAAAAAATTTGCCAAAGGATGTTATTAAGTTAAGAAACCTATTTCGCAGAAAGTCCGTAGTATCTTGTAGCTTTTCCTTCACCAGAACCAATTCATCAAACTCAGTTTTGATCCTTCTCAACTCTTCTTGCAAAGAAGAGTTATTGTTTCTAAGATTATCATTTTCCAGAGTTCCTTCCTTCAGTAAATTAGCCAACTCTGTTTTCTCGATGACACATGCATCAAATTTGTTCTTGTAACTTTTGTACTCCATCAAGCAGCACTCCAGTTCAGTTATCTTCTCAAAGAGAAGTTGATTTTCATGGGTGATATCTTCCAGATTTGCATCCAAAGCTTGTTTCTGCAGAACCAAGTCATTATACTTGGCAATGCAAGTAGCCTTGTACTCGTTAAGGGAATGAACATCATCCATGGCTGTTTGCAGCCTTTGCATCAATAACTCCTTGGACTCAAGTGAAACTTCCAATTCCCATGCAAGCTCATCTATTTTCTCTTTCCTTGTTTTCATATCATCATTTGCTTCAAGCAAAGTTTCTAGTAGAGCGTTTGAAAACACATCCAAGTATACATTTTGATAATGCATTTCACAAACTTCTTCTTCAACCTTCTGGTAAAGGGTTTCCTGTAAATGGAGGGATCTTTTCAAGTCTTCTAAGAGAATATCTCCACCCAGCTGTTGTTTCTTCACGACTACAAACTGATTTTGAGAATACAAGAGCTTTGAGGGTTGAAATTCTTCAGAATCCAACCCATGGTTCTGCACCTTCTCGCAATATCCTCGAGAGTTTGTTTGCGTAGAATCTACAAAAGCTTGCCTGATGAGATTCTCATTCGTCTCAAAAACAGACATAACCTGGGAAGAGAGCAGCTCAAGATCCTTCTGCAACTGGTCCACAGCAATTGAATAATTAAGGCGTGCTCTTTTCAGGGCTGCTTCTGCAATAATAGCCCTTCTTTCCAGTTCCTTGCTCAGAGATTCCAAATCTTGTTTTTCTTCAGCAAACCTCAAAACTTTCTCATTCATATCTTGGCGCATAGTCTCCATCTCAGCTTTAGCAGATTGCACCCTAAACAAGCAAGTAGAATGCTCATTTCTGAGACTCTGCAATTCTCCCAGCATCTGCCTCTGGTTTTCCTCAAGCTCCTGAACGAGAGATTCATAGTAGCACTCCATCTGGTCCATTTTCTTTGCAAGGTTTTCCTGCTCAGCTTTTGATTCATCCAACTCTCTCATAAGTTCAAATATTTTGCCTTTCATTGCATTAGTGGCAACCGTAGAATCAGGTTCATGTGACATAAGACCAGGCACACTAATGCAAGGAACCATGCCTGGCTCTGGTTGATAAAGCTCTGCATCAAAACTAGTTGCTGGTATAAAAGAATTAGTTTGGCTCATTTCTCTGGTACTATTCATGTTGCATCTTTCGGATGTTACTGACCTATGAATAAACATTTCTTTTTGAGTTCCCTGTTTGAGATCTTGCAGAATGCCAAGCAATGATTCCAAGTCACTTTGAAGGAACTTATGGTCTCTTTCATTGTAATTCAAGCATGCCTTGTTTTGAAGTTCCCTAATCTTATCCTCCATAACTAAAAGCCCCTTTGACCATATGACCTCTAAGTCTTGAAGTAAGTGGTCCTGGCCTTTCTTCATACCTTCTTTGCCGGTTGGAGAAAGGAAAAGTTTAGAACTCGTCATCTGCTCAAGGTCATCTTTCAACTTCGAACACTCTAACTTCAAAGCAGAAACCTGTTTTGCCAATCTTTCTCCTGAAGATATCTCAGTGACAAGTTGCTGAGTGAACTTCTCAGTTTCAGCACCTATTTGAGTAGCATGATTTTGCAACAAGCTTACTTCCATCTTAAGTTCCTGAATAGATGATTCTGCCACTTCCAAGCACCCTCGAAGTCTGCTATTTTCTTCATAAGCAAAAGTTAAGTCATTATCCCCGGAATAGTCTGAACTCCAACCATGAACTGAATTGTTAGTCCCTTGTGCCCAAAACCGATTATCTGAGGGGTCTCCTTTATCTTTCCAAGGGCTGTGACCAAGTCCGGTCAAATCACCAGAGACTGTACTCTTTAGGCTGTCAATTTCTTGCGTACTGAGCATATCATGCTTCTCTGCATACAAACTTTCAGAAGTATTAGAAGAACCATCAAACCCAACAGCTGTGTCTCCATAGTCTTCATTCAAGCCAACATCTTCTTCAGGCAAAGGGTGTTCTTTAGATTTTTCTTTAAATCTAACCCTTTGATTGACCTATATACAGAATAAAATGTGAAAGATTAGGTTACCTCCTAATTATAGAAGACAACCGGAAATCACATACAGCCATTCAAAAATAAATGAACTGAACATATTTGAAAATTATATTTAAAGATACATCGAAAGTACTTGTCACATAATGGTTTTGTAGCATGGGACTGTTAAAGGGCTTTACAATATGAATCTCACGCATCTCAACACTCATTTAACCGACTTGACTTTTCGGTAACATTTTTCTCATTGGCTCACAACCATAACCATTTCTACAAAAAGGCCATAAAAACATGTAAATATTAATGACATTCTAGGAAACATCAAAGTCAATTGAACACAATCTCTATGATTTTAATATTCTAAATTCAAAATGCTATCATTTTTCTTCAATAAGTGAATTCCTGAACCTTAAAACCACTTTTTTCAAGAGGAACACTGATAAGTGAAGTCTCAGAAAGAAGATAACCTTGACCAATCATGCATCTCCAACAAAGAATGTGCACTTGCGGGTATTTGCGCAAAGAGATCAATATAAAGTATAAAACAAAGCAAAGAAACAAAGGACTGAACCTTAACCGTATGACTGTTGAGGATATCCTCAGAAACAGATACTTTTCCAGATGAGGATTGATCAGGATCATTTTGATCAGGCCCCACCTGCAATCCCCTCTCTCTAAGTTCTCGTTGCTGTTCAAACTCCCTGAGATCAAGCATAGTTACAGATAAGCAGATTGAAATTAGCTGAAGCAACAAGTTTATTTTTTTTTTCAAAAAATACCTGAAACCAGTTTTAGAGGTTAGAAGTTGTACAGTGACCTGTCATTGAATATAAATTAAATACTATTTAGGCATAAAACTAGAATCTCTAATAACAGAGAAAAAACTTCCATACTACAAATATATTTTAGCATCTAGCTACAGTATGACTAAAGAAATCCAACAAGAAATTGGAAAGAATAAACCAAGAATATTTTAAGAAATCCAAAAGTCCTCACATGTAATATAGCTCCAGAATCACAGCCAATAAGTGGCAGTGGAACAACAAAAGGCTTTGATGCATCAGCATAATCAGCAAGGTTGATCGTCGCCTCACCCAGAAGGCCAGAACGTGAGGACCCCTTATGCCAAATTCATCAAGGTGAAAGACCGTTAAACTCAATTAAAACGAGATGGAAAACAAGCATCAATTCTGCTACAACTAGAGCTCTGTAATAAACTGTCTATTGATCTGAGAAATTCCATAATTCACATTTAGGTCAAACTAAGAGTATTTGCCTGTGTGGTTAAGCTTTGCAATTGGATTGTAATTATTAGAATCTTACCATAGCCACAACGAGCTTATAGAGTTTTTCATCGAACTGCTTAGTTTTAATGTCTTGGAGAAGCCTTGTAGTCTCATAGATTGGATCAGCCCATTTGCAAGTTCCATTTCTCACATTAGCTTTGGTTGTCTTTGCAGTTGCTTTCCCAGAATCAGCAGGAATGAAGGATATATACAGTTTATCCCAACCACTTTGTGGAATCTAAAATTTTCAGAAAAATAAACACAGCAAGATGAATGATGCATCAGAATATGTTTTCCAGTTATGAAAGGTGGACAAACAATCACATTTTAGATTACCAGCATATATAGCGGGAAAGTTCAGATGCACAGATCATATGAAATGGTGGAAAACAGTCATTAAGATTACAAAACCAATTTAAGACTGAAATCTAGTGGACCATCTATCCAATACCATGGCAAAAGGAAAATGACTTGATATCAATCCTTGTTGCACTTGCATCCCTATTGGGATTAGAAACTCATATTTTAATCCACCACAAGTTCTTACATTTATGACTGTTGTGTTGTACATATCCTGTATATTTGCGAGGTATTCCCTTCTTGTTAATGTCCACGGGTAGTTTACCACAAACTTCTTTGTCAACAAAAAGCATGCTTAATTCTCACTTTGAACCTCCAAACCTCTCCATAAGTTGCGCAGGGAATGAAGAACTTCCATAGTAGATTGTCATGCATGATATCAAACCGATTTTCAACAATATTAGCATGTTGTTATAAACCTTGCTCAAGAACCTTCTCAAAGTTTCATGGTATAATTCATAAGTTGTTCCTCTGAAATCTGAGCAAAAGAAAGCCATATTTGTTTTTATATAAAGGCACTGAAATACTCTTCCTCCACTCATAAGGCATCTTATTACTTCATCAAATCTTGTTAAACAAATTCATCCAGCACCTAGCCTGAATCTCACTGAAGCATTTCCATACCTCGATATTGTATTCGAACACACCACCATTCTAGTCTTAATTTATCGCAGGGCCTTTCTGACCTTAACAGGCCCTTGTCATACACATGATGCCGCAATTAAGGTTCTCTAATGGTATAGTCAGATCAGCCTCATCTTGAGAGTAATTATCTTTGAACCGATTATCGAAACATTTCCTCCATCTCTCTGTAATCTCCCCATCCTTCACTAGGACCATATGATTGTTATCCTTGATACACCTATTAGTTCCTGAATCACTAATTTTCTTCTCCACCAGTGGTCCCGCCCCCCAGGTCCCAAGTAAAGAGGGGGCACTCGGTGTAAAATCTTGTCACATCTTTTGACATGAACCATTAGGAGCCTATTGTGGGAGAAAGAGGATTGACAACACTATTTCATACATAAGATGTTCATACATAAGATGATACGGAATCCACAGGAGCCAGAAAAGACTAAACTCATGGCTAGTGCATAAAAATTAATCCCTCAAGCAGCTGACCTTCTAAAACTCTTGGGCATTGAACAATCTACACTCATTTTATAAACTTCACAATCTAAATTTTTATTGTTGAGCTAAAAAAACGTTCTAACCGCAAACACTAACCAAATATTCGAAACAAAATTTGCATTCAAAATACATATTTCTTATCAAATGCAAGCAATCATGAAACTGTAATTGCATGGTAGAAGTAACATAAAAGATAAAATCAAAATCTAAGTGAACATCATAGAATATTCACATAATATAGCTAAAGTTCTACATTCAATACATTGTCATTGATTTCTTGATTCACTTAAGGTACATTGTACAATTCGGTACACATTATGATTTCCAATATTACCAATTGATCAACTTGTAACATGAGCTTATGTCAAATATAAAATTTTAAATAAAAATGACAGAAAATTCCACAAGTACAAATTTCTACTTACATGTGTAGCATGGAACTGTAACCGGAACACAACTTTTATTTTTGTCTTCTCAATCTTCCACTTAGGGATCCTCGACATTACCAGCAAAACAATTAATCACCAGCTGTATCACAAAACAATCCCCCCGCCCCTAAGATCAAACTGTCCCTGTTTATAACAAAACAACCAAAAATTACCATATCATTTCCAGACAAAAGATAAAACTAGTTCAAATGCAGGTATAAGCATGCTTGGAATCCAAAGCCTACAGCAAGCATGGATTTGAGACCCCATGAATAAGTGAACTTCAGCAACACAGCAACAGAAGTAGGAGAACAACAATGTAAAAGCAAACAAAAGAGTTTTTTT
The DNA here is from genome assembly GCA_035048815.1 of Abelmoschus esculentus. Taxonomy (NCBI): domain Eukaryota; kingdom Viridiplantae; phylum Streptophyta; class Magnoliopsida; order Malvales; family Malvaceae; genus Abelmoschus; species Abelmoschus esculentus. The sequence continues at coordinate 4,679,078 of JAUCBN010000032.1, forward strand.
ATTATTATTAAAAAGAATAGAATTACACAGAAGTATATTCAGAATTTCAGATCAAGGTTTAAGTTCAATAAACAGGAAAACATATTGGACCAAATTCCAAGCTAAAATCTAGAGGAGAAAACTCTTAATTTCTGCTTATCTCAATGATCTGATCTACTGAGTTTCACTTCACCATTTCCGCAGAAACCAAGACAAGATCCATAAGAAGTAAGAACAGGACATTTGAACTAAAAGCCAAATTACAGGAAATCACTAATTCCAGACCATACCTTGTTCAAAGACAGGCAAAATTGCCCAAAATACAAAAACCCAGAAACCAACTTCAAAACGCTGACTTAAAATTATCAGATCCAAACCCTTTTCATTGAAAAATAAAAGACACTGAATTTAAAAAATAAAGATCTTTAAAAAGGACAAAACAAGCAAAGAAGAGAAAATGCCAATTCACACACTTTTCAAAAGAAACATAGATGCAAATGTCCTTGTTTAGAAAGACCGACACAAAAGGGAAAAGGAATAGAGTATAAGAGAATCCAAAACCAAATGCCACACCAAAATAAGGAAAAATGAATAGCACTTATAACAAAAGGTTCAAGATAAGAAAAAGAACCCAGATTTGTCACTAGAAAAACAATAGCAAAAACTGATCCAAACCCATCAAAGAAGACGTCAATAAATGCAGATGGAAACAACAATAATCCGGTAAAAATGACATTTTTAGTCCATTTGAACACTCAAAAATACAATGAAATAATGCTGAGGAGCAATGAAGTTAGGTACCCAGTAGCAGATCAGTAAGAAAGGGTAGATGAATCTTTACAGAAAAGCTTCCATTTTTCATACAAACTACAGTAAATAAGAGGACCTTTCAAAAAAAATACAGTAAATAAGAGGAAACTTAAAAAAATGAATTTCTGAGAGAGACAGAGGAGAAAGGCTTGTCTTTTTTCTTTTTCTTTTGAAATGATGAGTTGTTTTTAGTGATGTGTAGGTGTTTTGTAAGCTGAAAACTCTTTGTTGGGTGGGAATTGGCGTAAATAAGGATAAAATGTTTGGGGTTGCTTTGATTTTTGAAAAAAATAAGAAATAATTAATTAGGTGAAATGGAGGGTTTTTTATAGGTAAAATCTCATATTTTTGTTTAAAAGGGAAGGTTTTTGCTTTGTATCAGTAGAAAAGGAAAATTATTACATCAACCCTTTCCACCACTTAAGATATGGTCTCAACCAATTAAATTAAGACCTATAATATATTTTTTTCATATCAAATTTACACATAAGCATTGACCAAATCATCTAATTTAATGTCTTTGTTTTAAAAAAGAAAAAAAATATTATCAAAGATTTATTGTGTCATCTTTCTCTTTGTTCTTTAAAATTTTCCTAATTATTTTTTATATAGATTTGGGGTTTAGGATTTAGAGTTCAGGGTTTATGGTTAGGAATTAGTGGTTTAGGGTTTATGTTTAGGGTTTATGTGATTTAGGTTTAAGGTTTAGGGTTAGAGTTAGGGTTTAGGGTTGTGTTATTGTTAGGTTAAGGTTTAAGGTTTAGGGTTAAGGTTAGGGTTAGGGTTAAGGTTAGAGTTAGAGTTTAGGGTTATGATTTAGGGTTAGAGATTAAGAAAAATTAATTAAAAAAATTGAACAATAAAAAAGAGGACAACATAAAATATCTTTGGTAATATTTTTTTTTCATTTTTAAATTAAATGCATTAAAGTGGATGATTTGGATGATGTTTATGTGTAAATATGATATGAAAAAAATATATTATATATCTTATTTTAATTGGTTGAAATCATATCTTAAGTGGTGAAAAAGGTTCACGTAATAATTTCTCGGTAGAAAAGAGACGTCCCACCAAAGCTTGGAGTTGTTAATTGTTTGCTAATTATTACTAATTTAATAATAAATTCATAATTAATGTATTCAAATTTATAAAGCAGTTATGAATATGCTTGAGTGGGGTACAGCTTTCTTTTATTTTAGGGTAAATTATAATTAATTATGAATATGGTTATATTTGACTCATTTAATTATTAAAAAATTTATTTGTGTCATTTATTTGCGGTAAAGTTATATTTAGATCATCTAATTATTAAAGGTTATATTTGGATCACTCAATTATAGGTAAATTTATGATTGAGTCGTCCTTCATATTTAAAAAAGTACATCAAATTGGTTGTTTTTTTCTTCTAAATCACTGGTATACTCTTGTTGACATTAGAGTACTTTATTTGAAATCATTAATTAATCTAATACACGAATTGATAAACTTTTTTAAATATGAAGGGTGATCCAAATATAATATTACCTATAATTGAATGATCCAAATATAATATTTATTAATTAGGTGACTCAAATGTAACCTTACCGAATAATCCAAATATAACTTTAATAATTAAGTGACCTAAATATAATATTAATCATAATTCAGTGACCTCCGTTATAGTTTACCCTTTATTTTACGAAAACCATCACAATTTAATTAGTTATCGTATTAACAATCGAAATATGGTCGAAAGAAAAAATCTTTATCTGACAGGGCTTCTTTCTATACCTAGGAATTTCGTTGGACCCAGAAATGATACATTAAAAGAATCTTTAGGTCTTTCAATATCAATAGGTTGATTGCTTCCCGGAGAAAGAGATAAGATATCTCGACACAGTGGCATCTTGATGTCACCAGGAACGAGCAAAACAAATTCTAAAGAACCAGAAAAATAAAAAAAAATGGATCTATGTCCAACAGATCACACCTATCAAAAAAAAGTATTTTATTTTAGTTCGACCTGTAACCCCTTATGAAACATCGAACAATATAAATTTTACAACACTCTTCCTTCAGGATCAGTTTCGGGAAACAAATCATTATGATGTCAATCATCAGTTGGTATGACAATACAAGGTGTTAGATCCTTCTTAAGGTTATAGATTTAAAGGAATAGAGTTATATTTAAAAATTGAGGATTAATTGACTTCAGGGACGGAGTCAGGATTTAGAGTTAGGGAGTAAAATATAAATCTTTAGAAGACGGGGACAAATTCATAAAAAATTAAATTTTTAAAAAATTTAAATAAAGAGACAAAAGTATAAAAAGAAAATTTTTCGAGAACGAGGAGCGATTACTCCACTCTACCCATGTGACTTCATCACTGAATACTTCATTTGATTTGTTGATATATGAACTTTCAAGGAACTAATATATAATTTTTCATAAAAGAATATTAGAGTGGCCCTATTTGATTTGTCGAGGTACGAGGTTAATAATACTTATCGTAGTGTTATAAAAAATATTTTGTCCCTCATACTCTATTCTGACTTATTGTATGAAAATTTTGGCTCCATTAGTGAAGATTTAAAATCTGACATTTTGAACGGAGAAAACTAAATTTAAAAATCATTTTTATATTAGGTCTTAATGTGATCAGATCTAAATCGATTGACTTATGATTTGAATATTGATAATAAAACTAAAAAATTATGATATTCATAAGGAAAATTCTACAACGGGCGTCGAACACCGCTGAACACTGTTAATGATGAACATTGTTGAGCATTATTAAATTAATTAATAAAAATTAAAAAAATAAGCACATGTAATTATAAATTATTTAAAATAAATTGTTTATTAAATTATTATATATTATTTAATTTTTTAAATAATTAAATAAAATATTAATTTAAATTATTTTAAAAAAATAAATAATAACTCTAAACACTAAAATCAAAATTCAAAACCTAAATCACTAAACATAAAACTTCAAACCCTAAAATATAAAATCTCAAAACCCTAAAATCAAAAAACCCTAAAAGTACTAAACCATAAACACTAACTCTAAACCCTAAAATCCTAAACCCTAAAATAACCAAAAAATTTTGTATCTAAATCTTAAACTAATTTTGGATTTCAAGTTTAGGGTTTATACTTTTTAGAGTTTCAAAATTTTCTATTCTAGGGTTTAGGTTATGATTATATTTTTAGATTTTATGGTATATGGTTTTATTATTTTAGGTTTTAGTGTTTATGATCTAGTGTTTTGAATTTTAGGATTTAATGTGTACTATTTTTAGCTTGAGTTTAGGGTTTTAGATTTTAGATTTAATATTTTTTAAAATTAAAAATAATTTAAAAATTATTTTGAAAAATTAAAATATAATATATATAATTTGTTTAAAAAAAATTTCAAATAATTTAAAATTATATATTTAGTCCTTAAAAAATTTAATTTTTATTAATCAATTTAATAGTGTTCCTCGTTAGTGTTATTTAACAATGTTCGACGCACGTAATAGACTCATCCTTATTTTAATTCCTTATTGTTGGTACCTTTGAATCTATAGGTTTTTGAACCCAACATAAGATTTAAATGAGAAAAATACACCATGTTTATCTTAAAATATTTGAATTTAATATTTTGTTTGTAAGGTGATTGTTTAATGCTAAAATAATTTAAAAATATATAAAAATATCATCTTATAATTATTTCTAAATTATTAATTTTATTTAAAATTAATTATTATTATTTAGAATATTTTAACAAAAATTAAGTATAAAAGAAAAATGAAAGAAAAAATGTATATATATAATTAAATTAAAATTAATTTTAAGCTATATAACATTTATTTACAAAAAAATAATTATTTCAAATTATTGATCTACATCGCAACCTACTTAAATAATAATAAATTGTTTATCACCTAAAAGAATACAAATATCATCTGTAGAAGATATTTTAATTAATCATCTGTAAAAGTTTTTTTAAAATAACCTAAAAGTGAATTTTCTATCAAACCCTATGTCCATGAGGAATAAATATTTTTTTGAAATCTAACCCATTAAAAATAGGTGTATAATGCACGTCGGTCCAAAATTAGGTGTATCTATTAAGGGTGAGCATTCGAACAAGTCGAGTTTAAAAAATTTAAATTATTTGAGATAACGAATCTAATTTTATAACTCAAACTTTATTTAAAAAATTTCGATTGGAGCCGAGTAGATTTTCCAAATGTATGTACAAATTTTAATTGTAACTATTTATAATGTTATAGTTAGGGGTGTGTATTCGGTTCGGTTAATTCAGTTAACCGACTAAACCGAAATTATTTCTGTTAACTCGATTGGTTAATTTTTGGTAAATTCGGTTAAGGTTTTTTTTTTGATAATTCGGTTATCGGTTAATTCGGTTCAAAATCGGTTAATTAACCGAATTAACCGAAATTATATATATCAAATATTATATATATATTTAGTCATTTAACTTTTAAAATATTATAAAATGTTGATTAATTTTTTTATATTATAAAATGATCACTAAATTTTGTATTAAATTAGTATAAAATAAAAGTTTAGTGACTAAAAAATTATTTTAGCTTAATTTAGTGACATATTATATAATTTAACCAAAATTTATAATAAATTTCGGTTAATTTGGCTAATAACCGAAATAATTTCGGTTCAATTAATTCGGTTAAAGAAAATTTGGTTCAGTTAACGGCTAAGATTTTAAAAATTTCAGTTAATTCAGTTTTGGGTAATTCGGTTCGGCCACCGACCGAATTAACCGAATGCTCATCCCTAGTTATAGTATATTTACTTTCAATTTAATCGAATTTCTCTAATTATATAAGATCTACATACATATTTTTTTATATTATTTTTCATATATATAAATAAATTCTAAAATTATATTATAATTATTAAATTCGATTTTTTTAGTTACTCGAACAACTCAAATAACTAAAAATTAAATAAAAAATTTATTTTTTAAATCGAGTCAAATTTTATTCACTGTTCGTGTTTATAATTTTTTTATGAATTAACTATCACTTTGGGCTCGAATTCGACAGTCTTGTATGTCTCGTTCTCTTTAAATTATCACTTTTTTCAATATTGTTCTATATTGTATTTAATATTTTTAGAATTGTGGTTCTCTATTACAAATTTGATTTGTTCGAAATTCAATAGATTATATATACATTGAACATATTTTTATATTTATTATAAACTTTTATTTATGTTTTATTTTTATTTTTTTTAATAAATTATTTATGTTTTATAGTTTATACAATTGGGTTTGATTGCTCATTACGTGGCATTCACGTCCAATCATAGTGTTCAGACCAAAGGTATTTATCGAACGAGTCGATAGCGAGTTGGACAATACTCGACTCGTGTTCGTTAAAAAAATTTTATTTGATTCGACTCATTACTCATTAAGTTTGTTAAAATTGTGCTCAACTTGTGCTCGTTAGAATATTTTGTTGCTCAACTCGACTCGTTGCTCGTTAAACTCACTAAAAACTTATCTTATTTTTTTAACTAAAAATAAAATTTAATAATACTATACAATGATTAATATTAAACATAAATTAACAAATTTAACCAAAAATATCAAAAAGTATATAAAATACTTTTAAAGTCTAAATTCGAAAGTAATCATCTATAAATACACCAAACTAGCATATTAAAGTTAGAGTAACAATTCATAAATTAATAATTATTATTTAGATTTACTTTTTGAATAAAATAATTTTAAAGTAATTACTAAAAAATATTTTAAAAAATTAACGAGTTGCTCGTGAACTTATGAGTCGAGTTAGACTTGACTCGATTCAACTCATTAAAGTTTTGAGTCTAGTTCGAGTTAAATCAACCAGAATCGAGTATTTATCGAATTTTGACCGAGTCTTTACCACCCTAACCCGAGTTCAGACGTTGGCAGGTTTATATCAATTTTCAAAGTCACTAATGATGAGTAAGTGTTGTGGGACAAGTTTAGGGTCATCAAAATTTGGTGAGTACTTCAAAATACAACCTCATATATTACCTACCTTTCTCAGTAAGCTATCAAAGACTCAACAATGGCAGCGGTTAGAGGAATAAATGATCCATTCCCTATCTTAAACTAATGATAACTAACGCACATCAATACTCATTTACTATAAATTTTCAGCACTTGGTCTCATTCTATCACCAAAAAAAAATATGGCAAAGATTAAGAAGTTGTTTCCAGGGAAAGTATTTTCCTTACTGTTTGAAATCCTGCTTAAAACATCAAGGAAGTTGCCTTATCTAAGGTTGAAGATGAGCAATGGCGCCTCTGCAACGCAGTTCAAGTTTCTTGAGAAGTCTTCGTTTCTAGACGATGTTTCAAAGCAGACACTGGTTTTTAATTTGGAAGGTGCAGTTTTGAAGTCATACTCACCGTTCCCTTACTTCATGCTGGTTGCCTTTGAAGCTGGTGGGCTCATTAGAGCTGTCATCTTGCTTCTTTTGTACCCTCTGGTTTGGTTACTCGGCCATGAGCTAGGACTCAGAGTTCTGGTTTTTGTCAGTTTTGTTGGGATTAAAAAGGAGAAGTTCAGAGCTGGGACTGCCATTTTGCCCAAGTTCTTCCTGGAAGATGTTGGTGTGGTAGGGTTTGATATAGTGATGAAATACGAAAGAAAGGTGGCGGTCACAGGAATGCCTAAAATCATGGTTGAATGCTTCTTAAGAGACTACTTGGGAACTGATGCTATCATTGCAAGAGAGCTGAAGGACTTCCATGGCTACTTCTTGGGATTAATGGAGGAAGAAATGGATGCTGTATCTGTTATAAACCAGAAAATGAGTTCTCATAGTCATATTATTGGCTTGGGCTGCTTCAGAAAATCCTATAACCATAAAATTTTCTCACATTGCAAGGTAATGGTATCTCTTTTCTTGATGTTTCTCATTGATTCACCTTTTTATTAGTATATGTATTAATTTGGAAGATTTGGAACAGGAAATTTACTTGGTGACTGAACCAGAAAAGAACACCTGGGAAGTTCTTCCAAGGAAGAGATATATAAAGCAGCTGATCTTCCATGATGGGAGGTTGGCTTTTAGGCCAACCCCATTGAATGCCTTAGCCATGTTCATTTGGCTTCCATTTGGTTTCCTCCTACATATCATCAGAATCATTGTTTTCACTTCATTACCTTTCAAGTTTTCGATACCTTTGTTGGCCTTCTCCGGTTTGCTAAATACCGTATCGAACGTTGAATCTCCGGTTGCTTCGGCCAAAGGTGAAGAAAAACAGACAGGGGTCCTCTATGTGTGCAACCATAGAACATTGCTAGACCCAATTTATATAACCATGGCTCTGATGAAGTCTGTCTCTGCTGTCACCTACAGCCTCAGTAGGTTCAGTGAGTTCATTTCCCCTATCAAGACAGTTCGGTTAACACGAAACCGAGACAAAGATGGAGAAGTGATGATGAAGACGTTGAGACAAGGTGACCTAGTGGTTTGCCCTGAAGGAACCACTTGCAGAGAACCATATTTGCTGAGATTTAGTCCATTGTTCACAGAGCTAACCGATGAAATCGTTCCGGTAGCTATAGACTTGCAGGTCAGCATGTTCTACGGATCAACGGCGAGTGGACACAAATGTTTAGACTCAACATTTCATCTCATGAATCCCAATGCTTCATGCTTGATCGTGATTCTAAACAAGTTACCACTTTCTGAAACACATAATGCAGGAGGAAAATCCAGATTTGAAGTTGCCAATCATGTGCAGGGTGAGATTGCAACAGCTTTAGGATTCGAGTGCACGGATCTTACAAGGAAAGACAAGTACATGATCTTGGCTGGGAATGCAGGAATCATATAGACAAGTGCAGATTTTGTTCATTGAGCATAAGCTTGTCTGGGATGATTGTTAGTTTGGAACGACGCCGTTTTGTTTTAGTTTTGATGAAAAGAATATCAATGTATAGCAGTAATAAGTTTTTTTTAGTACTTTTGCATCAGAGAAAAAGTTTGCCAAAAATAAATCTTGTGTTTTAGTTTTGATTTTCCTAATGTGATTTAATTTGTTTTATTTACAACGTAAAAATTAAAAAAATAATTTTATTTAAAGAATTTATATTTTAATCTTACTAAATTAATTAGTCGTTATTTTTACTATTTATTTATCGGGATACGAAAAATCTTACATAGATATATAAGGCTAAAGCCTTATAAATTAGGAACAACAATATTTTTTTTATTTTTGTGTCCTTTTTATGCTCAATATAAAAATATAAATTTTAATTTATAACTCAATTTTTTTAATTTTAAATCTTAAATCTTAAATTCATAGGATGAGTCTATCACGTGCGTCGAACATTGTTAAACACCACTAACGATGAACACCGCTGAACACTATTAAATTAATTAATAAAAATTAAAATTCTAAGGACTAAACATATAATTTCAAATTATTTAAAATAAAAATTTTAAAAATATATATATTATTTTCATTTTCTAAAATTATGTATTTAAATTATTTTTAATTTAAAAAATAAAAATATTAAATCAAAAACTTAAAACCCTAAAGTCAAAGGCCTAAAATATTAAACCTTACCAAAACACTAAATCATAAACTCTAAACCTTAAAACAATAAAACCTTAAATCTTAATCTAAAAATATAACCCAAACCCTAAAATAAAAATATAAAACTCTAAATGCATAAACTCAAAACTTAAAACCCAAAATTAATTTAAGATTTTAGGTTTAGGGTTTTGGTTATTTTATGTTTTAGGATTTTATGGTTTGGATTTAGTGTTTATGATTTAGTATTTTTAGGATTCTTGTTTTAAATTTTGGATCTAGGATTTTAATATTATATTTTAGGGTTTGTAATTTAATGTTTAGTGATTTAGATTTTTTATTTTGATTTTAGGGTTTAGAGTTTAGTTTTTTTTTATTTTTTAATTAATTTTTAGGGTTTAGTATTTTTTATTTAATTAATAAAATAAAATAAACATAGAAAATACTTTAATAAAAATTTAATTTAAATAATTTATAATTATATTTTGAGTCCTTAAAAATTTTTAATATTTGTAAATCAGTTTAATAGTGTTTAGCAGTGTTCATCATTAACGATGTTCAACGCCCGTTGTAAAATTTTTCTAAACTCATGCGTAAAATTACACTCTACTCAATTTCTTAAAATTTAATAATAAATATAAATCTTAAACCTAATTTTTTAGTATAGGTATAGATAAAGATAATGAATTTTTATTCGTAAATTAATGGAGGAAAAAAGAATAAAAATCTTCTATTTTTTACATATATTTACGTCTTTATGCTAAAAATTAAATTTAAGATTTATGAATTAAGTTTAATATTAAATTTAAAAAATTAATAATAAAATATACGTTCTAGGATCTAAAAAGTAAAATTTATAATTAATAATTAAATTTTAGTTTTCTAAAATTAAAATAAAAGTAACACATAAAAATAATTTTTTTTCCTAAAAGAAGACCTTTAACCAAATAAATTAAAACTTGGATATAAAAGTAGGCAATGCTTAGGTAAAAATGGTTTGATTCATGGGAAAGTTATATTATAAATATTGAATATCGTTAAATATTATTAAATTATTAATAAAAATTAAATCTTAAAGATTTAACATATAATTAATAAAAGAAAGATAAATTTAATATATAATTATTAATTATATATTGAAATTTTTATTATTATTTAATTTAATAATATTCGATGGCATTCAACATCAATAATGTTCAACGATATTCAATACACGTAATAGTTTCATCTTTAATCATCGGACGTGATAAAGACTGCAAATGTTGCTTTTATTATGTTACAGGAACAGTTTGACCGCGAAAGGTCGAGATTATAATAGTTAAGTTTAACGTATAATAAATTTAAAATATAACTAAATATATTAAATTTTAATATTTATTTAAAAATTTTAAAAATAATTTTTATAATATTTTCAATTATTTTTTATATTTTTAAATAAATATAAAAATTACTTTATAAATATCAAATAAATTTACCCTACTTGGGACCTACCCGATCTTAATTCATTGCTTGTCCTTGAGACTAAGAGTCGTCTTGATTTGGAAGTTAATCTTCACTAAAACGAGACACGTGGCACATATAAAGTGGTTGGTTAAGAACGGATCTAGGCAGTAATTATCCGAGCTTGTAATGATGACAACTTCAATCAGAATGGACCTGACAACAACCTGATCACTCATGTATATTCGGAAGTAAGTGAAATTAAATCGAGTTAAATTGTTTTAATTATTTAATAATAAATTATTATAATTTAAATTTTTAATTAAATTTAATTATAATTATTTATCTCATTAATATATAATTTAATTTTAATTTAAATATTTTTAATTATATAATATATATTTCTTTATGTTTTTTAATCTGTAAAACAATGATTAATGCACCTGATTAAGATTGTTTGGGGAGCTGTTGTTGAGGCCAAAGAGGTGCATTCAAGACACAAGTTTCCTTAATAAGGTAGCGAGGGTGAAATTTATTGAGCGTAAATTATCTGTTTTTAATAGTGTTTTTATCGATTTTTTTACTTTAAATTAGTGAATTTAGATTTCGGATTTAAGGTTTAGGGTTTAGAATTCAAGGTTAGGATTTAAGAAATTATGAATAGGTGTATTTTTAAGAGGTAAAATTTAAGGTTTAGAATATAAAAATTAGGGTTACGGTTTAAAATTCAAATTTTAAAAAAAAATATCAGTAAACATAAAAAATAGATGATTAGGGACAGAAATTTTACATTCAAATTTATTTTTGTTCTTATTTTGTCCATTTGCCATGTTTTGAAGTATGTTCTGTTGGTCTATATTTTAGACTATTTTGTGTTGTTTTGGTTTGTTGAGTCTTGGAGACGTGAGATATTCATACCTGGGGATTTAAGGCATGTCTTGATTGTGATGTGGTTTGAATGAATTTGTTAAATCCAACCTGGTGTTTTACGTAAAAATTGATCTCCGAATCAAAAAATTATTAAGTGAATTACGTTTATTGCGTCATTCGTGGTCCTAATTAATCAACATCATTCATTTCAGCTTTTTTTCAAGATAAATCATCATCTCTTTTTATAATTAGTGAGCGTGCAGTTATTAGATAATTATTTAAAGATAAACAATCTTAATTGCTTAAACCATAGATGTCGGATGACGTGATGAATAAGATTCACCTAATAATCTCTCGTCCAGATCAATACAAGATTCTCGAATATATCTAAGAAGTGGGCTTAGCCCCAACCCAAAAAATGGAAAGATGTTGGGTAAAGTATACAAACAATCATTATAATATCCTAAAAAATATAAAATGATCATCAAATATTTTAAAGTTACTTAATTGATATTAAATTTTAGTTTTTGTTATAAAATTTCATTAAATCGTTAATTATTTTTATTTAAATAGTTGAAAGTTACGAAGATTTGAATAATAACACAACTAATCATCTATATTTACATATTTAACTAATTTAGTCTTAATTTAGCAATCATTATTAATGTCTAAATTGATTGAATATATAAATATTGATGATTAAATGTATTGTTATATAAAATTTTGTGACTGTCGTGTTATCTAATTAAAAATAATTATTGACTCAATGATTATTTTATAATAAAAGATAATTTTTAATGTCTACTGTGTATTTTTTTAAAAAAACAGTGGCTATCTATATATTTTTAGAATAATTTAGTTTAAAACTTTGTTTGGGTCATTAATTGACTGTTTTTAGGGGAATTTTCGTCTTTTATGGATATCCCAACTGTGGGAGTAAAAGCAAGTAATATGGAGTTTTATTAGATCGAATTAAATTAAATATAAATTATTTTAGATTAATTTAATATTTTAATTTGATTCACATTAAACATGAATCGGTTTTTCTGGTTTTTAAAATAAAGAAAGAAAAATTATATTTTTTTTTGTCAGCAATCGAAAATGTATTTCATCAAAGTTGAATAGTCCATTCATTATTATATAATTCAAAATACTAATCCAACAATCAATCATAAAGTAAGAAAGAAGACCTAGTGATGTGAAAAAATTTACGAATAAGTGTATCGCTAAAAATATTCTTTATTCAACGTGAAAAACATTTTTGATGTGTCATTTTGAAATTAATGTCTTCAACGTGGGTTTTTCGGTTTAAAAATGATTTTTATAAAATTGGAGTCGTCACCGGCCCATTTTAGTAGACCGGACACTATAAAACCAGAGACTTAAAAGTTTGGAGTTCGGGAGTTGGTTACAGATGGGGAAGGACTAACACCCCACACCGCCCAAAAATTGGTACTTTAATAATTACTGCTTCATTAATATTAAATTTCCCGGGTTAATTTGACGATCGAATTAATTTTTAATTAAGCGTGTGCATTTATTTTAAAGCTCCTAAACACGAAGGTAAGCGTCCGAACCACCACTACTATACTAGAGTTGGCCTCGCTTACAATCGAATTTAGAGACCCGCGTTAATAAATTAATAAGTAGTCAGAATGCAACTCCTGATAAAGCATAAATACACAATACAAATGTGACAACCCGTTAACACAAAACTTGAACATATAAATTACTAATCTAAAAGTTCTCACATACTGGAATATACCCATCAGACATTGAAACATATTTCTTTAATGCACAGATTATCATTGGCACATGTTAAAATTTTCCCACGATGAAAGGTTATACAAACACATGGCATAAATTAATAAAAAACAAGAATAAAGGAGATTTAAATATCAAAGACAAAAGCATGGTCTTCGTTATTTACTAAGAAGAAAATACGGGTTAAAACAAGTTTTTACCATGATCGGTTTATTATTAACCAAAATTTTAATGACTGTGAGTGAAAAACAAAACATGATGGACCTAACTTGCAAGAATCAAAACAATTAGGACTAGTTAATGATGCAATCAGGGACCAGATCGTAAAGTAACAAAAACAGAAAAGGACTCATAGAGCTATTAAACAAAACGAAAGCCCTTAATCTGGTAACACTTTGTTCGGAGGGGTTAATAATGTAAATAACCCAGAATATAAGGAACCCCATAAAACTATGATTTCGGCCAAGGTTTTTATTTTTTCCATTTTAAAAAATAACACCCATAAACTCCCTGAATCCCATTTGCAAACATGAACAAACCACACCTAAATTTCAGAATCCAAATGTGAACTCAGAAGCAAACGAGACCCAAGAAACTTAAAACCGATCATCCCTTTCTGTAGATTTTAGCCTCGGTGGACCATCGACCGTAAGCCTTTTTCTCACCGTCATCGGCCTCGGATCAGAAAATGGCTCACCCATAGAGGGATTCATCGCCAGCGATGAACACGAGAAGCTTCAGGGAAGTCTTCTTCCTTATATTTTTTTATGTTATGTTGTTTGATTCGGATGCATGCATGTGATAAGGGAAAAGACGATTACCAGAACACTTTTCTGGTGTTTTCTTTTTATTTTCGATTGATAAGAAGGGATACAAGACAGAGTGATTTTTCTTGATAATGCTCTCTGGTTTACACTACTGCTCTCCTTTCTTTTGAGTTTACAATGGATGAATATATCAACCTATGAATCTCTCTTTGTCGCATCTCCTTGTCGTTATCCTTTCTGCATTTCTGTCCTGAGTCCTTGGCTATACAGATTTGTCTTCCCGATTATTGCCGAGAATGGCGCTGCATCTTCTAAGATTTGATGATGATTGTCATCCTTTACCTTTTGTAGACTATTCAGACGACCGTATGGTGGTGCAGGTCGCATGTAAGCGAAAAAGACGGACGCGTGAAGTGGTGGATCCGGAGGATTGGCGCGTGACACGTGTATTCTTCTAGAAGAAATGATCTCGACCGTTCGCCTCCAATCTAATCCAAGGGTTGTTGTGGTTGACGGCTGTAGAACAAAAGAGATATGATATGTTAGACCTAGGGTTTTTAGTCATGTTGGTTAAATATTCTGGGCCTTGTAATAAAGATTGGGTTTTGTAAATTAAAAAACTATTGGATAAAATATATTTTTTATGGTTTTTAAGCTTGATATATTATTTACTTAGTATTTATGGATTTTTTTCATATTTTAATTTATAGGCCAGATGTTATAATAATAATAAGACTAGCATTAAAACTAACAACGAAAATAAATAAGTAATATGTGACATCATTACTAGACACTAGTATATGAAAAAAATATATTTAATAAACTACACATCAACATATAAAAGACACACAACAAACACATGCATAAATGACCTACAAACATAAACAAAGACGTACAACAAAATCCATGCACAAATAAAGTGACATACATGCGATATAAAGTGACATACATGCGATATCAAACGCGACACAACAAAAACACCACTAAACCTAAGGCCCTTATTTAAAAGTGCAATAAATTAAAGATTTAAACTTTTCGGTTAAAAATGAGTAATTACAGAAGAGAATCGAGAAAAATTTTAGTACGAAAGATAAGAGGTTTGGGGGCTTATTTATAGCAAAAAGCATTATTTTTCAATAATTTTACTTTATTGTGATAAAGTGAGCCGTTTTGTGAGTTTATCTCGCCGAATTCGTGTCCTGACGTACATGAGTTTTCAAAAAAAAAATGATAATACACGTCAGACTTATTTTGTGTTTTTTGAAACGTAAATTAATAATACGCATTCTGTAACACATAAATATTATCTACGTATGTAGAAAATATACTTTTTTCACCAGTAATTAAAAATATATCTTTCGTCCAATTTGATTAGTCTTGTCATTATTATAGAATTCAAGATATTAATCGAAAAAATTAAACAAAGTAAGAAAGAAGAGACTTGAGAGAAATTTTGGTGCGAAAGATAAAAGATTTTAGGGCTATTTATAAAAAAAAAAACATATATGTACAAATGCAAATATTGAATGTAATTCGCGTTCAGTCAAATACGAATATTCATATAACCAGTAATTTATATTTTGCAGAATATGAATTCTATGTAATTTAAACATGATCATTATTTTTCAACAATTCTAATTTATTACAATAAATTGAACCATTTTATGAGTGTCTTGACGAATCCGCATCCTATCATACGCAAAATATTTTAAAAAATAAAAAAAAAAATAATAATACACATTAGATTCATTTTGTGTTTTTTTGCAACATGAATTAATAATATGCATTCTACGGCACGTAAATATTATCTATGTATATAGAAAGAAGATATTCTTCCAAATTTAATTTAGAATATATTATTCTTCCTATTAAAATATGAAAAAAAAAGAATATTCATCCAATTGCCCTATAATTTCAATTATTGTAGATAGGTGTGAGTATTCGATCGAGTCGAGTAAAAAAATTTTGAGTTATTCGAGTTGACGAGTCACATTTTACAACTCAAACTTTATTTAAAATTTTTTCGGTTCGAGTCGAGTTTAAAAAATTTGAGTCGAGTCGAATCGAGTTTCGAGTTCCTATAAATATTTAATTATAATTATTTATCATGTTATAGTATGATTTGGTTCCAATTTAGACAACTTTCTCTAATCATATAAGATATACGTGTATATTTTTTTAATATGTAGCAATATTTCTTTATATTTTTATATATCAATGTATATATATCACATAAAATTGAGAGATTCGTCTTAAACTTAAAAATTATTCTAAATAACTAAAAATTTCGAGTTATTCGAGTTTTCATTTTACAACTCAAACTTTATTTGAATTTTTTTCGAGTCAAATCAAAACAAATCGAGTATTTTTACCTCGAGTCGAGTTATTTAATTTTTTCGAGTCGAGTCGAGCCCTAATTGTAGGCAAATCAATGGATCAAATAATTCTTCGGATATTTTTAACACACCCATTGACAACCTTTTTTTCCAAAGCACAAGGGTGTGGGTCATTTTCTCTCTGATTTGTACCCTATAAAAAAATAAAATATATAAAAAGGAAAAAACAAATCTTAACACTCCATTGCAAAACCCACATTGGAAATAAAATATTATTACCAAAATGCTGAAGATTATCAATCCTAATGATCATTTCCTAAAATCAACTGATGAATAGAATTAGTGAAATGATAAAACACCTAAACCATTGAATCAAACCCATCCCAGGTTGATTCTAGTATTGCATTGGAACAATGACACCAATGCTCAAGACTGAAAACACCAAGAGACATCTTCAGCTGTTGATTTTTCATCACATACAAGTTGCACATATGATTAGCATGAAGGTAATATGGTTCATCATGCACACCCATGAGAGAAACTTGTATGACAATTGAAGAGAGATGGAACGGATAACAAGACTAATTAGCATTATCAGGGCAATTCATTTGAATTGTTGATATAGAAAAAAGTGTAAACAACTTGGCCTAAAGGATGGTGTGAAGTTCAATTCCCACCTGATAAGCTCAAAACATCAGCAGAGTTAAGATTGGGGAATTCCAAGTTCAAACTTAAGCTGGTAAGCATCTGCAAGCATGCAAAGTAGTAGAATCCAGTTCTTAAGTAAGAAGAATCAAGGAGGTATTCATGAACCGCTGCTGTCCTGTCCAATGTCATTCCATAACAACTTTGGCACCAAGAGCCTTCATCTTCTCAATTATTTTTTCACCTTCTTCCTTGGAGACACCCTTCTTGAAGATAGAGGGAGTCTTCTCAACCAAATCCTTAGCTTCCTTGAGACCCAAATCAGTAAAACCCCTAACCTCCTTGATTACTTTAATCTTTGAAGCAGCATCATACGACTCCAATTTCAATTCAAAAACAGTCTTATCTGGCTTTTTCTCTTCCTTAGCAGCAGCAGCTGCCCCACCGCCTGCAGCCTTCATTGTCAAGCCAACAGCAGCATCAGCCTTCATGACTCCCACAGTGGGCGGCTCGGTCATTCCACGTTTCTTCATTAAAATAGAGCCCAACTCAGCAATTTCAGACAAAGTAAGGGCAGAGACTTCATCAACGAGCCTCCAGACACGCTCAGTTGGAGGACTTCGGTGTTCAGTGGGATCAAAATTAGAAGGGTCGTAGTCAGCAGGGAGTCTTCTTTGATCAATCTCAACCTCTTCTTCCTCGTCGTCTTGTTCTAGCTTTGCAGGCTGGTTAAAACTTCGAGATAATCTGATTGAACTGGAGGCATTGAGGCAGTAAAAGACATTAGGTAAACGATGCCTCACCCCCACTCCAGTTGAATGAATACCTCTCTTCGCTGCCACAAACACAACAAAAACAAAAATCCATTGGAGTTTATACAAATTAACAATGCCAAGATGCATAGTTCAAACATAAAAGGATAGAAACGTCCTAAAAACTCCTTAACAGTTTCTTTCAGCATCAGAAATTTCTGGAATATGACCATAAGCTCAAAGAGAAAGGAAAACTCCAAATGGGGACTAGAAAAAAAAACAGTGTGGATTTGAATGGTTTCTGTTTAGCTAAATTATAAATGCAACTTGGATATGTTCATTTTAGACTCGATACAAACTATTCATTTTAGCCTTGATATGAAATAGTCAAGAATAAAGAAAATCTATTTACACAAAACAGAAAACCAACGAGCCTCCTTAGAAAACTTTTTAAATGCTTTATAATAGAAATGTAAATAAGGTTCTTTCTATATATTTGTCAAGCAATATTAGCAAAAGCAGACAAGAATTTTACAGGGTGGCTTCTACTTTCATAGCCATTAGACTAACAACCAAAAACCAACTAACAACATTAGCATCCCCGTATAGGTTCATTTAAGATTCTCTCTCAAACCAAAAATTTGCAAATTTAGCTTCGGATTACTCTCAAGAAGCAATGGAATGTTTTTTTTTCTGCTCTGAGCGAATATCAAGCCTTAGAAAGTGTAAGTATTCAATACAAGTATACAACTAGAGAGTGCTCAAAGCAACCAATGGCTGTGTCAGTAATCAGACAAAGTGGTTAGTAATGTTAAAGAAAAAGATGAAACACGGACTGGTCATATGAATGCAAAACAACGAAGCACCACAAACTCTTAAAAAGGAGAAAGCAAAACTTCCTTATATCATTTGAACTAAAAATCAATACTAAGACCCAGAATTTTTCCATATAGCCTTAAATTGCAAAAGCACAGGGCATGAAAAAGCTAGGTTGATTATACTATATTCAATCAAACGACTCAAGCAGCAACCCAAAGAATTTTTTAGGCTTACTAGAGAAAAACATAACAAGAAAAACAAATACAAATGCAAGTCCATTAGAAGAATGATGAGGTAAGTGGCGTTGCTGACAACTCTTCATTTACATCAGAAAAAAAGTTTAGGTTTATCAAGGCTGCAAATGACAACATGCAGTCATAAAGTCATACCATTATTAAATATTATAAAACAACAGTAGATGTTTATACCCTATAAGCAAACTTAATGGGTGTCCTAAATCAACCTTTAATTCCCACATAGTTCACAACCGACTTCTAAAGTCCAAAATTTAAAGCTAAAAGATGCATGTCACTGCAACCACAATGCAAAACGAGTGAAATTATCTGTCTTTTTCTAAATCATTATTTGTCAACCGGTGAACAAAACAAAGAAAATTAAGGTAGCTTTTGAATAAAATAAATAGTTTTCTCACGTCTTTACACTTTAATTAGCTTAAGTATAGTTCCTTCGAAAATTCAACTTATTATAACACTTTTTTCTCAAAAGTACAAATTGCTTAAACCTTCTTAGACACAATTTTATATCACTCTTTCTCAACCCAAACTTTTTTTCAAATCTAAACTTAGAAAGAAATTAATGAACTAAACCTAAAAGCTTCAATCAGCTCTTGACGAATAGGGTTGTCACAATCCATTAATCCGTCCAATACCCAATCATTTAAAACAATATATATATACATACATATATATATGTATATTTCATACGGAAATCATATTAATTTGATTCAACAAATAAATATCATCCACACAATAATCTTCTTTTAAAAAAAAGACGGAAACAGTAAAAATCCATCAAGAATATCTAAATAAACAGAGCAATAAACCCTCTATTAGCATTCAACAACAAAGAAATCCTAATACCCAGATGCTCATCTTCCCTTCTCTATTTTTAAATCCATAAAACAAACCCTAATTAAAATAAAATAAAATCACAACTGGTTCACAAACCTGACTCGGAGATAATAGATTGTGATGAAGATGTCAGAATCTTATAAGCCGATCTGAGGCCACCGTTCCACGCCATTGCACTTTTTCTGCTTCTTCGCAGAGAAATGAACTCCTAACGGCTGCTGTTTGCCTTCTTTTTCCCAACGCTACATATTGTCTATTATTTATGTGTTACTGGGCCGGGCTTTAGCGGTTTAAAACCAATCTATTTTATAATTCTTATTCTTGTTATTTTTGCATGAAATGACCCCTAAATGTTTAGCAATATAGTATTTTAGCCACTGAATATTAAAACTTCGTAATACAATCACTAAAAAAAACAAATTAAAAGCTTGATGGCTAAAATGTAAGCATCTTAAAAGTTCAAAAACCATTTATGTAGTTTATCCTTTTGTTTTGGGGCGAAATGTTACGTTCACCATTAAAATTTGTCTTGCAATTGCTACTCTACGACTTCAAATTTTGTCTTGATGTAGTGGATAAACTGTAGCCTCAAGCACCGATCAGTAGGGATGTTTAAAATTTTAGTTAATCTAACTAATCGATCGAATTAAATTTTTTTAGTTAATTAGTTAGTTAATTTTAGGATCAATCGGGTTAATATTTTTTTTTTTAAATTTTGGTTATTAGTTAATTTAATTTGAAATCAATTAATTAATCAAATTAACTGAAATTTTTATATATTTATTTTTTGTCATTAAACTTTTAAAATTTATAAAATGATAATTTAGTTTATTAAATTATTAAAAATAGTAATTAAAATTTTTAATATTTATCTATAATTTATAATGTACAATAAATCAATTATCATTTTGAATAAGTTTAATGGTTGTTTTATAACTTTAAAAAGTTTAATAACTAAAAAATCATTTAGCATAATTTATCTAAAAATTTATAATAAATTTTAATTAATTGAATTAATATTTTTTTATTTAATTAAATTTTAAAAAAAAATCGTTTCTCAACTGGTCAGTATTCTCAACTCGTTCTCATGTTATATAGCTGGACAGAACAGACACTGTATAGAAAGACACAGGCAATATTCCCTTAATGTTCCTACAGCCTGCAGGCATGAAAACATATAGAGAAGAGAAGAAGAATAAACAAAACAAACAGAAAAAAGAAATAAGTAAAAGGAAGATATAAATATATATATATAAGTAGGAAGTCATCTTACCTCACTAATTAAAATAATGATTATTGTTTTTAAAATTATAAGTTTGAATACCAACATTTATTATACAATGATTAAAGATTATTGTTCGATGGTTAAATGTATATCTTAAAATATTAATATTTATCTTAAGAAATACGAGTTCACGTTACTTAATTAATGTACATTCATTGTATAATTTTATTAAAATAAAATAATAATAATATTTATTTCACTAAATGTATTATTTGTAGGGTGCAAATCGTTTATCTCTTTCCCATGCTTTAATTTCAAATTAAAGAGTTTAGAGTGTAGGGTTTAAGGTTATAGGATACGGGTTTTGGTTAGAGTTTAAGAAATTAGGGGTATGATGTATCTTTTAAGGTATAGGGTTTAAGGTATAAGATATAAAAAATAAGGGTTAGGGTTTAAAATTCATTTTTTTAAAATTTTAACGAGAGTTATAAATTGAGTCATGATAAAAAGGTGAAAGATTTTTACTCTTATTTATAATACGATATTGTGTAATTTTATATTTGTTTAGTGGTTAAAATTGAACTTTTATATTAAAAGTCCCGAATTTAAAACTCCAAGTGTACGAGAAATTATATCATGGGTTAGTCTTACTACGTCATCCATAGGACTAATCACTAAAAACCACCCACATCATCATTTTTTTTCCATATCATATTTTTTAAAATGAATCTTCACTCATATTTATTGTTAATTCTTTTAAAAATAATTTTTTAAGTGAAGATTCACTTGAAAAAAAATATAACATATAAAAATTAATGATGTATATGATTTTTAGTGATTGGTCTCATAACCACGTGATGGACTGACCATTGATATAATTTTTCGTACGCTTTTTATTATTGTTTTCATCAACAAAACAACACCATTTTAGAATAAATTAAGCTTTTAGAACTACTGCAACAAAACGATACAATTTTAAACTAAATTAAGCTTTAAATAAAATACACCAAACCGATGTCATTTTGAGTTAATAATTTCATTAAAAATTAGTCAAAAAGTTGAAATGCACCAAAACATCGTTATTTTGAGTTAACATTTCCATTAAAAATTAACATAGTGACATAAACAAGTCAAAAAATAAAATTTTAATGTTAGATTTTAAAGTTCAAGGACATTTTCGAGACAATAATAATAATTAATGGCATACTGTGTAATTTACCCTAATAATAATAGCCTAAGAAAAGAATCAATAGGTACACTAAATATGAAATCCTATTCCATAAAAAACACCACCTACCACTACAAGCATTTAAAGAAAAATTCCTATAAACATAGAGTTCATAGTAGACAGTACAATTGTCCAGGCATTCAACAAGAAATTCAACATCTCTACATTGCTAAAGGTTAAATGTTAAAAGCATTTCTACACAGAGGCAAAGGAAACGACTAGCATGACATAGACATGTAGGACATGGTTCGCTGGAATTCTAGAGATTGTAGAGCAGCACCTGGGAAATGTTGTCCATCTGGTACCCATAATCCACCTGTGCTAGGCAGTACAAGCTGAGGTTGACTGCTCCCTTGCCCTTCTTCACAAGCTTTACTAGATGAGGATAATTCCTTCTTTTTCTTGACAAATTCAAAGAACTCTGCAACTTGGCGTGCATACCTTCACCAAAGACGGTTCAGGAATAAATTAAATGAAAAGCCACATTCAGTGTAAGAACAAACACTACAACTCATGGAAATGATCCATTAGACATTGTTACCATGCGAGTGCCAACTTTGATATTTCAGAACACTCTCAAGCCTATTTCCATTGTATTCAACAATAGAAGCTTAGATGCTCTTAAATCTGATATGATCAAAAGCTTATTTTGTAAAGCATGCTCCCCCAAATTGATCTCACTAGTGTGTATTAGATTCCATCTTTTTTCATTAAAAACAAACTAGAAATCAGCCATGAGCCATTGAAGAAGCTCTTCCATTTATTTATTGGATAAGTTAAAAAACTCATTTGATATTCAAAACCATTCCCAGTCCTCGTGATTGTCATTCCCTTATTAGATCGAGGCTAAGGTTCAAATCCTTTCACTCCATTAGTCTTCCTCAAATATATCCCACTTTGACAGCTTTAAAAAATTCCTGATATGAAATTCAATGAATATTCAAACCATGCTTGGCTCTAGTGATTGTTATTCCATTCTAAGAAGGTAGAGGTTAAGGTTCAAATCCTTTTGGGCACATTATTCTATCTCAAATATATCGCACACTTGTAATTAGTAAAAGATATATATACCCATCAAGTGACAGCATTCAAGATTGCAGATAAAATATTCAGCAACTGCTATCATTTAAGTGAATAGGACAGAAATTGAAGGCAAAGTTTGTCTTACTGTCTCTTTGCTTCAATATCTCTGCTGAAATCGATGTTGGGTTCACAGTCAAGAACCAAAGCTGGAACCTGTTCATAAACAACAAGCATAAGATGCAGTAGAAAAGAGGAAAGTAATCTAATTCCACAATAAGGCAACCATCATACCTTCTGAATGCTAGAATGCATATGATTACCCTCTAAAAAGAACACTCGATCTCTGATGTCAGGATGCAAAGAGCTATCCACATGGATGGGTAACTTACTAACAGAAAGTACTCCATGATTTCCACTTTCAAAAGGTAAAAGCCAACTCTCGTGCTTTTCATGCAAGTCACGGAGATAATCTAGACTCACTCCACCCTCTTCTTCTCTTTTACGCAGCATCATCCTCTTATGGCATGTATCAGGACTTGCCCTCAGATAGATAAAAGCATCAGGAATAAGCCCCGGCAGGCATGATACAACTGGATCAAACCATGAATCATAAATACTGATCTCCATCTCATTCATCCAATTTGCTTCATGAACAGCTCGTACAAATACCTGAATCAAGAAAAAATAGATAAAGTTGTCAGTCTTGACACTCTAAGGGTCAGAGCTTTCTTAGGTAAAAATGCGATAAAAGTTATCGGCCTTGAAACTCTTAGGTCAGCTTTCTTCCTCTTATTTGGAAAAGAAACACAAAAGATAAAAGAGACAATTGCAAGGATTCAAATCCAATGGCTTTGGTCATTGTTGAAGAGAAAAATCAAAGGAACTTAAAAGATCCTTTGTTTTCATACTGGGACAAACCTATTTTACAAATTACAACCCTCAAGATAAAAACATAGATTAAAGAAAACTTCTTGAAATGAGGTGGGAAAAATTAAAAAATAAAAAGTTATCGATTCTAACCATTCTATCACTGAAAACGCTTCTTTCCATTAATCTGAGCGGCTTAACTCCTCCAGATGACTCTCTCTCCTGCATAACCCTGGTAACAAAGACATAATTTTGAAAGGTATAGGCATACCTTTGTGGTTCAGCATAAAATGCATCTAATATATTGAAGTGGTCAGGTCCAACATTTTGCCACTTATCAATAGGTTCTGGAACAATCTCAACAAGATCACGCAGCTCCAGTGTTTCATTAGCTATTCTTTGAAGGAATGTTGTCT
Organism: Abelmoschus esculentus; assembly: GCA_035048815.1. Taxonomy (NCBI): domain Eukaryota; kingdom Viridiplantae; phylum Streptophyta; class Magnoliopsida; order Malvales; family Malvaceae; genus Abelmoschus; species Abelmoschus esculentus. The sequence continues at coordinate 4,703,668 of JAUCBN010000032.1, forward strand.
TTCCGACACTGATATTCCCTTCAACACAGAATGTCAACCGTTTCTTTGCCGCAAATTTCGTATTTGAGTCTGAATCTTTCAGCTCTTCATCCACACTCTCCTTAATAAAAGTTGTTATACTCTCAGCATGATTTCTGTGGATAATCCCAACAGAGCTTTGTAAATACTCAACCATCTTCTGATTAGCTTTTCCAAGAAACTGCCAAAAATAAAAACATAAAGCTTAACTCAACAAATAATCAAACCAAAGTATCACATAAAAATGTTTTTACCATACCAAGAAAAACACAAGTTTGGACAAGTTCTCAGGATCAATTAAAGAAATATTTATGTTCTTCACATTTGGGGAGTCATAACAACCATTTGGACTTGTTTTCTATACAGATAGGGCCTCATTCATTTTTCTATCCATTAATTTCCAGCACACAGATAATCAACATTGGCATACATAGAAGGCGTCAACAAATTGTGGCTGCCATGCCTGTGAATTATGATTAAAAGAGTATGGAGAAGTAATGGGAAGGAGTTGAACACTCTAAATATGATCATCTAAACTTAAGCACATTTTGGTTCCGGGAAATGAGAATGCAAAAGTCATTTTTTAGTGTGAAAGGAATACCTGGAAACATAAGACCAGCAGCCACATATTTTATACAATAACTATATGCTCTAGGAAGAGAAGCCTGAAAGCTAGAAAGATTGCTACGTGTAACATATCCATTTTCTGACATATAGCCTAAGGAAAGAAAAATGACAACCCATTATCTGCAATACTTAAAGCGACAAATAAGAAAGAAAGCAACAATATGGCAATATAAATAACCAAGAAATCATTTAGCTCCAACAATCTCAAAAATAACAGGGAAATTATCACATTTAATGGACAAAAAACACTATTTATACCCATTTCTACTCATCAACTTGAACAACAAAAGACAAAAAATACACATTAAAACCAAGGTAAAAACTAGAAAAGAGAAGCCTAAATCTCAACTTCAAGTAAACTGTTCAATCCCGATAAACTCCCCGTATACTATACAATGGCCAAATTCTGAGGAAAAAGAAAGAGAAAACCTTCTCCTTGTACAATTGTTTGAGCTCGGCAACGCCTTGAATCCCATTCTCAACAAGCTTTCTCAAATTTCTAGGTCCCACGCCTGGAATCGTCAACAAATCTGGACTCCCCACTAAAACCCCAGAACCCTTTTGCCTTCTATTTAACCTTATTGGCTTATCTTCCACTTCTTTACCTTCATTTTCACTCAAACCCTTGGAACTTTCAATTGGACTCAAATGCTCCTCCATCACATTCGAATGGCACCAAGCCGGTCGGGTCCCAACTCTCCCGGGCCAAGCTCGTATAGTGGTTCCTGTATTTAAACGCGGCTGAGAAATACAACAAGCATTGATGTAAAACCGCCGGGACAGTGAAGGATTCTTATTGGTAAGAACAGCGGCGGTGGCGGCGAGGGCCGAGCCGCAGCCTGGGATAGTGGCAACGGACATCGTGAAAGATGTAGAGTTAGTAGCAGAAGCAGCAGAGTTGAAAGAAAGGGAAAGAAAAGGAAGAGGTCTAAGGGAAGAAGTGCAGAGAAGTGGATGGCCAGAAGGGCTTCTTCTTATCAGTTTCTGCATCCCTCAAAAGCATTTCCCTTTCCGTTCCGTATTCAATTCAAAATGGTGAAGTTGAAGAGAGGATAAGAGGAAACACAACGAAAGCTCACAGCTGCGTTCAACAGAAGAGGCGGGAAGAAGAGGGAAAGAAAGAGGAAGGGTTTTGCTGTTGCTGGTGTGAACCTTTTGTTAAATAGGGTTTTTGAAGTGGGTTAATTACACTGTTGGTACACGAAGTATAACAATGTTTTTAATATCATGCATAACATTTTAAAATTCATATTTGTAATAATTAAATAATATATTGCAAATTGAGCTTAAAAGGAACAATAAATAATAATTAAATGTCACAAACCGAGAAAAATAAATGTTTAAACTTGAAAAGAGAACTCTAATACTAAATTTCATATAAACTCAAATTAATCAACTCAAATTCGACCTGGTCTTTTGACCTGACATAAAAATTCACTCGACCCGAATATGATCCGAGTCTAAGTTGAGATCAACATGACCTTGACATGAACCCGACTCGCATTGAAACATTGACTTATCTGAATATAATTTAAATTTGATCTGATTTGACTTTAAACTTATCCGAGTATATGATTTTACATCTCTAACCATAATTTAAAACAAGATGGATCAAGAGATTTCAAGGAAGTGGCGGGCCTAAAAATTTAAATTCTCATATATGATTAAGATTTTTATATTTTATAAAAATAATTTAATTTTTTGCTTTGTAAAAAAAATAAATTCTTACGTAATTTTACTAAATATAAAATTTTGTATCTGATCCCTAACTTAAATATTATCTCGCTCTCGGCTTTTGTTATTGCTCACATAACTCTCCTTTTTTTCTCTCATTATATTTGTTTCTTCTATTTGGTATTAATCGCTCAATTACTCTGATGACATCGTTAATGCTAAACCCGTAACCTCTATGAACATCAACCATTCCTTTAATCACTTGGACTAAAGGGCTCATACACGAAATAACATTTTTAAGTATTAGTTCATATTGTTGGTAATTTTCATACCCAAGTCATCTCTATGAATGTTCCACCTAAAACAAAAAGTACAGAAATTGAATGTTCCACCTGACTCTTACTTGCAAAGAAAATGTCTGGAATGTGTGATTAGGAAGAAATGCTATAAAAACAAAGGAATCCTAAGATTTAGGAAATTAATATAAAAAATAAAGAGAAAAATAAAAAAGGGGGGACATTTCAATGTGGGATTAGAATTGAATAATGTTTATTGTTTATATCATAAAAATAAAGATTTATATTTAATACGGTAAAAAAAATTAATTTTTATAAGTGTTTTAATTAGGTTTAGAGATTCCTCGTAGGTTTAAGTATAATAATTTAAAATTTAGTGATATATTTTAACTTATAAATTTTAAATTTTATTCACAATCACTAAATTTTGAACCCTTAACATAAACTTTAACTTTAAACCAATAAACTTTAAAATTAAGACGCTCGTGAAAATTAAAAAATTTCTATCAGTGTATCAAATAATCATCTAAAGAATAAATTGTTCAAGAACGAGAAATCCTAGGGTAAGACACCTTAAAATGAGGCTAAAATGAGACGTAACCGAATTTCTTGTAAGAATTATAAGAATTTTTGTATTGATTTCTTTGGTATATATTGAAGTCCTTGTAAAAAATTTTAAAAATTTAGGTATATATCGAATATCTTATAAAAAAATTAAAATTTCGAAAGTATAAAAATTTCGATATATACCAAAGAAACATATACCAAAATTCTTCTTCTTATTTTTTTATTTTTAATTATATCTCTTTTTAGCCCCATTTTAAAACATCTCTCATTAAAAAAAATTCAATAACCCCAATAAATAACAACACAACACATATTTCAATGTATTTTTTAAGAAAAATTCCACAACGGACGTCAAACATTGATGAACACCACTAATATTAAACATTACTGAATATTATTAAATTAATTAATATAAATTAAAAAATCTTAAGGACTCAATATGTAATTAATAAAAGAGTGATAGACTCAACATATAATTAATAATTGTGTGTTGAGTCTTTGAGATTTTTAATCTTTATTAATTAGTTTAATAATGTTCAGCTTTATTCAACGTTAATAGTATTCGACGTCCGTTATAGACTCATCCATTTTTTTAGTATTTTTTTTTCTTTGAACTTCTATTTTTGTATATAAACCTCCTTGTGCTTGCTCTTATTGTTTGCTCCGCTCTCTTCTCCACCTCAGTTCTTTCCCCAGACACTGCATTGGGATTGCATTAAGCTTTGACAAGACGATGCAAGTTGTGCACTTTATTTTTGGTATTTTTGGTGGGTATTTTTCCTTCCTTTTTTTTAAATTTAATTCATTTTCTTTTGAATATTTCTTCTAATTTATTTCCCTTCTTTGGAACAGGAAATGCCACGGCTCTGTTCCTCTTCCTGGCTCCAACGTACGTACAACAAAATAACTGGTCTCTTTTCTCTGAAAAAAATAAATAAAAAAAGCTTAATCTTGATTCTTAGAACAAAGAAGAAAGCTTCTGGTTTTTGTTATTTTAGTTCTTTGAAATTTCATCCTTTTTTTCTGCAAAAATGGTAATTAATAATATATTTTCCCTTCAAATCATGATCTTGTCTGTGTATGGTTGGAGCAGAAACTAAGGAAAAAGGTTTGATTTTTTTTGAAGGATTACTTTCAGAAGGATCATTCGAAGTGAGTCCACAGAACAATTCTCAGGAATCCCTTATGTCATGACCTTGCTCAACTGTCTACTATCTGCATGGTGAGACCTTTTCAATTCAAAACAAATGACCTAACTTCTATAAAGTCTGATATAGTCAGACTATTTTAACCGGTTCGATCAGGAACAGAATTAAGATTTTAGGTTAGAGGTAAAACGTAAATATTTGAAAGTAAGAGGTAGGGGTGTTCAAAAATACCCGACCCGAATGACCCGACCCGACTACCCGATTACCCGAACACAAAAATTCGGGTATTTTCCCGAATTTTTTTTGTTTCAGGTCGGGTACCCGGTCTGTCATTTTTCGGGTCGGGCCCGGGTCAGAATTTTATAAAAATCCGGGTACCCGGTTACTTTCGGGTACCCGGTTCCTAACCTTTTTTTTTATTCTTTTATTTTAAATATAATTATTATTTAAATAAAATACACTTATATTCATTATATTTCTAAACCAAATAACATAATTTCTAAATCTTGAACCTCAAATATTAATTTTAAAAAACAATTAAAGATTCATTGTAAAAAAAATTAAGAATCATTGTAAAATTATACATTTAGTTTTTTCAGTTGTAAAATTCGAATTTTACCCGTTTAGATATGCACTATTTTGTATGTGCATTAACCAATAAGAAAATCAACTAAAGATTCATTAATACTTAAATCATTAATTTTTATATATTAAAGTAAATTATACTAATTAAAAATATTTTTTAAAAAATATTAAAAAGAAAAATTTTATTTAGACGTTATGTTTTGTTTCGAATTAAATTATGTAATTTGGGTCTTAAAATTTATGTTTAGATTATGTAATTAGGGCTTTAAAAATTTATATTTCGATATTGGATTATGTAATTCAAACTTTTATTTTTATTTATATTTTTTTAAGATTAAATTTAAGATTTATAAAAATAAAAAACGGGTACCCGATTACCCGAAGTACCGGGTACCCGGGTATTTGGGTACCCGAAGTACCGGGTACCCGGGTATTCGGGTACCCGAAGTACCGGGTACCCGGAAAATCCGGGTCGGGACATGGGCCGATTATTTTAGTACCCGAAGGTTCGGGTACCCGGTACTTCGGGTACCCGAATACCCGGGTACCCGGATTTGAACACCCCTTGTAAGAGGTAAAGTTATAAATAAATTAAATTATTAAAAAAAGGGATAAAGGTAAAAAAAAACATTAAGGTAAAGTGATTACCCCTTTCCACCCCTGTTTGGTTTCGTCACTAGATCAACATAATCATGCAACTGCATTTTAAAATTTTTGTTGAATGTGAACCCATTGAGTGATCCAAAAATAAAAGGGTGTAAATCGTCTATCTCTTTCTCATGTTTCCATTCGTGTCCCCGTTTCAAATTAGAGGGTTTAGGTGTAAGGTGTAGGATTCTAGGTTAGGGTTTAAAGAATTAAAGGTATGATATATTTTTTAGGGTATAGATTTTAGAGTTTAAGATATAAAAAATAAGAATTAGGGTTTAAAAAATAGATATATGATAAAGAGACAGAACATTTCTACTCACAGTAAGATAGTGTTCTTCCTAGGTGACCAATGTTCGAACAATATAATTTCAATAGCATATACAATTTCAAAAGATAAAAAATAAAAAAATAAAAACAAAAAATATCACCAAAATATCAAAAAATAAAAAATTTACGAGAGACACCATTAATTTTTCTTTATAAATTCATCTTTGATTTTAGAAACCATCAAATATATTTTTCTTCAAGGTCTTTTTATAAAATTTATTCACACTTTGTCTCGAATTTATCGAATACTTAAATTTCATGATTATTTTACTTATTTCATTGATCTAAATTCTAGGGTGTGTCAATTTTTTTTTCATTTTTTTTAGGGGTAGACAAAAACAATGTTTCAACAACCCAACATTCTTAAGTCCATGTTCCAATAACCTGTACTTTGTCAATTTCCTCAGGTATGGTCTTCCCTTCGTGTCAAAACACAACCTTCTTGTTTCCACCATCAATGGTGCTGGTGCAGTAATCGAGTCCATCTATGTGCTCATCTTCATCCTCTATGCACCGAGGAAGGAGAAGGCTAAAATCCTTGGTCTCTTCACTTTAGTTCTGCTTGTTTTCTGTGCTGCTGCACTCATCTCCCTCCTTGCACTTCAGGACAATCCCAGAAAGCTGTTTTGTGGCCTTGCTGCGACCATTTTCTCAATTATCATGTATGCTTCACCACTTTCAATCATGGTGAGATCGACTTATTCCTATAATTTTCTGTACTAAAACTGAAAATAAATAAAACCCTTTTCTTTTTTTGGGTTCTAATTTTGGTCACTCAATCTCTCATTTTTTTAATTTGGTCCAGAGGTTGGTGATCAAGACTAAGAGTGTGGAGTTCATGCCATTTTTCTTATCACTCTTTGTATTCCTCTGTGGTACTTCATGGTTTGTGTTCGGTCTGCTGGGTCGGGATGCTTTTATTGCTGTAAGTTTCTCTTTGAACCCAACTCTAAATAAATGGGTATTAGTAACATGTATTAGTAACATGAGACGTGTGAAAATAAGACCGAAAAAAGACGTAATTATAAGATTTTTAATATTGATTCTTTAATATATACCAAAATTCTTACAATATTATAAAAAAAATTAGTATATATCGAAATTATTACACTTTTAAAAATTTAAAACTTTTTGTAATTTTTTTAAAAAAAATTCGGTATATATTGAAATTCTTACAATTTTAAAAATTTAAAACTTTTTATAAGAAATTTAGTATATATCGAATTTTTACGTATTTTTTTAAAAAAATCGATATATACTAAAAATTGATAAAATTTTATATATTTTTTAAAATTTTCTGTTGTGTCTTATTTTAGCCTTGTTTTAAAACGCTTTACTTTAGAATTGCCTCTTATATATTTAAACTCCACGTCCAAATACTTTTTACCTCACTCTACAAAAAAAGGTAAAATAATCTTTTTGACCCTCCAACATTATTACTTTAATTATTTTAACCCTTAAATTTTTATTGCATTACTTCTCACCCTTAAACTTCTTTTTATCAAATTGACTTAAACATGATGCAACATCAAGGAACTATTAAGTTGACGCCGACTATTTTGTTTTTATTGGAAAGTTGATATCAACTATTTTGTTATTATTAAAATTTAAATAAATAGATTAAAAGTTGTTTATAAAAAATAATTGATATCAATATTTCAATAATGAAAATAATTTTTTGTTTTAATTTTTTTATCGCGTGACAGAAAATGATAAAATTGATAATGTTAGTGTAATGAAAGCGTCATTGTTTAGTTATATTTAGATTAGCTAAATATACGTAATATTTGACTGAATAGTTAATTTAGTTTTTATTTTTTTTAAAATAATTTAATTATTAATCAAAATAAACAGAATATTAACAATTAACAATTTGAAATGACTTGACAGAATAATTTTTAGTCAAGTTAATATCTTTGTCTATATGATATTGCCATGTCAACGTGTACCAATACGTGAGTTTTTCATGTCATTTCAACTTGTGTATCATTCATTGATTAATAGTTTTATCTGTAGAGAGAATATTTTTACCCAAAATAAAATATTAAGGATTGGATTATTTTTAAAAAATAAAAACTAAAATGACTATTCAATCAGACGCTAGAGACATTTTTTAGCTTTATGCCAAGAAAGTTTTAAAAATCAAAAAAAGATGTAATAAAAGATTTAGAAGTCAAAAATATAATAAAAGTTTAATGATTAAAATGATTAAATTGATAAAATTGTGTGTCTAAACGAGTTCTTCTTCCAATAAAAGCGCCTCTAATATCAACTGACGTTCCTTTGCAGATCCCTAATGGTTTTGGCTGTGGTCTGGGGTTCCTGCAGCTCATCCTTTATTGCATCTATCGCAAGAACAAGGGAGATGGAGGAACAAAGAATTTCAATGCCAATGAAAGTCTTGACATGGAGAAACACAAACAAGAAAACACAGAAGTTGCTCAAGATCAAGTCTCAAACACCTGTGAAGACAGCTATATTAAGACAAGATCAAATTTAGAAGACCCTTAACTCAAAACTATATCCAACACAAGAAAAAAAAAATCTTGTAAGGAACTTCTAAAGATTACAACTCAGTTTTATTTAAAACATTCCGCAGATATGAAATTCTGGGTCCGTCCCTGTTTTAGTGTAACCCTTAACAAACTCATGAGCTAATAGGGTATTATCTACTATGCTCTTCCCCTTAATGAAAGCAGACTGATTTAAAGTGATCAAAATAGGGTATTGAGGGCCTAAAATCTTTTGGTGTACAAGCATTGTGTATCTTAGGGACTAAAGTGATGGTAGTTACATTAAATGCTGGCAACAAGGTATAAGAAGTGAAAAAATACCTTACTGCAGAGGTGAAGTTCTTACTAACAATGCCCCAAGACATCTGGAAAAAACATGAGATAATGTCATCAGGACCGGGTGTCTTGTCTTTGCACTGATCAAGGTATTTGTGATCTCCTGTATCAAGGTATCCCTAGCATCTGAAAAAATAGTAGACTGCAGTAAATCCCTCAACTGGTTAACAGAACATCCAGTTTCCTCCCCATCTACAGAACCTATTTGTCTAGTGAAGAACTGAATAAGCTCATCAGCAATACCATCAAAAGTAGATACCCTATTACCTAAATCATCCAACAAGTAGTGAATAGTATTCTTCTTTCTCATCATAGAAACTACGGAGTGAAAAAACTGTCCCCTGATCTCGAAATTGCAAACAATCCATGTTTGCTTTCTGTTAATAATATTGAACTTCAGCTTTCTCCAGATCAAGTAATCAATCTGCAGTTGCTTTTCAGTTTCCAGGTCGACCTTATCCAGATTGCTTGCCAAATTCAGAAGTTGCTGATCTTCAAGTTATTTTCTCTTCTCTACCACACTCTTGGAGACATCTGCATAGTGTGTAGTGTGTTAAAAGCCTTCAGTTTAGGCTTTAGTCTCTTCAACTTGACAAACAAAATCTGAAGAGGACAATCTTTCACAGGTTCTGCCCAGGATTCAGCTATAGTTCTCCTAAAATCAGAGTATTGGGTCCAGAAGTTGAAAAACTTAAACGGCTTGGGCTTATGCAGAGAGGCCACAGTGTGCATACTCATAAGTCATAATCCCAGGGCTGTGATCAAACTGCAGACACCCCAGGAGCCAAAAGTTCCTCGAAAAAAGGAACAATGGAACATTAATGAACCACTGAGTATTGGTAAGGATTCAATTTAGTTTTCGTGCCAGGTAATTACCATCATGTTTATTGGACCATGTAAACATTGTTCCAGAGAAAGAATGGTCACACAACCCTATATCACTCGGGCAAGATTGAAAATCTTCCATATCTGCAGCGATATGGGTACCTAAAGCTCTTTTTTACACAATATCCAAATCTTGCCCAGGTCAATAGAAGTATAGTTACTAAAACAAGTCCAATCAGCAGAAAATGAGAATAGAATCAAGGAAGTTTTGCTCCCTCACCCTGGTTTCAATAAGCCGTGAAACATTTACCTGCAGCCTGCAGGCTTTCCATACGCTGCAAAATCTTCTTTTGCTTGCTAAGGTTATTTAACCCTCTTACATTCTAGAAAGCTATAGTCATTGAGATATGTAATTTGAGTCAATTCCTCCTAGACCAATGGCCTCAAGCACTTTGACCTTAACCTTCTTTATTTTTTTAGTCTTCATCTCTTACAGTAAAGTGTCTATTCCTAGAGAGACAGCCCGTCTTCCTAGGATCTTCAATGATCTCAGATTCAACTCCTTTTAACTTGGAGTTGACATTTACTGCCCTGTCCCTACCTTTACCCTTTTTATCTCGGGGCTTTGAAAAAGAAGGAACTCTTTTTCACTATTATCCACCAAGCTAACAGTTGGCATAAAGACATTTCCCACAACAATACTAGAAGCCTCAGCAGTAATGGCCTCAGAGGTAACACTAATGGCCTTGACCGGAGCCAGCAAAACATTAGTGATACTATCTAGTATCTACACTCTTGTAAACAATGGCTTCAGCAATTGCTAACTCTACAATATCGACAGCAGCAGTACCACCAATGGCCCCAGTACGTGCTAGCTCCACATTAGGATATCTAATCAATGGCCTCAACATATCCTAGCTCAACAGTAGTAGCACTGCCTGCCCCACCACTTGGAGCCTGAACATTTGCTCCTACGGGCTTAGCCCTCCATTTAGTGAATTGTTCAATTTCTTTCACTTCGGGACATTGCTTATTTGAGTGCCCAAACATCCTGCAATGGGAGCAAACTAGCAGTCATCCATGGAGGCAGTGATCTTATTGTTAATATGTTGATCAAACATATTTTCTAATTTAATACTAATCTTACAAATAATTTAAGCATTTAACACCCCATGCTGTTGAGGGAAAGAAGGGAAAACAAGGATGAAATATATTGATCTCAAAGCAATTACAGGACAGACCGTGAAACAGCAAAATTACGGTACATAATACACTTCGTAAGAACTGCAAAGTACAAAACCATGTTGCACAAAATTTATTTTTATTCAGACCACTCGCTCTGCATAAAACATATAGCGTTCATTATAAAAGAGTCCTCCAGGCATGGATGACTTAAGCATCCATACGAACCACGCAGCGCAGACCCTCGCCTGCGAGCATGTAGTCGAATGCCTTGTTGATCTCCGCAAATGGGACAGAGTGATGAATTTATCCAGTTCAAGCTCCTGAAACACCATCAGATTACAATGTCACCTTTTCATTTTCATCAGTGTTAGCAGAAAGGGGTCAGACCGGAGAGCCCTTGAGTGAGAAAATGCAGTAGAACAAAAATGTACCTTCTTCATATATTTCTCAACAACACCGGGGATATCGGATCGAGGTTTGTAGTTGCCAAAGAAAGTACCCTTGAGGGTCCTCTCATTCAGGAATTTCCCTGGATGAGTTTGGAATGCATCATCTTTGTTCGGCACACCGACAAGGACAGCAACACCCCAACCCTGAAAATGAGGGATTTCAGTCAGGAAAAAAAGCCTAATCTCTATTCTTGGAGTGAAGTTTAAGAAGCTAATTACATCATGGACACATTCAAATGCAGAAATCATGGCCTGGATGCTCCCGGTGCATTCAACACTACGATCGACTCCTCCGCCAGTCATCTCCGCAATCACCTAATCATTAGCAAATGTAAATTGGACAATGCAAGTTTTAGTGTAAGGTGATCTTTATAACTATATGGTTTTGTTGGAATCCTTAATGATTTTTCAAGCTAGAAGTGGGAACAAACCTCTTGAACAGGTTTATTATGATCTTTCGGGTTCACAAACTCGGTACAACCAAATTTCTTTGCTGCAAGAAGTAACACAGAGAAAAGTTCAATCTTGTAACTTTTATTAATCAGACACATAAGCAATCTTTGAATGCTTTAATGTAATGGTAACTAAATTAAAACTACCTTCTTCAAATCTGTTGGGGTTCAAGTCAATACCAATGATTCTAGAAGCCCCACAAACTCTTGCTCCTTCGGCAGCCTAAGTTCCACACAAGAGAATTAAATACTCTAGTTGCCAAATGGAGAAAACAGAAAAGCAACAAGAATAACTCACAGCAAGACCAACAGCACCAAGTCCAAAAATTGCAACAGTTTGACCCTTTTTGGGTTTGGCAACATTCACAGTGGCACCAAAACCTGAAAGAATAGAAGAATCATAAGTTGTGAAAGAAACATCCTCCGTTGTCACTGACAACATTTATGCATATTGAAAATGGAGAAAAATACAGAGTTGTTGCAAAGTCCCGAACCTGTGGACATTCCACAACTAAGAACACACACTTTATCGAGTGGAGCCGCTGGATTGATCTTGGCAACCTGGCCAACATGGAGGACGGTGTATTCGCTAAAAGTTGATGTGCCAAGAAAGTGGTGGATAGGTTTTCCATCTTTTGAAAATCTCGGTTTTCCATCGAGAATCATTGCACCCCTATCAGTGTTGATCCTGAGTAGATCACACATGTTGCTTTCTTCTGATAAGCAGTGGGGACACTCCTTGCATTCTCCGGTGAAGATAGGGAGAACATGATCACCTGCCTTGAGATCAGTGACACACTCACCTACACTCTCAACAACCCTACATCAAAAGATGCAAGTAATTCAAGAGAATTCAGTCAAACCAATGGGACATCCAAAAGGACAGAGAAAAATACTAACTATGCATCTCACTTCAATTTTTTTAATGAAATTTTATGGTTATATTTACATACCCTCCAGCTTCATGACCAAATATACGAGGGAACAGAGGATTTTGTCCCTAGAAAAAAAAGGAAAATGTTGTCAGTGATAATGAAAGAGAATGGAATCAAAGATAGATCAATATGGTTGAAATGAAAGCAAATATGCATCTCACTTCAATTGTTTCTACATGACTAGGAATCTTAGAGATCAATTGTAGATCAATATAAAGACCAATATGTTTGAAATGAAAGCAAAAGTGTAACCACCTTAGCCTCCCAGAAGTAGACATCAGTGTGGCATAAAGAAGTGAAGAGAATCTTAACACGAACTTCATGCTTTTGAGGGGGTGCCACTTCAATTTCCTCGATTGACAGTGGCTTCCCTGCCTCCCATGCTACAGCAGCTGCAAAACCATAATCACAGTAATTAGCAATTGAAACAACCGTTGGTGAATCAAGAACTAGTGAACCCACAATCCCGTCATCATTGTCTACGATTCAAACTAGAATTCTCATCCCACTAGTAACAAGAACAAAGATTTAATGCAAGTATATTGTAGCTTGGTCTCCACACAAAAGATAAAACTTTTGAATCAATCAAGCTCATTATTAATATCAACCGACTGGAATCTAAAAGAGGTAATAATAATCCATGAATTTTATAACACAAAGTTGCAAAACAGAAATGATCTCAAACGTTGAAGCAAATGAAAGATATAGAAATAGAATCCAACTCCCCAAAATCTCAAAATCACAAATCAGAAATCAAATACAAAACCCAACCCAGAAAAGAAGTGAAACCCAACAAAGGACAGTGATCTTATTTGTGACAGACAACTCACCTTTGCATTTGATGACCTGACCAGCAGTGCTCATGGTTATGATTGTCTGACAATGTTTTCGTTTGTTGTGCAGTGAATGGAATTATGAGATGAGAAAATAGAGGTAGAGAAAGTTGTATTTATAGCTCCCAAAGGAAAAGGTTGGAGTGGTGAACAAGAGCGGAAGTGTAGGAGAATACCCATTTCAGTTAACCAAATTTGGCAATGATCAGATGATTTGATTGTGTTTGATCGGTTTTCCAGGCGATTCTATGTCGGGGTTTTGCGGAGGAAGAGGGAGTGGGAAACGTGTCGTAGTTTTAGGTTTGTACGCTCAGTTCAAACACTTGGCGCCTCGCGTAAACAACCACGTACCCTTATTTTTAGTAGGATGAGAACGGGTGGGCGGTGCGGGCTTTTAGTCGCCTTCATTCAACGTAACTCGTACAATAAAAATTATAATTTGACTTTGATCGGATATTAATATTTTAATAAAAAATTAGTTAAATTTGGTATGATTAAAAAATAATAAAAATATTAAATATTATAAATAAAAATATATAAATATATCAGGATGTAAATTGTTTACTTCTTTCTTATATCTTCATTGGTGTCTTCGCTTTAAATTAAAGGATTTAGAGTGTAAGATTAGGAATTATGGTTAGGGTTTAAGAAATTGGGGGTATAGTATATTTTTTAGGGTGTATGGTTTATGGTTTAAGATTTAGAAAACAAAAATTAGGATTTAAAATTTATTTTTTTAAAATTTTTAACAGAAAACATAGACGAATGCATGATAAAGAGATAAAAGATTTCTACTTAATCATATAAAAAATTATCTTGAAATTGATTAAGCTTAATTTTTTCAATTATTCAATCTGATCCGAACCTAATTTTTTAATAAAAAATTTTCTCTATTAAATCGGTAACTCTTCGATTTTGAATCGAATTGTCATTTCTAATTTTTAATTTTAGGTTTGTTAGTGGTAACTACATTCTCAAAGTCTTATCTGATGCATGTTATGAAATTAATGGAAATTGATGTGATTATTCTCTTTGCCGTTATCCACGTATGAAGTATACATATATTTAATATATGATGATAATAAAAATAAAAAATATCTTGATAAAAATAGTGAGTTTACTCTATTCTTGTTAATAAAACATACTATTATTTTTTATTATTAAGGTTTAAAATGTTAATTCATCGTTAAACTCAGAAACGATTATGTCAGACTGTATTTTTAATTTATTTTTTTTGTTTATCCAATATTATAAAAATATTAAAAAAACTCGACACATTTGTTATCTATGATCTTATCCGTTAAAAGATAAATAATTAATTTTTTATGTCACTAATTTATTTATAATTAACTTTTACGTAGTCACTCATTTTCTATTTACATCACAAAAATAAGATTAATCTTAAAAAATATATAAAAAAATTAGCTAACTTTTTTTTGAACAGAGGTCCATTAATTTTATTAAACGAGAATATATCCGAAATTACAATGAAAGTTTACATCCAGTAAACAAAACACTTCAAAACAAACATATACCTAGTAAACAAAACTAACGGACATTAGATCATAAAAGGACCAAACAAGGAAAAGATAAGAACCTAATCTAAAGACTCGAAATAAAAGAAGGATATAAACATCACCCAAATTCACGATGATAGGTAAAATTATCAACAAACAACATAAAAATGCATATAACAATGAAAGCGCATTAACAACAAAGATATTATCACTATTCAATCGTGAAAAGGAACGGTAGATGAAATCGCATATCTAAATCTTGTTCGAGGGTCCAAAATAGAGAGATCAACAATATAAAGAGCGTCATCTTGATCAGTCGTAGCGTCGTCAGATCCAACCCTAATAGAAAATTAAAAAAGAAAAAGCGTGCCAAAAGATAGAGAAAATATAACAAAAGGTAAAATAAAATTGTGCCATAAAAACAGAATAATTTATTGAAAATGAAAAATAAAACAAACGAAATAATAGATCCGACGGTCGACAACCAGTATTAAAACTGGTGCCGCCGCCAGTAAAAGAAAAAACAAAAGAAAAAAGTTTTGACAGTGAAAAGACAGCTAGGTCTGCAAAGAAACTTATTTAATATTTTTAATAATTAGCTAACTTTTAGTGAATGATATGATGAGCTATGAGTATAAACTACTTGTTTGATCATTAACTATAGTCATGTTCTATTTTAACCACTCAACTAAAAAATCGGACAAATAAATTATCTTTTTAATTGATCTTATTTTAACCGTTATCTATTAAAATAGGTAACATGATAGTTAATAAAAAATTATATAATTATATTTTTAGTTTATATTAGTTATTTATTATATTAATTTGACTATAATTTTAATTTAATTAAATAAAATTATTCAATTAATTAAATGATGATATATCACGTTTATCAAATAATAATATACGTTACCACTTAAATCATATGGTGACATATCACAACCTGATTGAAGAAAATTATAGAAAATGAAATAGACTTTGACATGGGTTGAACTTAGGACCTCCAAGGGATACACTAAAGATACACAAATCATGCAATCAGTTTAAATTATTAATTTATAAATAAAATATTTTTAACATATTTAAATTATAGTTAAAATGAGATATAAAATAAAAATATATTTATGATTTTATATTTAAAAATAATATTTTTTATTTCTTTTAAATTTTCATATATAAAATATTGAATTGAATTTTTAATATTTTTAATTTTTATCGAATATATTAATTTAATGAGTATATTAAATTATTTTTATATAATTTTAAAATTATATCGAGTTCTTTTATCTTTATATAATTTTAAAATTTTAATTATTAAAATAAATATTAAATAAAAAATAAATATAAATTTATTTAGCGATTCAAAATATAAAGTTGAAAATAAATATATTAAATAGCTAAAAAATAATATATTTTAAAACTAAAAAAAAATAATTTATTTAGCAATTCAAAATATATAGTTGAACATAATAAGATTTTAAGGAAAAAAAATAAGAGTATTTAATCTCATCAATCCGTTTTATCATCCAATAAATATAGATTAGCGTAAAACTAAATGTGTTATATATAAAATTAAATTATATGATGTAAAACTCATTTAATTTGATATATGAGTAAAGACTTTTATATATTTTTAGAGGTCTCAAGTTTAATCCATGTCAAAATTATCTTATTTTTAAAATTTTCTTTAATTTGGTAGTGATAAGAAGAAAATAAATATATATTAAATAAAATTAATTAAAAATTAAAATATAAAAATTTAATCGGGTGATGAAACGTGACATTAACTTATAAATATCATGACATGTATTATCATTGATTAATTTTATTTAATTAAAATTATAATTAAATTAATATAATAAATATCTAACACTGATTAAATATATCAATTAAAAAATGATAATGTATTTATTTATTTTTAATTGAACGGTCAAAAACAATGGATCCATAATTAAGAGGTTAGAAAGGTACTTTACATCCCCTAATACTATATATTAGGGTGGACAAGATCGGGTACCCGGTTAATTTGAATAAAATTAGTTTCGGTCCCGATAACTATCGGTTTTTGAAAATTAGAATCAGTCCCGATCCAGGTAATACTGGGTCTTAAATTTTAAGAACCGGTCCCGTTACTGGTAGGTACCGGTTTCAATACCGAGTACCCGATCAATTAGTTTATTCTTTAAAAAATTGAGTAATTGAAGAAAAAATAACTCAACCACCAATAATAATATTAAATAATAAAAATAGATATTGTAGACTTAAAAATTAAGGTTTTAAAACTAGTCATACACATAATATGCGTACATAAAGAGATAGTTTGATAAGAAAAATAAACAAAATAAAAAACAATATCAGATATTTGATATTGGTCTCAATCCTACTGGGTACTCATCGGTATCGAATCTAAAAAATTAAGATCCAGTCCGGTTATAACCGAAACCTAAATTTTAGATTCAGTCTCGATCTCATCGAATTAATACCAGATAAAAATCTACCTACTCTTAATGGGTCCGAGACCAAAACCGAGTAATCGAGTTTTTTCCCACCCCGCTACATATTATAGGAAAAGGAAAGACAGAAAGTAAAGGAAACGCTGCGTTTGACCCAACACAAGCTACAGCGGTACGTGGCGTAGGAATCCTTTTATGTTTTTGCATTTTCTATTGCGATGTTTGAAAAAAATTAAAGAAAAATTCTATCGCTCTCAACGGCCAACGCTTAAAGCCTGAACCAGATCTGGATCTTCTCTTACTAAAAGAAGAAGAAAGGGTTCCAACTTCGCTGCTACATCATCGCTCGTTTACTAGATCACCAATCACAGCCGTCGATCCTAAAGGGTTAGATTTAGGGAAAATCGAAGATGGTGCTGGTTTCGGCTGTACGGGATTACGTTAACCGGATGTTACAAGACATATCCGGCATGAAAGTCCTCATTCTTGATTCTCAAACTGTAATCATATTTATGCTTTCGATTTGTGTTTACCTTGATTTTATCCGAATAATTTATAATTTATTGTTTTTAATTTTATCATTAGTTCCAAATATAAGATCACTTCTATCGGAAATTGATTAGTGGGAGAAGTTGTAAAATTTGGGTAGAAATCTTCGGATATGATGATTTTTTGCAGAGTGAAGTATTTGGAGGAGCACTTTTCCATCTTTTATAGCATGCTATTAGGATTTACATATAAATTTGAAAGCAAATATGGTTGCTATGATGTTATACGTGTATTAAAGTGCTTGTTGATTCTTTTAATCTCTCTGTTTTTCGACTGCCTTTGGTTTAAATTGAGATATTGATAGTGAGCTGCTTAAGGAGAAAATCTGTTTTCCATTCTTGTTTGAAGCACTTGTAGTTTAGTCTAAGAATTAGGAGGGAAATGGAGGGATTAGATATGAGAGGAAGAGGGATTCAGTTCCCATTATCTGCTTTAGTCTAGAATAAAAAAAATAGAAAAGGATAACGAAAGCAAGGTGTAAAAGGAGGGTATGGTTCCCTCTTCCTCCCCTTCCCTTTCCTCAATCCATACAAGTCCTAAATGTTTCTCTTCCAATATGAGATGACAGTTATGAACATTTGGTAGAGATGACTTCTTTACCCCAACAGATATCTCGATATGTGCTGGGGTCCGTCTTTCATTATTTTTCTAACACCTTTTCTACTGTACAATTTTAGTCCCAAAGGCCAATCACTATCCACATGAGTTACCAATTGAATTCTCCGTTGTTACATTTTCATACGGGATGAAACAGTAGTTCTGTTTGTGGTGCATTTTTGTGATGAGATTGAATATTAGATTTTTGCAATTTTCTTTTTCAGTATTGTGTATATAGACAGTTTTTTCATGGATAAGAATATACTTTAAGATGATAATTGAGTCTTTAAAAAGGAAAAGAGAAATGTGATTTTGATTATGGGTAATTTATTCTGTTTATGAGCCACAGGTTAGCATTGTGAGTGTTGTGTATTCACAATCAGAGCTACTTCAGAAAGAGGTATTTTTGGTAGAATTGATAGACTCCATTTCCAAGTCAAAAGAATCTATGTCGCATCTCAAGGCAGTTTATTTCCTTCGGCCTACATCAGAAAATATTCAGTATATGCGGCGTCAGTTATCTAATCCTAGGTTTGGAGAGTACCACTTATGTAAGTTCTTTGTATCTTTCAATATTTGTTTTGATGTAATTGCAATTTTATTTTACTGTGATATGGAAAATTGTCTTATTAACCGTCTAAGATGTTTTTCTTGTGGTCCTTTTCACCTCATTGGGTTTTGCAGTTTTTTCCAACATGTTGAAAGATACTCAGATTCATCTTTTAGCTGATTCAGATGAACAAGAGGCTGTCCAGCAAGTCCAGGTACTATAATACACCGATGTTATTTTTTCCTTTTCTTTTTGACCAGATTGTATAGCTTGCAGTTCTTTGCCTGGCTCTTTATTTAACAGTAAAATCATCAAAACCATGGAATCTAGAATTTACCCATAGATGGGTAAATAAACTCTGCTATAACAATCTTCTAGAAGATGCAGGAAGAGGGTCATTTCCTGTGCATTAGTGAGATCACCGGATGCTAAGGCCGTATATTTAAGTTGTGAGGGCACATTGCTTAATTAAAAGAAATGACCCTTTTTTCATCAAGAGCAACAAACTTTGTATCTTGTAACAACATAAGGCCATTCTATTAAGGGTTTGATCTAATTATCTGTGGGGAAACTTTTTTCTCTTTATGCAAATAATTCTGAATGATGCATTATTGAAATTGATGGTTTGATTTTAGTAGTAGTTGTGCCTAGCATGAAGGTTCTATATGTTTACAGTTCAGTTGACCTCTCTATATGATGAACCTGAGTTTTCCTTTGTAGCATGGTCCTTTTCATTCATCACTGTTGCTATTATTGCATTTTAAGAATATTTCAGAGATGCCATATACTTTTATATGAGAATTTCAAAGTTTGCCTTTTTACCCTTATATAGTGGCCACCTTGATCTTGCAGGAGTTTTATGCAGACTTCATTGCAATTGATCCTTACCACTTCACTTTAAGCATCCCCTCAAATCACTATTATATTCTCCCAGCAGTTGTGGACCCTTCTAATTTGCAGCACATCTGTGACCGAGCAGTTGATGGTATTGGTGCAGTTTTCTTGGCGTTGAAGCGAAGACCAATTATTAGATATTCAAGGACCTCTGATATTGCAAAAAGGATTGCACATGAAACAGCAGTAAGTAAAAGGACATCTAAAATGATTACAAATCTGTTTTCTTGGCATTAAAACAAACACCAATTATTAGATATTTAAGGACCTCTGATATTGCAAAAAGGATTGCACATGAAACAACAATAAGTAAAATGGCAATATTAAAGGTACAACAAATAGAAAATTCTCTGTGAATCTGATAGAAAATGCTCTGGCTTGTGCTTGATTTATAGTCATGATTTATTCAATATGTATGTCTCTGTGTATATGTATTCATATTTTAGATCAGTTCTATGTTTTTTCATGGGTAAGAAGCTTTAAGTTTTTCCGGAAATTTGGAGTCATGAAAAGGAGCTAATTCTTATTTTTCTTTTTTGTTGTGTTCTGTGAATCTGATAGAAATTAATGTACCAACAAGAAAGTGGTCTTTTTGACTTTAGACGGATGGAAATGTCTCCGTTGTTACTGATCGTTGACAGAAGGGATGATCCAGTTACTCCATTACTGAACCAATGGACCTATCAGGTACATATTGTGACTCATTTGTAGCAACTTCTTAAAGATAAACAATGCATCCTATTACTTTCACATGGGTAGAAACATTTACTGAATTACTTTTTGCAGGCGATGGTTCATGAATTGTTAGGTATCCAAGATAACAAAGTGGATTTGAGAAGCATTGGGAAACTCCCCAAAGATCAACAGGTTGATTGCATGTTCTCTCTGTTATAAACATTTCTTTTAATTTTACAATGGTTTATCTTTGTGGTCTCATGCTTTCAGGAAGTTGTGCTTTCATCAGAACAAGATGCTTTCTTCAAAACTAACATGTATGAGAATTTTGGAGATATCGGAATGAATATCAAGCGAATGGTGGATGATTTTCAGCAAGTTGCTAAAAGCAACCAAAATATACAGACAATAGGTTCGTATGAGACAATTGAATGTTTCAAATTTATTAATAACTCTTTTTGTTGACTATTACTTATTGCTAGATTAGGTCATTAAATTATTATACTTTGTTTATGCAGAGGACATGGCCAAATTTGTAGACAATTACCCCGAGTATAGAAAAATGCATGGGAATGTCTCAAAGCATGTCACATTGGTAACAGAAATGAGCAAAATTGTTGAAGAGAGAAAGCTTATGTTGGTTTCAGAAACTGAGCAAGAGTTGGCTTGCAATGGGGGGCAAGTTGCTGCTTTTGAGGTAGTGTGCATGTGTTTGTTTTATCTATGTTTCATTATTTTTATGACTCCATATCTATTTGCTTCTTTAGTATATTAGTTGGTTGTACATTGCAACTTGTTCTTCCACTTAGATACAAAAGACATCTACAAATTTAATTCTATTAATTGCATCTTAGGAATTGCATGGGGGGCGTTACATCTGTTGTTGCTAGGGATGTTAAAAGTGCAGCTTCTTAGATTGATTAAGATTGATGTTGATCAATAAAAGCTACTGTTGAAATGCATAAATTATTGTTTGTTACCATGTGAAATTGAAATAGTTGTCAAGGGATAATAGTTGGTTCAATATCTATAATTAAATAAGATTATTTTTGTCTCTAACATTGTTCTTGTTTTAAGAAAAGGAAAGATTTGAGTGAACATATTTTTGGACCTAAGTACATGAGTGTAGCAAAACAATTTATGGAAGAATATCTAAGCAACAATTTTTCCTGTAAACCCTAGACCCTACCCAACATGACAAATCCGGAAGATCCTGAATGTTGCATTCAGTCACTCCAAAACATTTCAGTTGTATTCAATAAAACTTTTAAGTAGATTGATTGTAGAAACAGAGGAAAAAGTACTCTGTTATTCTTGATGTTTATTGATAAAACATCACCTATTTATAGGTTACAAAGAGAGTCTAGTCTAGGGGGAAATCACACAACTAGCAGTTACAAAACCCTAAATATCAGCAGCTAGATATTAGGGAATATAATTCCCTAATTTTCTACAATATACAACAGTTACAAGTTATAATAATCCTAAAAATCAATTCTAATTTTCTCACACAATCCTACACCCCCCTCAAATTGGTGTGTATATATTGTATACACCTAGTTTGGATGATAACTCTTCGAAAGTCACTCTTGGAGGAGCCTTGGTAAAGATATACGCACGTTGGCTTTAAAATTCCGGATGCACTTGACAGTTTCTGACACCTTAATTTTACATGCTTTTCTGCAGGCAGTGAACAATCTTTTAAACAATGAAAGCATATCTGATATTGACCGACTTCGCCTAGTAATGTTGTATGCTTTGCGCTATGAGAAGGAGAGCCCTGTCCAACTGATGCAGCTAGTTAACAAACTTGCATCTCGGTCTGCCAAGTACAAGCCAGGGGTAACATAATGATCATGAAATTCGTTTGCTTGGAATTCTTGTCATAGTAATTTTATTATAATCTTTTCCTGTGCACATGTGTGTCCATTGTTATATTTGTTTGTAGGTTACCATCCTTAACCAGAATTTAATGCTAATCAATCATGATTGATTTTACAAATTACAACCAGACATCTCTTCTGGCAATCTAGTTATCTGAATAAACATTTTTTTTGTTGGCATATCTGTTCTATATGCTATGCTGTCTTTCATGACTCTTTGGTTAATTCTCTCTGTGATGTTGATTCAGTCAGCAATCTTGTTATAAGAAATATTCTTCTATTCTTGTTGTCACTTAATGAGAGAAAACTGGTTGCAATTTGTTGCCAATTGTGGAACAGCTTGTTCAGTTTCTCCTAAAGCAAGCAGGGGTTGATAAGCGCACTGGTGATCTTTATGGAAATCGTGATTTTCTAAATATTGCTCGCAACATGGCTCGTGGACTAAAGGTCTGGTGGAAAAGGTTTTACATATTTGCTTGCAGATTGTTTCGACAATTGCTTATAGATCATTTTTTGAACTTTTCTTGCCAGGGGGTTGAGAATGTCTACACCCAGCACCAGCCTCTTCTTCTCCAAACTATGGAAAGCATAATCAAAGGACGACTGAGAGATGTGGACTACCCTTATGTTGGAAATCACTTTCAGCAGGGCAGGTTTGTTACTATTAGTAAAGTTTTCCAACTATTTCAAGAAAGTTTGTAGTTAATCTCTGTTTACTGCACAACTGTATAGTGACGCCCCTTGGTATTTAAGCATGCATATTTGGTTCTTTGCGAGCCTCCTGTGAAGTTGATGCTTGAAGATTTGAGTAACCACCAACCGAGCTGAAACACATTTGGTTTGGCTCATTTGCTGCCGTAGAACTGGCATTACCTGTTGCATCACATGAGTCACAAATGCATGAGTCATTTTTTATTAAATATAGAGGTATTATATTCCCAAAGCAAATGCCAGGATTCAAACCTATAAAATATGGTACAACATAAGGGCATTTTTAGTAGACCATTCATTTTGGGTAGAACTATGTTGAATCATAACAATTTTAGGAAAACTTTTCCGTGTCTAAGAC
The DNA here is from genome assembly GCA_035048815.1 of Abelmoschus esculentus. NCBI lineage: Eukaryota > Viridiplantae > Streptophyta > Magnoliopsida > Malvales > Malvaceae > Abelmoschus > Abelmoschus esculentus. The sequence continues at coordinate 4,727,276 of JAUCBN010000032.1, forward strand.
GATGTTAATAATGATAAACACGCATAAAGATAAAATTAATAAACTCTGTGATGCTTGCTCCATCTATATACAGGCCACAGGAGGTAATTATATTCGTTGTTGGTGGAACAACCTATGAGGAGTCGCGTTCTGTTGCGCAGCTAAATGCCAGCAGTTCTGGAATCCGTTTTCTACTTGGTGGAACCGCGGTTCTCAACTCTAAGAGGTAGGCTTTGGATATTCACTGATTCTTAGACAAAACTACGCAGGGGCTTGTCAAATAAACTAAAACACAGGGGGTGGGGGAAAGCTTTGCTTTGAACTTTGCCTAACCGGAACTTATTTGGCTTCAAAATGCAGGTTTCTGAAGGACTTAGAAGAAGCGCAAGGGATAGCTCGAACGAATGCCAATGTTGTTTAAGACCGAATATCGGTTGACAACGAGAAGTATGTAGACAAGCATTCGTGGGTCTTTATAGAACGATTCAATGTAAACGATTGGCCGAGTTCTGAAAAGGTGCGACTAGACAAATCAGCTCATTGTCTTTACCATGAGACCGATGGTTCGAGGTTCACCATTGCAGAGTATAAGTGACAGGTAATCTTGGCTATCCCTTGCCCTCGTCCCCAACATGAAATTTTGTCATTTTGTTTTCTATTACTTGTGTACTACGTCATTGATGCATTTAGTATTCACCCATGTATTTGTATTCTCATATGATTATTGTCAAAATAGAAGCTATAGTTTTATTTTTTTCAACCTTCGTTTATTTTATTCTTTAAAAAATCAATTTTCAAACCTTAGAATTTTTAGTTGAAATTTGAAATTCCAAAATTCTGAATCGTTTCCATTTTAATTACAAGAATAGTTACATACAGCATCAGTAGAAACATGGTTATTAATTGGAATTCTTATATCCCATGGTATTTAGCAAAGCGAACGTCTCTCACCTGACCGGCTATTGTATAATGATCAAGCATGAGTTGAATCAACAGTTGCAACTAGGTGTGGGCATTCGGTTAGTTCGGTTGGTGGTCAAACCGAATTAATTAAAATTGAATTAATCAAAATTTTGAAATCTTAAACTGTTAATCGAATTGAATTAATCGAACCAAAATTATTTTGGTTAAATTATGTAATAGGTCATTAAATTATGTTAAAATAATTTTTTAGTCACTAAATTTTTATTTTTTACTAATTTAATACAAAATTTAGTGATATTTTATAATATAGAAAAATTAGAGAATATTTTATAATTTTTTAAAAATTAAATGATTAAAAATATATATGTAATAATTTTTGTTAATTTAGTTAATTAATTGACTTCGAACCGAATTAATCGATAACCGAATTTTTAAAAACAAAATTAACCGTTAACCGAGTTTATTAAAAAATAACCGATTAGATTAACCGAAATAATTTTAATTCGATCGGTTAATTCGATTAAAATTGAATAATACACAGCCCTAATTACAACACAATGTTTTTGTAACTTATTCAATCTCTACGGATCTTTCCCCATGGGTAATTTAACAAGAGAACCAAGCATCATGCATAAAATAAGGTAAAATTATATCTTGATACTTAACCATTAAAAATTAATGAAAATGATGATATGACTCGATGTAATTACAATTATAGCTTCAAATATTTATATACGTTATCAATTTATTCTAACTTTAATTATTTTAAAACATCATCTTAATTTTTATTGAATTTTATCTCACCTTTTTTTCACTTCTTGTATTCTCATTAGTATCCATCCAACCATGGAGTTTTGGTTCTTCAATAGACCCCTCATTATCCTCGTTAATTCTCAACTCCTAAAATTTTAATTGTTTTTAGTGCAATTTTTAAACTCTAAATTCAAAATAAATCTTAGTCTAAAAAGAAGAAAAATGAGTTCATAATTTTAATATAAAAATTAAATTGATATAATTTTAGATTAAAAGACAAATTGTATCTATTTTGGATTAAAATTGTTATTAACTTAAGTCACATCACTATTTTAGTTAATTTAAAAAAAACAAAAAAAAATAAAAACGTAAAACTAAATATTATTTTTAAAAGATAATAGTTGCAATTCTAAAACAGTAATGAGAGCATAGTTGTGATACTAAACATATAATTTTTTCTTTAAAAAATAAGCTAAATTCAAACGAGTAACAAGATAGAAGATCGTCTTTCTCGTTAATATTTGTCATAATTTTCATTAAAAAAATAAAAATAATATTTATTTTAAAAGATTTAAATTTAAGTATTCGTATATATAAAATATATGTTTTATCAAAAAATTATAATAAAAAAATGAAAGACAAGAAATTAAAATGCAATAATTTTACCTTTATACCCTCATTCTTATATTTTTCTTATTGATAGGAAAAATTAATTTTTCCTTATGTTTTTCTTACATATTAAATAATATATTATTTATAAAAATTAATTTTGATATATTTATTATTCATTATAATATTTACTAAATATTTCATTATATTATTAATATATTCTAAAATAAACATAATTATTAAATAATTATTAATTAACATATATTCATTAATCATACCAAAGAAGACAGTAATATATTACTTATCCTAAATTATAAAATATCATAAATATAGTATTATAATATTTTCATAATTTATATTTCAGTTAATATATTCCTAAATAAATGTTATTAATTTAAATTATAGTCTAATATATGTATTGTTTTTGTCAAATATATACTAAGTTTCTAGTTTATCTTGAAAAATAAAAATGTTGAAGAAAATATATTTGGTTGAAAATTTAGAAAATAATGAAAAATATAAAATTAATTTTTTATTTTAATACAGGTTTAAATTCTTCAATTATAATAATAATAATAATAATAATTAAATATAGTTAAGTTTGGTAATTAGTTGATAGCTTATATCTAGTTGTATAGCTGATTTGACTAATGAATTTATATTAGTAGATTATATAAAGTGTTCGATAAAATTAACTGATAATTAATAGTTGTTTAATTATTTAAACAAGTAAAATGACACAAAAAAACATGATTATATTTTATACATATTTGAATAATTTATTAATTATTAATATTTTATATCTATCAATATTATTTTTAAAACTTTGATTTATTATTCTCATATTTTTATTATTGTTATTATTATTATTATATTTATTAAATATGACTTTGTTTGATTAACGAATTATATTAACTAATTATATAAAATATTAGATTAAATTAACTGATAATTAATAATTATTTAATTATTTAAACAAGCAAAATGACATATAAAAACATGATTATATTTTATACATATTTGAATAGTTTATTAATTATCTATATTTTGTATCTATTAATATTATTTAGATTATAAAATATATTTTTAATATAATATTGTTAGGTATATTTGAAGGATATTTTATTATTTATATAATTATATTTAATATAATATAATTAAATATAAATGTGTGAAAAATAAAAACGTAAAAAATATTACTTTACAAATGACATATGTAAATACGTGAGATGAAGAATTAAAATAGAAAAAAAAAGTTAAATTTAGTTTATTCAAAGTTCTTTATAAATGTTTAGGACAAAAGAGTCTTTATAATTATTATGTTAAAACTTTAATTTCAAAAATCTCCTACTAGTTGTTCTTCGAAAATTAGAGTTTGTATTTCAATATATTATTTATTAAACATCTAAATTAATATATTTAATCAATTAAATATTTAATTTTGACACAAACGGAGCCTGTATTTTCTGTTAATTATTTAATAAATAATTTTATTTCTATTTTAAAAAGCTAGATATAAAACACGTTTCCTTTAAAAAAAACAATTTTTTTTTATCTCTATTAATCAAGCATATTTTTTAATATTTTAAAAAATAAAATTTATCTAACAAACAAACAGACCCCAAAGTCTTTGTTTCTCAGTCTTGTCACTTCTTACACCTTTGACTATTCAAAATGGAAAATTTGTGGTGTATAGGAAGCAGTAAATTTCAATTTGAGTTGCTCTTTTATTAGTGGATAGTCGGTCTCACCCTGAATTTCTTTTTATTTTTTTATTTAATTTTTTAAAATTTATTTTTATAAATTTGTCCCCTATTTTTAAACACTTGTGTTTTGCCTCGTTCAACCTCCAATCATAGTTCCATCCCTGTGGACAGTGATATCACTGTTAATCCGACCTAAAATTTGCCTTCATAGAGTATCACATTCAAATTTTACTACAGTTAAGTACGAACATTTAAAACTGACTTAATAAATATTCAGTGACTCAAAAAGTTAATATCATTATTATCGTATTTTTTATTTTTAACTTATATTATAAGTTTATTGAGTATCTATCGGGTTGATTTTGATCACTCTTCATGCTGATTATGTTTACAAATTTTTTTGTCTCGGTGAAATAAATCAATCAAGTCCCAACTCCCCAAGGACTTTAGGAGTCAAGTTGAACTGGTTGCACACCACAAACAGATCAATCAAGGAAGCTGCGCATCTGTTTTTAAAATCTATATGAATCCGTTGTTCGACAGTGTACTCCAAAACACAGAAAATGGCATCTTCAAACACTGATGAGAAGAAAGATAAGTACAGGTCTTACTTGCATGGAGAAGGCGAAAAGAACACAAAGTGGAAGTTCGGGTCTCCTCCAAACTATGAAACTGTTGGCAAGCTCTTTGAACAAGGCAGAACTAAGGTTCCTTTTTCCTCTGCAACATCATCTTATTTATATATACATACATGCATACATATATTTGACTTGTATGTCTTTGAGCTTGAGGACAGATATGGCCTCCTGGATCACTAGAAGAGAAGGTCCAGAACCTTGTCAAGACATGGGAAATGGAGATGTTCCATAAAGTAAATTCCCATGACTACAAATCGGTTAAAGTCGATAATTATACGACCAGCGTAAACGGTATCTCAGCATTTCCTCCATCTCCATGGTTATCTTAGTCTTGTTCAAGGATGAAAAGGGTTGGTTTTGTTTTGGCCATAATATCCAGGAAGGAAGGCTTTGACTATAGAAGAGAAGAGACAGATTGGGGGAGGATATAATAACTTTATGCAAACTTCCTTACCGGTGGAGTTGAGGGGATATAACCCTGCAGAAGAAACAGCAGATACCTCTCATGTTGCCTTCACAACAGCTTTCCCAAGAGGTTTTGCTTTGGAAGTTATCCAAGTGTACTCTGGTCCACCATTGATTGTGTACAAGTTCAGGCACTGGGGTTACATGGAGGGTCCTTTCAAAGGCCATGCTCCTACTGGGGAGCTTGTTGAAATCTATGGAATATCTATTATTGAGGTATATATATATATATGCACTAAGTTTTCTTGGTTCTTAGACTTATCCATGATTATATGAACATATTCCATGTTTCCTCCACTGGAAATAGGTTGATGAAGAGATGAAAATCTTGAAGAAAGAGTTCTTTCTCGACCGTGGGGAGCTGCTTGGAGGTCTTATGAAAGGTCCTAAATTGAGTGGTGGAACTGATCAAGTGGCTTTGAACTGCCCATTCTTGAAGAACACAGGGTAGCCAGTAGCCTGGCTTTGATGCCTATGCATAAGTTTCAGTGGCTGATGAATAAAAATGAATTATCCTGATTTACTAGAGATGATTCACTTACTCTATCCATATGTATCTCTGGAAATTATTAATGGATACCATTAAACAAGCAGAAGAGTATAACATTGCCATGGTTTCTAAATTTCAGAACCTAACATAATGATTCTTGATTGAAAAAAGATAGCATAAGAAATTGATTCTCGATTACCCGATTCATTGAATTGCTGTTAATAGTGTGAGTTCGGTGATGGCACAATGTCAATGGAGAGAATATCAGTCCGACCATGGCAGAGAAGCTCGATAAGGAGCAGCCCCACAATATCTAAACAGTCCTTCAATCTCTGGGCATCCTTTAGGATATGGGACTGTGTGATGGAAGGGGTCACGGCCTAGTTTTTTCCTCTTGAGTGATCCCAAACATCCAAATGGATCTTCTTGAAATTGAGTCCTCACTAATGCCTCACCTTTCAAAGCTGCCTCTATTGAAGTTGCTGCAGCGGGGGTGCCTTTGTAGAAGAATCGAGACTCTGGAAACCCAATAGCAGTGCGATGCAAGTGCGCAAATCTCTCTTCCTTGAAATCATAGCTTACAACCTGATCCAAATTCATTAGGATTAGTATAGGTAGGTAAAATTAACTCATAAGCTAACTCATAAGGTATATAATATGTGCTCAGATACAAGTGGAGAAAATGAGACTTGAACCCATCTCAAAAATTACCTGTCAAAACATGTAACTGAATGGGGAATGAAACCAGCTTTCATATCAAGTCAAACAATGGAGAAGAAAAAATAAAGTATTTTGATTTAACACTTGACTGAAACCAAAGGGATGCCTTCCCCCATTTTCATAGGCATACATATGCAGAGGGAGATTGATGTGAGCTTGGGTGGCAAAAAAGACATTAGAGCTTTTGAGTGATACACTCTTTTTTATGGAGAAATAATTTCTTTAAGCCTCAAAATTTTCTTTGGCACACTAGAGATTACGAGTCACCTTCACCATCAGCGACTTCACAAATGGAGAAAACATGCAAGAAGCTTTCATGTGGAGTGATGTATACAGTACTATAACTCATGCCTAAGGAAACTTGTCTGTTGTGTCTTCAAGCAATTGAAGAATGATGCATTGTGCTTTAGACCTTAATTCAAGCTATTAAGTTGTACTGGAAGACAATTTCTTAAATCAAGTGAATATACATTGTGATATAGACATTGATCCAAACCATTAAGTTGCAGCGGAAGACAAAGTGTTATTTTTTCACCCTATCTAGTGATGCTGATAGAAGGGAAGAAGTGAGGGAGAAGAAGTAAAAGTAAGAAAGACCAAAAAAATATAGAATGCTTACAGTTATTTTGTGTGGGTATGTCCCAGTAAGCTCTCGAAACCGACAGACACTAAAGAGAAGATTCTCAAAGCTATCTCTCGCATGCTCCTCTGTTAATGCTCTCCACTTTACACTTTCTTCCTTCCCTGAAAAGCAATAAATTTAATGAGATTTGAATGATCTAAAGCCTTCATGCTGTAGAAAAAAAATCATGGAGTAAAGGTGGACAAGAAGCAAACTCATAACTTGACTAGGGAATAAAAATTGCAGTGAAATTCATTATTTATCAATCATAATATAAAAAGAATACTCACGAACATGGAATCACAATAAAAGAGAACATTTCACAAAGGCAATACATAATTACTTTATAATACAAACATAGTAGGTACTCCTTAATCCTTATTTTAAACTTTGTAAACCAGAGAAGTCTTTCCACTTTAGAAGCAAAAGAAGAGTAATCCAGAGATCCATATTTACGCATCAGGTGCTTAATGAGAGATCAAGTTTAGTGATAACAAGAGTCAGGAAAGCTTATATCTACTTTTAAAAGTTTTCTCATTTCTACTCCTGAGTAGTCTTTTTGTCCACGTATTTTAGCTTTTTAAACTAACCCAGCAAAACCTTAACCCAAGTCCCAAACTGGGCTAACTTTACTTAGGCTCCCTTTGCCACTGGAGTGGGAAACGGCCGTTGGGCTGCAAATGGGCGTTGGCAGAAGTTAGATGCAGCTGCCAGCAAACGGGCATTTAGGTGCTAAACAGTGGTGGGTAAACACCCGTTTGCACCAAACCAATCCCTATTTGGCAGTAAAATCATGGCGACAACGGGTTTAGAGTTGCAAAACGCAAGCAAAAACACACCCTTAATCGATTAGGTAGGTACCAAGGCACCGTAATACCTAATTCATTTATTTTTCCAAGCAGCTTCTAGTCTTATCTCTAATATCTTCAGTCTGATTTACTCTCTTCCGACTCAAAGAAGTGTTGTATCTCATCCATTAGTCAGGAAATCTTTTGGTCTACCGTTAGTTTTCTTCAATCTGCAAACCGTCTTGATTTTTCTTCAATATTTTGTAAGTTGATTCAACACTGGAGGCTTGTTCTTGTTCTTGACTTGATTTTGTTGTTTAAGGTTCCCTACTCTCCAACAGGTAACTTTGAACTTTTTATCTATTGAACTCTTTAATCTTTATACGCGCCTGCAACTTTAAACATTTGAATTATTTGGCTATAAAAGAAGTCCCAAGAGAAGAGATGAACTTATCTATTGCATTCTAGATGATGATGATAAATTGAGCCTACACTAGATTTGAACTTACATTAAGTCTCTATGGTAACATATAATTATATATTTATGAGTAAGCTTGACATGAATTATGGTAATTCATGTGCTAAATTACAGTTAGTTTGTGTTTCCTGATGAGCAAGCTTCACTTGCTTATGAACTTGCATTAAGAAAAAAACTCCTGCATGTAGCAAAAAGAAAAGAAAAGACTCATGCAACAATCAAATGGTTCCTTTCATTTTTTTGGATCAAAATTTTCAATGTCTCGGTTCAATTTCCAGTCTATTTTGTATTCATTGCTTCAAAGAAGAAGAAGAAGCCCTGATCGTTATAAACAGGTCATACTTCCAACATATACACTGCAAATTTAGAACATCCTGGACAACTAGTTAAGTAGTTATACTAGGTAAACAATCATGAACTTACTGGAACTAAAAATAAAATTATAGAATGTGATTACCAGGTAAACAATCAGAGCAACCATTATATATCCTCAAGTTTACATCTCAAAGAAAGAAAACATGGTACATTTTAAAACCATGAAAATAAATGACTGAATAAGTAAACATACCAAACCATCCTTTGGATTCAGCAACGGTCCAATAACTCTGTGCCTCACTCCGAGGACCAGCATCTTTGCGGGTCTCTCCACCACTAAACAGAAGCAAAGCCTCATCATCTCCTGCGGTGGTTTCGATCCCTTCCTTTATGTGAGCCACAAAGGTGGCAGCCTGGCCTGGATTCTTCTGGTAAGACTCCAGAAACCAAGAATCCTCCTTATCAACATTCCCACAATTACTACTGGTGTAAACCGAATGCCCGGCAACCATTACAAGATTCTTAAGTTTAGCAAATGGATAATTATCACCAAAACCATCATCAAGATGCATATAATTACTCAGCACCCCATAGCTGTGCTCATATAGAGAAAACACTAAGAGGATTGTAACCCCCATTGCCAAGGAAAACGAGAAAACAAAGAGTGGACGGCGCTTGTAATAGTAACGAAGCCTATCACCCCAGGACTTGATCATTCTAACAGGGTAAAAAGATACAAATTTCCTACTCTTTCTGCCTCTTTTGAGAGTTGCTGCTTCTATATCAATGTCACCCCATGGATACGCATTAAAGGAACTGTTTGACCCAAATGGATACTGATTCATGATAATTCAAATCCAGCTGAAAGCACCGAGATCTGTACAAATTAAACATGCCCAAAGAGGCGATCAATCGGATGGATTGGCAAATTCGGATAATGCCTTGTGATTCAATCACACAACGCTAAGCATAAACATCAACCAAAGCCGTTTCTCCTTGACTTGTAGGAGCAGAAGGAACAACTAAGGAGATATTATGGGAAGAGTACACTTCTGGTAACCAGGGAGAGGTAAAAAGAATAGAAAATCAGATCCAGAATACCAGAGATCTACAGATTAATTCGGAGCTTGGAACGTTGAAATGGTGCCAAGTCAGATCTGAACCACAGAAAGATCCATTTAGCAGCCCAATTTAATGTTTGGGTTTCGATAATTGAACCCGAAATCATCGATCCCAATTCGATTTGATTCGATAAAAGTAATTTTTTAAATAAAAATAAAAATTAAAAAATTAAATCGAATTGAATTTAGACTTAAGATAAAAAATTTATAATTTAACTCGATGTATTTATATATTTTTATATAACATTTAATACTTTTATTAATTTTTTGAGTTAAATCTTTTTATTAAAATGTCAAACTTGAGTTATAATTTTTTTTATATTAGGTCGAATTAAATTGAAAAAATATTAAAATTGAATTAAATTAAAATAAATATTTTAATTTTTAAATTAATATTAAGACTATAAAAACTCTGATAATATCTCATTGTTTATATAAATATATTTTTATTATTATTACCGTTATCGTTATTTAGTATAAATTTCGGTAACTAATAAGAGGTATTTTTATTGAGTATTAAATAATTTTTAATATTTAAAATAAAATCAAATTGATAAAATAAATAGTTAAAAAAACATATTTATTAAAATTTTAAATTAATATTAAATTAATTGAATACGTAAATATAATAAACTAAACGTGTTATTATATCGATATCCTTCACCTTCTCATTTTACGATCTGTGTCGCTCATAATTAGCTGCATGCTTGTTAAGCGGGGTTTAAAAATATTCAATCTGGTCAATCTGATTCAATTATCTATTGATTCGATTCAGAAATTTAAATATCTAATTTAGTTTTTATTTTTTGATCAGATATTTGATCTGATTTTAAATTTTTCGGATTGTATCATCACACTATTTTAAGTTTTGGGATTATCCAAAAATTCAAAAATTAAAATTTTTATTAATATTAATCTTGTTTTATTTAAGGATTTAGTATTTGTTATATTTAAAAAATTTTAAAATTAAAATGTTTATAATTGTGAATCTTATTTTATTTAATAATTTGTTGTTTATTATATTCAAAATTCTATTTTTTTTTTATAAATATAACCTTTAAATTCAAAAAAATAGTATAATCAAATTATATTTTAGGATAATCGGATATTCAATTATCCAAACTGAATATCCGATACCAAATCTATAGATATCTGCTTTTTACCGGATCGGATACGGATCACTATACCACTGATCCGAAAACCCAAATATTCAAAAAAATTGAATTCGTTATCCGACAATGAACACCCCTAATGCTTATAACTTTTAAAGATTTTTTAAATAAAATTATCTAAAAATATAAAAAATAAAAATATGATATACTATATTCACTGATTTAAAAAATTTATCAAGATTTAATATTTAAAATTAGTTAAAATTTTAAATGTTGTGAATAAAGTGAATAACAAGAATAAAATAGAAGAACAAATATAAGAGACAAAAGAGAGATTTTATTATATTCTGAGAGTAAGGTTTGTGTACAAGTCTGTATTTATAGGCATAAGATGAAAATCCTAATTTCAATGAGTATTAAACCCTAATAATAAAATCCATTAAATTTAAACTTAATATATAGATATCCACCATGAATAAAGATATTCATAACAATTTCTTTAATTTATTGATTTTATTTTTTTTTAAATTCAAAGAACTATTTAGATGAAAATAATTCATGGGTTTAACCCTTTTTTTCAGATATTTAAAATTTATAACGTATATCGAATTTTTTAAGTATAAAAAATTGTAAAGGAAACTCCCATCCTCATTCTCCACATTCTTTCGCATTTATAAATTGAATTATTCAACTACATTCGAGACGAAAAATTGTCTTGTTTAGACTTGATTCATAATTTATAAATTTGTCTCGAAATAATTTAAATAAAATTTGAATTATGAAATAAAAATTTTTAAAAATTTTAATGATTAGTTGTTCACTTTTTATATTCGAATTGAGTCTATCAATTTTGTATGATATATTATGTATATGTTATGTAAAAATATGAAAATATATATATGTATAACATATAATTAAAAAATCATAAAATTTAGAATTAATATGTATAGACTATGATATATCATGTACATGTTATGTGAAAATATGAATATATATATAACATAATTAAAAATCGTAAAAATTAAAATTAATATGTATTATAACATTATAAATAATTACAATTAAATTTATATAAAAACTTGAAAACTCGACTCTACTTGAAGAAATTCAAATAAAGTTTGAATCGTAAAAACTCAAAAAATTTTAACTCGACTTGACCGAACATCCGACCCTAAAAAACTAAGAACTTTATACATTTCGATGAGAGTAAGAAAAGAGTAATCTTAACTAAAAATAAAATATTAATAAATAAATTATTTCTAAAAATAAATATCGAAGTGATTGGGATTATTATTCCATATGCATGTAACAAATGAAGTTTTTACAAGTGATTTAAATTGTATAGTTTAGACTTTAAACTTTATTATTAGAATTTAAGATTTAAAATTTATGTTTTAGATTAAAATTTGATGGTTAAAATTTTAGATTTTTACTCGTAAATAATCGTGTTGTGTATTTTTTTTAATACTGACAGTGTATTTTATATATTCATCTCAAATGATTATTCAATTAACGATTAAGGATGGATTTTAAAATTATGCTTACAATGTTTAATGATTATGAAAATAGCCGGCCAAACCTACCTTGGAAATGCCATTAAAATTACATAAATTTCGTTACTATCAATTCTCAGCAAGCTTGTGTTTGTTTTTTAATCCATTTTTCACTTGATTTTCTTCATCAACGCCATGGCAGGCTCAAGTAACTCAGTAGGTGAACCAGAAAAACACTTAGAGGCATGCAAACTTCTTCCTTCACCCACCAAATGGAGCTCTTCAGAATCTAGCTTGGATGTTTCCCTTCCTTCTCCCTACTCTAAATCCTATGCTTTTGAGCTTGTAATCGCCAATAAAACACATTACAAGCGGTTTCTTTGTATTTGCTTTGCCCTCTCATGTCTTGTCCTAACACTTGGTCTGCTGCTGCATTTTTTGCCTCATAAGCATCACCATCCACTGTCAAACAATCTCACTATGGCAGTTAACAAAGCTTTAACATTCTTTGATGCACAAAAGTGTAAGACAGTGTAATTTTATCTTTTGATTTTTCATAGATTAGCAGTCTCTGATGTCAATGGAAACTTACTTCACTTTTGTTTCTATAGCTGGGAGTTATCCGAGTAATAGTCCGGTAAGTTTCCGAGCAAGTTCGGGTTTGCAGGATGGGAATTCAAGCAAACTCCATGCTGATCTTGTGGGTGGATTTTATGATTCCGGCAACAACATCAAGTTCACTTTCCCTACAGCTTATACCATCACCTTGTTGAGTTGGTCGGTCATCGAATATCATCAGAAATATGCAGATATCGGCGAGCTTGAGCATATAAAAGATGTTATCAAATGGGGCAGTGACTACTTGCTCAAGGTCTTTGTCCCTCCAAGTGCAAAATCTGATTCCATGGTGTTGTATTCGCAGGCAAGCCTTTGCATAAATTATTTGCCTCCCAAGTACCAACATGGGATGTCCTTGGCATACTGACATTTGAGCCTGTTTTCCCTGTCTTTAGGTCGGAAGTGCAGGCAACGACACGAAAAATCCAGTGCCTAACGACATAAATTGCTGGCAAAGGCCTGAAGACATGAGCTACGAGAGGCCTGTCTCTGTTTGTAACGAGACAGCTTCTGATTTAGCAGGGGAAATTGTTGCAGCGCTATCAGCAACTTCAATAGTATTCAAACAAGACAAAGGATATTCACAAGGACTAGTTAAAACAGCAGAGAGGATATATGAGGCTACTGAGAAAGCAGACCAGAATCGCAGAGCAGTAAGTTACACGACCATCGATTCTTGTGGAGGGGAAGCGAGACACTTTTACAAGTCATCGGGGTACAAAGATGAGCTGGTTTGGGGAGCAACATGGTTGTTTTTTGCTACTGGTAACCATACTTATCTTGACTATGCCACTACAAACTTTGCTGCTGCAGCTGATAATCAAACAATGGAAGACAAAGGGATCTTCTACTGGAATAACAAGATCACTGCCAATGCAGTTTTGTTTACAAGGCTTCGTTTCTTTCGTGATCTCGGATTTCCATATGAAAAAGCATTGGGATTATCCTCCAACATGACTGAACAGATCATGTGTTCATATCTCTCAGACAAATACTTCAATACAACACCTGGTAAGTTCATGTAATCTGACAAGAAAATTTCATAGGGTGTAGGATTCTAGTCTCATTCTGGCAATGTATGCTTCATAGAGGCATGAAGATGATCTTGCATGATTTAATGGTAGGTGGATTGATCCTCTTAAGGCCTGATGGTGGTGGACCACTCCAGTTTGCAGCCACAGCATCTTTCTTCAGTAAATTATACAGTGATTACCTTACTCTTCTACATAGATCCGGTTGGAATTGCACCAACGATGGGTTTTCTTTGGAAATGTTACAAAGCTTCTCCACTTCTCAGGCAAGCCTTTTTATATTTGCCAACAAGTGTGAAGGTCTTAATCATGCAATAATGCATTAAAACATCAGTCTTTATTGTTTCCTCATTTATACAGATAAATTACATTCTAGGAGATAATCCAAGGAAGATGAGCTACATGGTCGGCTTTGGAGATCACTATCCAACCAGAGTTCATCACCGGAGTGCATCGATTCCCTGGGATGGTCAATACTACTCCTGTGCTGAAGGAAACAGATGGCTAAACTCTCCGGATCAAAATCCGAATATACTTTTGGGAGCAATGGTAGCTGGACCAGATCGCTTTGATGATTTCTCTGATGAAAGAGGCAAACCATGGTTCACAGAACCAAGCATAGCAAGCAATGCTGGTTTGGTTGCAGCACTAATTGCGCATCATGACCCTCCTCGATCTTCAACTACTAATGGTTCAACTCTAGGCCTGGACATGATGGGGATCTTTGAAAAAGTTACGTTTAAGTCCTAAATTCATTAACAATATAGCGCTTTGAGCACATTAAGCATACACTTTTGTCAACCAACATTTGCATGGCCGGAATGGGGTCAAGTGCAAAGCAAACAGCAAAATGTTTGAAACTCCTAATATTTGATAAGACTTTCAACTTTCTAGATGACAGAGTCAAACATCCCAAAAAGAAATCACTAGAATGAATTAAAAAAAGCATCACAAGTACAAGCAAATACTGTTAAAAATGTCAACTAGGATAAAAACAGACCAGTCATATCAGATAAAAGATCACAAAGGCAAATAAACATGAGAAATAACCAATTCATTTCACTCAAATAGAGACTGCAAGATAAACCCTGATGCACAGAACATATGAGAATTCAGATTATCAACTGCAAGTTTGCAACTGAAAATTACAAAGATATTCAGCATAACGGGGGCATAATCAATTGCGTTAAGTTCCTACCAAGTTCTTTCTGTTTTCTCCCATGTAGCATACTCAGAGAAGCTCTCAGTTACACAAAGAAGAGGGAATAGCAGTTCAGTCTAAACAAATATTACCAGTAAAGGCCAAGGGATCAAGTTCCCAATATCCTCTCCAGCAGTTATCATCTTCTGTGTGATGGAAAGCTGGAATCTGATGAGAAAATCTAGCAAATTCAGTCTCTGGAATCTCAAATACACTAGCTGTAGATCTTTGACTTCTCGGAGCTCTGTAAAGTGATTTATGTCTGTTTACACAGGAGAGAACCATAACTTTTTTGCTCTTTTCATCATCTTCCAACACTTCCACAATTTCATATTCTCCTTTAACCAAGTCTGAATCTGCAGAGTTCCAGCTCTTATATATTGCCCAAACCTCCCCCTTCCTAGGGTAAATTTTGTATCTGTTCTTTCCTATGGGATCAGCTCTTACTCGATGCGAGACGTTTTTGCAGGAGACAATCTTGGCTTGACCACTTTTAACTTTAAATATCCCACAACAAATGGGTAGTTTCAAGTCTTTGGGTCTTGAGCACACCTCCAGCAGTGCCACATGCAATCTGAAATCAGGAGTAGCTTCAATCTTCTTAACTTGAGCGTAGTCCTTTGGCATTCCATCCCCACAATACAAGGCCCATATCTGATCAACAGCAAATTGGTCCTCGGATTTCTCCCCCTTAAAATCATAGCACTCTAAATTTGAAGTTTTCCACGCTGGAGACATCGGTGTCAAGACACTAGAGCTCTTAGTAACATCAACTGTACTAGTTGCATTTGCTTGACTGCTGCTTCTACTGAAATCTCTTGGTGACCTACGAGGTTTTAGGCAATCCATAGTGAGATCATTTTTCTCAAACTTTTTTGGGGTGTTCATCTTCTCGACATCATCATTTGAAATGGAACTTCCTTTGGGCTGACTCGAGCTACAACCATGTATAGCTTCAATACTATCATCCTCATTCTTATAATGAATTGCATCAACTTGATCATGATCTTTAAGCATAGGATGTGATCCCCTTGTAGATTTTCTGGATGCAGAGGCTTCTCCTTCAATGTCACCCTTCTGACTATTTACAGGAGTGAGATTCCTCTCTGAATCTATTGTAGCTTTTGCTTGATTTTGATCATGTTTAGGACTAGAACAATTTTCAGCATTGTGATTACCCAACTCAAAAAGGTAAGTAGGAAGAGAAGCAGGATCCAACTCAAAAGATCCCACAGGTATACCTACTCTTTCGTTGCCGGTCATTCTGAATGAGGGAACTTGATGTGAAAATCTATAAATCTCACAAGATGAAATCTGAAATGAGATAACCCCATCTCGCTCAGTTTGTTGGAAAATACTGACAAACCCTTTTACTTTACCCAAATGAGCAACCCCAATGCCAACTTTCTCATCAAAATTAGTGAGAACCTCCACAAAATCATATTGGTATGGTGGTTTATGCTTTTCTAACTCTGAAACCCATTTTATATCCCAATCTTTGAACAGAGCCCAAGTTTCCCCTTTTTGAGGATAAACAAAAAAGCATTTACTGGAATGTTTTCTGGGGTCAACCCGATGAGAGAACATTAGACGATCTACACATGCCTCTGATGATCCATTGCAGTACTTTCCACAAGAAACAGGCAGTTCCAAATCAGCCCAGTTCTGCTGATTTTCCTCGTCCGGGTCAGGCTCTAGCCAAGTAATTTGTAGCTTGAAACCAGGACTGTACACCTTCTTCACCCGTGCATAAAATCTTGGCATGCCATCCAATGTGTCATATATAGCCCAGACCTGACTAACAGCAAAAATGTTCTCTGCTCTGTACTTCTCAAAATCTGTGAACTCCGGATCAGGGTATTCAATGTCCTGAGGAGATGGAGTCACATCTCTACTTGACTCAAAACCATTATCAAACTGGTGAACCTTATTTTTATCAAGTATAACAGTTTCCTCTTCCTTCCCTTTAGACTCTCCAGTTTTCCTTTTCTTTTTTGGGGCTTCGTCTTCGAGAGGGGCACTTGCTTTCTGTTCGACTTCTTTTTTACACACATCTGCAGCAGTTGTAAAGCCACCAGAATTATCCTTTTTCAGTACCTCATCATCCACCCTTTCCTCATTAGCATTGGGTGGTGGTGTAACCTTAGATTTTTTATAAGGGCTTTCAAAATCATCATCATCATCATCTGCCAACTTTTCCTTGTAGGAAACAGGTTGTTTTTGCCTTGAAGATCTCCTAGGAGGATAGCCTCCATTCACTTTTGAATTCGCCCCAGTATTATTATTGCAATATCCCTTATCAACCACATTTTCAACTTCAATTCCACCACCAGTTTCACAACTTTCATCAGACTCCTCTACTGACTTCAACCCTCTCTTCTTGGCATTTCTTGAAGTTCCTGGTACCTCGGGCTTTGCCGCAGTGGGTTTAGGCATTTCAACACCTCTCTTTTTATGCCTCGTGTTTGAAAAATCATCTACTTTCTGAGCTGTAAAACCCTCCTTAGACTGGTACATTTTAGCACCTACTTTCTCTTGCTTCTTAGAATCACCGACCTGAGAGCTTCCTGTCTTTGGAATCGGAACAGATCCATCAAATTTATGCGGGAAATGGACACCAGAAGGCTTGTCACCATTCTGTTGCGAGGATGAGTTACAAGGGCCCTTATTGGGGAACTGACTCCAAGAGTGTCCCTGGAGACCCAAGTCACGAGCAATGAAGATACATCCACATGAAAGGCAATTTAACATCCGGTTCACAAAATCTTTGTTACATTGGAACTTGAAACCACAAGCACTGCAGAGGGTCCAACATGTTAGATGTTGTGCTTGCTGATAGACATTCGAAGCAGTGAATTTCGAAGAACCATTTTTGTAGTTGTTAGCAAAATCAGACTGACTATTGACAGAGGATGCCCTATTTGATGGGTGAGAAGTTGGCTTTGGTATAGATTTCACCGAGACTCTACACTTCAAATCATACTGAGAACGCGCCACTTGGTCTGTAAGTACTCTGTGTGCTTCCCCAATCAGCTTAAAAGCAGCTTCAGCACCAGGAAATTTATTCTTGTCCGGATGAAGCAATAGTGCAAGCTTTCTAAACTGCTTCTTTATAGAACTATCATCAGCTGACTGTTCAATTTGAAGAATCCCATACCAATCCTTTTCTGACCCGGATATGTTATATTTTGCACAATAGTGAACATTACATACCGCCAACAATTGGGTCATGTTGTCAAGCTCAGGGAACAATTTCTGGGCCTTCAATGCAAATTTCTTTGCACCGTCAAAATCGCCATTTTGCATCTTCTGTTCAGCAATTCCTTTTGCTCTGATAGCCTCCTCTTTGTTACATTCCATGGCAGATACGAGTTAAAAGATTGAACAACTGGATTTCTGACCCTATCTATACTTTGTCCACTATCATCCAAGATACTCAACCTGCACCAATGCAACCAAACAACTTTAGTCAAATATATTCAATTATTCTCTAACTAAAACCTAAAGTTGAAACAATTCACATCAAACACTCACAATTATAACAACAATCACCAAAAGATTAGTTAATCTCAGCAGTCAACACACCCAGTCTTAAATGAGGCGCAAGGATCAGCCTTCAACATTGAACAGTTCCTAAAAACCAAACTCAAGTGAAATCCCAATGTTCGCAGAAGCTTAACACTTTTAAGTTGTAAAGCCTGCAACAAAATTCGAAAGCCATTGGCACATTACTAAACATTACTAGAAAAATATATATATGGATTACGGTGTCAAGGTAATTAAACAAGTCATAGAAAATTCAATAAAAACATAAAAGAATTCGATTTCATGTTAAGAAAAATTGCACAAAATCATAGCAATCAACCAACCAATCATATCAACAAGAAATTAAGTTAAAATATATATGAATCTAAGAGAAGAGAACCCCAGAAAAATATGAAAGGAAAAATAAGCACAAAACAAGTATATATTCTGCTTAGTAGTTGGTACGTGCAAAATCAATCCGAGTTTGAAGTTTTACGAAGACACTGTACTTCCTTTCCACTTCCCCATTTTCTCGAGAACCAAACAAACCCCCAGACTTCGAAGAAACCATAAAATCCAAATTGCATCCAGCCATCCACCAAAACGAAGATTAAAAAAGCACACAAAACCCATCAATGTTTTAACCATTCAGCCAAACACTATATATTAGATATAACTAAACAGTAAGAAAACAAAGAAATGAAGTAAACCCAGATTGAAGAAAAACGACTTTAGAAAGACAGTCATACCCACAAAACCCGAAGAGCAGGAAACTTCAAAAAGTATAAAAAGAAAAAATAAAGATCAGATTCAGACACTAGAAACAACTGAAAAGAAACTTACATTGAAAAAGTGGTCGAGTGTACTGTGTATAGAACTAACAGTGGCTGTATAGAGTAGGAGGGAACTAAAAAACTAAAATGAACAAGAAAAAGAGGGAAAATTTTTGGGTTAGGAGCGAAAGTTGAGAAAGGAAGACCCTTGAAATTCTTTTTCGAGACTGCTCCCAAGAGTATTTCTCCTTTATATTTTTAGCCCTTCAGTTTTGCAGAATATTGGGTTAAGACCCACATTGTTTTTGGTTTCTTAGCTTTGTTGATTTGTTTTGAAATTCTCTACAAAACAATTTTAGATGACGGCTTGTTTTTAGTGTTTGATTTGGTTTCATAGATTGGAATTTGGGCTTAAGTTTAGTTTTAGATGGGTTTGGGCCGTTTGAATTTTAATTTGGGGTATTTACTTTTTTTCTTTATTTTTTATGTTTTTTCTATTATTTTTCTCTCAATTTTTTTTATCAAACTCAATTTACCTATTAAACATTGATATGATATTTATTTGATCGAAAAAAAATTAAATTTTAAATTTTGTATAGAGTGTTTTAGTTTTTTTGTTCTTTCATATCTATCGTTTATCATCAGATGAAAATAAAAAAAAAAATATGATAATCTTCGTCCAAAGAGAAATTATATACATAAATTTTAGATTATGGTGAGAAATAGGGGTGTGCAAAAAAATGGTAAACCGAAATCGATTCCAAAACCTGAAAAAATTGAACCGAAAAAATGGTTAACTGAACCGAAAAATTTGATTTAGGGTCGGGTTTTAATTCTTTTTATAAAAATCGGTTTGGTTACGGTTTACGATTTTAGGAAAAACTGGTTAACGACCGACTGGTTATATAATATATATTATTATATTACATATTATTTTAATATTTTATATTAAAAATATATTTTAATTTATTTTCTAATTTTAGAAAAAAAAATTATAATTTTATTTTATAAAATTTAAGTGTTTAACTGGCTAATATTAAAAAAATATACTAATGTCATGTGTTATTTTTTAAATTATTTATTTTTTCTAACATGTTATTAAAATTTATATCGTTAATAAATAAAATAAAAAAAAACCGTTACCCGAACCGAAGTTTTTGGTTAACCGGTTGAATGGTTACGATTTAGGGTCAAAATCAGGTGACCCAAATTTACCATTTAACCGAACTCAGTTTTGCACACCCTAAGAAATCTTGGTTTAACCCCAAATCAAGATTTGTAAAAGCTAAGAAATATTTTTTTCCCAAAACCAAGGTTTGAGAAGCAGGTTTAATGGAAATAAAAATTTTATACTCAAAAACTCAGTGTTTTATGTTGTTATTTATAGAATTTTTTATAAAAAAATTAGTTTGAAAACTCAACATTATTTCTCTGTTTATCATTTTAGTTTTAGCTTAATATATCTGGACCCATGTTTTTACAAATTTAATATTTGATGGATGTTTGTCTTTTTGTTTCTTTAGTTTTTAAACACATCGAAGTTTTCGACCTTCAGAATTGTATAATACTTTCGGTGATAGGCAAAAGCAAACGTACAGATTATAATCTCGATATAAGTATTGTTTAGAAGGTCATTTGTTGTTATATCCTAAAAAATTAACGACCGAAAAACTTAAATATCTGTCTTTAAAAATTGTGTTTGTGTAGGCCTCAATAGTTTTTTCAATTTTTCTTGTTTCTGTTCATTTGTAATTTTTCTATTTTTCGTTTAATTTTATTTTACTATTTTGAATTAAATTTTTGTTTTTCAACATAAATATGCAAGTAAATAATGTTAAGAATTTATATTTGAATTTAGTTGGTTAAAGCTTGATTAAAATTCGATTCAATCGAACTTGATTTAAGTTTAAATTCGGCTCGAGTTCTTAACGAGTTGAGTCGGGCTATTTGATTCCCGACTTGTAAAGTTTATGAGATATCTGGAAATATAATATACTAAATATTTTGAATTTTATAATTTAAAATATAAATTCTTAAACTTAAAACACTAAAATATAGACCCTAAGCATAAGTTTAAATCCTAAAATCTAAACCCAACAATCTAAACTTTTAAACCCTAAACCAACAAGCTTGAACTTACACAACTTGTGTATCAGAGTTTTTTTTCCTAACAGGGTTTTAAATGAGACATGATAAATGATGAGTTACTCAAGTCCGACACGATCAAAGATTGATCAATACTTAGCTTGATTGAGCTCAAACCAAGATCGAACTCTACTCAAGTTCTTAACAAGTTGAGTCAAGCTTAAATTTCTCAGACTCATTACAATTTACTCGAACTTGAACTCGACTCAAAATATTAACGAGTCGAGTCGAGTTCAGCACAACTCGAGTCCGACTTGACTCGTTTGCACACCTAGATAAGACACATTGTAACTTTAAGAAAATAATTTAAATTCATATTTTAAAAACAATATTATTGAGAAAGTCGGTCACATTCTAAAACTTAAACCATAAAATAAACACTAAATTTTAAAATTTATCATCAAAGGCATTGTCCCTCACATTTATGATTCTGGTTGTTATAGGTATTAAAACAGGATCCATGTCTTCTCTTTGAAACCATTTACCTGAATGGAAAACAAAACACTATTCAAACATTGACTGATCTTCGTCTCAGACTCACATGGCAATGCCCTTGTCCTGTCTTGAAAACCAAGAAAATCTTCCCCCACAGATTTTTCTCACCCAGACCTGGAATTCTTCTCCATGTTCTCGTAAATAAATAAAAGTCTTATTCAAAAGAGATGTTAGCCCCAGTTCACATCTGCCATCAACTGTAACAACGGTTCTGAAACTGTCCTCATTTAATATGTTCGGCTCATGGGAATGGGCGGTTGGCCATTTTGGCATGCCTTCACATTTATTGCCATCTTAGGGCATCAGATCTACTTGTCTTTCCCCTAGGCAAGGTGTCCTACAGGGACACTACACTACCCAACATATCGTTATGGACGGTGTGAAAAATAACCATGAAAAATCTTGACGAATAAAATATATTACAAAACATGCACAAACTTAGAGCTTGAAATATATAATATATATTACCGTTTATAATATTTTGGTCACTTACATTATCGTTTATAAAGATTTTACTATCATGATATTAAATATGATTAGTTTGATAACTTCGTATGTTAGTAAAATAAAAGGGAATTAATACATGAATATTTTAATGATGGTATTTAAGGATAAAGGAAGCGATTAAAATGTAAAGATATATTATATATATAATCAAATTACTTGACTAAAGAGGGATGGGTTCGTGCCATCAATCTTTTGCCTTAATAATAATTTGGATATTTATAAATTTAAATATTAAATAAATTATATTTTTTTCATGAAATTTGAGTTTAAATATTTAATAATCTATAGTATTTTTTTATTAAGTAGACGCTTCTTCTTTACAATCCAAAAGGGATCAAACGAAAAATAAGAAAAAAAAAAGTATTGCAAGGATTATCTAACAAACACCCATAAAAATATCTATAGAACATGTTATAAGGTATAGACGTATCATAAAAACAGAAAAAAATATATCACAAAAATAAAGAAAAGCTCATCAAAATTTAGAGAAAAATAATGTCCGTGGAGCTATGGTTTCCTTACATTAAAATATAGGGTAAAAATTCTCTGTCTGTTTATCATGTCTCCTGTTCAAAAATTTTAAAAAATTGAATTTTAAACCTTAACTCTTATTTTTTATATCATAAACTTTGAATCCTACACCCTAAAAAATACACCCTATCCATAATTCCTTAAAACCTAACCACAACCCCTAACCTTAAATCATAAACCATATATCCCAAACCCTCTAATTTGAAGTGGAGGCACAAATAGAAACATGAAAAAAAGTGGACGATTTACACCCTAAAATGTAGAGATTCTTGACTTTTTATAGTCGTATTTAAGATGTTATATGTTTATATATAAGATTATTTTGTTAGTGTAAAAAAATTATATAAACCTTCAATAAAATTTAAAAATTAAATTTGGAACTTTAACACCCTAAAAATTAAACCATAAATTTTACTTAAACTCTAATTATAAACTTTAATTTTTATATCATATATATTAAATTTTTAAACTCTAACCTAAAACCTTAAAATTGAAGAATTTATATAAATTAAAACCTTAAAGTTTACATAAGCTTATGTATTAAAATATTTTCCTTATTAACATATTATGTACTAATTTTATTACGATAGTTATTTGTTTTAGGAAACACATTGAATACGGATATTGTAGAATTTTTTTTCGGTGGCTCGTTCTGTGCTTAAAACAATATTAAGTTATACTTCAGTTTTAAATTTAAAATTTTAAAACCTAAAATTTAAACTTAAAATCTTTAAAAAATATATTATATTTATAAACTTTTAAATTTTACCCTTAATTTTAAACGTAACTTTTTACTGTTGGGATAAAAAAGAAAATCAAATGGGGTAAGATGGTTTCTATTACGGTTGTCGAGAGTAAAAATTATTTACTTTTTATTATATATCATTTTATATCTCTTTTGAAAATTTTTTAAAAAATTAAATTTTAAATTTTAACTCTTATTTTTTATATCTTAAACTTTAAATTCTACACTCTAAAAAATATATCATACCCACAGTTTCTAAATCTTAACTATAACTCGTAATTTTAATCCTTAAATTTTAAATTTTAAACTTTTTAATTAAAATAAAAGTACGAGAAAAAAGAAATAAACGATTTACAACTCGTCGAGACGAGATTGGAAACCTTTTCTTTTTTTTGGTTTTGATCGGAAAGAGTAAGCAGAGAATGAGAGGACTACTGAATCTAATCAATGAATGCTATGGAAAGAGAGAGAGATCAGGGACAAGTTTCCATGTCGTGGGACTTTGTGTAACAGTTTCAAGTATCACAGTCGGCCATTAAATACGACAGGGTCCCACGTATTCACCCAACCAAACGACACAATCCCTTCTTTTTCTCAAATCTTCCCAGTTTTTCTCTAATTCTCTTGTTCCACGAAACACATACCCTAATGACCCGTTCCTTAAGCGACAATACACCTTGTTTTTTCTCTTCTGTACTTAAAAAACCATGACTATTTCAGTACCAAGTTTGATCAAGTACTGTCCATTCCATGCCACTCCCCCCAAGAACAGTAACTAGCATTTACTCCATATCCCATGTTGCCACCATTAATAACAACTTCAACTCATATTCTTCACGCACAAGCAAAAAGCCACCTCAAACAGTCGTATATATCCTTTGGGGATGATAATGTTTTGTAGTTTGTGCCCGACACTCAACAACTGAACCTCTCTTTCTTCTCGGATTTCCTTTTTAAGACAATTAAATGGACAGCAGCAGGAAGCTTGTGCTCCTAGTCCCATGTCTGTTGCTCCTGCTCTTCTTGTTTTCCTTTGGTGAAGCTCATGGTTCATCAAGATATTCGCATACGTTGAGTACAAGGACTAAGTCGATACATGAGAAAGAGAAAGTGCCCGGCAGCTTCCTTGGTGCCTTGCCGAAATCAATGCCGATCCCACCTTCTGCTCCTTCAAGGCAACACAACGGCATAGGGTTGCAAAGTTCGACAGCATTTCCATGAAGATAACCAGACATGTATAGGAGCAGTACAGTATAGTGTGGAACTGGAAGATGATGATGACATAGTAATGGTGGGTATTTGTTTAGATTGTTTTCTACTTCTCCTTGGTTTCTTTGCTCAAGGAGTACAGGGCTACAAGCCTTTTCGTATATATTGAATTGCATACAAGCTTTTAAGGAATGCAAGTAAGATATTAATAATATGCAAAAGCTATACTAATATATAATTTTTTTTTACTCTTCCGATTTTTAGGACTTTACTCTAATTAATTCGAGTCGAGTAGATTTTCTTTTGTATATACAAGAATTCAAGCTCGATGTTTAATTAAGCGACATCAAATTACTTATCATTTCGACTAACCCTGTTGATAATTTTTTTCATGTTTTGCCATAATTGACTTTTTTCTTTAATGTGTGCCTATTTTTTTTGTTCGGGTTTGTATTGTTTTTTTTTTGTTTTTTTAATTGTATTATCGTTTCAATTTATTCGAATTGACTCATTTGGACGAGTAATCTAACTTGTTTATTAGTTTATTATTATAAATCATTGAAATATAAAAAAAAAAAAATGAGAAAGATAGGAGACTATGATCTTTTTATCGTAGGTATTTTATGCTTGTAAAAAATCACTATTTATAGGATCTATGATTTTGTGGAATAAGGTAATGTCTATGAAAGGTGGAAAGAGAAAATGAATGCCGCTAAGCCCTGGGGGAATAAGATGATGTATAAATCGAAGGTAGAAATTAAGAGGAAAAAAATCACATAAATATTATTTATAATATCTTTGATGGCGGATTTTTTTTTTATGATAAGACATATTTATTTATATTTTTTAAGATATAATTATTATTTATATTTTTTAAGATATAATTACTATTTATATTTTAATGTATAATTAAAATAGAAATAGGAATAAAATTTACTATTCTTTTTTTTCGGTCTTATTTTTTGATATTGTTGTATGATTTTTTTTATTATCTACATTATAAAACATTTCTTTTTCAACAAAAATTTAAAAAATCTTTAAATCATTCATCTCTTTATACGATTGCGTATTTAATTCTTTATAAAGTGCATTACAAAATGTTTCTTTTATTGTTATTTTTACAACCGGTAAAACCAGATCCAACTTTAAAATTAATACACAAGTGAGACACAACATGCTTCACTGTCTCAATAATTTTTCAGATAAACTAAAAACTCTTTTTAGAGCATAAAATATTTTACCTGAACGAATATTAATAATATGATTCTCAAGTTGACAATAAAACAACATAAGATTTCTCATAAAAAATTCATAATTAAATTGGACAAGATGAATTAATTTTTTCTTATCAAAAAGAAAGATACAAGTCTCTCGAATTCAAACAAGCCACACAAAGAATCAACTTTCTACTTGTCTAAGTAAAACGACTATTGAACTTTTGGAGTTGTCTACCAATCACCGGCTAAAATAAATTGAACCTAAAAATGATACAAATTTAAAACTTCACAAACTTTTCTCTTAGACCTCCATCGAATAATAAATACATTTTTCATCATTGAAACCTCAATGTCATTCTTTGTGGAAAAAAAAAAATCAAGTAAAGATTATCATTCTACATCTCATCATCTGTAATTATTATAGGGATAAACTAAGTACAACGTTGTATTCACAGTATCTCAATTACTCTGTTGCAATGCTTAATATAGTTTATTAGTAATCCTAATATATTTTTTCATCAGATACAAATTAAACAGAAATCTGATAGATTATAAAAACCTCAACATACAAATTTCAACTCTTTATTCTACAAGCTTTGGGTTCAAGTGGTTAAGGCAAAGTACAAATGGGAAGAGTCATCTCTGCATCTACTTAGAACCGAATCTTGTTAGAGGTTATGGCATGGGAGGATGTTTGGGTACAAATTATTCACCAACATAAGCAAAAGGAGTTCTTCGCTTGTGATTTTCTTGATGGGCAGTTGTTCATGGTGATATGGGTTCTTGCTTTGCGATCTTATGTTGGCTGAGATGGTAATTGTTGAATGCAACTGAATGATGTTTGATCTGCAGAGTATAGGGCCATCAGTGGAAGATCATTGTCTACAGGTTCGGGTTCCTTGCCGACAATGATCGTCCACAGCCAGCATGGTTGAAGGCGAATGTTGATAGGGTTGTTCCTCTAGAGGATGACATTGCATTTGCAGTCTGTGGCGGTGTGCTCCGGGATTCAAAGGGCAATTGGATTATTAGTTTTTTTTTGACGTCTCAGAAGTAGTCCTGTCTTGATCGTGGAATTATGGGCTGTTCACGACGCTTTGAAGCGTGGATTGGCGAAGGCTTGAGACTGTTCGAACCTTTAAAAATAATTTAAATTTTTAATTTTAAGTCAATTTTTTTATTAAATATGACGTTTTTAAATCCTTCTTACCACATCAATTTTAATCTTAAATCCTACGTCTATTCTTCATTCATTTTGTTCAATTTTTTCACAACAAAACTTAAAAAAAATGACTTTTTGAAGTTACAATTTTAATGCGCCGATGAAATTAAAAAAAACAATAATGCCTCGTTTGGTTCACTTATATAGTAAAAAAATAGATAAAACTTGGTTGTTACTGGGGTGGGTAAGATTGAGTACCCGGTCAATTTAAATAGTATTGATCCCTGTCCTGATAATCATCGGTTCCTAAAAATTGGAATCAGTCCCGGTCATACCGGGTCCTAAATTTTAAAAACCGGTCTTGTTACTGGTGGGTACCGATTCCAATACCGAGTACCCGATCAATTAATTTATTATTAAAAAATTTGAGTAATTGGAGAAAAAAATTTTCAACCACCAATAATAATATTAAATAATAAAATTAGAATATTGTAGACTTAAAATTAAAGTTTTAAACTAGTCATACTCATAATATTCATAATAAAAAGAAAGTTTAATAAAAAATCAAGATCCAGTCCCGGTCCCAATTATGACCGGAACCTAAATTTTGAATTCAGTCCCGATCCCACCGAAATCAATATCAGATAAAAATCCTAATAAGGTATTTTGCCCACCCCTAATTGTTACTACATTAATACGTTTGATTACAAAATTTGTGATAACGTTAATAGATAAAAATTATATATAAATGTATAATTTTACACTCAAAATTCTTGCTTCATATTTTTCTCTTAGTTTGAATATTGATTATTATATTATTTTTAAGGTTTAAGATTGAGTTTAGGGTTTAAATGTAAACTTCAAGATTTACGGTTTGAGATTTATAGTTTATAGTTTGATGTTCGTGAATTTACGAGGATAGGGAATTGAGTTTATACAAACTAAAAATTTATTATAAAATAGACTAAAATATATATTTTAAATTTTTTTGATCGACGGAGGGAAAAAACGTTCACTTTTAAAAAAATTATATATTTTAAAAAATTATCTCTATTTAGTATATAAAAACAATAATTGGCGTGAATTAGACCCTAAACCCCTATGTTCCGCCAGTGATAACTGTACTATTATATAAACTTTTATAAATAATATATTTAAGGATAGTTTAAAAGAAGAGAGATAAAATGATGGTTTTACTCCTAATGACTCAAAATGGTAGGTGAAAATATATATTATACATAGAAAACTGTGGAATACCCTCCCAATGGATGAAAATCAATCTCCATTAATGAATTTTTGTGCAGAGCAAGCTGGAATATAACTTCATGATTTCTCAGTCCCATGTTTAATGGGAGTTGCAGAAACCAGAAATTTGAACACAATCAACTAGGCCTAAATGACTCTCTCTTGCTCGAAGAAGCTTGTCCCCTAAAACCAACAACCTTAAGTTTTTTCCCAACAGAAGTCGGACCAGGGGACCTCTTCTTTCCTACTGCAGATGTTTTTGCAGTCTTCACACTTTTCGAGACCACCTTAACTATTTTCTTGGAAGGTTTGGTTGGTGTACCTGATTTTACCGGCACTGCATTTCTGGGATTTTTCCCGAACGAAGGAGCATCTTTATTCTTGTTTCTCTGATTCGACTCCTTCATCGGTTTAAGATTCTTAACCTTCTGCTCGGTAATCCGGACTCTTGCACTGTCCCTTCGGACATTATCGACGGTAAGAGATTCCAAGCTCTCGTTCTTTCTTATTGCTTCCTCAATCCTTTCTGCCAACAGGGAGTCCTTTTTAGCCACCAAACTAGTTACTTTACCTGAAAATGAACATTCTGTGATTTCAAGTTGCTGAAAGTAAAGGTAACTATTTGAAACAAAAACTATTGCCAACTATTAAGAATTTCTAAACATGATAAAAATGCAACAGACAAGAAGATATGGCATTAGATATCACTATATCTAAGGATTTTAATAACACTACCATGGTTGTTTGGGAAATATGATACCTAACCAAAATTTTCTTTGGAAGTTTTCCACTGTTGAAAGAAAAAAAAATATTTGGATTGGTGAAGATGTAGAGCATGTTTATTAAGTTATGCAATGCATAGAGTTGAAATGAAATGGTCAGACCTTTGGCACCCATTCGTGCAGTTCTTCCGGTCCGATGAAGGTAGTCGATCTAAAAGGCCAAAGAAAAGTAAGACCAGATAGAACACTAAAGAAAGGGGAGGAAAAGCAAAGGAGTTCAGGTTTGAGAGAATAACAAGATAAGACACGAACAAGTTGATCAAATATACAATGCTTACAGAGTTTAAGGGGAAATCAAACATGATAACATGATTAACATCCAAGTCCAGTCCTCTTGCAGCTAAGTCAGTGCAAACCAAAGTGGGACAGTCTCCATCACTCTTGAACTTGTTCAGGTTTTCAACCCTGTTTATATGAGAACGTAGCAAGACTATTTACTTTGGAATAATAAACATCCATAGGTGCACTATATCCAGCATCAGATATGCCATGTAATGTATATCTTGTAAGATGACTAAGATCTCACCTCTGTTCTGCAGGCACCTCCCCGTGGTGATTGACTGTAGAGATCTGATTTTCGCCAAGAAAATGATCCACTGCACGGCTGGAGTTCAGTGTATTACAGAACACCATCACTCTGTTCCCCTTAGCTAAACTTGGCTCAAGAACCTGACATGATATCACAATTAAACCTAGGTAAGTTATCAAACTAGTCGATTTCTCATTAGTTTAACTGTTAAATCAACTTGTCATTTCACTATAAAGTAAAATTTCTGAAGAAAACCTTAACTAATTTTGTCCAAATGCCAATCAAACTATTTTTCAGAGAACATGCAGTAGACATTTTAACATCATTACCAAGATCCAGTGACCTGTAAACAGAAGGATTTTAGCCACCACAATGTATAGGTCAGCCAAAGACTTAGGCTTTGCTTGGTACAAGGGATGGAAACACGTGAGGATGGAACATTTGTTAATCAAACAGTTAAGATCCATAACTAAGTTCATACTTTTCTTACTTTGTAGCTTAACCATTAGATAAAAAAAAATTCCCTCCTCATCCATCTTCATCCTTCATGCCAATCTAAGTGTTACAATACAAACAAAAGGTGGACAGGTTGAGTTATGAAGCAACTTCAAGGTGACATAATTTGAAAATATTAGGATATTATTATTAATTGTCTGACAATTTCGGAGCATGAATACTCTGCAATAGAATTTCTATCTTCTCTACCCAATGCTTGCATAAACTGTTGACAGCACATATATTTTGAGGAACATTACACACTTTGCCCCTTCTATGATGCAGATTCTTCTTTTTAAAGCATCCCAATCAAATTTCAAACAAATAAGCAAATGGGTCTAGAGGTTCAGGCCGAATCTAATGCCACAACAAAGCATAACCCTAAGCAATGTAGAGTATAGTAGAACTAGTTCACATGTAGGCCAGCAACAAGTAATGCAGGACTAGCATGTAATTGGAAAAGAAAATGTTGCAACAAACAATTGGCTTTTGCAATCATATAGAAGTATTTTAATATGGTTGTTAACCTATATTAGTCCTTGATTTCAAAACTACATTAACTATGATAATTTTAAAATAGTTATGCTTAATCAAAATAATATAGAAGGTTAAAAGGAATCATAACCAGAAGCATTTGATGGATCATCATTTAAAAGTGATATGTTGAATTAAGCAGGTCGCACCATATTACGTAGGAGATACCCTCTTTGTAAAAACTTCATGAATACTAACTTTCAAACACAATAATACGGCTCTCTTATTTTGAATAATACTGTAATGTATTCTTCTTGAGATTTTCTGCATAAAATTTTAAAATTCCTCACAAACCACTATTGGTGACAAACTAAGAAAGAATAAAGGAAAACATATGAGTAAACCTGCAGTAATGCTTCCAGCTTGTTTTCAGAACCTGAAAGTTTGATGAAATCATGCCGAGCAGATGCTATTTTCTTGTGCAGTGTTGACGTCTGTATATGTTTAATTCCTTGAAATTCCTCATCAATCAGTTTTTGCACAGCCTGAAAAATTCAGATATTAAAATTTGAAATTCTCATTAAATCCAAAGCAAGTCAGTAAAATGTTATTATAAACCTAAGCATCAAAGAAGTAACTAGCTGCCTAAATTTTCTCTAATCAAGTCAAAGTTTTCAAATGTAGATCACTGAAAAGATTCTTTACTTGGCCTTCAATATGTGCCAACATTAAATCTTT
Source organism: Abelmoschus esculentus (assembly GCA_035048815.1). Lineage (NCBI taxonomy): Eukaryota > Viridiplantae > Streptophyta > Magnoliopsida > Malvales > Malvaceae > Abelmoschus > Abelmoschus esculentus. The sequence continues at coordinate 4,758,911 of JAUCBN010000032.1, forward strand.
AAAATGTTGCTCGATGTTGAAAGCAATACAGCAGATTTAACGCTAAAACCTAATGCCCCAAACAAAAAAGAATAACAATAATCACAACTATAATGACAGACAAACTGATAATACAGTAGTAGTTTTTTCATTGTAACAAATCACCAAATCTAGATCCCAGTGAAAGTAAATGGACTAATAGTAAATAATATAAAGGTAGATAATGACATTTTGTGAGAAAAAACAAAACTTAATTTCAACAATAGTATTCAACATGAACGGCAGCACAACACAAGGGTATGTCAGCCAACAAACCTTTGTCATTGTAGCTGTCACCAAAATAGTTTGAAATCCTTGGCCATTGGGTTTTAGAGCACGGTTTTTTAATGGACCAAGAAACTTGCGAATGTCGGGACCAAAACCACGGTCAAACATAGTGTCTGCCTCATCCAAAACCTAACAAAAAATTAGAAACAGTAACAAGTGCATAGATTATCAAAATTCTTCATAATTTGTCAAACCAAGGACAAAATATGCTTATTTATTGTAGAGAACCGAGCAAAGCTCTGTAAAATAAGTAACAAATATATAAGTTGGCATCCTTACCAAGTATTTGATGTCACCATAAACCATGTTCCCATCATCAATATGTTGAAGGACCCTGCCAGGGGTCCCAACTACCATGTCAACTGGGTTATTCAAAGAATCCTCTTGTAGTCTTAACCGGACTCCACCACTTACCATAGTAGACCTAAATCTTGCATGATGGCTAATAGACTTTGCCACACGAAAAACCTAAAAAGCCACTAACGCTCAATCAGGTAACAGAAAGGAAAGCAACAACTAGAATGGGAGAATAAGATCAACAAGAGGATTCCTCTATGCTTTCTCTCATTGAAAACCATGAATAAGAGTCAAATTCTATATATATGGAATAAATTCTAAGGTCCAAATAGCAGGGTAAATAATCGAAACCTGCTCAGATAGCTCCCTAGTGGGACACAGAACAACGGCTCGAGGACGCCTGGGCTTTGTCATCATGCCTAACATTGCCTCATCCCGCCTCAGCAACTGCAAGACAAGCACACAGAAGCAAATTGCCTTGAAATTTTTACAACTTCCAATACCAACAAAATCCACATGATATTTTTTTACTTCTTGAATAGACAGAAGTAAGAAGGGAATGCTCAGAAACCAGAATCACAATTTCAATGCCATTGAATGCAGATGCAAATTCATGCACAAGTATGCTGAAAATGCTAAGAAACATCCAAAGCACAATCGAATAAACCAAACCCGTTAAGGGAAAAACATATCCAATCACTAAATACAAAAATTAACGAAAATAATGAAGAAATGAAAGCACTTGGACACAAAATGAAAAACAAACAATGAAAAGGAACCACAAAAACTGCTTAAAAATCCAAATTTATTCTAAAAAAACAACAACGATAGACCCAAGAAAAATGGAGATAAAAGGAGACCTGAACAAGCGGCAACATGTAAGCAAGAGTCTTGCCAGAGCCAGTATGAGAACCCAAAACCACACTTTTCTCTTCCAAAACGGAAGGAATCCCAATACACTGAATCTCAGTAGGAACTTCAATCCCCATCTCTCTAACCGCACACATCACTTCTTCACTCAAACCCAATTCCTCAAAACTATCTACCATAACTTTCTTCTTCTTTCCCTTATCAGAAGCGTCACTCTCTCTAACCAAATCAGCCAAGTTTTGTCGAGGCCTCGAGGGTGATGATGATGGGGTTTTAGCAGAATCCTTAAGATGTCTGGTTCTAAGCCTTTCGAGTAGCATGGAGTGTTTCAACTCGTCAGGTGGGTCAGATATGATGGGGACAGGGGACGGGGCATTGCAAAGGAGCTTAAACCCTGGTAAAACCCTGGATGGTTTGAGAAATGGGAATCGTGAGAAAGGTTTGGTTGAGGAAAGAAGAGAGACAGAAAGTAGAGTTCTTGAAGTTCCTGTCATCATAGTTTTCTGCATCATTTTGGATAGATTTTTGAGGTTTTAGTTTGGGTTTGTTTGCAGCATTAGCTTCCGAGAACCCTAAACGGCCGACGAGGATAAAGTCCCAATAGAATCTTTTTTTCCAATTGGTGTTAAGGAACAAGATAAGACTAGGGATGTGGGATGAAAATGGGAATTAAAGGCTTTAGGCACATTTTTTTTACATTAAACGCATTTACATTGGGTAAATTTGATTTGAGATTTACATTAGTAAGATTTAAAATTAACTTAAATATAATAATTTAAATCTAATTTAAAATTTTAAATAAATTAAATCGAATCAAATCAAATTTTACTTTAATTAAAACTGAATCAAAAAATATTTAAAACCGATTTCTAATCGAACCGAATAAAATTAAATAAATTTTACCAAAATTAAAAGTAACTTAAACCAAAGACAACTCAAAATAAAAATATACATATATTAAAAATTAAGAAAGATACAAAAAAGGCATACAATTGTGTAAAAACTGATCCATTTTAAAAATTTAGTTGAAATCAATTAACTTTTTATTAACTCGATATCAACACCCTAAAAATAATTGATTTGATGCTCAAACTAAATTATTATAAACTTAAATTAAACTTAAATCAAATTTGAGATAACCGAAATCAAAACTTGTCATAATAACTCGTTTGTCATCACTAAACACGCAACAATTTATTAAAAATAAAAACAATTATAAAAATAACATAATAGAAATACGGATGAGAGAAAGTACAATGAAAACAAAACTTTAGAGACAAATAACAAAACAATAACATGAAAAATAACACGCAACATAAACAAATCACCGACACAACAAGATGAGGATCGTAGGAATACAGAGAGGAGACCCTTGAGCAAGCACAAATAGTAAAGAAGTCGAGGCAAGAACGATCGAAAAATTCAAGATCAATTATATGTCGGTGTCACTTTTTAGGACACAAAAAGATGAGGATTGTAGGAGAAGAGACCAAGTTATCACCATGTCGGGATTTCACAGTTAACTGTACATAAAACTCAAACTCAAAATATATTTAAATGATATTAAATTATTTATTATTTAAATCGATAAAGTAACAATCTTTTTTTTTTTTTCCTGTTTTGCTGGCTACATTGATAAATTGATGACAGAATATCTACTAGGAAGGGAAGTTTTTCGTGCGGCAATTTTAAGATGCAGTTAAAATAATGTAATTTATACGAATTTGTATCTAGTCGATAAAAAAATTGTATAATTATACAAATACTTATAATTTACTTAAATTCTTATCAAAATATACGAATTTAGATTATAATATAAAAAATCATGTAATTAAACAAATTTTTATCTTTTTTTTCCAATTAATAAATTAATATAATTACATAATTCTTTTAGATTTGCACCAAGAATTTTGATTTTACTTAAATTATTATCTAATCTTACATAAATTTAAGGTCGTATTTTAACTGTCACCTTATCGTTTATAATCTAATAAATCACAACAACAAATAATGTTTAACTGGATTTTTCTAAAAGATTTCATTTATATAAGTTTGAAGGAGAATAATTAATTTCTTTTTATAATTTTAACAAAAAAATAATTATTAATTGAATACTATCTTCTAATATATGAAAAATAAGTTTTGTAAACGTATCCATTATAATTCTTTTTCTTATAATAATGTAATGATGTTAATATAAGTGAATTTATTAATAATATAAGTTAAATGACATAATTTGAATAAATTAAAAATTTATAACTTAAATGAAAATCGAAAGATCAAGAATTTAAATTACTCATACGAGTCTTGATTTACACAGGCAGTAGGCTTAAACTTTACCTGGATATTCATTTTTTTCTAAAGAAAGATCACAATTTTAGAACAGAGGAAAGAAGAGTAACTGCTGGAATTCATATTTTTGGATTTATTAAATGCTACCCCTTAAACTATGTTACTCAAACTCTTGAACCGAACACGAACACATCCTCGTTCGTGTTCGTTTACAGACTCCGCCGGAGACAATTTTCACCTTGGCTATGCAGTAGATCTCGACATATACCCATGTGTTTAACCAAGGAGAAGTCTTTAGTAGGAACCATGAGACCCAAAAAAAGATTCGAAACATAGAATATCGTATAAGTTGATACGAACCGTGGACGAGACGCTCGCCTATTCTACCTTGACATAGTGGCCTAAAATACGGCTGCAACACATTTAAGTTGGCCAACTAGTTCCCTTATAGAAGGATCAAAATTTCCAATTACAGAAAAAAGTAGCAACTCTTCAAGTCAAATTAAATATCTAATGGCTCATACGGCGTGGCAAGGCTTATAACCATTGTGAATGATCAAGATGAATGAAAAGAATTCATTGTTTCAGCAATTCTTATCTTCAAAGCATCCAAAGACTTGGTGAGGTCATATACCTCTTGTTGGTCCATCTCCAGCAACATTGCAGCCACTTTTCCAGCATTATTTTGTTCCATATGCTCCATAAGAGGTGATAACTGTTTTCCAAGCATCTGTTGTTTCGGAAAAAGAAAAATGAGCGATATATAATTACTCAGACCAATGGTGCAGTTCATTGTGCAGATGATTTGGAACTTTAATGCATGGTCTAATGCATTGAAAATGAATTTATCGGTTCGCTAAGATGCTAATACTGTACGACATCAAAACGATCGTTGTTATACCTTTGTTATAGCTGAAGTAACTAAAATAGTTTGAACACCAAAGTCTTTGGGTTCTGATCGACACTTCTTTAATCGGCCGAGGATCTTGTGAATTTCGGGACCAAATCCATGATCGAACATAGCGTCCATTTCATCTAATACCTGTTTAGGGACTTTTAGCTATCACTAAATGTGCAATATATTGAATATCATCAAGAACCAGACTTCTAAGACATTTTTGTGTAGATGATGTACTTAAAAGTTAAAATTTCGAGTACGAACCAAGAATTTTATGTCATCTAGAACAGCACTTCCCTCCTCAATATACTGAATAGTTTCACTAGGAGTAGCAACAAGCATGCCAATCGAGCATTCTGCCAAATTTTCCGAGATTCTTGACTTGCTGTAACCACATTTCGAAGAAGAATTCAACTTAGCATGACGGCTGATGAATCTGGCCGTTTGAAAACTCTGCATGAACATCATATGATTTAATTAAAAACTTGAACTGATGAGAAATATGGGATTTGCATGAACTGCAAATCTAACTCAGACATTCTCTCATATAAATCCATTTTGATGCCAAGTGAGAAGATTGGTACAAGTAGATAGAAAAAGGAATGGACTTATAAATTTTTCTTTCAATATCCATTTTCCTGGAGAAATAGATGAGATATCTCAGCATAGTGGCATATCTATTTATTTTTATTTTTAAAAAAGAACCTCTAAGAACTAAAGAGAGAGGATATATGTCCAAGAAGTTATCATGCATAAAAATAAAATACAAGGTCATAACAAAGAACCTGGTCGCATGCTTCCTCCGAGGAGCATAACACAATCGCTCGAGGATGCTTTGGCTTCACGCTTAGCAATGCTTCATCCTGTCTAAGAAGCTGTTCAACTTAATGTCGGTGTATGGCTTAACCTTTATCGTAGAACTTTTTTCTGGAAGCTTCATATATAAATTTTGGGTTTACTTAGACACATAATTCTAACTAATAAACGTTAAAATTTGATTACTCGATAATTTATACTAAATTATATGTTAATGAAATTGTTTCTTTTCCTAAATTGGATCACTAGTATTCCCTACCATATGTACCAGTTAGAAAACCGTTGGGGCTATAGTACTTTCTTATAACAGAGTACCCATCTCACAATCTTCAGCATAAACAAAAGCTAGTGATAAACTTAAATCTTGTAACATTTTATTACACTAAACATTTGGCCGTCGTTGTCTTAACAAAAATATAAATATATTTGTTGGAGTTTGTGACTTGATCTGGTCTGAAAAGTTCACGGTGCAACCCAATTGGTGAAGAAATAAAATTCAGGGAAAGATGAAGATATGTGACGGAAGCATACTTTAAAATCAAGTAATCAACCCTAAGATCAATTCATAATGTGGTTTAGGATTTTGTAAGTTCACAAGAAAGAATGTGCAAGAACGTATCCGAGTAAATATGTATGTTCTCGTATTTTTTTTTTCTTTTGTTACTGTCTGATGGATTCATTGTCATTATCTGAGTATCCCACAACAATATTATTATGCGTATCAAAGAAATGTTAAATAATATTGGCATTAACGGTTGAATTCACATAAATGTTGGTTACTAAATTTATGCAGTGAGTTATCTAGATACCAGAATATCACCACACAACCAAGCTCATTTCATGAATTCGACAAAAAAGAAACCAATGATTCATATCGGTGTTGATTATCGAATATCTATACCAATAGAGGGTTAACTAGAATGTTGTTCGGTCCAAGACGGGAAACAAAAACCGGAACATGAATCAATATTTTTATAGAAGTTGGAACATAATCTAATAGGGATAGCTTTCTCCAGTTAGTTTAGTAAGACAGAAACACAATTACTAAATTGTAAAACGTTTTCCGGAACTTCTATATATAATTTTTGAGTTTAATCAAACACACAATCCTAAACAAGTAAACTCTAAAGCTTGTGAATTGTAAGTTTTACTTACTAATTGTATAATAAGCTATACTGGGATTGTTAGTTTTATTTATTTTCTGATAATAAAGTACCAATATTCAGCATGAAGGAAAGTTAGTGACAAACTCAAACAATTAAAAAGAAAGAATCTTGAACACAATTTGAGTTATAAAATCCTACACAACCACTAGGTTTAACTGTAATCTGTAATGACTAGATATAATTTTAGCAGCTTTCAAAGGGTGAAAATAGCATAAATTAAGGAATTCATAAACAAGTTTAAGGTTACCAATTACCATGTTAGCAAAGTATGTTTTTTTTTTCAAGCTTACTAAAAACAAAGATCACATATAGATAAATACATAGGTTGAAAGAGAAGAAAGGCTTACCTGAATGAGAGGTAACAAAAAAGCCAAAGTCCTTCCAGACCCAGTCTCAGAACTCAAGACCACGCTTTTCCCATCCAACAAAGCTGGGATCCCAACACACTGAATTTCAGAAGGAACCCATATTCCAATCTCACTCAAAGCTCCGATTATCTCAGCTTTCAGACCCAGTTCTTGGAAACTAGAAACAAATTTTGTAGCACCGCTTCTGTTCTTGTTACTCTCAACACCAACCCCATCATCCCTTTTTCCTTTAGTTTTGGACTCCGAGCTGCTTTTCAGGGAACCATTGAGCTGTCTTTGTCGGAACTTCTCAAGAATGAGGGAGTCCCTATGGGATTTCGGTGAAGAGGGTTCTAGTTTTCCTGTTGTTATGGTAGTCTTAGTGTTGGAGGAAGACAGAGGCTTAATTAATGGACAAGGCTTGATGGGGTTTACTGGTTTGGTTGAAGGAACAAGTTTAGAGGAGATGGAAAGATTGGTGAGGGCAACAAGTGATTTGCTTGTTCTTTTCATGTCTGTTTACGTCTCTGGTATTTTTCTAGTTTAGGACAGCAGCAAAACAGCCGCTCGGTGGCGCTAATCTAGTAGAAACAGGAAAGACGACTCTTTTTTTGTGAGCAACGTGGAAAGACGAGTCCATTATTTGTTCTTTAAGGGACTTAAATATCGGAAGGAGAAGAGATTCGGCTCTTTTGATGCTTACGAAGGGCCGAATTATAAAAAGTGTTTTATAGATTTTTAGATCGATGTTTAAGGCATATTTTATGTTCTAACGTTATTTAAATATATATCGTCCGTTAATTTTTATTGTTATTTGATGTGCGTTGGTTTTTTAAATTCTAAAATTAATTTAAAAATAAAAAAATAAATTAATCTTTAAATTTAAAATTTTCGATGCTTAAAATTTAAATCACCAAATCTCTATAAAATATAATCACTTTCATCGATGTTAGTCGCGTTTTCAATGGTAAAATAAAGTATTTTTTTTTTAAAACGACTCTCACGGCATTTATTATTTATTATGTTATTGTTCGTTGCTCATAATTCGAATAAATAATTTATCAATTTTTTATATTTATATGATATTAATTAATTTTCAACGATAAACTAATAACAAATAAAGATTAAATAATTCAAATAATAAATAGTTTGATGATTACTAGTTTAGTGTATCCAATTATAATAGCAACTGACGGTTCAACCACCAAAATAAAAATATTTTCAAACTATGCGGTAAGAATAGTTAGTTTGTTTTCTTAAAAAAATAATGACTAAATCAGAACAAACCATAAATTAAAAAAAAAGACTGCAAGTAAAAATTATCCTATTTTTATACGTTTGTCATTAGATTTTTTTATCATTTTCTCTAAGTATTGAGTTATTTTTAAGGGTGTGCATTCAGTTAATTCGATCGATAGCTGAACTAAAATAACTAAAATTAAATTAACCAAAAAATTTAAAATCTTAACCGTTAATCGAACCAAACTATCTTTTTCTTTTTTGATGTAAAAAGGAATGCAACTACAAGCCTCGTTAAAAACCTCCCTAAACCTAATCGGAGGAAAAGAGTACTCGTAGCGGCATTAAATAAATTTAAACAAAACTTAAACCCCTAAAACATCAAGCCAAACCTATGGACTTGTCTCGATCAAGTAAAATCTGAACTGCATTAGGTGGTTCCAAGAACACTCGCACTAAATCCTCAGTATTTCGCATGATCTTAGCCAACAGATCTGCTACTCCATTAGCCTCTCTTCCCGCATGCACAATCCTAACGTCCCATGCACGTACAATCAGCTCACTAATTAGAAGAACAAGATTGCGATGGGCGATGTCAACCAACAACCCTTGTATCAAAGCTACGACTGTAGTGTTGTCAAGTTCAAGCACCACCTTACGATACCCTAATTCCTAGGCTAATGTTAAATCGTCAAAAGCAGCCCACAATTCCGTGCAGATCACCGAGCAACGGCCAATGCGCCGCCCAACACCATGAATCCACTCACCGTCGGCGTCCCGGATAATTCCTCCAGCGGTTGCAACCAAAGGATTTCCTCCTACCACTTCATCCGTATTAACTTTAACCCATCCTTCATCCGGTCGGCACCATTGTTTACACAACCCTCTTCGCTGCTGTTGTTTGCGAATTTCTATAGTAGCCACAATTTTCTTTGCATACGCCACACAGTAATCCACAACGTTACCAACTAATTCTCTTTCACTATCAAACACAAAAACACATCGTCTCTTCCAAAGGATCCAGCAAGTTGTTGCAAACAAATTCGTCCACCAATTACTATTACTCTTCAAGTTGGCTTGTAACCAATCGCGATTACTTCCGTTAAAGAAGCTACGCCATAGGTTTTGCGGCACCAGCTTAGCTCAAACCTGCCTCGTCCGGCTACACATTCTCAACACATGGTTTATATCCTCATCTTCTACACCGCACACAGGGCATAGGCTACTGTTACCAAAATGTCGACGGGTTCTTTCCTTGTTCGTCATTAACTGTAATACCCAAATTTCGTCCGAATTCGAATATAAATAAGGCCTACGTAAATATAATTAAATAAATAATATTCATAAAAAAAATCAAAAAATAATAAATAAATAAAAAATATATGGACAAGGTGGCATTCGGTTACCATGTGGGGTTGGTTTTACAACTGGTTACCAACATAACCGAAAAAAAGGCATTTCTCTGCAGAAGAAAATGAGGGACCACTCTCTCTATTTTTTTTTCTCTCGGATATTTCACTAAAACGGATTTTTTCCATGAAAACCAGAATATTCATGGGGTAACAGTAGAGACAAATCTCCATGGGCTGAGATTCTTGCGAGGAATCAACACCACCCACCATCACAATCTCAATATAAGTCGAAGAAGCATGTTCTGGTGCAGGTCACTGCCAACTAATAGATTCAGTTCATGGGGAAGGGTTCCACAGCACAACAAAGTTTTGAGATTTCATGGAATTTTATTCAACCAAAGGCTAAAGAGGAATTATCACCCAATGTTGATTTGGAAGCTAATGCAAATATGACTGAAGTATATTCTGGAAGGGATATTTACCCAGAAGATTGAAGTTTGCATGGATGGGAAGTGCAAAACGGCTTCAAATGTTAAAGGGAGCTTCGGGATCTATAATGTTCTTCTCCATTTCCACATGGTTAGAGTCAAGTTGGAAGAAATACAAAGGGAGTATCTAAAACTTATGGCTATCAGAAACGAATACTTCAATCTGTCGAACCAAATATAAATTCCAAAGGAAGTGAAGGTGGAGAAGAATGGAGAAGAGTTTGTAGTTAAAGTGAGATGCAACAAAGGAGGGATGAGTTGGTGTCGATTGTGGAGGCGTCTGAAGAACTGGGTCTTAATGTTGTTCAAGCAAGAGTTTGCCGCAACCATTTCTTTGCCATGGAAGCCATTGTTGTGGATGGACACGTGAGCTCTGCTTGCATTCATTCTTGGTGTCAAGTAAATGAATTTTGGTAAGTTCATGTAATATTGAATCTTTGTTTTTTTATTTTTATTTTATAATTAGTATTGTTTTATTTATGTGTTTAATTTATTTGCTTACATATTTTAAAATCATATATAATATTATGTTTAGGTGACACTTAATTACACTTAGATTAATTAAATTAGAGCCTTTTTAGGATTAGTCACTTTAATTAAATAATTAATTAAATAGGGAGATAATTTAGTAACGATGACGTTCTAATCTTATACCTTGGATATACTAAGTGGTCAGTATTATAAAATGGCATTATGTTGGCCAAGGGTATACTTCGGTATCGTATTCGGCGCGTCATCGAAACGTAGAAAATGATAAATAATTTAAGGTTAGAATTTAATAAAATTAATTAGGTAAAGATTAATAGCACCAATAGAATTATTAATTTTGTTTGGTGTCGAAATGGTAGTGTCCGTGCATTCGGATGTTATCATAATACACCCGGTGAAATTAATAATTTAATAGGATTTAAATATTTAAATTGATGGAGCCTTTTTAGGTTAGAACTTAAAATCGACAAGATAATAATCGATCATGCATTTTAAAACCTTTTGGGGCAGAACTTATATTTCTTTAAATACGAGTTAAGGTTTCTTATCTAGAGGACGTCTTATTAAGCTCGTATTTAAAAGAAATATATTTTCTTATCCAAAAGGATATTCTTATTCGAACAATATTTATTTGCCAATAACGGATTAAATTAATATTATTATTCGAAATACCAAAATGCCACGTGTAATTAAAAGGTACCGATTTTCGGGCGCTCGTAAGGGTCGTCCTTACGCGTAACCGACTTCCGAACCCAAAATGTTTTAAAAAAAATCTCTGGTTTGTTTTATGGTGTCTGGCCTACCAAAGTGGCCGGTGGCGACTCCAAATTAATTTTAAAATTCAAATGTTTTCAATAAAATTTGATTTTTCATAATTAAAAGCAATAAAACTCGATTTTTATAAAATTCACTCGCCAGACTATTTTTCACACTTTTCGTTTTTAAAATGGTCGCGACATCAACCTATAATGGTTTAATAACCATAAAAAATCTGATCCGTTGTGGAACCGAAAGACGCCAAATGAACTTCCATGAATCATCCTCCTCAAGGAGCACCTCTGGCCCCAAAGTACGATAGGCTGATACGGTTGAGAATATACGCGTTTTAGTCCATCTCCAAACTAGCGAGTCATTCCCAAATCCAGCATGTGGCGGAACAACTCTTGCCAGCTGATCCAAGGACTCGCGAGGCAATGCCAACGCAAGCTTGCTCCAATCTCAAGCCCCTGTTACCGTTAGCATGCTAGCAACACTCACGTGAGGAGGATCACCGAGTAGAAGGTATTTTGTCGCTAAAGGCTCTCTCCCATCTAACCACACGTCCCACCAAAAAACTACTTTCCACCCATTACGAACTTGCCAACACATGCTTTGCTTTATTGCTTCCCAACAATGACTCACACCTTGCCAAAACCTCGAGGAGTTTCGTCGATAAATTTCACTAGGCAATTCTCCAATCCATTTATACTTATCCCTTAGTACTTGGACCTATAACTTGTCCTTACTACAAACCAAGTGATACCCTACCTTCATAAGGAAAGCACAATTTTGGTTCTGCACATCACGAAAACCTAAACCTCCCATATTTGATGGCTTTTTTACAATATCCCATTTTACAAGGTTGATAGCATTATGGTCTGGTGTTATACCCCAAATAAAACGACAAATACATTTCTCAATTTCATCACAAATACCTTTAGGAAGCTAAGTAGTTTGCATTGTATAAATTGGTATAGCCTGTAACACAGCCTTCGCTAGAGTAATTCTCTCGGTTAATACCAATGATTTTGCTTTCCAACCCGATAAGCGTTGATCAATCTTCTCTATCAGATATTGGTAAGCGGCCCGTGTAACACGCTTATGTAGAAGCGGTACACCCAAGTACTTCCCCAAATCATCCACTATCTCAAACTCAAAATGGTTCGCTATGCTTTGTTTTTGCTCTAAGCTGCAATTATTAGAAAAGAATATTTGGGCTTTAGAAACACTAACTCGGTGTCCTAACGATATACAGAAATCCTGGAGGACTTTCTGAACAATTTTAGCCTGCTTCAACGACGTCTCCGTAAATAATACCAGATCATCTGCGAAAAACAGGTGCGACAAGCCTGGACCACCACGAGAAAACTGAATCTGCTTCCATTGTTCATCAAGGATTCGCCGATCAATCGCCTTCGCTAACTGCTCCATACAAATGACAAATAAATAAGGTGAAAGCGGTTCCCCCTGTCTCACCTCGCGGGAAGGCTAAAACGAATCTGTCATATCTCTATTCCAGATAATTCTTGTAATAACCGAAGTTATACATTTAAAAATCCACCAAATAAAACGGTCAGGAAGCCCTAACCCATAAAGAGAACTTTCTATAAAATCCCAGCTTAATCTATCATAGGCTTTTTCCAAATCAACCTTAATCGCCATCCAAGGTTTGGAGTCTTTCTTCTTTCCCATCGTATGAATTACCTCTTGAGCTAGAATAATATTATCCGTGATATGACGTCCTGGTATAAAACTTGACTGAGTTGAAGATATCCAGTTTGGTAACAGAGGCTTAAGTCTAAATTGTTTAATACTCTCTGGTTTAACAACTTTGGGAATTAATACAAGTAAGGTTTGGTTAGTGATGTCGTCTAGATTTCCAGTCGCGAAGAACTCTCGAACAAAAGACACCACCGACTGCCCTACAATATCCCAATTCCTCTGAAAAACCCCCGCATGAAAGCCATCAATACCTGGTGCTTTATGCGGATTCATCGAAAATATAATTACACGGACTTCAGCTGGCGATACATCCCGTAACAATAGCCTTTGCTGGCTCTCGGACACCTGTGAATGTCCACTCAAATCATTACGGTCCAAATTGACAACCGGTTCGGTAGTGTAAAGCTTTGCGAAAAAATCGATAGCATGATCCTTTAAAACGGTTGACTCCGAGCACCAACTTCCGTCATCTAGGCGAAACATGTGAATAGTATTGCGCCTCCTCCGATTAAGAGTGGTGGAGTGGAAATATTTTGTATTACGATCACCTTGGTCAAGCCATTTACTCCGAGATTTTTGAAACCATAAGCTTTCCTCCTGCTCAAGGACAACATTCAACTCAGATTTCAGTTTGATCTCTAAGTCTAAGAGAAACAGATTATGCCTTCTATCAATAGCTCTCTCAATTCCCCCGATTCGGGCAAGAAGTCGCCTCTTTTTTTTCCTAATATGGTCAAACACATCCTTATTCCATTGACGACTTTTTTCCTAAAATGAAAAAAAAGCTATCAAACACATTTATATTGCTATCTCAGCTCTCATGTAATAACCGCTTAAAATTTAGGTGATCATTCCATGCTGACACAAACCGGAAAGACCGTTGACTATTTCGATTCCTATCCGCCTCAGTCACCAATAAAATTGGACGATGATCAGACCCCATCAAAGGTAGATGCAGGACATTTGAAGACGCAAAAAAATCATACCACTGTACATTACAGAGGAAGCAGTCAAGCCTTTGACTCAAGTTACCCCTCTGCCAAGTAAAGCGTGGACTACTGAAACCCATGTCAATAAGCTCCGTTCGGAAGATAAACTCACTAAACTGCGCGCAAGTCCCCACTCTCCGAGTTGATCCACCTGACTGCTCATCAGAACTTATTATAGCATTAAAGTCTCCACCAAGCAGCTACGACATTTTAGGCCCTGAATCCAGGACCTCAAGTTGATCCCAGAGGAATCGACGTTTACCCCACTCTGGGCTTGCATACACAAACATAGCGTGGAATTGTACATTTGATCTAGAATCCACACCAATTCCATGTACAAACTGGTTTGAAACAGTAAGAACATCAAACATAATCTCCTCCTTCCAAAGGACCCATATGCCTCTTGAAAAACCATTTGCTTCTACTCTATATGAATAATCAAACCCCAAGCGACGAATGAAACTATCCGCTCCATCCCCACTTATTCGAGGCTCAAAGATTGCAATCATATCCGATAACTGCACACTAACCAATAATCTAAAATAACGATTAAAGTCAAGGCCAAGAGTGCCTTGAGTATTCCAACACATGATTTTAATCATTAAAATAAGCATAAAGAAGCCCAAACTCACTGATTCCCCGCTTGCATCGTTCCCTCAAATGACTCGTTCGTAGTCCATCGAATTTTACCCTTCTTAGCTGTCTCTGAACCCCTCGACCTAACGGACAAATCCAGACTTGCTTGCTTTGTAGATAGTTCATTTGAGATTGTATTTATCCGTTGTGTAACTTCCATCGCTTGGTGTTTCCCATCAATCTTTTTCGCCTTTCCGTTATTGCGAACCAAAGGGATTGGAATAGTGCCAATATGAGCATATGTCTTGCTTATTTTACGAATCAAACTTAACGCTGGTTTTTCATTATTATCTTTTAAGACCCGTTTTTGATTTTCATCCGCAATACGAATAACCGTATGTTTTTCCGTAGGCAACTTAGAAGGAACAATCTGCACCGTGCTTTGTGTCTCATTACCAATACTGGTGACCTGCAAACTCTTAACTTGTTCCTGCTCATTACATGCCTCAAAAGTGTCAATCACTGCTTTTGTGATCATCTCGTCCGCATTCATTTGCGATCCAGTAGCTTCCATAAGAGGAACAACATTAGATGGTCTTGCTATGTCCGCGATGATTTAAACCTGTTGTGCACCCTTATTCATAGATGGCTCATGAACCACCACAACCTCTTTACCTTTCATTATCCTCTTTGAACTAGGACCATGATCGACCCTAGGAATCGGGGCCTAGCCGATCCCTTGCGTCGGAGTTTGCTCTTCCACCGTCATATTATCTATTCCAACATTCAACACAGCAAACCGCGAACCCGTCGACTTAGCAGCCCTCGAATCAGAAGAGTTTTGTCCCTTAGTAATTCATTGGGTTCCCCGTCGTCGTTTCTCCACCTACATCCACGGCCCATACATCTCAGCAGCTTTTGGTGTTGGTTCCACAATTTTGGGTTGTGCCTCCTGCTTCTGCACTTCCTCACATAATTCCTTAGTATGTCCGTACTTCCCACATCCAAAACAAATCAACGACAAACCTTCATATTCTATCTGTTGGAACCTACCATCAATTATCATACCAGGTAGTAGTGGCTGGTCTAGCCTCACCATAACCGCAAGCCGTGCAAACCTCCCTCGACGACCCTCCATCGTGTTAAAATCAACCAGAATAGCCTCTCCAACTAGTCCTGCAATTGCATTAAACAAATTTTTCGAATAATAGCGATAGGGTAATCTAGGCAGTCTTATCCATGCCCAAATCTGTTTAGGATGATCTTCAGCTGTCGAAAACTCTCTCGACTAGGACTGGACAGTCAAGTAGCTTTCGTAAATCATCCATGGGCCACCAGAAATTACCTTGTCATAGTCCGTATCAAGATTAAACTTGATCAAGTAATAATCGTTATCCAGATCAATGATCGAGAAATCTCCCATCGATTCCATAGTGCCTGTATTCTATTCTTCAAAGCCTTGAGTCCAATTAAGTGCCCCAAGAGTCTTACTATCATCGCCTTTGCCAACTTTGCATCAATCTGCTTATGAATCCTATCGGAAAACCGAATCTCAGGAACCGGACCATCTCTACTAATAATAATATCGTCATTGGCTAATTCCACTTCCAACGACTTTAGAAAATTATCCTCCTTATTACTTTCAGCGGAGCACATCGCAGCATCTCGAAAAGAAACTCTCTTCCCAATATCGATAGGTTCTTGTCCATTTTTCAGCCCAGACGCCACCACTGACGGTAACGTGATATCACCGTCTCTAGACGATAACCCTATTGTTTTTTCCATGTCCGCCCTACTATCAAGATCCATATACGCTAAATCTCTTCCTTGGTGAACTGTCATCTCTGACCCAGGACCATTCCTCGTATCCGAAACTCCATTGTCAGACATAAATAAATTCCGTCGTCTTGGCCGCTGTTGTGGAAATATACTGCCGCGACTCCGGTACTCTGGTGAAAGATGCGGCGATCTTTGGAGAGGAAGGTGCGGTTGAACCAAACTATCTTTAATAAAATTAATCGAACCGAATTATTTTGGTTAATTAACCAAAATTTATTATAATTTTTGGTTAAATTGTATAATAGGTCACTAAATTATACTAAATAATTTTTTAGTCACTAAACTTTTATTTTATGCTAATTTAATAAAAAATGATGATCATTTATAATATTAAAAAAATAAATATTTTATAATTTTTAAAATTTAAATGACTATATATATATAATATAAAAATTAACCGATCAAATTAACGAATTAATTTCAATTCGATTGATTAATTCGGTTAAAATTGAATAATGTATACCCCTAATTATTTTTTGGTATTTTTCGTACATCGATAATAAAACAAATATGCTTGAGAATAAAAAAATAATATCATTTTTGAGAAGAGTATTACCAATATTGTTTTTTTTTTTGGTGTACGATCTTTAAAGAAATTAAGTTAATTTTAAGAAATGTCGTCTATTATACCGATCGAAATAAATTTATTTTAAAAGATCAGTTCATACTATGATAACGTAAGACTTTATTTTTATTCCTCTGGAATGAATTTCATGTTAATGCTAATATTTTGTTTTGTACCAGTATATTTTATAACATAATTTACATTAAAAGAATTATATAAAGGAAAGATTATTACTTTATAAATTATGGAAGCGATTAATATTTAATGATTATTAAAAATATTATATTATAATTATTTTAAAAATTAATTAAAAAATAATATTATATAAATTTTGAGATTAACGGATTTAGTTGTATATGCATTTCTCTCATTATTACACACAATTATGAGTGTAAAGATCTCTCATTTGGTTGTATTCCTACTACAACTCAGCCTTTTCCATTGGTAGATACCCTGATTTAGATCTAAATGCTGAATCAGAGTCGCTGGAATTTTCAACACTTCATCAATCCCAATCCCCCGTAAGTCAATTCTCTTCTAAATTCTTAACCCTTTCTTCAATTTTCTTCTCTAATTCTGATCCTTATTTCAAAAGAAAATTAGGGCAATGCAAAGTACTGAACCTTACATTTTAGAAAATCCCATTTTGTTATTGTGAAATTAACCGAAGCAGAACCATGCTAGAAAAGAAAGTTTTAATTTTTCTAAGTTTGTTTCACTTTCTCATGGATTCCTTGTTTTTGTAACTTTGTCAGTGTTTATTTCAGGGTATTAGCCATAAGAGAAAGCAGATAAAGAAAAAGAAAAATTGTTGCTTCAGAATTTGTTTGGCTTCGTGGATTGGGGATTGACAGAGAGGTAGAGGAAAATGGTTTTTTGGGAAGGATATGTGAGTGATGAAACAATGGGGACGATTGCCCCAATTGTGGTATATTGGTTGTATGCTGGGTTTTATCAGCTCTTACCTCCTTTGGATATGTACCGTTTACATTCTAGAAAAGAGGAGGAAGAGAAGAATTCCGTACCTCTGGTTTCAGTTGTTAAGGGCGTGTTATTTCAACAGCTTGTTCAAGCAACCGTTGCTAAATTGCTCTTTCTGGTTAGTTGTCAAATCATATTATTTTATTCTTCCTTGACAAACTTTATTCTTCTGTATAATTTCCTGTTTCTTTGTTTAGTTGATGGGGTGCTTTGATTTGTTTCACAGTAAATTTTGTGCTTGGACTTATGATGCTTTGATGTCAATGTCGTGGGAGATTCTTTTATCTAGTTGTTTAGGAATATGTTGGAAATTGTTGTCAGTAAATATAAAGTAATAAGTTAGCGTGCAGAATATGTTGACAATAGATATAATATCTTAAAATACAAAGGAAAAATGGGCTGGTAGTTATTAAATATATTGAATAGAAAACAGACTTCTCAAAAAAAGAAACGAGGGGTAACGAAAAAAGGGTATAAAGTGAAGTTATTGTTAAAGATTTATCTTGTAAAACATCTTAGCATCTTATACATTATAAACCATAAGCCTAAATTTTTATAGCATCTTCTTGCATGCAAGTATCACAACTTGGTAGTCGTCAAATCAAATTCTTTAGAAATCCCTACTCTAAAAAGTCAAACCAAGCTTATATTTACAAAAAAAAAGGTCAAACCAAGCTCCTTTTTGAGTTGATGGATTATCATATCTGAATAGTTTACCTACAGAACAGGTCTAGAATAAAAAGGTGAATTTCACTAATTTTGGCATTTAGTGTTTGTGATTCCAAATGGGATCAAGCATAGGTACTTTGTGTGGTTTAGTCAGGACTTTTGCAAATGAAGGCAAGTTGTGTGAAAGTAGCAGTGCCTGCAAGTAGGTTTGACATGTTCCAATAGTTTATGGAATCAGTTTACTCCGTTTCCCCCTCCTACCTTATGGAACCTAATAGATAGAGTAGATTTGGATTTGGTTTTAAGTTTGGAATCAAATTTGAATATATTCATTAGTCGTTTCATTGTTAAAAAAATTAGAGGCATGATCAATTTTGGCTAGTAATAATTGAATAATTGATGCAAGAAGGCAAAATTGGATTGTATAAAGGACCTGGGAATTCTATCAATACTAAGGAATGAATGGTACACTGGTCTCAAGTTAATCATAGAAAGACCTAAAAGATGGAGGGTTGTTGTGGAATGGATCCTGCACAGGCAACTTATTTTGATTAGAGTTCGACCTTACTTTTTAGACCTAAATAGTACTTGATAACCTAGCTACCTTCATTGTCTTAACTACCTTTGACTAGAAGCATCCTTTTAGGTAGATGTATATTCATGTGATTTACATTGTTAGGTTTTACATATGAGGTTACATATTCTAATGAAGCATGTACAAGGACTGTTGGTTTTTTATTTTATGTGATTACAGCTCCAGCAAGTGTGTCAAATAATTAGTCATGCATTTTTAGTCCTCTCATTGATGATCTGACAGTTTGGTTATCGGACAAATAATTTTTTTTTCTTCTTGTCCTCATTTTTACTTGCCATATATTTTGTCATTTGTCATGTTGAAGAGATATTATGTTACAAGCTGAAATCATCTTTTTCTCTAGTCAGCAAGTAGGCCAAGGTGAAATAGTCAAATTTTGATGTACTCGGTGCCTACATAGGGGCACTGATCATACTAGTGAAACCAGGAGACCTTACGTTCCTCTAAGCACCTAAAATGTCTTATACGGGGAATGTGTTTGGATTCTTTTGTTTAATGAACTTTGTCCTTTAGATATTATTATGTCCTGAAAAATGGTTTGGATTGCAAAAGATACCAAATGGACTTGGAATTTTCAACATTATTGAGGTTAAATGATAAACTTGGCTTATAATCTTAATATTCTCTGTTTTTCGTACAATACCTGTTATTTCAAAACTCAGTTTCTCAATCAATCACGTGGTCAAACTGGGCTTTAATTTTCTTTAAAATGTAGTTTGCATGGTTTCCTTGTAATTAAACACTTATTACCTTGATTCTTATATATGAAAGTTCCATTGTTATGTTAACCTTGAAATCTCTCTAAATGGCCTTGTTCTTTAAGAACCAAATTCTAACTTGTATTACTTTGTTGTTGAGATGGGAATCCTGATAATTAGATTGCTGCACTATAATGTCGTTGTTAAGTGTTCTTATCAAAGTTTATCAAGTATTGAATTTCTTGTTGTCTAATATCCAAGTTTATCCTGCTTACATTACCAATTAGTTTTATGTTGGATGCATAACGGATATCAGAGCTCAAGTTCTATTCTATTGCTCTAGTCTTTGTGTGAGGTTGTCAACCTCATTGTCCACGTGTAGGCCCTTGTTGAACCACATGTAAGGGGAATGCTAAGTGATATTATCCTATATCTATCAAGTACTGGGTTTCCTGCGGTTCTATATTCAAGTTGTGTCCTTAACCATGACCAATTGGTTTTAGGGTAGATGCTTAGCAGACAATATGCATGTTTTTCTTCATTTAACTTGTGCCTTGCCTGTAAAATATTGTTGATGGAAATATTTGTCTGCTGAGGGGTTGAAGAACTGCCATGACTTAGATAATAGATTTTTCTGTAAGATGATAAGTTAGCTCACATATAACATCTTGATCTAGAACTTTTATACATCAAATATTTAACTAATATTCTCTGTTCTTGCTGTAGTTGACATCGACGGCAGATGCTTCTGGAACCATGATCCAGCCTTCTATTCCTGTTCAAATGGTGCAATTTATTGTTGCCATGCTTGTCATGGATACATGGCAGTACTTTGTTCACCGTTTCATGCATCAAAACAAATTTTTGTACCGTCATGTCCACTCCCAACATCATAGACTGGTTGTTCCCTATGCCATCGGGGCCCTTTACAATCACCCACTTGAGGGACTCTTGCTCGATACTTTTGGCGGAGCTCTCTCTTTCCTCGCCTCTGGAATGACTGCACGCACAGCTGTAATTTTCTTCTGCTTTGCTGTGATTAAAACTGTGGATGATCATTGTGGTCTATGGTTGCCTGGCAATATATTCCATATATTTTTCCACAATAACTGTGCTTATCACGACATCCATCATCAACTCCAAGGCACAAAGTACAACTACTCTCAGCCATTCTTTCCCATATGGGATAAGCTACTAGGAACTCACATGCCATACGTTCTTTTAAAGCGACCGAAAGGGGGTTTCGAGGTAAGGCTGAAGAAAGACTAGTCGCATTCTGTCGATTTCTCGTGTAGGCTCATGCTTCACACTGGAATAGCTCTTTTGATGAGGTTGTGCCATTATTGAGAAGTTGAATTTGTTTTGTTTGAGGCTTTAAGTTCTAGAATCCCTTGATTATGTTCTTGGTTGCAATTGTTTTACCAGCTAATTTGTATGAGACTTGCTGATATGCTTCTCTTCAATTGGTGTAGAAGATAATTTATATGTGAAAAGTATTGATTTCAGGTTGCTATTATGCTTCAATTGGTGTATAATATATATATATTCTTTTGCATGCACCAAAGCAAACATATGCAATCAATTTCCATAGAGATTTAAGTATATGAAATTGAACAAACACTACCCTCCAAGTCACTTACACTTAAGGGGTCAGATTTTTTTAACTTTATTTTTTATTCCATAAAATTTTGAAAAAAATATATTCAGATGAATAAAAAAAATTGTCCCTTTTTTACCCTATTTATGCACCAATAATAAAAAAATTAAGTTTAAAATTAATTATGATTTAAGATTAAAGTTTAAGCTATCGATGTAGAGTTTAGAATTTATGGTTAATACTTAAAATTTAATTTTTAGTATTGGACATAAAAATAACACTGAACTTTTTATTTTTCTCGTTAGTTTAAACAATTAATTTAATATTTCAAATAATTTATTTTTATTATTAAATTTATTTATTTATATATCTAAAAAATAATTTTAATCATTAAATTAATTTACTATTTATTTATTATAAATTTTAAAATTCTCTGTTTTTAAATATAATCCTGAAAGGATGTTATTTCTCAAATTTCTCCACCTATGTACATCATTGTGACTTAAAAAAATATATGCTACGATGGATAAACGTTAGGTATAATAATAAGATATATTACTTTTTTAAACCTTTTAAATTTAAATTTTAAAAAATATTATTAAAAGAAAAAATCTTGAGTATAAATTATTTTATAAAAATAATTATGTAATTTATTAAAAAAATCTACGCTACAATTATTTTCCCAGCGAAATGTAAACTAATCTGGGCCTAGGGACTTTACTTATTTGCCTCTCCCGTTGCCAACTAGACTGGCTTCCACTGTTTTCCTTTCTTCTTTGCATTTTCTGTGTACACAGTCATGAGACAAAGCTCAAAGTCAAAGCCCCGAAAGGAGGTGCTTCCCCTTTTGTTTCTATGCATTCACTTCCTCTCTTTTCTTTGTTGGTTTTGGTTCTGTGGGTATGGAATTAATTATGGTATAACTAAGAGAGAACTTGCAGGGAAGGTTGGTTGAGATATGCTGTTTAGGTTGCTCCTGCCTAGAGCTCTTTTGGCCTCAAGTTGTCATGCAGAAGTTGTTCAACATCGATCCCAGAGATTCCGATTACAGTGCCGATACCGATGACGAGGAGGATATTGATTTGGATTATGAAAACGATGGTGATCTGACCATTTTCCTTCTCACTCCATTTGTCATGTCTTGGGTTTTCCAGTTTTCTGGGAAATTGGAGATTTTTTGTGTTTTTTGTTTGTTATAGAGTCAGGAGCTGCTGCCCCCTCTATCTTGAAAGTACCCTTTTGGGATTTGAGTCTAAATGTGCAGGGTTTTGCAGTTTTTTTTGAACGTGGCAATTGCATTGGTTCAAGGTTTAGAGGGACTAGAGAGGAGGATCCTCAGCATTATCTAATTGGTAATGAGTTTAGTTCGTTATCAAAGTTGACGTTTTTAACTTGCTATGCCTATATAATTCGTGCGAGCAAATAAAAATCATGTTGGTTACAAAAAAATAAGTTGGAAATTTAAGTTGCTGTTAAAGAGTTCTTAATACATGAGGAATTGAGGATCATCTAGTCTGAAATATTGGATTGTCAGTCTGGTGAAGCAACCGGATTGAAATGGTTGTGATATTGGGATTGATAGTTCCTTACAAGTTCCAACATAAAGTTGATGATTTAGTAGAAGGCTTAATAAGTCCTTCAGCTGAAAGCTGTTCGTGCATGTAATGAAATATGGTTAATAAGGCTGGCTAGATCAAGTCAATGGAGTTAGGTGTTAAGGAATTTCTAGATTTATTAGGTATTGGTTTCTTGGATTGCATATAGTTCTCTTCTTCTCTTTCTTTTCACAGGGTGCTATCGTTTGGATGCACAGTTCTAGCAATCTTTAGGTGGCATGAAAATGCAGCTATCCTGTAGCATCTAAGGTAGTTTTTGGAGATTTTGTTGAGACGTTCCTTTTTTTCTTTTGGGATTTTGCTCCTCCTAGTTTTAATATTTAGAAGAAAATCACCTTTCAATTCCTGTGAAATTAATTTTTCAGGTACTAGTATTTATCAGTGAAACTTTCGGCAGGGCACCTTTTCTCCCTCTTGTTAAGTTTTCATCAGCTATCCCTGCAATCAGACACTTTGACTTTGGAATTCTAAGTGTCATCTGTTGTGGCTTGTGTGAATATCCAATTTAGGGAGTCTGATGAATAATGGTTGCTCTATCAATTTCTTTTCTCTTTGAATAATTTCAACCTTTTGCCTTCTTTTTTTAGCAGATGGTCTTCCAAGGTCAAGGAGACGGAATTCAGAGATTTTTAGGACACAATACATAAGCACAAAGGAATTAAGGTGCAATGTCTCGCCTTTGTGGTTTTGACAAGTAAATCTTAGACTAGTAATTTTGGTGACTCAAATGAATTTGGTTGTTATAGATTTGTTGTTGAAACTTCTTGTGTTTCCTTTTAATTAATAGAATATGTGTTGGTACCTGGAATGTTGGCGGAATGGTTCCCCCTGATGACCTAGATATTGATGATTGGATCGATATTGATCAGCCTGCTGACATCTACGTATTTGGGTAAGTATTTTCCCTATATGCATTTTGATCTTTCTTCAATTAAAGTTGATTTTCTTTCCTTGTTGGACTCTAATTGCATGAGATGTTTACATGAGAAGTTTTTGAGAAAATTGTCATGTTTTTATCACTTCACCTTAAAACAACTTATTTATACATGTGAATTGAGAATTTGGCACATCTTTTTTTAGCAATTATCCCTGAATTTGTTTTTGCATTATTCATGTTCATCTTAAAGTATGTTAATTGCTTTATACATAGTTTTCAGGAGTTAGTTCCATTAAATGTTGGGAATATTTTTGGTGCTGAAGATAATCTTCCTGTTCGAAAGTGGGAAAACATCATTCGTGAAACACTCTATAAAATTCGACCTGCAACTACCAAAGTAAATTGCTATAGTGATCCCTCATCTCCAACGAAGTTTAAGCCATTTGATGATGTTCCAAACTTGGAAGAGGAGATAATTCATGAAAGTGAAAATGATATTGGTGTAGAAATTTATTCATTGGATGGAGACCCAAATGGTTTTGGTGAAGTTAACAATTCAGCCGAAAATAAAAGTGTGTTCAGCAGTCCTGGAGTTTCGTACAGTAATGATGTCACTAAACTTTATACTCATGTAGAACAGGATTTACAGAGGCAATTTTCTTCACCAAAGATTTTTGATGGATTGAATTGCTTGCGGAAGGAGGATTGTACCAAAAATGTAGAAGATTCATTCTGTCAACAAAATAGAAAATTTAGCAGAATACTTAGTGACACTGAAGGGATTGGTATGAGCTTGCCAGAGCCTCCACTATTTTTTCGATCTCAGAATGTTTTGGGCAGACCAAGTTCTTTTGAACCAAGAAAATCTTTCAGAGCAACAAAGTCTTTTAAACCATTTAGTTCCTTAAAGCCCATAAATGATATGGACCATGTGTCATCTAGGATAGCTTTGCTTGCAAAACTTGACCTTGAGTCCCTCATGAAGAGGAAAAGGAGATCATCATATGTAAGAATAGTAAGTAAGCGTATGGTAGGAATTTTTCTCACTATATGGGTCCGTAGGAGTTTACGCAGGCATATTCAGAATTTGAAGGTGTCTACTATTGGTGTTGGTGCAATGGGTTACATTGGTAACAAGGTCTGTTCCTTCTATAATGTTCTTTTCTTTAATTTCTTTCCCTTAAATTGAATGTTTGATTTTCTTCTGCCATGTTAGCAGTGCACATAGATTATATATTGTGTTGTATCTCATGTGTACTTTCTAGGTTGGACACTTTATATTTAGGGCTTGAGGAATAGAGAAAGCAACAGTAAGATTGAAAGAACCTGCTCTGATACTATGTAGAAGTTTTGATTTCTTCTTATTTTCTTTGTGAGAATACTTACAAGGTATTTATATACAGATGTCTACCAACCTAAATAAGGGAATTGCTCCTAATTAAAGGGACTATTTACAAAATAGGAAAATAATAAATCTAATTAATCCTAATCTCTAATCCCCTAAAATCAGAAAATTAGGAAATCATATCCTATTTACATTTGAACTACACTGCAGGATTTTGACTAATTCTACATATTTGCCTCAAATATTGCCCCCCTGACATCAAATCTGATGGCATTAAAATGAATCATAATTTTTAGCCTTAGCATGTGAAGACTGATTCTTGTTTCTTGATGCACATAATCGATGTAGGTGCTTTTCAGTAGATAGCATCTTGAAAATGTGATTTTCTGCGTCTGTAACATAGTGTAGGGTTTATGACTGCCAATTTTAACTTCAACATGAATGCAGTACAACATTTTTAGAAGTTTTTAAATCCTATAACTGTACTGGTAAATAGGAGGGACTTTATAATTTGATATACATATCTTTTAACGAAGATTGGATCCCATTTGCTAATTTCAAGAGAGTTCTTAAAGTGAGGTATCGGGTGATGCTACAACTAAGTAAAAGGAATGAATTAGAGAGGTAAAAAAGGACTTGACAGACCTTGGGCATTTGAGTATTTTTGGTTGATGATGGATGTGAAGGAATGACAGAAGTATTAGAGGGAGTGAGAAAAGTAGCTTAGCTGATGATAAGGCACATTAGAAGTATCTACACTAAAAAGGAGTTATTGAGATATGAACCTTGAGAGAGTATTAAAGGTTACTGCAATGAAAGCTGATGGTAGTCGAATAAAGCTAAAGCTAGTGTGATGAATTCTTGGTGGTAAAGATGATATTCTCCTCCAAATGATGTTAGGCCATACACTCTGCAGTGCAGTTGATGAACTCAATCAGGCTGATGAGTCATATCTTAGTGAAAAAGGAAATGAATTATAATATAAGATAGTGAAAAATGCCTCCATGGGCATAGGCGCAGCGCAGCACGGGGAACCCCACATGGGTAAATGGAAGAACACATTAAGCAGTTCTCATATAGAAGCTCACCGAACCTAAATGCTGTGACATCTCAAAGATCTGAGAGCAATGTAAGAGTCATTCCATTTGTCCCTGGATTTCTCCACTAAAATAAGCTAGTCTCTACCGGACCTATTGTTATGTGTGGTCATGCTGATACCTGCAAGATGTAGCTTAAAGAAAGCTCTAGAGAGAGATAATGATTGAAATAAGCCAGAACCATTTATCTAGAATAATCATGACGATTTTTTCCTTCCATGTCTTGCAACAATGAATTCTTCATATGGATGGTAATCTTTGAATCAATTCATTAGAATCAGTGCTATTACTTTCTATTATTAAATTTCCAGCTGTTGATCACTGTTAATTCTTCTATATTTTAGCTAATTTTATGGCAATTAATTTTTCTTTCAGGGATCTATATCAGTCAGCATGTCCATATATCAAACACTTAATTGTTTTATATGCACTCACCTGACATCAGGTGAGAAAGATGGGGATGAACTTAAAAGAAATGCTGATGTGCACGAAATACTTAGACGAACTTATTTTCATCCCCTCTCTGCGATTGGACACCCCAAAAGCATCTATGACCATGAGTGAGTATATCTTAATTTCTATTTATGGTATGAATTAGTGGTTATCGACTTGTCTATCTATCATTCTAGTTCTTGAGATTATTATCTTCTGCTTGTTAATATAATATATCACTAGTAGTTCCCCCAAGTTTAATGGACCATACGAATCTGGAAAGCAAAAGAAATACAATTTTCTTATTACTTGCTCTCCAAGTTTCATTTCAGTATGTTTGCTATTTGGCTTTTACTTATAGAACCAAAATTGAGAAAGTGCATTTGGATGAAAATGCAAACAATGTTTTGTTTTTTCAAAAATTTGAAATGTAACTTTTTGCATTACAAAATGCCTGCTTTTACTTTAATACATTATACAAACATTAAGAATTGATGTAATACAACTCTTAGGCGGCATTCATAATTTCAGTGTACCTACCAAAAAGTTATATATTTTATGCTGATATTTCTTTATTCATTGAGATATTATGCTTCTTCAGTAAATTAGAAAGTGCATTGTTTGGATCGTACATTTATCCTAATCATCTATCATTGCCCTGATATATATGCTTAACGGAGCTGCTTTTTCTTTTATTTATCTTTACAGAAGAATAATTTGGTTGGGTGATCTAAATTACCGTATCAACCTGACAGATGACAAAGTACGTGATCTCATCTCCAAGAAGGAGTGGTCCAAGTTGATTGAGAGGGACCAGGTAGTTTATTAGTCCTACACAGTCTAGGTCATTGCGATTTCCTTATCAAATATAAACTTTAAGGCTGTTGACAGAATGCTAATGTAGTGATTAATATATTATCTAATCATGACAGCTTGTACAAGAGCTGCAGAAAGGTCGTACATTTGATGGATGGTCTGAGGGAGTTATAAATTTTGCTCCAACATACAAATATGAATCAAATTCAGATAAATACTATGGAGAAGATCTAAAGGTTGGGAGGCGAACACCTGCACGGTATGCGTAAACAAGATTATAAGTTTTATCCTTAATTGTTTGTTTGTCTTGTGAAATTTTCAAGTATACCTTATTTCTCAGGTGTGACCGCATCCTTTTTTATGGTAAAGGTATGAGGCAACTAAGATATAGCAGGACTGAACTTAAACTTTCTGATCATCGCCCTGTCACTGCTGTATATATGGCTGAGGTTGAGGTGTTTTGTCCAAAGAGACTATAGCATGCTCTCACCTATACTGATGCTGAAATTGAAAATTAGGAAGTTGCAGCAGTGGGTTTTGAATAATGATTTTGGAATTAGTCCCTTGAGCTGGACTAGGTGAGTGGTATGCTATGTTTCTTATCCAGGAATATAGATAGCTTCTTTCTACCTCAAGGTGTTAATGGTCATGAGTATCATGACTCATATCGAGGAAATAAAGTAATTTTGGCTAAGAGAGTCGATAGCTTGATATTGATATGAGGTAAGAGGGAGAATTGTTGAAGATCATGGTAATAAGGTAAGGAAATGAGGAAGAACATCACTAGAGAGAAGCAGTCTATGTTGCCTTGGCGAGAATCTGTTTCTGAAAAAGGAACTGATTGGCGTGTATGTATGTATGTTGTTTTCGTTGAAAATTTCAACTGCATCAAGTTGCAGGGACAGATTTTTCTGACGTTTTGTGAAGCATTTGGTAGTTGCATAACATCTTGTTCTATGCCATTGCCATGTATGAAGGATGATACATGGAAGGTAATTGGAAAAGTTCTAACATAGATGAATTGATGCTAAATCAAGGACCCCAGTGCCAGATCTTTGTTTCATTCAATCACTTTCACCATTGAAAAACGTGAACTTTTGTTGACTTGATATGCTAGATTGCAGATTGTAACAATGAGATTGGGTGATTTTTACAAAGGTTGGATGATTCTAAGGACACTGATTTAAGTAAATAAGAGCTACTGGATAAGGCGTGGGTTATAAGAACCATCTAAAGTTATAAAAAAAGAAGAAAAAAAAAAGAAAAAAAAGTGGGGAACTGGTAAATCATGATAACCAGGTAATCCTCCTCTCCTGTCCTCTCATCGGTGCACTTCAGCGCTCTTACTGGCTCTCCCACCGGCACTTTTCAGTGCTCTCGCTAGCACTCCCACCGGTGGCTTCCAACTCTCTCACAGGCAAGTTTCTCTACTTCTCTAAGATATGTTTTTTTCCCCTTGAAAATGGATTTTCACTCAGATCTTCCTTTCAAGATTTCCTATTTATAATGTTTAAAATTTATGAATGTGTTGTTGAAATGGCACCACAAGTAATGTGTTATGCAGACAATCAACCCCCAGTCAAGATTGTGGAGCATTTTTCTACATGATCTTCTTTGGGGTTGTTTTTCTAGATAATTCCCAAAAAGGGAATATTCATTAAGTATCCCAGCCTCTATTTTTCCCTAGTCTCAGAGTTGAAAGCTGGAAAGAGCCCTTGTATTTCTTGTGATTAATGATGATTTGGAGAACTTTCTGCAGGCAGAGTTATTTATTAGGCGTTTGATCATTTTTTAAAATTTTGGTCATTCCTGTTTTGATATAGGGAGGTTATTATGGTGAGTCGAGTGAAGGAAGACAAGAAAAATGAGTGGATAATTCAAAGTCTTTTCGAACAACAGGAGACTTGAAGATGTATTAATTCCAATAATGTGGTATGATTTTCTGTTTCTTTATTGTTTATGTTTTGATCTTATGGTTGCAGTTAGAGAAACGGCATTGGATTTTTGGTGATCATATTGTTGTATTGATTTTGCCACTCCGGTTTTGTTCCTTGTTGATTGTGGATAGGGTGTAAACGAACCGAGCTTGAACGGACAAGGGTATGTCCGTGTTCGTTTATTTATTTTTGAAGGTGTTCAAAACTTTGTTCGTGTTCGTTTAAATTTTTAATGGTATGCTTAAGCTTGGTTCGTTTATTTTTTGTCGTGTTCGGGCTCGGTTCGTTTAACGTTCACGAACGTGTTTGTTTATATGTTCGATAATTTGTTCGTTTAAAGTTCGTGTGTAACCCCCTAGACCGGCCTATGCGAAAAGTCCGACCTAAAGTAGTTACATATTTTTTTTTCAAACGAACATAGTACAAGTACAAGTTTAACCAAAAAAAAAAATCAAGATATCCTGTAAAGACGACAATTCTATCAAAATCATAGTTTCGACCATAATCCATATGATCATAATAAACTGTTAATCTCGAAAGTAATGTGCGTTCAAAACATTGCTCATAAAACAATCAATATCATAGTAATAAAACATAAAGGGGTTAAAAACGATCCAGTAACAAAATATAGGCATAACAGTAGCGAAATAAGGCACATGTCACCATAATTAAAAACCCGGGCGATATAAGCGTTACATCAAAAGATAGTCTGGGAGGTGTAGATCCTCCGAGTGCCAAATCCGAAAAGCCTATCTACGAGTATCTGAAAGGGGAAGAAAACAAGTATGAGCTATGGAGCCCAGTGTGTTCCAGCAGTGCATAAAAAAAATCACAGGTAAACAATATATAATGATATCAGAAGAATAATGCATGAAATGCATGGCAAGATATACTACCCCCAACCGATCTCCAGGATACGGTTCCCCAGAACAGTATCTAGTACAGACATTAACCTAAACCCAAAGGGGCAAAGGTACCGTAAACAGGACGAAATTACCCCGGTTGTAGCACGAGAACCGATATCAGGACAGAATTACCCTAACCGTAGCTAGGAACCGTAAACAGGACGGAATTACCAGCTGGATCAAGGCTGAACCGAATAATAGGCACTACTCATCAACCCCAAACCTAAAGTGACAAGCATGCAGTAATAACAGGTATAATGATGGCAGTGACAATATTTATCCAGATATCATGTAATGCTAACTCAGGACATGTCATGCAAAATATATCAGGCATATAGCAAAAGCAGAATGTGATCAAGTTCAACATGTGTGTCAAGGTAAAGTCCAGAAATAGTCAAGTGTACATGTTTGGTTTGTAAAAACGGAAAAATAATGATATACAACATATAGCACGTAAGGAAACACACCTCAAAAGAGCAGAAGCAAACATGTGGTCTACTGGGCGGTTGAGCCTCGCTCTGCAGCAATACTGGACCGAGTCACGATCGGATCACGAGTCGGGTCGAACCGGGAGGAACCAGGCTGGGTCGGTACTTGATCGGGTGGACTATAAGATCCGGTTGACGAATCGGGAAAAGTTCTCCGACGGTGGCTTGAACGGCGTCGGAGGGAGGCGATCCAGTAGGGGTTTTGGTCGGCTTCCCACGATGGTCACGGTGAGGCGGTCGACACGCCGGAAGAACGTCGACGGCGGCCGGAATCAAGCGAAAACGAAGGAGGTTTAACCCTAACCTCCGACGAAACTTCCAGCCTCGATTCGTGGCGGAGACGACGGTGAACGCGCGCGTCGGGTGAGGGGTTCGGCTCAGGGTGCGACGGCGAGCTCTCCGGTGGTGGCGGTGCACGGCACGGCGCGACGATGGGTGAGCTAGGCGGCGGCCGGAGTGTTTGGTGAGGGAGAGAATTTGTTTCGAATAGATGGGATATTTTGATCTCAAATGGTTCTAACATGAACCAACAGATGTATTCGAATCTATTATTATTTTTATTACTCGAAACTGGGATAAATTATAAGCAAGCGGTTGGAGAAAAAACTTAAGAGCCACTTAACTCAGCTGGTTAGGTCACGGGTTTAACAAACTGAAGGTTGTGGGTTTGAAACCCTACAACCACACTTTTCTTTCTTCTTTTTTTTTGATTTCAGGTGTACAACTCTCCCCCTCTAAAAAGAAATTTCGTCCTCGAAATTTACCTGAACTGAACAGATACGGGAACTTCTCCCTCATAGACTCCTCGATCTCCTAGGTGGCATCAGAAGGGTTACGGTTTCTCCACTGAACTTTAACCATAGGGATACGCCTCCTTCTCAGAACTCTCTCATCAAACTCTAAGATCTGAACAGGTTCCTCCTCATAAGACAGGTTTGGTCGTAACTCAACATCCTGAACCTGGATGATGTGACTCGGATCTGGATGGTACTGTCTCAACATGGATACATGAAACACATCATGAATACGACTAAGCTGAGAAGGTAACTCTAGCTGATAAGCAACAGGCCCGATTCTTTTCAGAATACGGTATGGTCCTATATATCTCGGGCTCAGCTTGCCCTTACGTCCAAATCTCAGAACTTTCTTCCATGGAGAGACTTTCAAGAAAACCTGATCACCAATCTCAAACTCGATGTCCTTCCTCCTCCGATCAGCATACGATTTCTGTCTATCAAAAGCTTCCTTCAGGCGATCTCGGATCAATCTAACAGTCTCCTCAGTTTCCTGAATCAACTCGGGACCCAAAGTCTTCCGATCATACAACTCTGTCCAACATATGGGGGTACGACACCTACAACCATACAAAGCCTCGTAAGGTGCCATACGGATGCTAGCCTGATAGCTGTTATTATAAGCAAACTCTGCTAGGGGCAAGAAATCCTCCCAATTGCCACGGAAGTCTAAAACACAACCCTGCAACATATCCTCCAGGATCTGTATCACTCTCTCAGACTGACCATCTGTCTGAGGATGAAAAGATGTACTGAAATTCAGACGGGTACCCAAAGCTGACTGTAAAGCTGTCCAAAAACGGGAAGTAAACCTCGGATTTCGGTCAGAAATGATAGACAAGGGCACCCCATGCAATCTGACAATCTCAGAAATATACAGTTTAGCCAGCTTTTCCAGAGAATAAGTGACCCAGACAGGAATAAAGTGAGCCGACTTTGTAAGTCTATCAACAACAACCCAGACAGAGTCTTTCTTAGATGGGGTCAGAGGCAAACCAGTAACAAAGTCCATCGTGATTCGCTCCCATTTTCATTCTGGAATCTTGATAGGTTGCAAGAGACCAGAAGGATGCTGATGTTCTGCTTTCACCTGTTGACAAGTCAAGCATCTGGATACATAGTCTGAGATATCCTTTTTCATACCTACCCAACGGTATCTCTGTTTCAGGTTCTGATACATCTTATCCCCTCCGGGATGCATAGCATAAGGACTACTATGAGCCTCTCTGAGAATGGTCTGTCTCAACTCAGAATCGTTGGGTATACAGTAACGACCGTTAAAACAAAGGACTCCATCCTGATCAAAAGAATAAACAGAGGTGGATCCTTCCTCAACTTGCTGCATAACAGGAAGTAAGGAGTCATCTAACCACTGCTTGGCCTTGATCTGCTCGGCTAAGGTCGGTCTGACCTGTAACTCAGCCAGTAGGCTACCATCATCATATACACTCATCCTGGCAAATAGGGATCTCAGGTCTGATATGGTCTTACGACTCAAAGCATCAACCACAACGTTAGCTTTCCCCGGATGATACTCAATCTCGCAGTCATAATCCTTAAGAAGCTCCAACCAACGACGTTGTCTCAGGTTAAACACCTTCTGAGTGAGGAGGTACTTCAGGCTCTTATGATCAGTAAAGATATAACACTTCTCTCCGTAGAGATAGTGTCTCCAGATTTTCAAAGCAAAAACCACTGCAGCAAGCTCAAGATCATGGGTGGGATAGTTACATTCATGTGGTCTCAACTGGTGTGATGCATAAGCGATCACCTTACCATCCTGCATCAAAACACATCCAAGTCCAGAGTGCGAGGCATCACTGTAAACTGTAAGGTCCTTTCTTGACTCAGGTTGTGCTAAAACCGGAGCTTGGGTCAAAGCTGACTTCAACTGGTCAAAACTAGATTGCTGGGCCTCAGACCACACAAAAGGAACATCTTTCCTCAGAAGCTTTGTCAAAGGGGCAGCGATGATGGAGAAACCCTCGACAAAGCGTCGGTAATACCCAGCTAAGCCCAGAAAACTACGGATCTCAGAAACGTTTCTGGGAGGCTTCCAACTGGTGATTGCATCAATTTTACTCGGATCCACCTAGATACCCTTAGCTGAAACAACATGTCCCAGAAAAGCCACCTCACTAAGCCAGAACTCACACTTACTTAGCTTGGCATATAACCGATGCTCTCTAAGAGTCTGCAACACTACTCTCAGATGCCCAACATGCTCGTCCTTAGAGCGGGAGTAAATCAGGATATCATCAATGAACACAACAACAAACTGGTCCAGATAGGGTCGGAAGACTCGGTTCATCAGGTCCATGAAGGCAGCAGGAGCATTAGTCAACCCGAAAGGCATCACTAAAGACTCGTAATGCCCATACCTGGTGCGGATAGCAGTCTTAGCAACATCCAAGCCCTTAACCTTCAATTGATAGTACCCAGATCGAAGGTCAATCTTCGAGAAGACTGTAGCTCCCCGAAACTGGTCAAACAAGTCATCAATCCTGGGTAAAGGGTACTTGTTTTTCACCGTTAGCTTATTCAGCTTCCGGTAGTCGATACACAACCGAAGGGAACCATCATTCTTTTTAACAAAGAGTACTGGAGCTCCCCAAGGGGAAGAGCTAGGTCGGATGAACCCTCGGTCAAGCAGTTCCTGTAACTGAACTTTCAACTCTTTCAATTCTTTCGGAGCCATACGGTATGGGGCCATAAAAACTGGTGCTGATCCAGGATAAGTCTCAATCTCGAACTCAACCTCTCTGTCTGGAGGGAGACCTGGTAACTCTTCAGGAAAAATTTTAGGAAACTCGCTAACAGTGCGAATTCCCTCGATCTTAGATAGAGACCCCTTTGTGTTAAGGAAACAAGCAATAAAGGTCTCGTATCCCTTGCGGATCATCCTGTCAGCAGTTAAAACTGATACAACGTTGGTCAGATAGCCTCGACGTTCACCAACCAAAACTACGGATCGTCCATCCTGAGTCCTTAACGTGGCCCTTTTGGCCTCACAGTCCAGACTAACACGATGCTCAGATAACTAGTCCATCCCCAATATGAGATCGATCTCCTGTAAAGGAAGTTCCATAAGATCCGCGAGAAACACTTCCCCTTCCACAACGAGGGGACATCTCCGAAACACCTTATTCACAGATAAGGATTGTCCCACGGGGCTTATAACGGTCACAACACTCTCGGTGTCCTCAACAGAGATCGGAAGATCGCCAGATACTGACTTGGATACATAGGAGTGGGTGGAACCATTGTCAAGCAAAGCAAAGTACGGGACAGAAAGGATGGTAAAAGTACCTGCGATAACATCTGGCTCATCTCGGTCATCACGACGTCTGGTAGCATAAACTAGTGCTGGCTGACGAGCCTCAAAAACAGGTGGTCCACCATTCTGGTGGCCTCGGCCCCGAGTATCGGATCTAGCAACAGACCCAGAAGCTCTACCCTGAAAACGCCCCGTAGCAGGTGTCTGGATAGATGTCTGAGATCGGGAAGGAGTCTGAGTGTGCACAGGGGTATGAGTCGATGGTCGACCAGCAGAAGGTGGATGTGGGCAGTCTCTCAGAAAGTGCTCGAAAGAACCACATCGAAAACATGCTCCAGTCTTCTTCTTACACTCGCCCTTATGCAGATTGCCACAAAAGTCACATGCTGATACAGTCGGAAACCCAGAAGAACCACCTCGGCTAACGGCAGAGTCCTGAGGTGCCGTAGGCCGATGGTAGGAACCACCTCTTTGACTCGGTGCAGATCGAGCCCTCTTATCAGGGCGACTAAAGGACTCACCATGGCCGTGTCCCCCAGATCGGTTACGGTCCTTCCTGCGATCCTTATCTCTGCCCCTATCACGATCCTGATCCCTGATGATCTGACTATCAGAAAGCTTCTCCAAGTCCTCAGCTGTCTTTGCACGGTTCACAAGATCCTCAAATACTGTATCATGGTGCGTGGCTACTCTGTCCCTGATACCGATACGGAGACCCTCAAGAAACTTGTCGCACCTATCCTTCTCTGTAGCCACTAACCCAGCACCATACCTCATCAGATCCAGGAACTGTAACTCATACTCAGCCACTGTCATGGTACCCTAAATCAAGTCCTTGAAGGCCTGACGCCTCTCTCTCAGATAACGCTCCCCCAAGAAACGGTTCCTGAACCGCTCCTTGAAGAAGTCCCAAGTCAACACATCAGGCGATACACTGCTAACCACAGACTCCCACCAGACGTGGGCATTACCATCAAGCATACACACAGCTCCCAAATATCTCTTAGCTGGCTCCAAACCCAGCTGGTCCATGCGTCTCTCAGTGTCATACAACCATGACTCAGCCTCGGAAGGTGCACCTGTCAGGGATCCAGAAAAAGTCCTCACTCCATTGACGATCAGGATCTGAGAGATAGGAGTATCTGGCATAGCACCAGAAGCTCTAACAGCTCCCTGTATCAGCTGAAGAAACTGTCTACTAAGGGTCTCGTCTATCACTGTAGTAGCAGGCTCGGTGCTCGGTACTGGTGCCCCTCTGACCGGGGTAGACATACCTATGCCCGTAGGAGGATGTGGGCCAGGCGGTATAGTGGTGTTAGCAGGAATGGGAGGGTCTACAGGAGTGTTGGGCGGAGGGCCACTGATAGGCTCCTCTACAGGATCGGCGAAGCTAGTCGCACGTCCACGCCCTCGGGTGGTCCGGCGAGCTCTACGGACACTCATGAGTCTTAGGTAATCTACAAGAATAGAGTTTATGAGATTAGAATTGGCACTGGAGAATCATACACAATACAAAAGATATAGGTGACATGGCCTTTCAGATATTAATTAAAAATAGTTTAACAGAAAACGTTTTATTTAGGACCCATCACAGTCCGAGAATCTTAAAACCAAAAGCTCTGATACCAACTAAATGTAACCCCCTTGACCGGCCTATGCGGAAAGTCCGATCTAAAGTAGTTACATATTTTTTTTTTCAAACGAACATAGTACAAGTACAAGTTTAACCAAAAAAAAAATCAAGATATCCTGTAAAGACGATAATTCTATCAAAATCATAGTTTCGACCATAATCCATATGATCATAATAAACTGTTAATCTCGAAAGTAATGTGCGTTCAAAACATTGCTCATAAAACAATCAATATCATAGTAATAAAACATAAAGGGGTTAAAAACGATCCAGTAACAAAATATAGGCATAACAGTAGCGAAATAAGGCACATGTCACCATAATTAAAAACCCGGGCGATATAAGCGTTACATCAAAAGATAGTCTGGGAGGTGTAGATCCTCCGAGTGCCAAATCCGAAAAGCCTATCTACGAGTATCTGAAAGGGGAAGAAAACAAGTATGAGCTATGGAGCCCAGTGTGTTCCAGCAGTGCATAAAAAAAATCACAGGTAAACAATATATAATGATATCAGAAGAATAATGCATGAAATGCATGGCATGATATACTACCCCCAATCGATCTCCAGGATACGGTTCCCCAGAACAGTATCTAGTACAGACATTAACCTAAACCCAAAGGGGCAAAGGTACCGTAAACAGGACGAAATTACCCCGGTTGTAGCACGGGAACCGATATCAGGACGGAATTACCCTAACCGTAGTTAGGAACCGATATTAGGACGGAATTACCCTAACCGTAGCTAGGAACCGTAAACAGGACGAAATTACCAGCTGGATCAAGGCTGAACCGAATAACAGGCACTACTCATCAACCCCAAACCTAAAGTGACAGGCATGCAGTAATAACAGGTATAATGATGGCAGTGACAATATTTATCCAGATATCATGTAATGCTAACTCAGGACATGTCATGCAAAATATATCAGGCATATAGCAAAGCAGAATGTGATCAAGTTCAACATGTGTGTCAAGGTAAAGTCCAGAAATAGTCAAGTGTACATGTTTGGTTTGTAAAAACGGAAAAACAATGATATACAACATATAGCACGTAAGGAAACACACCTCAAAAGAGCAGAAGCAAACATGTGGTCTACTGGGCGGTTGAGCCTCGCTCTGCAGCAATACTGGACCGAGTCACGATCGGATCACGAGTCGGGTCGAACCGGGAGGAACCAGGCTGGGTCGGTACTTGATCGGGTGGACTATAAGATCCGGTTGACGAATCGGGAAAAGTTCTCCGACGGTGGCTTGAACGGCGTCGGAGGGAGGCGATCCAGTAGGGGTTTTGGTCGGCTTCCCACGATGGTCACGGTGAGGCGGTCGACACGCCGGAAGAACGTCGACGGCGGCCGGAATCAAGCGAAAACGAAGGAGGTTTAACCCTAACCTCCGACGAAACTTCCAGCCTCGATTCGTGGCGGAGACGACGGCGAACGCGCGCGACGAGTGAGGGGTTCGGCTCAGGGTGCGACGACGAGCTCTCCGGTGGTGGCGGTGCACGGCACGGCGCGACGATGGGTGAGCTAGGCGGCGGCCGGAGTGTTTGGTGAGGGAGAGAATTTGTTTCGAATAGATGGGATATTTTGATCTCAAATGGTTCTAACATGAACCAACAGATGTATTCGAATCTATTATTATTTTTATTACTCGAAACTGGGATAAATTATAAGCAAGCGGTTGGAGAACAAAACTTAAGAGCCACTTAGCTCAGCTGGTTAGGTCACAGGTTTAACAAACTAAAGGTCATGGGTTTGAAACCTCACAACCACACTTTTCTTTTTTCTTTTTTTTTGATTTCAGGTGTTACATCGTGAACATGTTCGTTAAGCGTTCGCGAACGAGTTTGTTTGTATTCATCAACTTGTATATTTAGCGTTCACGAACATGTTCGTTTAGTGTTCATAAACATGTTTGTTTAGGGTTTGTATATAAAAGAACATAAACAAGCCTATAAACGAGCTTATAAATGAGTATATAAACGAGCTTATAAACGAATATAAACGAGTTTGTTCGTGAACATAAACGAGCCGAACGCACTTATGATCGTGTTCATTCGTTTGTTAGTCGAACATAAAATATTTGTTCATACTCGTTTATTTAATTTAATAAACGAACATAAACGAACATTATAAGAACGATTTACGAGCAGCTCGTCAAACACACTGTTCATTTACGCCCCTAATTGTAGATGCCCCTCTCTTTTGCATCATAGTAAAAAATCAGGCTATGCCTATAGTATAAGTTTACCTCTGTCGTATGAGTACCAATTGAAATGGGTCAATTACTGTTGCATTCACACCGTCTGACGAGGGTCCCAATAGACTTTTGTCTTACCTTGTTTCGTTAACCTGTGCAAATTGCAATGCGTTTATATTAAATGGCTCAGTCAGAATCTTGTGGACATAATTACATCAGATAAATAGATCAAATTATATATTTGAATAATTATATTACACATTAAAAATTAAGTCAAGTAAGTTATATTTTAATTAAGTTAAATAATTATAAGCTTTTAAATACAATTATTAGGGTTTAGGGTTTAAAACTCGCTATTTGCAGAGTACGAGATCCTTATAGTAATTTGTCATGAATCTAGATGCGAGATTGGAGAAATTAGGACATGGATCGAAGGGATTAGGGATTTCAAGTGGAATTGGGGAAAATGAATCACTGGAGAAAGAGGGGATTCTGATAAAAGCAAGAGCACGTGATGGAATGAAGCAAATCAAAAACGACGTTGCTGAATCAGAAGAGATGGACTAGGCCAGGAACCAGATTTGGACGAGAGAGATAGGCCAGCCCAGTGAAGAAATGGAGAAGGAAGTCCAGATTTAATTAAGAAAGGAAATTATGCACATTTCTATGAGTTAGTTAAGGGTTCTGTTATGGACAGTTGTGAAAAAAAAAATAATATACAAGCTGTATTGTGTACTGAACATCTCAGTTTTTTGATCAATGAAATTTCTAATATTCTCTTCTACAATCTACCACTTCTTTTTCTAAAATCCCTATTCTCACATTTCTGAAGTAATCTATTACATTTGGTAGCCAGAGCCAGGTTTACAGGATCCAATAGCACACTGGGAAGACCTAAGAAGAATCAAATGATGGGCGATAACGCAGAGATAACAGCCCTGCAACGGCAGATGGAGGAGATGAAAGCTGACAAAACCACCTTGGAAGGCAGGATCGACAACCTTGACAGAAAGATGGAAGAAGTCCAGTTAGACATTAAGAAGATCGTGGCCGCAGTCACCAGAGCAGTAGAGAGCCTAGAACCAGTAGTACCTGAAGGGAACAGACAAACAGAGGTCAGTGCTCCTACTCGTAATGATGGAAAGAAAGCTGTATATGTTACTGTCATCGATGAAAATGAGAGGTATTCTTTGAAGTTAGATGAACCAGGAATAATAGCCTCTAAACCTCAAATATTTTCACCTTCGAATGAGACATGGAAGACTAGGGGAAAATGGATGGAAAAGGGAGGAACTTCCTATTTACAGGAAATTCTTAAGAAGGAAAAGGAAAACCAGGAGAGTTGGGTTAATAATCTGAATCTGAAACCCAGGATTGAGATACCCATATTTGAAGGAGACAACCCAAGAGGGTGGATAAGGAGATGTGAAAAATATTTTGCAATCTTTAGTGTTCCTGAATGTCATAAGCTGGAGGTTGCAACTATGCACTTAAGAGGGAGAGCTGAAGTATGGTTTGATGGTTACATGATGCAAAAACATAGGATGCAGTGACATGAATTCATAGCTGACCTATGTCATCGATTCTGCAACAGAACTGTCAGTGATGTGATTGAAGAATTTAATAAGTTAACCCAAAAGACTTCTGTGGAGGATTATCAAGACAAATTCGAGGAGTTAAAACCATACATGTTGCAGTTTAATGACACTCTAGATGAGAGTTATTTTATTTCTAGTTTTGTTAGTGGGTTAAAGGAAGAACTACGACACAGAATTAAGATACACCCTCCCAAGGACTTATCTGAGGCATTTAGACAAACTAAGTTACAGGAACTGGCCCTTGAATTTGAACTGAGGAAGCTGAAGTATGCTACCAAGCACCCAGTGAGTGGCGGACATTTAGGAGGATATAAGAATACCTTACCAGCCCAACAAACAAAGAGTCTTCAACCCTTTCAGAATAATAAACAGACACTGACAGAGTACAGAAGAAACCACAACCTCTGTTTCAAGTGTGGTGAAAGGTATAGCCCTGGACATCAATGCAAGGTGAAACAACTTAACCTAATGGAGGAAGAGGAACCATAGGAAGCAGACACAGAAGAACTCATGCTAGAAAAGGAGGAACCAGAAGAAGAGCCAAGCAAGGAAGATGAGCTGGAAATATCTATGAATGCTTTAACATACAGTGTAGGCCATAACACTCTTAGAATCCCTGGATGTATTCGAGGAAGGATGCTCAGCATACTGGTAGACAGTGGGAGTACCCACAGCTTTGTTACTCCAAATTGGTCAAAGGATGGATCTGAGCTAGAAGAAACAATACCCTTAGCTATCACAGTGGCAAATAGAGAGAAATTGTATAGCTCAGCTAAATGTAGACAGATGCTTTGGAAGATGCAGGGAGAAGAATTTGAACATGATTTTAGGGTATTAAAAATGGGAGAGAGCGATATGGTACGTGGTGTAGATTGGATGAGTAGATTCAGTCCCATAATGATGGATTTTAAGAACATGACTTTAAGTTTTGAGAAGGGAGAAAGAACCATCACATTACAGGGAGGAAAGAAGGTTAACCAAATCAAGGAAGTTCCTGAGAAAAGGATGAGAAAGTTGGTTGAAAAAGAACCAAACTGCTTTGGTGAAGTATACTTATTGAGTTTAGAGGGGGAGGAAACTGAGGTACCAGTGCTTCTACAGACCATCCTCCAAGAGTTCCAGGATGTTTTTGAAGAACCCAAAGGTTTGCTACCTGAGAGGAGTCATGACCATGCTATTGTTCTCAAGACAGGAACCCAACCCATAAACCTAAGACCATACAGGTTCCCATACCACCAGAAAACAGAAATTGAGAGACAAGTGGCTGAAATGCTAGCCAACTCAGTGATCCAAACCAACAAAAGTCCTTTTACTGCCCCTTGTCTAATGGTCAAGAAGAAGGATGGGAGTTGGAGATTTTGTGTTGATTATAGGCAGTTGAATTCAGCAACAGAGAAGAATAAGTTCCCTATTCCCATTGTGGAGGACCTACTGGATGAGTTAAGTGGAGCTGGATATTTTACAAAAATTGATCTTAGGTCTGGATATTGGCAAATCAGGGTAAAGAGAGAGGACATTCCTAAGACAGCATTTAGGACCCATCAGGGGCACTATGAATTTAAAGTGATGCCCTTTGGATTAACCAATGCACCAGCTACCTTTCAAGCCTTGATGAATGAGCTCTTTGAACCTTTCCTAAGGAAGTTTGTACTTGTATTCTTTGGTGACATACTGGTTTACAGCAAGGACTTGCAGGAGCATAGCCAGCATGTGAGGAAGGTTTTGGAGGTATTGAGAAGGAACAAACTGTTTGCCAAAAGAAAAAAATAATTCTTTGGTCAAACTTTTGTGGAATACTTAGGACATATAATCTCAGCAGAAAGTGTGGCCACTGATCTAGCTAAAGTGGAAGCAATGAGGAACTGGCCAATGCCTAAGAACCTAAAATCTCTAAGGGGATTCCTAGGTTTAACAGGCTATTATAGGAAATTTGTGAAGGGGTATGGTGCTTTGAGTAGGCTTCTAACCAACATGCTGAAGAAGGAAGGATTTAAATGGTCTGAAGAGTCTAGGAAAGCCTTTGATCTGCTGAAGGAGGCCATGTGTAAGGCCCCTGTTTTGGCACTGCCAAATTTCAGCAAGACTTTTTGTCTTGAAACAGATGCAAGTGAAAGGGGAATAAGGGTTATGTTGTCCCAAGAAGGAAGGCCAATTGCTTATTTAAGCAAGGCCTTAGGACCTAAACATGTAGACTTGTCTATCTATGAGAAGGAATACCTTACCATCCTCATGGCAGTCACTAAGTGGAGGCACTACCTAG
Source organism: Abelmoschus esculentus (assembly GCA_035048815.1). Lineage (NCBI taxonomy): Eukaryota > Viridiplantae > Streptophyta > Magnoliopsida > Malvales > Malvaceae > Abelmoschus > Abelmoschus esculentus. The sequence goes on from JAUCBN010000032.1 coordinate 4,801,735, forward strand.
AAGGTCACACTTTTGTAATAAAAACAGATCATGAATCACTCAAATACTTGTTGGAGCAGAAGCTAACCACTGCTATCCAAAAGAAAGGACTGACAAAGCTTCTTGGTTTGGATTATACTATACAGTATAGAAAAGGAAAGAGCAACTTGGTAGCTGATGCCTTGTCTAGGCAAAAGGAAGAGGATAGTGGACAATTGTTGATGACCATCAGCACTGTAATCTCTAAATGGATACAGGAAGTTATTGACAGTTATGAAGGGGATACCCTGGCCCAAGAAATTATCACAGTATTGACTGTGAATGGCCAAGGTAAGGAGGGGTGGAGTTTGGTGAAAGGGGTACTGAAGCATGAAGACAGAGTTTACATTGGGACAAAGGGAGATTTGAGGCAGCAGATCCTTAAGGAATTACATGATTCCCCACTAGGAGGACATTCTGGTATACAAGCTACTTATCAGAGGATAAGAAGCTGTTTTTACTGGCCTAAGATGAAAGATCTAATCAAGGAGTATGTGCAGTGTTGTGAAGTGTGTCAAAGGGTTAAAGAGGAACATGTGGCCAAGCCTGGATTACTACAGCCTATCCAAGTGCCTACACATGCCTAGGAGGTGATTACAATGGATTTCATAGAGGGTCTCCCTAAATCTATGAAATTCAATTGTATCTTAGTGACCATAGACAAGTACACAAAGTATGCACACTTTGTGGCTTTGTCTCATCCCTATACAGCTATAGAGATTGCAAGAACCTACTTGGACCAGATCTACAAGCTCCATGGTCCTCTTAGAATTGCTATTTCAGATAGAGATAAGGTAATTACCAGCCTGTTTTGGAAAGAAATGATGAAACAGGCAGGCACCTCTACCTTGTTCAGCACTGCCTATCATCCTGAAACAGATGGGTAGAGTGAGAGGTTAAATCAATGCCTTGAGCAGTATCTCAGAAGCATGTGCTACTTAAAACCCAAGAGCTGGGCTCAGTTCCTACCCCTGGCAGAGTTATGGTACAATACAAGCTACCATACTGCCCTGAAGACTACCCCCTTTGAAGCCCTGTATGGTTACAAACCCCCTAATCTACAGTGGAGTACAGACTCAACAGTGCAAAGTGTGCAAGAAGAACAACAAACCAGAGAGCAAATGCACAGAATCTTAAAAGAACAACTGGAGAAAGCTCAACACAGAATGAAACATTATTCGGATAAGAAAAGATCAGAACGACAGTTTGCGGTGGGAGATGACGTTTACCTCAAGCTTCAGCCATACAAACAAACTTCATTGGCTCTGAGAAGAAACTTGAAGCTTGCTGCGAAGTTTTACGGACCCTACAAAGTTGTACAAAAAATAGGGTCAGTAGCATATAAACTAGCCCTACCAGAAAGCTCGAAAGTACACCCTATTTTTCATGTAAGCCTACTGAAGAAAAAGATTGGTCAGAAAGACATAACTTCTCTCGATCCGCCAGAAACGACTGAAGATGGTCAGCTGAAGGTGTATCCGACGGTGGTTCTGGATAAAAGAATGGTGAAACACCATGATCAGGCCGTGACACAACTTCTGGTGCAGTGGTCGAACCTTGGTGTGAAGAACGCCACCTGGGAGGATTATAACGTCCTCAAGGCACAGTTCCCTGACTTCGATCCTTGGGGTCAAGGATCTGCTGAAGAAGAGGGCAATGTCATGAATCTGGATGCGAGATTGGAGAAATTAGGGCATGGATCGAAGGGATTAGGGATTTCAGGTGGAATTGGGGAAAATGAATCACTGGAGAAAGAGGGGATTCTAATAAAAGCAGGAGCACGTGATGGAATGAAGCAAATCAAAAACGATGTCGCTGAATCAGAAGAGATGGACTAGGCCAGGAACCAGATTTGGACGAGAGAGATGGGCTAGCCCAGTGAAGAAATGGAGAAGGAAGTCCAGATTTAATTAAGAAAGGAAATTATGCACATTTCTATGAGTTAGTTAAGGGTTCTGTTATGGACAGCTGTGAAAAAAAAAATAATATACAAGCTGTATTGTGTACTGAACATCTCAGTTTTTTGATCAATGAAATTTTTAATATTCTCTTCTACAATCTACCTCTTCTTTTTCTAAAATCCCTATTCTCACATTTCTGAAGTAATCTATTACATAATTACCATGATACATTAATGTGTCTTTTAATTTTTCGAGAATTTGAATTTTTCAAAACACAAATTCTTAATCATTAATTTTAAATTATATAATCTAAAACATCTGTCCACATGAGACTAAACTCGTTATATGTAAAAAAAGCAAGATCATAGTTTGTATTTTTCAAAACGTGGACGATTTAAAAGTTTTTTTTTTCCTCTCAATAACATTGGATTAGGATCATTTACGTAAATAACTATTTAAAACGTTTTTTTATATACTATTGCCCTGTTTGTTGGACCAAGTAAACAAAGGACCACTAAATGCAGCGACCAAACTGCATGGAGGTGGGAGGCGTAATCACCCCTATCCCGAAGATTTTTTTTATTTGTCTTCCTATATATATTTTTTTAAAAATGATTTTTTATAAGTTTGTCCCCTACTTTTAAATATTTATGTTTTGCCCTCTTCATCCCAAAATCCTAATTTAGTCCCTGATAGATGATCCATTAGATTTAAGTCTGCTGTACAATTCTGAATGTCTTCCATCTCTGTTGAAACATGGTGGCCAATCACTTCAAAATCAGACCTCTCACCTGCATGCATTATCATGTTGAAATCACCCTACAAGCCATGAAGAAGATCCAACTACTGTTTCCATGTTTCTAAGATGTGTCCATAAATTTCTCCTATCTATCCCATTCTGACATTTAGTATCAGTCCAGACATTTAGATCCAATTATAAACATTTTTAATGCAACATATATAATATATTTAACAATTTTTTTGGTACGAACAAATCCTACCTTATAAGCACTTTAAGACTAAATCAATTGCATTGACATATGGAAAAGCATTACAACATAAAGTGGCTTATGCATCCCAAGATAGCACAAGTATAACTGCATAATGCAGCAGCAATAGACTTCAAAGAAGATTCCTGGACTACAATTCGGTGTCACTTTTGGGAGTCGTTTTTTGAATCATGGGAGACTAACATGGAACGAAGAGTGTCGGCAATGGAGTCTATTATCCCGTGAGACCGGCTTGTACCTGTAAACTTCAAGTGTTTGCATGCTTCTGCTCTATCAAAGTAGAAATCACCAGATACCAGCTTCTCTTTAGGCTGCAATGCCAGCCATATAACTGTGTCTGCACCTTCTTCACTGGTTCTGAGCTTTCCAGAAAGCCTGCAATGCATTTACAAAAGGAATGGAGGAAAGTTAAAGAAATGGAAAGGAATCAGATGAGAAGAACTTTTTGATTTGCTGCTCGAAAGAGAAAACCACTCACGATTTGCTAAAATCAGGTAAACTTGTAGTTACTCCAGGTGTCTCAGCCCAACCTGGATGCATCGAGTAAAACTCGATTCCTTTGTTCTTGTACATCTCAGCCCACTTTTCAGTTAGAGCTACCTAAGAAACAACAGAGTCAAGGCTTAGACATCCCTCCAATGGAACTACCCAATTGGGAAGTTAAACACACAAAAAAGCTTAGCTACTAGTGAGATAAGTACATTAATTTTCAAAAATAATCATGACCATGTATTATGATTTACCAAATCCAAGGAGAATTTATCTCAAAAATGGCAAAAACAAATTCATGGAACATTACTATAATCTTAACAAACAAAGATGTAAAGCTGTAAGAATGATGCTAAATATGTATGTCGTACCAAGTCGGTTTATGATTCACCAATCCTTCAACTGAGTTCCACTAGGCACCATAAAAGAGCAGTGGAAGATACACAAAGTTTTAAGGTAAAGATGGTGCCAAATTTTCCTGATGTCATGTTTGGTAAAGAATGTGATCTATGGAGTCTACAGACACAATTCTAAAGTAAAGGTTTTTCCCATTTTCATGTTCCAATAAAACCAGGGATCATGAAGGCATGCAGCAAGCTTACATGCTTTTGTTGAATTTCTTGGCATATTTTCAGTTTAAGAATGAAAAATAACAAAAATTGCAGCAAAATCTGATCAACTTAGGAAATGTTTTCCTTTCATGTCGGTAACCGAAAATCGATCAAATTAGTTTTACTCAGAAGAGTTTGTTACTTATACCCATATGTTTCAAAATGTTGTCACACTCAGCAACTTCACCAACTCTTATTGCAATGAAGAAAATGAAAATCATACATCAGTTATTACACCAAAATCAGCAAAAAAAGAAAAGAAAAAGCATTCATTGAACATCCATGTAAAGCCTAAGACATACTAAGTGGTTACAATGCGACAGGTTGATGGAAAACATGGATAAGATAGACGGATTGTAAGATCAGCATTCTATCTTATATGATAAGCAAAATGTTAATCAACAAAAAAGAAATATCTTTCTAATAACTTCTAGCAGCGGAAAAGCTATCAACTTAGCTGACCTGAACTCGCTTGTTTCTAGCATATTGCTCTACCCCATCAAATTTTCCATTGCTAAACTGCAGTTTTACAAAGTGAAAGGATAGATCGTAAACATCCATTAATTCAATTAAGCCAGGAGCAAGGGGTTTAGGAATGAGTGGAGATGAGGAAGAAAAAAAATACTTGTAGATCACTGGTTAAGGGGGAAGAATACATTCCACCAGATGAAACTGTAATGACACGAGCATCGGGTGAAGCTTTCTCCAGCAAAGGCAACATTAATTCTGTTAAGGCATAAGTACCCAAGACATTCACAGCAAAGTTCAACTCAAATCTGGAGGCACAGGGAAAATAAGAAAGACATGACATTTTTTTCCCTCAGTTTAATAAAGGAACATAACATGTTATACATAAATAAGTTTCCAGTTATATAGTGAAAAACACACCCTTCAGATGTCGTAACGTGTTTTTGCTCCAACAATCCAGCATTGTTGACCTAAGGAAATAAAAAATCAAAATTAAAAAAAAAAAAAAAAAAACCAGCTTTGCATGATACAGCAATAGCTGAGCAGAAATGCAGGCTATAATATAAAGGATGGTATATCATTCTCATTATATATTGGAACAGGAAATGATACCAGTCCATATAAAATTTTCAACTAAACAAAGACAAATATGCATGTAATTAAATATTGAAGGAAGGCACCAATTGGTTGGTACTTAAAAAGAAGACTTTCCATTTCGGGCTGGCAAACAACTACTATTTGTTTGAGACAACTTTAATTTATAATAAGCAAAGAAGAACTTTACAAGAACATGAACTGGAACATCCATTGAAGAGAATCTGGATGCAAATGACTTGATCTCGCTGATGGACGAAATATCGCATATCTGCAAGCTATACTTCATAAGCAATTTAAAACTGAAACATTGAAGAAACTTTTTTTTCTGAACAATTATCAACCATAAAACCATAAACAGATGAGGGATTAATTTAAGAAAATTCCAAAGAAATAAGCTCTACAGAGTCCATCATGGAAAACAAGAGATAAGCAAGGGATGTATGACAATTACTTCCAAATGAACATTTGGATTGCCCGTAGAAGACTGAATTTTAGAAAGAGCAGTTTCTCCCCTCTCCTTGTTACGACACACCATATATACAGTTGCTCCACTGTGGTAAACATGACATAAAATGAATAAAAAGGAAAACAGAATGCAGGTTCATGGAAAAAACCCTTTGAGCCTTCTATTGAATAAACCATACAACCGAAAAGATCAGAAAATGATCATCACCGTGATGCAAGACCCTCAGCCGTTGCAAAACCAATGCCAGAATTTGCTCCTGTGACCACACAGTTCTTCCCCTCTATTCGTATTTCAGTATCTTCTGGTTTGAATCTCTTGGAGTGTTCCCTGAAAATCAAAGAATATATCAAAAATATTATACAACAATGTGAAGTGTTCTTTTCCCAGTACTTAATCTTTGGTGTGCAGAGTATTGACTTCTATCAATCAATATTAAAAAGCTAATATTAAGAAAGACTTGGAGAAGATATATGCTGATAAAAACACAAACTTGAACTCCTATATAAGGACTAAGAAAATATTATCTTCTATTCATTAAAAGACTCAGAACCAAGTTCTTATAATCTCAATTATCATGTCATAAGAAAAACCCATTTGTTCATCAGCAAAAGGGGTAAAATTAAGCACATTTTTTAGCAATATATAATCAATTTCTCCCTCTATCAGCTAAATTCCACATACTGACAGGCTACCAATAATACAACAGACATTTTCATTACATAAATAGAACAAGGTTTTGCAAGAGCAACAAGTGAACTAACAAGAAACCATTTTTGGTGAAATTCAAGTAACCATAAACTCCAAATGCAGATGCCCTCCAAGCCTGTCAATACAAAGCAATAAATAATCCCAAATAGACGGCAGAAAGAAAACGAAAGAGAAAGATAAGCCTAACAACAATTACTAAGAAGAGTAAGAGATGCGATTACCTTGAGAAGGAACATGATTAGTGCTGTAATGGGTATATGAAACTCAAAGTTCAAGGTTGCATTTTTCATGCGTTCAAGTTCTTACAGTGTAGACTTCGCAAGGGATATTCGTGGACACCATGAAAATGAAAAATGGGTATGTTTTCCGTCTTGTGTTTAGCCACGTTGCTAATACATTACCACTAGTTTCTTTGGTTAAACTACCTAATGGACACCATAGTATAGGTTTAGTTGCAATTTGGCCACCTTGTTCTTTCTATGTAATGAAAATGTCTATTTATTATTGGTAGCTTGAGAGTATTGTGGCTTAATTTTTTCGAAAAAAATATGATGATCAAATCGTGATTAAACCTATAATATGATGACCATTAGATAGTTTACCATATATTCTTTTTGAATTTTGAGTTATTTGAGTCAAGTTGTTCGAGTCATTCAAGTGAAATTTGAATTATTCGAGCTTGAGTGAATTTCGAGTTCGAGTCGATTTGAATTTTGAAAGTTCAAATATTCGAAAAAAAGGAAATTTAATTTTAAAAATTTTATATTTTGGTCATTATTTCATAACTTTTTTGATTGAACTCCGATTTAGTTGTATTTTTAAAAAAAAATCATTTTTTGAGACGAACATGAGATTAAGAATAAAACCTATTAATAAAATTAATACTCCTTTGAACCTAAAACTTTTAAAAAAATTACTATTAGGCCTCTAAAGTTTTGAAATTTTATTGTTTAACCATTTAATGATAAATATTAATCTATGTGATAATAATTTTCCTTCATGTGTACACTAAAAAAGACTCAAATCTATATAGTACTAACGGTTAAAAGTTTTAGTTAAGTCCCTAAATTTTGGTAAGTTTACATTTTTGTCCTTGAAATTCAATTGTTTGAAATCAAGAATGTATCTATATTATGATTCTTGATGATGAACATTTTTTTTAATTTTATGAATGTTTTATATTTATTTGTCTTTGCTTTCAATATTAACTGTTCTAATTATTTTTCAATGACACTTTCGATCGATTTTTAATGACACCGTACTTTAATGAAGTAACATATTACATGTAAAAATATCATTATAAATATATTATATATTTTTTATGAAAAATAATTTATTAAATTATATTAAAAATCTTATTTATGCATGCAAAAAATATGAAGTCCTTATCACTTTTAACGATAATATTATAAATAATTATAATTAAATTTATACAAAAATTCGAAATTCGACTCGATTCGAAAAAAATTCAAATAAAGTTTGAATGATAAAATAAGACGTGTCAACTCGAATAACTTAAAATTTTTTGACTCGACTCGATTCGACTTGATCGAATGCCCAACCCTAATGTTTGATATCAATTAAATTGGTTATTTTAGCTATTTTTAGGTTGTGTTTTTAGACTCTCCCGAACCTCATGCCTTGTTAGATTAGTTTAATCACTTTAATCACTTGTTTTCTCCATTTTGTCTTGGTCAACGGCGGTAATACTGACTCTAATCTTAGTGCTAATTTTCAACCACCGATATTCTATATCCTCCGTATTTTTTATATCTTCTTTTAATTTGTTATTTTATTCAGTTTTATCATACATTTCTAATGAAATTTGTCTATTCTTTTAGTATATTTGTACAATTTCGTCTGTTTTTTGGTATATTTTTGCTTTACTCTTATGGTATAAAAAAATCATTATTATTTGAGACATATCTAATTGGTTTATAATATGTTTATAATTTACGAACTGTGATAGTTAAAATATTTTTATTATAATTTATATGCAAGTAAATCATAAAATTTCAGTGCGAACAAAAGAATTATAAAATTTTAAGATGAATACTATCAATAAAATAAATAATTAAACGGAAAAATTCGAATTCTAGGATGGACACCTACCCACTCTAACCGTACACGTGAATCCGTCAATGCATATGTAAAATATACATATCTTATATAATTAAAAAAATAAATGAAAATCAAATTGTACTATAACATGTATAATTATAATTAAATTTGTATAAAAACTTAAAAACTCAATTCGACTCAAATTTTATACTCAACACTAATTAAAAAAATTCAAATAAAGTATAATATATCAACTCGAATAATTTAAATTTTCTACTCGACTTAACTAAATCAAGCATTTCAATTCTCGATATTCTTGTTAATTTTATATATTTCGTATATATCAGAAAAAGACAAACGGGCTAATACATATGTTTTCCAAAAGAAAGTAATAATTAACGTAGAACGGAAAATAAGATTAGACATTTTGCAAGTGTTTTTATACAGATAGACATTATTAAGTCCAACTATTTATTTGCTCCAACTAAAATCACATTTGAAAAAAAATCAGTTAACCATTTTAAGTAATTTTATATACTATTTATACAATTAAACTTCCAAAAATCCAACCATTGAATTTATAGAGATATATGTACTTTATCCTGCACCTAAAATATAGAATCAATACAGTAATTATACAACCTAAATCTACAATAATGGCTGTACCAATATACAAGTGGAAGTGTGGGGAGGGCTAAAAAGTTAGGCTTGATTCACAAGGAAGGTGAATAATTAGACAAAGAAATGAGATAAGAGTGAAAGACAGACCCTGAAACCCAAATTTCTTAATTGGAACAAACATTAGACCAGGTCGGAAGTTACAAACATTATTTTGTAAGTATGCATGATTTCCTCATGGTCAGTGTTTGTTGTTCAATGCTCAAGTATTACAAAGCACAGAGTTTGATATTACCCTTTACTTTCTAGTAAAGGCATATCAAATGAAAAAAAAAAAGTGAAATAAAAGAAATTAAATAGAAAATAAATCAAGTGGGCTTTAGGTGCCTACCGCCTTACAAAAAACATGCCTAACTGCACTAGGCCTGCACCTGACCAAATTTGCCTGGCCTGAAAGGGTCCATGGCGCTTCTGTTGAATAATGATAAGGTGCAGGTGTGCCTAGGTGCACGCCTTGACAACACTGGGTTAAATGAATACCAGCTAGGGGATAAAACATAAAGGAACAAAAAAGAAACCTAAACATACCCACTACTTGAAGCTACAACAAGTGCTGATGATGTTTGAGCAGCAGCAGCAGTAGTAGTAGTAGTAGTTGTTGAAGCAGCAGAACTGGAAGCAGTGAGACCTGCAGGATCAGAATTCACATTTGCATAAGGACTTTAGAATTCTAGGAAGCAGCTGGCTACGGGATGAAAGAAATTTAGAGGAGCAACTTAATATTTATTAGAAGGCAAAATATTACACACATACAAAAATAGATGACAAAAGCATTTAAGGGGAACAAGCAAACACAGAATATTACAGTATATAAGAAGACTCACTGAATATGGGAGCAGAGGCAGTGGATTGTGCTAGTGAGGATGAAGCAGGAATGGATGGTTTTGTTGATGAAGAAAAGCCAGAAAAAGAACCAGAGCTCTCTAATGTAGTAGATGCATTTGTCACACCAAATCCAGTCAAAGAACTCGCAGCAGCTGATGTAGAAGCTGAACTAGTAGGTGCAGCTAATGAAGCTGTAGCAGCAGAAGACGAAGAGTTCAAGTTGAAGGAAGGGAAAGATGGAGTTGAAACAGCAGTAGTACTTGCTGCAGGAGTTGAAACAGCAGTAGTACTTGCTGCAGGAGTAGAAACAGTTGTGGTAACTGTCGAAAACAATGGCACTGATGATGTTCCAAAGGAAGAGGGTTTTGACACAGCGGCACCGGAGAATGTGGGTGCAGGTGATGATGAAGCTGCATTGCCAAATCCAAATGCAGGTTGAGAAGCTGAAGGTGGAGCAAATGAGAAGCTTGAAGAGCCTGATGAAGAAGCAGCTGTTAAAGAAGATGCTGCAGGTTCAGCTGTTATTGAACTGGCAGTGCTCTTCGAAAATGCTGAACTACCCCCAAAAGAGAATCCGGTTGAAGAAGCTGAGCTTGAGAAGCTTGGAAAAGATGGAGTTGTAACTGAAGTAGTAGAAGCAGAATATAAAGAAGAACCAAAAGGGCTAGTGACAGCAGTGGTGGGAATAGCAGTAGATGGTGCTTGTGAAGATGAAAACAAACTGGAACCACTGCTAGCTCCAAATGGGGATGAAGAAATCCCAAGTGTCCCTGAAAATTAGAAAATTGAGGGGGAAAAAAGAGGACAAACTAAGTTGGTTAGTATTAAAAGATCAGAGAACAAAAGGAGCAGAGGCAACAAAGAAGTGGATTTTGACAAGGCAGCACCAGATACTGTGGCTGCTGACGATGTTGATGAAGCTGCATTACCAAAACCAAAAGTAGGTTGAGAGGCTGAAGAAGGGAGGGTAAAAGAGAAGCCAGGTGAACTTGATGAAGAAACAGCCGTTGATGAAGGTGGTGTAGTATAGGCTGATGTTGATGTTGAACTTTCAGTGCTTTGCGAAAAAGATGAAGTACCCAGGAAGGAGAACCCTGCCGAAGCAGAGAAAGGTGAAGTGGTGGTTGAATTTGAAGCTGAGCTTGACGATGTGAAGCTTGAAAAAGATGGTGTTGTCACTGACGATGAAGATGAACCAAAAGAGAGAGTAGGATTTGGTGCGGGTGAAGATGAAAATAGAGTTGAACCTCCGCTTGCTCCAACAGGAGATGGAGATGCCCCAACCTTTTCTGAGAAACAGAAATTGAAGAAAAAGAATGTTAGTAGAAGGAGACTGAAGCAGAGACAAGAAAAAAGTAGGCTTCACATGACAGCACCAGAGAAAACGGATGCTGGGGATGATGATGAAGCAGCGTTGCCAAATCCGAAGGAAGAAGATGAACCAAAAGAGAACCCCGAAGAGCTTGAAGAAGTAGAAGCAGCAGTTAAGGAAAGTGATGTAGCAGAGGTGGTTGGGTTGGAACTTGCACTGCTTGAAGAAAATAGTGAACCACCCGAGAAAGAGAACCCTGTAGCAGCGAAAGGTGATGTAGATGCTGAACTTGACGAAAAAATACCTGAAAACGATGGAGTTGTAGTTGTAGTAGCATTAGAAGCTAATGAAGCAGAAGATGCAAGACTAAAAGGGCTAGTAGTAGCAGCAGGCGATGGAGATGGAAACAGAGAGGAACCACTGCTGACTCCAAACAGAGATGAAGTTGTCCCAAATCCTCCTGAGAATTACAAATTAAACCCAAGACAAAACTAACAATTGGTTATATTAAGCAGATCAAACAAACAAGAACATCAATCACAATAGCCAAGATAATGAAGATACTGCCACTATCAAACCTATATCATGAAAATGATTGAAAATACAATATGTAAAAGAAAAATACACCATTCTCTGCTAAGCCAATGTTTACTTTTATAATGCTAAACAAATCCCAAAATTTCAAATCATAAATCATTGATATAAACTATAAAAACAAATCAAAAAGTAAGAATCAAAGATACGAACCCGAAGAACCGAAGGGATTACTATTGGCCATAGCAAACCTCGAGCACTGACTAGACACTGCGAATTTCAAACTTCAAAGCATTAGCAAAAAAAACTCAATAAACGCTGTAAATGGACTAACTGAAAACACAGAATCAAATAAGAGAATAGAGTTGAGGAAGAAGAAGATAGAGATTCAGAGTGTGAGAGAGAGAGTGAAAACTCAATTTATTCAGCATGATGGAAAACAAACGGCACAATGGCCTCCTTAAAGCCCTGGGCACAAAACGACACCGTCTGGGCAAATAACCAAAACTCACCGTATCACTTAATAACGGCTAACTCCAGCTCAGCCAAAACAAACAAATTCTAACGGCTAGGAAAAAACAAACCATAACAGAATAAAAATAACGGCTATTTGTTTGGACACTTGACAATACTCCCTGCTTGAGAACCATCCTTGTCCTCAAGGATTGAATCCTGGAAACCTCTGTTGCAAGTGGTACAGATTCTCCCAAGTCGCATCTTCAGGGAACGAATTCACCCACTACACAAGGACCTTGGTTACTGCTCGATTGCCTTTCTTTACCATTCTTCTTTCTAAGAGTTTAGCTGGTTCCTTGGCTATAGCCCCATACTCCCCAATGACTGGTAAATCCGACTGATAATTAGCAACTCCAATATGTTTCTTCAGCTGGGAAATATGGAAAATGGGATGCACCTTCGAGCCTACAGGAAGTTGGAGTTGATAAGCTACCTGTCTCACCCGAGCCTGCACTGGAAAAGGACCAAACCACCTTGGTGCTAGCTTTTGACAATTTCTTTGCTGTACAGATTGTTGTCTGTATGGCTGAAGTTTCAAATAAACCAAGTCCCCTGGGTGGAAAGTCGAATCTGTTCTATGCCTGTCTGTCTGTTGCTTCATCTTGCTCTGGGCCCTGTGTAGGTGAAATTTTAACATTTTAATTGCAGCTTCTCGATGTTGTAAGCTACGATCCACAGCCACCACTCTCGATTCCCCTGGAACATAAGGCAGATGTATAGGAGGTTCTTGGCCATACAAAGCAGCAAACGGTATCGTCTGAATGGATGAGTGGAAGGAGGTATTGTACCACCACTCAACCAAAGACACTCAATGGCTCCACTCTCGAGGTCTCTCTCCAGTCATACAACCTAGATAGGTCTCAAGACACTGGTTTACTCGCTCTGCTTGCCCATCAGTTTGGGGGTGGTAAGCCGTTGATGGTGTCAAGGTGACCCCCATTTTCATGAACAACTCTTGCCAGAAGGTGCTCATGAACACCCTGTCTCGATTACTTACAATGGTCTCGGGCATGCCATGCAACTTAAAGATGTTTTCCATAAACAGTTTTGCCACCTCAATGGCTGAATAAGGATGACACGGAGTTAAAAAATGAGCATACTTTGTTAATCTGTCCACCACTACCATGATAACATCTTTGCCCTTCGATACTGGAAGACCCTCAATAAAGTCCATACTAATTAAGGTCCATACCAGTTCTGGGATTAGTAGAGGTTGTAACAAACCTCTCGGATGCTGAAGATTCCCTTTGTTTTGTTGGCACACCCTGCATTCTCGAGTCCATCATTTCACATCTCTTTTCATCCCCTTCCAATATACCACTGCAGCCACTCTCTTTACTGTGGCATGGATTTCAGAATGGCCACCCATAGGGCTCTCATGAAAATAACTTCCAATCTCCTTTCTCAATTGCTCATCTGCCCCTACCACTAACTTTCCCTTTCTTCTCAGTACCCCATTGCTCCACTCATATTTGGGGTATTTTGTACTTTCCTCCTCCAATTCTCGAATGATTTTCTTCAATCTCAAATCTTATGTCCAGGTTACCTTAATTTTGTCCAACAGGTCAGTAGTAGCACTATTGGCAGTAATGACCAGACAAGTTCCAAACTCTGGATTTCTAGAAAGGGTGTCAGCCACCTTGTTATGGATGCCCCTTCGATAACATACCTCGTAATCATACCCCATCATCTTAACAACCCATCTCTGCTGAAAAGGGGTGATAGCCTGTTGATCCTTCAAGAATTTAAGACTCTCATGGTCAGTCTTAATTTTAAATTTCCTTCCCATGAGATATGTTGCCCACTTCTTTACTGCCATAAGAACAACCAGCATTTCTTTATCATATATGGACAAGCTCTGGTGCTTTGGTCCTAAGCCCTTACTAAAAAATGCCAGTGGTCTCCCTTCTTGACTTAGAACTGCTCCAACTCTCATAGTTGAGGCGGCGGTCTCTACCATAAAATCCCTTTGGAAGTTTGGCAGAGCTAGTACAGGGGCAGTACTCACAGCTTCCTTCAATCCTTCAAAGGCCTTCTGTTCTGATTCACCCCACTGCCAAGCCCCTTTCTTTAACTTATCAGTCAAAGGTCGAGCCATCAGTCCATACCCCCTTATAAACCTTCTGTAATATCCTGATAACCCCAAAAATCCTCTAAGTTCCCTCACACAATTAGGTACAGGCCACTACCAAATGCATTGTACCTTCGATCTCTCCATAGCAATGCAACCTTCTAAGATCACATACCCCAGATACTCCACCTCTGAGGCACCAAAACTGCACTTGCTTTGCTTGGCATATAACTTGTGTTTTCTTAACAGTTGTAACACTTCCTTTACATGCTTCAAATGGCTTTCCCAAGAAGTGGAATACACCAGTATATCATCCAGGAACACCAACACAAACCTTCTCAACAAGCCTTTGAATATTCGGTTCATTAGCCCCTAGAATGTAGCTGGGGCATTGGTGAGCCTAAAGGGCATCACCAAGTACTCGTAATGACCCTCATGGGTTCTGAATGTTGTTTTGGGAATATCTGGTTCCCACATCCTGATCTGATGATAACCAGATCGAAGGTCCAATTTTGAAAACACATGTGCCTTCCCAAGCTCATCTAACAGTTCCTCGATCACAGGCATTAAGAACTTATCTTTCACAGTCAGCTGGTTTAATTTCTTATAGTCCACACACATTCGTCAGGAGCCGTCCTTCTTTTTCACCATAACCACAAGGGAAGCAAAAGAGCTACAACTGTCTTGAATTATTCTAGTCTGTAACATCTCCTTCACCATTCTTTCAATCTCATCTTTTTGATGAGCAGGATATCTGTAAGGACGCATCTTCACTACTGCTTTCTCATCAGTCAAGGAAATTCTATGATCCTTTCCCCTTATAGGAGGCAACCCCACTGGTTTCTCAAATACATCTCTGTATTCTCCTAACAATTTCTGTAAGTCAGCTGGAATGTGCTCCTGGATCACCTTAACCCCCTCATCCTGCATCTTCAAAGACACTAAGTAGGAATGGTGAAGTTTTGGTCCTTGTTTGAAATCTTTAAGCATGACTTTCGATCCGATACATCCCATGGACTTAGATTGTAAGCCCTCCAACTTAACCTGTTGCCCTTCTCATTGAAACTCCATCGAGAGTGCTGTAAAATCCCAAGTGATGGCTCTCAATGAAGTCAACCATTGTACTCCCAGAACTAAATCACTTCCCTTCAAAGGCAGCACCAAAAAATCAGCCTGAAACCTATGTCCTTGAGTTTCCCATTCCATCCCCTTACACCAACCTCGAGTCTCTAGTTGCCCTCCATCAGCCACTGTTACTCTAAGGTTGCATCTCCTTTCTATGCCCAAACTCAACCTCTTAGCCACACTATAACTCACAAAATTGTGAGTGCTCCCTGAATCCACCAAAGCCACCAAGGAAGCACCTCCAAAATTAACAGACAACCTCATAGTCTCCCATGGTGCCACTCCCCACATAGCGTTAAGGGACAACACTGGGCTCTCCTATTGGTTATTCTCCACTGCATCTGTAGCTTCTTCACAATCTAGAAAAACTTCTTGGTCCCTTTCTTCATCTCCTTCAACTACAATCTGAAATAACTGAGACTTGGCACACTTGTGCCCTGGGGTGTATTTGGCAGCACACCAAAAACACAGCCCTTTCCTCGATTTCAGCTGCAGTGATTTTCTTCCCTCCTCCCTTGTTTCCACCAGAGGGCAACATCCTTGGAGGCACAGCCACCTGAGAACTCGCAGGGTGTGGGCGAGGAGTATAGGTTGTACCAGGTGTACTGGAGCCACTAATACTGTTCTTGCCAAAATTCTGTGGTGTTCTTACAGGCACAGACAGAGAAGGTGGTGCAGAAGTAGACAATCTTGACCAAGGGCCAGACGCTTTAACAGGAGCCGAATAAATTTTTTTCTAGATGCTTAGCCATATTAAACGCCTCTATTAAGGATTTGGGTTGAAGAAGTTTCAGAAATTAGCTAATCTCCAGCCAAAGATGGTTCTTGAAAATACTCAGAACATACTCGTTTGGGAGATTTACCTGATTCAGGAGGAACATAAACTCTTCGTAGTACTGATCCACTGAGTCCACCTGCCTGAGTGACACGAGATCTGCAAACGGGTCATCAAATCCATCTGGAGTAAATCTATCCTTTAATAGCTTGAGATACTGCTCCCATTGCAATTGTCCTAACTCGCCATGATTTTTGGAAATGAGTTGATGCCACTGCAACGCCTGACCCTCCAGATGTAACTTGACTAACCGAATCCACATCTACTCTGGAATAGATTCGGCTTCAATATATTATTCCAACTTCGACAACTATCCTCTGAAACCGGTTCCATCAAATCGAGGACACATCAGTTTATATGCAAAATTGTTGGACTGGGTTTGCGGCTTGGCAAATGTTCCTGGCAATCTTTCCACATCAATCACCGGTGCTGAGGGCCTGATAGGGTATGTACCCATGATTCCTGGTGCTGGATTTGGTTGTGCTCCGATCGGAATCGCTGGAAACAACTCGGTAGAACCGCGACTGGACCCAACTACATTACTTCCCACTTGAGGTACCAGATTTTGAAATCCAGGTCGCTCTTCCACTGGTCGTTTTCCCAAAGCTGTGGAAATCGCCTCAGAAATCATCCTCTAGAGATCTCCCAAAATAGCCATTTTGAAGTTGGCCATATCCATTTCTCGTTTCGAATCCATTCGTTGTATCTCCAACCGTACCTGTGAAAACTCCCGAAGCATGTCTTGTTGTATCCTATCCGTTTCCCTCTGTCAAGGAGGAGTCTGAATCTGCTCAGGTTGGTTCTGTTGCATCCCTTGAGCCTCTAAAGCCATCTACACCGCCTGGCTTCTCGTGACCACGCCGTCGACCATCGCGTAGGATCGGAAATAGCTCTGATACCTTTGTCAATGAACTAACTGAAAACATAGAATCAAAGAAGAGAATAGAGTTGAGGAAGAAGAAGATAGAGATTCAGAGTGTGAGAGAGAGAGAGTGAAAACTCAATTCATTCAGCATGATGGAAAACAAACGACACAATGGCCTCCTTAAAGCCCTGGGCACAAAACGACACCGTCTGGGCAAACAACCAAAACTCACCATATCACTTAATAACGGCTAACTCCAGCTCAGCCAAAACAAACAAATTCTAACGGCTAGGAAAAAACAAACCATAATAAAATAAAAATAACGGCTATTTGTTTGGACACTTGACAAACGCTCATAAAAAGAGAAAAAGAAGAAGAAGAAAAACAGTAACATACATAAATCTTCTGTGGAAACCCTTTCTAAGAAATTAGGGTTTTGGTTCTTTCAACTTGATTTTTTCCCTCCCAAGTCCAAATTGGATCCGGTTAGAGGGTATCTACGCAGGCCAGGTCGGGTCACCTTTTTTCGATGAAGTGAACGAGTGGAGATAAACGGGCTTAAAGTTAAACCACTGTGTACATTAATATTAAATATTAAATTTTTTATTGGGTTTATATTGCAAATAAAAAGTAAAATAATAATGTAAAAGGAGTATAAAAAATTTAAAATACTATTTTTAATTTAATTTTTTATTAAGAATAAATGTTTAATCAAATTAAATCAAGTGAAATCAAATAATTCATTTGACAAATTAAAAAATAAGTCAAATTTAAGCATTATTTAAATATGATAATATAAATAAATTTAATATATTATTTTCAATTTAATTTTTATTAAGGATGAGTTATTGATTCAGATCTAGAATTTGGGTTTGATATTTTGAATTAAAGTATTTAATTTTAAAAAGATGAGAATGGAAAAATACTTATTTTTAGAGATTTAGGGTTCAATTTGCGAAAAAATTTAAAATAAGAGATTTTAAATGTGGGTTATGCATGTTTGGCTTGAAAGACAATTATTTGAAATAAAGTAGGAAATAGAAAGAAAAATTATATTTTATATTTTTTCTCTATCTTCTCTTTTCTTCCTTTTTTCATCAAGTATTTTTGTTCGATTTATTTACATTTGAATGCTCATATTCAACACCTAATGTATTATTATGTTCACCTCATCGAGACAAATCGATTGATGATTGTAATGTTGTTGTTAAAGCTATTGTCGAAAGGAGTAAAAGAGAAAAAGTCTAGTTTATCGAGTTGTGGTAGTTTCAATGCTCAAAATAAAAAATAAATAACATCATCGTTGTGTTCACGGACACTAAACACCATCGTTATTTGAAATCAAAGAATATTGTTCTATTTAATATAAATTTCGTAATATCTACTCCACAATACGATTCACTAAAATCCTACAAAGAAGACTTACAATTCTCAAAACAAATATGCGAGCAAATATAGGAGAATATGTTTTTTCTCTTTAAATATTAGGAATATAGGATGTTTTAGATAATATTTAAGGAACTACGGTAGTTTAAACAGTGTAAAGGGGAGAACGTCACCTCCTCTTGGCGTTCTTCATTGTTTATTTTTTAATAAACAATCGTCTATCTTGCTCAGCCATTCACGCAAAACGCCATGTGCGTATAGCGCTAAGGGAGGACGCCACCTCTTCTTTACATTATGCATTCAATTTTAATGCACGAAAAATACCTACCAAATGCATGCAAAGGTTGAGATGAATTCTTGTTGAAAAACTAAAAATGCAGTGTGAATTATTGGTAGGTAAAAAAGGTGACATGTGTTATTTGCAGTGTGAATTATTGGTGGGTAAAAAAGTGGCATGTGAGTTAAAATAAAACTTATGACAGGTGAGTAAAATTATTGGTTCAAGCATAGTAAAAAATATTGACTCATTCTTTTGGATTCGTGCTGAAAAGCCTGGGTAAATTTTAAGTACCACAACGCCATACACATTTGGCGTTCGGAGAACCTTAACGCCAAGAACACATACGATTATGGTGGCTTTATATTTTGTTTCAATGCCCAGTCAACCGTTCGAATAAGCAAGCAAAACAAATAAGCAAGCCGAGTAAAGAGGGAAGATTGGCAAATTGGATATTCAAGTATTCGATCCGTTCAAACATTTTACATTAGTTCAGTATTTTTTTCATATTAGTTGTTGTTAATTTATTTTTTCTTAATTTATGGTTTGGAAGTTAGTTGGGTATTCTATCACATTACGTTATGATGACTTTATATTTAATTTTAATTTTTTGTTTATTCACATTTTTTTTTACATATTTGTATTAAAATGACATCCGGTGAAGGAAAAAAATTATTATACCGTGATCCTAACCATATTTTCTCCTACATTTGTGATGATAAAGTAAATTTTTTAAAATTTCGCAATTATAATGATGTTATATATAATTTTTTATATAAAAATTATTAAAAAAAATTATTATCTTTAAAAAATAATGTTTGTTTATATTAATTATACAGGTGTAAATTAAAGAGATTATGGTTAAAAGATGTACTTAGCGTTTAAAAAATTAAGGTAGAATGTGTTTTAGGGGTTTGAATAAAATTAATTATTTTAGAAATTTTCAATGATTTTTACTTATACAGCTGAATTATTATTATTAAAAGAAAGAATGAATTTGTTAGTTTCAGGAGTGCAATTGGGTTTGCAGAGTTAAGTTTATAGAAAGAGATGGAAATGAGAGCACAGGAAGACATAGAAATAGGAGAAGACATAACTCAACCGCTACTTCCTCTAGCATTTTCCATACACGATGATTTCATACACTCCCATTGTTCATCGTGCTTCTCCCCACTCTCTTCCCCAACCTGCAACTCTCCCTCCCCACGCGACCCTCTTTATTGCTCCGCCGCATGCTCCGACGCATACTCACACATCCCCTCCTCCTCCGCAGAATCCCTACTCCCTCCCTCCTCTCCAAATTCATCCGAACTACGCACCGCTCTCCGCTTCCTACTTCATCTACCCAGGCTCTGCCCCCACCTACATCGCTTCAACAATGGCCTACTCACGAACTACCATAAGCTTTCCTCATCTCCCGAATTCGCCACCCAAATTCGCCAGGGAGCAATTGCTATGGCCGCCGCTAGGAAATTACGAAACCGGGACAGTGCTCTAGACAAAAGTGACGGGGTTTTACTGGAAGAGGCCGTCTTAAGCTTAGTCTTAACCAACGCCGTGGAAGTTCAGGACGAGGCCGGGCGTTCTCTAGGAATCGCCGTATACGATCCTAACTTCTCTTGGATCAATCACAGCTGTTCGCCTAACGCATGTTATCGGTTCTCTGTTTCGCCTCCCAATGATACCTCGTTGGGAGAGGATTCAAGTTCAAAGCTACGGATTGTTCCTAGCGTTTCAGAGGGAGACTCTGGTGTTTGTAGCTGTTATAGTTACATGGAAGGTTTTTCCTTTTTTACCATTTTCAATATACATACATATATACATATGCTGATGTATGTCTTGATTTGATGCAGGAACTAAGGGATTCCAATACGGTCCGAAAATAATAGTGAGGAGTATTAAGAGAATCAAGAAAGGGGAGGAAGTTTGTGTTTCATACACTGATTTGCTTCAACCAAAGGTGTTTACTTATTTTCTAACATAGCAATCTACATGTTGATTTGGTTATCAAGTCTTGAACATTTATCTGCAACCTGGCTACACTTTTGTCCTAATTTAATTAAACTGTGTCAAGTAGACTAGGAAGAATGCAGTGCTTTGGCAATTTCAATTTCAATGTGTTTATTTGAAGGCTACTGATGATTGTCTTCTATGTGCTCTTTACTGAGTAGGTGCATGAGATTGTGTCTAAACTGTATTTATTGAGTTTTATGAACCATCATCTTTATTCTTTGGTTCCAAACTATGTGATTTATCATTTTATCTGTTTATTGGGAAAATTTGTTAGCTTCATTTCGAAAGCCTCACATCAAGAATTTGAACTTAGTATTATATCTAAGAAAAGATCTAAAATCTTAGAGCATTCAGAGAAGGTAATTAATGGAGTGAATGAATTAAGGTAAACACACACCTGTTACTCATTGCAAAAGATGAAATGAATTCAGTTTACTCGGACTGTGAAAACTAATGTGAAAATGGAAACATAAGCTTACTGAATTGCTCTGGATTAATGTGTTGTCATATGTTGGTTTGTATTCTTGTTTTAATTTCAATGGTTCATTTCTTTTCTGTAGGCAATGAGGCAATCGGATTTATGGCTTAAATATCAGTTTACCTGTTCTTGTAGGCGATGCACCATGTCTCCCTCAACTTATGTTGATCATGCTTTAGAGGTAATGAGAAACTGTATAATTATCCTGATTTAATCAGTGCGTGTGTCTCTCTGTGTGTTCACCCTCCCCCCTCTTTCTACTTGAACATTTCAATATTTTTGCAATCTCAAACATATTTTCAATTGTCATACATGGTTTGCACTTAATGGACTTGATACACCCTTTAACTTTCTACACACTAGTTCTGGATCCACTTTTTTGGTTAGGAAGATGTACATGATTGTCCCTTCATAGGACTTGATAATTGATACTCCCTTTAGCTTGAATCTGTTTAAAGATGTATCGATTAACCTGCCCCTTAATAGTATTGATTGATGGTTTAGATCCTCAATTAATCAATTCCATACTTATCTCCAGATTATTTGGTATTTATCTCCCTTTTCTTTATGCTCTTGCCCTGTGAATTGAGGTTAACTGTATTTTTTAATATGGTTTACTTTCCATATTTTTTCTTGAAATTCTAGTATTCACATCATTATTTGTTCGATTCATGAATTCTATAAACAATCATTTTCAAGAATCAGCAGCAGTAGCACTTGCTTTCAGGAAATTTTGGCTTCCAATCAGAGCTCTTCAAGCTCACACTTCGATCTCGACCATTGTAAGGATGAAGCAAGTAAAAGGTTGTCTGATTATGTCGATGGAACAATTACCGAGTTTCTATCAGTTGGTGATCCTGAATCCTGCTGTATGAAGCTTGAGAGTGTGCTGAGCCTTGGTCTTCAAATTGAGCAATTAGAAAGTGGGGGTGGAAAATCATATCTCAATTTCAAGTTTCATCCCTTTCACCATATTGCTCTCAATGCTTATACGACACTCGCTTCTGCATATAGAATACGTTCAAGTGACTTCTTAGCCCTCGATCCAAGAACAGATCAATCTCAATTCAAAGCTTTTGACATGAGTAGGATCAGTGCAGCTTACTCTCTGTTGCTGGCAGGTGCAACTCACCATTTGTTTTGTTTGGAATCTTCTTTGATTGTGTCTGCTGCAAATTTCTGGAAGCACGCGGGAGAGTCTTTATTAACCCTTGCTAGAAACTGTTTCTGGAACTCGTTGGGGTTGCCTATCTTAGAACAGTCAATAATTTCGAAGTATAAATGCTCCAACTGCTCATTGCTGGACAACCACGGTGCTGAATTCCTTAGCCAAGCTGAAAGAGTAAATTTTGAAAACATATCTAGCTTCTTGCTTGCTTGCATGAGCAACATGGCACCTAAGATTTGGAGATTTCTGATTAATGGATGTCATTACCTTGAAACAATTGAGAATCCCTTCGATTACCTGTGGCTTTCCCATTCGAATCGCGATGAAGAGCCATCCGGTTTCATAATAGAGAGTTTTAACTTTGAACATCATGCAGCATGGTATACAAATGAACGAAGGATACATATCTACAAGGTTGGTATCCATTGCTTAATGTATGGTGCATTTTTAGAACAAATTTGTTATGGACAAGCAGTGGCTGGTCATGGCATGTAGATGTACGAGAAAAAGTGCATTTTAGAGAATCAAAACGGGTACGTCATTGAACTGAACTCTACATTTCATGAAGTAGTCATTTTATTTATCTATTAAAGGATTGTATCGGTTACAATAATTTTAAAGTGGCCATCAAAGCAGACATAATAAAGAGACAGATTATTTGTACATGTGTAGGTGCTGTAATAACCCATCTGAAACCCCTTTATTATTAAAACTTAGATCCAATAAATATAACTAGGCCCGTTACAATATCCAAGCCCAAATCCTTATCCCTTACCCAATCCAGACCCAACAATTAAACCAATTCATTTATCCATCTGAGCCCAAAAATAATAAACCCTAATTACTCTAACCCTAACCAAATACCCCAAACCAGCTGAAAACTGAACCGGCCGTCGCCTCTTCATTACCCAGGCCAGCTATTGCGCGTGGTGGTCACGCGCCCTCTCATTGGCTCTGTGGACGACCACTGCCTCGGTCTGCTCCACCGCCAGCGTCAACTCGAACCTGCAAAAGAAGAAGACATTATTAGATGTAGGATTTTAAGATCATTAAGCAGTGATATTTTCAATTTAATATGTATAGAAATCGGGTATTTAAACCCCACAAAAAAGGGTTGTAATGGTTACGATCGGAGAAATAGAAAGAAAACTATTCGAAGCAAAAAAAAGCAACAGACACCTTAATATTCGAACACAAATCGGAAAAAGAGAGGGGAGAGATCGGAGCCAAAAACTGAGAAAAAGAAGGTAAAATTTTTTTAAAAAGGGTTTGAACTTATCTTTTAGATCTAGTCATCCATGTTCGTTTTTTCGAAAAACCGAGTCCACCATTGCGTTTCTCTCGTTGAAATCCTTTAGAAAGGTGCCTCCTTTTGATCTTCGGCGACCAACGCGGCGACCGGCTACGGTGAACGACAGTGTTCCCACTCTCTGGCGACCAGGCTTCAGAGAATTCCAGAGCCTCTCTAACATCCATCCATTTTGTTTGAAACAAAATGAGAGTGAAGGCTCTCTTCATAGAAATTTGCGGTTATATATTACACCAAAAACGATGTCGTTTTGGTGCCTGACTTCAAGGCCCAAAATGACGCCGTTTCGACTCGACCTCCCGACCCGGATCCGTGTCTAATCCGAGAAAAAGGGAAAATTACTCCCGTTTTGGTGCCTGGCTTCAAGGCCCCAAACGACGCCGTTTTGACTATTCATGCAGATTGACCCTTCTAACATTATTATTATTATTATTATTATTATTATTATTTTATTTTTACTATGTTAATAATATGTTTACTTATTTATTTTTATTGCTTTACTATTACGTTCATGTTTTATTTTATTAGAAAATATTATCCTGATATATTCTATTAGGAGTAGCATCCCGTTCTTCGGGTGTTATCTTCTCTAAATTATTGTGGATATTAGGATACATATTTTAAATTAAAAATTAATTTAATTTGAATTTTATATTTTCTTAAAATTACGATGCGAACCTTTAGGTACCAATTTTGGGCGTTATAGGGGTGCTAATCCTTCACCAAACGTAATCAACTCCCGAATCCAGAATCTTTGGTTTTGTTTTCTTGGTGTTCGATCCACCTTTTTGAATGATCGATGACGACTCCAACTGATTAATCGATTTTTAAATTAAAACGATATTCCAATAGGAGTGACATCCTGTTCTTTAGGTGTCATCTCCCGGAATACCGAATTTTCAAATATTACTGCAGATTTTTAAATTTAAATAATATTCCAATAGGAGTGGCGTCCTGTTCTTCAGGTGTCATCTCTCGGGATACTGAATTTTTAAATCCCACCGAACTTTTGAACTTTTAAACTGTTTTTAAATATTTCGAGAAAAAGTCGCAATAGACGACAACTCCGCTGGGGACTGAATTTTGTTTTAAAAAAAGAGTTAAGCCTTAGTCTGGTTCGCATCATAATTTTCAAGAAAATATAAAATTTGAATTAAATTAATTTTTAATTTTTATTTGCATTAGACTAAGAACCCTTAAGTGTATGATTACTTCGCTTCGTGACGTCTTCACCTCCGTATAGTGTCATAATTAATTTCTGGAATTTTGGTCCTTATATTTCGTGTGGTTCTCACCCCCGTATAATTAAGGGTTATATTCCCCCGAATCGATGTCCTCATCGACAGTTCGGGTACCGCTTACTTTAGAACCGAAACGCATATAATGAACCTTAGAAACCTACCTAATCGAAACTACGCCGTTATGCTACCCGTTTAGAATCACCCTTTAAGCTTTCGTTTATATTTATCTTGTTATATTGTATCCTTTTTATGTGTTTATTTATTTGTTTATTATTTAATTTTTTAATTTTGTGAATTAATTATACTAACACGTTTCTTTTTCTTTGTTTATTTTATTTTTTTCTTTTCTTTTTGCATTCATTTCGCATATCATTTCATATATAGGTATTTAATTCAAAAGTACATTCAAGAAGACGCTCAATTATAGTGAGAGGTTCTGTATCAACAAAAGTGTTAACGCTACAGTATGAGGGTGGTCCGAACGCATCCAAATGAAAAGGGAAATAGCTTATCGGATGACTATGTCTCAAAGATTGTGGAGCCCTCATTGATTGTTTCAAAGCCGAACAAGCTCGATGAATTAAAAGAAATATGATAAAATTTTGATCTAGATGAGAAAGAAGCATTTCAACAAGATTTCGACGATATAACATTACTATTAAAGGTCAAGACAGACGCCCGTATGTTTCGAGCCTTGACTCAATTTTGGAATCTCGAGTACTGTTGTTTCACGTTCGAAAAGGTTGATATGACTCCCACTATTGAAGAATATACAACTCTGCTTAACTGTCCAAGACTTAAGACAGAAACGGTTTACCTTAAACCGAAAGATTCCCCATATTTTGTGGAAAGCTTGATGAATGTTACTGGAATGAACAAAGAATGGGTCCGAGGTAAAATTGTAAAGAAAGACGAAACTGATTGTATCTCTTGAACACATATTCATGACTTGATCCTTCGTCATCCAGATCTGCCTAAGAAAAGATATTTGTTAACCTACGACATCTATGGTATGGTCATCTTTCCAAAGGTTTTGGGGCACATGGATTATGCGGTGACTGATTTATTTGAAAAGCTTGGAAAGAATGTCAACCCCGTACCTGCAATTTTGGCTGAAATATTTCGATCACAGAATGTCTGCCGTAAGATGGGTGGAGGTAGGTTTCTAGGATGTGTACCGTTGCTCGAAGTTTGGATCCGAAGCCACTTATGGAACTTGAAGTTTTCCTATCAGAAATGCCTTACTACCTTTTCACCATTAAAGAATGTTCCTGGAAGAATACCAAGCAGAAGCCATGAATGAAGATTAGTGGATAGCGGGATTTCGGGACGTCCAAGACTATACAATCAATTGGAAGGTACCATGGTTGATCGTAAGCGAGTTTCTTTACCGATATGGAGA
Source organism: Abelmoschus esculentus (assembly GCA_035048815.1). Classification (NCBI taxonomy): domain Eukaryota; kingdom Viridiplantae; phylum Streptophyta; class Magnoliopsida; order Malvales; family Malvaceae; genus Abelmoschus; species Abelmoschus esculentus. The sequence continues at coordinate 4,828,099 of JAUCBN010000032.1, forward strand.
ATACGATTGGATACCTTTGTTAGGCATTTGGGGTGGAACCGGATATTGTCCATTAGTCGTTTCCCGACAATTCGGATCAACGTAATTCATCCCGGCAACCCAAAGTTTGAAAGAATCTGATTTTTCGTATCAAGGTGACGGTTATAAGAAGGAGATCAGAAAAATGAGTAATGCTTGGAAGAATCTGTACTTGGTTGAAATTCATGACACACCATTCACCTTCAACTATGACCAATGAAGGGTTATCAAAATTAATGATGTTATTCCACGTGGGAACCAACAGAATGCTCGCTCGATGGATCAACACATGGAAGATACCTCTTCTGACTTAGAGAAAGCTAGGCGAGCGCATGAGAAGAAGGTCCGAGCTTTAGAGAAGTGTATTTCTGAGTTGGAATCGACAAATTACCTGACATCACTTGACGTGGAAAAGTATAAACAAAGAGGTGAAAATGTTCTGAAATAAAAAGAGGTACTGGAAAGAGATCATGAAGAGTTAAAGGAAGATTGAAAGGAACTGAAACAAAACTTGCGTAGGACCAGCTTGAGTGCTATCGCTAAAGTGTTAACGGGTAAACTTTTGAAAGAAAAAAAGAGGGCTGATCACTATTCCTGAAAGTATGAAGCGAGTCAAAAATTGGTCGAAGACAAAACCCGAGAATTAAAAGCACTTATCCAGAAATTAACCGCTAGTTAATCCCATAATCAAGAGTTGATTTCGCAGAATGAAGATTACGAAGTTCAAGTTATACAAATGAATGAACTTTTGCAGGGATATTATGATGAGGACTTTGCCGCTGCCTTAAGTATTGCACAAAATGAAAGTGAGATGCTGAAAGATAGGGTCATTGAGCTTGAGAATGCCTTTCAAGATTGCAGAGAGAGATTGACTTCCTTTGAAGGAGCGCTACAGGGAGATAATAGCCGAATAATATATGGATTGCAACAAGATGGACAACTGATCTGCGATCAACGCCATGCAATGAGGGAGGTTATGCAGCAAGCGCGTGGAGTGGCTCACTTTATCCAGGACCTTGCAATAGAAGCTCCCGAGCTTAGGGAGCGTGTCAGTCCGGGGACGCCACTAGGGTCTCGTGTCCACAGGCTACTTTAACAAATAGAGGTCTTAGGCGTAGAGGCCAACCGCTATTTGTAATTAGTGTTATAACTACTTTTTGTAATCGGGATCTCTTTATCTTAATGAAACTCTTTTTGATGTTACCTAAAAATCAATACCTCTATTGCATTCATTGCATCATAACATTAAGTGACATATATTTGTATATATTATTAAAGTGAATTAATTAATTGTGTACATATCATAACAAAATTTTAATCCAACTCGCAACCATTTCGCACCGTTACAGTACGTGCTTGAAAACTAAAATCATGGAGGATAGAGTGGCCAATTTAGAACGAGGACAAAAAGATCTTGAATCTCGCATTGATCAGGCTGAGTAAAGAATCACCCAAAATATCAATCAGAATATCAGCCAATAGATCTCTCAGGCTCAAACGAGATCCTAGCCCAAATAACTGCAATATTGGGTAAAGGAAAAGCCATAGAAGATCCTGCTGAGGAGCCAGAAGAAGAGACTACTACGACATCTCACGTGAGGGTTCAAACTGATACATCGACGCCTCAAAGGAGGGATACTTTAATACTGTGGGAGCATCCGTTGGCCTGCCAGAAGAGGCAACTATGAAACACTCGGTTGACCTGGATATATTACAGGACGGAGAAATATTAGACCTGGATTTGGTGAAAAAGACCAGAAATGAAGTGGAAAGCAAAAGTAAAGAAAAATTACGTCTCTTCGCAGAGCAACTAAAGGCTTCCTTAGGAATAAGTGAACAAGGAAATGAGGCTAATGACTTAAGTCTCGTGTCAGATTTAATACTCCCGCCGAAGTTTAAGACGTTGGATTTTGACAAATATGATGAGACTATATGCCGGTCGGCTCACACCACTATGTATTACAGGAAGATGACACCTTTCGTAAAGAATGAAAAGTTATTGATTCATTACTTTCAGGATAGTTTGATTGTTTCTGCCATGCGATGGTACACACAGCTCAACCGAGACCATATTAAATCGTGGAAGGACCTTTCTAAAGCTTTCATTGAACATTATAAGCACGTGTCTGACATGACCCAGTAGGGCTATATTGGAAACAATGGAACGTCAGAATGAAACCCTACGCCAGCATGCCCAGAGGTGGCGCGATGTTGTTGCACAAATCCACACGTCGATCTCAGAGCATGAAATTACTCCTTTGTTTGTAAATACTTTAAAGGGGCATTATTCGATCGTCTGATAAACAATACAGCTCAGAACTTTTCTGATCTCATCAGAACAGGTGAATCGATTGAAGTAGCGATAAAAAATGGAAGAATCGATGCTAGGGATAGCACCCAAAAACACTACCGAAGAAAGGATAATGAGGTGAATACCATGAGTGCTTATAATACCCCCGCAAACTTCACCATTACTCAACCGCAGACATCCACTAGAAACACATAGAATTCAAAGAATAGAGATGAGAGTGCTCCTAAAAGGAAAAGGGAGAAGATCTCTTTTACCCCTTTATCGTACCCCATGTTGAGCTATATGCTCAGTTATATAAAGCAGATCTGGTACGACCATACCATGTTACTTCTTTCAACCACCCTTTTTCGCTTGGTATGATAAAAAAGCCTATTGTGATTATCATACTGGTGTACCGGGGTACTCTACGAAAACTGTATCGCTTTTAAGAAAGTTGTTCAGAATCTGATAAATAAAGGGATTCTGAAATTTGATGACCTGAGTGTAGTTTCCAATCCTCTACCGAATCATGGAGAACACGACGTGAATGTAATTGAAGGTGAAAGTGATAGAAAGGTTAAAAGAAGCGTGACAGAAGTGAAGTCCCCCTGAAATGGGTCTTTCAACAATTATACAGGACGAATATGATAGAAAAGAGAATGAAAGTAACCAGAGAAGAGTATGATACTTACTGTGAATACCACCAAATAGGCCATAAAGTTCAGGATTGTGAACAGTTCAAACTGTTGGTTCAAAAATGATGGATAATAAAGAAATTAACTTTTTTGAGAAGACTGAAAAGAGGAAATCGATGGATGTATGCGCATCTAATAGTTCAGACAACAAGTATAGTGCTAACCATTTATGGCATCATTGAGAAGGAAGGAGGCCAACACCCCCACTTTGGAAAAGGAAAGTCGCCCATGTTAATAATCGCGTCTTCTGCTCCTTTCCCATTTAAAAACATGTAAAGGGTTTTATGGAATTATGCTACCAATGTTTGCACACCCAAGATGCAAGGAGAAGAAGTACAAATTGGAGGAGACTCCTTGCAAAAAGAGGAGGTTAAAGAAACCGAAGATGTCAATGATGTGGGGCATTTTACAAAGAGTGGGCGGTGTCACCCACCAGATGCCTTGAACTCTGCGAAAGCTGAAGTAGGCAAAGAAGGAAGTGTTGAGCCTAAAAAAATATTTGGAGAAGATCCACCTTGAAAAATAAATGAACCGGTAACTGAGGCATAAGCACATGAATTCTTGAAAATTTTAAAACACAATGAATATAATATCGTGGAACAACTTCGTCGATAGCAAGCTAGGATTTTTGTGTTGGAGCTATTGTTCAACTCGGAAAAGCACCGTGAAGCACTAATAAAAGTGTTAAATGAAACGTTTGTACTCGAGGATATTTCTGTGTCCAAATTGGATCAGATTGTTGGCCATATTGCTGCAGATAATTATATCACGTTCAGTGATGACGAAATCCCTGATGGCGGAATAAGCTCTACCAAGGCGCAAAACATTACCACACACTGCAAGGGGTATGTGTTGTCCAGCGTGCTTGTGGATAGTGGATTAGCATTGAATGTACTACCGTTAGCCACCCTACAGAGGTTACCAGTAGATAGTTCACATGTAAAGCCATGTCACAGTTCAGTAAGAGCTTTCGATGGAACTCAGAGGGATGTGGTAGGAAGAATTGAGGTGCCTTTGTTGATCAGGCCGACTGAGTATGTGGTTGATTTTGTTGTTATGGACATAAAGTCGATGTATATTTGTTTACTTGGAAGGCCGTGGATTCACTCGACCGGATCAGTTCCCTCATCGTTACACTAGAAGTTGAAGTTTGTTATTGAAGGCAAGTTGGTCAGTATCAATGCAGAAGAAGATATTATCGTCTCTGTAACTGTTGATACACTATATATTTCACCAGATGAGAGTACAGTTGAGTGCTCATTCAGAGCATTAGAGTTTGTGAATGCAAGCTTTGTTGCAGAAGGGGGTAAGATCTCAACCACAAGATTGTCCAATAGCACTAAGAATGTCGTTCGTCAGACCTTGGGACGAGGAGCTAAGATAGAAAGAGGTCTGGGAAAAAATTATAAGGAACTCTCCACCAAAGAGCAGTTATTTTCAAGAAAGATCGGTACGAACTTGGTTACAAGCCCAATATGTTGATCAGAAGAGAAGAGTTTAGAAGAAATGAAGAAAGAATGGGGGCTAAGCTTAGAGGAGGATTTGCTCTAGGGAGACTTTTGACGTCTTCTGAGAATTATTTTGTGTCCGATGGGATTATCAATGCTGAACAGGGTGTACAAGAAGGTAACCAAGAGAATGAGGAGCTCTGCAATGAAGAAATGTTCAACGAGTCTTTGGAAGGAACGTTCATCAACATGGTATCTGAGGAAGAAGTTACCAACAAGTTTTTAATTGGGATTCGTCCTTGTTTGTCGGAAGAATCACTCAATAACTAGAGTACAGTGGACCTGCCTGTAGTTACTAGGACTAAAATAGAGTAATGTCATGAACTAATCCTTATGCTTTTGCCCACAAGCATTAGAGATCTTTTGTAAAAGGGTCACTATGTTAATCTACTTTTGTAATAAAAAGTATATTTTTTATGTACATTAAATGACAAACATTTCCTAACTTTTTTTGTGCACATAATTTACCCAATTCTTTTCACGTACAAATAACATTTATTTTATCCATATATATATTTGCCTTTTTATATATATGGATCTTGCAATTGACTATGTGAATGACTCTTGATCCGCCCTTGAGGTAGACTTTTTAAAACCTCTGTGTTTGGCGGAAATAGATGAAGAAGATACAGATTATGAAGTCCCTGATGGACTAGTAAGACTGATGGCAAACGAAGAAAAATAGATCCTGCCCCACCAGGAAGAATTGGAGATTCTCAATCTAGGGACTGATAAAAACAAGAGAGAAGTAAAGATCGACACTACATTCTCGCCCCAGGCTAGACATGATTTGATTGCCCTACTGCAAGAGTTCAAGGAATTGTTTGCTTGGACCTATCAGAATATGTTTGGATTAAATACAGATATCGTGGTGCACAAGTTACCGCGAAGCCTGAATGTAAGTCAGTGCAGCAAAAGCTTAGAAGAATGAGGCCTGATATGTTGTTGAAGATTAGGGAAGAAGTGAAGAAACAGTTTGATGCTGATTTTCTGAAAGTGGCAAAATACCCTAAATGGGTTGCGAATATAGTTCCTATGCCGAAGAAGAATGGGAAAATGCGTATGTGCGTCGATTACTGAGATCTTAATAAAACTATCCCGAAGGATAATTTTCCTCTGCCTCATATTGACGCCCTGGTTGACAATACCGCAGGACATTCATGGTTCTCATTCATGGATGGTTTTTCAGGGTACAACCAGATAAAGTTGCATCCGAAAGATATGGAAAAGAACCAGATCAACTAAAACTTTACCCAAAAGAACCATAACCTTACCAAAAAGAGCCCTACTTTACCAAGACCAACCTAGAAATCATGCTAGACGAAATGAGTTATTATTTATCTTTGCTTTATTGTCGTTACACAACAATAAGCAAAGAGGGGCAACTGTAATAACCCATCTGAAACTCCTTTATTATTAAAACTTAGATCCAATAAATATAACCAAGCCCGTTACAATATTCAAGCCCAAATCCTTATCCCTTACCCAATACAGACCCAATAATTAAACCCAATTCATTTATCCATCTAAGCCCAAAAATAATAAACCCTAATTACTCTAACTCACTCTAACTAAATAACCTCAACCAGCTCAAAACCAAATCGTAGGGCAATTCATTTATCCATCTTGCAATCAGTCTTGCAGTAGGGCAATCAAATCATGTCTAGCCTAGGGCGAGAATGTAGTATCGATCTTTACTTCTCTCTTGTTTTCATCAGTCCCTAGATTGAGAATCTTTAATTCCTCCTAGTGGGGCAATATATTTTTTTCTTCATTTTCCATCAGTCTCACTAGTCCATCAGGGACTTCATAATCTGTATCTTTTCCATCTATTTTCGTCGAACATAGAGGTTTTGAAAAGTTTACCTCAAGGTCGGATCCAGAATCATTCAAATAGTCAATTGTAAGATCCTTGTATATAAAGAGGCATATATATATATATATATATGGATAAAAATGAATGTTATTTGTATGCGAAAAGAATTGGTTAAATTATGTGCACAAAAAATAAAAGTTGGGAAATGTTTACCATTTAATGTACATAGAAAATATACTTTTCATTACAAAAGTAGGTTAACATAGTGGCCATTTTACAAAAGATTCCTATTGCTTGTGGGCAAAATCAGAAGGGTTAGTTTAGGACATTACTCTGTTTTAGTCCTAGTAACTACAGGCAGGTCCACTGTACTACAGTTATTGAGTGATTCTCCCGGCAAACAAGGACGAATCCCAGCTAAAAACTAGTTATCTTCCTCATCAGATACCATGTTGATGAACATTCCTTCTAAAGACTCGTCGAACATTTCTTCATTGTAGAGCTTATCATTCTCCTGGTTAACTTCTTGCACATCCTGTTCAGCATTGATAATCTCACCGGACACAAAATAATTCTAAAAAAAAGTCAAAAGTCTCCATAGAGCAAATCATCTTCTAAGCTTAATCCTCCTTTCTTCATTTCTTCTGAACTCTTCTCTTCTGGTTAACATAATGGGCTTGTAACCAAGTCTGTACTGATCTTTCTTGAAAATAACTGCTCTTGGGTGGAGAGTTCCTTGTAAATTTTTTCCCAAGCCTCTTCTTGTCTTAGCTCCTCGTCCCAAGGTCTAGCGAACGACCATCTTAGTACTATTGGACAATCTTGGTGTTGGGGTCTTACCCTCTTCTGCAACAAAGGTTGCATTCACAAACTCCAATGCTCTGAATGAGCACTCAACTGTACTCTCATCTGGTGAAATATAAGGGGTATCAACAGTTACAGAGGCGATAATATCTTCTTCTGCATTGATACTGACCAACTTGCCTTCAATAACAAACTTCAACTTCTGGTGTAGCGATGAAGGAACTGATCCGGTCGAGTGAATTCACGGCCTTCCAAGTAAACAGTTATACTTCGGCTTTATGTTCATAACAACGAAATCAACTACATACTCAGTCGACCCGATCAACAAGGGCACCTCAATTCTTCATACCACATCCCTCTGAGTTCATTGAAGGCTCTTACTGAACTGTGATATGGCTTTACATGTGAACTATCTATCGATAACCTCTGTAGGGTGGCTAACGGTAGTACATTCAACACTGATCCATTATCCACAAGCACGCCGAGCAACACATATCCCATGCAGTGTGTGATGATGTTTAGCGCCTTGGTAGAGCTTATTCCGCCATCAGGGATTTCGTCATCACTGAACGTGATATAATTATTTACAGCAATATGGCCAACAATCTGGTCCAATTTGAACACAGAAATATCCTCTGGTACAAACGTTTCATTTAACACTTTCATTAGTGTTTCGCGGTGCTTTTCCGAGTTCAACAATAGCTCTAATACGAAAATCCTAGCTTGTTGTTGACGAAGTTGTTCCACAATATTATATTCATTGTGTTTTCAAGAATTCTTGTGCTTATGCCTTAGTTACCGGCTCATTTATTTTCCGAGGTGGATCTTCTCCGAATATTTTTTGAGGCTTAACACTTACTTCCTTGTCTACTTCAGCTTCCGCAGAGTTCGAGACATTTGGTGGGTGACACCGCCCACTCTTTGTAAAATGCCCCACATCATTGACATCTTCAGTTTCTTTAAACTCCTCTTTTTGCGAGGATTATCCTCCAACTTATACTTCTTCTCTTTGCATCTTTGGTGTGGAAACATTGACAACATAATTTCATGGAATCCTTTGTATGTTTTTAAATGAGAAAGGAGCGGGAGGCGCGATTATTAACATGGGCGACTTTCCTTTTCCCACGTGGGGGTGCTGTCCTCCTTCCTTCTCAGTGATGCCACAAATGGTCTTTTAGCACTGTACTTGTTGTCTGAACTATCAGATGCGCATCCATCCATCAACTTTCTCTCTTCAGTCTTCTCAAAAAATTCAATCTCTTTATTATCTATCATTTTTTAAACCAACATTTTGAACTGTTCACAATCCTGAACTTCATGGCCTACTTGGTGGTATTAACAGTAAGGATCATACTCTTCTCTGGTTACTTTCATTCTTTTTTTATCATATTCGCCCTGCATAATTGTTGAAAGACCCATTTCAGGGGGGACTTCACTTTTATCACGCTTCTTTTAACCCTTCTATCACTTTCACCTTCAATTACATTCACGTCGTGTTCTCCATGATTCGGTAGAGGATTAGAAGCTACACTCGGGTCATCAAATTTCAGAATCCCTGTTTTTATCAGATTCTGAACAACTTTTTTAAAAGTGATAAAGTTTTTGTAGAGTGCCCAGTACACTAGCATGGTAATCACAATGAGCTTTTTCATCATACCAAGCCGGAAAAGAGGTTTAAAAGGAGTAGCATGGTATGGTCGTACCAGATCTGCTTTGAATAACTGAGCATATAGCTCAACATAGAGTATCAGCAAATGGGTAAAAAAGATCTCCCTTTACTTTTTAGGAGCACTCTCATCTCTCTTCTTTGAATTCTGTGTGTTTCTAGTGGAAGTCTGCGGTTGAGTGATGGTGAAGTTTGCAGGGGTATTATAAGTACTCGCGGTATTCACCTCATTATCCTTCCTCCGGTTGTGCTTTTAGGTGTTATCCCCGACATCGATTCTTCTATTTTTTATCGTTATTCAATCGATTCACCTGTTCTGATGAGATCAGTAAAGCTCTGAGCGATATTGTTTATCAGGCGATCGAATAATCCCCCTTTAAAGTATTTACAAACAAAGGAGTAATTTCTTGCTCCAAGATCGGCGGGTGGATTTGTGCGGCAACATCGTGCCACCTCTGGGCATACTAGTGCAGGGTTTCGTTCGGTCGTTGCTCCATCGTTTCCAACATGGACCTACTAGGGGTCATATCAGACACATGCTTATAAGGCTCAATGAAAGCCTTAGAAAGGTCCTTCCATGACTTAATGTGGTCTCGGCTGAGCTGCATGTACCATCGCATGGCAGACCAAGTCAAACTCTCTTTAAAGCAATGAATCGGTAACTTTTCATTCTTTACGAAAGGTGTCATCTTCTTACAATACATGGTGATCTGAGCCGACAAGCATATATTTCTGTCATATTTGTCAAAATTCGACATCTTTAACTTCAGCGGGAGTATTAAATCTGATACGAGACTTAAGTCATTAGCCTCATTTCTTTGTTCACTTATTCCCAAGGAAGCCTTAAGCTGCTCTGCGAAGAGACAAAATTTTTCTTCACTTTTGCTTTCCACTACAGTTCTGATCTTTTCCACAAAATCTAGGTCTGGTATTTCTTCATCCTGTAATGTATCCAGGTCAACCGAGTGTTTCATAGTTGTAAATTATAAAGTAATTTGAGTGAAAAATTACTCTCTGAAACATTACTAAAAACACAATACTTTAAAGAATAGACTCTTAGTCCTTTTATAGACTGATTATTAAGTATAAGTAGAATGAAACTTTAAAATACTAATTAAAGATGAACTCTATCTAAAAGACTTATAGATAATGTAGCGATCTTTTTAAAATTCGAAAAATAACTAAGTATGGAAAAAGGTCACTAAAAATTAGGAATTTTAAAATTGTCCCCAAGATTATAAAATTAGGTTTAAATTGAAAAGTTAGGGATTTGAAAAAAATTCTAATTAGGGTTTGAAAATACGTAATTGAAAAGAATTAGGTTTAAATTGAAAAGGGGGAAAATTGAAAATTAGGGTTGAAATTAAAAGAAAATTTTGAAATCAAGATTAAGAAAGTTAGGGATTTGAAACGATTTTGAGAATTTAAAAGAAAGGTTAAAATGATGTTAAAAAGGGATGGAGTCGCCACCGGTCACTTTTGGGTAGACCGGACGCCGGAAAACCAGAGATTCAAAGTGTTTGGGTTCGAGAGTCGGTTACGGTTTAAAAACAGGTTTAGTGTTTAAAAACTGCCCAAAAATTGGCACCTTTAAAATAAATTACCGCTTAATTAATTTTGGATTTTTTGAATTAAAGTGGCATTTAAATTAACATTTGTTTAAAGATTCGAATCAATTTTATTTTTACCGTGTCTTTATTCGAAGGCAACGCATACACCGCGACCATTTCATTGGAACACGAGCCCGTTACGACCGAATAAAGATATTTGAAATTAAATTCATTAATTAAAATGGTGATGTAATTTTAGCGAAATAAACGTGACAATACTTACAAAATAAATATGTGTACGCGAGCAACTAAATGTAGTAGTTAAAATGCGTGGGCCGAAATAAATACAAGGGTGTACAACAAGTAGAGAACAATAATGATAAAACAAATGATGACAAACCTATATACAAAATAATAGATGTGAATAACAACAAGAAATGGTGTCAACATTGCATAATGTGATAAAAACAAAACATAAAAGATGTATGTCAGAAAAATAATAAAAAAACGAACATAAAATACATGCATACAATATATTAAAATAACATGCAAGGATGAGGTATAACAAATTAGAAGCATAACAAAAGGAAATAAATACAACGGAGTACTAGTCTACAAATAATGACCAAGTAAAGAAATAAACATACAAGTGTAATGAGCACATGCAATAAAAGGAGATGTATCAATAATAAGAGCATATAATAATACAAAAAAAAGATTAAATATACAATAAGATAAAAAAAAAACACTGTAAATGACTAAATTATAAAACAAAATAAAGAGATAAGGGCTTGAAAAGCAAATAAACCAAGGGGAGGTGTTCAAAAATAATAATAAAAACACGGAGGGACCTAGTAATAATAATACCAAATAAAGATGATAAAATCACCAGATTGGTGACGAAATCGCAAAGCGAAGTAAAGTTCCAGGGACTTCGGGACTAATTTTGAAAACACGGGGGGATTTAAATGAAGTAATAAAACCATTTTAATTTTAAGGATGAATATAAAACACAAAAAAAACGCTTTTCTTTCTCTCATTTCTCTTAAAACCGAGAGCCCTCTGAAAACCTCTGAAATCTTTAAGCCAAAGGAAGAACACGAAGAACATGTTCTTCGTGTTCATCCGCATCTCCAGAAACCGGCCGTAAACCGTCGCAAAACCCAGATTCCGGCCACCACTCACGGTGGCCGGCGAATTTAAAAATAACCAAAAAAAACCCTCTTTGAAAAACTAAACCGATTAAAACACTTGGGTCACTCGAAAACACAAAATGGAGCCTCCCTTGTTTGTCAAAACAGAAAATCTGAAACCCTTTTCTCTTCAAAAACAAAACAAGACAGAGAGTGTGAAGCCTCCTCACTCCTCCATTCTTGGCTCACCAATGGCACAAGGGCCGCGGCTTATCGCCGGAGAAGTGTCGGATGAAGGGCGAAGATTCTATCTCCAAAGGTAAACAAAAATAAAAAAACTCAGATTTCCTTCCTTTTCTTACCTCTAAGAAAATGCCTCTGATTTTCTATTGATTGTTCAAAATAAATCGTCTCTGTTACAATATTTTTGTTTCTGATTTTTTATACTCGGATTACAAGATGAAAAAAACTCTTTTCTGCCCTTTTCTCCCCTGATTTTTTCTATGTCCGCCTTTGAATATTTATTTATGCTTCTCTGTCATGTACTGGTGTTGCTAGAAAAATGTCCCCTTTTTGCCTGTAAATTCTAAAATTCATTGTGTTTTTGCTCTGTAAATCGTACGATTCTGACATGGTTTTGTTTGTTTGTGTGTGAATCATCGTCGGAGGATGGTCCACGGAGGCAATCGGCGGCGAGGAGAACGAACGGTTGGGGCATCTGGAGAGTTCCCTGCGTGAAGGATACGCGCGCGTGGAATGCGACACGCGAGCGCGTTGGCGCGTGGCTGGAGCTGGAACGGCTCTCCCCTTCGAATCTGGGCCGTTGGATCTAGATTAGATCCAACGGCCAGATGTTGGCTGCGCATAGAAACCAAGGGTTAATCAGCTAGGGTTTTTTATCCGGCTCTAGACTTAAAAAAAAATGGGCTTGATGTATAACGGGCTTGTATATATTTGTGTATGGATTTATGTTATGGACTGTTATATTATTATTTATTATTTTTTGGGGCTTGATTATTTATTTAAGGATTTATTATTTATGTTTTATTCATTTAAAATATAATAATAAAATACTATATTAAATAATAATAATAATAATAACAAAAGATAATAATAATATAATTACATAAAATAACAATAATAATAAAAACAAATAAAGGATGATAATAAAATAAAGCAATAAAGTATTAATAATAATATTGACAAATAAACCAAAAACAAATATATACATATCACAGTAGGAATGAACATATTAATAATAATAAACAAAATGGAGTAAAGCTTTTAAATAATAAACTGGTTTATCGAAAATTAAGATTAAAAATAACATATGATATATATTAAAAGGAAGTAGTAAGAACAAAATATTAGTATGTATATATATACATAAAGTAATATTTTTTGGAATTTTTTTGGATAAAACACATATACGCTAATGAAGTAATTTTTGATTCTCTTTTTCTGACATTCTCAAGCCCGTTATTGAAATGAAAATTAAAATTGAACCCGAATTTAGACACCGGGTAAAATTAGTGATTACAGATAAGAATATAATTCAAACTAGACTAGAACTCTTAATTATTTGCTATTGATAACTCATATTAATAATATCAACAATAGTCGCTCCTTTTGGCTGGCCAACGGATGCTCCCACAGTATTAAAGTATACCCTCCTTTGAGGCGTCGATGTATCAGTTTGAACCCTCACATAAGATGTCTTAGTAGTCTCTTCTTCTGACTCCTCAGTAGGATCTTCTATGGCTTTTTCTTTACCCAATATTGTAGTTATTTGGGCTAGGATATTCGTTTGAGCCTGAGAGATCTGTTGGCTGATATTCTTATTGATATTCCGGATGATACTTTGCTTAGCCTGATCAATGCGAGATTCAAGATCTTTTTGTCTTCGTTCTAAATCGGGCCACTCTATCCTCCATGATTTTAGTCTTTAGGTGCGTACCGTAGCGGAGCGAAATAGTTACGAGTTGGATTAAAATTCTGTCATGATATATATACGATTAATTAATTCACTTTAATAATATATACAAATATATGTCATTTAATGTCATGATGCAATGAATGCAATGGAGGTGTTGATTCTTAGGTAACATCAAAAAGAGTTTCATTAAGATAAAGAGGTCTCGATTATAAAAAGTAGTCATAACACTAATTACAGATAGCGATTGGCATATACGCCTAAGACCTCTATTTGTTGAAGTAGCCTGTGGACACGAGACCCCGGTGCTGTTCCCGGACTGACACGTTCCCTAAGTTCGTGAGCTTCTATTGCAAGGTCCTGGATAAAGTGAGCCACTCTTCGCGCTTGCTGCATAACCTCCCTCATTGCATGGCCTTGATCGCGGATCAGCTGTACAGCTTGTTGCAGTTCATATATTATTCGGCTATTATCTCCTTGCAGCGCTCCTTCAAAGGAAACCAATCTCTCTCTACAGTCCTGAAGGGCATTCTCAAGTTCAATGACCCTATCTTTCAGCATCTCACTTTCATTGTGCACGAGACATAAGGCAGCGGCAAGGTCCTGATCATAATATCCTTGTAAAAGTTCATCCATTCATATAACTTGAACTTCGTAATCTTCATTCTGTGAAATCAACTCTTAATTATGGGATTGACTAGCAGTTAATTCCTGGGTAAGTGCCTCTAATTTTTGGGTTTTATCTCCAACCAATTTTTGACTCGCTTCATACTTTCGGGCATAGTGATCAGTCCTCTTTCTTTCTTTTAAAAGTTCACCCATTAACTCTTTAACGGTAGCACTCAAACTGTTCCTACAAAGGTTTTGTTTCAACTCATTCCAATCTTCATTTAACTCTTCATGATCTCTTTTCAGTACCTCCTTTTGTTTCAGAACATCTTTACCTCTCTGTTTATACTTTTCCACGTCAAGTGATGTCAGGTAATTTGTTGACTCCAACTCTGAAATATGTTTCTCTAAAGCTCGGACCTCTTTCTCATGCGCTCTCCTAGCTTTCTCTAGGTCAGAAGGGGCATCTTCCGTGTGTTGATCCATTGAGCGAGCGTTCTGTTGGTTCCCACATGGGATAACATCATTAATTCTGGTAACCCTTCATTGGTCATAGTTGGAAGTGAATGGTGCGTCATAAATATCAACCATGTACAAATTCTTCCAAGTCCTACTCATTTTCCTAATCTCCTTTTTATAACCGTCACCTTGATACGCAAAATCAGATTCATTCAAACCTTGGGTTGCCGGGATAAATTGCATTGATCTGAATTGTCGAGAAATAAATAATGGACAATATTTGATTCCACCCCAAATGCCTGGCAAAGGTATTCAATCGTATTCTCCACATCAATAAAGAAACTCACTTACGATCAACCATGGTACCTTCCAATTGATTGTATAGTCTTGGAGGTCCCAAAATTCCGTTATCCACTGATCTTCATTCATGGCTTCTGCTTGGTATTCTTCCAAGAACATTCTTAATGGTGAAAAGGTAGTAAGGCACATCTGATAGGAAAACTTCAAGTTCCATAAATGACTTCGGATCCAAACTTCGACCAACGGTACACATCCTAGAAACCTACCTTCACCCATCTTCCGGCAGGCATTCAGTGATCAAAATGTTTCGGCCAAAATTGCAAGTACCGGGTTGACATTCTTTCTGAGCTTATCAAATAAATCAGTCATTGCGTAATCTATATGCCCCAAAACCTTTGGAAAGATAACCATGCCATAGATGTTGTAGGCTAACAAATACCTCTTCTTAGGCGGATCTGGATGACGAAGGATCAAGTCACGAATATGTGTCCAAGCGATGCAATCAATTTTGCCTTTCTTTATAATTTTATCTCGGACCCATTCTTTGCTCATTCCGGTAACATTTATCAAGCTTTCCACAAAAGATGGGGAATCTTTCGGTTTGAGGTAAATTATTTTTGTCTTAAGTCTTGGATAGTTAAGCAAAGTTGTATATTCTTCAATAGTGGGAGTCATATCAACCTTTCCGAAAGTGAAAGAACAGTATCCGGGATTCCAAAACTGTGTCAAGGCTCGGAACATACGGGTGTCGATCTTGACCTTCAATAGTAATGTTATATTGCCGAATTCTTGTTGAAAGGCTTCTTTCCTATATGAATCAAAATTTTGCCATATCTCTTTTAGTTCATCGAGCTTGTTCTGTTTTGAAACAATCAAGGTGGGCTCCACAATCTCTGAGACATAGTCATTTGATAAGCTATTTCTTTTTTCCATTTGGATGCGTTCAGACCACCCCCATACTGTAGCGTTAACAATTTTGTTGATACAAAACCTCTCACCCATAATTGAGCGTCTTCTTGAATGTACTTTTGAATCAAACACCTATGTATGAAATAATATGCGAAATGGATACAAAAAGAAAATAAAAAACAAAACAAAATAAACAAAGAAAAAAAATGTGTTAGTATAATTAATTCATAAAATTAAATAATAAACAAATAAATAAACACATAAACAAGATAAATATAAATAAACAAAAGCTTAAAGAGTGATTCTAAACGGGCAATATAACGGCGTGGTTTCGATCAGGTAAGCTTCTAAGGTTCACTATATGTATTTTAGTTTTAGAGTAAACGGTACCCGAACTGTCGCTGAGGATATCGATTCGGGGGAATATGACCTTTAATTATATGGGGGTGAGAACCCTACGAAATATAAGGATCAAAATTCCGGAAATGAACTACGACACTATACGGAGGTGAAGACCCCACGAAGTGAAGTAATCATTTCCACTTAAGGGCTCTTAATCTAATGCAAATGAAAATTAAAAATTAATTTAATTTGAATTTTATATTTTTTTTAAAATTATAAAGCGAACCAAGCTAAGGCTTAACTCCTTTTTTAAAACAAAAAAAAAACTCCAGCGGAGTCGCCATCTGTAGCGACCCTTTTTTTTGAAAAATTTAAAAACAATTTAAAAGTTCGGAGGTTCGATGTAAAGGTTCGATGGGATTTGAAAATTCGGTATCCGAAGATAACACCTAAAGAACAAGATGTCACTCCTAATAGAATATCGTTAAAATTTAAAAAACCGTGGTAATATTTAAAAATTTGGTATCTCGGGAGATGACACCTGAAAATAGGATGCCACTCCTATTGGGATACCGTTAAAATTTGAAAATCGGTTAATTAATTGAAGTCGCTATCGACCATTCAAAAGGGTGGATCGAACACCGAGAAAACAAAACTAGAGATGGGTTCGGGAGTTGGTTACGTTTAGGGAAGGATTAGCACCCCATAACGCCCAAAATTGGTACCTAAAGGTTTGCATCATAATTTTTTAAGAAAATATATATTCGAATTAAATTATTTTTTAATTTAAAATACGTATCCTAATATCCACAACGATTCAAAGGAGATAACACCCGAAGAACGGGATGCTACTCCCAATAGAATACATCAGGATAATATTTTCTAATAACATGAAGATAAAATATGAACGAAATAAATAAAACAATAAAGTAATAAAAATAAATAAGTAAACATATTATAACTTTAGTAATAATTAATATAGTAAAAATAAAATAATAATAATAATAATAGGGACTGAATCTATAAGAAAACAGAAGTCAAGGGGGTTAAAAATAAATAAATAATAAAAATCAGGGGTTAAATTGAACAAAATATATAAAATAGAGGGCTAAATAGCATAAACAGTGACTAAAATTGAAGCAAAAATAAATTAGAGTGCCGAACTGAAGGATACTTAAAACTCTGAGGACCGCGTGTATAATTTACCCATTAATTCGAGTTATTTGCGGGTCTGGGTCGGGTGATCGGGTCGGTGATGGATACCCATGGCCAAAACAACGTCGTTTTGGGCCCTGTATCTAGGCCGCAAAACGACGTTGTTTTGGGCTCTGTATTCAGGCACCAAAATAACGTTGTTTTGTATTTAGTACATATAGGATTTTTTTAATGAAAATTCATATTATCTTCATTTTATTCCTATCAAAGGAATAAAGCTCTCTGAGGACTTTCTTGGTTCTCTGGAATTTGTCACCGCTGGTGAAGAGCGACACCGTTCGTCGTCGTCGGCCACCGCACCGGCCACCATCGTTGGCCACCAGAGATCAAAAGGAAGCGTCTTTCCGATACTAGTCGACGAGAGGAACACAATGGCGGTCTCAGAATTTCGAAAAAATGAACGTGGGAGCCTAGATCTAGGAGATAAGTTTGAACCCTTTCAAAGTTTTTTATCTCTTTTTTTTCGGTTTTTTGACCCCGATCTCTCCCCTCTCTGTTTCCGATTTGTGTTCGAATAGTGGTGTTGTTTCGAATGTTTTTTTGCTCTGAATATTTCTTTTGTTTTTTGAACTTCAGTCCGTAAAAACCAGAAATACATTGTTGGTTCTAGGTTCTTATACCCATTTTTACATGTATGTTATATTCGAAAATACCCCTAGATCTGAGATTTACAGGTCTAAAAACATTATTATCTGATGCTTCTTTTCTTCTTTTTGAAGATCGATCAGACCGGGTGAAGAGACTCCAGGCGATAGGGTAGTGGTCGACCAAACGGGCAAATGAGAGAGCGTGTGACCACCACGCACGACTCGAATCGCCGCGCGTGTCCGCCACGCGCGGACAACTGACTGACGTGGGGAGCAAGGGCGACGAACGACTGGTTTGTTATCTGTTTGGTTCCATTAGATTAGAGTTTGGTTAGATGGTAATTAGGGTTTAGGTTGATTGGGTTTAATGTTTGGATTATGGATGTATTGGGCTAACCGGTCATAGGCCTGTAATGGGTAGATATATTTGCAATTGGATTTGGGTTTTAATAAAAATGATTTTGGTGTATTGGAACTGAATTTAAATAATGGGTATTACAGTTAAATTATTTTTTCTCCATTTAAATGCAAAATAAATTTAAGGGTCACATTGAATTTTTTGAAACTTTGAGGGTCTAAGATAACATTAAGCCAATTTTTATTTTCTAAAGATATTCCTTCTCGTACTCTTAAGCAATAATTATTCCACCCATTACATCATTCGGATCCCATCAAATCATATTGCGATCAAACTCAGAATCCATTTTCTCAAATTCCCACCAAATCCATTCATTCTTTCAGATTACAACGGGTAATCTCATTTCCAGTTGCGTTTCTTCAAAGCAGAAACGCGCCATGGCTGCTGCCGCTAATCCCCGACCGTTGAACTCGGGTTACAACCCTACTCAGCCCAACCGCTTTGTCTTCTCAGCCAACTATCCTCCTAAAATCTCACTCACTACCGATCAATTTATCTATTGTTCTGAGGCTCTCAAAATTTTCTCCGAAAAGCTCCAGGCGCCCTTCGAAATCATCCGCGAATTCTCTCACTTGCAGGTGCTATTTATCTATTCTTTTTTCTTTTTAAAATTCTTTTTCCGAAATGGGTTATTAACTTTTGTTTTACTATTTGTAGGAAAATAGGGTTACACCTTCGGAGATGATGATGAGATGCACTGTGGGTCTTGACGATGTCAATATGGACAAAAATAGATACTCTGATGTCGTACCATGTACTTAAAAAAGTTTATTTTCTTTCCGAAGTAAATTGCCGTTGCGGTTTGAATGATTAGTCCGTAGTAAATGATTAAGAGTTTTTCTTTCTCTCTTTTTGGTTAATGTGAATTTTTCTGAGTATTTGCTTTCAATGGTTTCAGTTGACGCTAATAGGGTAGTTCTTAATTCCTCTAAAGATTACAGACCAGCTGCAATGGGTTATATCAATGCTAGCTTTGTAACGGTAGATTCCTATGTTCTTTGTGTTTTATTTGAAAGGAGTTTATAGAAGGTATTTGGAATTTTGTTCCTCGATTTGACCTATTTGGATTGTGTTATTCTTGAATGTAGACATCTTCTTCGGAAAGCATCTCTCAGTTTATAGCCACACAAGGTCCCTTACCTCACACCTATGAGGATTTCTGGGAGATGGTTATCCAATGCCATTGCCCTGTCATTGTGATGCTTACTCGTTTGGTTGACAATTATACGGTACTTGATTATCCAATGTCATTTCCCTTGAAATTGGTTGAGTTTGACTACATACTGTTTCAATGTCCAAAATACGCATGGTTTCCATCTGGGCATTTTTCATTAAACCAGAAAAGCTTCACCATTCGGGCTTGGTTGGTCCATCTAAGTAATTGGTTTTAGATGTGTGTGCATGATAAAATTAAGTGTAAACTTTTTTCCCTAAAATATGATAAAATTAAATGTAGTGTAAACATGTATGCTCATACCCTTTTCTCTCTTTCAAAAGGAAAAGTTTTATTGATTGATGTAATGTGAAGTGACCATATTGATTTCTATGGGGATAATAATCTCTGGTTGTATTGTAGTTTCAATGGGAGAGACAACAATCAGTAGGCAACTTTGTTTATTTAGTCTTTATGCTTGTTTTTGTTTACTAATTGTTGCACATAATGAATTTGACTTGTGAAGTTATCTTCTGAACTGGTTGATTTTGATGTTGGTATTTTTCATTGATGATAGAGAGTTTTGCATAATATTATTTACCTTTTCACTTTTTGATCGAGCATGCACAATTTCATGTTTTTGTATTCATTTGGATTTTTGGTTTCATTCTTATTTAGAATTTATGTGCAGACGGTAAAATGTGGTGATTATTTTCAAGCAGAAGATGGTCCTAGACAATTTGGCAATATCTGTACTGATACTAAATGGATACGAACAACAGAAACGTCATTATTGCTACGCAGCTTGGAAGTAAATCATAAGGAGGTATGATTTTTGTTATTCTTTAAAATGGAGCTTGCTAAAGAGATACTAATTATGCCTTTTTACCAACTTTACACTACATTTGTGTTGTTTAGGAAGAAAATAGCTGCAATCAAAAGAAATAAGGCTGAAAAACGAATAAGATAGAAGTTGATACTCTAGAAAAACAAAGGGTTATAAAGCCCCATAGATTTTGAAGTCTATATATTCCAATAAATAACTAGTTTCATCGTAAAGCTATTTTTACAACTTGTACTATGGTTACAAACTTACAAGTAAAATTTTAATCCTAGCCCTAGATTTAAATCTTAAATAACTAATAATCTATGTTTCAATGGGGTATCAGAGCCAAAATCATATATCTAAGGGTCTCAATTTCTCTATTTCTTCTATTTTTTAAGAACTCTAAAAACAAAATTTTGGTACATACTTGTTAGCTCATTTTAGTTCTCTCACGCCCTCGTTGTGCCATCAATGTATTGTACATTCTTCCCATGACGTTCACTCTGCCAGAATCTTGAGTTTCGCTTGCTGTCATCAATGTTGTATTTCTTGCATCTTGTTGCTCTCTCGGCTCCGACTGGTGTTGTTCCAAAAGTCAGTTATTGACTATTTCTTGGCCTACTATGATATAACTACACTATTTAAGGTGTATTTTTGGGTTTGATTTAAACTGTTACTAAAATGGCGGAGAGTAAGAAAATTGTTGCAATTAGTTCTGCCCTATTTACAAATGTCTCGTAAAGCTCAATTGAAACAACCATCTTGCATTGTCACAATCATGTTTGTTCATTAAGGTTAGAGGCTTGCAGGGATATGTTACCTGTGATACAAGAAAAAACACAGCAAACAACCCTACCTTTAATTAGTGGGTCTCAGAATATTTCTTTGTTATGGTGTAGCTTATCAACCTGTGCAACCTTAAATTTCTAGAACATATCTATTGCTTGACAGTGCCACAAAGTTATTGAAGGCGACATCTCAATCCATAACACTAAATAGGGTGATATGACAATTTATCGGTATTTTTTTCTGAACTAAGTCTCGACATATTGGAGATGTAGTTAGATTCTATCAGCTCTGTAGAAATAGAGGGTTTTATGATTTTTTTACTGGATTAAATAATGTCTATGATGAGATAAGAGTTCAAGTGTTTGGTAATTATATTTTCTTCCTCTTGAGGAAAAATATTCTTATGTTCAACATGAAGAGAGTCGTAGAAGTGCTATGCTCTACACGACACTTATTAAAAAGGCAAGATTGTTCACTAGTGGCTTTTGAGAAAAACAGAAAGCAGTGATGTTATGGTGCATGCCTGGGCGTAGTCAAAATGACCAAAAACACTTTGCAACATGCCAGGAGAGGCTATTTTAAACAGGCAGTGGCTTTATTGCGTTTCACTCCATTCCATGTGCAGAGAAAGCCATTTTCTCCGACCCTATGGTTTCTATATTTTTCTTGGTCAAAATATCTTAATTCTTGTTATCTTATTCATTAAAATCCCACCATCTTAATCTTCTGTTTCTTTCTTTCCTTTTTTAAAAAAAGTCAAATTATTATTTTAATCAATTAGAATCTCTCCCACCAACTATTTTAAGTTAAATTTTCAAATCCAATAAAATTTAACTCACCTTCATCATCTTTTAAACCATCTTGCTCTATCACCTTCGCTTTTCTTTTTGCTTTAGTTTAATCTCTATCTATTCTACTATATCATCTTCTTTTAATTCTTTTCTCCTTTATGGTTAATTTAAAGTGTAGTTTTTTTGTTTTAAATGGTGGAGACGCTCTGTTTTAGTGTCTAAAACAGAGCTCTGTTTTGGCTTTGTTGTGTGTATTGTATTTGTTTTTCATTATATTTCCTGAATTTGTATTTCAAACAAAAAATTATTTTATTAGCTATTATTGTTCATTATTGTTTAGAGTATTATATAATTTTTATATACATTTATATATATATATATGTATATGCCTTATTTCAATAGGGTGAACACTTTTAATAGCATCTCTAGTGTTCATGGTGCCCTTGATAACATTGACTGGAAGTTAAGAGTCCTGCTAAAGACCATTAGTAGTGTGATTGTTGTCGGAAGTTGCGACCTACTAAGGAGACTTGATGGAAATTACATGTTTGACCCTCTAGTGGTTGGGGAGGAGTTAATTTAACTCATACTCAAACCAATTTGTTTGAAACCCAAAGCCATTCAAAGAGAGAGTTTCCACGTTAACTTTTTGTGCAATGCCACATTAATTCTAAGTCACAATTCATTGATTTTGGAGTAAAGACATGGCAGGATCCTCTTAACTGAATAGTCAATGATTTGTTCTCCGTGCTCTCAATACCCACACAGTTCACACTATCCTCTATAATTCGTGTTTCTAATTTTCTGTCAATCTCTAGTCTGTTAGTATTAACTCCAAGGCTCCAAACTGTAAAATTGAGTTTCTCAGTGATCACTGTGCTTTTAAGGACTTAAAACAGGAAAGAGGATTGACAATGATAAATTGCATGATAGCTTATACATGGTGGAGAGGAGACAAGATACTGTTGTGTCAAGTTGTTTTTGGAGGAAATAAAAATGTCAGTTGGGAAATAATATAGTGGCATAGACAATTATGAAATCCCAGATTTTATCTTTTAGAAAAATTCTATCCTAGTATGTTGCCAACTCAAGGATGCAATTTGATTCATTGATTTGCAATGCTCGTTCGTATGCTAAACATACTAGAAACTTTTCTCAAAAATTCTATCCTAGTATGTTGTCAATGACTCGGTTTGATTCATTGATTTGCAATGCTCGTGAGTAAGCTAAACATACTAGACACCTTTTGCATATGCTGTGACGTGCCATCAAGCATGTATTCTATCTTTGTCTGCATTTGCCGAACTCATTTTCTGCTTACCACTCTTTCAACCACTGTTCTGCCATTGTGGAGGGTTGTTGATTCCGATGCCAAATTGCTATGTCTATGAGTTGGAATTTTATCACAGGCAATGTATGGGGAAATCACTCAAGCTCATCAAAGGGAGCTTGAACCCTTTAGGAATCGTTAGAGAGGGACCAAAATCTCTGTCTACGGTTTTGAAATATATATTCGGCTTGCCTTTATTTTATTCATTGTCCCTTTAAATAGAGATTTCAATAATTAAAGAAAGTGTATCAAACTAAATAATGTCCTACCAACCACGACTAAGCATCCACAACACCTACATTTAAACCCCCAAGGTTAACTAACAATCCTGCCTAAATGAGATAAAAACTCTTGTTTCTTGCAATATAATGAATGTCAGTATCTCCATCTAATAACAACATATGTATATTATAATAGTGAAGTTTATTTTGGGTAGATTAATATGCATACTGGTCACTTTAGGAGTTTGTTGGATAATTATTTCTTTCCTTTTGAGGTATTAATTACCTAAATTACTTGGAGTTTAAGCCCATATGAATAACTTGTTATTAGGACGCTTTTCTCTAGTACCCTTTCAACAGATTCTGAAATGATTTGTAAGTGTGATATATTATTAATTTCTTGTTTATACTGAGTTAGAACTGTAATTTTTCAATAGTTGTTTATTTGGTCATCCTTTTTGGAAACAGTTCTGAAAAAAAATGATCAAGATTTTACAGACACTGCTCCCATGCTAGTAAATAAAGAAAAAGATTGGCGTATGGTACCTGTACACATTGTAGGAGCTGTAAATCTACTGTAAACTGATGGTTTTGGCATCCTTTTCTAAAATAGTTCTGAAAATGTATCATGGGGAAGATTTTAAAATCACCACTCTCGTGGGGAAAAAGGAAAAAATTCAACTGTTATATTGCATGTTTAATGCCAAACATTTCTTCATTTATAAGAGAATAGAAAAATAATTACTTCATTGTAGTCATCTAAGGAACTATTGCCTTGATTCCTTTGGGTATGATTTGCAGTCAGAAGACCCACCACTATCTGTTTTACACATTCAGTATCCTGAGTGGCCTGACCATGGAGTTCCCACTGACACACTTGCTGTCCGTGAAATATTGAAAAGAGTATTTCAAGTACCAGTAAATATTGGCCCAATACTGGTGCATTGCAGGTTAAAACTCATATTTATTTTAAAATAGGATTCAAGGGTTCTGAGTCTGTTATTTGTCTGCCTGAGACAATTTCTCTCTGGCTCAGTGCAGGTATCGGGAGAACTGGAACATACTGTGCAATTCATAACACAGTCCAGAGAATCCTCATTGGGGACATGACTGCACTAGACCTTGCTAATACCGTATCTATGTTCAGGTCCCAGCGCATTGGAATGGTTCAAACCATGGTATTACTTCCTTGTCTAGAAATTCAGTTTTTAATTTGAGAGCATCTGATTTCTATACACTATTTTATAAGGGTCTTTTCTGCAATCAGACCAAAGAGACAAATAAGCAACAAATTACACAGTTCATTTTATGCATTGCATTTCAATGTAGTAGTTGGCTTATCGGTTAGAAACATTTGAAGCATTTATTAAAGATACCTTTCCATTTAAAGTATAATCGCATCAAAGTGTTCCACTGATAGCTTTAATATATCCCCACTGTTTTCTGTTATGTTTCTTGTAGAATTTAATGAAAAAAATCATCTTTGGCAAGTAAAGATACTAGCCACCAAGAGATTGGAGCCTAAATAGTCCTCACCTCTCTTAGATGGATTCCGGCAAGCACGGGTTTTTTTAATCCCGAGTTCCTTTATATGGAAAAAATTGGAGACATGTTAAACATCAAGATCGTTTCATTACTCGATGTTTTATTGTTCATTATATTTAAGCTTATATTGTTCTATCTTGAATAGACTACACTTCTTTAGACCTATTTGTTAGAAGCAACACAGGGAGAAATAGTTTTAGATTTTCTCATGACAAAAGTTTTTGAACAAGCTCATATACTTTTTCTTCCTTTCACATTCTTTGTTTGAACTTTCGAAGTTTTGACCGACTTTCTCTACCAACCCTTTAATAGGATCAATATTTTTTCTGCTACAAAGCTATTGTTGATGAATTGGAGGACCTCATCTCAGACTTCAGCGGTGAACACAGTTCAGAATGGTATGTACATCTAGACTGTTGAACTTCAATGAGTTTTTGCTTCTTTTTTTTTTTATTACATTTCCCACTATTGTAGTTTTTTTGGTTCAAAAACTGTCCCCTTTTGTTGAAACATGATGCATTAAGTCTATAAAAATATATTTTCTAATTTTTATTTATTTTTTGGTGTTAAATTGACAGCTAGATGTCCCAACCAAAGCTGATTCCAGGTAAGGGTACTAGAATTTAGCTATTTTCTTATTTTCAACAGTTGTAGAACTGCTTATCTTTTCCTTCTACACTTTCTTAGGTTGCCATGGCATACTGGAAATAAATATGACTGCTAATCAGTTGACTTTATTTGAAAAATTATCAATATGAACAAAACTAAGAAAGTGTATTCTCTTTGTTGATTAAGTGTTTCTATGTTAACAATACTGTGTATTTCTCTATTTCAATCCATTTTTTCTGTCAAACCATTATATTTTGAGAAATAGAATGGAAATGATTTCTAGTGTTACATGGAAATGATTTCAAAATGTGATTAAAATTTTGAAATTTAACTGAACAATTAAGAATTTATGGAGTGGTTTCAATGTTAAAAGATCATGTATTTCATTCAAGTGATCCGATGTATTTTATTCAGGTGATCCGAGTTCGAGTGTTATATATGTTCGATGTGTGTGCTTATTAGAAAATTGGATTAAGGGTTTAATAAGCCTTAAACTTTTGCAAAAAAATCAATTAAGCCCTTAAATATTTTTTACACTCAATTAAGCTCTCAAACTCAAGAAAAAAATCAATTCAGACCTTAAACTTTTTTAACACTCAATTAAATCCTCAAACTCAAGAAAAAAAAATCAATTTGGCTCTTTAACCAACTTTGACCATTAACTTTAACTTTTTTTAACACGTGTTGCAACAAAATAACACTACTTTAAAATTATATAAAAATTATATAAAATATTTTTAATTCCAAAATTTTAATTTTTAATTTTTAAAGTTATATAAAAATCCTGAAAAATATTTTTAAAATATAAAATATTTTTAATTCCGAAATTTAATTTAAAATAATAGATAATAATTTTTTAAAAAGATTAAAAACTAAAAAAAAATAAAAATATTAAATATTAGTATACAATTATAAAAATAATATTTTTGTATTTTAAATTAATTTTAGAATTTTCAAAAAAATCATTTTTTTAGATTTTTTTATATATTTTTAAATTTTAAAATTTATTAAACGATAAATGATATTATCTTATTACGATAAGTGTCAAAAAATTCAAAAAAAACATTAAAGTTAACGGTCAAAGGGCCAAATTGATTTTTTTTTCTTGACTTTAAGAGCTTAATTAGATGCAAAAAAAGTTTAATGGCTTAATTGATTTTTTATAAGAGTTTAAGGGTTAAATTAATTTTTTTCTTGAGTTTGAGGGCTTTATTGAGTGTAAAAAAAATTTAAGGACTTGATTGATTTTTTTATAAAAGTTCAAGGGCTTATTGAACCTTTAAGCCTAAAAAATTTGAAAAAATAACAAATACTACCTTGGTGACTTAATGTGATGCTTCAAATTCACTCAGAATATTGGATTTAGTAGGGATGTTATAATTTTCGTATTATCTTATTTAAAAGATATATTTTAAATATAAAGAAAATATTATTGTTTATGATCGTGGATCGTTGTGGTTGTATAAAATTCAATTTGATTAGAAAATTATTTTTTTTTAATTTTATTTATTTGAATCTCGTTAAAATTTTGAGTTCGAGCTTATCCGACTTGAAAAAATATTATAATTTCATGATTTAGTTGTTAATTTTCTTGTTTTTCAATTTCTCGTTCCTTTCCATTTTTAGTTAAATCTGATCCACTTATTCCTAAACCATCATGGAAGACCTATTTAGTTTAATTTATATTTTTTATTTTTTAAAATTTAATTAATTAACTTTATATGATTTTCTTATTTCTTCAATCTCTCATTTGTTTATTTTGACCAAATTTAAATTGCATGCTCTTAAATTACTTTATAATATTGTTTATCTTCAATTCATATTTTTAAAGTTATTTTCTTTATTTTCTTTATTTAGCCTCTCAACTTGTATTATTTTCTTATTTCTTCAATTAAGTCCATTTTGACCAAAATTTAAATCACACTCTCCATTATCATAGTATAATATTTATGTAACTTTAATTCATATTTTTATAAAAAATATATATTTTCAATTTTTTCCTTTTAACTTTGTATTCTATTCAATTTAGTCTCTTAACTATATTTTTTGGGTAAACTACATAAATGATCCCCGATTATACCTTCGACTATGAAAAGTTATAAATTGGTCTATTGACTATCTTTTTTGTTACAAAGTAATCCTCTATCGTTAAGAAATTGACGAGAATCTGACATAAACGTTAAATGCTGAGTTGAAGTACCATGTGACATGGTACAAAGTGATCCATTGACTTCAAAGCTGACGTGGATGTTCTTCTCAAACTTAAACAACAACCGAAAATTTACCCTTCATTTCTTCCTGGAAGGCTGGAACTCATCATCTTCGCGCCGAAGATCTACTGCTACGTCGGAGAAAAATACTCTCTTTTGCAGAGAGAGAGGAACACAAAACTTAATAAACCAAAGAGGAGATGAAATAGAAAAATAAAAACAATGGAAGATATCAGATTTTGGGAAAGAAGCAGCAACAACATCCATTAAAGCAACAATACAGAAAACCGTAATCTAAAGATAAGGAAAAGGAAAAGGAAAAGGAAGTTCCAGCATCTTTGTCTGGGTTACCTACACTTGGACCACCTCCTTACTTTTGGTCGGAACCCTACCATACTGCCGTTGCCGTCATGTCCCTTTTCTTTTCGCTTCCATTAGATATACCTCAAGTGAAGGAACAAGAAACTGATTGATCAATGTTGGATGGTAAAAATCTCAAGAAACACGAGTGACGAATCGATTATATACGTTGGGGGAATAGTTTGATACAAATTCAAGTTCTAATAGATGAGACCTCTTAGACGTTAGATTTCATCTTCATCTCCAAACTCAACTTCCTCGTCTCCGTCGTCGTGGATTCATCTGTGTTCTGTTCTTTACGTTGTTTCTTCTTCTTCGCCAGCCTTTTGTTCTTCCTTCGATCGGTGAGTAAGCAACCTCTTCTGCTAAGAATAAGTTTCTCACTCGGTTCATCTAATGTGATTTCCACTCTCAATCACCCTAAATAAATGAGATTTTTTCCCTCTTTTAGGTGGAGAATCCTCTCCAGGAAGAATCATGACTTCCAACTGTTAGTCTCGTTCTTACATTTTAAAGTTTGAAACTTTTGGGAAAGGGGTATGTTCATCTTAAATTCTTAATAACTCATGCTTATTTGAAGGTCTTTTCCACAAAAGAAAAGGGCTTATTCAACAGATTTTTCTGTTATGATTCATATACTGGTTCTGGTGTATATATGTGTAGCGACCCTTATAAAATTCTTAAAAATAATAATAGGCGTGTAGTAAAAGGGAAAAAGGGTCACTAGTGGAATTAAAATTAGGATTTGAAAAGTGAAATTTAGGGATTTGGATTTGAATAAAATTTTGGGGAAATTTAGAAAATTAGGATTTGATAATTAAAAATTAGGTTTTAAAATTATATACAAAAATTGGGAATTTTGAAATATTAAAAGAAACTTGAAATCTAGGGTTCTTAAAAAATAGAAATTGGAAGGTTAAAATTAGGGATTTGAGAAAAGAAATTTTAGATTGAAAAGGGAAATTTTAAAATTAGGGATTTTTAAAAAAGGGTGGAGTCGCCACCGGTCACTTTTGGTAGACCGGACACCGTAAAAACCAGAGATTTGAAATGATTTGGGTTCGAGAGTCGGTTACGATTAAAAACGGGTTTAGGGTTTAAAACCGCCAAAAATTGGCACCTTTATAAATTACCGCTTAATTAATTTTAGATTTTTTGGATTAAAGTGACATTTAAATTAATTTTTGTTTAAAGATTCGAATCAATTTTATTTTTACCGTGTCTTTATTCGGAGGCAACGCATACACCACGACCATTACGTTGGAACACGGGCCCGTTACCGTTACGACCAAATAAAGACGTTTAATTAGACTCATTAATTTAATGTGGTGTATGTAATTTACAAAATTAAAAAAAATAATATATATATATATAAACATTTACATGAATAAAAAACCATAAAATGCATGGTATATATACAAAGCATGTAACAACATTAACAAAAATAAATAAATATCATGAATAAAAAGGTACATAAACACTTAAAAATATTATACAACACATGATAACAAAGATTAAAATAAATAGACCAACAAACAAATAACATATAAATAAACAAAACAAAACATATAATAAACAAATAAAAAAATAATAAAAGATACCAATAAAAATATTCATATTTTCATTGAACCATAAGAATGGAATACACAATAAATATATCAAAAAGAAATATATACATCTAAATATGCTTGATTAAAATCAATCCACAAATTAACCTAAACGGTAAAAGTAATGATTAGATTAAGGCATAACTTGAAAAATAACCAACCAAATGGGTGAAGTGATTCAATGAGAGTAAAAATATAAATAATGGAGGCTACCAACTTACCAATGGAAATAGGAATGGAAATTGAAATTGAAATTGAAATTTGGGACAGGAAATGGTTTCGGCAGAGTGAAAAAAAATGGTTTTGGGGCTTTGCGGCTGTGAAAAAAAAATAAGGTTAGGGGTCTTTTATTTTTAGGGTAAATGTTATATATATAGTTAGGGTAAAGGGTAATATATGGGAATAAAATAGGTTTAGGTTTTAATATATAAGGGTATCTATAATATGATGAAGGGTATTTTAGGTTTATCCCTTTAAAAATAATAACCAATTAAAAACAAGACCTTGGGCACCAAGTAGGGATTCTTATTATATTTTTTTATATTATAAAATTATATTTAATAGGTCAAATTTATTTATGGTTTGGGCTTACAAAAGTGGGCTCTAATAAAATGCTTTTATTTATATCATATATTTATATATTTTTGGATTTTTGGTTTTAATTAAGAGATAGTAAGGATAATAATAATTATAAAACAAGTGATAAAATTAGTGTAAGTTAAGGTGATTTGGGTATTAAAAAGGGATGTGGATTGATTTAATTCGAGCATAAACCCGGATAAAATTAGTGATTACAATATGGTTGGTGTTTGAGGCTGTCTTTGGATTAAAATTTGGTCATCGAAACTAAGATTCTAGCATTCTATCAACAATCCCTCCTACACATTGCTGATACTTGGCATATTATCATTAGCTTCCTATCCCCATTTATAGATTTGATTTTTCTTTTTCAGTGTTCGACTCAAATCACCATGATCTCGTCGGTGAAAGAAACGTCCCCTTTCACCAAAGCAGTTGAGAGATTTCTTTACACCTGATGGTAGACTCCAGGATAGTGGAGTGAAGTTCTTGAAGGAAGTTCGCAGTAGAGTGAGTTTTACTAACCAATTCATTTTCTCTTTGATTTGGTTTCTTGTAATTGGTTTGCATAATCTTGTATGTTATTATGTAGGGTGTTGATCGAAGTATTAGGGATAAGGTCTGGTCCTTCCCCTTTCATCAAACCATCTTTGGTTCCGACCAAAAGTAAGCTTTGTTATTGAACCCGCGTTGCAGTAGATCTTTGGCCAGTTGCATGACGAGGATGATGAGTTTCAGCCTTCTAGGAAGAAATGAAGAGTGGATTTCCCGGTTGTTGTTTAAGGTTGAGAAGAACATCCACGTCAACTTTGAAGTCAATGAACCACTTTGTACAATGCCACATGGTACTCTAACTCAGCATTTAACGTCCACGTCAGATTCCCATCAATTTTTTAACGACAGAAGACCTCTTTGTAACAAAAAAGATAGTCAGTGGACCAATTATAACTTTTCATAGTCGGAGGATATAAAAAAGAACTGAGGTATAGTCGAGGGACCATTTATGTAGTTTACCTTATTTTTTTAATTTCTTCTTATCATTATTTTTTTTTTAACTTTTTTTACACTCCAATTAATATTTTATCATCAAAAATTCCTTCTTTAAAAATAACATTGCAATATACTTCAGAATTTTGGATGATATTTTTAGGCATAAAGATAATTTTCACCCTTAACGTTTATAATTTTTGTCATTTTGGCCCTTATTCTTTTTTTGAGATAAATTTAGCCCTTAACCTATGTCTTTTTAACAAATAACTCATTTTTTAACTACCATTATAACTGAACCGTTAAAAATTTAATAATAGTAACTTGTCATATATATGTGATAATATATTTTAAATGACATAGAATATAACCTATTAAACATATACATATATATAGAATATAATTTTATTCTAATCTAAAAATATAAAACAATTAAAATTCAAATTCAAATGAAATATTAAAAATTAATTTTTTATTTATTAAAAATTAATTAAATCTAAAATAAAAGGCTACTAAATATTTTCAACCTTAACTATAATAATCAAAATTTTATCTAAAAAAGTATGAACATAATCTGAAAAGAAAGGGTTTTGTATAGTTTGTTACCGGTGGATCAAAGATAAATGATTTTGATAATAATCAATTGGATTATTATTATTTTAGTTTAGAATTTAAGTATTTTAGTTTTAATCTAAATCAGATTTTTAGGATTTTATAAAGATATTTTAGTCTAGTTAGGGTTGAGAATATTTATTAAATTTTTGTTTTGGATTTAATTAATTTTTAATGTTTTATTTAAATTCTAATATTTTATATTTTATACTTGAATAAAATTATATTATATATATGTATATGTTTAATAGGTTAGATTCTATGTCATTTAAATTAGTATCACATATATATGACAAGTTATCATTATTAAAGTTTTAACGGTTCAGTTATCATGATAGTTAAAAAATGAGTTATTTGTTAAAAAGACATAGGTTAAAGGCTAAATTTATCCAAAAAAAAAGAATAAGGGCCAAAATGACAAAAATTATAAACGTTAAGGGTGGAAACTATCTTTATGTCATATTTTTATTAAATAATGATGTAAATCTTACCAACACATATAAAAAAGACTATAAAAAATTATATTTCAACTATACTTAATATCATATAAGTTAAAGTTAGTAAGGATCATCGTTTTTTTTATCCAATAGTCATATAACTAAAATTACAATAATAATTTTTATATAAATTTTATTTTTTTTTGTTTTTGGATCGTAAGAATTTTTATATTTTTCTATGGATTTAATAAAAATTCAGTAGCATTTATTAAAAAATTAAAATAATTATTAAAAAAAACTTTTTAGTTCATTCAGAAAAGAATGTTTATTATTAATTTTAATATTTTAATTTTTATTATCAAAATATATGAAATAACTATCCTGATTATTATCCCTGATAAAAAATTATCTAAAATAAAATTTTCTTTGACACCAATTAAATGGTCAACTTTATATAACTATATATGGAGAAATTATATCATGAGTAAGTCCCATTACGTGTTCATAGGACCAACCACTAAAAATCGTCTATATCATCATTTTTTTCATGTCATATACTTTTTAAAGTGAATCTTCACTTATATTTATTGTTAATTTATTTTAAAAATATTTTTTTCAAGTGAAGATTCACTTTAAAAAATATATGACATAAAAAATGATGATATTGATGATTTTTAATGTCTGATCTCATAGACATGAGATGGGACTTACCCATGATATAATTTCTCCTATATATGTCATTACAACTATAACCATAAATATTTTATCTGTGTTTTTTTTCTAGTTGAGTCTTTGTTTACACTATTATTTTCAATAGGACCAAGATTATCCACTTATTTATTTACTTAGCAGGGACGTGTTTTCTCTTTTCCCTAGATAAGATCAAATTAAATCATGCTTCTTTCATAAAAAAAATTTACCTCTATTTACGTGAAAGTATAATAGATGAATAATTATTCAATGAATATAGAACTGAAAATTTATTTTCTATCCGAATATATATATATACCTTCTATAATTAAAAAAATTATTTAAATTATAATTAATTTATATTATAAATAAATATAATTCAATTTACATCAAAACTCGACAATTGAATTCAAATTTTATAAACGTAACTTAAAATTTTTTGACTCGGTAGATCACACATAAATGTAGCATTCAAATCCGCTCAAACCTGAGTTGGATTAGTATATTACAAACTTCACTCCCCACTCAAATTAACCTTATTTTTATCCAAAAAATAAATTAACTTTGAATTATTATCATATACATTGAGGATAGAAAAATAATTTTTTACAATCGGAGTTATTTAAAAATTAGTTTAAAAATTAAAAGTTTAGATTATAAAGTTTAAAATTTAAGATTTATCATTAAAAATTTAAATTTATTTTTTTTCATTTAAAAATAGATACACCTATATATATATATATATTTACAGAACTAATATATCAAATATTCACCCATTACTCTTAATCATTCTCTAATCATTGCATTGCACAAATGACAATAAATAAATAAATAAATAATGTATGAGAAAGTAAAAGATACTCATTTGTTTCTTAATTTAAATCAAATCTTCTCACACTTATAATATGCGTGAACCAAAATATTTTATGTTATGTTTATAAAAATTTAATAAATCATTATAAGTGAAATGAAAAAAATCTATAAGCAAAAACATTATAGTATTTATTCTTAAATAATAATTTTATAATAGAGAAATATAAAAAATATAGTAGAGTTATGATACGACACCGATAAAAATATTTATAAAATGAAAAATCTAAAATATTATACCATTTGATGATGATTTGTGTTGATGGTTAAATATCGAAATTTAGTTTTGAAAATCTATACGTTTAATTTCTGATATTATTTAAATTAATGTTAAATATAGAAATTTATTTTTAAGTATTGATACTTATAGTGAGACTACTAAATTAAAATGTTATTAAAAATATAATATTTTAAGTTGATGAATAACATTTTAGATTCAGTATTTTATAACATTTTAATTATTATCGTATTGTAATTTTATTGTACGTTAGACTCTTCCAAGAGGTTGATTAAAGAAAAATCTTTAGTTTAAGGCTTAATAGTCAAATAAGTGTTCAATCTATACATTTTTTTTAGATAGGGACTCAAAGTATTTTCTGAGCTAAATATGTGCCTAACATTTTTAAAGTTTTTCATTTAGTTGGCTTGTCGTTGAAAAAATTTTGTTGACCAATAAAAATATGACACATGACATATTTTGTTTTAAAAATATCTTTAAATTCTGAAAATCCTTAAAATAGTGCCCAATTCTCTAAATTCTCGATATAGTCGTTATTGTCAATCACCGACGACGTGCTCACCATTTTTGTCACTAGACCCTTACGATCCTTTCCCCCATTTTTTATTGTCGATAATCGACGTACAATGTGACTATCATCAAAACAAAATCAAATTGGCATAAAGAGAAAAATAGTCAATGATAAATGACGGTCGATCGTCTAACGAACAACATTCAAATCTTGCGGTTAGAGAAGAAAACTTCTTTCCATCACCGACAATATGATGAATGATGACAATAATGATCAGATTTAAATTTTAAAGATTTTAATGTTATTTTATAAATTTTAATAAATATAAATAAATTATAAATAAATTAATGACGAACACTTAAATGAGTAACCTTAATAACATTAGACACTTATTCAATTAAAAACCTTTAAAAAATTATTTAAACAAATATAATTTATACATTTATTTCGTACTTAACCTTATTTTAAGTGAAACTTCCTTAATAAATTTTAATGAAATGTTAATTAATGAAATGTCCTATTTAAGTATAAATTAAAAAATAAAAAGTTTATTTGATACGAATAATAAGTTAGATTAATTAGTGAAAAAAAGGAAACCGCATAGGAATTCCAACCAAAAGGAGCTTTTCCAATTCCCCCATCACTAACTAACGCACTCTCTCCTTTATTCTCTTCTAGTGTTAAAAGCCCATGTTTGGTTTCGGCAGCGGCGGTAACGGCGGCGCAGCCACAGTGAATAGTGAAAAGGGTTTAAAAGGAGAGGACTGAGGACTGAAAAGACCCTCTCTGTTTCCCCTCTGCCTTTTCATCTCTCACTGTCGTTTTCATCTTTATCACCCTGATTCAACCTCCTCTCTCTCTTCCTAGCCGGCATCAATAAAGTTTCTTCCTTTTCTAAAATTTTCTTCTTTCCCTGTTGCTGTAAAACTTACACCAGTAATATTCACATACGTATGCTCCCGCGTGTATTTTTTATAGCTCTCCCCCCGTTTGCACCTTAACCAAAAGTATTCCCTTTCTTTTCTTTTTTGATTCTTGAGACATTGCACCCTTCAACTTTCCTTGCAACGCTTCCTATTCTTTTTTTTTTAATTTATTGCCTCCTATCCTTTTGTTCTCCATTTCTCTTCCTTCACCTTTTGTGAGTTCTAGAGCAAAGAATATGTCATGTTGGAGTTTGTTTTTCTCACCCTTTTTGTTTGATTTCTTTTCCCTTTGTTAAGCTCTTGATCGGAGACATATAACGCAGGCTTGGGTGTCTTGTCATTTCTGTTCTATCAAAAAAACTTGATCTGGTTATGATTTTTCCTGTTTGATTATATTACTCCCTAGGACATTTTCAGACATCCTTTTGTTGAGAAGCTATTTCTTTGGTGACCCTCATGGCTAAGGACACAAATTTCTTTTTCCATAAATTTCCCTCTGCTTCCGAGGTCAGAGTTGTTATATATTTATCGTTCATTTGTTTATTTCTTATATTGACATTTGATAAACTTTTATATTGCAGGTTCTTGAAGAGCTTAAAGAGCTATGGGGCATGGCTTTACCTATAACAACTATGAACTGGCTAGTCTTTGTTAGAGCAATGGTTTCGGTTCTGTTCTTAGGTAGACTTGGAAGCTTAGAACTAGCCGGAGGGGCTCTGTCCATAGGTTTCACCAACATCACTGGCTACTCTGTGCTTGTTGGTCTTGCCTCAGGGCTTGAGCCGGTGTGTAGCCAAGCCTACGGAAGCAAAAACTGGGAGTTACTATCTCTCTCTCTCCAGCGTATGGTCATCATTCTATTTCTTGCAATCATACCAATCAGCCTGTTATGGATGAACCTTGACAGCATTATGGTGTTCATGGGACAAGACAAAGATATCACAACAATGGCAGCAACTTACTGTATGTATTCTTTGCCAGATCTTTTAACAAACACCTTATTGCAGCCGTTGAGAGTGTTTTTAAGGTCACAGCGGGTGACAAAACCTATGATGTGGTGCTCCTTAGTAGCTGTGTTGTTCCACCTTCCCCTCAACTATGTTTTGGTGATGGTTATGGGGCTGGGGGTACCAGGTGTGGCAATGGCATCCGTGGTTACAAACATGAACATGGTAGTACTGATGGTGGTGTACGTGTGGGTTAGCGGGAGGTGTGAAATGAGATGGATGGCAGGGATTGGAGGTGTGTGTGGTGGGGTGGTCCCCCTTTTGAGATTAGCAGTGCCCAGTTGTCTTGGGATTTGCTTGGAATGGTGGTGGTATGAGATAGTGACTTTGATGGCTGGTTATTTGTCGAATCCAACTCTGGCTGTGGCTGCCACTGGGATCCTCATTCAGACCACCAGCATGATGTACACTGTCCCCATGGCTCTTGCTGGATGTGTCTCCGCCCGTGTAAGTTCCGCTCCCACTTACTACTACTCTATTGCAGTGCTCATTTTTTTTAAATACAATTAAATAATTTGTTTGATTCAACTGAAAGAGATATTATTACGTTAGTGTTATGGCAACAGAATCTGAATTGGATCTTTTGGAGATTGCATTACCTTTTCAAGGACTTGTTGTGTACAGGTCATACTCATACATGTAATGTGATTGGACAGAATTAGTAAAAGACAAGCAAGAAGTTGTTTACTTTGTCATCGAACCCCGCATTCAATTGTCGTGTGATGAAACGACATAACCAACAAAAAAATGAACTAAATGGCCTCTCTTTATTTTGTCTCCCTTACGTATCTTTTTGGCAAAAAAATTACAGGTAGGGAATGAGCTTGGAGCTGGTAAGCCATACAAAGCCAAGCTAGCAGGCATGGTGGCATTGGGATGTGCCTTTGTGATTGGCATAATCAATGTGGCTTGGACAGTAATCCTGAGAGAAAAATGGGTTGGTTTGTTCATCGAGGATGATCTGGTCAAACCATTAGTTGTGACAGTCCTGCCGATCATAGGGCTGTGTGAGCTCGGTAACTGCCCCCAAACAACTGGTTGCGGTATCTTACGTGGCACGGCAAGGCCCGCGGTCGGTGCTCGCATAAACCTGGGCTCGTTTTACTTCGTGGGCACTCCGGTAGCCATTGGCCTAGCCTTTCTCCTAAACATCGGTTTCCCTGGGCTCTGGTTTGGACTACTGTCCGCCCAACTTGCTTGTGTTGTGTCGATTCTCTACGTTGTGCTCTATACAACAGATTGGGAAGCCGAGGCCTTAAAAGCCAAGAAGCTAACCAGCACCGAAATGATCCCATGCATTGATGGACACGGCGAAAACAGATATGAAAAGGACGAAGACGAGAGTAAAGGGCTGTTAGGTAGTGCAAATGCTAAAACGGATGACATTTTGTGAAGAGAAATGGCCAAAATGTGTGGGGTTTGTCTTACGATATATATGCATCAGATGTTGCTGCCTTAGCTTTATGGGATACTGCTTAGTTTTTATTGTCTAGTTGCTTTTGTGTAAGGTAGCTGACTCATGTTTGCCTTTCTTTATTTGTGTTTGCTTTTCTTTGTCTTTCAGGGTTAAGTCATTTTGAAACCTCTTGTTGGGGTTGTCATGGGGTTTGTCTTGTTGGCAGAAGGAATGTCATTCCCCATACAAGATGTTAAATATTTAATGAAGGATGCCCTACATTTTGCTGCTACTTTTAGGGTTGCTTTTATTTTCAATTATTTATAAAAATGGACAAGGGGAAGCACTAAAATAGTCCTACTACTAGTAGTAGGATTTGATGTGGCTAGAACAGGAAGCTTTGCTGATTAGGGTATGATCATGATGTGTGGATGTTGGAAAGTAACCTTTTTGCTTCATTTTTTAAGGAAATTATTGCCCAAGCATGATAAATTTTAAAGTATCCTATTCCTACCATCGGAGTATAAGGTGTTAATTACAAGGCTGCTTTGAAAGGAAAACTAGCAGTCAAGAAATGGTCACCAAGGATGTGTGAGAGAGAAAAGAGCTTTCCAAACCCTAACTCACCTTTTCCCTTTCTAATGGTTAAGAAAACAAAGAGGAAAGTCTTTTAAAAAATTGGTCATTCTGAGAATTTATATTATGGGTAAGTCTTTTAGGGATAGCAACAGGGAGGAGTGGGTTGGGTTTTTGGTCATTTCGATCCCGTCCCGATTTAGTAATCCTTAAACTCGATCTCGACCTGAATCGGGTTAAAATATTAATTTACTCGTCCCGTTACGTCCTGATATATTATTTCTTAATCTTGACCCGACCCAAAAAATTAAAAATACAATCTTCGTGAACGATAAAAATTATATTCGATCAATCTTTTATCAAAATCATAAATTATGATTTTTAAGTAACTTTAAATCTATATAAAAAATAAAATAAAATATAATATAATTTAAATTACTCATGTTAAATTACATATTAAAAAAAACTTGAATCATCGACTAACAGAATCGAATATATTGAAATTTGAATAACATCTAATAATTTTTTTATTATAAGAATAAATTTCAAAAGTATAAAAATTACTTAAAACTCATACAAATGTTTGTGTATAATGATATTTTTTATAAATATAATAATATATATAAATACTGAGGCGGGCGGGCGGGGCGGGGAATTTCAAACAAATATCTGACCCCAACTCGATGTAATGATTTCTAAGCCACGTCCCACCCTGTCCCGATCCCCAAAATTTAAGGAGAAAAACCCTACCAGGTCGGGCGGGTCGCATCGGGACGGACGGGACGGGGAGTTTCAAACAAATACCCGACTTCTACCCGACTCGACTTAATGATTTTTAAGCCTTGTCCCACCTTGCCATGATCCCCAAAATTTAAGGAGAAAACCCCTACCGGGTCAGGTCGAGCACACCGGGTTGGGTTGAGGACGAATATTTTTGCCATCCCTATTAAGTCTCACCATGTGTCCATGTGACCAACCACTAAAAATCATCAATCTTATCAATTTTTTCATGTCATATTTTTTCTCAAGTTAATCTTTATTCGAAAAAACTATTTTAAAATGAATTAAAAGTAAATATGAGTGAAGATTCACTTAAGAAAATGTGACAAAAAAAATGATGAGATGAATGATTTTTAGTGGTTAGTCTCATGGATGACATAGTGGGACTTACCCAAGATATAATTTTTCGGTTATCGGTAATTTTTTTTTTTCAATTTCTACAACCTAATGTCTATTTTCTTCTTCCAATCTCACATTTCTCATATTTCTTCTATAAACCCACTTGGACTCGATTGAAAAAGAAAAAAATATCTAAAATAGGTACTTTAAATATCTCTAAATCTATAACGGCTTAAAAAAATTACGATGACTCAAGAGTTAATAATTTTTTTTAATCTTACGGTTACGAAAATTTTGGAGGCGATACTTATTTTTCTCTTCTTCTATTTTCTCATTGGTTTGGTTCTTAGAGTTAGACCTTAATTTTTTTCTCTGGATCGAGTATTCTATTCTTTCTCCTACTATCATGAAGTCTTCAAATATGCTTCTCGACTTCTCGAGCATTATGTTAACGAAGGGGAGAGAAGAATTACATGAAACAAAAAAATATTTTTTCTTCGACTATGAAAGATAAAACTTGAACAGTTAAACTCGACCCCTTAAAATATAATTTTTAAAGTTCTCATCCGACCTTATCGTCGTGTTTTGAAAACTGTTAAATTCGAGCTAGATCTAAAATATATCTATATTGTCCTAAAAAGACATTAACTATGTCATCCAAGGTCTGAACTTTGATTTTTGCTCAATCGATTGTATCATTCTATAACAGGTCTTGCAAATGTAGAAAGAATGGATCAATAACTTTTCATTCCC
Organism: Abelmoschus esculentus; assembly: GCA_035048815.1. Lineage (NCBI taxonomy): Eukaryota > Viridiplantae > Streptophyta > Magnoliopsida > Malvales > Malvaceae > Abelmoschus > Abelmoschus esculentus. Next base: position 4,868,493 of record JAUCBN010000032.1, read on the forward strand.
TATGTAATTTTTCCTTTTTTTCTATTAAACATGGTTAGGTGGATCCTAGAATAGCTTGTACCACCATACTTTTCAAAGTTAGGGATTTTAAAATTAGATGAAATAATTAAATCAGATCTAAAAAATAGACTTTTAAATGTATGTAAATCATTTTTATGTTGTGTAATCTGAAATTTTATATTAAAACTCTATTTAAAGATATATATTTTATTCTTATTATAAATTAAGATTTTATTTTAATAAATTATATATGATTTCTTAAATTTTTGAACCGTTCATGATAACACTGACATATTTTTCATAAAATCAAATTATTTTAATCATACTTACCGAACCGATATACAACCATCGACTCTATCTTTACTATTTTGTTCAATATTATTATTTATTAGCAAAGAATATGTCGCCCAATCATTTAGGGAATAAAAAGTATATCAATTATAAACAAGATATTTATGGTTATATTTGGGTTACTCAATGCTACACATGGCTGAACACAAAAAAGCAACACACCACCTTCTTGTCGATCATATTTTAAAAATTATTAATCGAACATTAGATCAAGATATATAAATAAATAAAATATAATTTTTTGAGAGAGGCTTGTATATGTTGTCATCAATACCGTATTACAACCATCATCAAGAACGAGAATAATTAAATAAATTTGTATCGATAATTTATCGAGAATAAATAAAGAGATTAGATTTTTTTTTTGTATTTTTCACTATATTAAAGTTGTGTAAAATATCTTTATCAAATCATCATTTATAGCCATAAAAATATATAATATACTAAACTCTAATTAATAAGTATTATTTTTTTATTGATAATAATTAATAAGTATTAAATTGATTGTGAGGAGGGAAATACCTAAAGAAGAGTGTAGGCTTTATCATTGACCAATAAAATCTTAAATTTAATCCTAATCTAATTTATAGGAAAGAAAAAATATTCTGAAAAAAGTGTTGTTAGTAAGTTTAGAAGTTATAGATGATGAACTAAGAGAACATAAGAAAACAAGACGAATAGTTTAACCAACTAAATATATGTTTATTTCATGCTCACAAAATCAAGAGCGAAGTCAAAATTTAAAGTTGAAGAGGTAAAACATAAATATTTAAAAATAAGAGGATAAATTTATAAAAAATCAAATTTTTAAAAAATTTAAATAGAGAGACAAAAATATAAAAAAATCTTCGAAGATGAAACAACAAAATTATATATCATATGATATATATTGTTTTGTATCCTTGGGAGATACATATTTCTTCCTATATTACATAATATATTAGTGTATAGTATACAGTATATATAAGATTTTCGTTTGCATGTCTTATATTATCTAATTTTTACATAAATTTATGTAATGATTCCTATATACATTAATTTGTGTTACAATAGTATTTATTCTAGAGTATAATCTCAACTATTAGACACTGATCGTTCAAACACTGTGTTGATACAACTGATGCTCGAATTTATAACCTTTAAAAAGAACAACCATTTCTTTAACTACTAAGATTAAATGGTTCGTGTTTTTAGTACAGTTACTATCTTTTAAAAATCATCCTAAAATTAAACAAACATAATTTTATAAAAAATCTTCCGAGATCATTCTCAAAACCTTCACTACGTTTTCTTACAAAATACATAATACATTTACAGATCGTGTATTTGTTTTTGTTTTTTTTTTTAATTTTTTTAAAATTGAAATCAAAAACATATAATCAACTAACCCTTACACCCCCACCGATATATAATTATGTTTGTATCTGATTTCAAGCAGACTTTAAAAATATTTTTTAAAAACGATTTTTTAATTTTTTATATAAAAACAATTTTACAGATATCCTAAAAAACCCATCGTACTTAAGAACCATTATGAGACCTATATTGAAGTACCAGATGGATCTTGGAAACAGGGCATCTGGTTAATGGGATAAGTAACTCTAAAATGGGATATAAACAGAAGGCTAATATCAATAAGAATAGGCGTCTGGACAATTAGGAGGTCGCAACCGGAAATAAACCGCCGGCCGAGATCATGACTAGGCATCGAGACACTTAGAAAGGGGTCACTACGGAAAATAAACCGCCGGCCGAGATCATGACTAGGTATCGAGACAATTAGTAGTAAGGGATCACAAGACTGCTAAAATAATGCTAATAATCCTCTACATTCTCAGTACAAACTCTGAAACTTCAATTATGTAAAGCCACAGTTCATTCTGGGAATCAAAACAACACACACAAAACACAAATCTTATGTTACAATGTACAAATCCGATAGCAGCAGCGAGTTAACAGTCCGAACATAGGATAAGATCACAACCAATCACATCAAAAGGAACTCGATAATGCTATAAGTGTCTACGGCGAGTACCAAATTAAGAAAACGTAGAGAAGAAATTAACATTCTATGAAACTCAGCTCATTACCACTTATAATTAACATTCTGGAAGAGAATGAGCAGATGCAGAAGGAGAAAAACTAGCAGCAGACTCACTATAATGTAGTGGATGAAGCGGGTGACCGGAAGAACTGACTAAACCTGGTGATGCATTGCTTGGGCTTGGATAATACAGGGATGTCATGTATCTTGTATTAAGAGGCGATATAGAAGGGTAATTCAATGAGGCCGGTGAAACCAGATGAGAAGCACGGGATCTTTGAGAAGATGCATTCCTAAGATCTACAGAGCTTCTGCTGAAGCTCATGGAAGGAGATTGATGATAGGACCTAAACGAATGCTGAATATAAGGGGTGCCGGTGAGAGAATGAGTATGAGAAACAGATGGAGACCGTGATGCGGCTGGGGCTATTTGTATGGCTGATGATGATGCTAATGAAGATTGAATGTATGACAATGCAGAGGATGACACAGAACTAGGGGTGGATGAAAGCAATGGTGTACTTTCTGATGCTGGAGGATCACCTGTGCTGGTTCTTGCGTCACGCTTGCAAACAGGGCAAAAAGTTCTCCATGTCGTAAGCCAGGAATCAACACAAAAAGCATGAAATTCTAGAAAAAGAAATGCCAAGAAATATTCAGATATATGCATATAAAACATAAACTGCAATAAATTAAAATAAAGAAAGAATCTAGTAAGATGTTAAAGAAACTTTACAAATGTTATTATTATGTAGGCAATGATGATAGCAAGTCTACAGTCAAACCATAGTTTGCTGTTCCAAATAAAATAGGAAGCAATAAACAAATAAACCAATGTAAAATCAATATTCGTTCAAATTTTCCATGAACTGAAGTTGTTAAGAGAAGTGGATAACTAAGATACAATTCGATAACCTGAAAGCAGCTCGCAAAGACAGAAAATAGATTACAGCATTTCAACTAATCATATTAAATTTGGGGTGGAACTTTACAGTCTTAGTGAAGCAAAGTTTTGTATTCTTGAAACCCACAACATAAATAATGTCAAAACAATTAATGCACAGAACAGTTGATTTTAAACCTAAAACAATATGGAGACTTGAATGACAAGAAGCTAGATCTGAGCTTGACAACAAGGTTCCCTTAAAAGTACAACTAGGGTTACATAAATCCACTCCCAATGAAACGCACAAGAGCAGCTTGAATTTTTGTAAACTTTATATTATTAATTGGAAGACTGAAACATCTAGATAGCTAAAACCCACGGGATCTTCCCATCAAAGGAACAATCAAAGTCGACTTCTAAAATCATCCTATATATAAACTCCCCAAATAATAACTATACACAGCAATTTCCAGAAAATCTGAAAATTATCAGGAGAATCTTGAGTCTACAGAAAAACAATTAAAGTAAATACAATTTAATACTTCCTAGCACAAGCATGCATTAAATTAAAGCCCATCATCACTAGATATCCGGCTAGGTAAAATTCAATATTAGTTTGACATCAGGTAAAGTTCAAGACATGTACTTTTTTTTCAAACAAAAGAAAAGAGGCGTAGTTTTCTTCACCATTGATATTGATTCTTGTGTTTGCTCCCCATCTACATCCACATCCCAATTTTAAAGTTCTCCTCACAATCCAAACGACTTTTTCTTAAATATAATTAAACTATATGAAGAAAAGTTACGTAGAAATTCAGATCGGTCTAAAATTGAAAACAGATCCATTTGATCTTGCATATTGTTCTTCTTACAAACATCGATAAACACTTTCCAATTTGAAAGTGCTCATTACATCAAACGGATTACCTTAATTGTAATGACTACAACTAAAGAAGTCATAGGATGAATCAAACTCTCAGACCAGCTGATTTCTTGCAACTTAATATTGCTACATTGAAGATGGTGCTAATTAATCACGGGGTGGAAACAACAGTCGGACATAAAGAGAAGCGAGATTTAGCAAATATTCACCACAAACAAAAGGCTCGTTTGCAGAACTAAAAGCCTGATTAGTAAGTAAACACAATTCTTTACTACAAAATTTCATATGCAACGCTAAGATTTTATAGTTACATGTAACTAACTTAACAAGCACATTGTTTAGAGTAATAATAGTAATACATATATGTTCCTGGAATCTCGATCGTCTAAGGCACATCTGACACTTTAAATGAATGGAAAGCACATATATCTGAAAATTTTAAGATCTGTACGTCCCAATTTGAGAATTTTCATAACAGAGAAAAAGTTACCTATTAATCACATTTCTGTAATTAGTTAAAATTTTTGTATAACAAAGAACAGCACCTAAATATGTTGATGGAAGTTATTGTGAATTCACAGAGATGTACTAGTCAACTATACTTTCTGGTACATTTGAAATGCCAGGAAGCAATGTCTATTGGCCTCCACCCCCAACCAAGCCACTCCAACTTCCCTTTAATTGAGTTTTGCTTACTAGTCAGGAAATGCTACATGCACTGCGTTATTTTTGAGCTCTTAAACAAGTAATTATTATTATTATTATTATCTTAATTTCTTTAAAACCTAATGAACCAAATTGGTTTATATCCATTTAACAAAAACTCTCACTTTTTTTTTTCTTTCAAACAACCAAAAAAACATTGAGAGGAAGGAAAAATAGGATAGCCACCCAAAGAAAGATGTTGCATAAGATTGGTGGCCCAATTACTATGAAAATACATAAAAAAAGACACTAGGCTACCACCTTAAAGCAAACACAATTAGTACAGAAAAATAGCAAGCAATATCATCCTTAGTGTTGTCAGAAGCTTACTGTGGCGACATGGAAGAATCCTGAGCTTCTCACCCACGGTATAATCTTCAAGACATATTGCACAGGTTCTTGATGTACAATTATCTTCTAAGACTGAAGTGAATATCAAACTTGGCATTGCTTTTACCAATCGTCGGCTCATTCCATGGAATTCACGAACTCGAGAAGATTGAGGGTGTTCTCGCCTAATGCGATGTCTGCGTACAAAGAAACAAGTTCCCAACACTGCTGACATGGCAAGTAGCGAAATGAAGGAGATGGCCATGATTGACCATGCTGAGTTTTCAAAGCTAGGGATTAGACACAACTTCATATCAGTAGACCCAGCATACTTTTTGAGTATTTCACCAGAAGCTTTGGAAACAAAGACAGCATGTATCTTTATGCCAGCTGCATTCCCTGCCACTGTTTAAAAAAACATGAGCTGAACTCAGTCCCATCTAGAAAAATGTGTTTTTGTTCAAGAATGATGCAATTGACTGAAACAAACAAACATCTTCCACTTAATGATATATTAGAAGAAAAACAAGAATTGTGGACCACAAACAAACATACCCATATATGATCAATGGGAGCATATTTATAAAAGTAGACGAAATAAGTGCTGATAAAGATTTGGTCCGTATTCTCACTCTTCTTGAAAGCATTCAGAGTGCAAAAAAACATGCCCAGCTTTCCTAAAAAGCATCTACTTTAATTTTGCTATTTCAGCACCCTACTTGTGTCATTCGCAACCCACTTGGAAAACAGTATCTTCTGGACAGTTGATTCCACCATCCAAAAGTTTACATGTAGAAGATTGATACAGTAGGTATAATTGCATTTACAGATTGACAAATGTAGCATGTTTACTCAGCCAGCAGTAAAAAGAACTGAATATATAAGAATGATGAGTTATCCTAGTAAACTGTTTTAAACATTATAATATGCATACTACCTTAGAGAAGACATGTAATACGGAATTGTGTTTTACATCAATTTGGGAAGTCTAGGAATAAACTTGAATTAGAAAAGGGATAAATATGGCCTCCTAAGATCTATCGATTATAGAATTTATATCCGAAACCAGATATTTTGCAGTAGAGTAAGATGATAACTTTCCAATTTATATGAAAAATACATTTACTAGAGAAAGTGAGTTAAAGGGACTCTACATCATACGAATCTTGTTTCTCGAAGTACATCTTTATCAGATTTTGCAGAACAAAAAATCAACCCATCCCTACTAATGATGACAAGTAGATTCTACAAACTAAATTTGAGGTCCAAGAGGTTACCCATGTTTACATAAAGCATAAATATAATTTAATGGTTTGACCATCCAACAAATACACCAAATATGTATAAAGAAGAATGCTTATGGTCAAAAATGTCTGACAGGGTGAACAAAAGGCAAGTAATTCAACAGACGCAACAATCAAGGATTTAGTGACAAGTACTGTCAAAAAGCAATTCAAAGGGTCCAAGAAGATGACAAGTTTTTTTTTGATGATTGGTAATTCTAATTCTCTTGGCAAATCTTGTTAAAGATCTCTTAAGACTTCATTGACAAACAAAAAAAGATTTATTGTATGCATTTACATTGTGTTCCTATAGTAATTACTAGAAAGTCAAGTTCACCAAAGTGTACATAAACATTCGATTGCAACCATTGAACATAGAAAGGTGTTTTTCAAAGAAGTAGGGCAGTACTTGCAACCAGGACACCATCATCATCATTGTCATAGACAATAGCGGCTTTGAATCTTGCCTTTTGCACTCTCCTTACTTTCTCTTCGAAACTGCACCCTCCTCTAATAACCAATGCGAATGGGGAAGAAACAGTGGAATTATTACTCAAATCCTTACAGCCATCAAGAGGGTCTGCCAAATATAATACCCCATATTCCCCTGACCCTTTAATTGCCGGGGCTGCAAATTACGAACAGAAAAGGACGGATCAGTTATATTTCAACACCAACAGGCTTCAATGTCTCACTTCAATCAAACATAACTAACTCAATTTCTCATCTGATGCACAGTTTATAATTAGCAACAAAATAAATAACATAATCAACAGATAAAATATGTTCAGCTCAAAGACGAGAAAATGAAATTATTCAACTTTTAGCTTTGAGAGGATCAAGATTTTTCTTCAATTTTTCACATGCTTTCTCATGAACAAAAAAAAAAGAAGAAGAAAATTGCTGAGGATAAAGAGATTACCAAAATTAGCTTCAATATCATCGAAAGAGAGAGTAACGTTGTTACCAATCAAGATCAATTTGGCTGACGTCACCCTGAAAACGCTCGATAAGCAGAGAAACCATACTGATACTGATAATGCCAAAACTCGATTCATCTCCATCCAAGAATTAAAAATCTTAAAACCCCAAAAGAAATTCGATCCAAAAAGTCAACCCTAGCTATCTACTGAATGAAAGGTTCAATTTTGAGGGACGTTAGAAGTAAATGGATACATCAGCTTCCATTACCGCGAGAGAAAGAGGAAGAAACTGAGAAGAAGATAAAAAGGAAATCCGAATCTCTGGATTCTGCTTTCAAAGTTCGATACTCTTTTAATCCGAAGATCGTAATTTAAGCTTTTTTTTTTCTTTCGAAATTCGTTCAAAACACAACACAATCTCAGAAACGAAAAGAAAATAGAAGAAACTCCTCTTTTGTTCGTTCCAATCCGAAAACATCCACTTGAATATTTAAAAGGGTAAACTACATTGATTGCCACTTAATTATGAATAAAATTAAAAACATATCACTTAATTATGAAAATATACAATTCTGTCCATCAATTAAAGTTTAGTTACAATTAGGTTATTCATCTGTTAAAAGACTAATGCATAATTAACAAAGTTTGGTATAGTGAAAATTTTAGTTTCCGAAATTTATATATTCTATTAATTTAGTTTTAATTAAAAATAATTTAATAATTTTAATTTTTTAATTCAATTACAGTGATTGTAATAGTATTCGTTCTAAAATATACTCTCAACTATTAGACATTGATAACTAATAACTTTAATCTTAAGTATTTAAAATATAGGTTTAATGACTTGGATTCTAAAGTATACATTTTTTTATCGAGTTGACTCCTAAATTTTTTGGGATATTTTGCTCCCTAAAATTTAAATTGTGAATTTAATTGCCCCTCGCTATTAACTCTCATTTAAAATATCACAAATCAATTAAAACATGTCATGCGTCACTAATAAATGAAAAAATAAATTGATTTTAATAAAAAGAGTAAATTACACATTAAGTCTATAAAAATTTTATTTTTTTCAATTTAGTTTTAAATATCTTTACTTAACTCAAATTAACCCCAATTTCTTTTAAATATTTCTAATTTAATCTAATATTTTTACTATGATAATATTTTTATTTAATTTAATCCTCAAAGTCTTTAAACCCACAATTCACCACTATTACTTTATAATTTTATAATTTGATCAAATATTTTAAATATAATTATATATATAAATTTAGTCATAAAAATCTTTATTTAACCTGAAAGCGACCCATTTATTTATAGTTTTTTATAATTTAATTTAATAATTTAAATATAGTTATATTTCATTTAATTTAGACCTAATATCATTATTTAACCAGAAATTAACTGGAATTTGTTTTTAATTTTGATAATTTGATTAAATATTTTAAATACCTATATTTTTGTTTATTTTTTTTTCTTAAAAATCTTTATTTACCTCGAAATGGATATTATTTTTTTTTTCTAATTTCTATAATTCAATCTATGTTATGAATAAAATAAAGAACTAGAATAGATGAATGAAGATGAGAGAAAAGAGAGAGAGATTGTTGTATTCTCAAAGATGAGTTGTGTACAAAGCTTTCTCCAAAAGTCTATATTTATATGCGTAAGATGAAAACCCTAATTTCAATGGGTATTAAACCCTAATTATAAAGACCATTAAGCCTTCCTTTAATATATGGATATTCACCATAAATAAAATATTCTTAACACTCCCCTTGAATATCCATGAAGATATTGTGCCTCGTTAAAACCTTACTAAGATAAAAACCTTGTGGGAAAAAAATGCTTAGTGAAAGAAAAAGAGTAAACATATCTTTAATACACAAAATATGTTGCCTCATTAAAAACCTTTTCGAGGAAAACCCAATGGGACAAAACCTTGGATAAGGAAAAGAGTACAACGTGTATTTGACTCCCCCTCATAAATATATCAGACAAGATCTCTGACACGACGCAATCCAATATTGTAAGTTAGCTTCTCAAATGAAGCAGTATGGAGCGTCTTAATAAATAGATCTGTCAAATTATCATATAAATGAATCTATTGCACATCAATGTCTCCATTCTTTTGTAGATCATGAGTGAAGAATAATTTTGGTGAGATGTGTTTTGTTCTATCACCCTTTATATATCATTCCTTAAGTTGGGCGATACATGCTGTATTATCCTCATATAAGACTGTTGGGGAGATTTTTCGAGAGAGTAAAACATAATTTTCTCAAATATGTTGGGTTACAGACCTTAACCACACATATTCACGACTAGCCTCATGGATAGCCAAAATCTCAACATGATTAGAAGAAGTGGCGGTAATAGTTTGTTTCATTGAACGCCAAGAAATTGTTGTACCACCGTATATAAATACATAATCAGTCTGTGATCGAGCATTATAAGGATCAGACAAGTATCCTGCATCAGCAAAACCGACCAATTCGGTTTTGGATATATTATGCAAAAATAATCCCATGTCTTTCTTACCTTGAAGATAACGAAATATATGTTTAACCCCATTCAGTGTCTTCGGGTTGGACATGAACTAAATCTTGCCAACAAATTGACAGCGAATGATATGTCAGGTCATGTGTGACTAGAAAGATACATCAATGCACCAATAGCACTTAAGTATGGTACTTTTGGATCAAGAATGTCCCCATTCTTCTCTCGAGGACGAAATAGATCTTTGTTAACATCAAGTGACCTAACAACCATGGGAGTGCTCAACGGATGTGCGTTATGCATGTAAAACCTCCTTAATATTTTTTCTATGTATGTTGATTGATGCACAAGGATCTCATCCTTTAAGTGCTCAATATGTAATCCAAGACAAAATCTTATTTTTCCGAGATCTTTCATTTTAAATTCTTTCTTTAAATATCCAACTGTCAATGAGATCTCTTCAGGAGTTCCAATGATATTCAAATCATCAACATACACGACAATAATGATGAATCCGGAGCTAAACCTCTTAATAAAAATGTACAGGAAAATTGGATCATTCTTATAGTCTTCCGCTAATAAGTATTCACTAAGGTGATTATACCATATACGCCCAGATTGTTTTAATCCATAAAGAGATCTATTCTATTTAATTGAATAATATTCTCGAGAACTTGAATTGACTGTTTCAGGCAGTTTAAATCCTTCTAGAAGTTTCATATAAATATCATTATCAAGAGGTTCATATAGATAGGCTGTAACCACATCCATTAAGCGAAAATAAAGTCTTTCTTTTACTGCCAGACTAATAAAAAATCGAAAAGTGGTTGCATCCACCACTGGGGAATATGTTTCTTCATAATCAATTTCAGGTCTTTGTGAAAATCCTTATGCAACCAAACGAGCTTTATATCTCGCAATTTCCCCTTTTTCATTTCTCTTTCTCACAAAGACCCATTTATACCACACTGTTTTTACACCTTCTGATGTACGGACTATAGGCCCAAAGACTTCTCTTTTTGAGAGAGATTTGAGTTTCGCTTTAATTGCCTCTTTCCATTTTGGCCAACCATTTCTTTGCTTACATTGTCCAATTGATAATGGTTCATGATCCACATTATCATCCAAAATCTCTAGTGCTATATTATATGCAAAAGTATTATCAACATCAATTTTATTTCGGTTTTATTTGTTACTAGACATGACATAATTTATAGAGATCTCATCATTATCAGGTACCTGAGTCATGTCTAATGTTTCTGTTGGAGACCTTTCAATCTCTTCTCGAGATATTTCATGATTCGTTGACTCTGCAATCGGACCATCACAAGATATAGCTCCTTTTCTTTTCCGTGGAATCTTATCTTTAGAACCTATTGGTCTACCACGCTTTAAGCGTGTGTTTGACTCATTAGCAACTAGAGTTTGTCCTTCTAGGACTTTATTATTAATCAGAGCATTCACAGTTGGAATATGTGACTTAGTCACTCTTTTAGGGTCAGCAAAAGCATCTGGCAATTGATTTGATAATTTTTGCAAATGAATTATCCTTTGAACTTCTAGATCACATTGTTGGGTACGTGGATCAAGGTGTGATAACGATAATTCATTCCAACTTATTTGGTTTCTCAGCTGTTTATTTTCTCCCTCTAATGTTGGGAAAACCGATTCATTAAAATAACAATCGGCAAATCGAGTTGTAAATAAATTCTCCGTTAAAGGCTCAAGATATTTAATTATCGAAGGAGATTCAAATCTGATATATATTCTCAACCTCCTTTGAAGACCCATCTTTATGCGTTGTGGTGGAGCAATCGGAACATAAACCGCACACCCAAAAATTCTAAGATGAGAAATATTTGGTTTCTGACCAAAAACCACTTGTAATGGGGAGAAATTATGATAACTTATTGGTCTGATGCGAATCAATGATGTTGCATGTAAAATTGCATGTCCCCAAGCAGAAATTGGTAGTTTGGATTTCATCAATAACGGTATTGCTATTAATTGAAGTCATTTGATAAATGATTCTACAAGATCATTTTGTGTATGAACATGAGCTACAGGATGTTCAACACTAATTCCAATCGACATGCAAAAATCATCAAAAGCCTTAGAAGTAAATTCACCAGCATTATCAAGACGAATTATCTTTATGGGAGAATTTTTGGAAAATATGCTCGTAGTTTTATTGATTGAGCAAGTAACCTCGTAAATGCTAAGTTGCGGGTCGATAACAAGGATACATTTGACCATCTAGTCGATGCATCAATTAAAACCATAAAATATCTAAATGGTCCACAAAAAGGGTGTATGGACCCATATATATCACCCTGTATCCGTTCCAGAAAGTTAATAGATTCATAATCTATTTTAGCTGGTGATGGTTGAGTAATTAATTTGTCTTGAGAGCAAGCATCACATAAAAGGTCATTACTTTGAAGAATCTCTTGGTTCTTCAATGAGTGATCACATGAATTCTTAATAATTCTTCGCATCATAGTCGATCCGGGATGGCCTAACCAGTCGTGCCAAATAATAAAGTTATTAGTAAACTTATAGTTTATAATAGCATATATTTCAATTGCACTAATTCTTGTGTAGTATAATCCGGATGACAATGCATGTAATTTTTCTTGCACTTTCTTATTGTCTTGAATTACACTCGTAATATAGAGATATTCAACATCTCCTTGACTAATACTCTCAATATGATATCCATTTTTGCGAATATCTTTAAAACTTAATAAGTTTCTTTCCGACTTTGGAGAGTATAGCACATCTTGAATATGGAATAAAGTTTCATTTGACAATAACATATGTGCTCTTCCGGAGCCATCTATGATATTAGCACTTCCGGATATAGTACTCACATTATTCCCTTACATTGTTAAATGAGAAAAAATTTCTTATGCTTAAGTATTGTATGAGTACTTGTACTGTCCGCTAAGCATAAGTCCTCACCATATTTTGCAAATTGTATTTGTGACATAATCATATTCTTTAAAGAATAAATAAATAAATGTTACAACAATATTTAAAATAAATAATTAAATAAATAACATCAATTATTTTAATAAAGTAAACATAAAAAAATCCATGATAAAATGATAATATTTTCTTAATAACATAAAGTAAATATAAAATTAATTAAAAGGCATCAAATATTTCTCTCAGGGGATATGAGAAAATCATCAACTTCTATGTTTGTAATGCCATAATTTTCCTGGCCATTGCCGGAAATATCATAATCATCTTTGTGAAGGTCATAATCATCTTTGTCATTGATATAAACAAAATTTGTTTCAATTCTTTTTCCTTTACCACTTATTGATTGTTGGTAAAGGTCCACAAGATGTTTTGGCGTACGACAAGCACGGGCCCAATGATTTATGCTGCCACATCGATGACACGTAGATTCCTCTTTCTTGGATTGATCTTTTGCACCATTGTCATCCTTATTGTTCCACTTTGGTGGGTATAGTTACTTTTAAAACGACCACCTCGCCTATATCCTCGACTGTGGCTATGACCACGCTCACGCCTATAGTTATGACCACGATTATGGGTGTAGCCTTTATTTTTTCGCTATAGAATGTCGCATTCGCTTCAGAGAATGGAGCAGAGTCTGTTGGGCGATATTCATGATTTTTCATGAGCAACTCATTATTTTGCTCAGCCACAAGAAGGCAAGAAATTAACTCAGAATATTTCTTAAAGCTTTTTTTACGATATTGTGTCTGAAGGACAACATTGTTGGCATGAAAAGTGGAGTATTTTTTTCTAATATATCCTCATCAGTAATATTTTGACCACATAACTTCAAATGTGAAGTAATTCGAAACATAGCAGAGTTATACTAGCTTACTGATTTAAAATCTTGAAATCTCATATGCAACAAATCATATCGAGCTTTAGGCAAAATAACTATTTTCTGGTGGCCATATCGTTCTTTTAGATTATTCCAAAGAATAAGAGGATCTTTCACCGTTAAATATTTAGATTTTAACCCCTCATGGAGGTGACGACAAAGAAGTATCATGGATCTAGCCTTATTTTGAGCAGATTCTGCATTCCCCTCTTTAATAGTATTTCCCAAGTCATTTGCATCTAGATGTATTTCAGCATCTAGGATCCAAGATAAATAATTTTTTTTCGAAAATATCAAGAGCCGCAAACTCAATTTTTACAAGATTTGTCATTGATATACTATAAAAGACAAATTAAAAAAATAGATCATTTATATCTTAAATATATATATATATGCAAACAAACAAAGATTTTCCAAAATAAAATATTCTTAACAATCTAATATTTTTAATATGATGATATTTTTGTTAATTGGTACTTTTATCTCCAAAATTGACATGATTTTCCAAATCAATTGAAGGTAACATATTTTTAAGAAAATTAGGATTTAAAATTATAATCAATTGAAAAGAAATAATTTAAGGAAAAGATTGAAGAAAAAAATCATGAGAATCCATGGAAGAGTTTAGGGTTTTGAGAAATCAATGAAATGAGTGTTTGAGAGAAAAATAAATGAAAAAATCATTCTTTCAAAAAATAAATTAATTGTTAATTATTTTCTTAAAGACGATCTATTAAACACAAATATTAATTAGAACTTAAAACAATATTAATAAAATCCAAATTAAAACTCACAAAAAGTCACATGGCATTATAAGTTGTTAAAGATTCTTATCATACAGTGACAAAAAGTCACATGGTATAATAAGTTGTTAAAGATTCTTATCATACAATGACAAAAATTCGGTATTGATTTTATGGTATATACCGAATTTCTTAAAAAATATAAGAATTTTGATATATACCGAATTTTTTAAAAAATATAAGAATTCCGGTATATATAAAACAATTAATACCGAATTTTTTAAAAAAATAAAAGAATTTTGGAATATATATAAAAAATTGATACCGAACACGAACTCTCCACCACGTAAAGTTTTTTTTTTTTTCCTGAATCAGCTACAGTTCCATCGGACGAAACCTTAAACAATAGGCGGGAGACGTATAAAGTGGTACCACATGTGATGTTTTTCACATTCAATAATCTTACATATGCTGAAAACTCCAGTATTCATCCATGGCAAACTAATACAGAATAGAGAGACAGAAACAAAGGTTCTATTACTAAATACCATGTGGAGAGACCTCCCCCAGTCTTGTCCTCAAACTAAGCAAACTAGCGTTCCATTACAGCCTCATCAAAGTTCCAGTCTCTCACAATATCTCTCCTAACAGCTCGACTACGCACCAGCCGTGGGGGACCTGCCATTCCGATGCTGTTCTGAAAATTTGGTTGCGGGGTCACTTTGGAGGTGGATGGTATTGCTGGTCTCGCAGATGGAAGTGTTGACCTCCTTGCTAGGCAGTTGGCAACGGCGGAACATCTTCCCTCGTTCTCTGAACTTGAAACAGAGTAACTCCGGAAAGAGTGTGATGGACTTTCCACACTGTGGCACACCAGGCACGCAAGACTCATCTTTCAGACTTAGAGAACCTCAAACCAGGAGTTACCTTTCCGTTGTGTTACACTACAGCCACATATAAGAAGATAAATTGTAAATGTCCCATAAAACAGATAGCATTTTTCCATCACATAATGTTGAAAAACAAATCCAAGTAGGAAGCAGTTACTGGTAAATAAAGGTTGAGTCTTACATGACAAACAAATGCAACTCATAAATTTAAGTAAAAAGTTCACAAAAGCGCAGACACAGAGAGAATAATTCTGTGTGGAGAGACTAAAGAAGCTACTAGTCCATTGTCTTACCATTTGAAGTGTATATATTACATCTATAACAAGAAAGAAAAACATCAATTAATCAATCAAGAGGAATATCAAACCCGTTTTCCAGAATATCTATCGAGTTGGTAATACCACTTCTGGATAGACAGAAGCTTCCTTGCTTTAACTTGATTAAGCAGGATAATAAAAACGATAAAATCAGGAAAGTGCCTATATGATTATTATCTGTGCAACTTCAATTTTTTTTAACATATCCAACTATTTCAAACGTGTCGTGCATTCTAAAATCAATATAATGCAATTTGTCTCATTTGGATGTAGCCTTTCTTTCGAGTGATTTAACGAGTAGATGATAGATACAGCCCATAGAGGCTTCTTGTTTACTTATGAAAGCCTATGGTATATTAATTGAATAAAGAAAAATGCAAAACTCTTATCACAGTATGCCTAGATGACCCTATCAACAAATAGCAAACTAAACCAGTGAACAGTTCTTCCTTCTACAAATTGTAGAAAAAACAGAACTTTTCTAAGCCATTCACCAACAGGTATTTTAACTGTGATGAACCCCCGTCTTCTATACCAGAAATCCCCTCTTTTCACTTCACTTCCATTGTACCTGTGATGAACCACAGCTCCACAGATAACAAAATAGCAGAATCTGGAAAAGGTTTTCCATGAACAAACTCGGACTGCAAAGAAGCAGATTCCCAAGCATCAATGAAGATGTCTGGTCAGGAGAGCTATCTTCCTTTAGTATGCCAATTGACTGCAAACGAAGATCTCTCCATGTCCCAACAAACATTAAAAGAACACCGTAAACAATGCCAAAAAAATAAGCATAATTTAGTTTTGAGTCTTTCAACCAAAATCAGCATGTAGTAACTCTCAGCTATGTTCATGATGGACAAGAATCAATTCATGCTCTACAAAGATGGGGTGTATACAATCAAATTTGTTTTCTTAGTTTCAAAGTAAGACAATCTTTGTATTGACCACATAACTAGGAAAATTTTTCATGTTTATATTCTCATATGCTTGTTTGCTACAAATTACACTAATTATAAAAGAGCATCAACAGATTATTAAACAGATCACTCTGATAATGCTAGAATCACAAGAATTTTGAATATATGAAGGGAAATCTTTCCAACATCATTTTCTAACAACCCCATATAGTTCAGCAGACAACCTATGGAGGTCTAATTGAGCAACCCTTGAAAAATACGCCTTTTGTTCTTAAAAGTTTATAACATAATTGAATCTGGATCAAAATCAGACATTTCTGTACGACACTAAATTTCCAAGTGACAACAAGTAAAATAATAATAATCAAAGGGCAAAATATAAAACAAGTAATTCCAATATGACAACCAATTGCCAATCAAACTATGCTTAAATTTGACTCATGATCCAAGCAAAACAGCGCATGACCAATTCATTCTTCAAAAGAGAAGCTAAAAGACTTAGTCTTGAAAATCACATGTCTAAGAATTCCACAATCGACCCAAAAGCATTAAAAATAACAAGACATGTCAAAACAATTCAATTCCCTCCCTTACTTCATTCTAACAGTAATTAAAAGATATGAAATTTAAAACCCCCATCTTAAAACACTCCCGAATTTGGGTTTCCCATCAATCATTGAAACCCATCATATTTCAGAACAAAAGAAACCCCACGAATCCCACAATCATATGAATCTTATTGTCAACAAAAGCAAAACAGGAGCCATGAAGGTCAAAATTGTGTTCAAACTCCAGAAGCTGAGATCTGAGTAGAGCAAGATTACCTGTAAAGTCTGGGCTTGATTTGGAAAGTCTTGGGGTTTGTTTAATGAGAGTATTTGTAGTGCGTTTTCCTTTCTTTGGTTGATTCCGGGGAGACTTTAAAATAAGGATCCGTGCAACTGCAAGTGGGTTATCTTGATCTTAGAACTGATTAATTAATTAATTAAAACTATAAAATTGACGTGATAATAAATTACATTAGTCATAGTTTATATTTTGTTATTATTTTTATGTAATAAAATTGTTATATTTTATTTTTTAATAAAAATAAAAGTTAATTTTTAAGGGTAAATTTATCATTTAAATTATTTTAGATCATATATTTTTTAAAACTCTGTAAAAGTTAATATGCGACAATATAAATGAAAGGGAGAGAATAATCGATTGTATTAACTGATTCGATTAATGAATTATATTAATTGATTGTATATAAGTATTTAGTAAAATTTATTGATAATTAATAGTTGATTGATTTTTTTAAACAGGTAAAATAATATATAAAAAAAATTATATTTAATATTTATTTGAATAATTTATTAGTTATTAATATTATATCTCTATTAATATTAATTAGCTTATATAAAATATTTTTTAATATATCATTACTAAGCAAACTTTGAAAATACATATATTAATTTATTATTTATATAATTTAATTAATTATAAAATTTAAATACAAATATAAACACATGAGAATAAAAAATAAACATTATTAATTTAAAAATATCACAATAAAATATGTGAGTAAATAATTGAAATAGAAAATGTTAAATTTAGGTTATTTGAAGATATTTTATAATTGTTAAGTGTGAAAGAGTCTTTATAAATTATAACTAAGGGTGAAGCGTTCAATCGAGTTGAGGTAAAAAAATTTGAGTTACTTGAGATGATAAGTATAATTTCATTATTTAAATTTTTATTCAAAATTTTTTCTAGTCGAGTTTTCAAGTTCTTATAAAAATTTAATTGTAATTATTTATTATGTTATAGTATGATTTGATTGTAATTTAAATGACATTCACTAATCATAATACATATATATTATATTTTATCATATGTGTCAACATTCCTTTATATAATATATATCATAAAAATTTGAAGAACTCATCTAACTTAAAAATAAATTTGAACTTTTATTTTATAACTTGACTTGAATTGAAATTTAATAAATCCGATTTTTTTCTTTAAGCCACGTTATTCGATTTTTTTCGAGTCGAGTTTTACTCACACCTATTTATAACTTTTATGTCAAAACCTCAAATTTTAAAATCTCAATTCGATATTACAATATGCTATTTACGAAACATCCAAAATAACAAATATAATCGGTCAAACTCTAATATCAACTTAACCTCTAATTTTGACTCAAATCACTATTTATCAAATATACATTGGTATATTACAAAACTTAACCTCTAATTTTAGAAGTTCAATTAGATTGATTAATCGAATCGACCATTTGAACACCTCTAATCGAGGTACAGGTGATTTTACAAAACTTTCTCTTTTCAAATATACATTGGTATTGTTTCAGATCTTAGATGAGCAATCTACTGCCGTGCTTTGCTCATGCAGTTGGAACTATGTAATAAGTGTCTACTTTGTCACATGGGGACTAAATTAAAAGATATTAAGACATTCTGACTGACAATTCTTGGGTGAATTCTTACTTGGTAAGTAAAACCTACCTTAAACGGTTGGTTGAAGTTTCCATCCAGTACAGACAATCATGGCAAGCTGTAACTTTGACAATGGACATCATAGGAAGATCCTCTGGATGGTCCGAGCAGAAGCACGGGAAATCAGCCTTCCGGTCACATCGGATGGTAAGCGAAGCAGCTGCTGCTGCAATTCAGGCGGAAGCTGCAAAATGTAGTTTAGTGTCACAGGTAAATAAGTGCAGATTTCCATGCAGATGAATGTTATTCTACACTTCAAAGCTGTGGGGGTCTACTCGAAGAATGTTTATCATCGTAATAAAGCTAGTTCCGGTAAATTCGTAAAGCAGCAATCTGAAGGAGGATAAGCAAGAATCAAGTAAAACATTCTAGAAGAAATAGAAAAGCATGATGATACCAAAAAGCTGGTAAAAGTTTAAAGCAGGCGAAAAACGGGCATGCGGCTGAGAAATTTGGGTTGAAAGCATACAGTTCAACAGAGAAGAAGGCTGATGGGTTTCAGGCAACTGTTGAGTGTTATAAAGAAGAAAAATGAATTGATTGGTGTAATGATCTTATAACACATGTCTACCCTCGATGATTACCTCGGGAATGATCGAAAACATGGTCAGAATTTCTGAAGCTAATTCAGGCTGGTAGGAAAGCAGTGATGATTCCTCCAGGTATGCACTTTGCTTCTTGTTGGGGATGCTAACTCCATTAATTTCCTAAAGCATAAGAATTTGAAGTCAGCATGTCCTACACGACATAAATTTAAAGCATTTGCTAATCACAGACAGATCTTCCTAATGTTAGCTAATCAACATTCCAGGTAGTATATAGGATCTGTCTGCTTAATACATTAAAGCATGAATCTAATGAGTTTCATAAAAAATCTATCTCCAGGGTAAAATATTGTCTCATCGCCCCCCAATTTGACAGCAGTTGCATGAAATGCCAAATGCTTGGACTCTCACCTCAAAGGATTTTTTATTGCTTTCAGGACCCGCCATCAAAACAATAAGGCGCTGTAATGTTCTCAAGTTGATCCTGTCTTCCTTGGACATCAAAGAGAATGAGGTGGAACCAGTAAATGGTATTATTGTTGTGGCCGCAGAAGTCAACGAATCAAGTGTTGCTAATCCAAGTGCATCCAAACCCTGTACCAATTTTCAGAAAGCAGTATGAGACATGATAGCCAGATGATACTAACAAGGAAGTTCATGACACCAGTACACCTAAATGATGAGGATCATACTTGTGGACTCCGAAGCTATTTCGATGGCACTGATTATATGAGTGAAACCTAGAAATGGTTTAATTTGTAAAGAGTTAACCAGAGAAAAGTAGAGTAATTCCATTCCAAAATATCCCTTTCAACAACATTCTATAACAATCTTCAACCAGCTTAATTTGTTGTTATACTACCCAAAAGGTTTTATAACAGACATTTCAGTAGAACTTTCAACAGAATTTGCAAGAAATTAGGCAGATCACCTTCATTTAATGCACTTGACACGAAACTTCTAAGTACCTATTAGTAATTTTTAGGGCATGTATGTGATCAATTCCCAAAACTATACCTTAGCGAACTCTTCAATAAGTATTTCCCTCACAAAGCTCCCCTGCCAAAAAAAGGAAAAAAATATCAATTTCCATAGGGAAAATAAAATATACATATAAAATACAGAAGCAATTTTCTGACACCTTTTCGTTTAATGCAAAAGAAAGGATTTCCTTAAAAACAGCCCTGGAATCTCCTTCTCTTTGCGTCTTAATCAATGCCTTCTCAGTTCGAGCCCGAAGGGACTGCCATATGAATCATTTAAGAACATGAATAAATTAAGGGGCTGAAATATTCATAAAAAGAAACATATAGGAAATTATTGTAAGGAATGTCCATAATACTGCTTTCCCTAATATAAGCTGGAAGGAATGCAGCCTAATTGTTTGAAAGATGACCCTAATCAGGATAAGCATCTGATCTAAATGAAGGATGCAAATAAAACAGATATGCTGCTGAATTTTACTACTGGTGAGCACAAATAATTCCTTCAATACTCGGGAGTTGGGACTATTACAACTCAGAACTCCAGTGACGGTTGTTTTGCAGGGATAAAACAAAAGGGAAAATCTCGGTCAAACATAAATAGTAAAAAGAAACAAAGGGGCAGCATGCAGCATGTGGAGTAAGCAAAAGAGATTGGAAAAGATTACCTCTGTCAATAAGGATTCCAGACGATCAATTCTGAAAGCACCGTCCTGACAGATTATATAAACGTAATGATCAGAATTTTGACATGCTAATATGCTATGCCCATGATAGATTTGATCCATAAATTAAGACTTCAAAACAGAACTTATTGCAATTCCCTCCAATAAAGAAGGATAAGTAAATCAACACAGTAACATTTATATAAAGAACCAAGATCACTATAGATGTACCTTATAAAGAAGAGCTTGCAAAGACGACTTCAGCTGAGGTGAGCTATCAGTCAACACCTTTTTTGCAATCCATGGGTATGTACTACCCAAAACTTTGTAATTTGGATCAGAACTTATTGCAATTCCCTCCAATACAGCAAGACTATGGAAGGATAAGTAAATCAATAAAAAGGCATAAACAAGGTTACATAGATGATGTTACATTTCTGAACAGGAAGTATGAAGAGATAAAGAGGACATATCAAATCTCCAAGGAAAAACATTACCTACGAATAACCAGAGAAAAATATGAAGGTATTCGAAATTTGAACTTGTACCTGCCAAAAAAGAAAATGGAATTGTTTAAATTAGAGGGCAGCAGAACAAGGGAGAATCAGAAGAATGAAGCTCTCTTGTATATCCAAATGAAAAAATACAGAACATGAGCTGTTATCTAAGCTGTCAACAATTCGCCTTAAGTTGATGCATGATATCACATATGCCCAACTGAACCCAAATTGATCGAAGACACAAAAGATTGACCCGACTCAAAAATAGACTGATCCAATATTGATCCGACCCGAAATTAAACTAAATTGATAATGAACCAACAGAAATGTTGTATTATTTGTTATTGACATGACCTGAAAGATGACCGGTCCGATATTGACCCAATCCAGAATTGGCTTAAATCGGTAATTACCCATCTGATATCGACTCATCATAGACTTGAACTAAATTTGATCGAATCAAATCTAAATCGAACTCAAATTCGACCCGAAATTGCTCAATCCGAATTAACTCAATCCGAACCAGATTGCTACCGCTAACCCTAAATTTTTTGGTTTCATTTTGTGTCGAAATGGATTTAAGATTAATTATAACCTTGAGAATGACTATCCTGTTACCCGAACCCAATTCGGATGACCTGATTGCTACCTCTAACCCTATTTTTTTGTTTCATTTTGTGTCCATATGGATTTAAGATTAATGATAACTTTGAGTGTGACTACCCTGTTAATTAATCTAAATATCAACTATATGATCCCTAAAAATCAGCCAAAATTATGTAAATAATTTTATAGATTCTGTTACACTTAAAAAGTATTATAACTACAAATGTTGTTACAATTCCTATAATGAAAAAAAGTAAATGTTTCCTGGATTAAAGAATCAACATTTCATCTTATTTTTACATTCGTTTCAATGCAAGACTAACCATGTTAATTTTTCATGTTAGCATGGTATTGTTTACAAATGAGTTCTCTTCACAATCAGAGCATGCGTCTTTTGTGGATTCCTTCACTTTCTTAAATATTTAGTTTTACATACTAAAACTGACATTTCTAGTTTTGGTTCACAGTGCTCTCGGTATATTCTTATCTGTTTCACATAATAATTTTTCTCATAGATGACTTGAAAAAGAAATAAAAACACGGTAGAGAGCAGATTTACACACATGTAGAGACATTCAAATTACCCATAAAAAACAAGGATAAACATTGGAGACTAGTGGATCAGCATAATCTCAATGCATATAATAAAACAAAAACACAACTCCTTACATGGTAGTTCCCAAATTTCCTAAAAGGTCTCCAAAGCTTATATTTCGGACTCCTTTGGCAACCGCATCTTGGAAGACACCTAATGATAGATTATCTTACTGATTAGTTAATCATGTCCAGAGAGGCAATCAGTTTCTAAAAGTAGAAATTGTTGGCGCACCAGACTCATCTAAAAGTAAAAAGAAAACCTGTTAAAGCTTTTGTAACAGCCTCCTTTTCTACAGTTGGTGGAAGAAGCCTGTAATTTAACAAGTTTTTTTCCTGTAAGTACAGCCGGTTATTCCAGCCTTTAGCACATGTTGCATCAATATAATAATTTTTTCAGATATTATCAGGGAACATGGGTATTGTAGTACCCGAGAGTGACAAAGTCTTTGGACAGTGCATCAAAATCACGGTTTACAAGATGTAGACAAGCTTCAATAAATCCATCTCTGAATTCTTGTTTAAATTCACCCATCATACCAAAATCTGGTCATGAAATATATTAAAGGTTAATTATCGAGCTTTACCAATTATTAATGAATGATAATGGCTCGTATGCTATTTATAAAGTTGGGAAGAGTATCTATAACAGGCAAATCACCCCACCCTACCCAAACAAGAGAGAGAGAGAGAGAGAGAGAACTAATTTAATGATGCAGAACCACAACCACAAATTATCAACCTTCAACTCCTACCCATCACTATTTCTACCCAGCAAATACTGATTATCATGAGACCTAGAGAAAAAAAAAAGTGCTAATAAAAGGACAGCATGATTAATATTTGATGAAACTATCCTAAACTGTAAACTCAACAAAAATTTAGAAGATAATAATGAGAAAGAAAATTGTTAATTTAAATGCTGAGCACAAAAAAAAAAGAAGAAACAGAAACCTTAATCGAGTATAATCAACCAAAAATTTATTCATATTCAAGAGGGAATACCTATATACGCCAATTTCCCATCATATGTACGAAAAAGGTTTCCTGGGTGAGGATCAGCATGATAGAACCCATTCTCTAGAAGTTGATTGAATGAGCAGTAAACTCCTACCTAAGCAGCATCACAAAAGCAATATTCAAAAGTCATTAAGCCACGAAGGCAAACAACAAAGTTATTGACATTAATTGTGAAATAATAGAACAATAGCAAATAGCTTTAAAGTTGACCTCAACTAGGTATAGATCCTTGACTTCAGACAACTTTTGCCCCTAGAATAACAATAAAAAAGAAGAATCAGCAGAATAACAAGTAAATATACAAATATTCTTCCACTTTTAAGAAAGAATGACAATATTGGTCAGTTTTCATTGAGGTAGACCTTGCTATTTATAAATCCAAATAGAAGAAAGTTTGTGAGAAGTATGATTCAGCCACTCATGGGTGGACAAACAAAAGGATGGGAGTCATACACAATGAGTACTTGTCTTATTCAAGGAATTCTTGTTTTCCCATTCCATATAGAAAGAATAAAAGTGGGGGAGAGAGAGATTTAGGTCCATTTCCACAAATTATAAGCAGAATGAATACACATTTCTTAATTGATTGACGTAAAATAAATCTCTCCCACAACTTGCAAATCTTAATATAGTCCTGCTCTAAATTCTCCATAAAAGATGATCAGAAAATATATTACACTTTGGGTTGTCTGTTCATTCCCCATTTCATATTGTTGTGGAAGTAGGCAAAATGGTTATGCACTTAGATTGCAAATACGTTTTGCTTAACATATGCCAAGCACGAGATACTATGATTTGTGCAGCAAAGAAACCATTCAAAGCATTCTTTTCAATTTTCATGAATAAATTTGTGATTCTAACTTCTTTAGTTTACAAATAGGCTATACAGGCTATACCTCCACCCATTCCATAACAAGGACTCTACGAGTAGTGTGCTCCAGGTATATGTTTGGAACAAAAACATCTTTTATACCACCATATAGACGTCTGATTAAGAAAAATGCAATAATGGTTAGCAGCTTAGAGCATTGAGTTACCCTTAATAAAAAGAAAAAAATGGTTATATAAAGTAATGAGAAAGAAATAGATTGAAGAGACAAAGGTTGCAGATTGCTGAGAAGAATCAAAATAGGCAATGTATTATTAGAGAACCACTTAAAACTGTAAGCTTATACGAAAAGTAGTATAGTTTAACTTGTAGTATTATAGTTTTACTTGTAAAAGTTAGTTGTTTATCTAGAGTTAATCTCCTAAGAGGATTAGAGTTAAAAGTTTATCATAAGTAGGACTCCTGAATGTACTAAAAGTCCTATTCTATAGTCTTCAAATATTCTGTAAACAGGTTGTAATTTGATTGACTTTTTCAACAAAATTCTTTCAATAACAGAAAGTCAGAAACTACTTTTCTGTTTTTCTTATTATTGTTATTCTGTTTCTCTACAAAAAAAACATATAGTATAAGTTTGTGTGTGAATGTAAAAGAGGGAAATAGGGGTGGGATCAAAGAAGAAAAAACTGGAAAGCGTCCAACCAAGGAATTCAGCTCCAAAATGTATGACATATCATCGGTCGTGCATATAAACCACCATCTTACAGATTTGGATCCTCCGTCCAGTAGACAGTAATGATTTATGTAGATCATGTACCAAAAGGACAGAGACTCTAAGCGAAAACTTACATACTTCACCAATATTCATGATTTTGGGTAATGGTTTTTGCCTGACCTAGTAGTCACTCAGGATTTCTGTCCGCAATTAAATTATAGGAGAAAAGGAAAAGAGGGCAGTTGACTAAACAGAAATGACTGTAAGACTGTTGGTCTGCATTTACTGATGTAAAAGTAAATTAAGCAATAAGTAGAGGAAACACAACCATGTGACTAATATAATTCTATAGATCTCTGGCTAAAAGAAAGTATATAATTATATGGATCAGTCCAGGCAGCCAATGTTCAATTGAAATGACATGACCTATAACAAAATTCTGCATTAAAAGTCAGACTAAGAAAGCGGAAAGCATAGCAGAATGAGGAGCACAATTGTCATATGTTTAGCAGAATGAGCACACTTGGTACAATTCTCTTACCTAAACTTGAGTCCATTATTGGCTTCTTTCTTATAGTCCATCTCCTGCATACAATGCCATACACCTGTATTCAATATGAAGTTCTAAGCATATTCTGAAATATGGAAAATAACATCCCAGATAGTTTGGGATAAAAGCTTAGATGAGTAGATAGTCGGATCTTATAACAATTTAATATTTGTCTACCATATATAATATTTTATAATTTCTATAGATAAAAGGGAAATCTACAATAAAGAAAATAATCAAGTCCTTGGTTTCTACAACTTTATTCATGAGATAAATTTTACTAAAATCTATCATTCTTTGTATTTGTTCCTTCCTCTCGTATAGGCTAATAAATTAAGAGAAAATTCAAGCATTGTTGCTTTACCAAGCTACATTTATAGAAGAAAACCAATTGATCCCACCGTTAAAGGAAGCTCAGGTTTTAAAGCACGAACACCTAAGTTACACACACATCTAACAATCAAATATTTTAACAGGTCCCCATTCAAAGCAAGACCTAAAAGCCTTTGCATTAGAAGACATCAATAGACAACTTTTGCAACTACATAAATTAAGGTTAAAAATTAAAAGCTATTTCCACATTTCGAAAGATAGGGTTAAATCACACTGGAAGAAAAGAAAATGAAAACATACCCGAAAAAGACTTGATGCCCACTCATCAACAACTGCCTGAATATTGAGCATATTTCTTTGTTAATGCCAGTCAATGAATGATAAGAAGATATCCATAATTAAACTTGACAGGCGGATTCAGAAACACATTTAAAGGGAAAATCTACTCAAGTACATAGCAATGCACATCCAAAATTACCTGAAGATCAGTATTAAATTTACCAGCTTTCTTAACCACCCCAGCTAGAAAGCGCAGGATTAATATGTCTAAGGAAACTGCAGCTTGAACACCAGGCCTCTGAACTTTGACAGCAACAATCTGTCCACTACGACGAAGCCTAGCTTGATATACCTGCTTGAGGGAGAGAGAAAGAGAACTGAGTCTGATTTTCCATAATATACTATAAAGCGGTATGCTGAGAATATAACCAGATACAACCTGTCCAAGGGAAGCTGCAGCAACTGGCTCTGGTGAAATCTCAGAGAAGAGTTCATCTATTTGTAGACCAAGTTCTTTTTCTATAGTATCAAGGGCAACTTCAGTAGAAAAAGGAGTTATTCGGTCTTGCAACAATGAGAGTTCATCTAAATATGATGGCGGTATCAAATCCTACACAAAAGCAACTTTAAAGGTTCATATATTGAAAATGAATGCAGCACACCATGTATAACATGATGCAAATCAATATGAGCATTAAATGTAAGTTAACAAGGAGTGTTAGAGTTTTTATTTAACGTGTAATTAGAGTTTATTTCTAATTAGTAGTTTAGATTTACTAGAAGTTTTATTGAAATTAAAAATAAGTATTATCTAAATTACAGATAAAAGCATAGTTTTAGTTATATTAAAACTCTATATAAACCTATTTAAAGGATAACTATATATACATTTGATCATTAAGAATAAGAAGAATATACAGAGCTGAAAATATATTATTCATCTTCTTCAAATAACAAATCTCTAACCACAAATCATACACAAACTACCATCATTCATTGCATCTCTGGACACCATTGCCCCTTTTTCACATGGTATCATGAGCCAACAATGGTACTGATTCTGTCACCATTGTTGCCATCTTTAATCTGAAACAAATCGACGATTTGATTTTTCAGATGCACGTAGTTTTTTTCGATGTTGTCATTAGGCCACACTCATTTCTTGGCTTCTCCCTCATTAGAATCTTACATCTCTGGTAGAGATTCAAAAAACAATTTGTGACGGCTATAACGACCGTTATTTAATGATAATATCGTCCATTGAAACTGTTAATAACATAAATAACCATGGAATTCAGAATGACACCAATAACGGTTGCAATTTAACAGTTAATGGTCAATAGTGCCAATAATAGTGTGTTATTCCCGTTATTTCAAAAGCTCCCAAAAAAATAACCATCAATCAAATTTCATCCCAAAAATTAAAAATTTCAAAAGAAAATCATAAATAAATTTATTATATTTATATCTATTATAACTTACAATAAGTTGTGCGAGTTTACAAAAAATCACGATTACGACACCCTTAGTGACCACAATAGTAATTGTTATGTCCGCAACTGCGATAAACACAATGCAACCGAAAATGCTTTTTAAATCTCTAATCTCTATTCTATAGTGAAATTTTTACTTGTTTAGTTTTTCTATTGTGTTCTCAATTTAATGGTTCTATCTTAGCCAATCAAAAAGATAAATGAAAATGTTATAGTCTTGGTTTTAAAAAGTGCGATGCGTTCCGAGGCGCAAAAGGTCTTTAAAGCTGAGGCATGAGGCGAAAGCGTTAGCTTTTCGTAGGTGAGGTGTTTTATTATTATAAAATTTTATAAATCAATTCAATAATATATTTTGTATTTAAAACATTAAAATAATTAAATTATATATAAAATTTAAAAATATTAAAAATAAAAATATTAAATTGTTAATAATTATATAATATTAATAATTTATTTAAATAAATTAATATTTAAAAAATTATTTTATTATATTAATTTAGAATATTAATATTATTTTTTTATTTAAAATAAATATTTTAGTAATAAAATTATTAATAATAATAAAACAAAATATTAATAAAAATATTAATAACAAGAAAATAATTATAGAATTATTTTAAATTAAAATATAATTTTATCTTTATAAATTATACTAGTTATTTAATCTTTTGATCAAATAAATAAGGGTGTTTTAGTCAACTAAAATAGGTTCAATTTTTTAAACCTATTGTAGTACAGTCTGCCGACCTGTCATTAATAAAAAAATTAAAAGAAATATAAAGGTTCAACTTTCCAAGCATAAATAAAATATTAAAATAATCAAAAAATAAAATATTAAAATAACAGAAAAGAAATCTGCGTCTCCTCATCTTTTTCCCCTCGTCTTTCTCATCTATTCTTCTTCTTCTTCATCTATCAGTTCATCTTTTTCAAGTTTTTTATACTTCATTTTCTGGGTAAAAGCTTAAAGAGGCGCCTGAGGCGCTCGTCTCTTGTAAACCGCTTCGCCTCAGTCGTTCGATGCGTTTTTTCCGACGTCTCTCACCTCCGAGCGTCTGAGGCGCGCTTTTTAAAACAAAAGTTATAGTTTAGCCTTAAGAATTATTTGGTTTTATTTTAATCATCCATATAAAAGATAGGAGAAGATGTTCTAGTTTAACCTTAGTTTCATAATATTTTTAAGTGATTCTACATCAAAGATCAAAGTTGGAACTCTAGTTTGTGTAACTATCAGCTTGAGGAGGAGTGTAGATTCCTGTAATCACTTTCTACATCATTCACACTAGATTTCAGTCAAGAAAGGCATGTTGGAGCATTTTATGGAGCATTTTTGATATTCCAACTGATTCGTCAACCATCTCAATCATACCATAAGTTGAATGGCATCAACAATTGTTGTGCAAGAACATCATGGTTTTGTCCTTACTCTTCAAATCAAAGACTCCGGGAAACATTTTTCTCAAAGAAACAACAAAAAAAATATGAGTAGGGCATCACAGATCCAAATTGGGCTCTATTATGTTCACTCATCAACTGGTACTCCACAACTATTTATTAATAAGAACCCTAAATCATTTTCATGTGACATTGTAGAAAACAGAGTGAAATAGTCTCTGTTACTTATTTTATTACTGAGCCGAATGGCTTCTTATATAGGCTCTTGTTGCAAGAGTTTTACAATAACTAAAAATAGGATTCTAATCTCTTAAATAAATAGGACTCTTATTCTCTTAATGAGATAAGAGTTTCAACATACTAATAACTCCTAAAATATAGGAATTAGTCCTAATTACTTAATCCTATTAAATAGAACTTTATCCTAATAATAATATTATTATTTTATCTAATACTTATAACTAACACTCCCCCTCAAACTGGAGTATATATGTTGTATATACCCAGTTTGAATGAAAGCTCATCGAAGGTAACTCTTGGAAGGGCTTTGGTGAAAATATCTGTCAGTTGCTTCTTAGTAGACACATATTATAGGTTTGCCACTCCATTATTGACTTTCTCGTGAATGAAGTGTTGATCTATCTCAATATGCTTCGTTCTATCATGTTGCACTGGGTTCTTTGCTATACTTATGGCCGATTGACTATCACTGAAAATCTCAAAACTTTTGTCGCCTTCACTTTCCAGTTCTAATTCTGTAAGTAGTTTTTTAATCCATATCCCTTCACATATTCCAAGGGCCATAACTCTGTATTCTGACTCAGCACTGCTTCGAGAAACCACAGCTTGTTTCTTGTTTCTCCATGTGACAAGATTTCCCCAAACATAGGAACAGTAGCCACTCACTAATCTTCTATCAGTCAATTCTCCTGCCCAACTTGCATCAGTATAGATCTTTACTGATCTATCTTGATTTTTCCTGAATATAAGTCCAGCACCAGATGTAAACTTTAAGAATCTAAGTATTCTCTTTACTGCTTCCATGTGTTCTTCCTTAGGATCACTCATATATTGACTGACTACACTAACAGAGTACGCAATATCTGGTCGTGTTAGAGAGAGATAAATTAGTTTACCAACTAACTTTTGATAGGTTTCTTTGTTTGTTGGATTTTCATTCTTTTCCTTGCTGAACTTCAAGGTTGGATCCATAGGAGTCTCGATTGGTTTACAGCCTAACATTCCTGTTTCTGTAAGAAGGTCTAGCACATATTTTCTTTGATTGATGACAAGTCCTTTTTTGGATCGGGCAACTTCCATACCAAGAAAATACCTCATGGTCCCTAGGTCCTTAGTTTCGAATTCTTTTGCCAAGTTCTCTTTTAATTCTTCTATCTCTTTTTCATTGTTTCCAGTGATAATAATATCATCTACATATACTATTAACAGAGTCATCTTACCATTCGAGTCACCTTTCTTGAATAAAGTGTGATCGGCTTGACTTTGCTTGAATCCTCCTTATATCATTGCTTTAGCAAATCTATCGAACCATGCTCTAGGTGATTGCTTTAAACCATATAAGGATTTCTCGAGTTTGCAGACAGTATTTTTTGTGAATTTCCCTTCTAGTCCCGGTGGTACCTCCATATAAACATCTTCTTCCAGATTCCCATTTAAAAAGGTATTTTTAATATCCAACTGATGCAACTTCCAATCCATATTGACAGCTATTGATAATAAAATCCTAATAGTGTTCAACTTTGCAACAGGTGCAAATGTTTCCTGATAATCAATACCATAGGTTTGTGAAAAACCTTTAGCAACCAACCTTGCCTTATACCTTTCTATGCTCCCATCTGATTTGTATTTGATTGTGAAAATCCACCTACACCCAACAGCTTTCTTTCCATGTGGTAACTCAGTCAGATTCCATGTGTTATTCTTCTGTAAAGCTTTTATTTCTTCTTCCACTGCTTTCCTCCATTTTGGAATTTGGAGTGTTTCTGCCACATTTCTTGGTACCTTCTTACTATCAATGCTAGCCGTAAATGCCCTGAAATTAGATTGCAATTTTCCATATGCTACATATCTATTTATTGGATGTGCAGTGCATTTTCTTACTCCTTTTCTGATGGCAATAGGAAAATCATCGAGTTCAACAGCTGTAGTATCTCTATTAGTTTTATTTTCAACATTATTGTTCTCGGTTTCAGCACTTCTATCTTCTGTTTCAGTGACAAGAATAGGATCTGTTTCAGCACCAATAATTTCTGTTTCAGTAGCAGGAATCGAGTCTAATCTTTGGCTAATGCTAGGCTGGTCTACAGTGGCCTTTTTCCTTCCCGAATAGACATGGATTTGAGATGGTGTATTTTTGGTCGAAGGACTAGGAAGCTGGGATAAAGGAGAGGATAATTCAGTGATTATATCCTCTCGGTTAGTCACATTATTTTTAGAAGGAGATGAAATAATTGACTGATGAGAAATAGTAGTAGGAAAAGGGAAAATAGGTTGCTCAGGTATATGAATATGCTGAAATTCCTTAGAATTCTCCCCCTGAATTTCTGATCCGGAAAAATATGGTGTATCTTCAAAAAAGGTTACATCAAAAGAAACATAAGTTTTCCTTGTGGATGGAGAATAACATTTGTAGCCTTTTTGACTAGGAGAGTACCCTATGAAGACACATTTGACAGCTTTAGGATCTAATTTGCTGCGATGATGTTGGTGTATATGTACAAAGGCAGTACACCCAAAAACTCTAGGAGGAATGTTTGAATGTAAAGGTTTAAAGTGAGGGAAGTGGTCAAGAAGAATCTTACTAGGAATTTTGAACCCCAAAATTTTGCTTGGCATCCTATTTATGAGATAGGTAGCTGTCAGAATTGCCTCCCCCCAAAGATACTTAGGTGCACAGGCCGAGAAAAGTAGAGACCTTGTAACCTCTAGAATATGTCGGTTTTTTCTCTCTGCCACTCCATTTTGTTGGGGTGTATTGACACATGAAGTAAGATGAACTATTCCTTTTTCTCGAAAGAAAGAACCAAGAGAAGAACTTAAGTATTCACTCCCATTGTCACTTCGAAGTAGTTTTATTTTTGTGTCAAACTGGGTTGAAATTTTTTGGTAAAAGTTCTCAAAGATGGTTTCTACTTCAGATTTGTCTTTCATAAGATAAACCCATGTGTTTCGAGAGTGGTCATCAATGAAGGAAATAAACCACCTATATCCAGATATAGTTTTGACAGAGGAAGGACCCCATATGTCACTGTGAATGGTTGAAAAAGGTTTTGTGGGTTCATATGTATTTGAGACATAAGGTTTGCGAGAATGTTTTGCAAGCTGACAAGATTCACAATTAAATAAAGATGGATTTTTATTAATAAATAAGTGTGGTAACATCTTGGATAAATAAAAGAAATTTGGATGTCCTAATCGATAGTGCCATAATAAAACCTCATTTGTGCTAAGAGTGAAAAGAAAAACTTGTTTCCTAAGAGAGGTAGAGAAGGTATGATGAGGAGAGATACATCCTTCGAGTATGTATAAGCCCTTTGGTAGCCTAGCTTTGCCAATCGCTTTCTTCGAGTCCTGTTCCTGAAAAGTACAACCACCAATGCCAGAAAGAACATTACACTTGGATTCATGAACTAACTTGCTAACAGAAAGCAAATTACATGTAAGCTTAGGAACATAGAGAATATCATGAAGAGTTAAATTATTATTCAAGGTAACTGAACCACTTCCTTCGACTGGAGTAAGGGTACCATCAGCAATTCGAATTGCTGGAAGTGTAACAGCACCATAGTTCTCCAAAATAGTAAAATCCCCTGTCATATGGTCTGATGCTCCAGAGTCCACTATCCATTGAATAGTGGATGTGAAAAAAGAGTTACCTGCAGTAGTAGCATGAGCAATGTTGGAAGATTGAGATGTCATATTTTTCAAAAGTTGTTGTAATGTGACAATCTGTTCCTTAGTAAAGGGACTCGACAATGATTCTTGGGTAGCCACATTAGCTTCATTTGGAACTTTGGATCGAGTAGGCTTCCAATCAGTAGGTTTTCCATGGAGTTTCCAACATTAATCTTTTCAATGGCCAGGCTTTCGACAGTGTTCACACCATGATCGATTTCTCCTAGTTTGGTTCTTAGGATGAGAATTAGTGACAAGAGCTGCAGCGTCTTGTTGAATTGGTGGTGCTATCACTGCTGTTTTTCTACTGTCTTCTCTTCGAATTTCTGAAAAAACCTCTCGTACCAATGGAAGAGGTTTAATTGCCAATATTCTTCCTTTAGCCCCATCAAACTCTCCATTTAATCCAGATAAGAACTGGAAAATTCGCCTCTGATTTTTCTGTTTACCATATAAAAGACTATCATCTTGACACTTCCACTCATTGTTCTCGTATAAATCAAGTTGCTGCCAATACTTGTTGAGAAGACCACAGTATTGCACAACTGAAAGATTTCCTTGTCGAAGATCTTTGATGAGATTTTCTATCCGAAAGAGTTCTGCAGTATTATCATTATTCGAATAGGTATCCCTTGCTGCTTCCCATATTTCTGCTGCTGTTTGATACAACATGAAATTCTCCCCAACTTCAGGAAGCATTTGAATTGATCAACCATGACATGATCATGGTGTTTTCACTTAGCCAGGTGCTATACTTTGGATCTGTTTTTGTCGGAATGACCATGGAATTAGAGAGGTACTCAATCTTCCTTCTTCCAGTGATGTATAGTCGTACTGATTGGGACCATGGGAGATAGTTATTCCCATTTAATTTGTATGTTGTTATCGGAGAAAGGGATGAATCAGACAATATATTTTCTGATTGTGAGGAATTGTTCTGAGAACTAATCTCAGAAGAGGATTGATCTGGATTAGTCATGAAGAGAAACTAATCCGAGAAGAAGAAAAAAGAATTCAAATTGAGAGAAATTAGGATCGCTCTAACTTGATACCATGTAGAAAACAGAATGAAATAGTCTCTGTTACTTATTTTATTACTGAGCCGAATGGCTTCTTATATAGGCTCTTGTTGCAAGAGTTTTACAATAACTAAAAAAAAGATTCTAATCTCTTAAATAAATAGGACTCCAATCTCTTAATGAGATAAGAGTTTCAACATACTAATAACTCCTAAAATATAGGAGTTAGTCCTAATTACTTAGTCCTATTAAATAGAACTTTATCCTAATAATAATATTATTATTTTATCTAACACTTATAACTAACAAACATTGCCAATTTGTCAAACACACTAGGACCTCCTATCCACCATCCAAATATAAACCATCTCAACCTTTTTTTTTCTATCATTCATAGTGACATTGGGGGCCTTTCAAAATTAAAATATATATATATATATATTAGTGGGTCTAGATGATTTGTTTTCTTCATCGATAACAGTCCCGAACCACTTAAACATACCTCATGAAAGACAAGTCTGAAACTAATGAGATCTTTAAACAATTTTCCAAGATGATTGAAACTCAATTCAAGAGTAACATAAAATCTTGAAAAATGACAATGGGAGTGACTATTTCTACCAAGCCCTAAGTTCTTACTTCAAAAAAAGAGGGATAGTTCATATTAGTTCTTGTGTTGACACACCTCATCAAAACGGGGTAGCCGAGAAAAAAAAATAGGCATATCCTAGAAGTGACGAGATCCTTATTGTTTTTTACAAATGTTCCTAAACATTTCTATGGGGAAGCTGTACTTACTATCATTTTTTTTAATAGGATGAGTAGTAGAATCTTTAAATTTCAAAAACCGAGAGATGTCCTTGAACAATTCCCACACTTCAAACCTCTCTCCTCTAATCATCCCCTAAAAATATTTGGGTGCTCAATCTGTGTGCATATTCACCAACAATTTTGAACCAAACTAGATCTTAGATGCAAGCTTGAGGGGGAATGTATGTTATACTAGTGTAAGTGTAAGTTGTTCCGGTGTAAGTATTCGTATTTAATTAGTAGTAGTAGTTATAGTTCAAGTCTACTACTTAGAAGAGTATAAATCTAATATAAGTAGGACTAAAAGTCTATTGTAAGTAGGACTCTTAATTGTACCCAATGTCCTATTCCTAAGTTTGTATAAGGCTGTAAACTCTAACTTTTTCAAGCATCCGAATATAAAAAATAGATTTTTGTTTATGTTTCTCTTCAAAAAGGGAACGAAAGAGTTCTTGAAAAATACGAAGATCAATCGTCCCATTACAGTAATTGCTAGTAAAATAGTTAAACAACTTAATCTTAAGATTGTAAGTTATTTTTTGGTTATAGGAATTATATGGGCTATAGTAAAAGAAATTAGTTTAAGCAATATTGACAAAAACGTAAAAAGGACAAAAAGATGAGATTATCAAAATCATCAATGCAACTTTTTATTAAAGTAGAAAAACCCTTTCCTATAATTTGAAAGCATATAACAAGAAGACCCATTGCCAACAAAAAGTTTCAAAAACTAATGTAGAGAAGCGACATAATATGCATCACAAGTAAAAAGGAAAATTAGAAAGCAATTAAATTGTGTAGCACATGAAACTCATCCTAGATGATAGGAGAACTTACAGGTCGAGACGAAACAGCTTGAGCAATTTTAATGTATGCCTACAAAGAAGAGAAAAAGAAACTAAATTTCTTTTATTAAAAAAATCAAAAAATTAAATCAAAGACAGTTCAAGTTATTAGCAATTTCAGTCCAGGTACGGTAGCTTGTAATGGTTTTTGTTCTAGTAAAAAGAAGATAAATATTAAAAGACTGTAGCTTTTGGCCAAAAGAAAAGTAAAAAATTGTAGAAAACTCCATAGAATAAATTCTCTTTAAGTGAATAATGTTTTCTTAGGCAATATTTCCAAGATATATTCAAGTAAGACCAGAAAGAGTTTGAGTAGCAAATGTATGTTAATGGAATAATGGAATTTATAGCTGATCAGTACAGTGATGGAGTAACAGCATAAACCGCTCTTGTGGCTAAAACATGAATGTTAAAGCAAACATCACATTTAATTTGGCCAAAAAACATCACATATAATAAAAACTACATGACTTTCAAGATTTTCAGGTGATATATAAAGTGGACAAGCTTATACTTCATGCCGCCCCTCCCCTTTTTTTTCTTTATCTTGATGGTCAGATCATTTTTAGCTACACTTACCCATTCTCTAAAACATTGTGAACCTTTTCTGCTATTTTTCCACAAATATTCTTAACACTAACAGAATTTCATGTATCATTAAACTTTTTCAAGTACTGATGAACTGGAAACTTGAAAGGAAAAAGGAAAGCTAGAAAAAATGTAATATTCGGTAAAACAAAATAATAAATTTTATTAGTTTCGAAAATTGAAAGATAATTAATGATACAGAATTACCACTAGCCAGCAATCTATGTTGTGACATTACAATTTAACAAAAACTTAAACATGGGACATGTATAAAGTACAAAAATATCAGTTGACACCCAGAATTTTTTGAAACTTTTTATAGGAATTTTATATAAAAGTATTAAAATATATATTGATATTAGCTCATTTTTTAAATTTTAACCCCTTAATTTAAATTTAACACCATCTTTATAAATTCTATTGTCCTAATTAAAAGTTTCTGGCTCCGCCGCTTATTGGCACCATGGTTAACAGGTACTATAATCAAAAGTGTAGACATGTATTATAGAACTACACCATTTAATCCTTGTTCATTTGATATTGGTTCCAAGTTCCAACAAGTAAAAATGATAACAATGCTAATAAAAAAAACTAACAAGACAATATAATCTAAAGTTAAACTAAATTGCACTTTACATAAAACAATTCAGAAAATAAAATACCGGGCCCAGTTCCACCAGAATTTTCCGAAGCTCGGCAGCTCTAACCTGCAACTCAGAAACAGGAAAATTCAAAAAGAGAAAACTTCAATTTTTTTAAATTTATCTTCGGCTGAAAATAAATTCTGGAAAAATATTTTTTTTTGTTTAACCACCATTCCCCGCCCACAAAAAATATTTTTGCTAAAAAAAACACATAGTTAAGTCGGATGTAGGATAATTGTATTTAGGAAACGGTTTCAAATAAATCCGGCTTTCGATTTTCTCTGGTTTAAAGGTAAGGACTAGTAGTAATTAAGAATCAAACCTTGAACATTTGATCGGATCGTTCCATGAGATTATCAATATATCGATCTCCGAACCATTTTCCAAAAGTAGTAGCAATTTGAATAAGCCGAGCCAACAAAATCAAAGGTTTTCTCCTATAAATCGCGGCAATACGAGAGGGGCTGTAATCGAGTAAGTACTCAGCCTCCGAGGCACTGAGGCGGAATAGGTAGCCTGACTTCTTCGTAAAAGAATCAGCATCCAGTCCCGCGGCGGCGCGTATGGTAGCGCGTTGGGCTGGATGTTTTGAACGGAATCTAAGTTTTGGAGTGGCGGGAAAGGAATGGATTGTTGGATAGGACTGAATGAGTAGAGGCATTTATTCCTTCTTCTTTTTCGTGCAACTTTCTCTTTGATTCCCTTGAGCTAGTTCTTTCAGTTAAAGAAGAAGAAATGGTTTCGCTTTCAGATGGGAAAATTTTTGTGACACTGGAAGAGGGAGAGGTGGAAGGAAACCCACAAGGAACCGTCTCTTTTTTGGTCCCTTAATATTTTATCCGGTTCCTTTGGCATATTGCAAGCTGTTAGATTTGGGAGAAATTAAATATATTTATTTAATTAATTTAGTTTTATTTTTTATAAGTAGATTTTCATAAAAAATTATTTTTAATTATTTTTAATTTTATTAAGTGAAGATTCACTTAATAAAAAATAAAGTAAAAAATTAATTAAATAAATATATTTGATTAATTAAATATATAGATAACATGACGAAAATTACTTATGATATAAATTTTTAAGATTTAAATAATGTAACAAATTAAGTTTTGTTTTTTTG
Organism: Abelmoschus esculentus; assembly: GCA_035048815.1. Classification (NCBI taxonomy): domain Eukaryota; kingdom Viridiplantae; phylum Streptophyta; class Magnoliopsida; order Malvales; family Malvaceae; genus Abelmoschus; species Abelmoschus esculentus. The sequence goes on from JAUCBN010000032.1 coordinate 4,907,090, forward strand.
TTGAGTTTTAAATTAGTTTTTGGTTTTGAAGATTGGTTTAAGGCCAAAAAAAGTTATACTCCTTCCGTCTCATATAAGAAGTCTATTATTGACTTTTTAAAGTCAAATTTTTTAAACTTTGACCATAGTTATTTTAAATATTTTTATTTTTAAAATTTTATAAAATATATATTCTTAAACTACTTGATTGGAGGTTTCTAAAATAGATATTTTTTATATTTTTATCGATAATAAATTTAAAGTTATAGTGAGTCAAAGTTTAAAAAATTTGACTAAAAAAAGTCAATATTAAACAAATAAAATAGGACGGAAGTAATAGCTTTTAGGCCAAAATTATTTTTTAAAATAAAATATATTATTTTATAATTACTTTTAAATTATCAAAGACTTATTTAAATTAAAATTAAATGATGTGTTGTATTATATATATTATTCTTTTGTATAATACTTTATCTTTTTGTATTTATCAGGAAAAAAAGTCATATAACTCAGTCAAATCAAGAGTTTTTGTGTATATTATGAGTTTAACCTGATATTGAGTGTAACGACCCGAACTCTCGGTTTAGTGTGTCGGGTTAACCCGTGGTGTTGGGCCTCGGGTTTAAGCTCGGGTTTGTTAGTTTGGGCCTTGTTGGGCCATGGGCTTGTTGGGCTTGGATGTGGAGGGATGGCATTTTTGTAAATGTCTAAAGTGAGACAAGAGGGAGAAGGGGGTCTTTAATCCTCTGCAGAGAATGACTTCATTCTCTTCTCTTTTCTTCATCCTCCAACACCTTTGAAGCAAGAAAAGGGGTGTGTAAAGGTAAGATTTTGTTGAGTTGGGTTTAGAATCTCGTTTTCTTAAAGAAGAGGAAGTGATAGAGCTGATTTGGATCTATAGAACAAGGGTTGGTTTGCCAAGTTTGGTGGAGGAAGAGGTTTATGTGGGGTTTTAGTTGAGTTTGGGAATAGGTTTTTGGAGAGCTTAAATCTCTGTTCTTTTAGTGTTTTAAGCTCCTAAAATCTTCTCCGATGTGTGTTTAACCCGTCCTCCATCTTCTCTTGTAGAGAAAGAGACTTATGGGCCATCAACTAGCCTTGGAGGTGGAAAAGCTTGAGGAAGGAAGGGGAGCTCGTTTGCGGTTGTTTTGCTTGAGGTTGGTACTCCCAACTCCTTCTACATCATCCATTCATGGTAGAGTGCATGACATGTAGAGATAATCATGCTTGTATGTTGTGTTGCTTGGTTACTTGAAAATGGGTCTTTAATGGTGAAATCCATGATAATGTGATTAAGGGTTGGAAATTGGTGTTAAAACACTTTAAACATCATTAATATTGAGTAGGAACACTTTAGGATCGATTAGGTTGAGTTTGGGGTTGAAAATCTAGAATTTCTAAGTGCAGAACCGTCCTTAGTGCAGGGGGTATCGATACTCGGGCTACCGGTATTGATACCAGTGGGTATATTTTGGCTTGTTGTTCAGGGGTATCGAACCTTGTTTCGATACCGTGGGTTCCAGAAACTTTTTGTATCGATGCCTGTATCAAAACGGGTTCTCCCCTTTCTGTTGACTTTTGGAGTTAGTCAACGGTATCGATACTTGTTTCGATACCTGTGTTTCGATACCCTCTTTGGGTGGGTATCGATAAAGGGTGTTTCGATACCCTACTTAAGGGTATCGATACCCCTGTGTGTTTTGGCTAAATTGGGTAGAATTTAAGGCTTCGGTGATCGTAATAAATAAATACTCTAATCTAAAAGCTATGAAATGAATTGTCGAATTAAGATTGATAATCATAACCCCGAAAGACCTAAGTATGATAAGAATTTATATGTCTTGTTGTGATAGATCCTAGGTGGATCGTTTGTGTGGTTTGAGTCCTTTGTGTTGGAAATCTGGATATCCATAAGTGTTACAACACGTTGAAGGCCATCCGATGTAATATGTCGGGTGATGATTGAAGACTTTTATTCCGAGTGTTGGGCGACCTCACTCGAAGATGTTCGATGTAACATTCCGAGCATAGGGTTGGTTGGGCGGCCTCCACCCTTTCCGAACGTTGGGCGGCCTCGTTCGAAGATGTCCGATGTAACATTCCGGGCATAGGATTGAGGGCGGCCTCCACCCTTTCCGAACGTTGGGCGGCCTCGTTCGAAGATGTCCGATGTAACATTCCGGGCATAGGATTGAGGGCGGCCTCAATCCTGAGTGTAGGATCCCGATGCTGTGTGGACGCGGGCCTCGCTCTCTTGTGTCGACTTATATGTTTGTATATGCTGTGTGCGATAGTATACATTCATCTATGCCATATGTTAGGCAAGCATGCTAGACCTTCATACCATGCATGTGATTCATATGCCATGCTTTACCGCTTTGATATGCATGATGTTGGCCGAGTTTGGCGTATCCACTAAGCTTGTGTGGCTCAGCGTTCGAAATCTATTTTCGTGCGTAGGTTAGGTGGAGCGGGATTTTGTGGAGCACCATCAAGGTTTGGACTTTCAGCATCGATCGTGTTGTCAGAGTACAGTTATTAGATGTGGTGGGCTTAGTACTATGTTGAACGCTATATGTAATGTAACTCTGTTATTTTATTTGGGTCGAATGTTTTAAAACAGTCTGTAATATATTTTGGAGCTCCGATTTACTTTGAATTATTTTGGGCTTGTTTTTATTTAATTGGATTATGAACTTGGTTTTGGATTTACATGATTTTTATTATTGGGCTTTTAAAACGAAATTTTGAAATATGGGTTTTGAGCCGGAGGCCCATTGTGACATCCGGGTCAGGTGTTACATTGAGTGCAATAGTTCACAAGGGGTTTTGAGTATAAAAATCACAAAAGCTTTTTGTGTGTTTGTTATGAGTTTATCGTGATTTTGAGTATATGGTAGTTATTTAGATGAATAGTTCAGAGATGTTCATATCTTTTATTTTATTACTCGGTGGATATATTTTTTGTGTTTTTGTTTTTGTAGGTTTTAATTGATTTTTAATTTTTTATATTTTTGTTGTTGTTATTAAAGTCGTTAATTTTTAGAGAATTGAAAAAGCAATTGATGAAAATTTACAAAAAACTATAGTGATAATGAAAAAGATGTTCAATATCTAGTTTTTCATACTTAAAACGGAAGAAGAAAAAAATAATTTTACATTTTTTTTCAAAAATTAAAAATGATGTTATTTTTTTAATTTAGCTGACAGTACTGGTGCTCGAACCTGTGACCTCCAAAAACAACGATTATTTCTTCAACCAATGAAGCTAAATGGTATGTGCTTAAAATTGATAGAATTTTAGACTAAATAGATAGATTGTATAAGTTTAGTGACAAATTGTTATTTGACTAAACAACATCACTACTTTCGCTTATTTTTAATAATCAAGATACCGAAATATAAATAATATGTAAATATAGGTACGATTTTAATAAAAAATTTAACTTGGGTACCAAAATAAAAATAAAAAATAAATGAGATAGTAAATATATAATTTATCCTCATTTAAAAATAAAAACTTAATATATAAAAAATAATTTAATTACTTTTTAAAATAATTATTAATTATACATTAAATCCTTAAAATTTTTAATTTTTTTAATTAATTTAATAGTATTCAACAATATTCATCATTAGTGATATTTAACGATGTTCGTCGTACGTTTTAAATTTTCCTTAAGGAAATGAAATGATCATTTATCATGGTATTAAGGGGAATCGTCTTTAGTTATCGAGGATTATTACACATTTTTCTAACTTAGGACTAAAATAATAGTTATAAAAATATTTAAATTAAAATAACTTTTTTAAAGAAAAGTTTTAAAAATATTATATTAAAACAATTCAATAAACCTTTGGTTAAAAGGTCCACCTAATCACCGGACCGATTTAAAATTTTATAATAATTCTAACACAAATAATATATATAGCTATAATTAAATTTAATATTATCTTTTAGTTTATATAATAAATAATAAATTCAATATAGATATTATTTATGTAACTATCTAAATTTCAGAATCCGTAAATTAAATTAACTCTAATCATAGGTTTTGTAACTCGGTTGAGAGTTTAAGCTTCGGAGTGTTCATGGAACCTTAGTGGGCTTTCTCCCTTGTATTTTGGGCTTGGATAGCACGCGTAAGAAATGATACGGAGAAAAGAAGTAATTTATCTTATTCAAAAGAGAGAGAAAATGAATATCCTTCATTTATCTTAAAATTTTTAAGACTTTAATTATTTTTTTTTTATTAAATAGAGATTATATTTTTTTCATGCCAAGATTTGAATTTATACAAGATGAAACGGGACGAGCATCCGTCTAATTAATGAATCTCAAGATTTAGATTACCTTTGTCCCTTGTTTCATCCCGCCCTTTATTTTTTTATGAAATTAAATTTAAGGTTTGAACTTTGATATTTATAATAAATATTCGAATAAAAATATTTATATAATAAATATTCGAATAAAAATATTTGAATATCTTTATTCGTATATTTTTATTTGTATATTTATTCGTAAATTAGATATTTTATATACAAATGTTAAATAATAGTTAAAATATTTGAATTTAATTTGAATATTTAAACATTAAATTTGATTCGAATCAAATTATTTTACATCAAATTTAACATTCGTATATTAAAATCTAATAAATTTGATTCGAATATTAAATTAACGAATATCTAAAACATTAAATCATTATATATGGATATTTAATATTCGAATCAAAATATTCAAATATTTTAATATTTGAATCAAAATATTTAATAAATTTGATTCGAGTTTTAAGTATACAATTATTTTACTTTAAATATTAAATATTCAAATATTCGAATCAAAATTATCTTATAGTAAATTATGTATATTTTTTTCTTATAATTTTCGTAAGCATTTGTGTATATTTAGTAAAAAATTGTGTACATACACAAATCTTTACATTCCTTGTATCAATTTATGTATTCTCGTAGTAAACTGTGTATGTACACAAATCCATACACTAAGATGACCTCCTTTAGCTCATGGTGAGAAGGTGTAAGAATTTGTGTACATACATTTTTCCTTACATTTTTTATAACCATTTGTGTATACTTTGTAGGGATTTGTGTACATACACAAATATTTACCATTTTTATACCATATTATGTATTCTCGAAAAAAATTGTGTATGTACATAAATCTTTACACTTGTATGACCTCCTTTAGCTCATGTTGAGAAGGTGTAAAGATTTATGTACATACATTTTTCTTTACAGTTTTCGTAAGTATTTGTATATACTTTGTCGGGAATTGTGTACATACACAAATCCTTACAATATTTGTACCATATTATGTTTTTTCGTAGTAAATTTTGCATGTACGCAAATCCTTACGTTATAATATTTTATGTATATACCGTTTCTCTGACAATATTTTGTAAGGATTTATATATGTACAAAAATTTTTACGTTTGAAACAATTTATGTATATACCGTTTTTTCTTACAGTTTTTGTAAGAAATTATGTACAGAGTTCGTAACCAATTATATACAAAAAATAACTGAATAATCAGTCAATCTTTTTTAACCGACTTTTAAGAGTCGTTTTTTAAAATCACCCAACCTAAAACCCATCCAATTATCTATTTCTACGTACTCAAATGTTATAATTACAAAGCTTAACTTTTTTATAAATGCAAACCCATTTACATTTTGAAACATAACACCGAAATATCTGACTCTTTAGATTTCTCTTGCCAGCTTCCAAATCTTTGGAAGGTGACAATGTCACGTATTGATAGGCATATTACTGGGCACATGGATTCTGACTTTTGAGTTCTGAAATTTAATTTGAATGTTAGATGAAAACTCAATAGAATGGGAAAAATTATAGGATACATGGATTGTGTTTCTTCTGGAGCATGCAAACCATCTGTCACAGGCAGTCCAAAATCATTTGTGCATGTTACTCACACCAATCACATGAAAAGCCCAAGTAAAAATCATATCTCTTTGTAGTGTTTTTTTTTTTATGGTTTTTTATTAAAAAATTTAAAAATTAAATTTTAAATCATAACGGTTATTTATATATCTTAAACTCTATACCTTAAAAAGTACACCATACTCTTAATTCTATAAACTATAATCATAATCCCTAACTTTAAATCTTAAACATAAATTAAAATAAGGGCATAGAAGAAAGTATGAGCAATAAGCAGACGATTTACACCCTATTCGACCACCTTAGTATCGAGCAAAAATCATTTACCTCTTTATCATACCTCCTATTAAAAATTTTAAAAATTGTATTTTAAATTTTAAACCTTATTTTTTATATCCTAAACCTTAAACCCTATCCCTAAAAAATATATTCTACCCTTGATTCCCTAAATACTAGTCACAAACTCTAAACCCTAAACCCAGGGACGGAGCCGCATTATAAAGAATTTTTTTTATTTTTGTACCTTATTTAAATTCTTTTAAACATTGTTTTTTATGAATTTACCCCCTTCTTCTAAATATTTATATTTTGTCTCCTCAACCTTAAATTTTGACTCTATTCTTGTCTAAACTTTTAATTTAAAATAAAGATATAGATGAAGGCATAAGAAAAAGATATATTTCAACCTTAATATCAGCACCCACAGACTCTCAAGCTGGCCACGTTAATTGCTGATCATGCAGGAAACATGACAGAATCCGATACATTCTGAATCTAAAAAACTTGAAACTAAAGAAGCCGATAAGCACATTCTAATAGAAAAAAACCAAATTCGTGTCTCACAAATTGTTCATATTACACGGGGAATTTCTTGCTCATTGCCAGTTCCTGGCTTGCGTTTCCAGGTAGACCTCTTTCGTCGGTGACGGAGTTGTATAGGGGTAAAAAATGACAATCACCCTTCATTTCTGAATTTTTTTTATTAATTTTGTTCTTTTATTTTTTTTCTTCAAATTTTAAAATTCAGATATTAATTCCTTTTATTTATGTAAATGGACTTTATCATGAGAAATTATATTATGGGTTAGTCTCACCACATCATCCATGAGACCAATCACTAAAAATCATCCACATCATCATTTTTTTATATGTTATATTTTTAAAGTGAATCTTTACTCATATTTATTGTTAATTTTTTAAAAATATTTTTTAAGTGAAGATTCACTTAAGAAAAAATATAACATGTAAAAATTGGTGATGTGGGTAGTTTTTAGTGGTTGATCTCATGGCCACATGGTGAAACTGACCCATGATATAATTTTTCCTTTATCAAGGCATAATAAGGGAGTATTTTGAGGGGTTATTTAAAACTTAATAAGTTTAGGAACTCTAAATTTAGTTATTTATATATTTAGTTATTTATTTTTATAATTAATTAATTTAATAGATATTTTTTAAAATAAATAAATAAATTTAATAATAAAAATAACGTGTTTGAAATATTAAATTAATTGTTTAAATTAATGAGATGAATAAATTTTTTTTTTGTGTTATTTTTTTATGTTAAACACTAAAAAATAAATTTTAAGTTCTAACCCTAAATTATAAATCATAAATTCTAAACTCTATATCAATACCTTAAATTTTAATTTTAAATCATAATTCTAAATTTTGAACCTAAATTTTTTTATTATTGTTGGTATATAAATAGACAAAAAAAATATTCATAATAAAAAATATGCTTCGCTCAAGGACTCGAAAATCTCTGAGACGACCCTATTAATTATCGGGGTTCATAAAATTAATGTTAACAAGTGGCATTAATAAAAAAAAAAGAATAATTTACCTAATAAACATGTTCCATAACACTTAAACGAATTCGTCCGCAAACACTAAACAAATGAACATGTTCGTGACACTAAACAAACGAGTACAAACACTTTCAAAAATAAACGAACACAATATTAAAATTTTAATCGAACATAAATCAAACACGAACGCTTTAAAAATAAACAAACAAACATAAACATAATCATATTCGTTCAGACTCATTCATTTATACCTCTAAATCCAATTAAAAAAATCTTCCGATTTTTTATTAAATAATACTATAATAATATTCTTAAAAAATTAAATTTAAATTTATATAAAAAATAAAATAAACATCCTAAACTATTAGATCAGTATATTTTAATATCACCATACTTTCCCTCTGTGTTTATCTCGGTTAAGCTGAACCATCCAAAATCTGGATCACATCTTGTTCTCTTCTATTATTTTTTGTTTGTTTGTTTTGTTTATCATTATTAACTGTCACATTCAATGGATTGATTTGTTTTTTTATTAATTAATTAATTTCCTAAGAAGATGTGATCTGTTTAAAAAAAGGTAAATTATTCAAATAACTATTGTATTTTTAGGGTGTTTTTATTTAGGTAACCAAAGTTTTAAAACTTACATTATAGTCACTGAATATTTAATTCAATTTTTTTATTGTCCCTTGTTACCTTGTGTTAGAATAAAATTTTATTGATTAATATTTTTGTATTTCAATCGAACTAGACGTATGTTTTTCTGAGTATTGAGGTTTAGAATATGTTTTTCGTTGTTAGTTCAATTTATTTAGACAACTTCTAAAGCCGAGAGGAGATTCATTAAAGCGGGTGGAAGCTACCGGTGATTGCCGAGTATATGTAGAGTGATCAAAATATAAATAATTTAAAAGTTGAGTTAGTAATTGATTTTTTTTTTAAAATTTTGGTGATTCAAATAAGAATAAAAAAATTGAGTGATAGAATATTATTATTTACCCATTATTTTATTAAGAAAAAAATAAAACTAACCTATCACGTCAGTAACTAACAGAATATAATAGAGGAATCATACCAAAAATAAACTAAAAAATTGATAATTATTACAAATTTTAGCGATCAAAATGAAAATATTTAAAAATTCGATAGCAAGGTATGTTTGGAAAAAATACAACATTCATCACTCAATTATCTTCTCACTCTTATTTTATTCACTAAACTCTTAAAACTTTTAATTGAGTAACTAAACTCTCTAGTTGCTCCTCTTTATTTATTTTAAATTATTATTTTATTATTATTTTCATATGAAAAACATTTTTATTATTAAATAAAAAATAATCTAAAATAAAAAAATAAAATCAATTATTATTAAATAAAAAAATTAAAACTAAAACTAATTAAAATCATACCCCAAAACCCTTCTTCAACTACACCTTCAACAGGTTGGGCTTTCACCGATCTTTTACTATATTTTTTATAGGGTTTAAGTTTTGGGTGGGTTTAGGATATAATTTTAGATTTATTTTATTTTAAATTATCTTTATTTTATTCATTTTATTATTTTCTTTTTAATTATATTTACATTTAATAATAAAAAATATAAAAAATAATAATAAAATAATTTAAAGTAATTAAAATATAAACAATTCAAAAGTGATCAAATTAAAATAAAAAGATAGTTGAGTGATTATCTCTGTATTTTACTTTTTCTGAATAAGACAAGAATCAATTATATATATACGAACTAGTAGTAGATTGAGGAGCGGAACCAAAGGGAGGAAGCAGAGATAATGGCGACATGCAGTCTGAGTGGCCAATGCTGGGAATGGGCAAAACTTTACTTAAACGACTGTATATGCAGCACAAGAGACCAAGTTTCCTTTGGTTTGGGGTTAGTCAGTGTACTAAGCTGGGGCGTGGCGGAAATCCCTCAGATTATCACCAACTATAAGGAGAAATCCGTAGAAGGACTATCTATCGGTTTCTTGATTACTTGGATTATTGGGTGCATCTTCCTTACCACTCCACTTTGTGTTTTCTTCTATTTCCCAATTTTAGTAATTGTAATTTGTCACTGTTTGTTGAAGTTTCTGATGTGTTGTGCTTTGTCTCTCCAGGGATGTTTTCAATCTTTTCGGTTGTATTCTTGAGCCGGCTACCGTGAGTTTTCTTTTCTTTTCATGTACTGATTCGTTGTTGTTTAAGATCAATCTTGACATGACAATAATTTATGTACTAAATTTTGACAATGTTTGTTAATTCATGTTGTGGTTCTATTATTATTTAGTATAGTATTAAGGGTTGTTCTTGTTCTGTGATGTGTCTGATCATGTTGTGTGTATGTATTGATTCCTTCTGGTTCTACCTCTGTTTATACTCCTCAAACAAACCAACTTTCATTGCATTACCATTGTGACTTCGAGGTTGACTGAAACTCACAATGTTTCTCATTCTTCACATAAGGCTGTGTTTTTGCAACCAAAACCCCGTTGTCGCCGTGAATTTGGTGCCAAACAGGGTTTGGTTTGGTGCAAACGGGTGTTTACTGGCAGCTGGAAAATCCAGCTTCTACCAATGCCCTTTTGCAGGGCAACGGCCCTTTCCTACTTCAATGGTAAAGAGAGCCTAAGAGAATATGCTTGATTATTACATTTAGTACTCACTTTTGCTTTCTAAAATGTTACTTAGATTCTAATGCCTTATGTTTATTTAAATGCACCAACTGACCAATTGCTTGTTTCATAAAATATGTTATTTTTATGCTCTTTTTACTCAAAAAGTAAAGAGGATAACACATAAAAAACCATAGCGCATCTATTCATTGCCAAAAGACATTTCAGAATAAGAAGAGTTATTTTTATTTGAAATACATTCTCCGATTAAATTACAGTTAGGAATGAATTCTCATGAGTTTAAAGGAAAATAATTATTTTGATTTTCTGTGCGGGATTTTGTTACAACCAGTTTGCTAAAGCTTATTGCTTCTCTTTGCAGCTTCCAACACAATACTATATGGCAGTTGTAAGACCATTCTCTACATCCAGAATGTTAGTTTATTATGTTGTTCTAATGTTTTCAACTTTGGACTTACATGACTTTGCTATGATACCAAATTGCAGTTGTATACGATGACTACCTTAATTCTTGCGGCACAGACTGTATACTATGGTCACATTTATCCTGAAGTGTGCAACAAGGTAAGACATAAGAATCCATTTTTTCTTGTAGATGTTGTTGCTACAATTTTTAAATTAAAAATTCATACCTGTTCAGAAGAAATTTTATCCGTTTTCTTGGTCGTAAATTGTGGAAGTATTTCAGTTTGTAGACTGTTTTCCTTTTATTTTTAAAATCAATATAACTGGAAACAAATAGTGATTGAGTTTACTGGAAGCCCATACTAGAACATTTTTATCAGAGGAAAATTTATGCATTTTTTCTCTGGTATTAATTTGTGCATGTACTTAAGTTGTAGCCTCTTCAGCCTAACTTCTGGGAACAAGTTTCTGCTAATATATTTGTGTTTGTACAACACATTTAGGATAAACCTTGTCATAGATCATCTTTTACTTAATGGTAATTTCTTGGAAGTCACTGTCAATTTTTCTTTGTTCATAGTAAGGTTGGTAACGGGTTGGATATCTATTGTAATACCTGAATTACCATAATACCATCCACAAAGCTGCTAAAAATCTGAATTAATTTTTTTATTTGCATTTAAGGAGTATTTCTATCTAGATCCAAATTAAATTGCATTATTTCCAGATTTTTGAATCCACTAAATATCCAAATTTCTTGTCGTTTTTTTAAGTAAAATGAAAATCGAATATTATTTTATAAAAGCATCATGCATCCTTAATTTAAAGGTATTTAACATAATTAATTTATTATTATATTTAGTTTTGGATTTTTTTTAAATTACTATTGTATTTCATTATGCTTGACATATTTTAACAAAATTCAAGACTATATCTTCTGGTAATGTTTTTAATATTTAACCTTTTAAGGCATTTCGTAAAGTAAGTCAAGGTATGGTTCTGTCCACAAGAATAAACTTTTGCATTTTAAAAATATGTGATTCAAATAGTGGATTTGAGTATCCAAAATATATGCTGACTTCGAACTTTGTATGTTCCATTTTTCTGTTTTGAAGTCTTAATTTATGGATCAAATCTATCAGGGACAAAAGTAATAGGTGGGTGGGCCCTCCCCCCCACCCCCCAAAAAATAGTTTGAATACTACCTAGGTCCCTAAGCTATTGGCTTCCAACATCCTATCCTTGTTCCATCCCTGAAGTTTATGTAACTTTTTCTTTACCTACAATATGGTTGTGGAGATCTCTTAACCACACCTTTATTTAGTTTCCAACCAATGAAAGGAAACATAAGTATAACCACCAAAAGCTTTTCCAGTAATATTAGTTCTTTATTGTGTTTTGGTGGTCTTTTTCTATTATATCATGTTTTTCATTTGCTCCAAAATTCCTCAATGCATTTCATATGTAGGATTTGAAAGAGTACCGATCCGACGGAGTGGAAAAGAATGGAAAAAGCATTAGCAATTTTTGTGTGAAACAAGTTATTGATGCCGACAAATTAAGTTCTCCTATTCCCCTTCCAAAGAGTTCTTCTGGCAGAGAATTATTCTACAGGTAATTCATTATTTTTACCTTAAAGTTCTCACATTAGTTGTATTTTCCATAAATTGAGGACTGCATAGTTTGCCCCTTTTTCTTTTATGTGTGTTTGCATTCTTATGTTTTTTTTAATTTTTTTTTTTGGATTTTGCACCTTATTTAGAATTGGTTCCTCTATCCAATTTATGAGATGGAATTTCCTTCAATATCTCCTCCGTTATCATTTAGTTAAGCATATCAAAGACTTGGAATTGTTTTAACCACGTTCCTATAGATGTTCACCTCTAAATAGATATATTATTTCATTTCCATGTATGCCATAAATAGTCATTTAAATATATTGCACTTATGGTCACACTATTGTTGTTCAACAAAATCTTGTAATGTCTAGGTAGAAAAAGTAACTGGTAGAGGTAGGCATGCTTCATGGACTAAGATAAACTTAGGGTGAATTTTCTTATATGTTTTTTGATTTCCTGAGATGATGCGAACCATGTTTACTGTGGGTTGTACAATCTGTAATGTATCAAACTATATCAAAATGTGTGCCAGATTGATAGGTTCAGGGCAAGTAAAACCCTATCCATGTTTTGCTATGCCCATCTCAATGTTGCATGCGATGATAATCTAATAATTTTCATTTTCTTTCTTATTTATATTTTAGGTCAGCAAGATCACTATCAAGTAGTCATACTCCCACAGCAGGATCCCTCCTTGCACAAAGAATGACTCCTCCTTTTCATTCAGGACATTTAGTTCAAGAGCCATTACTGGGTACATATGTTGCTACACAATCTACCTCTCAGCACCGGGAATCTATATCACCTTCCAGCACCAAATCATTGTTATGCTTGGTAACTATATCTTAACTTTTAGAACTAATATCCGTGTATTTTCCTAAAAGGAACATAATATATAGACTGTCTTTCTTTCAGATGTCTTCATTAATGTTCATCAGCTTACTTAATTTCCAGCTCTCAACCGTGAGTAAATTTCTCATGGGGTATGAGAAAATAGATCAAGGATTTGTGATACACATAGGAAGAAAGCTTCTACAGGTAGGTTCAATCTGCAGTTAAGTTCCTTTATATGTTTATAAGTTATAATCATTTGTTGAATTATCAAACTTACACTGATGTCCAGATTGGAAAGCATTTTAGGTGATCTATAATTTGTCACCATTTTGTTTTGGCCTCCCTTCATTCAACATGTTTTTTAACCTCAATTTAGCTTTTTCATTGAATCATTGTGCATGTTATGTATTTTGTTTGACTTTCAGTTTCTAGCATGTCAAAAATTCGGTATTTATTTTTGTTTTGGACAAGCATGCAAAGTGGATGCTATCATGTTCTCGGGATAGGGGCCGGAAAAGCTACATTCTTACCATATATCTTGTTTTATGCATTATTTCTTCAATCTAGATTGAATTCATATTGGTTTTTTAAATAACTTATATGAGAAGAATTGTCATCAGTGTTTGAATTATTCGTAATTTGGATTTCAGGCAAATACCGTGTCATTAGGAGAGAGTGGTTCTGAGGAAGGTAGAAAGGTTGGGACTTTTCTTGGTTGGGCAATGGCAGCTATTTACATGGGTGGACGTCTTCCCCAAATTTACTTAAATGTAAGGCTTACACAAACATAATTAGTAAAGCTTTTACTAGAAGGTTTTAAACTATATATATTCCTTCATTGGTGATGACCCACGAGTAGACTTTCAATTTTAAATTCTAATTCTTTAACTTCTAACTAAAATGTTCGACTGAACTTCATTAGAAGTTTTTAACCATGGTTCTTATCTTTTAGATCCAACCTCGCTTAAAAGCTTGTATTTATTACTGGGTACCCTTATTCTTGTCACTACCCTCCCTTTCATGTGAAAACGCTTTGAATACATGCCATCCACGTACTACATGTTGAAACTATAGTTTGAAATGGAAAAGGGTGTTACATTTAAAGCCTAGATCATTATAGAACAAGAAGGATGTAGTGGCAACTGTTAGACCTAAAAGCTTAAGCTTGTTGATTTAGACATAACACTAATTTCTGTTTTGGGGTTAGTATTACTTTCTAGTTGTCACAAGTGTGTTATAGGGATCAACAAGTTCTTATTCGATGTTTAGGCAGTTGACTAGAATTGTGTAAAAGTTCTTCATTGGTATGTTTTTCCAATCAGAGTTCTTTGGTGGGTGATTTCCGGTAGGTAGGCTAGTGTATGAGAGTTGAGAAAATAAAAAGGAATATCCCTCGTACAATAAACCCAAACCAAGAACAGAAATTTAGGGTTTAGAGAGAAAGGAAAGAGTGACACTTAGTCAATGTCATTCATAAATCTCCAATACAGGTAATAACTGTCTACGTACGAGGAAAACTGTTAGCTGAATAACTGATGTCAACAGTTTTTTCTGTCAAATATTACTAACTGTTGTAACAGCTTATGAACTAATACTAACTGCTTCCAACAGCTTTTGTTTCCCTAACAACTAACCAACCTTAAAACTAGCATCAACTGTCCAGTAGATTCTCACATGTTGTCCATGTATCAGATACTCTCTTTTAACAAAATACATGACATGTGATAATAGAACGTGATTTTTCACAGTTGTCTTTAATGAATGTATTATAGCATTAAAATTTCCAACAACCTTCTGTTTTTTTGCTGAAACTAGCATATGGTATGATTTTTCTAGTTGAACTTACTGTAGTTTTCCTGATCAAATTTGCAGATTAGAAGAGGCAATGTAGAGGTAAGCACATTCTTTAAATATTTTAGTTCTCAATAGTCATATAGAAGCATGGAATTTTCTATAGAAGTTTTTCGATACACTGGAATAACATGCAATTTATCTACATTTTGTTTGCTTTTGACCGGGGTTGTTCAAAAGATTTTCTTTGAAGTAGAGTTTTTTTTAGAAGTGTTTTTGAATTACAACTATCTGGAATAAGTAATAATATATTTTTTTACTCTAAAACTTCTTCCGACTCCTCCTCGAGCTTCTCATTCCCCTAAAATTCCAAATATCTTCAACATTTTCTCTATAGCTCATTTTCAGCTTTCAAGAAGTTAAAAGCTTTTGTTATATTTTGGTTAGCTTGATGAAATAAAAAAAATGCTTTGGAAGCTAGCAACATGTGCATGACACTAGAAATATAGCTCCTTGCTAAGTCACCCGAATTAAAGAAGGGAAAAATGAAAGCTGAGGCAGAAGATAAACTCTACCTGAGAATGAGGGGTATTGTAATTTGGCAATTTATATGCAGCGCTGAATCTTGTATATTCTTGCAGGGACTTAACCCTTTTATGTTTATCTTTGCTTTGGTTGGTAACTCTACCTATGTTGCAAGGTAAATTTGATCAACTAATCATTTATTCAACTTAATTCGAGTACTACTGATGCTTTACCAAGAGCCAGCTTCTCTTAGTTTTCTTACCCTTCTTTCTTTCCCTTATAGCATACTTGTGAGAAGCATGGATTGGTCAAGAATCCAACCAAACTTACCATGGTTGGTGGATGCAGGAGGATGTGTGTTGCTTGATACTTTTGTATCCTTATTAAGGATTGTTATGATTTCTATTTAGTATTGCTTCTTGCTCCCTCAGGCCTTGCTTGGCATGAATGATGGGGAATTTGTTGTAAGAAAGTGGTTACAAAGTCTTACCATTTGATAAACACTTTTCTCTCCTCCACTTCTCCGTCATTCATATCGAGCAAAACCTTTGAAGTCGATGCGTTGCTATTTCCATACACTTTGTGGAACCTTAGTGCATTTTGCAGATAGTAATTCAGTTCATATACTTCTACAAGTGTGCATCCCAAACTGCTGAGGTCAAGCATGAAACGCCATGGGAGAATGGTTTTTGTTGAAGGTTGGTCAGTCAGCGATCGAGTATCATATTTCCTTTGAATTTTCGAAGCATCTGTCAGCTAAGTGCAGTAGATGCCCTTCCTTGTCTGGTTAAACATTGGAAATATGTTCAACTTCTTAGTCAGTAAAGGGGGATGGCATGATATGTGTTAGTTTTTGATGTTGATGTATTATTAACGTTGGGACTTATATTTATATCAGTTATGTTCTATCTCAGTTGAACTGGATGGAGGAGCTGAATCTTTAATCCCTTTTCATGTTTAGACATTGAAAATATGTCTTATTATATTATATTATATATTATTGAAAAGTAAGTTATATTATATTTAAAATCTTGAAAAAAATGTGATTACATGTATAACGAGATCTACTAATAAGTACTTGTTAAAAATAAAATATACTAAGTACGAAATTAAATTATTTAGTTATATTGCAAATATATTTTAAATCAGAGGGTAAATTACTCAAATAGTCCCTTGACTATAGATCCTTTTTTGGTTGAGTTTTAAGACAATTAAAAGATAAAAAATAGTTATTTGATTAGAGCAATTGGTGTTGTTAATGCTGACATGATAATTGATAAAAAAAATATTTAATAACACATTCAGTCATCTGTATTTAAATATTTATTAATTTAGTTATAATTTGAAAAAATTAATAAATTTAGTTTTCTTTATTTAGACATTCAAACTTAGGTTGTTAGAGAATTAAATTGATTAAATGTGTTACTATATTCTTTTTGTTAATTTTCATATTATTAACAATTAATTTTTTAACGATAATGAAATAATTTGTTATATTTTTAAAGTCAGATGATTATTTTATAATTTTTAGTATTTGAGGGACTCAATAAAAATACCTTCTAATCGGAGGATTATTTACATAATTTATCATAAATTAAAATATTAGTTATTGAAATAAAATCTCTTTTCTTTTTGGCATTTCCCACATTACTCCTTTGACTGTAGCGTAAGATCAGGGTTGAATCATTATCAGGTACTTGGGTTTTGGCTATTTGAAAAATTAGATGTTCGGTTCTTTTTTTCTTTTTCAATTGAAAAAAATTGTGTATTAAATATATAAATTTTATTTTTTTGAAATACATAATTAAATATAAAATTAATTTTTAAAATATTTATATATGTATATTTATTAAAATTTATCATTAAAATGATATTAAAATATATTTAAATTAGGTTAATAAATATACTAAAGATATATTTAATATAGTATTAACAAATTAATAAAAATATATTTAAAATTTTAAAACAATACAAATATAGAACTAATTTAGAGATTTAAATTTAATTTTAAGTACAAATATTAAAGAATTTAAAATATATATAATTTAAAATTAAAAAATATATATATTAAAATTATTTGAATTGGGTACCCTATCTCATAATTTTTTAAAAAATCGGCCGAATCATTGCCCGATTACTTTTGGTTGGGTACTCGACCCGGTCAATTAGTTTTTCTCTGAAAATTTCTCAATATTTTTCTTTCGGGTCATCAGTTCAAGTATTTTAAATACTCTTAGATTGAGATTATTTAAGTTCAAAATGAGTAGATTAGTTTAAAAGATTCAAATAGGGGTGTGCTTTATTCGATTTTAACCGAATTAATCGATATAAATAATTTTTTAATTAATTCGATCGATCAATTTTAACTAAGTTTTATTAACATATATATTTTTTAAAAATTCAATTATCTATTAACTTTGTTCGGAATCAATTAATCTCATAATTAAGTAATCACTGATATAGTTTAATATATATCACATTTATAATTATACACCCTTTTTAATATATGTTTTATTGCATTAACTTTGAAGAATAAAACTATTTTTATGTATCAAATCAACTATTTAATCAAAGCTAATGTCTTTAATTTTTTATCAAAATAAATTGGCATGAAATAATTACTGTTGTTTTAGTGATGACTGGAATTATAAATAATTTTACGACAAATTACATAAATCGTTACTGAAGTATGAGTTTTTTTTAGCGTCGAAGTTTCAAAAATAACAAAATAATCATTAATATTTTTATTTTATAATAAATTGATCACTTTATCGTATTTTTGCATTAAATTAATAATATAATATATTAATAAAAAATATATTCTATTTAATTCCTAAACTATAACTATAACTTTATTTTTACCATTTAATATATATTTTAAGTATAATTTTAGAAAATTAAAAGAATTCTTTTTCTTCTTAGAAAACCCAAAACTACCGAAATTATTATCGAAGTATGAGTTTTTTTTTCAGTGTCGAAGTTTCAAAAATAATAAATTAACCATTAATGTTTTCGTTTTATAACAAATCAACCACTCTATCATTTAAAATTAGGGTAAATTGCAATAGAGATAACTTAATTATGGATAAGGTTACATTTGAGTCACCTAATTATTAAAAGTTATATTTGGGTCACTTATTTATGGATAAGGTTACATTTGAGTCATCCAATTATTAAAAGTTATATTTGAGTTACTCAATTATAGGTAAGGTTACACTTGGGTCACTCTTCATATTTGAAAAAAGTTTATCAATTCGTGTATTAAATTAATTAATGATTTCAAATGAAGTATTCTAATGTTAACAAGGTTATATATAAGTGATTTAGAAGAAAAAACGACCAACTTAATGTATTTTTTTAAATATGAAGGGTGACTCAAATGTAACATTACTTATAATTGAGTGACTCAAATATAACCTTTAAATAAGTGGGTGACTCAAATATAACCTTACCTATAAATGAGTGATCTAAATGTAACTTTCAATAATTAAGAGACTTAAATGTAACTATACTCATAATTAAGTGACCTTTGTTGCAGTTTACGACATATTAACAGAAAATTTATATTCTATTTAATCCCTACACTATAACTAAAACTTCAATTTTACCATTTAACATATTTTTAAGTATAATTTTAGAAAATTAAAAGATAAATTCTTTTCTTTGCAATAAAGTTCACATTTTCCATTGTTTTGACAGCTTGTGCTGGGCTCATGGATTTAAACAAAGAAAAGGAGGTTCTTGCTGTTGTTAACAAGTTGTGTCTGAAAAGTGGTATAAATATTTGTAACTCTCTCTTTTTGGTCGAAGGACAAAAGGATGTTTGCTTCTTGATTTTGTTACATGGAACACTGTTACTTCGGGCTGTGTCCAAACCCCATCGTCCTTAAGAAGCATTCAACTTGTTTGAACATATGTTAGTACCTGGACTGTTTCCAGCCTGTGGATTGACAGGTTGTATTCAATAAGGTACATAAATTCATTGCTCGATGTATCCCAAACCGATTTTAGTTCGCGAAATCTTGGTGGAAAATGTTTCCAAACTCAGGTCTGAAACTAATTCATACTTCAGTGATCATTAATGTAGTATCTTGGTGTATTGGCATGGAGATTGCAGGTTGCAGATTGCAGAAGCAGATGCAGATGCAGGTAACTAAGATCTTGCCCATGCCATGGTGCATTTATTCCTTAGAAACTTGAGAAATGCTCATTTTGTTCTGTTCTTGTATAGGAATAGGGCAATTTTGTTTGAATAGCCAGCATCAGAATAAAAGTATTGTACGAATCGTCGAGATTTTAAATACGAGATCATCGAAGTGTCGGATATGTATTTGACAAGAATATGACCCTGATACGAAGACAGAGGTGTTGGACATGTAAAGATACTAAAAGTATAGATTCAGGAACAATCAAAATATGGTAAGGACACGGTCTAGTATGTCAAGACACACCAATGATGTAAAGTATATATGTAAAGGCAGTGTAGCAAGAGATGGTTTATCTTGCGTTGAGGATCATCCTTAGCGCACTTTTCATCTTAGGCCTTGATTCTGGTGAAACACTGACACAGGCAAGGGCAACTTTCAAGACGGCAAGCATCTGGTTCCTGACCACCAGTGATGTTCTACTGATGTTGAAATCGAGGATGCGATCCAGCTTGTTTGGCTGTGCTGAGCTACTTAACACCCACTTGGCTAACTCAATTCCCTCACTCACTGCTGCTTTTCCAGTCAGTAGTTCCAGCAGGACAACTCCAAAGCTATATACATTTCCAGCCATTGTTACTCTCATTGTATAAGCATACTCTGTGCACCACCAAAGCAAAAACAAAATGAGGTGAAAACTCAGAGTTCATATATATATATTTGGGTAGATCATATGCAAATAGCAAAAAAATAGATGCATGTCAGATGTGTTCACCTGGAGGAATATAACCTACAGAACCAGCAACCGTGGAAAGGCTTCCGTTGCTCTTGGAAGGGTCAATTACTTTACAAAGCTCAATGTCTCCAACCTGTGGTTCCTTCAAAGACTTGAGCACAATGGTTCTGCTTGAAAGGTCTAGGAGGAGGATCGGACTCGTACTGTATCCATGCAAAAATGCAAGACCTTGAGCTACTCCAACCGCTATACTGTAACGACTTGCCCAATCCAAAGAATTTTTCAAGCTGCCATGAAGAACATCATAGAGTGTACCCTTTGGGGCAAATTCATAGAACAAATATGCACTGTCAACTGTCAATACATAAGCCAAAGGAATCATGATATTTGAATTGCTTAGCTTCCCTAGCACTTGTAGCTCTTGCTCAAATTTATCATGGCAGCTCAGTTGGAATATCTTGTCACTCCAGTTCAGCTTCTTAACGTAATAGCTTGCTCCCGACAGCATCATAGCTTTGTAATAGGTGGAAAACCTTGTTTTCAGCTCAATGTTTGCACTACTTACAACAGCTTCCATGGCTTTGGTGAAGTCAATATTAGATATATGGATCCGATTTTCTGTCAACAAGTTGCCTTGAATAACCCGAGGAGGAGAAAGAACTTCCCACATTTGCAATTGCTCGTCGTTAACCTTGTAAAAGCGTCTCGAGATCAGTAGAAAAACAATTGCAACTAACACTACAGCAAGAACAGTAGCTGCAAGAGTAATGCCAATTGTCACAGCAATTGATTTTCTATTTTTATGTGACACTGGAGACTTAGATTCTGGAGAAATATGTTCTGGAGGACGGAGTTCAGGATTTCCACTCCAACTGACCGCAACATGTTGGCTGAAGTTAGGAAGGACTCCAGAAAGCTGATTATTGGAAATTATTAGCTGTGACAAGGAAGCCAAGCCAAGCAGGAAACCAGGAACTGTACCTGAGAAGTTGTTGTTAGAGAGATCCAGAACTTCCAAATCATTCAGCCCGGAAAGAGTCTTTGGAATATATCCTTGGAAGAAATTGGAGCTGAGATTCAAAGAGATCTGCAACTTCGATGGCATATCAGGAATCCTACCATGCAGTTTATTTTTTCCGAGCTGGAGTTCTAGCAGATAACTCAAGTTCTTGATGCTATCAGGTATGAAACCAGTGAGATCATTGTTTTGCAAGTTCAAGCTATGCAGGTTTGCACAATTGGAAATTGAAGCAGGTATGGTCCCATTCAGTGAATTCCAGCTGATATTAAGCACAGATAACATATTTAGTTGCCCAATCTGACTTGGGATTTCACCGCCAAGCTTGTTGAGTTGAAGTTTTAGAACCTGAAGTTGAGATAGATTTAGCAATGCCACTGGCAAAGAACCATTCAGCTTATTCTGAGCTAAGTTCAACAATGCCAATTTCCGGCAAGAACCGATTTGAGACGGTATCGTTCCAGTAAAGCTGTTGTTATCAAACTCCAAATACGTCAGGTTCTGCAAAGATACAAAGCTTGCAGCAGGAATAGGGCCACTGAGAGAATTGCTACCCAACCTTAGCCTGACCAAACTGGAAGACATTTTTTCAGGTATTGATCCATTTAACATGTTATAAGACAAATCCACAGTCTGCAAGCTTGCTGGCAACAGAAACTCCGGCGGAATTCTCCCGGTTATTTTGTTATAGCTAAGATCTAAAATCTTGAGAGAATCTGTGATGTTACTAGGAAGAGTAACAAACATGTTTTGATTGGCAGAGAAGCGTTCCAGCTTTGTAAAAAGGCCTGCAGGGATTGCCCCACTCAACTGATTGGAAGACAGAATAAGGATTTCCAAGTTGATAAGGTTCCCAAAAGATTCAGGAATAGTTCCACTGATTTTATTCCCGCTAAGATCAATCATTATCAAATTCAGATACTCCCCAATTTCACTAGGTATGTTACCTGTGAAGTTGTTCACAGAAAGCTCAAGCCGTTCCAAGAGCTTGGATTGTCCAAGGCGGCTGGGAACAGTGCCATTGAAATGGTTGTAACTAAGGTTCAAGCTTTTCAGTGCACTCAATTCATTCAACTGTGAATAAACATTCCCACTCAACAAATTGAAAGACAAATCCAAGGATTCCAATCCAGCAAACTTTTGAAAGGCAGGCAAAGAATCAGACAACATGTTCTTACTAAAGTTCAAGCTCCTTAACCCTTTAATCTCCCCACAACTGTTGAAAAACTCACCTGGGATTGACTTGAAAAAGTTGTTGGAAAAATCAAGCGACTGCAACGAATCTATCTGGCAAACCATGGGTAGGAAGCTAGAGTTCGAGAGACCAAACCCCAAGAAAGAAAGAGAGATTATGGTGGTGTTGGAGGGGCTGTTACACGTAACTCCTTTCCAATGACAAAGGTTTGGCTCCTTTGTAGCATTCCAGGATAAACTCGCAGTGTCAAGCTCAAGCTGTCGAGAAATATCCATCATCGTCGTCCTCTGGTTAGAAGCTAGCTGACACAAGACAACTTGGAATGCACAGAAGAAGAATAAGCATATGTGAATGAAACTCTTCATTTTAGCTCTACAGGAGACTAAATTTAAGCTCTATTTTTGCTATAAGTTCACCAAAGGTGTCTGAGAGAGAGCATATAAATGTAAAGATATGATAAAAACATGGGGTATATGAGAATTTCTCAGTGGGAATTCATGGGAAAGCTGATAGGTGGGCGTGTTGGGAGTGGAGTTGACTGACTGCGAACACCACAGATGCATAGACTGACTGACAATGGCTTTTTTTCTGGGAACGTACTTGGATTCTTACTGGCTTATACTCCCACACATCAATTGGTCTTTCCATTAACTTGATGTAGTAATTAAAGAAATCAAGAGAACAAATTACTTCAACAAAGACCTTACTGAATTCAAAGTCTTCGTTTGAGTGGGAGGACGAAGTCGAGCCCACTTTTGAATGCTACCGTCTGCATTTGGAAAACGCGTTTCCAAGACTTGTGAGATACGTCGTGGACCACGTTGGAACTTAACGCAGTTCGGGGTTCCTTTGCCTTGGTCAAAAGTATTGTATGCAGTAAGGTGGGTAAGACCGGGTACAGTTAATTTGATTAGAATTAATATTAATTTCGATAATCACCGATTCTTAAAATTTAAATCAGTTTTGGTTTCGATTATATCGATTCTTAAATTTTAAGATTCAATTTTGTTATTAGTGGAAATCAATACCAATATCATGTACCTAATTAAGTGGTTTATTATTAAGAAAATATGAGCAATATGAGAAAAAATCTAACCATCAATAATAATATTAAATAATAAAATTAGAATATTATAGGCTTAAAAACTAAAATTTTAAAATGAGTCATACTTATAAAATTCATACATAAAGAGAAAGTTTGATAAAAAAAATAATCAAAAGAATATCATCTATTACAAGCAAAAAAACTAGTACTAGGTACTTGGTATTGATCATGATCCTGATTTTATTGGGTACCTACCGGATACCGGGTCTAAAATATCAATATTCAATTTTGGTCGTAATTATAATTGTGACTTAAATTTTAGATCTAATTCCGATTCTATCAGAACTAATATCAGATAAAAATCTATCAAATTTAATCTAAGACCGAATAATTGAATTTTCCCCCTGGTATGCAGTGTAATGGGAGTGAAATTAAGGTATTCTTTTGACAAAATGGAATGGTCGGCAAAAAATTAAATTATATTTCGGATGCCTTAAAAACTCATGCAATTCATTTATCCGTCAAGTTCTTAATCTACTTTACATATAAAAAATAAATCTGTTCTTTTGACTATTTTTCCAGATATTCTATTTTGTTTAGATTCTCGACAAAATCTAGTAGGTAGGAATGAATGCACTCTGTGAAACATGTTTGGTTTATATCCTTGACGCCGAGGGATCGGAATCATATTTCAGAAGATGTATTAATGGATAAGTATTATAGGCGGTTAAAATTCGGTTTTGTTCTATCTCCGGTTAATGTTTTCGAAAAATTATTATGTTTTTGTCGTAACAAAATGAATGAACACCGATATTTGTCTTCGTAATATATCTTGAAATTTTTTATATTTTTGAATTTATTAATATTCAAAGATATTTTACTCTCGACTATTATGTTATGATGAGACAACTATCATAGTTAATCGAGTTTACAGTTTGAGAGTTGAATTAAAACTATCAACCCATTGTACGAGTCCTCTAGTCCAAGTGGTTAAAACGTTCCTAGAGGTCATAGTTCGAGCACCAGCGATATCAGAATAGTGATTGAGCGATTAATGTCAAATGGTGGAGATTATATTTTAGACCAGATACTATTGTAATCACTATTAACTTGTTCAAAAAAATTGTCAGCCCATTAATAGTCATTGTTAAATCTAATTGTCTTTCTGTCAGTCACCGGTCCGTCTACAATATCAATGGAATATAAATATTCCAAGACCAAAAATAAGAAAAATATTTTTTTCGTAACTCTTTAATAGGGCTATTATCACCACCATCACCTCTTCTCTCCCAAATGTCTCTAACCTATTCGAGACTTTTGACCTTAAGTCTAAACCAACCCCGATAATGACAAACGGGTATGAATTTATTAGAAAATTTAAAGACATCCATAGAACAAAAAAAAACAATTTATCAATATTCTTATATAAAAATTAAGTCTTGTACTTAAATTATCATTTTTTATAAAAAAAATATTAATGAATTTAATTATCACATTTTCTCAAATATTTAAATTTTAGGTAATAGATTGTATTTTCTCTTTGGGTGAGAAACGAACAAGACATTTTGATAAATCTTGGTTGATATATGATTATTTTTAAAAAAAAAAAAATAATGAACTTGAAAAAATAAATTAGTGAAGAGTTAAGGTAATAGATGTAGATTTTATTCTAATTTTAAATTTAATTTACAAAAGAAATAAAATTTAAAAAATATCTAATAAAAATATTTTTAATTTATTTCTATTTAAATTACTATTTTGAATCAAAATGAAAAAGTTTTGAGTAATAATTTTCGAGAAAAAAATTTAGAGCTGTTTTGTGAGCTTACTGTCACGGACTTAATCTTTCTCGAACTATCCGTGCGGCGTTAGCACTCCCGATTTATGCTAACAAGCCTTAATTTGGACAAGTCAAGGGCTAGAAAGCTAAGAGAATTGAGAGGGCAAGAAGTGAACACTTTATTAAGCTTTACAAGGCTTAATGCTTACACTTTTGCTTGATTATTACAAATGAGGTGGGTGGTCCTATTTATAGGCCCCCAAGTCCCTAATGGACGGCTAAGATCATTTTTATCCGACGATTTATATTTTGCCTCCATAAATATCTACAATGATCTATATTGTTCTAGAGACATCTACTTGTATCTATACATGTCTACAACTATCTATAATATTCTATAGAATTCTAGAGATATCCAAAGTAGTCTCTATCTTTCTAGAGTCTTCTAGGGTTTTCTTCAACATTCTAGATCTTTCTAGAATGTTCTAGATGCTTCCAACTTCTCCTCCGTCCTTCTAGAATGTTCTAGAACCTTCGAGAATTATCTAGAGTATTCTAGAATCTTCTCAAACCTTCTAGACATGTCTAGATCTTGATGGAACCTCCTGGAATATTCTAGAATATGATGGAATCCTTGAGATGAATGTAGGCCATTCTGGAAGCTTCCTTGGTGTATGGATTCTTTAAGAATGCCCAAAGATGATTTATTAACCTCATTGTTGCTGGCGGGTCGTGACATTCTCCTCCACCTAAGCTCGCGACGCCCGCGTCGCGTCTTCATGGAATTATTGTTATTCTTCCTTGGATTCCAATCTTGTTTTCGTTTCGTTTTAGACGTGTTCTTATGATCCACCTTTCCCCTTGATGATAATCTCTTTGGCAATTTTAGAGGTGGAACATTCTCAAACTCTTCATGCTTTTCCATTTGAAGTGATGAGATCACTTTAACATTTGACTTGGTGGCCCTAATGGTTGGAATCACACAAGCTTGGTGACCCTCCGTGATGCATAGAGTGTTGGCATATGGCATCGGAATGGCTTTGACCCTGTCAAAGAAATCAATACCTAGGACGAGCTTGTAGTCGTCCATCGAGGCTACTGTAAAGTCTAGATGGCCAGACCATGTCCCTATATTGGTCTTGACCCCGTGTGCAATACCTTGGATGTGTAGGGAAATGGAGTTAACTGCCTTGATGGATCCTCCACCTTTTGTTACTTTAAGACCTAATCTCTTTGCTTCATCAAGAGAAACAAAGTTATGAGACGCACCTGTGTCGAGCATTGCCCTTGATGCTTTCCCATTGACTGTGATGTCCACATAGAGCAACCCCTTGGCTTCAGTCTTCGGGGTGGATTGTATCACATTTAGAAATTGCATGGATCCCATTTGTGCATCAGTTTCATGTTTCTCGGTATCACTATCTTCTTGATGCTTGGCTAGGAGAGAGTTAAGTGTTTGCCTCTGTGGGCACTCTCGAACCCAATGATCACCATCGCAAATGAAGCACTTACTGGGTGGTGATCTTCTAGTTCCTCGAGCTTCTTGAGACTTATCCTTGACTTTACCTTTCCATGAGGATGAGTCTTTGGACTTGTGCGAATGATCCTCATTGTAGTTATTTTTACGAGGACTCTTATCTCTCCAACCTATAGCTTCCACACTTTCTTTATCCTTCGGCTTGGTGTTGAACTCTTTGTGTCTAGAATAATCAATCAAGCTTTCAGCCACGGCTATGGCATCGACAAGATTTTGCACTCCCCGACGTTTAAGCTCAATCTTCGCCCATGGTTGAAGCCCATCTATGAAATTAAAGAGTAAATCCTTTTCTAAGAGATCAGAGATCTCGAGCACCAAGTTGATAAAGTCTCTAACGTAATCATGGATACTCCCTGATTGCTTGAGCCTTCGTAAACAAGCTCGTGCCTCATCTTCGGCATTCTCGGGATAGAATTGTCGTTTTAACTCCCTTTTGAAGTCATAAAAAGTAGAGATGTTGCACGTACCTCTCTCAATGTCTAAGCGCCTTCTCCTCCACCAAAGCATAGCAGTGTCAGTGAGGTATAAAGCTGCAGTTTGAATTTTGGATGCCTCATCCATGATGCCAACAGCTGCTAGGTAGTCCTCTAGCCCCCATAAGAAGTTGTCTACTTCTTTAGCATTGCGTGATCCACTGAAGGTCTTTGGTTTGGGTACCTCAACCCTTCTAGCCTCATAAATGGTATTGGGCCCGGAGACCATTGCACGTTTGCATAAGGCAACATCGCCTTGTAGTGTCACAACTTGGGTATGAATATGGTCTAACTCTTGTTTAAAGGAAGCACGTACCTTTGAGAGCTCTCCCATGAGAAGATCGCTAACTTGACCTATCTCCGCAAGCAAGGTTTTCTCTAGCTTGAGCATCATGGCCCTCATGACCGTGTGGATCTCGACATCCTCCGCCTCAAGGCTTTCCACTCTTTGATTAAGGTCGTCCACTTGGGCTCCCACGCCCTCAACGCTTTCCTCCACATGAGTTAAGCGTGACTCCAAGCTAGAGAGTTGATCCTTGGACTTGGCTCGTGTTCTAGCTGCAACAGGATCAACTACCTCCACACGCCCTCGTTGCTCTTGAGTGACTTCTGCCTCGGTCGAGCTAACAACTTGGTTTTTCCCTATCTTGGCCATATCCCGTGTGTGATCGAACCTTGCTCTGATACCAACTATCACGGACTTAATCTTTCTCGAACTATCCGTGCGGCGTTAGCACTCCCGATTTATGCTAACAAGCCTTAATTTGGACAAGTCAAGGGCTAGAAAGCTAAGAGAATTGAGAGGGCAAGAAGTGAACACTTTATTAAGCTTTACAAGGCTTAATGCTTACACTTTTACTTGATTGTTACAAATGAGGTGGGTGGTCCTATTTATAGGCCCCCAAGTCCCTAATAGACGACTAAGATCATTTTGATCCGACGGTTTATATTTTGCCTCCATAAATATCTACAATGAGGTATAAAGCTGCAGTTTGAATTTTGGATGCTTCATCCATGATGCCAACAGCTGTTAGGTAGTCCTCTAGCCCCCATAAGAAGTTGTCTACTTCTTTAGCATTGCGTGATCCACTGAAGGTCTTTGGTTTGGGTACCTCGACCCTTCTAGCCTCATAAATGGTATTGGGCCCGAAGACCATTGCACGTTTGCATAAGGCAACATCGCCTTGTAGTGTCTCAACTTGGGTATGAATATGGTCTAACTCTTGTTTAAAGGAAGCACGTACCTTTGAGAGCTCTCCCATGAGAAGATCGCTAACTTAACCTATCTCCGCAAGCAAGGTTTTCTCTAGCTTGAGCATCATGGCCCTCATGGCCGTGTGGATCTCGGCATCCTCCGACTCAAGGCCTTCCACTCTCTGATTAAGGTCGTCCACTTGGGCTCCCACGCCCTCAACGCTTTCCTCCACATGAGTTAAGCGTGACTCCAAGCTAGAGAGTTGATCCTTGGACTTGGCTCGTGTTCTAGCTACAACAGGATCAACTACCTCCACACGCCCTTGTTGCTCTTGAGTGACTTCTGCCTCGGTCGAGCTAACAACTTGGTTTTTCCCCATCTTGGCCATATCCCGTGTGTGATCGAACCTTGCTCTGATACCAATTGTCACGGACTTAATCTTTCTCGAACTATCCGTGCGGCGTTAGCACTCCCGATTAATACTAACAAGCCTTAATTTGGACAAGTCAAGGGCTAGAAAGCTAAGAGAATTGAGAGGGCAAGAAGTGAACACTTTATTAAGCTTTACAAGGCTTAATGCTTACACTTTTGCTTGATTGTTACAAATGAGGTGGGTGGTCCTATTTATAGGCCCCCAAGTCCCTAATGGACGACTAAGATCATTTTGATCCGACGGTTTATATTTTGCCTCCATAAATATCTACAATGATCTATACTATTCTAGAGACATCTACTTGTATCTATACATGTCTACAACTATCTATAATATTCTATAGAATTCTAGAGATATCTAAAGTAGTCTCTATCTTTCCAGAGTCTTCTAGGGTTTTCTTCAACATTCTAGATCTTTCTAGAATGTTCTAGATGCTTCCAACTTCTCCTCCGTCCTTCTAGAATGTTCTAGAACCTTCGAGAATTATCTAGAGTCTTCTAGAATCTTCTCAAACCTTCTAGACATGTCTAGATCTTGATGGAACCTCCTGGAATATTCTAGAACGTGATGGAATCCTTGAGATGGATGTAGGCCATTCTGGAAGCTTCCTTGGTGTATGGATTCTTTAAGAATGCCCAAAGATGATTTATTAACCTCATTGTTGCTGGCGGGTCGTGACATTACGCTGCCCGTCTTTCACTCCCAGAGGCTCAAAGGCTATTGTTTCAAATTTCTGTATTCTTTTTCTTCAGTAATGTTTTGTATTTACAAATATTTTTATATGAGGCTTTGGAAATTAAGTGAAGTAACAAGGGTGTGCATTTTTCGGTTTTAATCGAATTAAATGATCGAATCGAAATTATTTCGATTAATTTCTGGCCGTTCCGAAGCTTGAAGTTTCTGGATATGTATTACAAATGTCACCTTTGGAGCCTGATATATTGATGCAAGAAAATTCAGCCACTAGAGAAAATGAAATGTCCATTGATCCAGCTGGGGCCAAAGAAAATAAACACTTTCTGCCATTCATCTCTCCTCCATCATTATCTCCCTCATCAAGACCAAGTAATCCACCTACTGCGATTTCGAAACCAAAAAGTGAGGCCGATGGAGACCTACAGGATGTTTTAGCTGCTGAGCCTGCAGCAGCAGCAGCTCGTTCGGCTGCAATTCTTGCACAAGTTAGAATTGCTGAACTTACATAGAAAAAGGATGAACTGGTCACCGAGTGTAGCAGCCCGAGAATCCTTTTAGTGATCATGTTGTTGCTTTAAATTATCCGGACTCCTATCAAGTACATCAGGAGAAGGTGCACCGAGGATCAGAGGCAGCAGATCTTCCTTCAGCAGATCTTTATATTATTGTGAAGTATGAAAGCTTGTAACTTAGGCTGCTTATTTCAAGTTGAGAGGCTTTGGAAATGCAAGGTTCTTTCTAAAACTAGCTTCAATGAGGTATTTCTGGAGCAATTCAATACATCTTCTAATGGAGAAACATTGCTGTGCTCGGATCTGTTCGATATATGTCGACAATAAGAAACAAAGGATAACCCTAAACCCTAAACATTCAAGCTTTAAACATGTACTGGCATTCAAGAGAGAAAGAGAGAGACTAAATCCCCTAGAAAAATCCATGCATGGGAACCCAAGACCCATTTGACATGTCTGTTGGTCGCAAACTGTGTTTGAAGAATTAAACTAGGAGCAGATGAAGTGCAGAGGGTTAGACTGCCTGCCACAGCAGAAACTATGTAGAAACATCATGGCTCAATCAAACTGCATAAGGATACAAATTGCACCTCAACAAAGCTGACTCATAGCATGCACAATGTAATGAATACAATGCGAACTGGGCTTACAGGAGGATACATAAATCAGGATATGGTCATTAAATAAAAAAATAACTAGTGAAAACTTTCCCTGTTTACTGTAGCCATGACATGGTCACCTTGGACCAGATAACTCCACAGCGTGCAGATTGTCGGTTGAGTCGACGATCCAATCAGAATTAGGATGAGGGGCAAGTTCAACCTCCTGCCTTAGAACTTCAACCTTTTGCCACTCATCCCACCTCTCAGCCAACCCATCACCTTCAAGCATTCTAACTACTTCTGACATTTTTGGCCGGTCCATTGGGGAACCTTGCGTGCATAGCAAAGCAACCTGGATTAACTGCTCTACCTCAGTATCTACATACTTGGTCTGGAGATCGGGATCAACTAGTAACTCCAGCTGCTTCTCCTTCAGAAGCCCTTTGACCTGAAAAAGATGAAAGGATTGACCGACTCAGCCAGTGTGAAACAGACCATGTACCATTAAGAAAATAAAAAAAAATAACTTCATTTTGGAATCTATTGACATCCTTAGCATGCTTTCCCAACGTTTGAAAGATTCATTTCTCTTGGATACACCCTAGGTTGTTCTATTGTCACATGGCATCGGAACTATATCCGTGCTTTAACATATCCCCGGTGTCAAGAAATGTATAAAAATGAGACTCAGGCGGCTATCAAGAAAGCAATTGAAAAGGGGATGGATTGGCATCTAGAAAAGAATCAAGAATATTGTGTAACGGATCAGTTAAATGAAGACTAAAGTAGCAAAAAATAAACATATGCATACCCAATCAAGCAACATGACATCATCATCATTTGCAAGTCGAGCAAGATCAAAGGCCCGCTGTCCAGTGATAAGCTCCAGAAGCATTATACCATAGCCAAAGACATCAGTTTTCTCTGAAGATTTCCCAGTAGAGAGATACTCTGGAGCAATATGTCCAATTGTGCCACACACAGCAGTAGTTACATGGGTATCCTTGTAGTCCATAAGTTTAGCCAACCCAAAGTCACCAACAACAGCTTCAAACTCTTCATCCAACAAAATATTTGCAGCTTTTACATCACGATGAATGATCTTTGGGTCACAGTGATCATGCAAATAAGAAAGACCTCTAGCAGATCCCAATGCTATTCTTTTCCGTGTTGGCCAATCAAGTGGAGGTTGTGATGGAGGACGTTCTATAAGAAAGCAAGAAAACAAGTAAATATAGAATGTTCACATATTTAAAAAGTCAATTGATTATACCAATTTCAACTAACAAAGGTTAAAAGATCCCCCACACTCGAAGGAAAAAATAAGGAATTAGGCCACTAAAACTTGTTGGCTTTACCTCTTAGACATGATGCAACACTCCCATTCGCCATGTAAGGATAAACAAGTAACCGTTCAGTTGGTGTCATACAAAATCCACGCAGCCTGAGGAGATTCCGATGCACAGCCATACTGATCATTTCTACCTCTGTTTGAAACTGTAGCTCCCCTCCGGGTGTACGCTCTTCTTTCAATCTTTTAACAGCCACCAATGAACCATCAGCTAACCGTCCTTTGTAAACCTTGCCAAATCCACCTCTACCCAGAATATTTTTGTGGCTAAAACTGTCAGTGGCAACTTGCAGTTCTCGTAATGAAAACCTCTTCAGCTGCCCAAGATGCACTTCTGGATCCTCCTCCGCTGCAAAGACATGTAAACAGGCGATACTGTAACTGCAACCAACAATTGTTATTGAAGCCTTCAACCCAGTAAAAATTCAATTTAGGGGACTAACCAGGTACATCAAAGAAAAATTCCTGTGGTTTCCGCCGACGCCACCATGCAAATGCAATAGCAGGAGCGGCAAACAGAAGGGCAGCACCTGCTGCAACTCCTCCAGCTATTGCACCAGTGATACTATTCCCACCTAAAATATTATAAGATGAAAACTTAGAACATCCAATGCAAAACATAAGAGCCACTTGCTTTGCACTAGAACCAAGAGAATGTATCAACTCACAGGAAATTTACAAACAAAACTCTTCACTAAAAGGCAATATTGTTAATCATAATGATGTAGTTCATTTAAATTTATGGAACTAAAGGACGGGATATGCAAACTGAAATAAGGTTCACCCAGAAGAAAGGGCATGAGCATAAATTTTGCTAATTGATGTTACATGCATGCCACAAAATTACAGAATGTATGGGGACAAAATGCCTAAAAGCAGAGTTCGATAGATTATACAATGTCAAATGAAACTACAACAGTCTGATTGACAGCAAGAAAAGCAACAAAAATAAAATACTGCACATGGAGACCATGAAAGGCAGCTCAATAGATTTGAAATATGATATCAAAGGAAAATTACTTTGTGAAGAAATTGGTGGTGGTGGAACAAAAGGAGGTGGTGGAGAAAAGGGAGGCGATCCTGGGCATGGGCATCCAGTAACCGGGCCACACAGATCCAAGTTGTTAGCAAAACTGCATATGGAACAACAAACACCTAAAGTTCCCAAACTTGTAAACCTAGAAAAGCAGAATTCAGATCACTAAAAAGCAACCTGATGGGAGTGAATAGTGAGAATGAGCCATTATCTGGAACCTCGCCAGAGAGATTATTATTTGAAAGATCCCTGCATTTGACAGAGCAATTTGAGGAGGCATAAGTAGTGCTAGATTGTCTCAGAAGAGGAAAAGGTGATACATCTCAACATAAGACATAAATTTGGCACTCACAGAACTTGAAGAGACGTGATATTAGTTAATGACATAGGGATAGGACCCGTCAAGGTGTTGTTGTTAAGTCGGCTATCCTTGCACAAAAGTTTCAACAATAGATGTTAAGATCTAAACAAATCACAAAAACTTATATAAAGCAAACTTTAACCTACTACAGTCATTCAAAATCACAATTAGACAAAGCTATTTATTTTAAACATCAGTTGCTCAACCAGTATCCTCCCTGGCAATGTAAGCGAATGCGTGACACTTACCAATGCTGAACCTTCATACTCATATTTACAGTTAAGAACTGACCATGGATAAATTTATTTTAGCTTTTAAATGTTAGTTTCAATTACTCCTGCATGTTTTAAAGTAAACTGAAATTTAACCAAACAACTTACAGCAAAAAGTTGACCAGACAGTTGTAGTTATTGAAGAAACCCAGTGCTATGAACTTGCACATGCTAATTCCATATAATTATTAAAATATTATTTCTGAATACTGAATACGCTGTTGAGTGTTTGCATGTGTATCTGTGCGCGGTGGAGGATGTAATATCTTACACTTGATTATATCTCAATTAAACAAATATTAATAAATATATAACTTGTGTCTATTTCTTTGTTTACCTCAAATCAAGTATGCTTCTGTTTTACAATAACATGATTCTAAAAGTAAGACATAGCTCCCAGTATTACATGCAACTCAATAAATAATAAACATAAATAAAGAGGGGGACAAGAATAGCTGCAAAGCAAATGTACTCACAGGAATCGCAATTTTGACAGCCTGCCCAAGGATTCTGGAATAGGACCACTGAAACTATTCAAATAAAGATCCAAGCTCACCAAGCTAGTCAAGTTCCCAATATCACTAGGAATTGGTCCGCTTATGTTATTGCTGTAAAGTTCCCTGGCATAAAATGATGTCTCAAACGGCAGAAAAGAAATGAATACCAAGGCAAATAAACTGTGCACTAAAAACTGAATACTATGTTCTGGATTATTATATTGTCTGCAATGTCTTAAAGAAATGTTACGAGGACCATCATATAATAGCGAGAAAATGTGATTTATCACGTAGTACTATCCATCCTCACACAAAGTGCACTAGACAGACCAGCTCAATAAATGCTTAAGAAGGAATAAATGTGTAGCAGACCCATAATTCTTATTAACACCATGCAACTTATCCTCTAGGATCTTGTAAAATGGAACCCTCATTTTTATAAGTAAACTTAGTTGCATTTAGTAATTATATGTTAAGAGCTTTGTCATACTAATCGATAAATATTATTCTTAGATGATGGAAAATATTTATTTACAACTTCTTTTCTAATTTTTCGAAAATTTAAGATTATTTTGTTGAAACCAAGTGGAATTTATACCAATTTGTTAATAGGTTTTTCGAATATCCGAGTTGTAAAAGTTTCAACTCAACTCGAACTCAAAAAATATGAATTACTTGTTTGAGTTGTTTCAAAAAAAACAAATAACTTGATTTGATTAACTTGAAATTTGAAGAAAAAAATTAATTTTTTCGAGTCAAATCAAGTTTTGCTTACCCCATGGAAGACTGCCTCTGAACCATAATGAGAAGAATTATAGTAAGCCTTTTCTCCAAATTACAATTTACAAATTGACTGGGCGAAGAGTTTGATAGACTAAATGAAGCAGGTGGGACCTTCAATCACTTCTACCGGTCAAGGGACTAACGAAGCATAATGCAACAATAATTGTCACGAAGCATTTCTTCCTTTTACGAAAATAGAGAAAGCAATTGCATATCTTACTCAGAAGCAAGCACATCAAAGGAAAACCAACTATATAAATAGTCAACAGCTAGAATTAACAAGGCAAAGCATGACTTACAAGTACTGCAAATTCTTAAGCAAGCCAAGCTGTGGTACAAGCATACCAGACAAAGCTGCATTTCCAAGATCACTGAAATTTTGATGCAAAAGTAGAACATTACACAAGTAGAACCTTGCGGAATCAGTAAAAAACAAATTTTAAAATGTAACCATGTACTCAGAAGACGACAAAGAGAAAAAAGACCTTACACTCTAATAACACTATTATCATTGTTACATGTAACATGAAACCATGTGCAGGGGTTAACAAGGGTAGGATCCCAACTCTGCAGTACATTGTTAGGATCTTTCAAGTTGGTCCTTAGGTTGTGCAACGCATCACCTGTTTTAAAATGTAAATATGGTAAGAGGATGATAATATTTAACAATGAGTGAGTTAAATACATAGCACAGATGAATCAGCTACTGAGCTATAATTAGAAAGCAGATTCATCAACAATCACCAAGCATTAGCAGGTCTAGCAACAAGCAGATAGCTTAGTTAATTGAAGAGGCGTAAACAGTTCAAAACAGTACAAAACATCGGCTTAAGCATACTCAAGCAGTTCCAGAAACAAAATCATCTAATTTTTACAGCACAGGAAGTCAAATTAAATAAAACAAGTTCCATGATTATACATTGAACCAGTAGTCAACCAACAAATAAAAAGCAATATTCTTTAATGTTAAACAGTGTGAGTTTAATGACCTCAAGTGCTTGATAGATCTGCTATCAAACCAGTGAGGAACGTGGAAAAAAAAAAGAATTAATTGTGAGTAGCAGCCATGATTTCTACAGTATCACCAACATTTAATGCCCAAAAGTACGTAATTGCTGTGAACAATAAAATGTCATGATCTCAAATTATAACGTCACAAATTATACAACCATATTGCATGATACTAAGTACTAACATTTGATTGGCAACAGGGATCATAAGCCATGCAATCAAATTAAGCACTTTAAAACTAATCTCCCAAAAGCAAAACACAAGAAAAAGGTGGGAAATTTTCTAATCATCAGGAAAACAAGTATACAGGCTAATCAAAGCAAAATCATTTTCAAAAACCCATTCTGCAAACACCAGACTATGTTACAAAATCCAAGGATCAAACTGAAAAGTAATTGAAGGAAAATAACAAAAATGTGATGCTGAAAGAGAAAAGAAGATAACTTTACCTTCCAGATTAGCAGAAACAAGCCAGAATGGATGCAGCAGCACCGAGATCAAACAAACCAAAACCATAACCTTTTTGCTTCCTTCCATTTGACAAAACAAAGGAGGAAAGCTGCAACTTTTTATTTCAAAATCTTAAGCTCTCAATCTAAATATCCTTAGATCCAAACGATACAGAAACCACAACAACACAACATTACAACAATAAACTGAAAACCCCAAACCCTAGCTCTCAAATCCCACCATTACCGCCCCAAAATCTCCTCAATCAAATCTTTTCCTTTGATCCCACTCCCCTCCATTCAAAATCATGCCTAGAAAAAGCTGCCAACAAGAACATAAATACAAAAAAAATAGAGACGAAAAAAAATTAAGCCAAAGATTACTTAGATTTTAAATCCTTTCTTTAAACAAGTAAAATAATACTACTGGTAATAATGAACTTTTCTGTATGCCTTCCTCTACCTTTCTCTTTGAAACTACTTTACTATTACTTTTGAGAAGTATTTTGTTGTTTTTTTAGTCTGAGATAGGACTATTTAATATAATTGTTAAAAAATATATAAATTATCATTTTAAATATAATTTTATAAATTAAAATATATAATTAAATGATATTTAAATTATTTAATATTATAATATTAATTTAAATTATGATAAAAAATTATTAATAAATATTTTTTATCCATAAGTTTGATTAAAAATATATAAAATATTTAAAACTATTATATAATTATATCTTTAGTAAAAATTTATAAGTTTATAAATTATAAAATAAACATTATACAAGATAGAAAATAAAGGTTAAAATTATAAATTTAAGGCATAAAGATAATTTTAACCTTTAACGTTTATAATTTTTATCGTTTTGGCTCTTATTCTTTTTTTGAGATAAATTTAGCTCTTAACCTATATCTTTTTTACAAATAGCCTATTTTTTAACTATTATGATAACTGGACCGTTAAAAATCAAACAATGATGACATGTCATATGCATATGATAATATATTTTAAATAACATGACATTTAACCTATCAAATGCATATATATATATATATATATATGAAATATAATTTTATTCTAATATAAAATATAAAATAATTCAAATTCAAATAAAATATTAAAAAATTAATTAATTCTAAAATAAAATGTTATTAAATATTCTCAACCTTAACTACGATAGAATCAAAATCCTATCTTAAAAAAATTAATTAATTAATTAGGGTTGAGAATGTTTAGTAGCCTTTTATTTTATAATCAATTAATTTTTAATATTTTATTTGAATTTTTAATTGTATTATATTTTATATTAGAATAAAATTATGTTTCATATATATATGTATTTTATAGGTTAGATGTTATGTTATTTAAAATATATTATTATATGCATATGACATGTCATCACCGTCAAATTTTTAACGCTCTAGTTATCATAATAGTTAAAAAATAAGTTATTTGTCAAAAATATAAGTTAAGGGTTAAATTTATCCAAAAAAGAATAAGGACTAAAACGATAAAAATTATAAACGTTAAGGGTTAAAATTATCTTTATGTCTAAATTTAAAATATATTTTCAACAACAATAATTAAAAGTTTTCGGAAAACTTTTTATAAAACGACTTGTTTAACATTACTTATGATTTAAAAGTATTTTTAGCCCAAAAAATATTAATAAAAACAGTAATTAATATAACATTGTTTTTGAAAAGAATTTAAAATGTATATTTTAGAAGTGTTTTTATATTTTTGTTTTGATATTTATATTTTAACGTTGTTGCTAAAAATAATTTTAAAAAATAAATTATTATTTTAAGTATGATATTGTAAGTTAAAAATATATATTTATGTGATATACAATTTTTTAATGTCATAATATATAAAATATATCTATTTAAATTATCATAAAAATGGTAAAAAAACCCTAGCCACTCTCTCTTTTCTCCAAAATTCTTTTGTTCTTAATAGTTCTTCTCTTTGATCTATTCCTTTATCGGTGGTCGGCAATCAATTATAGTATTGGTTGTCGACCACTGGATCTATAAATCTATTACTTTTAATTTTAATAAGAATCTCTGCTTTTATAGCACGCTTTCTCTGTTCTAGTGACACGTTTTTTCTGTCTTTGTAACATGTTTTCGTTTTGTGGTTTGATTCATCTGCTCTTGTGGCACGTTACAGCATACCCTAGCGATCGATTGTTGTATGTCGGTGATTGATTTATCTGCTCTTGTGGTTAGATTCAATCGATGCCAGTTTCTGATTTATATTTTTATCGGTGGTCTTTCGAAAAGTTATATCCCCACTCCGATTGATGGTTATTTGCCGATGATATCACTATTGAGTAGCGATGCTTTTACATGACAGTTTGGATCGTCTACAACTCCTTCTTCCTTCTTTATGCGTCTCATTTGGACAAAGACAAGGAGATTCAAGAAGCTTCTGAATTTTATTGGTATGCTTAATTCCATAAGAATTTTATTTTCTTTGTCTTTTTGTTGTAAAATGTTTGGATTGTTTAATCCAATTTTTTTATTTCTTGAAGATGATGTAAATGTAATTTTTATGGATCTAATAAAAATTCAGTAGCATTTGTCAAAAAATTATCATAAAAATATAAAATATTTTTATTAATAAATAAATATTTTTAAAAAATTGTATATTTTCTATAAAAATATAATAAATATAAAATATTTTATTTAAAAAACTTGACATGAATATATATAGTTTTAAATTAAAATAATTATTAATTGTATAATTTTAAATTAAGGGCCTGTTTAACAACGTGATTAAAACTCTCGTTTGAAAATCACAGTAGGAGAAAATTAAAAAATAACTTTTAAAGTCCGAAAATCACAGTAGGAAAATTTTCTCATTTTTACCCTCAAGTTATAACCTCACTGTTTCGGGTAGTTCTGGAGAAAGCCCCCTAAAAAAGCCTAAAATAAGCATAAACCTATTTACCGGTCACATTGTGCACATAAAACTATATACACAATTTCTTACAAAAACTGTAAGAAAAACGGTACATACATAAATTAGCACAAAAATAGTAAGGATTTATGTACAAACACAAATCCTTACAAAGTATACACAATGGCTTACGAAAACCGTAAGAAAAAGGTATGTACACAAATCCTTACCACTTCAAAACCATGAGCTCAAGGAGGCTTCCAAGGGTAAGGATTTGTGTACATACACAATTTCCTACAAGAATACACAATATGGCACGAAAACGGTAAGGATTTGTGTTTGTACACAAATCCTTACGAAAACCGTAAGAAAAAAGGTATGTACACAAATCTTTACCACTTCAAAACCATGAGCTCAAGGAGGCTTCCAAGGGTAAGGATTTGTGTACATACACAATTTCCTACAAGAATACACAATATGCCACCCAAACAACGGCTTACGAAAACCCTAAGAAAAAAGGTATGTACACAAATCCTTACCACTTCAAAAACATGAGCTCAAGGAGGCTTCCAAGGGTAAGGATTTGTGTACATACACAATTTTCTACAAGAATACACAATATGACACGAAAACGGTAAGGATTTGTGTTTGTACATAAATTCTTACAAAGCATACACAACGGCTT
The DNA here is from genome assembly GCA_035048815.1 of Abelmoschus esculentus. Taxonomy (NCBI): domain Eukaryota; kingdom Viridiplantae; phylum Streptophyta; class Magnoliopsida; order Malvales; family Malvaceae; genus Abelmoschus; species Abelmoschus esculentus. Next base: position 4,947,330 of record JAUCBN010000032.1, read on the forward strand.
ACGAAAACCGTAAGAAAAAAGGTATTTACACAAATCCTTACCACTTCAAAACCATGAGCTCAAGGAACTTTCCAAGGGTAAGGATTTGTGTACATACACAATTTCCTACAAGAATACACAATATGGCACGAAAATGGTAAGGATTTGTATTTGTACACAAATCCTTACAAAGTATACACAACGGCTTACGAAAACCGTAAGAAAAAAGGTATGTACACAAATCCTTACCACTTCAAAAACATGAGCTCAAGGAATTTTCTAAGGGTAAGGATTTGTGTACATACACAATTTCCTACAAGAATACACAATATGGCACGAAAACGGTAAGGATTTGTGTTTGTACACAAATCCTTACAAAATATACACAACGGCTTACGAAAACCGTAACAAAAAAAGTATGTACACAAATCCTTACCACTTCAAAACCATGAGCTCAAGGAATTTTCCAAGGGTAAGGATTTGTGTACATACACAATTTTCTACAAGAATACACAATATGACATGAAAATGGTAAGGATTTGTGTTTGTACACAAATCCTTATAAAGTATACACAACGGCTTACGAAAACCGTAAAAAAAAAGGTATATACACAAATCCTTACCACTTCAAAACCATGAGCTAAAGGAGGCTTTCAAAGGTAAGGATTTGTGTACATGCACAATTTTCTACAAGAATACACAATATGGTACCCAAACGGTAAGGATTTGTGTTTGTACACAATTCCTTACAAAGTATACACAACGGCTTACTAAAACCGTAAGAAAAAAGGTATGTACACAAATCCTTACGACTTCAAAACCATGAGCTCAAGGAGGCTTCTAAGGGTAAGAATTTGTGTACATACATAATTTCCTACAAGAATACACAATATGCCACCCAAATGGTAAAGATTTGTGTTTGTACATAAATCTTTACAAAGTATACACAACGGCTTACGAAAACCGTAAGAAAAAAGGTATATACACAAATCTTTACCAATTAAAAATCATGAGCTAAAGGAGGCATCCAAGGGTAAGGATTTGTGTACATACACAATTTCCTACAAGAATACACAATATGGCACCAAAATGGTAAGGATTTATGTTTGTACACAATTCCTTACAAAGTATACACAACTACTTACGAAAATCGTAGTAAATTGTGTATGTACACAAATCCTTACCTTTGGATGCTCCTTTAGCTCATGGTGAGAAGTTGTAAGGAATTGTGTACATACCTTTTTCCTTACAATTTTTGTAAGCCATTGTGTATACTTTGTAAGGAATTGTGTACAATATTTATTTATATATTTTTTATTCGAATATTTATTATATGAATATTTTTATTCAAATATTTATTATATGAATATTTTTAGTCAAATATAATTTATTCAAATATTTTTATTCAAAAAATTTTATTCGAATATTTTTATTTATATATTTTTAATTGAATATTTTTATTCGAGTATTTTTATTCGAATATTTTTATTTGAATAGTTATTATACGAATATTTTTATTTGTATATTTTTTATTCAAATAATTTTATACAAGTATTTTTATTCGTATACTTTTTATTCGAATATTTTTATTACAATATTTATTATATGAATATTTCTATTCGAATATTTATTATATGAATATTTTTATTCACATATATTTTATTCGAATATTTTTATTCAAAAATTTTGATTCTAATATTTATTATACGGATATCTTTATTCGAATATTTTTTATTTGAATATTTTTATTCAAAAAATTTTATTCAAATATTTATTATACGAATATTTTTATTTGTATATTTTTTATTCAAATAGTTTTATTCGAATATTTTAATTCGAATATTTATTATATAAATATTTTTATTTGTATATTTTTTATTCGAATATTTTTATTCCAATATTTATTATATGAATATATTTATTCGAATATTTATTATACGAATATTTTTATTCGAATATTTTTTATTCGAATATTTTTATTCAAATATTTATTATACGAATATTTTTATTCTAATATTTATTATAAGAATACTTTTGTTTGAATATTTATTATACAAATATTTTTATTCGTATATTTTTTATTCGAATATTTTTATTTGAGTATTTTTATTCAAATATTTATTATATAAATATTTTTATTCAAATATCTTTTTATACGAATATTTTTATTCGTATATATTTTATTTGAATCTTTTGATTTGAATATTTTATTCAAATATTTATTATTTGAATATTTTTATTTGAATATTTATTATATAAATATTTATATTCGTATATATATTTATTCGAATATTTATTATACAAATATTTTTATGCGAATATTTATTATATGAATATTTTTATTCGAATATTTATTTTATAAATATTTTTATTCGAATATTTATTATATAAATATTTTTATTCGTATATTTTTTATTCAAATATATAAAAATAAATTAGATAACCATTATTTATAAAAAAAAAAGTCAAATTGAAACCGGCTAACAGCCGATTTCCCATTCCCCTCTATTAGAGGGCTCTTTTTAGAGGGCTCTTTTGAGCCCCACCCCACTGTTTCTTTCTTTTTCTTTTTTGATAAATGATCCCCATTGTTTCTCATTCACTCCCAAAATTAATATTTTATTTTAAATTTATTTTAAATATACAAATAATATATTTGTTTTTATAATTAATTTTGTATATAATTTTAGTTTTTAAAATACGAAGTATATTAAATTAAAATAATATTATTAGTTCCCTAAAACGTATTTTAACTTTATATTTTTTAAAAAATATATATTATATATAAAAATATTAATAACGAGTTATAAAATTATTTTTATTATTTTTATTATATTTCGTTCGAGCTTTCGAGTTGTAGCGATCTTTTTTTAAAAAGATTTAAAAATAGTCGTTTGAAAACGGTTTTAGCGAGTGATTTTGAAAATTCGATATCCGAGAAGATGACACCTAAAGCACAAGATGTCACTTCTATTGGAATATCGTTAAAATTTGAAAAATCGTTAGTTGGAGTTGTCACCGGTCACTTTAGTAGACCGAACACCATTAAAAATTAACCAGAGATTCTAAACATTGGGTTCGGTAGTTGGTTGCATGTGGGGAAGGACTAGCCCCACACAACGCCTAGAAATTGGTACTTAAAGGTTCGCATCATAATTTTTAAGAAAATATAAAATCCGAATTAATTTAATTTTTAATTTTTAAATGCATTTTTTAAAACCTATATCCACGACAATTCAAAGAAGATAATACCCGGAGACCGGGATGCTACTCCCAAAAAAATATATCGGGATAATAAGGTCTCGCAAAAATAGCGAACAAAAACAACGTACGATTATTGTTATTAATAATATAATAATAAAGTAATAAAGCATAGTAATAATAAACATAATATTAATATTGATAATAATAAGAAAATGATAATAATAATTATAATAACATTAAAAACAGTGGGAGAGACCAATCTGCAAAAAAAAAATTGCAAGGTCAAATAATGAAAAATAAGGACCAAATTTGAACAAAATATAACTTATATGACTAATATAGCAAAAATAGGGACTAAAATCGAAGATGGTGCAAACTGTGTGGCCGAATCAGAAGCTTGTTGGAACTGAAGGGACTAGATGAGCAATTTCCCCTTTTTCTCGAGTTAAGCGCGGATACGGGTACGGATCAGGTTGGTTCGACAAGTCTAGGGGTTAAACGGCACCGTTTTGGGCCTTAAGAATCGGCACCAAAATGGTATCGTTTTGCATATGATATAAATTCCCCCTTTATAAATTTTTTATTTCAATATTTCATTTGTTTCTTCCTCCAGAAAACAAAGGGCTCAAAGCTTGGAGAAAGCTCTCAACTTCTCCATGGTTCCCGGTGACCGGCATCGTCATTGTCGCCATGCTCGGCCGCCGTGACGGAGCTCCGATGAGGGAAAAGAAAGCACCTTTCTTAACGCTTTCGACGTGCTGAGCTCGAATACGATGTCGAATTTTCAAAAAAATAAGAGTACAAGCGTAGATCTGAAGATAAGTATTTCGATCTAAATATTTTTTTATCTTTTTTCTTCTTTGTTTGTTTCCGATCTCTCCTTTCGCTTTATTTTTTATTTCGTTTCGAATGTGATTGCTGCTATTGGATGGGTTTTTGTTTCGAATCTCTTTTTTTCCTCCCCAAATCGTCCTTTACAATGTTTTCATTCTGGTTTATTTATCCGGATTTTACAACATAAAATATACATAATATCTTTGTCTTTTCTGATCTAATCCGTCTGTTTTTGCAGGTTTGAAGGCGGTGGAGTCAGATCTATGGCGATGGCCGGCTACTTGGACCAATTAGAAGAGCGCGTGACCACCACACGCGATTCGAATCACCGCGCGTGGTCGCCACGCGCGAAAGACTGATGGGCATGGTGATGAGCGGCAACTGGATGTTGGAGAAGGGATAAGGGTTGGTTAATTTAGGGTTTATTATTATTTTTTGGGGTTTAAGGGTGTATAGGGCTCAGGTTAAGGGTTTCATGTTGGGTTATGGTAATTGGGTCATGTTTAAATTATATTGGAATGGATTTTGTGAAATGAGTTATTACACGAGTTTAACCAACTTTTTTTTGACAAATGCTACTGGATTTTTATTAAATCTATAGAAAATTATAATTACATCGTAATCAAGAAGTAAAATAATTGGATTAAAAAATCCAAAAATTTTTACAACTCAAAAACAAAGAAAAATAAAATTCCTATAGAAATAAGCATACCAATAAAATTCAGAAGCTTCCTGAATTTTCTTGTCTCTGTCCAAACGAGACACATAGTGAAGGAAGAAAGAGTTGTAGGCGATCCAAACTGTCGTGCAAAAAGTACCGCTACCCAGGATTGATTTTATCAGTAAACAACCATCAACCGAGTGGGGATAAGTCTTTTCAAGTGACCACCGACAGAAACAATAAATCTGAAACTAGCAACGATTGAATCTCTGTGCGAACAACAATCGATCGCTAGGGTATGCTGCAACATGCCATAAAGACAGACGAATCAAAACCCAAAACAAAAACAAAAATATGTCACAAAGACAGAAAAAAATGTGTCACAAAGACAGAAAAATAGAGATTCTTATTAAAATTTTATGGGATACTTATTCCATTCAAAAGCAGCCATGTAACAAAATTTTTATAAACGCCTTCGTTTTATAATTTAAAGATTTTATTTAGAGCTTTGGTTTTAACTCTAATCCTTTTGAATTTAGGTGGTGTTGATAAAATTTTAAGTTCAAGATTTAAGTTAAAACATAAATCCCTAATAATATCATCCTAAAACCTAACTCTAGACTCTAATATCTAATAATATATTTGTAACACCCTGAAAATTATTCCTAATTTTAAAATCTAATTTTGAAATCCTAAATTAAAAACCCTAATTTTAGATTCCCAATTTTTGAAACCCTAATTTTTCTTGAGGTTTTTAAATTGATTTTCAAAATCTGAGTGTCATGACCTCTTTAAAAAACGCGCGATTTTTAGGGTGAAAAATGACTCGACGATCGGTTTTGAAAACTTCGAATTTTATCATTTTTATCTTGAAAAACCCAAATTTTAGAAAAAAAAAATCTATAATTTAATTTTGAAAAAAATTGACTTGGAGTCACCACCGGCCACTTAGGTAGGCCAGACACCATAAAATAAACCAGAGATTCGTTTTAAAAATATTGGGTTCGGGAGTCGGTTACGTGTAAGGACGACCCTTACGAACGCCCAAAAAAATTGGTACCTTGAAAAACATTACGTGGCATTGATACTTTGAAGATAGATATTAATTTAATTTTCCATTGTTAAATGAACATTATTTGAATTTTGGATATCCTTTTGATTTAGAAGTTACACCACCTTTAAACTTGAGTTGAATGAGACGTCCTCTAGATAGGAAACCTCACCCAAATTCAAAGGAATGTAACTTCCGCCTCAAAAAGGCTAAAGCAAGATGCATGACCATTTTATCTTGTTCATTTTAAGTTTTAATCCTAAAAAAGGCTTCATTGCTTAAGTTTATAAAACCTAAGTTACTAGTGTTACTAGTTATTTACCTATCCATTTTATTTAATTCTAAACCTAAGTTTTTGTCAAAATTCTAAGTTTTTAATAACACATGAATTCGATGCCAAGGTACACTCTCTAGGTTAACATCATGGTACGTCAAAACACCAACCTCTTTAGTGTATCCGAGACATAAGATTCACATGCTATGTTACTAAATTTTCTCCCTAATTAAATTAATTAATTTAAGTGACTAACCCTAAAAGGCTCTAAATTAATTAACTTAAGTTTATTAAATGTCCTTCCTAAAACATGTTATGCAAGACAACATAAAATAAAGTGTAAACAAAATAAAGGAACTTCATCAATTTTATTAGAATCATGGGTACAAAATATTACATCAAAAATTTCTCATCATGAAGTGTACAAAAGGGACTTGTATGAAAAAAAGATTACAAGGAACTCGAGAACAAACCTTGAACGATGGATGAGATTTAATTAAGTGTGAAATTAATTTTTAAAGTTTAGGATTTTTAATTAAATTAATTAAATTTTCCTTAACTTCAAATCTTAATTAAAACTTAATTAAAGTCTAACTTGTAGAATTTCAAGTTCGAAGGCTTAATTAGGATTGGTTTAAACTTAATTAAGTTAGTTTTTAAACCTTATCTTAAAAATTTTAGATTAATTAAGAGTCTTAATTAAAATAATTTCCAAGTTTTAAGCATTTTAATTTAACCTAATTAAAGTTTAACTTGGTGAAATTAGGGTTATTAGACTTTATTAGTTTTAAATCTTATCTTTTTAGAAATTAATTAAAATTAATTAAATGTTTAATTAAAATTATCTTCTAATTTTTAAGAATTAAAAAGGCCTAATTAAAGTCTAAGTTGAGTGAATGTTTTAAGGTTTATAATTAAGGAGTTTAACTTTAAAACTTTAGAAATTAATTAAAATTAATTAAAATAATTAATTAAAATTATTTTCTAATTTTTAAGAATTTAAAAACCTAATTAAAGTCTAATTTGGTGAGTGTTTTAAAGTTTAGGGCTAAACTAGACCTAATTTAGCTAATTTTAAAGCTTGTTATTTTTAGAAATTAAAATTAATTAAAATAATTAATTAAAGTTATTTTCTAAAATTCAAGAATTAAATTAAACCTAATTAGAGTCTAATCTTAGGTTTTAGGAGTCAAATTAATTTATATTAGAATTAAATAAGATTAAATCAATTTTAAAGTTTATTAAAAATTAAATTAAATCTTAGATTAAGAATTAATTAATTTTCAAAGTCTCTAAAATTAATTTTTAGACCTAATTAAGTCTAAAATTAATTTAATTTCTTTCTAAAAGTCTAATTTGGGTTTAATTAGGATTCTAGGGCCTAATTGAAGGTTTCTAGGGACCTAATTGTAAGGAATCTAAGGCTTGGGGTCCAATTGGGGATTCTAGAGGGCTCAATTGAATAAAACTAAAGTTCTAAGGGCCTAATTGAGATCCTAGGGACCTAATTGTAACATTTCTAGAGGTTTAGGGGCTAAAATAAGGGTTCAGGGACCAAATTGTGAAGTAGGCTAAAGTGTGGGGACCTAGGATGTGAATTTCGCATTTATACGAGTTTGCGCGGATCCGGGTTGACTCGGATCAAAACGTGCGGGTCACCCGGTGCCAAAACGCTGCCGTTTTGCGCAGGGGTGACCTCCCCTTCAGCCGAGTCAGCTCGGCCATTTAAGCCCTCCTTGACTCGGATCAACTCAATGGGCTCAGAACTCTCTCCCCATAACACGAAAATCCCAGAACACAAAGGCAAAACGGATCAAAAGGGGGGGTTAAAACTATGAACACCTTGAGAAACGCCGTGAGAAACGCCCCCGAATCCAGAACGACACCGCCCAGCGCCGCTCCGGTGTGTTCGCCGACCACCGCGAAACACGCCAGACGTCGCCTAGAAGCCGCCGACGGCCGTTCTCGACGCCGGTGAGGTCACCGAAAACCCTAAAATACCCTAAAAACCGTCTGAAAACCTTCTAAACAGATCTAAAAACCTAGTTCAAGCATCTAAACCAACTAATCCACCCTAAAAATCTACCGAAACCAAACAGAACACTTTCCCCTAAACTTCAACCAATCAAGCTAGGGAAAGAAACAAACAAGAACCGAAAAGGAAGCCTACCTCAGATCCGATCCAAGTTGCACCTTTGATACTTCCACTGCCGATCTGAGCTGCTTTTTTTTAGGTCTCAATTCCGATTCCAAGACTTCAGATCTCTAAACGCCGATCTCCTCTCCCCCTCTCAAACTGCCGATTCAGTCCTTAAAAAGGATTTGAATCAAAGTCCTAATCCTAGTAGAATTCTATCTACTCAAACAAATCCAAATTCCTAAACCCCTAAAAACACTCAACCTCAATCTCAAAAACCCCAAAATTCGGCCTCTCCCCTCCGTTTCCATATTTCTCGGTTCAAACTCTTGTTTTTTCGATTTTTCTAATTTTTTTAAAAACATTTTAATATTAATATTATATTATTATTTATATATTAATTATATATTAATTAATTATTTATTATATATTATTATTATATATTATTATAACGTAAAAAATCGTGTTGACACTGAGGGAAAATTTTTTAGATAAGATTATAAAGTTTTGAAAGTTTTAAATTTGAACTTAAAGATTAAAAGTTAAAGTGATTTGATGACTTTTGGATAAACAATTTGTTTTTAAATTGAATTTTATTTTTACTGAGATTATTTTTTTAAAAAAGTTTATCTATAATCAATCTTTTTATTATTTTTATTAAATTTTTATAGTTTAATAGAATTCTAATTCTAATTGGAATTAATTATTTTTCTCTATATATACATATTTTGGTCTAAGAGAAAACCATCAATTATTTTCTTCCATCAAGATTCTCTAAAGCGGTAAAGCCTATATTTTCATTCTTTATTTTTGTTCGAGTTTAAGATAGCGAAGGTGTGTTCTCTTACTGGTGCTATATATGTTTTCCGAAAATATAATTTTTGTGTGACATGCTTAATATTTTGTGTTTTGAAAAATAATCGTGTTTTGCTAACATGTCTAATTTTTGTACTGTGACTTTGATTGTGCATTTGTGTTATCATGCATACATGTCATTATGATTTGAGAAATATTAAAGTTTTCAGATTTGAGATTTCACACTTTTTAAGTAAATATGATTTTTTTATATCCTGTGAATTTATGTTTTCAGACAAATTGAGATTTCAGATAAATTGTGATTTCGGATTGAATTGTGATTGTTTTCGGATTTTCAAATCATGTTACATCATATTGTGTGCATGAGGTGGGATTATGTACGGAGGAAGGTGGTTTTACCACACAACATTTTTTATGAAATAAGGGATGAAGGGTTCTAGGGAACTACCTCCACAACAATCGGTTGGTTTAGCCACCACTATATTTGGCGTTCGGAGTATGGGACTGCATTCTGCGTATGATATCATTCATACATTATGATTTGTATTTTCCCAAAACTTTACTCTTGATAAAATAATTTTATAAACTTTGTTTTATTGTTTTTATTTGCACCTTAGAGACACACTAAGCTCTTTAGTTTACCCCTCTTAGCTTTTTCTCTTACAGATCTTTGAACTTTAGGCGATGCGGTACTTGAAGAATCTCAAATTTTTTCAGTTATTTAATTATTCAAGCGAAACTATTTTTAGATATTCAGGTTATTATTTATTATTTTGTAAACTTTGAGATATTTGAGATATTTATGTTATCGTTATGATTTTATTTTTAATTCAAGTATAATTTTTAAAATTGTTTTTTTGAGGGTAAAGTTTTCAAACGCGACTTTCTAGATTCGATCTATTTCTTTTAGGTCGGTTTAGGGGGTTGCAATATCCTTTTTTCGATGATCCTAAATTCTAAACTTATAAAAATCAAAATCCTAAAACTTAAAATTAAGGCTTTTCTAGAAATAAAAATTTTCATCACCTCTATACGAGATAATAATTCAATTTTATGATTTAAGGGTTTAGGATATTTTTAATTAAAAATAATGTTAAATTAAAATAATATATAAGTAATAAAGATTAAATTTATCACTTCTTTTAAATCATGATTAAATATTTGAATATACGAATATGAGACTAAATATATTATTATTTTTTTTAATTTAATGTTACTGGATTTTTATTAAATTTATAGAAAATTTATAATTATATCGTCTTCAAGAAAGTAAAAAATTGGATTAAACAATCCAAAATTTTTAATAAAAATTCTTATGGGATAAACATACCAATAAAATTCAGAACTTTCCTGAATCTCTTTGTCTTTGTCCAAACGAGATAGATAAAGAGAGAAGAAGTAGTTGTAGACGATCCAAACTGTCATGTAAGAAGTATCACAAATAACCATTAACCGAGTGGGCATATAACTTTTCAAGTGATTATTGACAAAAACATAAATCAGAAACTAGCGCCTATTGAATCTTTGTATGAACAACAATCGACCGTTAGGGTATGCTGAAACATTACATAAAAACAGATAAATCAACCCACAAAACAAAAACATGTCACAAAGACAAAAGAAAAATACGTCATAATGACAGAAAGAGTGAGCTATAGTAACAAATTTCTTTATTAAAATTAAAAATAAAAAATAATAGATTTATAGATCTAGTGATCGATAACCAATATTAATATTAATTACCAATCACTCAAAGAGATAAATCAAAGTGAATAATGACTGAGGACAATTTTTTTTAAAAAAAATGGAGAGAGCAGCTGGGTTTTTTAAATATATTATTACTCTTTTAAAGACAAATTAAAACAATACTAAAAATTTAATAATATTATTAAATCAATTAAAAGTTTAATTATTAAATTAAATAAATGGTTAAAGTTAGTGATTGAACTTATTTTTTCTTTTGTTTTTTCACTTTTAATGTTCGAAATTAATTCCAACTCTGCATATGATTAAACGGTCCCTATTCCTTTACCTTATGTTTGAACTTCTTCGTTAGAACTGTCCTACCCAGTACCCCCAAATTCAACGTTTCTAGCATACATCTGGGATAGAAATTGGGCAAGTGTCAAAGGATAGAAGAAGAAGAAAAGATGATGCTGGCGAAGGTGAAGGCGAAGGTGAAGGCATTTAAGGGATCGAACGTGTTCATGTCACGAAACCTCGTCCCTCCCGAAATATTCGACAAACTTCACGGCGTTCTCAAGGATAACGGTTCCCAAGTCTTCCTCTGCTGCGACCCTTCTCGAAACGGCCCAGATGACTTCCACATTATCTCCTCCATCGATCATGTAATCCTCCTTTTTTCCCGCCATTCTTTTCATTTCACAGTATATTTGAAATCTTTCTAATGTCTTCTGTTTTATTCAATCAATTGTACTTATTCTTGTCCCTTTTCAGGAGAAATTTGGGGATCTTAGCGCTAAAGGATGTAATTTGCTAGGTAATGCTTTCCAGTTGTTGATTGAAGTCCGCTTAAATTGACTATGCTAGTAATTTACCGGTGATTATTTTTTGTTTTGGGTCTTAAGGTCCTCAATGTGTGATTTCTTGTGCAACTGAAAATAGAGCTTTACCGAAACAAAGATTTAGTTGCTGCCTTGCAATGGATGGTCTCAAAGTACTGGCATCCGGTTTTGACATGGATGAGAAGGTATTACAACTGGTGTTCATGGAAATACGATTACTCTGATCTACTGGAATTACTTATATTAAGCCCAAGTTTGATGGTTTCTTATTATGATTTTTTGTCATAGGTTAAAATTGAAAAATTAGTTACAGCGATGGGGGGAGTTTTGCAGACTAAAGCATCTTTAGATGTTAGCTTTGTCATTGTAAAGAATGTACTGGCTGCAAAGTATAAGGTATGATTCTCCTAAAATAACTCCCCTCTCTTTCCTGCCTGCATTTGTCAACGTGTGCAAACATTGTTTCATTAATGTCCGTATCAACTCATTGTTTCATGAATATTCTTAAAAGTTAGTGGATTTATGAACTTAGAATGTATCGTAGTGAGATCAGTTAAAATACTGATATTCAATATATCTCCTACTTGAGTTAGGTGAGAGGTCCATGTTACAGGTGTTTGGTCACATATTTGTAGATCCTACATGCATGTGGGAGGAAAAGCTTGACCACATGCCCCATACTGCTAATAGGGAATGAATGTTCACATTTTAGAATATTTTAGTAGCACTTTTTTTTTTGAATTTTGTGCACATTTGGATTTGAGTTGGTGTTTCAATTAATCCTTTTTCTTTTACGATGAAATTAAGAATGACTTCCTTTGGAGTTTTTTTTTTTTTTGAATAAGGTATAATAGAAAAGAAGTTAAAGGTTGCACATCACTTTATTATAGGCCACCACTGATTATTATTATTATTTTCTATCTTTGCAGTGGGCTTTCAGTGTTTTAAAGAAACCAATTGTTACTGTTCAATGGCTGTATCAGTGCTGGAGTGAGCACCGTGTTGTTCCTCAGGATTCATACAGGGTTCTTCCTTTTACTGGATTGACAATATGTGTTACCAGAATTCCTGCAGGTTATTATGTGAAGTACATATTGACAGACTACTTAATCATTGAATTCTGATATTCTCTTCCTCTCAGATGAGCGAAAAGAGATAGAAAAGCTGATCATACAAAATGGTGGAAAATATTCAGCCGAACTCACTAAGAAGTGCACACATTTGATTTGTGATATATCCTTTATGATGTTCCTTAAGATGACCAAATTGTTTCTCTTAGTTGTTCATTCTTAGTCTCTACTCTCTCATGCTGCAATCAAATACTTCAAGTTTTTAATGCCCTATGGCATTTATTTATTTAAATTTTGTATAGCCATCAATTCATTTCTGTTCAAGGAATGTCATGCAGATTCTGAGCGTTTTGTAATTTTCTTGCATCATACTCATGTTTATGCATTGCACCTGAATCAACAGTTTATTTCCATCATTTACTCTTCTCAGAATAATCATCCTTGATCATTTATGATTATTCATTTGTGATCTTGACGTTCTGTAAGCCCCTGAAGGTGACAAGTATAAAGTTGCCCGAAGATGGGGTCATGTTCATATTGTAGTTCGGAAATGGTTTTACCAATCCATTGCTAGAAGAGGTAATGCTTTATGTTGTTAACAACGTCAAGTACTCTTGAGTTTATGATATTTTTGCTAGCATGTTTTTTCAATGGCTTTAGTCATTGTATCTGACCATGACTAATCTGTTTTGTCCCTGATGGATAGCATGCCTTAATGAGGAGTCCTATCCTGTCGAGGGTGGCTGTGCATCTTCAAAGAAAAGTACTAGTGGCCCCTTGTCAGCTCAGTATAGTCAAGACAAGCTTAGGGGAAGTTCAGTGCCTGCAACTTCATCGGTGGTTCCTGAATCTAATTTGTCCACTGTGCCTTCTACTGGATTGGGAGATCCAGATCTTGAAGTTACTCTCTCTCAGAACATGTCTTCTGCGGTATCAGATGCTCAGGTTAATTTTAAAGAGGATGGTGGTGAAGCACCAAGTTTGCAGCCTTCTAGTGAGACAAAGCTTGATGGTTGGGTTGCCAATGACTCTCAATCTGAAGACAATGATCTATACTTGTCAGACTGTAGAATTTTACTTGTTGGCTTTGAAGCTTCTGAAATGCGTAAGCTGGTTACCATGGTGCGTGGAGGTGGTGCATCCCGGTATATGTCATGTAATGATAAATTGACACACGTAGTTCTTGGGACTCCATCTGAATCGTAAGTATTTCTTCTTTTTTTCTTCACAAATAATGTTGTTTATTTCCTTGATTCTTCTTTTCTTTCTCCATTTGAATTTCTTCCCTTGGGTTCTTTTGAAATTGTGGTTAGCAAGCTATCCTTTGACATCTTGTGGATTCAGTGTTATGAATATGATACCTTTATTACATTGGCCATTCAGTGAGCATGCTCTGATTATTTTGTAGTATTTCCTCCTGTTTTCATAAAGCCTCTTCTTTCACTTGTTTATCTTATTGAAAATTCTGCTTAGCAAGCCATGCTTTCACATCTTCTGGGTTCAGTGTCACGATACCTTTGTTACATTGGCTGTTCCGTGAACATGTTGCTTATTTTGGAGTATTTCATCTTGTTTTCATAATGCTTCCTCTTTTTGCATAGGGAAAAGAAAGAAGTAAGAAGTTTTGCAGCTTCAGGTCTCATCCATGTGGTAAAGACCAACTGGCTTGAAGACTGTGATCGTATAAAGAAAGAAATCCCTGTTCATCAGAGGCATGTTGCGTATGACTTACTTCTTCCTAAAGGTTTCTAATTTTCTCTGAAGTCAATCCCTTGGTCTTCTCTTGTGTATGTTCATCTTGATTCATGTTCATGCTAGATATATTCTGTTCTTATTTTTGTCATATTTTTTTTTACAATAAAATGATATATTTTTTTATGGATTGTTGAATTAGAGACGTCATCAGTAAGCACTATATAACTTTTGTTCTGAATTATTTTTCATCATGTTTAACTGATACTGGTGCTTGCACAGATTCTGTAAACTCGGTTAGAGGAGCTGTGACAGGAATCATCAATTCAAATTCTAAATCCCCAGTTCTTACAAACTCTGGAAATGGAATGCCATCATCCTCGGGGAAATGTCTAGATGATAAGCTCAAAGTCGATATGAATGGTGACAACTGTTTGAAAGCTACTGTTGGATCATCCAAACAAGTTCTACTTCCTACGATAAATAGTACAAATAATGTTTGGCAGAAGAAGCAATGTGACCCAGTAGTCCAAAATCTTAAGAATGGGATTCCAAGTGTATTTAAGGGGAAAACATTTTGTTTTTCAGTTTCCTTTCCTGAAGATAGGGTAAGAAATATACTCTTGAAAACCAAGAGTATTGGGTTACACTCTTAAGATTCCCCCTATGTTTTTTGTTGTCTAACAACTCAGATATTTAACTGTTTTTGAACTCTTTTAGCATGTTGTATTTGTTTTTATCTGATATTTTTTCTTACTTTGGATCTATGCATTGTTGTTTGTATCTCCTTTGCAAAGGTGACTTTTTTCTATTTTTATTTTCCCCAATATTCCTAAGTTTTTTATTCCTTCTGCCAGAGAGCTGAAATTGTTGAATGGGTGGATCAAGGTGGAGGGGAGGTTGTAGAGGATCATGCAATAAGGAATGTTAATTTCATTATCGAGTGCCATGGTGTGTTGCCAAGTTCTATCACTGATTCCCAGATTACTTATGTTTCTACTCACTGGGTCCGATCTTGTTTAGAGGTATGCTTGATTATTTAACCAAAGTTGACTTTTTCTAGTGTTATCTTCCCCAATGTTTTGGTAATGATATGCCTTTCCCCCCATTACATATAATACAGTAACTGCACTTTGTTTATTACTGTTACAATAGCTGCTGTTTCATTTGGCTTATTTGCTCTAAACCATCATGCTTCATTATTTCTTTTAACTGGTGAATTGAAAATGCCAAGTAGGTATTCTTCTATTCTGATGGAAAAGTGGTATTTTAGGATGGATGCTTGCTGGATGTTGGAAGTCATATTCTCTATTCGCCACTTCCCTGTCAAATTCCTTTTCCTGGGTTTATAAACTTTCGCTTTTGTGTTTCACAATACGAAGAGAAGGATAGATTGCTATTAAGAAACTTGTTCTTTATTCTTGGAGCTAAGTTTGTGGAAAAACTTACGAAAAAAGTGACGCATTTGTTATGCAAGTTTACCACTGGACCGAAATATGAGGCTGCTTGTAAATGGGGAATACAATCAGTTACCTCGGAGTGGATATATGAATGTGTAAGGCAGGTATGGTTCTGCCCTCTTTGCTCATCATTTTAATTATGCATTTGCAATCATGTCTGCCCCCAGTTTATGTCTGTTTATCTGTTTCCTTGGAAATGACAAGATTGAAACGTTTTCATGTGTGCAATTTATATCTTGTAGAATAAAGTTATTTCTCTGGATCCATTTTGCCCAAAAGAAGTTACTGCCCAAGACCAAGATGCAGGATTATACCCCGTGAGCCAATTTTCGACTCAAGCCACTCATCAGATGTTTGTGAATGTTCCATCTCGGTTTATGAGTCAATCACAGGGACTGATGACACAAGATCTTTGTGTTAAAAATGGATGCATTATCGGTGGTGGAAATGATGGCTCTAGAGATGAGGGCAAACAATCAAATGGTCATTTTAAAAGGGCAAGGCACTTGGAAGATGATGTCCAGAATGCTTCTGGAGTGCATATATGCCAGCCCTTTCTCAATGAAAATTCCACTGAAAATGACAAATTAAAAATTGCAGGTGAAGCAGCTCAAGTTTTGCCTGATGTAGCTACTGCTATAGAAGACTTACTGGAGCAAACTAGTAAGGTGAGTATTGTTGTTCCTCCTAATCATATTTTATAATTGTTTTATTGTTTCAAGACTGCTCGTTGGTTGACTCAAATTATCTCTGCCTTTTAAGATTCATGATCAGAAATCACCAGAGAGGAATGGGCGCGACCGAAATGTATCCTTATATCAGTTGATATTCCGATATCTAATGTCTACTCTGTATCTCTTATATAATTTTTTTTTATTTTATCAATCCTTGATGTAGAACAGATATTTACATCGGATTGTATGGGCCATCGTCAAGATTCTACAGATCCTCATTCTGTTATTGGTTTATCTAGACACTGGTTAAACCGGTAACCTCTTTATAGCATTACCAAATAATTGTTCTCCCTTTTATCATTTTTATTACTAATGGTTGAACATTTCTTAACTGCCTTGCATATGCCTACAAAAGCCTAATAAAGTAAAAAAAAAACTACTGAATTCTGGAACATCAACCCCAATGGGGAATTATGTTTCTTTATAGCAGGAATATTGTTTCATTCTCATATATGATTTTGATTGACCTAAAGCTGTTTTTTTTTTCAGAACCCCGAGAAAAGATGAAATCAGCAGTTCTCAAGATATAAATGCGGGTGGCCTATATGATGGTTTCAGTGAAACACAAACAGAATCTCAGGTTTCAGATCTTATTCGTCTTAAAAGTTCCATCCCGCTATTAATTTTCAACCTATGTAATTATTTTGGGAAATGCAGGTGGTGGGTTATGAAGAAGATTTGTCTGGCAGGCAAATGCTTATTGACCGAGTCCGGACCCGAAGTAGCATGACCTGAAGCATTGAAGTTCATCCTTGCCAAGCAAGTAGATTTGATATCAGCAGCCAAATGAAGAATGATAGTTAAACTCAGGTATGCTGCTTTCAGGCTTTATATTGCATCTATCAAGTTTTGAAGCCATCAAGCATATATATATATATGTGTGTAATGTATATTCTGAAGGGAGAGATGATGTTATGGAAATTTTGACAACAACAAATGCTTGTATTCTGAGCCTGTAATCATTTATTGATCTGTGGAAAAGTATATATGTAATGTTTTGAAGCCATCAAGTATATATATACATATGTTTGTGTGTGTTTTTAGATAAAAATTTTGATACACAAACGGTGTAAATTTTAGTTTAAACAAGCCTTACTTTACGGGGTTAGTGTTTAAAGTTTAGGGGTTTAGAATTTAATTAGTTTTTAGGATTCAGGGTATACTGTTAGAAATTTATGATTTGAGTTTTATTGGGTAAATATGCTGGTTTGTATAAAATTTAAATTTTACTTTTTTATGTGAATTACTTTTAAGGATATATTGCATTTATATAAATTTTGATTCCTTAAAAATTGGTATCATATAGATTTTAGTGTATTAGTATTTTCGTCCTGTGTCTGTTAATATTTCCTGTTGTCATGTTTGTACGTTTGGTTGGCTATATTTTCGTTTTCTTTTTTTATAATTTTGACATTATTTTATCTAGGCTTAATTCAGAAATAAATGTCTAAGATATACACTTTTTCTTGAAATAGGTGCCTAATGTTTTTTTACTGAAATAAGTACATAAGCTATATATTTTTGGCTGAAATAGGTGCCTAATGTTTTTTTGGCTGAAATAGGTGAGTTTCATTCCGTTATTATTTTAAAGTAACACCGTTAAAAAAATTGTTTAATTTATAAATAGGTATCCAAACTATAAATTTTTAGATAAATATGTAATTTTGTTTTGTTTTTCAACTTGATCATTCTATTCTTATTTCTAAATAATTCAATTAAATCCTACAAATACTCGTTTTTCTTGTTACACTCGCCTCAGAAACACCGATATTCACTTCAAATTAACAAATGGCATGGTAACATAAATGCACAGCAGAATAGTAATCCTAGGTTATCTATATATTATGCATAAGATTTATCGAGCGAAAATAACTTCAACTTTTTCGTGTTTCTATGCCCTCAAGATGATCAGAAGGCTACTCCATTACAGTACAAGCAATAAAAGATTCTACAGTTTCTTTAAAGCAATTGTGCACAAGAATCAAACTTCAACCCATTAATATAAATTGTTCTTGGAATTAGTTTCAACCCCAATAGAGGTGAAAAAAATCAAAATTAAACGAACCTTAAAAGTTAACAAAAATCCTTGTTTATAATAAACTTATAAACCCTTATGAAAACCAGTAAGCAACAACAAACGGATTAAACAACATGATTGCACAATACCCTAATTTCAAATAATTCAATAAGATAAGAAATATATCAGGTTTGGGTAGAAAATAAATAATTTTTTTTCTGCAACAATGCAAATAATGAACTCAGAAAACTGTATTACCATTTGGTTAAAAGAAGCCGAATTTCAGGAGTGAAAACAGAGTGGATAGAAAAGATTCGATGCTTATAAGGTGAGTGTAACGAGGAGAACGAGCATTTGTAGGGTTTAATCGAATTATTTAAAAATAAGAATTGGATGATTAAATTGAAAAACAAAACAACATTAGGTATTTATCTAAAAAAATTATAGTTTAGGTACCTATTTATAAGTTAAACAATTCTTTTTAACAGTGTTACTTTAAAATAATAATAGAATGAAATTTTAAGCACCTATTTCAGTCAAAAAATAAACACTTATTTCAGAAAAAAATAGTTTATACACTTATTTTAGTCAAAAAAAAACATTAGGTACTTATTTCAAAAAAAATGTATAAGTTAAACAATTTTTTCTAAATTAAACCTTTTATCTATCATATATATTAATCATTTTCCTTGTACCTGCAAAAGGAAAGCAAATCCTTCTATGTTTTATCTTTTCATCTTATTTTCCCGATTTATCTATTCTACCTTGTTCCAAATTAAATATAAAAAAAAATGATTTTTAACCCATAACATGATTAAGCAATTGCTAGTTTTTAAGATTATTAATTTATTATCATTATATTCCTTCAAGTCTAGTTTACTTTTTGGCTTCTGTTAGCCAAAGGAATTTATATTACGGTGAAAGTTTTAGAAATTTAAAATTTTTATTTTTGAAATTAGGGTTGTTTAAATGGATAATTCGATCAGTGATTGTATTTTTTAAATTTTTAACTGTTAACATAATTGAATTTTTTTTTGAAATATATTAATCAAATCAAATAAATTTTAGTTAATTCGGTTAATCGAAATTTATTATAAAATTTAGGGTAAATTACACAAATGATCACTCAATAATATTAAGTCCTTTTAGCCATCGAACTTTTAAAAAATATAAAACAACCATTAAACTTATCTAACTATTATAAATTGATCATTTAATTATTATATATTATAAATTATTAATAAATATTAAAATTTTTAATGAATATTTTTAATAATTTAATAAATTTAATTATAATTTTATATTAATTTAATAAAATTTAATGATCAATTTATAATTTTTAAAAGTTTAGTGACTAAAAATAAATATATATAATATATATAATATAAATTTTTGGTTAATTCGATTAATTAAACTATTTCGAACCGAATTAATCGTTAATCGAACTTTAAAAAACCTTTAACCACTCACCGATCGAATAAAATTTGGTGACCGATCGTTTAACCGAATTAATTTAGTTTGATCGATTAATTTAATTTAATTGACCGTTTAAACACCCTTATTTCAAATGATTCTATAGATTAAGATTTAATATTAAAATAAGTGTATAAATTATATATTTTTAAGATACATGATTAAATTATTTTTTTTACTAAAATGAGTGTGTAATATATTTTATTAACAATTTAACAATATTTTCTTTAAATTTATTTTATTAACAAGTTAACAATATTTAACTATAGTATTGACTATTATCCGATGAGCTTGTTTATTATTAAAAAAATAAATTATATATAAAAATTAAATTTACTTTATATATAAAATTAAAGAATTATGTCTTAAAACTACAATTTTTTATATATTAGATTATATTAAATATTTATTTTAATTTTAATAATAATAAAATACTTTATTTTTAACAATAATTTTACGATTTATTTATAACTTAAAAAAAAGAACATTAGTTAATTGTTAATATCAGTGGGGTAATTAAAATTTTTTCTATAATCTAACGTCCCCTTAAAATTTTCTTTTTCCTTTTAACTCTTTCCGTAACATTCTAGATGGAAGTTTCAGGAACTCTCCATATTTTAACTTCAACTTCACATTCAATAAAAATCAAAACCTACTCCCACAAGACCAAAATCAAACCCAAAAATACAGCAAAACCCTACAGATTTCAACAGCAGGAAAAGAAAAGGCTTAAAGATGTTCTTTTTCTTTGTGGGTGGATTAGAGCAACAAGCAAGACAAGTCCTGAAATCAGGTGTGGGAAGGTGCGTAAACTGTGGTTCCAGAGCTGATCTAGTGGAATCCGAGAAAGTTTTGAAGCTTTTCTTTGTTCCTGTTTGGAGATGGCCAGGGAAAGACCCACTCATGCATTGTAACAATTGCAAACTTTTCTTCCCTCAGGATCTGTCGATTCCGGGTCCTAAGAGTGGTGCCTCATCTGCTGCCGTAACAGACGCCCTGCGTTGTCGTTCTTGTGACAGGCTTGTGGATCCTGAGTTCAGGTTCTGCCCCTTTTGTGGCTCTGCTATATAAAATGTTCAATTTAATTGAGTTTGGGTGAATAATCTCGGTATGGGTAATAATGGGTTTAAATTGGTTTTGTAAATTCTGCTTGTTTATGAGTAGATCAGAAATGGGTTTTCCTTTTAATTGTCAAATTTGGTACTGTGCAATCAAAGAATTAATGGTTGATTTCAGAACAAAGGGAAAAGATAAGGAATTAGTATTTTTGTTTGCATCAATAACAAGCAAGTAGTCTTGTTTATGCTTTGGCAACATTATCTGCCGTTTGCCGTTTGGGTTTCTAGAGATATTGGTGTTCATGTTATGTGGGCTTACTTGGATATATAGTATACCGGTTGTTTAGAATTTTTATTTGGATTGGGATAGAGTTGCGGATATGTTGGTTAGATTCAGCCGTGGAAGAGACACGTGGGAGAAACAATTTATATTGTTGGATGTGTTGGTTAGATTCAGCCGACGCGTGGGAGAAACAATTTATATTGTTGCATCACCTTTTGTATATAATCTAATTAAGAAGGGATTTTAATCTCTTCTTCTCTCTACACAATTGAAAAATTTTATTTTTGATTCAAGGATTACAGGTAGAAAAACGTCACTTACACCCGACGCCAAAAGCTTCTTACAGGTAGGAAAACATCACCCCCGACGCCAAAAGCTTCTTACAGGTAGGAAAACATCACCCCACTGCAGAGGGTGTTTTCTACTTTTATAATATCGTAGAAATTGGCCTAAAGAATCTCTTTATTTCAAAGTTTAATTTTGAGTTGGATTATTCTTTAAATTTTTACTATTTATATGTCTATTCACGTTAATAATGTTAACTTCATGCTATGTTTGTGTGTTACACTTGCATATGATGGTCTTTGTTCAAATCATAAACCTTTGCCTAGCAATTAGCAGCAGCTTAATGAAATGTTGATCTGGACTTTTCATGGACATGAGGGTTCTGTAATTATAGTGCAAACATCGTTGTTGCAGCAGACTGTAACTATAGGACCAAGACTAAACCTTGGCTTCTATGCAACAAGGGCAAAATGAACAAATTTCCTTGCCATTTCATGGTCCATGGTTACTACAGGAGAAACTAAACATGAACGTTTACCTGTACATGAAAGGTAGATAAGCTAGCTATTTGGTACCTTACAGATTCTTGGGGATGCTGACATAACATTAGGGGTGCATTCGGTTCGGTTTCGATTTAATTCGGTAAGCTATTTTAGTAACTACCGGTTTTCGGTTCGGTTAATTTTGGTTTTTATTTTTTTCATATTAACGTTAATTTTTAAAATTTATATTTTATCTTGACAAAATAGTTTTTTTTATAACTTTTAAATATTAAAAGATAAATACTTTTAGATATTTTTATAAATATTTATTTAAACTTATTTTTTAAGTAAAAAATAAAAATATATTTATAGCATTTGAAGTATAAAATATATATTTTTACCTTATAAAAATAATTAAAAATTAATTAAAAAATCAAATTCAATTTAATTCGGTTAACTGCAGTTAATTACGATTTGTAAATTTATGAATCATAATACCTTGATTTGATTTGGTTTTACGATTAATCATGTTTAACCCTACATAACATCAATACATTCTTTGAAATAACTTGTAAAAAAATATAAGCCGAGCCTTAAATTTTCTGTCTTTTTTCTTCTCCATCAAACCTTGAATATTTCATCAAGCACAATTAAAACAATGCAACATATTTCCCGAGACATTCTTTTCCTCGTTAGATCTCGACATCCGTTTGTTAGGGCATAATGAAAAAGTTTTTAACGAGTATTCAGTTATTATCAAAAAAAAAAACAAAGTTTTTTCTATTTGGTTTCCCATAGAAATATCACCTTCTTAATATTTATTTACCAATCTAACGCTCACCCAAAAATTATTTACATGTATAGTGTCCTTAATCCTTATAATCAGGTGGTTTAAAAGATTCTGTGGTACAATTCAATTTATTGAAACAGAGTTCTTAATTTATAATATAAAAGAAGTATAATTTTTTTACAATAAAGTTTTCTTAACAAAAAAAAAATGTTAGATTATTTTATTAAAATAAAGAATATAATTTAATTATTTATTTGACGGTTAAACCTTAATTTTAATTAAAAAGAACTTAAGAGAATTTTTAAAAATTAACTTCCTCAAATAAACTAAAAGTAGATAGAAACAAGGAAGTTAAATTTTATACATGAAAGGGGGAAGCAGGAACAACCAAATTTAATAATTGCTTTTAATTTCAAATTCAATCCATTTATAAAACAACCATTTCACTATTTTTTTCCAATTAAGCTCAATTATGAAAATTTAGCTTAATAAAAATATTCTAGTTTTTTATATTAATCCTAGACATAGTTTAATCCTTAGTTAATTAAAAACTAATTATAATCTAAATCTCCAATTATTATTTTTAAGTTTTCTTCTTTTATTTAAGTTCTAATTTGATTTTTTAATTTGTATAATTATTTGTCACACTATTTATGGAAAGTTTTTTTCCAAATGAATTTCTAAAATCATCCCATCTTTTATAGAGATTTTAATCTTAAACTTTAAATTATAAATATTTTTACCGTCATGATTCGATATATAAAATATTTTTCGATTCGGTTTATTAACCCGGTTCACTGGTCAAACTAACCCGCAATTTGGGGATTTTGTATTAGGGCATAAAGGTTGAGTGAGTTAGTTTACCTCCCTAAATCCCAGCAAATATACGGACTCAGTCTGCACCCATCAGTACGCTAAGGAGGCAAGCCAATCTCCCCGAGCCTTGAAGCTTATTACCAAAAGGGATGCAGTAAGGCAAGACAATTGTTATCATAATCCGTAGGAAAGCTAAAGTCACACATGGCTACTGCGCCTTCTCTTCTCAATGCTCATTTCCTCACCCCAAAACCCATCACTCAACTTAAATCCTTCCCCTCTGCGAAGCCCGCTTCTCCTTTCTTCTTCCCTTCATCTTTCCCTTCTTTTCTTATCCTCCAACGACATCGTTCTAATAGGAAAACGCGTATAGCTGCATCACTCAAGGTCTTATTTTGTTTCGTTTTTCACTATTCCCAGTTGCCGACCAACTGTTTGATTATATGTTTCTTTGGAATTGCTTCTGTTCACTTTTGATGTTCCCTTTTTTTGCTTTGTTTCAGGAGAACGTGGGTCGTTTTAAGAAGACTTTGAGTGACTTTACTAGTTTAAATTCATGGGTTGTTCGGGATTATTATCGTCTTGTCGACTCTGTCAATGCTCTTGAGCTAGAAGTTCAGAGGCTATCTGATGAGCAGGTTGGTTGGGTTGTTTAGAATCCATTACTTGACTGTTCTTTGTTTGGATCATTGGAATGATGGACTCACCTTATTTATTGTAGTTGGCTGCTAAAACTTCCGAGTTTAAGAAACGGTTGAACCAAGGAGAGAGTGTTTCGGATATTCAAGCTGGTTAGTGTTTATCAATATTCTATCAAGAGGTTGATTTATGAAATTTATATGATAGTTATGTTCTTCTAATTGATCTTTACAGAAGCATTTGCTGTTGTTCGTGAAGCTGCGAAAAGGAAACTTGGCATGCGCCATTTTGATGTGCAGGTATTGACCATTTATTTATACATATTAAATATATAAGCATGTATGACGGTGTAATCATGTATCTTGGATTACATCACAGTATACAAGTTTTTTTCTTCTCATTTTGAAGTCAGATAAAAAGCATGCACGACGGTGTGATCATGTATCTTCGATTACATCACATTATGCATGTATGTTTTTTATTCTAAAGTCTTTTAATGGTAGATTATTGGTGGAGCGGTGCTTCATGACGGGTCCATTGCCGAGATGAAAACAGGGGAGGGAAAAACATTGGTTTCCACATTAGCTGCATATCTTAATGCACTGACTGGTGATGGTGTCCATGGTATACTTTGATTTTTTTCCTTTTTTCTTGAAAAAAAATTAATCTAAAGATGTTCTTTTTAGTTTCTTTTGATACTCTAAAAGGTTGTATTTGAGGTTCACAGGTTCTCGCATATGAAAGTCAGATATCATGTTAATATACAAGGATCTAATAAAATGTTCAGTGAAAGGGACAACTTGTTCATCTACTTTACTTCTAACTAGATTTAAGCAGTCCTTTGAATGCCCATTTATTGCAGGATAATCTGGTCACAGTTTGTTACTCTTATACAGGCTTGTCCGCTCGTGTTGACCAAATGATATTGTGTTAATTTGACAATGTTGCTTTTGCTGTTAACAGTGGTAACTGTGAATGATTATCTTGCTAAGCGTGATGCTGAGTGGATGGGTCGTGTTCATAGCTTCTTAGGTCTTTCAGTCGGGCTTATTCAGGTATTTGTATACTAAGTGACAGAATTTTGTAAAACTTGTGTCATTCTTGCAGAGTGTCAATCACCAGACATTTTATTTCATTTATGCATAAGAAGCCAGATCTAAATATCTAATTGGCCATTTACGTGCTGATACACTCCTAACTATAGTAGTTTTCGCCATTATTTATTGCATATAGAAGGGGATGACAGCTGAAGAGAGGAGAACCAACTACCAATGTGATATAACATACACCAACAATTCAGTAAGTGTTCCTAATTGGCTGGTGCAATTGAATGCTGACTACTGTTTATGCCTTTTCTTCCCCTCGGCCCTGCCTTGCCAAGTATCTCATAACATTGTTTCTGAACATATTTCTAGGAACTAGGTTTTGATTATCTCCGGGATAATCTTGCTGGAAACAGTGATCAACTTGTGATGAGATGGTATGTCCCAGAGTGCTATTTCAGTTTCAATTTTGTTTTATATTATTGAACCTAGTAATAGACTTGCAAAAACAGGCCAAAACCATTTCATTTTGCTATTGTGGATGAAGTTGATTCTGTTCTCATTGATGAAGGGAGAAATCCTTTGTTAATAAGCGGTGAGGTAATATAAGTTAGTCTTTTGTCCATTATTAACTGTTTTTAGGTTCCATGAATAATACTAAATATTTTGAATCATAATTTTTATAGCTACCTATTTTAAAACTGTTTAACTGATTGTCTTTTGAAAATTTCTGGAAGTGTTGAGAGGAAATCTCAAAGCTGTAGAAATAACTTGTAATAGCCTGTTGCCTCTTGTCTGTTCTGTTCCAGGCTAGTAAAGATGATGCAAGATATCCTGTTGCCGCTAAAGTGGCTGAGCTGTTAACGAGGGGTCTGGTGAGTTCAGTTGGTTGGTTTCATCTTTGCTTAAACCATAACATTTTGTTTCTAAAGCCGCCCTTGTAATCTTGTACAATTATTTTACATGGTATTTACCACTAAAGAAGTCTCCATGTTCTGGTAACAGCACTATAACATTGAGCTTAAAGATAATTCAGTGGAGTTGACCGAAGAAGGAATTGCACTTGCGGAGTTGGCTCTTGAAACAAATGATCTATGGGATGAAAATGATCCCTGGGCAAGGTGAAATAATTGTCCCTTTTTTCTTTTGTACTCATTATTGGAATAAAACAATTTAGATTACACTTTTGTACCGACTTCTACAACAACTTCTAGAACTTTTGTTTCAACTCTTTACTAACATATGAATTGAAAATGTTTGGCCAATTTCAAACTGGTTTCTTCCTTTCATTTTATATTAGAACTTTTCTTAAATTATAACCAATTACCTGTCTACATTGTTCTCTAGCGGTTGAATGTGATCCACTGTGCCCATAGTTCACATGTCATTTGTTTTTCTTTTGATGGTTAAAGTTAATGTTGTTGCAGATTTGTGATGAATGCTTTAAAAGCTAAAGAATTTTATCGGCGAGATGTCCAGTATATTGTCAGAAATGGGAAAGCTCTCATTATCAACGAGGTCTTTGTGTTGCACATTTTGATGTTTCAGCGTCTTTTCTGCAGTATCACTTCCCTTTGATCTTGTTTGGATGTAATTACTGGTTCCTGCAAACTGTCTAGCTAGCCACCAAAGACGATTCATTTTATGTATTTCATCTCAAACATGGTTGTGTCTTTCTTACCATCATGGACATTACTAGTATCAAAGTTGATTTCATTACATTGACAATACATTCAATTTCATTAACCCTTGCTTGAGGTAGAACCTTATCATGTTTTTAATGTTCAAATCTAAAGCTTGGAAAAACATAAAATGTTTGTTGCTTTTGGTGTTTGTAGTTTAATTGTTTCTTTGCGATGACAAATTGACAATTAAACATTTATGAAAAATCTGCAGCTGACAGGCAGAGTGGAAGAGAAAAGGAGATGGTCTGAAGGGATTCACCAGGCTGTAGAAGCAAAAGAAGGTTTGAAGATTCAGGTAGATATGATGTCTGAAAAGTTAACTTCATCTTGACCTATATCAAATATAAATCCTATATTTTCTCTTTGAAAATTGTAAAATTTCTATATCTGTTAGGCTGATTCAGTTGTGGTGGCTCAAATCACATACCAGTCTCTATTTAAGCTCTATCCAAAGCTGTCTGGAATGACGGGGACTGCAAAAACTGAAGTATGGATGACAAGTGGATTTCATACACTATATTTGGCCTTTTCTATTTTTTAATGCAATTTAATAAAAATTGCAATCTTGTTTGCAGGAGAAGGAATTCTTGAAAATGTTCCAGATGCCTGTTATTGAAGTGCCCACTAATCTTCCAAATATTCGCAAAGATTTACCTATACAAGCATTTGCTGTAGGGCATTTAATACTTGAATGTTTTCTTAATAATGTGTATATTTTTAATATTAGTTAGTGTTTTTTATTTATTGTTGTTTTGGCTTGTCCATTCTTCTAAGACTGCTAGAGGGAAATGGGAATATGTTAGTCAAGAAGTGGAGTACATGTTTAGACAAGGGCGACCGGTTTTAGTTGGGACCACTAGGTAAATTCTCTAACTGCTGTCATTATGATGCAACCCTTGCTCTTTTTTACTTTCTATTCTTGCTAGTATATAGGAAGTTAATGCAATTGGTCAAGTTTCATCTGTTAAGAGTGTTAAATACAATTGGTCAACCTTCTCTTGTTGCAGTGTCGAGAATTCTGAATATCTGTCAGATCTGCTGAAGGAGAGAAATATCCCTCACAGTGTCCTCAATGCTCGACCCAAGGTTCGTTAATGTTTTAACTTGATAATATCTTGCAGTTAGAGAGAAATATTCCTTGGCATCGATCAATTTTCATTTTGCCTTCTGTTCCATCAGTATGCTGCAAGGGAAGCTGAAATTATTGCTCAAGCTGGGAGAAAGTATGCTCTAACCATTTCTACCAATATGGCTGGCAGAGGAACCGACATTATTCTTGGGGGAAATCCCAAAGTAAGTGCACATGTTACCTTTCTCTTTAACTTTTTGATATGCTATTTTTTAAGTTCTTTTCTTTTATCCCAAAATACATACACCGAGAAGGAAATGACATTACACTATTTTTTGTCATTTAAGATGCTGGCAAGAGAAATTATAGAGGACAGCTTGCTTTCGTTTCTTACGGGAGAAGCTTCTAGTGTTGAAGTTAGTGACATGGCAATTTCAAGAAAGGTAATTCTTTCTTGCCACTGTTAGCTGGTAAGAAACAAAAATTTTGGTTCTCAGCAATTTCTGGTGTAGGTATTTTCAAAGGTAAAGGTTGGCCCATCATCAATGGCTTTGCTGGCTAAGGCTGCTCTAATGGGTTTGTAACTCTTACAGCATTTTCCCTAGCTTGTTTTTCCTATGTTATATACCTTTTTTGGTGATATTTGCGTATAGATTTAATTATTATCATACAACTCTTCCACTATATTGAATCAAACAGCAAAATTTGCCGGCAAAAGCGAGGGAAAGAGCTGGACATATGAGGAGGCAAAATCTATCATTTCAGAATCTGTGGGAATGAGCCAATCAATGCATTTGAAAAAGCTGCAGAAGCTTATTGATGATGGGCAGTCTGAGATGTACCCACTTGGCCCTTCTATAGCCATTACTTATTTGTCTGTTCTTAAAGATTGTGAAGTACACTGCACCAAAGAAGGGTCTGAAGTGAAAAGGCTTGGAGGACTTCATGTGATCGGCACATCTTTGCATGAATCCCGTAGAATAGATAACCAGGTTAGTAATTAAATGCTGTAATGACTTAGCATTTATGCATATCTTAACCATAATTTAGTCACCAGCTCTGAAGTATCTGTCTTGCGTTTAGATAGCTGCAACACTTTTTTGATATTGGAAGCAGGAGACTCATCTTCCACAATACTGAATTTCTTGTGTTTTATAAATTATAAATCTACTAGTTTATTATTTTTTTCTGACTTTTTAAATCATCACAACTCAAAATTTCAACATCCCCTCAAACTTTAAGGTAAACATATTTATTTTTTAATTATTATTCTCTATCTATTCTAGAATATATATTATTCTTTTAATTCCTTTTTCCCTTCTCTATTCTCTTTTGTATCATAATTTTTCATGAATTATTAAACTTGAATAATTTTTTGATAAAATGAACTATATTAAAATTTATCTTATTGATTATTATGTATTATATAATTAATCATATGTACTTCATATGTATATAACCATGTTTTATGTATGTACCTTATTTTTACTTAGGCAGGCACTTTTTTGTTTCCTTTTTTTAATCACTCAACTTTTTGTTATGTTGGCCGATATTATGCAAGCATTTAGGGTGGGAGTAAAACATTCTCTATGCAGAGTCAGTACATCATCTAATTTCAAAACACACTTTGATGGTTCTATTTCTCATTCATCCAGTTGGTGATAGTTTGATTTTAAGTTATGTGCCAAACAATTATATTTTTCTAGGAAGATAAGAGTCTAATTGTTATTTAATAAGCAAATGTGAGACAAAGCTGTAAGTTTCTGTTGAGTGATTGTTATCTACTCTCCACAAATGTTAACGTGTAATTGTAAGATATGTAGATTTTTTGGTGAGAAAGGAAAATTTTTCACTTGTATTATTATGCAGCAGAACACAGCCTTTAAATAGGTTGTGTGTATTACATAAACTAGAATCCTAAGACTACTAGGTTTCTTGTTTTCCAAGACTTTTATCTTATCTCTTAAGAAAGAGAGTTCTAATTGAATAAAACTTATCCTAAAAAACAGTAGAGAAGAAACAATTCCTACTAAAACTTTAAACTAAAAATCGACTGATCGGAGATTCCTAATACTTCTTTCTACAAGATATGCATTGACCTATACATGCTTAAATGTGCAGGTATATGTTAGAGTCATAAGTTCTATTTTATGAGATTTCATAATCCCCAAATTCATTAAATAATCATTTTGAGTTGACAAATTGTTTGAATTTGGATAACTTTGGCATTCATTATGTTTGTATGTAAAATTTTCCATGTGATCATGGTATGTCCGGTTATGAATACACTCGTTTCTTTCCTTTGAGAATCACTTCATGTTACTCTTGAAGGCTTGCATGTCCAACAACTGAATACATTATGATGGAATATTACTTGAAAAACAACAATGTTAACCTTGTTCATGTAGAGCTTATGTTCCTTTTGTTTTGGGGATGGCAAGAAAGAAAATTGATAATACATCCTTTTTGTTTATTTTCTATTGGTTGCAATTTAATCATGACTTTAATTTTTAAATAACAATGACAATGGTCTTTAACAGCTTCGTGGTAGAGCAGGAAGGCAAGGGGATCCAGGATCCACACGGTTTATGGTGAGGTAGTGTTCTATTAATTATTGAATTACATTTGTTAGACTACAATGTATGTTGTAGCATTTTCCTAAAGTTAATTAGGCTACTGTTGCTTGGTTGCTAGCGACTTAGGGATTGGTTAAATCTGTTATCTTGTTCATCATGTTGGAATCATACCATCTTAATCCATTTCCATTTAGATACAAGACAAGTTGGCATGGAATTAGGAGAAAATAAGTTCAATTTTGATATTTTTTGAACAGTTTTTGGTCTAGATCAATAACTAAGGGTCAATACATGTTTAACCTCTTTTATGATGTAATGCGCTAGTGTAGTTCTCTGCATATCCTTGACCCACTATTTTAGGGCATCTATTGGTCAACTGGTGCTTAAAGGTGAAATTTCTGCTCAGGGGAGTTATCATTTGAACATATTAACTAATCCTTGCCCCTGAAACGTCTGAAAAATCCTCTAGACCAATATTATTTTCTGTAGATTGATTGTCAATGGATGTCGAAGAAGTGTCCATTGAATTTCCCCCCGAAAAGGATCGATTTAGGTTGATTCCATGAAGAGAAACAAAATTCTGTATTCGATTAATTAATCATAGTTACATAGGTTACAGACTTTTAAAGACTATAGAATTTACTGCTTACAACAGACTTTTAGTCCTATTTACAATAGACTTTTAATCCTTCTAGGTAATAGACTAACTAAAACTACTAACTATTAAATAAATATGTAGAAAACAGAGTAAAATAGTCTCTGTTACTTATTTTATTACTGAGCCGAATGGCTTCTTATATAGACTCTTGTTGCAAGAGTTTTACAATAACTAAAAATAGGAATCTAATCTCTTAATGAGATAAGAGTTTCAACATACTAATAACTCCTAAAATATAGAAGTTAGTCCTAATTACTTAGTCCTATTAAATAGAACTTTATCCTAATAATATTATTATTATTTTATCTAACACTTATAACTAACACTCCCCCTCAAACTGGAGTGTATATGTTGTATATACCCAGTTTGAATGAAAGCTCATCGAAGGTAACTCTTGGAAGGGCTTTGGTGAAAATATATGCCAGTTGCTTCTTAGTAGACACATATTGTAGGTTTGTCACTCCACTATTGACTTTCTCGTGAATGAAGTGTCGATCTATCTCAATGTGCTTCGTTCTATCATGTTGCATTGGGTTATTTGCTATACTTATAGCCGATTGACTATCACTGAAAATCTCAAAACTTTTGTCGCCTTCACTTTCCAGTTCTAGTTTTGTAAGTAGTTTTTTAATCCACATCCCTTCACATATTCCAAGGGCCATAGCTCTGTATTCTGACTCAGCATTGCTTCGAGAAACCACAGCTTGTTTCTTGTTTCTCCATGTGACAAGATTTCCCCAAACATAGGCACAGTAACCACTCACTGATCTTCTATCAGTCAATTCTCCTGCCCAACTTGCATCAGTGTAGATCTTTACTGATCTATTTTTATTTTTTCTGAATATAAGTCCAGCACCAGGTGTAAACTTCAAGAATCTAAGTATTCTCTTTACTGCTTTCATGTGTTTTTCCTTAGGATCACTCATATATTGACTAACTACATTAACAGAGTACGCAATATCTGGTCGTGTTAGAGAGAGATAAATTAGTTTACCAACTTTTGATAGGTTTCTTTGTTTGTTGGATTTTCATTCTTTTTCTTGTTGAACTTCAAGGTTGGATCCATAGGAGTCTCGATTGGTTTGCAGCCTAACATTCCTGTTTCTGTAAGAAGGTCTAGCACATATTTTTTTTGATTGATGACAAGTCCTTTGGATCGGGCAACTTCCATACCAAGAAAATACCTCATGTTCCCTAGGTCTTTAGTTTCGAATTCTTTTGCCAAGTTCCCTTTTAATTCTTCTATCTCTTTTTCATTGTTTCCAGTGATAATAATATCGTCTACATATACTATTAACAAAGTCACCGTACCATTCGAGTCACCTTTCTTGAATAAAGTGTGATCGGCTTGACTTTGCTTGAATCCTTCTTGTATCATTGCTTTAGCAATTCTATCGAACCATGCTCTAGGTGATTGCTTTAAACCATATAGGGATTTCTCGAGTTTGCAGACAATATTTTTTGTGAATTTCCCTTCTAGTCCCGGTGGTACTTCCATGTAAACATCTTCTTCCAGATTCCCATTTAAAAAGGCATTTTTAATATCCAACTGATGCAACTTCCAATCCATATTGACAGCTATTGATAATAAAATCTTAATAGTGTTCAACTTTGCAACAGGTGCAAATGTTTTCTGATAATCAATACCATAGGTTTGTGAAAAACCTTTAACAACCAACCTTGCCTTATACCTTTCTATGCTCCCATCTGATTTATATTTGATTGTGAAAATCCACCTACACCCAACAGTTTTCTTTCCATGTGGTAACTCAGTCAGATTCCATGTGTTATTCTTCTGTAAAGCTTTTATTTCTTCTTCCACTGCTTTCCTCCATTCTGGAATTTGGAGTGCTTTTGCCACATTTCTTGGTACCTTCTTACTATCAATGCTAGTCGTAAATGTCCTGAAATCAGATTGTAATTTTCCATATGCTACATATCTATTTATTGGATGCGCAGTGTATTTTCTTACTTTTTTCTTGATGGCAATAGGAAAATTATCGAGTTCAACAGTTGTAGTATCTCTATTAGTTTTATTTTCAACATTATTGTTCTCGGTTTTAACACTTCTATCTTCTGTTTCAGTAGTAGGAACAGGGTCTATTTCAACACTTCTATCTTCTGTTTCAGTGACAGGAATAGGATCTGTTTCAGCACCAATTATTTCTGTTTCAATAGCAGGAATTGAGTCTAGTCTTTGGCTAATGCTAGGCTGGTCTGCAGTGGTCTTTTTCCTTCTCGAATAGACATGGATTTGAGATAGTGTATTTTTGGTCGAAGGACTAGGAAGCTGGGATAAAGGAGAGGATAATTCAGTGATATAATCCTCTCGGTTAGTCACATTATTTTTAGTAGGAGCTGAAATAATTGACTGATAAGAAATAGTAGTAGGAAAAGGGAAAATAGGTTGCTCAGGTATATGAACATGCTGAAATTCCTTAGAATTCTCTCCCTGAATTTCTGACCCAAAAAAATATGGTGTATCTTCAAAAAAGGTTACATCAAAAGAAACATAAGTTTTCCTTGTGGATGGAGAATAACATTTGTAGCCTTTTTGACTAGGAGAGTACCCTATGAAGACACATTTGACAGCTTTAGGATCTAATTTGCTGCGATGATGTTGGTGTATATGTACAAAGGCAGTACACCCAAAACCTCTAGGAGGAATGTTTGAATGTAAAAGTTTAAAGTGAGGGAAGTGGTCAAGATGAATCTTATTAGGAATTTTGAACCCCAAAATTTTGCTTGACATCCTATTTATGAGATAGGTAGTTGTCAGAATTGTCTCCCCCCAAAGGTATTTAGGTGCACAGGCCGAGAAAAGTAGAGACCTTGTAACCTCTAGAATATGTCGGTTTTTTCTCTTTGTCACTCCATTTTGTTGGGGTGTATTGACACATGAAGTAAGATGAACTATTCTTTTTTCTCGAAAGAAAGAACCAAGAGAAGAACTTAAGTATTCACTCCCATTGTCACTTCGAAGT
Organism: Abelmoschus esculentus; assembly: GCA_035048815.1. NCBI lineage: Eukaryota > Viridiplantae > Streptophyta > Magnoliopsida > Malvales > Malvaceae > Abelmoschus > Abelmoschus esculentus. Next base: position 4,981,625 of record JAUCBN010000032.1, read on the forward strand.
AGTTTTATTTTTGTGTCAATCTGGGTTGAAATTTTTTTGTAGAAGTTCTTAAAGATGGTTTCTACTTCAGATTTGTCTTTCATAAGATAGACCCATGTGTTTCGAGAGTGGTCATCGATGAAGGAAATAAACCACCTATATCCGGATACAGTTTTGACAGAGGAAGGACCCCATATGTCACTGCGAATGATTGAAAAAGGTGTTGTGGGTTCATATGTATTTGAGGCATAAGGTTTGCGAGAATGTTTTGCAAGCTGACAAGATTTACAACTGAATAAAGATGGATTTTTGTTAACAAATAAGTGTGGTAACATCTTGGATAAATAAAAGAAATTTGGATGTCCTAATCGATAGTGCCATGACAAAACCTCATTTGTGCTAAGAGTGGAGGGAAAAACTTGTTTCCTAAGAGAGGTAGAGAAGGTATGATGAGGAGAGATACATCCTTCGAGTATGTATAAACCCTTTAGTAGCCTAGCTTTGTCAATCGCCTTCTTCGAGTCCTGTTCCTGAAAAGTACAACCACCAATGCCAAAAAGAACATTACACTTGGATTCATGAACTAGCTTGCTAACAGAAAACAAATTACATGTAAGCTTAGGAACATAGAGAACATTGTGAAGAGTTAAATTATTATTCAAGGTAACTGAACCACTTCCTTCGACTGGAGTAAGGGTACCATCAGCAATTCGAATTGCTGGAAGAGTAATGTCGCGACCTCTTTAAAAGCACGATATGTGTGAAAAGTAGCTTGACGATTAGTTTTGAAAAATCCGAGCTTTATCGCTTTTAATCTTGAAAAACTCAAATTTTAGGAAAAATATAATTTAATTTTAAGATGATTTGGAGTTGCCACCGACCACTTTGGTAGGCCAGACACCATAAAACAAACCAGAGATTTGTTTAAAAAAATTTTAGGTTCGGGAGTCGGTTATGTGCAAGGACGACCCTTACAAACGCCCAAAAAATTGGTACCTTATTAATTTCACGTGTCATTTTGATATTTTGAAGATAGATATTAATTTAATTCTCCATTATTAATCAAACATTATTTGAATTGAGGATATCCTTTTGATTTAGAAATTACATCATCTTTAAACTTGGGTTGAACGAGACGTCCTCTAGATAGGAAACCTCACCAAAATTCAAAGGAATGTAACTTCCGCCTCAAAAGGTTAAATGCATGACCGTTTTTATCTTGTTCATTTTGAGTTCTAATCCTACGAAGGCTCCATTAATTAAGTGTTAAAACCTATTTAAGTTACTAATGTCGCTAGTTGTTTACCTATCAATTTTATTTAATACTAAACCTAAGTTATTTTATTAAAATTTTAGGTTTTAATAGCACATGAATTCGATACCAAGGTACACTCTTTAGGCCAATATCATGGTACGTCAAAACATCAGCCTCTTTAGTGTATCCGAGATATAAGATTTAAATACCATTATTTACTAATTATCTCCCTATTTAATTAATTAATTAACTAAAGCGACTAGTCCTAGAGTGTTCTAAATTAATTAACTAAATGTTTATTAAGTAATCTCCCTAAAAATATGCCATGCAATACTCAAAATAAGACATAATTAAATAAAACGAAGTAAAGGAACTTGATATCTTTATTTAGAATATGAGAGTACAAATTACATCAAAATTGATCAAAAATGAGTATAAAAGGGACTTACATTGGTAGAGATAAAAGGAAGAGTTCAAACTTCGAAAGATGAATTAGATTTAATTAAGTATAATTAATTTTAAAGTTTAGAATTTTTAATTAAATTTATTATTTTATTAAATTTTCCTAATTTCAAATTTTAATTAATCCTAATTAAAATTTAATTTGGTGAATTTTAGGTTTTAAAGTTTAAAGGCTAAACTAGATTTAAAATCTAAAATTAGGATTAATTAAAATTTAAAGTTAGGAAAATTTAATTAAATAATAAATTTAATTAAAAATTCTAAACTTTAAAGTTAATTACATTAATTAAATCTAATTCATCTTTCGAAGTTTGAACTCTTCCTTTTATCTCTACCAATGTAAGTCCCTTTTGTACTCATTTTTGATCAATTTTGATGTAATTTGTACTCTCATGTTCTAAATAAGGATATCAAGTTCCTTTACTTCGTTTTATTTAATTATGTCTTATTTTGAGTATTGCATGGTATATTTTTTGGGAGATCACTTAATAAATATTTAGTTAATTAATTTAGAGCATTCTAGGACTAGTCGCTTTAATTAATTAAATAGGGAGATAATTAGTAAATAATGATATTTGAATCTTATATCTCGGATACACTAAAAGGCTGATGTTTTGACGTACCATGATGTTGGCCTAAAGAGTGTACCTTAGTATCGAATTCATGTGCTATTAAAACCTAGAATTTTGATAAAATAACTTAGGTTTAATATTAAATAAAATTAATAGGTAAACAACTAACGACATTAGTAACTTAAATAGGTTTTAACACTTAATTACTGGAGCCTTCGTAGGATTAGAACTTAAAATGAACAAGATAAAAACAGTCATGCATTTAACCTTTTGAGGCGGAAGTTACATTCTTTTGAATTTGGGTGAGGTTTTCTATCTAGAGGACGTCTCGTTCAACCCAAGTTTAAAGGTGATGTAATTTCTAAATTAAAAGGATATCATCAATTCAAATAACGTTTGATTAACAGTGGAGAATTAAATTAATATCTATTTTTAAAATGTCACGTAAAATTAATAAGGTACTAATTTTTTAGGCGTTTGTAATGGCCGTCCTTGCACGTAACCGACTCCCGAACCCAAAATTTTTTTAACGAATCTCTGGTTTGTTTTATGGTGTCTGGCCTACCAAAGTGGCCGGTGGCGACTCCAAATCTTTTTAAAATTAAATTATATTTTTCTTAAAATTTGGGTTTTTTAAGATTAAAAACGATAAAGCTCGGATTTTTCAAAACTAATCGTTAAGCTACTTTTCACACATATCGTGTTTTTAAAGAGGTCGCGACAAGTAATAGCACCATAGTTCTCCAAAATAGTAAAATCCCCTGTCATATGGTCTGATGCTCCAGAGTCCACTATCTATTGAATAGTGGATTTGGAAAAAGAGTTACCTGTAGTAGCATGTGCAATGTTGGAAGATTAAGGTGTCATATTGTTCAGAAGTTGTTGTAATGTGACAATCTGTTCCTTAGTAAAGGGACTCGACAATGATTCTTGGGTAGCCACATTAGCTTTATTTGGAACTTCGGATCGAGTAGGCTTCCAATCAGTAGGTTTGCCATGAAGTTTTCAGCATTGATCTTTCCAATGGCTAGGCTTTCGACAATGTTCACACCATGGTCGATTTCTCCTAGTTTGGTTCTTAGGATGAGAATTAGTGACAAGAGCTGCGTCATCTGGTTGAATTGGTGGTGCTATCACTACTGTTTTTCTATTATCTTCTCTTCAAATTTCTGAAAAAACCTTTCGTACCAATGGAAGAGGTTTAGTTGCCAATATTCTTCCTTTAGCCCCATCAAACTCTCCATTTAATCCAGATAAGAACTGAAAAATTCGCTTCTGATTTTTCTGTTGACCATATAAAAGACTATCTAATCTTGACACTTCCACTCATTGTTCTCGTATAAATCAAGTTGCTGCCAATACTTGTTGAGAAGACCATAGTATTGCACAACTGAAAGATCTCCTTGTCGAAGATCTTTGATGAGATTTTCTATTCGAAAGAGTTCTGTAGTATTATCATTATTCGAATAGGTATCCCTTGCTGCTTCCCATATTTTTGCTGCTGTTTGATACAACATGAAATTCTCCTCAACTTCAGGAAGCATTGAATTGATCAACCATGACATGATCATGGTGTTTTCACTCAGCCAGGTGCTATACTTTGGATCTGTTTTTGTCGGAATGACCATGGAATTAGAGAGGTACTCAATCTTCCTTCTTCGAGTGATGTATAGTCGTACTGATTGGGACCATGGGAGATAATTATTCTCATTTGTAGGTTGTTATTGGAGAAAGGGATGAATCAAACAATATATTTTCTGATTGTGAGAAATTGTTCTGAGAACTAATCTCAGAAGAGGATTGATCTGGATTAGTCATGAGGAGAAACTAATCCGAGAAGAAGAAACAAGAATTCAAATTGAGAAAAATCAGGATCGCTCTAACTTGATACCATGTAGAAAACAGAGTAAAATAGTTTCTGTTACTATTTTATTACTGAGCCGAATGACTTCTTATATAGACTCTTGTTGCAAGAGTTTTACAATAACTAAAAATAGGACTCTAATCTTTTAATGAGATCTTAGTTCTAAAAGGCGCGCCTGAGGCGACGAGGCGAAGCGAGGCGTTGAGCCTAATGCATCTAAGAGCTGAGGCGAGGCGCTATACAAGAAGCGCGCGCCTCAGAGCACTTTTGCCTGAGGCGTGAGGCGTGAAGCGCTCGAGGCGACGCCTCTTGTCCCTGAGGCGTTTTTTCACATATTGTTCACTATTTTTTTCTTTATATTAGTTTTTTATTATTAATATTACTTTAAATATTATTATCATAATTATTATTTTTCATATATAATTATTATATATATTATTAAATATTATTATATAATTATATTTACTGTTAAATATTATTATTAAAATAATTGTTATTATTTTTCTATATATCATTTTTGTTGTTTCTTATTATTAATACTATTTTTATTAATATTATATATTATTATTTTTTTAATATTTATTATTTTTATATATTATTATTATTAATATTATTATTGTTGGCTATTCTCTTTCTAACAAAATAAAGCTATATTCATAAAAACACGTCAATCTCCTCTATGGGAAGACTGTTATTACAATTTGATTTTTAGGTTATTTAAAATTTAAATAATGAATTTGAGATCAAGTTCAATGTCCCGAACATTTTAGAAAATGTAAAATATATATACTTAGGTGTTTTCTTATACCAACTTATCTAATTTAAGAAGAAAATATTTTTATTTATTTAAAACCAATAATATAATTATCATGTTTTTAAGCACAAAATATGTCATATGACTAATTTATAAATTAAAAAAAAAACGCCTCGCCTACGAGAGGCGAACGCCTTCGCCTCTCGCCTCGGCTTTAGGGATCTTTTGCGCCTCGGAGCGCTTCGTGCATTTTAAAACTAAGAATGAGATAAGAGTTTCAACATACTAATAACTCCTAAAATATAGAAGTTAGTCCTAATTACTTAGTCTTATTAAATAGAACTTTACCCTAATAATAATATTATTATTTTATCTAACACTTATAACTAACAAAATACAATAATACATATCGTATAAAATTACAGTAAGACCAGACCCTATTTATAAAGACACATGAAATAATAAAACCTTAAGCAAAATATTTATAACCCTCTAAAGTGAATTAGGTGGTTCTTTAACGAGTCCTAAGGTTTTAGTCTACCTTCAACAAGTAGAACTATCAATGTTCTAGGAATTCTGATAGAGAAGGCAATCGCTTTCGACGTTCCCAGTAATAGCCCCATTCTTGTTCATATTTTGTAACATTGTATGTGATACTAATCTGATTATGAATTCTTGTGTGGTTGTATTCTTTATGTAATAGTCACCATCCCTATTGTCGGTGACCTTTTACTATTAGTTTCTCCTATTTATAAAATTTTATGTCAAAACGAAGAACAATTTACATGGGATGAGAATTTGATGATTGTGCACTTGTCTTTCCATAATGTGAATCCTTTGGATGAGAAATCAGTCATGGTACCATCAAAAGTTTCATTATCTTCTCAATTCCAACAGTTTCTAGATGGGCTTAGTATATGAACCCTTATCTTTAATGTGTATAATTAACATTACTTAGAATACCCCTTTTCTATCTATTAATGTTACAGCTTGCAAGATGAGATGTTTCAAAAGTTCAATTTTGATACTGAGTGGGCTGTAAAACTTATTTCAAAAATTACAAATGATGAAGATATACCTATTGAAGGTGATGCAATTGTAAACCAGGTATGCATTGGCCTGATCTATGTGAAAGCTTGAACCTTCTCTGTTTGAGAGTCTTAAAACCTGGTAGTGATTCCACTGACTTTATTTTTGTAGCTTTTAGGGCTTCAAATCAATGCAGAGAAGTACTTCTTTAACATAAGAAAGAGCCTGGTTGAGTTTGATGAAGTTTTGGAGGTATGTGCTTGGAAACAACATATCATGTTTGGGCATCGTTGAACTAATTGACATGATCTTACGCTTGATATGCGTTTGACTAAACATTCATTTATTTTTTGTCCTTAAAAGACCATCATCTTGTAGGTTCTGGTGTGATTTTAATTGGAGAAGGTTTATCTATAAAATACTTTAAAATGATGTTGCTGCCATTTTAGTTCATTATTTTTTATTAACTCATTCCCTTTTGTTTACTAGGCTTATTGGTGGTTGGTTTCCACTTGAATTTTTATTTTATTAACCAAGAAAGAATTTAACTTTTTATCTCAAAAAAGAATCTGTGAATATTCAATTTACAAGATTAACGTGAAATTATCTCATTTAAGTCACTTGTTCTGCTTTTGTCAGGTTCAAAGAAAGCATGTCTATGATCTCAGGCAATTGCTTTTAACGGGTGATGATGAAAGTTGTTCCCAACATGTATTCCAGTGGGTATTCTAATATGATTTTACGTATTTGTGTGATCTGGCCTAGTAGATTTCCCAAGATCAATTTCAGCCAATGAACATGCATGCTCCAATATATATGAGTCTACCTTGTTGGTCTTTTTAGCATATATGTGACGTTCCAAATGTTCGAGGATGCTCCAGTGCCGAGTCTCTCTTGTTTATCTTTCTAGCATATATGTCATATCAAGTCAGGGTGCATAAGAGTCAATCTTGTTGTGTGTCTTGGAATCTGAATTAGATCTGAGACACTAAATTTGGATATTAGGTTATTTGGGATGGAAAAAGCCTTTATAGATTCCCACGTGAGACCAGGCAATACGTTCTTCAAATTATAGTTTTTGTAAGAGTGAATTCCAGTTATTTTGGCACATGGGAGCTATAAGTTTAGTATATTGTCTTTCCTTCCATTCATGTAGGGGACGTATGTGATAGCTTTTTAGTATTTTTCTTTTTGAATCGTTCCTACCTAGGGGGTGGGGGAGGGGAAATTTTCTCCTAATGGGTATTGGACCCACAACCTAGGGGAGAGGGCAGGGTGTGTCAACTGAGAGCTTTTAATCATTTGATTTAGAGATTGTTAATGATAGCTGTTTATTATCTCTTTCTACCTTTTTTTGTTGGTCAGATTTCATCCATTGTTCCTTGTTGTATCATGCTAGATTTCCCTTTATACACGTCTCTGATATCATGATTTTAGTAAAACGTTATACATGTAAATCTAACTCATGCTAGCAATTATAAGTTTGCTGTGTGGCATAATCCAGCTTGTCAATGTACTTTCTATCCGCTGTTTTTAAATATTTAGTTTTTTATCTGTCTTTTGAAAGTTAAATAGAAAAGTTGCTTAACAGGTACATGCAAGAAGTGGTAGATGAAATTGTTTTTCGAAATGTTGATTCACTGAAGGTAGCTGCTTTATTTTTTCTTCATATGCTCCCCACTCGTCTTTTTAGACTAATCACACTAATTCAATACATAGCATCCAAGAAACTGGAGTTTGGCTATGCTTTTGAAAGAGTTCATCAATATTGCAGGGAAGCTATTGGATGGTAAGCTCCTCCTCAAAGCATCGCCTAAGTTCCTTCATATCCTTTTGGACTATTTTGGATTAAATATACATTTTGTACCTGAACTAGACCCCTTTTCTCTAGTTGGTACCTAAAATAATTTTGCTCTCAAGTTGGCACTTGAGCTAGGCATTTTCTCTCAAGTTGGCACCTAAAGAATTTTTACTCCCATTTTAGTACCCAACCTTTAAATCCATCCATTAATTTGATACTTTTATTTACATATTTAATCCCCAAACTTAGACATTCTATCAATTTAGTTATCATTCAAAATAATTCAAGAAATTTTACCTTTTATATTTTTAAATTTCATCAATTTAGTCATTTTTTGTAATCTGTCAAACCCAGCAAGCCTAACAGATAAAAACAACATTGGGATAACTTCATTCTACCATGGGCAACAAGTTATTGTTAAAATTTTTGAAACCATGAAAGAGAAATAACATTTGTAGGAGAAGAACAAAGTGTAAATTGATAGGATTTTAAATATAGAATGTCAAATTTATTGTATTATTTTGAATTAGGATCAAATTAATAGAATGCATAAGTTTTGGTATTAACTTGGGAGAAGGTGCCTAATTCAGGTACTAATGCATAATTTCTTTTAAGTATCAATCTGGGGGAATAAGCCTAGTTCAGGTACCATTTGTGAATAAAATTTCGTCAGGTACTAATTTGGGAGAATGTGTCTAGTTCAGGGCTTCAGGCTATCAAATGTATATTTAAGCTGAATATTTATTACTTTGGGATTGTCAGTATCACATATTTTCTCATGTCTTGGAGTTTCTGCAGACTCATTTGCAGTGATCTCAGAGGAAAATGTACTCCAATCTCTTACACAGCTACATGAATCAAATTCCGTAGATATTGACAATTTTCACCTTCCAAACTTGCCAAAACCTCCGGATAGCTTCAGAGGAATCCGCAGAAAAAATTCTGCTTTGAAATGCTGGCTGGCTATATGCTCTGATGATTCAACAAAGTTAGTAGATAATGACAGTGCATTCGTAGTTCAGTTTAATACTACACTATTTTGACTTTGACTAATAGCTATTTACTCCAGGAATGGGAGGTATCGACCACAAGTTAACCTTCTTCGTAAATACCTTGGAGATGTTTTGATTGCTACATACTTGAACACTGTTCAAGAATCTGGTTATGATGATGCGTATATAAAAGAAATTGAGGTCAGGTGTTTCTCTTGCATTTTATAATAATTTGAGTAAATTTTTCAACCCATGGTTGGAGCCTGTGGCAGTTATTTTTACAACATGGCTTGGTTTTCCTTTGACCCTTATTTCACTTCCAAATCCTAGTTGATCTCTACAGAATTTCGTGATAGAACTTATTAAATAATGTAGGTAGAAACACAACCTTATATGATGTAAGATACACAATCTAAAACTCTTAATAAACTAGGACTCTGAACAAGCTTAGAGACTAATCTAATTAAGAATTAGATAACATCTGATCTAATTAAATAAAGCATAAAAAATAAAATGTCTAACTAATTCGGCTACTTCTGCAATCTCTTTAATTATTTGTGTCTGACTTGTTTTGCTTCAGTTAAGTGAGACATGTTGTTTGGTGAACCCATTTCAACTGTTTTCTTTGTTATCTGCCGTTTTTAGTCTTTCCTTTTACTGCCTCATATATGTCATCCAAGATCTTGTCTATATCTTTCCTTTTTTTCTGCTAATTTTCATATTATTGGAATTCAGAGAGCTGTTCTTGTCAAGACTCTGGATTGTTTCTGGAGGGATCATCTCGTAAACATGAATAGGCTGAGTTCTGCGGTATATAATCTGAACATGTTATTTTGTTACCTTGTACTTTCAAATATAGATTCATTCTTATGGCTGTCCTTGACAGGTAAATGTTAGAAGCTTCGGGCACAGAAATCCTCTTGAAGAATATAAAATTGATGGGTGTCGATTTTTTATCTCGATGCTGTGTGCAACACAAAGGTTAACTGTAGAATCACTCTTACATTATTGGTCATCACCTATGGAATCCCAAGAGCTTTTTTTTTCATGAAAGACTATGCAGGTAAAAAACTAAGGTCTGTTTCTTCTTAAGTTTTTGTATTAATTTCTGGATCGGCTTGCTTCATAACTTTTTATGATTATTTCGAGGTTTGCCTCCTTTACTATTTGTTATCTGAACATTTCATATTGATTCTCCTTCCGATGTACTAATGGTTTTGACGTCACCCCTTATGCTGGCATAGCGTTTTAACTTGCCTCCACATTCATTACATGTGTACTAGCCTATGCAATTTATTAGAATGGGGCTCTCAAGTTAAAAAAATATGTTAGTCGACTTGTATGTGTGTGATATGTTGACTTTCGAAAAACGAATGAGTATAATATGACTCGAAATGTACAAAGGACAACATTGTGATTTAAAATGTGCTTTACCATTAGTCCATAACCAATCTTTTGTTTTTCTCTCGTAAGCATTTTTTTTAATTAGCTACATTCTAGAGTATATTCTCGACTATTGAACATTGATCGCTCATTTTGGGCACTTTTTTTCTAGGGGGACTCGTGTGGTCGCTCTTAGCACCTGTTAAAACCACTATCATGAGCAAGGGAGATGAAAAATGTCTTGCCCAAAAGATTATGGATGTTGCGTAAGTTCGAAGGAACGAGGTTTCCATTGATCAGCTCTGTGGTTTTGGCCAGTAAGTTTCACATTCATTTTAGGAATCCTGCAATATTTCCTACTGCAATGGTCTACAAAAGTATGGTTGTACCATACATTTTACCTACATAACAGTATATCCGTTTTTCATCTCCATCCATTTCTCAAAGTGTCCCCTAGCTTATGCGTATATATTGAATTGAAAATGGGATTTTTCGGGTGAGCTGTTATGAAAGAAATTTTGATGCATGTTAAAGTCTTATTGAATAACTTATTTTGAGTTTACACTTGTAGCATTCGATATTTTTGGATAGACGACTTATCTTCTGCTATGTCGGGTGTGTATTATTCGGTTTTAATCAATTGAACCGAATTTATAAAAAAGTTTATACCTACAATAGGTTTTATCTAAAAAAAAGCATTGTTTATTTATTAAATCAAAAGGAGTAACAATTGTTTTAAGGTAATAAACACTTTAATAAGCAAGGGAAAACTAAAAGCAAACCGTGTTGAAAGAAACAAAACAAAACCTTAAATGGAAGTCCAAATGACGCTGAATTTCAGAACAATCATCTTCGTTCGATTGAAGTTTCTTAATGCTAGATTTGGAGTTGCCTTCTAGGTAAATCCCAGGCCGAGCAAATTGGAGGCCATGAAGGAGAAGAGTGGCAACATGTTCCTTGTAGTTACCAGCATGTTTGAAGAGCCAAGATTGTCATTCAACAAAATCCATGGAATTCAAATCATAGGGCCAACTGATACTGAGATGGCTCCACACCCACTTACATGATGACTTCTACTAGAGCAGCGCATCGAGGACAAGTAATGTTCATGCCAAGTCTTTTAATACTGAGATTATGTCAAGTAGGAACAAAGTTATGAGCAAATTTCCATTTTCCATAGCCTACTATAAGTCTTAGATGAACATTGGAGATGCCAAATCTATTTGTAGACATAGGCTTCATGGGTATCCAAAGTTGCAGACTCGATCGAGAATTTATAATCACTCGTAATCGAGTAGGAACCGAAAAGTTCCCCATGCTAGACATATTATCAAGAAGATGGGACATAGGAGTGGCATGCTCAAAATCAGTACAACATCATCCTCATTAAACAAGGAAGATATTTCAATTGACTCAAGGATTTTCACATGCACCAGTTAATCCCTTTTTTGATCCTGATTTCTGCCATTAGAGCTTTCAGTTCCTTACAAAAAGTGGTGGGTAGAAGAAAACAAGACATGCCATATGTTGAAATCCCCTGTAATACCTACTTGATAAGAAGGCCCAGGAATGTCATATTTAACAAGCTGATACGAACATGTTGCATATGTATTCAGAAATCGTCTGCAAAACTTTGGACTAAATTAAATAATTAATTTATTTTATTAATTTAAAATTAGGACCAAGTTAAAAGAATATGTAAATATTAAAGACTAAATGTATAATTATGCCCTTTTGTTTTTAACTATCTAGTCACTTAACGACAAGTGGACACATTGAGTTCATTTTAATAGTATGATGGTCAAATCACGACTAAACTCATAATATGATGATCATTTAGGTGGTTTACCTTGGTTAAATATAGTAAAGCACTAAAATAATATAATTCATAATGACTCATACCTAGTAATGATAATTAATGGGCTGATAAGAGGTAGTTCAGTTTGTCAGGTTGCGAGTTCAGGCAGACTTGATAGTTGTCTTATCTTGACACAATGGTCGCGCAAGGATAGTCTCTAAGGATTAATAGATCTAGAGACATGCCTCGGTGGTTCACCCATTCCGATTTTTGGCAGAGAGTCACTAGTTTCCATATGCGTTTGATAGAGGCACAATAAATAAGTTCCCTCCAAATGTGTTCTATGAACATCACTCTCTTAATGCTTAAAATTTTTTAGATAATTTTAGATTTCATATTTATTTATAAATAATAATCATCCTATTCAATATTTCTAATAAAAATAAAAATAAATTGCTATTAAATAATTTTATCCAAATTGTTATATAACCCCTTTGACAATAAGGGTTCAATGTCTATTTTATACCAAAATCAATATTTTAGCGATTATTTTGTAATAATTGGAAGTTTGATGACCAAAATAATATAGTGTAGTTGCGAACTTTACCCAAATATTTTAGTCGCCTGTTAACAAGTCTCTGCAAACGCTTATTCTTAAAGGAAACTGAAAAGACGTCGAAATTACATCTCCAGTTCCAAACATGCGTTTACTCATAATCTTGTTACTGCTGTTCTCGATCTTGAAAATAGGAGTTCGATCGACGGCGAGTGAGTTAAAGGCAGATGGGAAAGTGTTGGAGTTGGATGAATCCAACTTTGACTCCGCCATTTCCTCATTCGATTACATCCTGGTTGATTTCTACGCCCCATGGTGCGGTCACTGCAAACGCCTCTCCCCTCAGGTTTTACATTCTTTATCAAATCTTGGAAAAACCCAAACTCTATACATAATTTTTAGACACCCTTTTTTATTTTTTGTTTGTTTTTAGTTTAATGCAATCAGTTTGATTTTAATCCTATTAAGTTGCTTTGTTTCCGGTGTTTATGAATGTTCAATGACTTAAAATTACCTTCTTTTGTTTCATTGCAGTTAGATGAGGCAGCTCCTGTTCTTGCTGGCTTGAAGGAACCAATCGTGATAGCTAAAGTTAATGCTGACAAGTATACTCGTCTTGCTAGTAAATATGATATTGAGTAAGCCTAAACAGTTTTTTATATTACCAATTAGAGATAAAGTTTCCTATACTTATTAATTAATGCATTCTGTTTGTAGAAATATTATCTTGTTGTCCATCCAAATGAAATATTAGAAAATATTTCAGCAATTTTTCTGTTCCTTTGTAAACAGTAATATGTTATTCAGATTATAAATTTGCTTTGATTTTATGAAATACATTTAATCAATGCCTTTTATACATGATCATAGAATTAGAGCATGAATGATCCATTTCAATATATAAAGCATATCCCTCCGGTTAGGCCATTGGCATTTTTGACATTTGTATTTATTATAATTGAATTCAATTTTGCAGTGGATATCCTACCCTCAAATTCTTTATGCATGGAGTTTCTATGGAGTATAATGGACCAAGGAAATCAGACTTGCTTGTTCAATATCTGAAGAAATTTGTTGCTCCTGATGTGTCTGTTCTTAGTTCAGACTCTGCCATCAATGATTTTGTTGAAGCAGCTGGGGATTTCTTTCCTATATACATAGGTTTTGGCTTGAATGAGTCAATGATATCTAATTTAGCTCTTAAGTACAAGAAAAAGGCATGGTTTTCTGTGGCAAAGGATTTCTCAGAACATGTCATGGTGTTGTATGACTTTGACAAAGTTCCTTCTTTGGTAGCTCTTCATCCAAGTTATAAGCAACAAAGTGTTTTTTATGGCCCATATGAAGGTTAGATTAGAACGTTATCACATTTCAGTTATCTTTTTGATATCATGCTTCGACTCTTATCCTTTACCATGGTTATTTTGCCTTGTCATTAGCTATTGCTTTAGCCATTTTCTTTTGCATACAGTTCTTTGAATTTTATCACAGCAAATTTTCTTCCTAGTGCATTTGTTGAAGTAATGAGTTCTAGTTCACCCTTTTGTGGTTTTGTACAATATTATTTAAATGCAAAGATGTGTTGGTTAATTAATATCTAAACATACAATTTGGTTTTGTATTTCATGAATAAGAATTAGGAACAATTAGGAAAAAAGGTCGCTGAAGGATTTAGTGGAGTTACATGGTCCTATATCATGTAATTTAAACATCAGAAATACCTAAATGGAGTGCTCTACTAATACACATGATTTTACCAAAATGGGGAAGGCAATTTGATATCATAACTATAACATGTATTGAAGGTGATAGCCATGGAGTGAGTCATGGAAATAAAAGCTACTGTGAAAAAAATTGTGCAGTTCCATATTAGATCCTGTAAGAAAATGTAGACTATGGGGGGATTTATTCATAAGAAGGAATTTGTATGGATTAGTAGATTAGGATACTTGAGGTCTTTCAAAAGTGATGAACTGTAGGATAAATGAATCTAAGAAAAGAAGTTGAGAAATAGTATCAGCCTCATTATATGTTAGCTTTATTTGTCAAGTCATGTCTAGGTAGTGGCATCCTACTCTTCTTTTCATTTGCTCATTGTCTATAATTTTTTTTCTCTGACTGCATAGAGGAGAAGTAATATTACCTTTCAGCTTTAATCATGCAGATATGTTTTTGGGGAATTTTATAAAACAAAATTTGCTTCCTTTAGTGGTGCCCTTGAACCATGAGACATTGAAGCTATTGAAAGACGAGGAGAGGAAAATTGTTCTGACAATCACAGCTGATGAGAATGAAGACCAATCACAAAACTTGATCAAGTTATTGAGGGCTGCTGCTTCTGCAAACCGTGATTTGGTATTCAGTTATGTTGGGGTTAAGCAATGGGAAGACTTTGCTGATAAATTTGAGGCCAATGAGAAGTCAAAGTTGCCAAAAATGATTGTTTGGAATGGAGATGCGGAGTACTTATCAGTAAGTATTATTTTTTAAGTGTTATATCTTTAATTCTAACAAAATACTAGTTCCTCTAATGATGGTCCAAAGTTGGTTTTATACTTTTGCATAATTTATCATCAGTGCAACATGACACTACTAATGGTATATCAGCATATGATCATTGATTGTGCCCAAACTATCATTAGCTATCTGTCAATTGGTTTCAAATCATATTCCAAATAAAGATTTCATACTCTAATAATCCAAAATGACAATTTCAATTTACAAGACACAAATTAAAACAGAATTATAACTTATGCTATAGGTATTATTTTATTAAAAAAATGTTATTTTTTAAAAGATCATACTTCATCTATGTTCAGGTTATTTCATATTACTTGTTTTGGTCATTTTGAGTATGTGTCATTTAAGGTTTGGATCGTTTCATGTTCATGACATTTTGGGGGTTCATGTTGTTGACTTTTATGGTAAAATCAGGTTAGTTTGGGTTGATTGAGTAGTTCTTCATGTTCGGGTAATGGCAGATATATCTCTAGCTACAAGATGTTGATAATGATGCTTGTTTGAAAGGAAAAAAATCCTGAAGTTGATCCTTCAACTTGGTTCATTTTGTCAAATCTTGTCCAATACTACAATTCCTTTGAATTTTCACAATTGAAGTATTTGAACCAAAGTAGTTAGCATTGTACAAGTGCGTATACCTTCTTGTTCTAACACTACCAGTACATATCATACATATCAATATCAAGGTGTTCAACGTATGATTTTGGGTTTACTGGTATTTTAAATACTTTTCATAAATATATTATATATAACAATAGTCCATTTCCAATTTTCTTTTACATACAAATGAAAATATACCTCCATTTGCCAAAAACCCCAACTTGGGTAATCCGAATGCACCAAATATGCACCAAATTTGAGCCCTTAATAGATGAGTTGCGCTTTGTTCTGATAGGCATATCTTAGGGATTGGTTTAGGTTTTTAAATAAGCTGTAAGTATTATCTTGCCTTATTTGTATAGTTGATTACAAGTATGAAGTCTCATTCATACTTGAGGTATGATCAAGCTGTTTTTGCAGGAACCAATTCTCCTATTTCTTTTTCCCTTCTTTCTTCTTCTTCCTCTTTCTCTCACAGCAGCAGCCTTCTTTCTTCCCTTCAACTCCCTGTTCTCGACTTTCAACATGGATGAGCTCAGTTTGTTCATAAGCATGTTTTAGGTGCCAGTTTTTCCTAGTTCTCTAATCCTTAAGAAATGTTAGCCCTTGTTAACTACTCATTAAAAGACATATCATAGCATACATGAGAATATTAGAGTTTTTCTTTCAGGCTTCTTAATTCTGCTTTTGTATACCAAGGTGCTGCACCCCCCCCCCTCCCCTTTTAGCATTTTCTTTGGGGAAATTTTAGAACTGAACGTGAATCTGTTGATTAACCGCATGTATATGTCGATACAAAATTCTTGTTTTTCTAGGCTTAATACTAAAATAAGTGTTCAAACTATACCTTTTATTTTCGAGATATGTGCCTAAAGTATTTTTAGCCGAAATAGGTGCCTCAAGTTTTTTTTTTTTTTTCCAAAGTAGGTGCCTTAGTTGACCTTAAAACTAGTCAAAAATGAAACTTTAGGTACCTATTTTAGTCACACGCACAAAAAAAAACTTTAGGCACCGATTTGAGAAAAAGGGTATAGTTTGGGAAGTTATTTTGGTATTAATCCTTTTTTATTTTTATAACTAATAATGCTAAAACTTGTTAAGCTAGGAATTTGGTAAACTTAATTTAAACCCTTAACCATCAAGACATATTTCATTATTGATATAAATGTCAATCTTTTAGTTAGCAAAATTAAATTATCTTACACCAAATCCATTTAATCTAGTTATAAAGCTTTTGGTACCGGACCATGCATTTAAGCCAGTATCTTTTCCTCATAGAGAAAGCAGCAGCAACCTTTTCTATGTATCTTATTAAGTATTATTTTGAACATTATTAACCTTCTTTTTTAATTTTTTTCTATACTTCAATTTAGTATGGGGCCTGTGACATTAAGTGTGAGGAAATGAAAGTGAGAGCAATAATTGGAGCACGAGCATGAAAGCATAAAAAGTCAAAATCTAAAAAATGCTGGGCTGTAACATGTATTTTTATGATATTGCATGATAATGAAATTTTAGTATTGAGAATAGACCTTGCTTTTTTCTGCACTAATTTAAGATTATTAACTATTTGATTGGATAACAAATGCACTTGCACACATGGACCTAGATGTATGAACTTGTATGTAGAAGCTGGGAGTATTCCGTACAATAGCTAAGTATTTATCTGGAAGGTTTTTCTAGTCATTGGTCCCTCTGCTTCCAAACACTAATCACTGTTTCTTGAGTTATCATTGAATTCATTATCCCTATATCTCTGAACCCATGAAATTGTATCTAAATGCTAATAAGAGCTGGAGATTACTTCCCTTATTTCTATGATGGTTGATCATATTCATGCAGTAAAATCCATACGATTGCTGATCTTGGTTGTTTCTTCCTCGATATTTACTTGTATTATAAGACTACTGGCATTGTCTTACCTGGATTTTGTTGCTATTAAAGGTTGTTGGTGTTGAAAGCCTTGATGTTGAAGATCAGTGGTCTCAGATCTCACGTTTCCTTGAAGGATATAGAGAAGGAAGAACAGAAAGGAAAACAGTTAAAGGACCATCATTTATGGACTTCATCCATTCACTAATTGGTATCAGAAGTGTCTACATAATTGTCTTCATTGTTGCAATGATGATGCTTGTACAAAGCATCGGGAAAGAAGACGAATCTGTTAGGGATAGCAGTCGTGATGCAGTTGATCGTGCCGAGAGGTTTGAGGCTGAAAGCAGTCGGTATGGATCTGAGAAGAAAGAAGATTAATGTGAGCTATCTTTATCTTTCTGGTCAGGATAGAGCAACAAAAACGTGGTGGCTGCACAAGGTGAATGAAACCTCTTAACAATTCTGTGTTGGAATTGGCAATGATCGTCACCTTGTTTTAAGAAATCAAGTTTTCTAGGCTAATACTTTGTATTATCAAGATTCATTATCTTTAACAATATTGCACTCAGAAATTTTCTTCCTCAATTCCACGTTACTTGAAAAATCTCCTTACAGTTCTTGTTGGGTAACGTGCAGGTCAAGTTACTTGGTTTAACTCATATGAGGATTAGGTCAAAAAGATAAAGATTTTAGAATAGAAAGAACAAGAAATAAGAATAGAACAGAGAGAAATTATTAAAGAGGAAGAATAAAATTCATTCAACAGATTTTTCACACGTCTGGCACAATAGAGCTTATAACAGCTAGCTCATTATTTTTGGACAGCTGGCCTAATAACAATCAAAACTAATTCAAAACGTCACCGTTTCGAACCCATTTCATTTTATCAAAACGACACCGTTTCATTCGTAACTTCAGCTTCCAAAACAACGTCATTTCCTTTAATAATCTCATACCTCAAAACGACTCTGTTTTCTCCCTCGATTGCAGACTACTCATACGACGTCGCTCTCCCTTCAGACTTTTGAATTTTCCTTGCTTTTCGAAATAATGCTTTCTCCCCCTTTTCGTTTCCAATTTCCTCAGCAATCCCTAATCCATTTCCCCTTTTTTACTCCTAATTTCTTCAGAAATCCCTAAATTTCCTTCCCTTACCATGACAACTCAATCTATATTTCTCTCTTTTTTTTTGTTTAATCTAATTTTTGCTTGAAATAGATATATAATATTAAAACATCAAATCGTCAACGATCCCACTTTTCCAATCGTTAGATCTATCCGATCATTTTTTTAATATCTATTTATTTGAAATCGATGATTAATGTGTCAATGAATGACGATTTTAGATTGTTGTTCGATGTTTAATTGATATATTTATTAATTTTTAATGATAAGATGTTAACGAAAATAAACAATTAAATTCGATCGAAAGACTGAATTTGAGGTTTGGTTGGTACATTTACCTTGAACATTGATGAACAATTATTAAAATTAATAGATTTCAATCTATTTTAGTAGATTCTTAGGCTTAGAAGGTGTTTATGACAGAGAATATCAAAGAAAAGAAAAAAAAAGAGAATGAGAAATAAAATGAAAGAAAAGAGGATAAAAATTAAAGTTTAGGATAAAAGCCTCGTAAAACAATATCGTTTTGATATCGGATTAATTCAAAATTTATGTATTTTTATTTTGGACGACTCAAGATCTGTATTTTTTTTTAAAAAAAGGTTATTTCAGTTTTTGGTTCTCTAAATTTTTAAGTATAATTTATTTTCATCCCTAAATCAGTGTAACTGGGCTTTAAAGTTTATAATTCTATTCAATTAGGTCATTAAAATTAATAAAATCAGTTTAATTTTGAATTGTTTTTAATTTAATCATTAATTTAATTGTTTAATTATATTTGTACATGATTTCTTAATTATGTCATATTAGTTTATTTACTAAAAAAATTACATATTTGGGAGTTAATATTTGAATATTGTCCTGAGACAACTGAATGTTATTGAGACTTCTAAGAAGGATGTCCAAAACACATTATAATATAGAAAAATAAATAATTAATTTAGATAATTAATTAAAGCCTTAATTAAAAATAGAAAAATAAATAATTAATTTAGATAATTAATTAAAGCCTTAATTAAAAACAAAAATTAAATAATTAGATTTAATTGGTTAATCCGAATATTATATTCGAGGTCTAATATGGACAAAATGATGCCCTAAGGTAACTGGTGTTATTTCATAGGGTTTTGGATCAAATAATATTCATAGGTTAAATATTAATGAATCGGAGTCTATTAGGTTATAACTAATCATGCATAATTTTTTTCCTATACGGTATACTTTTGAAATATAATAGGGATACCTAAGTGTATATGAATGTTTTTATTTTATATTCAAGTCAAGATTATATTTTTATATAAATAATATTTTTATTTGCAATATAAATCTAGTTAATAATTAAAAATAAAATTAAATTCAAATTAACATTATCATTATTAAAATTATTAACATGTTAGACGAAATTCGAGGTACTAATAATAGATGTTTATGGTGGATTACAATATGAGCGGCAAAAGGGTATTCGATGTCACTCAAAATCGACATCTATCAACATTAAATTTTTAAACGTCTGTGGCATAACTTGTTATAGGTTGGTTTTATTCCATCAGAGTTTTAAACAGAGCATTTCAAAAGAAATGCTTTTGAAACTTGAAAGTTAGTCTAAGAGAGCAGATGGATTGCTAAGTGAATGTCATACAGGGTACACAGTTTAGGTTCATGGAAATATGGCTGAAAACCTACTTCTGCAGGCGGATATCTTGCAAGGAAAGCCTCAACCTACTGCTGTTTCTCTAGTTTTGGCCCTGAACTCTCGCCGTTATTCTTCGGCTTCCCCGGTGCAACCTTGGCAGGAGTTGAACGCTCAGACTGAGAGAAGAGAATCAAGATTTGCATGAGAACGGTAACAATGGCTAAGCCGAATGCTGACAATGCAATCCCTTTCCACGAGGATAAAAGTGAAGACCATTGCAGAAATTTGAGAGCTCCATAGGCCACGAGACACGCCCAAGAAGAAACAACCTGGTCCAAGAATATCATTATCATATTTAGTTCCAGAAGTAACTCCTACAATCACTGAAAAACAAGAGAAATACCAAAAGTATTTGAATAGAATTGAAACAAAGATGGGTTAATGTTACATAAAGAATCTCACCAAAAGCGGTTTAATCGGCCGACCAATATCCTGCAATGGTTGGTCACTAAAAGTGTCCTCAGCTATATGTTTGTCCAACAACTTGTCCTATATGAAGAAATCAAACAGAAACAAAACCATAAGTAGGAAACTAAATGCATGAACTAGCATGCACAAGAACATTGTTAACCATTATGCAAAAAGGGACAAAGATACACAAATTTTGCAAGGTGACAGTCATACTTGTTTTCCTTTCGATCATAAGATTGTTTCAGAGAAGCAAACAAAATCACTAACAATAACACCATGCTACAAAACTAGATAAATAAATAGTACTCACTTTCTCCACAAACAGATCTTTACACCATTGTGCGACAGCCTCGTCTGTTTCAGGCAGTTCCTTCATAAGATGCCGCTTAACGTTTACATGCACCTGCAAGCAACAGTACATTTCCATCAACTGAATGAACCAATAGAAAATTCACTCATTCAATTATCAACTAAGATATTTGAGATCAACCAGGTATATTCTTTTCACAACTTCAAAATGACATACTTCTACCATATGAAAAGAAGGAAACACAAACATTTTCCCAGACCCAGTTAGTTGCTTCACATAAATGATAAACCTAGCAAAACAACCAATTGAAGTTGCCACAAAGTACGCACAAGTAGTTAATGATTCCTATCGTGCCAATGACCAACAAAATTTTTGGCACTTCACTCTAAAATTCTAAAGAACAGAGAAAAGATTAACAAGTTATGTAGCTTGCTCATTTACTTCATGGTGTCTATGATATCAGAGATATTAGAAACCATGTTATTGCTTTAAACTGAAAAACAAATTTCATCATGTTGAATGTAGAAGCAAAATCTTCTAGCCTTGAGGAGACCTGGATCCAATTCTCCAAGGACATCAATATGAAACAAAAATGAAAGCAATTTTAACATTGACATCAACAAATTATTATGCAAAGATGTTAAACCAGCTTTACACAGCTTGAAATCAAAATTACCACTGAAGATTGCCCCTTGAAAAGTCTAAGCATTGTAGGCGAGGGTGAGCTCTTAGGAATTGCCACTGTCATATCATAAACAGCTGGAACAAATGAACGCATATGACTTACAGCTGAGACAAAACCCTGAAACAACAGAGATAATGTCATCAGGCATTCGCTTTCATACAGAACTACAATTAGTAATACCCACAAGATTAGTGATCGTGAGCAAAATAACAAACTTCCGCATTACAGAAGAGAAAATTAGCACTTCGTCTAACATGGTTGACTCTCAATTATTGGACTGGTACACATCTGAGGATGCACAGATATATCATAGTTGAGATTGGCTAAGTATTGATAAGTTTGCCAAAGTAGCAAGAGACTTGCATTGGCTAGAAAGTTAGTATCCGCAGAAGGTTGCAACAAAATCTACCTAGAATAAACAGAATACTATATGGTGATTTCACGGGAAGAAAGTTAACAACATGGACACCAAAACTAACTTCAGGTACCTTCATATCCATAAAAATATATCATTTTGAAGGAAAAAACCTAGTTAGAAGGTGCAAGGAATTGTAGAAATGAGAGAAGCAAGAACCTGACCTTTGTACGAGGAACTAAAACATTTCTAGGCACAGGCAATCCTTGTGAGGTTGCATATTCTTGAGCGGCTAGCAGCTTTGCTTGTGTAAAGCGTGTTCCTTCTACAAAAAGTGCCAACCATAATGGTCGTGGGAAGTCGTTTAGATGTTGAAGACCTGCCTGCAAATACAATTTCCACGAGATTAGAATGAGATGAACAAGGGTAGTTTGTAAACAAGCATGAAGAAATACAAAAATAAAGCAATATTAATGGACATGCAAACCATGAAATTTTGATACGTGTATCAAAATTTGAAAGCAAAATCTTACCTTTAACGTCCTTTCATCCTTGGCCCAGCTTCGTTCCAAAAACAAATACCCAGAGAACCACATTGACCAACCTATGACCTGAACATATTAGACATGAACTTACTATCATTGTTCACAAGTACACAAAAATATAGACTCATTTGCTTCTCCAATAAACAAATTAAGAAAAAGAATCAGAAGCATGCAGTGAAAAAATCACACGGTGCCCAAAGGGTAAGGGAGGCAAAAAATAGTTGACTTTAACCACTACACTGCACCACCTACCTGAGAAGGACTGAGACTTGACTTTCACTACGAAATACAAATTAACTATAACAGGCACATAATAGCATTTGTTTTCTTGATGTTGTAGTTCAGATAAAAGAAAGACTACTACTTCAACAGAACTGCTTCTGAACCATGCAGACTAACCTCATGAATAATTGTTACAAGCTTCATGAAAATTATTAATACCATCACTCCTTACTTAGTCACACTCACTTCATAGACTATATGCAAGACAAACTTTGAACCCTGGCTAAGAATACAGGATTTTCAAAAGAACCCTGCTGAAGTTTAAAAAGCAGAAGCTAATGTGACAAAATAAAACTGAGGAACCTTGACCAGAATGTCAAGCTAGTTATCTTAATTTTCTTTCTCAATTCGGTTAAAAAAATAGCATGTTTACATACAGCAGATTAACATAATTAATGACTTAGCGAATCACATCTCAAACTTTTATATATATGAACATGAGCAGTGGTAGTCTCAATGCAAATGTGTATGGAAAAACATGTACGCAGCATGATCATCAGCTATTACCAATAAAATTGAGGATTACAACTAAATATCAGCTGAAAATAAAGAGTTCATCATGAAAACTCTCTCTGTTCAAATTTGAAACTTCAAAATAATGATGCCAATACATACCGGCAGGAATTTTGATGATTTCTTCATTACAGCTAATGTACTTCCAAGACAACCTGTTCTCTGCCAAAAGCAAATTCAATTGTGTCTTAAGCAGACAGCACTTCAAGGGGCAAATGATCATTAAGTTAAAATGCCAAATAGCAAATTTCCAAAAGTGCAATGGAAGAAAAAAATAATGCACACCTCAACCGAAAAGTATGAAAAAAGAGGAATTGGAATAATTAATTACAGACCTGTGCTAAAACCCATCCAACTAGCCAATCAATATCACTTCTATGATTGCATAAGACAAGGGCATGTTCTTTACCTGGATTTTTTTTAAATATCAGATGATCAGTAAACCATTTGAAAAAAAAAGTTTAAGATAGAGCGATACCAATTATACACGTAACCTTGAATTAGGGGTGAGCAAAACTCGACTCGAAAAAATCAAATTTTTTGACTCGACTTAACTCGAATTGCAATTTCATAAACTCGACTTGACTCGAAAAAATTTCAAATAAAGTTTGAGTTATAAAATAGAAGTTCGAATACCTCAAAATTTTTCGTAATTAGTATATTAGTTTTCAAGTCCGGATTTAGGGTTTGGCATGTGTATATCACATATAAAGAAATATATAGTATTACGTATATGATTATAGATAGCCATTTAAATTAGAACCAATTAGTACCATAGCACTAATCTACAATTAATTTGAATAGAAACTAAAACAACTTGGCTCAACTTGAATTTCATATGGTCTACACCGCTCAAAGTAATTTCAAATAAAGTTTGAGATATAAAATAGAATTCGTAAACTCGACTAACTCAAATTTTTTTTACTCAACTCGATTGAATGCTCAACCCTAGCTTGAATACTGAGAATAAGTTTCCTAGAAAAGGAGATTGTCGTTACCCATTAAATCAAAGCTTTCACGATCCGCGAACACTTTAATCTGCAGAGAAAATGTCTCAAAGATCAAAAGCTCAATTTTAGGAGACTACCTAAACTATAACATTCATATTACCAGTTTTTTCAGCATAAATAGAATTTGGTCACTAACAGCCAATAATTAACACCTCAATGGCCCAATCAATATCTAGGAACATCTATCAACCCTTGGAGAAAATGAAACTTCATGCTAACTGTCCAAGTCATATTTGCATAATAATTGAGACAAACTAAAAACTGTCAAATGTTTAAGTCTATGGACATCAAAGATACTAGTTGGGCAACAGGCTTACAACGAGCTAATCCCTACCAGCAAGTGGAATTAAGAGTCAAGGCATGAAAATTTCAACACTGCACAAAAATCTCATTGTTCAACACCTTTAGGCTTTAAGTAGCATCCTATCTCAGTTATAGATAGAAAAATTTTCGTTCATATTTACTGAAAAAATATATAAGGCCAAACTCGAGTTTCAAGGAAAGCAGAATATCTTGGAATGGAATTTATATCTTATTGCTTAGAAATGAGATTACTTTTGAGACTAAACCTATGCAAGTATGGTAGGAAAAGGAAGGGATGCATTGATCAGCATAAAATTTACACATCATAAATGGTTTCAGCATCTACAATATCTAATAAAAGATTTCAGCATTGACTACATTTTCAAAAATGCCCAAAAAACATCTAGTGATTTGTAAACATATGATTTTAAACAACTAAATAGAGAAGCTCATTAACACCTTAACTCCTGCCCACCAATCAACAAGCCAAACCAGTTGCAGCCACAACAACTCCGCCAACACCCGATTGATCTTTCTATACATGTTCTTGGACAGTGGTCGAATGAGAACAAAGCATATTGCCTGGAATAGGAGAGGGGGAATCACATTGCAAAACATAGAAAAAAGGGCCGCCAACAACGAGATTTAGAAAAAGAAGAAGATTTACACATCAGCCAACTAATCCAATTGAACCAACTTTGTCTAACAAAGTAAATTCCGATTTCTACCCCAAAAAATAAAAGGCAAAAACAAATGGACTCTTAAACTCTAGGCTCATTATAGCATCAAATGGTAAGTATCATGAGATAAGACAAGTAAACACGGTAACAAAAGCTGAAGGTTTCATCAAGCTTAAATCTAAAGATTCTGATTTGATTTTTCGTTTCACTAAATTCTTTTAGCTAAGAAGTCGAGTAGATTCAAACCCCGTATTACATGCAAGCTTACTAATAAGAAAGAAACAGAGAAAACCACTTACCGTCATTTTCTTTCAAAGCAACCACAGCAAATTTTAAAAGAAAACATAGAAACCAGAACGCAAAAAAAAACCAAAGAGGGGAAAAAAAAAAAACTTAATCGAATCAAAACATGAAGCAGATCACCTAAGAAGTTAGAACAAAAGCAAATCTATCCCCCCAAAAACTAAAAATCACCTGAATGAGATTAACCGCGAGTCCTGAGATGAAGAACAGAAGGCCCAATG